>OX421411.1:20939995-22343166 GCA_949126875.1 Lochmaea capreae
ACCCAGACACCTTTGGGATTTGTAAAAGACAGTAGGTATCAAAGTTAACCTATGAACCAGTTTTTAAAATGTAAACAATCACACTGAATTGTTTCTTCCAATTAAATAAACTATTTACAATACACCCTATTATTAGTTCGATCTAGGTATACAACCTCCAGAAATTTAAGAAGAACACCAACTCCTACCTCCTTTCCCTTGGTTCCCACGATGTTCTCTGAACATTACAGGATATTCCTTTTCGTGGGAACCAGAACATAAAAAAAAAAAAATAATATATATGTGGTTTTTTTTAAGCTAATAAATAAATCTTTTATGCATCTAAACCATAGTTATTAATAAAGTATTTGTATTCTAGAGTGAAACGTAACATCTTCCTCCGCTATTTTGAGCTTTTTCAGGTGCCCATTCAGGCGACAATGTCCCGTTAGGATTTCTGTTAAAACTCTTAGTGCAGTTTTACTTTGCCTCATGCATTCATTTGATCTCAACGGGTTGTAGTCACCCATCAGAATCTTTGATTGTCTAAGCCCTACTAGATCTTTTCAATGGTCAGATCTTCTCTTTTCTTCGGCTTTGCCTATCTCTTCCAATATTACAAGATAGTTCAATTGAAACCCATCTTTGGTACAGGAAAATTTTTTTGACAAGTACAGTTACAAATAACTACCACTACAATTGAGGCACATATCCCACTGTTTCACCAACCGATGTATACCCTGCTTATAGAATTCTTGTGGCTGCTGCTGGAAGAACTCTTTCACAGCGTTTTGTACTTCTGCGTCCGACTGAAAACGGTTACCTTTTAACGCCTTTTTTAGTGGCCCAAAAATGTGAAAATCGCAAGGCGATAAATCGGGACTATAGGGTGGATGCTCTAATATCCTCCATTTCTTTCGTTGCAGATTTTCTTTCACTACGTTGGCAACATGAGGCCGAGCATTATCGTGAAGCAGAATAACACCACGTGAAAGCTTCCCTGGACGTTTTCTTCTTATTGCTTGATGGAGCTTGTTCAAAGTTTCATTATACAGGTTTGCATTGATATGCACTCTAGGTGCTGTAAACTCTATCAGCAAGGGTCCTTCATGGTCGAAAAAAAATGTCAACATCACCTTGCCTGCAGAAGGTTGAACTTTAAACTTCTTTGGTGGCGGAGAATTTGCGTGTTTCCATTGCATCGATGACAGCTTACTGGATGGTTCAAAATAATGACACCAAGATTCATCGCCAGCAACTATTGACGAGAGAAAGTCATTACCATTTTGACTGTATTCCGTGAGGTGTTGCAAAGACAAGCCCATTCGCAAGCTTTTTTGGTCCTCAGACAAAAGACGAGGAACCCATTGCGCACAAACTTTGCTGTAACCTAGTTTGTGTACGATACTATGGACAGATCCTATACTCACATCAACATTTTCTGAAATTGCTCTTATTGAAATTCGACGATTTTCTCTAATCAGGCCTTCCACACATGCCACATTCCTGTCTGTTGATGCAGTAATCAATGCACCTGGTCGTGGCTTATCATTCGTACTCTCTTCTCCATTCTTAAATTTTCGACACCATTCACAGTTGGATATGCAAAACATGCGTTTCCATTAGACCGCGTCAAAAAAAGTTTTTTTTTTTTTTCGATTAAACGTATGTAAAAAGTTTCTTCAGTATAAAAAAAAAAATCTCCTAAATTTTGAGCTCAATATCTCAAAAATTGAGCTGGCGCATAGGGGGGTTTTCCCGTTTAAAATACATAGGATTTTTTTTATTTTTTTTGGTTTTAAAATATCTACATGCATAAAATTGTTAAAAATTTTTGCTTCTCATTATCTTATAGGAAATTTAATTCTCTACAAATTGCTTTCCGGGTTTTTTTTTAAACTCAACCGCAACGAAGTTACAGGGCGCTGAATAAAAGGCAAAAAATCAATTAATGATTTAAGAATCGAAAACAATTTATTATATTTATTTATCAATAGATTAACTCAAAACACTTAATTATTCAACAAAATCTGTCAATTTCACATTATATGAATTTTAGTTCATTTAATTAATTTAAGTTATTATATATACAATTTTTTGATTTATTGTTGACTAGTTTGACTCTTGTAATTTTGTTTATTGCACGTAGGGTACAATTTGCGATGATTCTGTACAACTTTCCATAAAAACTGTTTTTGTTCTTCATCTTTAGTACTAAACTGATTAAATTCTTCAACTGAAGCAACTGCCCTTTCGATTCTTAAATCATTAATTGAGTTTTTGCCTTTTATTCAACGCCCTGTAACTTCGTTGCGGTTGAGTTTAAAAAAAAACCCGGAAAGCAATTTGTAGAGAATTAAATTTCCTATAAGATAGTGAGAAGCAAAAATTCTTAACAATTTTATGCATGTAGATATTTAAAAACCAAAAAAAAAAAATTTCTTCCTATGTATTTTAAACGGGAAAGGGGCCCTATGCGCCAGCTCAATTTTTGAGATATTGAGTTCAAAATTTAGGAGAATTTTTTTTTATACTGAAGAAACTTTTTACATACGTTTAATCGAAAAAAAAAAAAAAATCTTTTGACGCAGTCTAGTTTCCATACACTGCTTGCATGCGCGTATAAATTTGCAACGGTTCCACACCTTCAGCACACAAAAATTGAATGACCGCACGCTTATCACATTTGGACGGATTGTTAACAACAAACGCCATTTCAAAGTCACAATACTTAAAATCGCTGTCAAATATAAATGAAATAAACAGATCAGTGTGACGTTTGCATACACTACTAATGTTGGAAAACGTCAGTTGAATGATTGCAATTGTTTCCAAGGCTAACCTGACCAAAGAGGGGTTTCAGTTGAACAAGCCTAGTATAGAAAAAAACGAGAACAAAGGGATAGCTGAGATGAAGCCAATGAGAAAACCTTCATTGAAGAACCGTCGAAACACGAAATTATTAATTGAATTCCAAACTATTTTTCTAATTTCGATTTACCTGCTAAATTGCATTTGGCAATGATAGATTTTTGAATGAGAAATACTTTTTCTTTGGGTAGTTCTAGTATTAACTTGTCACAGTCTATTAATATTCCATCAGACCATTTAACAATTTCGTCAATATTCTCAACACTATATTCATTTTCAACTTTGATTATGATTAAAATGGTTTCTCCTCGCGAACCAAGAAGATTCTTAACATCCAAAACACCTGAAATTGAAGAAATATGTACGCGAAATAAAAAAGTTTTTGTTTCCATAACTACCAGGTCTGTTTCTCAGTTTATTGTCACTTTAAGTCTATTAGGCAATCCAGCGACCTCTCAAATAAGATTCAATGACCAACGGCGTTCCAGGGTCCGTATTCTCGAATCTCGATAAAAAATGTCGCAATCGACATTTGTCGAACAAAAATTTGAGATCGAGGGGCCTATTCTCGAATGTCGAATGACATTTGTCATATTCGACATATGTCGATAGAAATTGTCGCACAACATTGGCATCTGGCAATCTCAAATGGGTTCGACATCTAAGTCGCATGAGATAAATTTTGTCGAATAACATGAACTGGCAACACCGAAATTTCGATATTATATCGTGTTCCATGCCACTTCTCTTGTAAAGTTGTAAAATAATGAAATGACAGTAGTAGTTATATGATCTGTGATGACAGTAATGATTTGGTTATTTGTTAGAAGTTAGAATGTACAATGTACTTACTCGAATGTAGAACAAGAATAACAAGATAAACATGGAAAGTGAAACCAAAAAAAATTATTGCACCCAAAACCAAAAACGAACATTAGTAAGAAAAGCCTTTTTCATCTGGAAAATTTTCCCCAAATTTTACCTTTAAAATTGCAAGGAGTAAGTGGCAGAATATTGCCTCCATTCTAAATTCTGCCCCCGGAGCCTCGAAAGACTAGAAACAGTGGAAAAAGGTAATGATAAAAAAAATAATGCATGAATTATTGCTATGTTGAATATTTTCATTTTCCAACAGACTTGGCAAGATTTACGGTCAAAGACAAAAAAGAAGAAGTCAGATCAAATTAAGTATGTGAGAGGTACTGGCGGTGGCCCTTGATATTCTGATGAGATAGATGCTACAGATGAACTAATATTAAGCACTATTCCATCATCATCAATCACTGGTGACATCTACATAGAGGAAACTCCTGTTGATATGGACTCTTTTTTTCCTGATTTGAATACAGTCCAACCAGTGGATGTTACTCAGAAAACTCGAGAAGATGTCGTTCCTAAAAATTCAGTTGAAATTGTTTGGATGACCATTCATACACAAAAGAGAATGATATTGTCCCTCCAACCAGTGGCCATAAAAAGAAAAGAAGTGTGGCTTCTCAACGTTTGCACACTAGTGCTGTTGCTGCATCTACTCTTGCAGAAGTGAGCAAAAATACTCTGGATGTGCAGAAGGAGTATTATACCAAAAAGCTTATTTTACTCGAAAGACAAGTAGTAGCTGTGGAAACATATTGAAACAACAAAACGTATTGTGATAAACATTGTATTTTATGTGATAGATAACTGCAGGCCGCACTGCATTGTATTACCAAACTGTTTGAGGTACCTGAGACAATTAACTCATATTATTTTATAGGATATGTTTTTTTTCTTTTAGTGTTTATCGTTGTTTTCTAGATTTACTAAGAATTAGTACTTTGTTGGTACCCAGTACCTGTTTATTACTGTTGTTTTTGTTTCAAAGTTTGATATTTTTTGTTTAATATTTTGAGAAGCTGAACTGTTTTTGAGAGCATAATATGTTGAAAAAAGGAATACATACCTACTTTTATATGTAAAATAAATATTTGAACAAAATATTTTTGCTTTTATGATAATTTTCATTTTGATTTCATATGTATTAGGTATATCACATTGTTCTGGTGAGAAGGGCAAGAAGAAAAAGTATTTCAGATAGATTCATTTAATATACAATTTCAATTTCTGATAATAACAAAAGTATTAAACAATGTTTCGAGTGTTTTGACTTTTGACATGTATAGCGTTAACCTATAAATTTCGCAAGTAATGAAATTCTCGCATTCGACATAAATTGTCGACTGCCTTTGACCATTCTACAATTTGTCTATCAAAAATTTGCGAAGGCGACATTTAAGAATAAGAATATTCAGATTTTATTCCACAAAGAGGATTTCTCGCATGCGACAAAATATGTCACGGTTTGAGAATAGGGTCCCAGGGCAAACAAAAATATGGTCTTGGTCTCCTAGTATACGCAACAGTGTTTATTTTGGAGAAATGTGATTTTATTTGGCTTTAAAGGATTATTTTGTGTCTTGATAATTATAATAAACAATTAAAAAGTTAGTTTTATAAAACTATTGAGTTGCATGAGAATTTCGGACCAACTTTTGTTAAGTTGTGGCTCCATAAAAACATTTTTGTTTGGTTTAAGGCGGATTTATGCAACGTTCATTATCATTACATTATAATTACATTCACATTAGAAAAAGTTAATTACTATCGTTTTTCATATGATGTTCATGCAACTACATCATTGAATTTCAATTACACTATTGCATTAAAAAGCAGGTCTACTATCAACTATAAATTATAATTACTGCTTAAAGCTATCAGTAATCTAACAACTAGGTCTAAACTGGTAAAAAACTGTAAAGAATCCCTCAAGAGGCTAGCAAGAGACAACAAAGTGTCTCTACTATGGGTGCTGGAACATGAGGGGATTGCAGATAATGCAATGGCTGACAAGCTAGCTAAAGAAAGTTCTAAAAGAGACTTCATCGGTCCGGAACCGTTTTGTGGAATTACAAAAGATTGCATGAGAGGGAAAATCGGGAACTGGCTAGATAGGAAACACCAACTCAAATGGAGGTCGACACTAGAGCTCCTCCACACAAAGAGTTTACTGAACAAGGTAGACAAGGAACTCTCAACCAGGCTATTGAAACTGAGTAAGAGACATTTGAAGACAGTTAGTTACCGACCTGTTGACTGGATACTGCACCCTGTGGAAACATCTGCACAAAATGAACAAAGTTAGTGAATCTATGTGCAGAAAATGTGAACTCTATGATGAAACACCTACTACATACTCTGCTTCTGCGAGCACTTACATGGACTCAGACGGAAGCACTTTGGAGAGGAAATAATAAAACCATCTTAACTACTGAAAATCCCTCCAGTGAAACTAGTGGCCTTCGTAAAAGACAAAAAGCTTCTGGAATGGAAGTAGATAACATGGGAAATGGTACAAAGATTCAGATCAAGTGACTGGGTTGTTGAGCACAACCCAATCGAATGAATGAATGATGATAATTACTGAACACAAATGAGGTTTTATAAAAGAATTATCCTTCTATTCTGGTAAAACCCTCAAGGTGTTTGAGAACAGAAACACGTGGTGTGACACTTTTTTCGTATATAACTTTATTTAAGCATGTGTACAGATGAATTATTGCACCACAATTAAGCACCGTGTTTGAGTTATACACATTTACATAAGTATTAACTGGTTAAATTATATTCAATGGTTTTTTATTAAAGTAGTAAGGCTATTGCCAATTTGACACATGTATGACAGGGATATATTAAAATCGTTGCCTAGTGATCGCAGTTTATATTGTAGAATCTAAACAATTACATTATAATATTTTTAGTGAAAACCATGAAATCGTATGCGCGAAAAAATGTTTCAACCATCAGGTTTGTTTTGTTTTATGTTTTGGCAGATTCTAGTGTTATCGCTTTGAACAATAATAAGAAGACATTTTTGTCGATAATTTTCAAAAATAATAATGGACCAAGGAAAATTAATTTACTTGTTTGGTCAATATACTCATCTTTATGACGAAAAACACAGACAGTACAAGAACAAGCAAGCAAAACAGAATGCTTGGTCAACAATTGCCAGAGTAATGAAAATGATCTATTATTTCTCATTATTAATATCTTCTATTTCGAGCAGAAACTAATAGTTTCAAAAGTCGTGAAGCATATAATATTCACATTTTTTTCGAGAGAACATTATAATTTTCAAATAAATGCAAATAATCGACTTTCCAGCACAACCACAAACGCTACAAAATACGACATTTATCAATTGCCAGTCTTGTCACTCTTGTCAGTTCATGCGCGTTCGCAAATCTATAATTAATTCGTTTCATGAACTGGTTTCATTAGGCTGTGAAAATGTAATTTGAGTGTAGTTATAATATAATGAAAATGTAATTATAATGAACTTTGGATGAATCCGCATTTAGTTTTATTGTGAAAAAAACTATCATTTTATGAACAAAGTGATCTAAAAACTGAAACAATAAAATGAGAATATAAAATAACTCTAGCGTTAATAATACCTAGATAATTCAAATAGGTAATTATTATACAGTGCTATTCAAAAGTCCCCCCCCCCTCGTATCTTTTGAACGGCTACACTTACATTAATAAAATTTGGAGTGTGAAAATAAAGTGTTGTAAACTTCTCTACGAATGGTAACAGGTGACGTAATAGTAATAGATGACGTCACAGTGCCGCTCTGGCCAATAATTTTGAATAGGACCTTATGGCAAGTGATATCTCGTTTGAAAGGCATTGACATTGGCTACATAGCCATATTAATTTTGTTTGGGTTTAAACTAATTTTGACGGATAAATCAAATAAATACCAAAATTATTATTTCACATTTAAATATTGAAGATTTTTCAGTACGCCTCTGGTTAGTTGTCAAAAAAATTGACGTTTTTAATTTAATAGTATTTGTTGCTTTGCAAAGTTATTCTAAATAGCTTAAATATTTAATTTTATTATTGTTTAACGAGATGTTTAAGAGTTTACATAGGCAAAATGGTACGTACTCAAGCCGACAAAGTAGCAGCTATCTTAATAATTGGTGAATCTGGAAAGAATCTCCATGAAGCGGTACGTTTATTAAATGAGAGATACCCAGATCGCCCTATCTCGAGAACTTATTTAAGGGACCTTCTTCACAAGTTTGAAGCAACAGGTAGTGTTCAAGATGCCAAACGATCTGGTCGACCAACATTTAGTGATGATAAAAAAATTGATATAGTTGCTGAAATGGTAGTAAACCCTACTTCCTCTTCAACTAAAGTTGCGTCTATCTGTGAAGTAAGTAAAAGTACAGTACAGATAGTGTTGGCTGAAAATAAATGTCATCCATACAAGTTAAAAATGGTGCACCACCTTTCGGATAACGACCCCGACAGAAGACTCGAATTCTGTGAATGTATGACAAATAAAATTAGTCAAAACCCACATTACACAAAAACAATTTGTTTCAGTGACGAAAGTACTTTTTGCCTCAATGGAAATGTGAACACACAAAATGTAAGGTATTGGAGTGACACAAATCCTCACACCTTTCGTGAACAGCATACCCAATTTCCAGAAAAAGTCAATGTTTGGGCAGGTATTTTGGGAAACCACATAGTTGGTCCTGTTTTCCTAAATTCAAATTTAAGCGGTGGAGTGTATCTGGAGATGTTACAAAATGCAATTGAGCCGTTAATTCTTAGAATTCTGGAAATTAATCCAGATGAATTCGGCCATCTGGAAATAACATTTCAACAAGATGGTGCAGTAAGACGTTACCTGGATGAACAATATCGAGGTAGATGGATCGGCTGGCGAGGTCCTATAGAATGGCCACCTTGGTCACCAGATCTGACACCATTAGATTTTTTTCTATGGGGGTACTTGAAATCCAAGGTTTATACTACGGCGCCAGATAGCATTGGCGTTTTGAAAGAAATAATTATTGAAGAATGCAAAGCATTTTCAGCTGACACACTCGAACGAGTACGACAAGAGTTTACTAATAGGATGTATTACTGTCAGGAAGTGGACGGAGCACATTTCAAACACTTGCTATAAGAATTGTTGATATTTGATTAATTAAATTTAAAAAAATAATTTCAATAATTTTGGTATTCATTTAATTTATCCGTCAAAATTAGTTCAAACCCAAACAAAATTAATATGGCTATGTAGCCAATGTCAATGCCTTTCAAACGAGATATCACTTGCCATAAGGTCCTATTTAAAATTATTGGCCAGACGTCATCTACTACTATTACGTCACCTGTTACAATTCGTAGAGAAGTTTACAACACTTTATTCGCACTCACCAAATTTTATTAATGTAAGTGTAGCCGTTCAAATGATACGAGGGGGGGAGGGGACTTTTCAATAGCACTGTATGTATTAATATCTTGTTTTCTCCTCCATATATTGAGAACAACGCATTTTGACACTGTTTCGTTGTACGTAAGTAGCAATTACCAACAAGGTATCGACGGGCTGTAAGTAAACTTATCACCCTTGGGTGGTAATAATTTATACCGTATGAAACGTGTATCTTATTTATTCATATGAATATAAATATAACAATATTATTGCAATTATAAACATTATTCACTTAGTTTGGATAAATGTTTTCCCCTTTTTTCAATTTGTATGAAATGTCCTGACTCCATAATTTCTCCATCTCTAACCAAGTTTTCTGTTACTATTGATGTACTGTAAGAGACTTCTGGCTTCGTTATATTGTATACAATTTTATTTGCATTTTTCTCTTTATTGTTGATGCTCTTCTCTAATTATTAAACCAGAATGGTTGGCTCTATATTTTCATATAAACCAACCCAGTTTAACTTGAAAGTGTAATTCATTGTCAACGGGGCATAATATAGCCCGAGAAGTGGATGTTTCTTCCTAGTGAAGGTCTATCTTTTGGAAAGTAATTTTCTAATTTGTAAAGCGTTTTAAAAGTGTTACACTATTATTTTGACTTCTATTCATTACACACTTTACTTAAATATTATTCACGTATTTTTTTAAAATTAAACAGCAGCAAGGTTTATTAAAAGACTTGTATGTATGTATGTATTTTGGGGTAACATTCACTGAGACCTAAAAGATCTATTGTGCCCCCTTACTTCTACTTAGTTTCTGAGGAGAGTCTCAGATACTAGTAGCTCCTTTAGTCCTATTTCCCGGAGGAATTTTAGGATATCTGCAGGCCTCAACTTAGGTAACTGTCCCTCTTCTATCCAGTAGTCTCCCAGGTACTGTGCCCTAGGATTCTGAAATACTGTGCAGTTCGCAAGTATGTGGATGGAGGTTTCTTCTTCCATTCCACAAAATCTACAATCTTCTTCCTCCACTATTTTGAGCTTTTTAAGGTGTCCATTCAGGCGACAATGTCCTGTTAGGATCTAGGATCCCTGTTAAAACTCTTAGTGCAGTTTTAGTTTGACTTATGCATTCATTTGATCTTAACGGGTTGTAGTCACCCATCAGAGTTCCGATTGTCTAATCCCTACTAGTTCTCTCCAATGGTCAGATCTATTTTCTTCGACTTTGCCCATTTTTTTCCAATATTACATATTAAAAGACTTACATGAACGTATTATTACCGAATGTCGGCAAACTACTCCAGAAATACTCCAAAACGTCAGAAAACGTTTCAAAGATAAATTACACTCATGTATGGCAGTCAATGAAGAACAGTTTCAGCATATACGTGGAATTAATTTGGGCTTTAATTATTTTAGTTAAGTTAATTAAATTTTCAGGTTCATACTCTCTACACCTTCAGAATTTTGTTATTTTCATTATGGATTGTGCATTAAATTGTTAGATTTGTCTTTTAAATTGAATATCTTTATTTGACATACGTAACTTTTGTATTTCCCGCGGGATGGCGCAAAAAAAGTTACATAAAGTTCATTTTCCACGTTGCTACAAATCGCAGCGACTTGTTGCTGGGACAAATCGCTGCGAGAAAAAGTACAATCAGCACATCGATAGTTTGTTGCTGCGACTCATCCAGGCATAGGAGAAACGTTACGTGCTGCCAACTTCGTTAAAAAATTGGCAGTTCTTGTTTCATAACCTCACAGTGTGAAAAAAATTAGCGGGTGAAAATAAAACAGATAGGAGTAGTTTCTCTAGAATCAAGTCTTGAAGTTAACAGAATGGATGAGGAAAACATTGAGGGCATTGTTTTAGTAACAATAATTAGTATTATGGCCTGTGCTGCTCTATGAGCAGCCAATATAAATTTAGGGTTGGTGTGACAAAATCCACCAGTAAAGTTACCAAGTCGCAGCGACTTCTCGCTCGAAAATAGAGCAAGTTCTAATTCATACGACCGACGCGCCCAACGAAAAAAAACGCCAAGTTGCATGCAACTTTTTCGAGTTGCAGCGTCAACTCGCACCGTAGAAAATGGACTTTATGAATTGTCAAATTCCTTATAAAATGATTTTTTTCAATGATATATCACTCTTAGTACTTGTCCTATTCCTTGAATACAATAAACCATTTTTATGTTTTAGTTGTAGACTTGAAGTACTGACAATAAACTGAATAATAGACCTGGTTAGTGATGAGCAAAGCAAGACCAAGACTGGGATAGGGGAGGAATGTACGACAGTTGTGGATATGATCGAAGTTTGGCCCCCGTTTAAATAAAAATCGACCTATTTTTGTATTTTCTTTAAAAAAATGTGCCTCCAAGATATTCAATGTTTCGTTTTTGGTATCTATGTATCGTAAATCGACTCATGTACAAAGTGGCCAAGAGAAGCTGGTGGAAATTATTGACAAGTTTGTAAAATGTCCGCTAGGAGACACACCTGTAATTTTTAACCATTCAAAACGTGTTTTTTTGACAGATCACCATGGCAACGGATGAATTTCAGTGGACATTTATTGCTCGTGGGGAAAATTTTGGTGACGTTTGTAATGACAGAATATTTTTTTGACAGTCTGGTTTTTATTTGTTTACATGATAATTTTGATGCATTTCTATTACAAAGATAAGATGTTTTCTATATTCTTTGGACACCTCCTTTTCTCTTAATGGCGAAAATGCAGGACTTGGAAAGGAATGAATTAAATGTCTAATGAAATATAATATATATATAATATTCATACACTATTATATACATAATACATCTTTTTTCTATTTAGCACTTTGAACTTTGACTAGTTTAGATGCAAATATTCGTGAACAATTCAAAACAAATTTTCTCTCTTCAAGTAGGAGCCACAATCCTCTATTACTCCCATGCTCAATCTCTAAAGAGATGGGATGAAATCAAGGAATGCAGTCTTGCCGGGATCACCCTGGGAAGCTGTAGTCAAAAAAATATTTGGCGATGACCAGGAAAAATCTACGTTTAACGGTCACTGGTCACTGTCAATTAAGGAAACACCTCCATACAATGGGGCTAGTGGACACACCTATATGCAGGATGTGTGAACAGGAAGATGAATCTGTAAGGCATGTCTCATGTGAGTACCCGGAGTTATCGTCAATAAGAGAGTGTGTGTTTGGTGAGTCTTGGCCTACACCTGCCGATATAAAGGAGATGTCACCTAGTGACCTGTCCATCTTCGTGAAAAGGACAGGGTGGACCTAGCTCACCCTCCCTACTCTACAACAACATCCTCTATTAATGTGGGTGATTATGTCATCGCATGATGATTAATCATTACATCAGAAATGAATTTGAACTATTTGATTTTTGAACACAATTTGTTGTGGAATTTTCTTACCAAATACCACACGAGGTCAAATTGAATTCGGAACATTTTTCTCGCTTATCGTCAACGTCTTCGACTCGGGATAATTTTTAAAACTTTCATGTGCTGGAAAATATTTCCGAAAATAAGTCTTCGACTGGGGATAATTTTTAAAATGTTCATGAGCTGGAAAATATTTCCGAAAATAATTTGACTTCTAGAGGTATTACTAGCGAAAATTTCTTTTTAGTAATTTGACTAACGGATATTCTACAAATTCAAAAATAATTTCTCTTAGCCACTTTCATTGGAACCGCTTTTACCGACTGGTCGTAAGCGTCTCGCTTATTTGGCCACTCTGTGCATTAGATTATACTTACCTTGCTTGTTTTGAATTCCACATATAAAAAGATATTCCACACATTCACCCAAAGCTACTTCCATAAGCTGCTTGTCAGAGGCAGATATCGTAGGCAAGTCAATAGTTGCATTTGGTATTGTTACAGAAGCATTACTTAGAAGCATACCTGTGGAAGGATAAAAATAATAATTATTATGAATTTACCCAGTATAAATATGGGGTATTCCATGCCAAATCGACCACTTTTGAACCTGACCCCTTTAGATTTAGCTGAAACTTTACTATTCTTTTCTACCATTTGAAAGACATTTTTGAGAATTTTTTCAAATTTTTTTTATCCAACCCAAAAAAAGTTATGAATTTTTGAAAAAAATGGATTTTTATTTCCAAATAGCCATAACTTTTTTAGAAATTGACTTTTGGGTACCTTTTTTTTAAATTTTTGTTTTTGAATGAACTTTTCGAAAAAATATACGAAAAAATTTAACATGATCAATTATATAAAATAATCGGTTTTTTTCTTTTTTTTTTTTCTCAAAAAAAAACTTCAATTTATTTGACAACTATCCCCGCTAATCCCGAGCTATCATAAAATTTTGTATCACAAAATCGTTAAATTATAAAGTTTACGGAAAAAAATTTTTTTCCATTTTTGAAAATTTGACTTTTTTATTTTCAAATGAATAAAAAAAATATAAAAAAAATCGGCCCAGCTCGGGATTAGCGGGGATAGTTGTCAAATAAATTGAAGTTTTTTTTGAGAAAAAAAAAAGAAAATGTCGGACTTCGAAAAAATGACAATTTTACTTAAAAAACCGATTATTTTATATAATTGATCATGTTAAATTTTTTTCGTATATTTTTTCGAAAAGTTCATTCAAAAACAAAAATTTAAAAAAAAAAAGGTACCCAAAAGTCAATTTCTAAAAAAGTTATGGCTATTTGAAAATTAAAAAGCCATTTTTTTGAAAAATTCATAACTTTTTTTGGGTTGGATTAAAAAATTTGAAAAAATTCTCAAAAATGTCTTTCAAAGGGTAGAAAAGAATAGTAAAGTTTCAGCTAAATATAAAGGGGTCAGGTTCAAAAGTGGTCGATTTGGCATGGAATACCCCATATATAATTGATAACAATATCAAGTGTAGGCAATAAAGTAAACTACCTATAGTTTGGCAAGTTTATCTGCTACGCGGCATCGGTAAGGGGCGAGGAAACATGGCGGATATCTATCATAACCGTACCAATGGCGTATAGTACCTATTTTATAAAAGTATTGAAAATCATAATAATTATTATATAATAATTATATATAGAAACTGATTTTTGCTTTGCTTTAAAGGTAAGGTATTTTTCAAAACACGGTTTTTGTTAAAAACAAATAATGTTAAAAATCGTACTTGAATTCAATGTGGATACGAAATAGTTCAAAATCTGACACTGACAATACCAACGCCACTGAATAGTCAATGTCAGCCAATTGACAAAGTGAGAGGGAAGAACACACGCAAGCGCTTGCTAATAGGAAGTCAGCTGGTCGCTAAGCAACGAATGCCTTTCGATAAATTTCACCAATTGAGTTAGTTCGGAACTTGAAGAAGCTCATAACAAATTTGGAAAAGTGTTCATCTTTTAATATTCATAAATTGGAAAAATAATGTTATACTCTAACTATTGTCAGTGTAATGACCATAAAATAAAGCAAAGTTGTCAGATATATTTTCTAAAATTGTTAGGCTCGCTACATAAATGTTCTCCTTACTTCAGTAAACTGTTAGTTCGTGATGTTATAAGAAAGCTAGTTTGGAAATATTTTTAAAAAAATAAATAATATAGATTTATTAGTAAACATTAAAATAAGTCGCTTGAAATTGCTGAACCACTTTATATATGTTACTATATTTAAGAAAATTTTGAAGAGTTGGCAACGTATGTGCACTGATTGTGCAGGTGGCCCAAGATTTCCGAACAATCCAATAATCAACTACAGTATTTATCGTAATTAATATAACGAAATAACCGAAGAATACTCACTTGACCGTTTTATAAAAAAAAACTCTTTGGTCTAGAAAAGGTGTTCGGCTAATAGTCCACTATTTGCATTCAGTGTCGGGTGTGAATTTTGTTCTAAAGAAATATTTAATATAATATCTATTTCTTGGTTGAGTGAGTTTAGTGAATTGTTATAGGTATAGAAAAGTGTAGGTGATCTAGTGTGGAAAAGTATCATTAATATAATACCTATTTTGATGGTGTAGTGGTTAAGTAGCGTTAGTGATGGTGTGTTGTATCTCAGACCTAAACTCGGTTTAATTATAACTGATGTTTAGACTGTGACGTATTGATTTATTTATTATCATTAATTACATCAGTCTAAACATCAGTTATAATTAAACCGAGTTTAGGTGTGAGATACAACGCGCCCTGAATTGATATTAATATAATATTTATTTGTTCGTAGTTAGGGTAAGTTTTATTATATAATTAATTAGAATGACATTTTGGAGACCATTTGAAACGACAGTACAAGATGATGCGCGGGAATCTAATAATTTGGTACCACATACAAATGACTTAGCAATAAATAATACCGATGATAGGGCCGAATTTAAAAACAAAGATTTACATGTTCAGTGTCAACTCATTGTTTTAAATATGTACGCGTGCTAGAAAAAATAAAATTCTGAAATTTCTGATAATGCGGTTATCGCGAGAATGGGGTGTTAAACGAAAATATGATGTTTTCTCTATGTTAATAGTTAGTGGTGGACAAAATCATAATGGGAATCGATTATTTTTAATATTTTTATTCTCACAAGGTTTTTATGCCGATTTGAAAATTCAGCTTTTGGTCGATTTAAATAATCCGCCATTCATAATGTGACGTATGCTCACTAGAACAGAAGTTAGCTACATAAGGGTTGACATAGGACCTCAATTCTGATGTGATGAAGTACTTATAGGTTATACTTATGCCATATTGCTGTTATAGTGACTTAGGGATTGTTTTTTTTCCTCCCATCATCGAGTGTTGAGTATAATTTGTCCATGTCACTTTCAAACTAAAAATCAAATATACACACACGTATACAATTACTTACATAAAAATGATATTCACAGAAATAGTAATTAGTTTTAGTCTGTTTATATTTGCTTCTAGCAGCCTAAACCAAATTTTCTTAGAATTGTTACTGCAGGCACAGCTAAACTTTTTATCAGGCGTTGTAACTGTTGTGCTCGTGCAGTATGATACAAAACAAGATTTATACGATATTGACATTATTCCAACATGAAAAATTGTGGGGAAAACTAACTAAACTCAACCAATAAAGTATTGACACAATTTTTTTATAATATTGAAACGTCAAGCTTGAATAAAATGAAAACAAAACCAAAATACTCAAATATATTATAGACTTTGATAGTTCTTCAAACTTTAAATTCGAATGGCCTTTTTGTAACTGGTTATTAGTTCATAAAACGTCTAAATCAGAAATATTTAGTGAAGTGACGTATCTGTAGTGAAAGTTGCAAACATTTAGGAATTCTTAATTCCCAGTTTTCACCTAAAATATTCGGTTTAAAAAAACTTGTAAATTAATTTTTGCAAAGTAGTACCAACATACTTTAATAAAATACCAAAAGTCGGATATCGGTTTAACACCCCATTCACGAATTAACGTTAATCGGGTTTACAACGATTTATAAAGTAATAGTACTAAGTTTAGAACTGATTCGTGATAAATTGCGGGATATTCCCGCATATATATTTATTAATGATTAGAAACACTGCGCGCGGTTTTATTGTGCAAATATAAGAAGTTGGATAATCGAATGGTAATAATGGAATCTCGGCGTATCGTTGAACTAAGACAGGAGTATTTGCGCAAAATAAAAGGGTACCGTGATTCAAATAGAAGAATAGAACTAGGTATAATTTATTTAGACGAAACTTGGTTTAATACGCATGATGTTGTCAAGTATGGTTGGGTTGACGTTACAGAAAACTGATCTTTAGATACTCCGTGTTCTAGAGGAAAACGCTTTATTATTGTATTACAAATTTTATGAATTTTGTACCCAGGTTAATTTTTTTCACTCAAATTGATATAGTAGATTAACATTATTTCAGAATATTCGAATTTATAAAAAAATTATATGCACGCCATAGGGCGGCTTTTTCCTTCAAGGGGATTAAAAATATGGTTCATCACACTGACTTTAGTTAGATTTTAATAGACAAAATCCAAGCAAACAAGCACATTAAAGAATTAACGTTTAATAATAATAATAAAAAGTCCATTTTCTTATTATTACCACTACATACTTAGCATTTTAGCTTTTTCATAGTTAAACGTGGAATGTTTTCGACTGCATTCCTTTCACGGCTTCAGATAAACTTGCTAAACTATACTTGAAAACCGTATGATTTCGCATTGTAAAGTAAAAGTCATGTTTGAAAAGCGTATATTCTCAATTTTTACCTAATTATTTGAATTTGTTCATTCACATATCATCAATAATTAGGTATACCCCTGTTAAGAATTCAAGAGAATTCTCAACAGATTTGCTTTGTTAAATATATTGTGCATTTTCTTCTTCAATAACATTATTTATTTCTGAATAAATTATCTTTGATGACAAAAAGTTTCCTGTATATCTATGTGAAAAAAAATAAAGAATGTACCATCCACCGACATGTGGTGTCGTCTACTCCACGCCTTGCAACAGCAGCTATCATGGAATCAAAGGATGTGTTGTCAAACGCTCCTTCTATGTCAAGAAATGCTCCGAGAGCAATTTCTTGATTTCCTAGTGCAGCCTCAGTTTTCGACACCAGTTGGTGTAAGGCTGTTTCGCAGGATTTTCCTGATTGATAGGAATGTTGGTTATAGTGAAGAGGCCTTTCGATGAGAAAGTTTTCCCGAACATGCCTGTCAATGAGTTTCTCCATTGTCTTCAGCAAGAAAGACGACAGAGTTATTGGCCTGAATGACTTTGCCTGGGAATAATCCTTAGTAACCGTTGTAAGAGATGAGATGTCATTGTAATAATTTTCTACGAATTGTCAATATAATTTCGAATTTCTAAGAAAGCGTATAATTATCCATCGTACTTCAACAATAAAGTGTATAATCAACAAAGGTTTTCTGCGAGGAACCTGAGAGCAAAGGAGGGAAGAAATAAATCAAAAATTACAGTCCACTAAAAATAAACTAATTCCTTCCCAAGCCATCGAATCCTTGCCCAACCCCATTTCACGAATATACCCCCATTTCGGATTATATAGGGCAAGTCCACGAGACACTGACAGTCGCCATCACAGACCACTTACCCTATAGACACCCCACGCCCGTTATAGAACGTCGTACCCATTATATAGTTCTAATCCTGATCATCGGATGTCGCTAGTAGTTTCTGGCACCTGCTCAGTAGGCAACTTACAATTTAAGGAGCGTGAAGATCCATCTGTTGTTCTGCGTCAAAAGTAACAAGAATGGCGCAAAATTCAAATCCAACGATGGCGCGAAATTCAAACCCAATAAGAATAACGTGAGAGTACGGAAAAAATAAAACAATCACAAATTTTCTTTTTTCATTTATTCGTTGCAATAATACAAATCTAACAAAGTATCTTAACACTTAGAAGTACATAGAAATTCAAACTACAAACCACAATTAACTTATATACAAAAAAAATCATATCTAGCTATTTAACTTCCAAGGAGTTGGCATCACTGAATAAACCCCTCTATATTGTATATAAAAAGAAGAAAAATAAAAATCTATTACCTTTTTCAGCATTCTATTACGTTTTTGCGTGAAATTTTGTTACCAAAAAATTTTTCCTAGGAACAACGCAATGAGGAACGCAACATTTTTTGAATGAAGGCATTTTGCCTATTTTTATAATCACTATTACCTACAGTAGCACACACAAGTGGCAATAATAAAAAAAAGTAAATAGTCCAAACAACGGTAAGCAAAAACAAAAATAAGTCACAACTGACAATAACAACGATAAAATGGAACCACACCTTAACAGCGACATCACTTTAGATTCGTTTAACAAGAGAACTCCCGATTATGGCAACCAGCATTACAATCGTGAGCTTTGATATTTGCCTACTCAGACTACTAGCGACATCCGATGAACAGGATTGTAACTATATTTTCGTTCAAGGTCTTGTAACCTGCGCGGGTTGTCTATAGGGTAAGTGGTCTGTGGTCTGTGGTCGCCATGGTGAATATGATGATAAACAACCGTTCATTGCACAACACGAGATTCTTAATGTAAAAGTCTAGGGATATTTTTGTAAAATCCTAAAACTAATGAAATAAATTTTCGTGTTCATACAAATTTGATTCGACTGTAACTGTTAGTCTAAATACTTACTATTTTGTATAAAAAAATGGCAAAACAGATGACAATACGTGTTTTGAAACGTATTTCACAAGGAACGAAAAAACTGACATTTTAATGTCTTATTTAATTCCGATTTTAGTCATTTCATACTGTTCTTGCTTAGTAGGTGTGTTAAAGATACTGTGTTTTTACCATCCCACTAAACATGATACATAACAAAAACATTTTCCAGAGATAACTTTTGCAATATTTGCAAACTTACATTGCATTAATGTTGTCATGAAGTTTCCAACACAATGTTTTCCAGTTACATTTAAATTACATCGAAACAGCATAACCAATAATATTCATTAAATAATATATAAAATGTTGATTTTATGTTGTCCAGATATGTCTCATACATAGTGGTTATGTTATATATCCGATGTTTGTATTTAACCAACTCAAAACGTTACCCACATGTGTACAAGAAACTTGGAATTAATATTATCTTAAAACGTTCCTTAAATGTATTTCCGTTAATCTTTTTTCCTTGAGTAGATAGAAGAGTGAACAGGAAATATACGATTAGCATGTGATAAAGTGAGATAGAAAATCAGGTGGTAGTTTGCGGAACGGGCATTACACTGATTACATATATTATTTTGTTTGTTGAGGTTAGTCAAAGATTATATTGAGGTTATAGTTGTATCGTCGTTCTGTTTAACCGCGTGTTCCTCTTCCATCTTTTTACAATATATAATACCAATACGTTTGAATTGATTTATTTAGCGTAAAATTGAGTTATTTAACTGAACAAAAAATAAATAACTAAGTACTTACTATCCTCACTTCAATATGAGTAAAAGTGTAGTGGCGGTTAACGTGTGTGAACAATAACTGAAGAGGACAGCGACAGGGTGAGTTTCTATAAATTCTTCATATTTTAGAACTTTAAATTTGTTTCAAAATGAAGTCAAGTCTGGAAGCATATTATGCGAACTCCGAACATGATGAGATATACCATAATCGAAACACTGTCTATTAACAAAGCATCATTTTCTATCGCATATAATTTACTTAGAGGTATAAGTATAGGATATAATTTATAAATCTCAGATAGCTCCACTATCTTCATTTTTTGAAAAGCTATAATTCTCCATTCCTCCTAGCTGTGCTTCTTTGTATGAAATATGGTGTACTGTTTGTAGAAGTTATAGTCTTGATCAAACATTATGTTCAATGGGATGGGAACTTTTAATTTTGTATGTATGTATGTATTTTGGGGTAACATTCACTTAGACCTAAAAGATCTATTGTGCCCCCTTACTTCTACTTAGTTTCTGAGGAGAGTCTCAGATACTAGTAGCTCCTTTAGTCCTATTTCCCGGAGGAATTTTAGGATATCTGCAGGCCTCAACTTAGGTAACTGTCCCTCTTCTATCCAGTAGTCTCCCAGGTACTGTGCCCTAGGATTCTGAAATACTGTGCAGTTCGCAAGTATGTGGATGGAGGTTTCTTCTTCCATTCCACAAAATCTACAATCTTCTTCCTCCACTATTTTGAGCTTTTTAAGGTGTCCATTCAGGCGACAATGTCCCGTTAGGATTCCTGTTAAAACTCTTAGTGCAGTTTTGCTTTGACTTATGCATTCATTTGATCTCAACAGGTTGTAGTCACCCAGAAGAATCTTTGATTGCCTAAGCCCTACTAGATCTTTCCAATTGTCAGATCTTCTCTTTTCTTCGGCTTTACCTATTTCTTCCAATATTACATTGGAGCTGATTCCGCAAAAAGGTTCCGGCCCCCAAAAGGGTATTTCACTCCCCCTCTTTGCTAGTTCATCTGCTATTTCGTTTCCTTCTATTCCAGTGTGTCCTGGAATCCACAGTAAGGTGACTATATTGTTCTCGCCTAGTTCATTAAGTTTGCCTAGGCATTCCCACACCATTTTGGAACTGATTACACAGGAACTCAGCGCTTTAATGGCTGCTTGACTATCAGACATTATGATAATCCTTTGCCTTCTATATCCTTTGTCAATATTGAACTGGGCACACTTTCTTATTGCGTGAATTTCCGCTTGAAAGATACTTGGGGTTTTTCCCAAGCTTTCAGAGTGTTTGGTGCCGGGCCCGTACACTCCTATCCCAGTTCCTTCTATTGCTTTTGAGCCGTCTGTGTACCATTGAATGGCATTCTTTCCAAGTCTGGTAATGGTATTTGGATCCCATTCCTTCTTGTTGCTTAATTCCGTAACGAATTTCTTTGAAAAGTTATACTTTTTCATCATACCATCTTGTGGCATGTCCCAGGTTGTCTGATTTCTAAGAAGTGAAGAGGTGGTTTTCTTTTTAATGATTCCCTCTCTACTTAGTCTGTATCTTGTTCTTTCTGCAACACTCTCCACCACCATATGTAATGGTGTGAGGTTGAGAATCACTTCCATTGCTGCCGTTGGGCATGTACTCATTCCTCCTGTTATGCATATACAGGCTAGTCTTTGAATTTTAGTCAACAACTATTATTGTTCAGTTGAATCTACCAGGAGTGTGTGAAGATATGTATACTAAAATTATGCTTCACTTTTTTTATCAAAAAAAATTTACCCTACTCAAAATGACAGTCACTTCAGTTTGTTTGTGTTTTGGGATTTTCTTTTATATTTTTATTATTCTATAGGAACAAACTAGTACTGGTCCAGGGATCTGATTATCAAAATTTGATTAGGTGGTGCCTCCAGCAGATTATAGAGGATGAGCTTGCCCAGTATTGCTTGTGGACTGGACAAAAACAAAATTTTGAAATGTCTGATTTAGAATTTTCATCGACATACTCAAACTAAAGTGCTCACCACTAATTTATTCTCCAACCTCTCTCTCTCATATATGTACATATAATATTTTTTTCAGAATCTTCGAAAGAAGTGTATGTCTCGACTACTGATAAACAGTTCGAACTGATTGCAATGGAGTGGATGAGACTGAAAAGGAAAGATTTGTAACAGAGATAAAAGTTATTTTTTGTTCAACACTACATGTTTTATATATCTTTATGTTTACTTTTTTTAAATACTATTTTTTGTTTTCTTCATTTCAATATATTCTATATTTATTTATGGAAATTTTAAAGTTACATTATATATTTTATGCAGATAAAGTTTTTTATTCAATATCCCAGTAGCATTTAAATTTTGGACATCATCATTCAACTAGTTCGATAATTTTTTTTCTGTGGCAGAGGGTAAGTATCTCATGGTATACCTTCTCTTTCTACATTTCCAAAAAATGGGATTGAAATTCCAGAATTGTGTAAATATAAAAAAAATGAAGGTATACCATGCTGCTCCACCCTGTATACCGCGAAATAAAATTGAAATATAAAAGGGTACCAATATGTAACATTATAGGAATGTTATTGAATAAATGTTTTGGAGCCACATTAAATATATGTAATGAAATTACATTGAAGTTTCGTTAAATATGTTACATTTATGTAATGTTTATCATTAAACATTACATTGTAATATTTATAAGAGGCACAAAGTGCTATATATGCAATGTATCTGTAATATCAAGCATATCTCTGTATAACATCACAAAGTAACAATGTGACATAACATTTATATTTTAGTTATGTTTTTATGTTTAGTGCGATGGGTCTCCTTCAAGCTGGTGTGCGACAAACCCAAGTAGCCGAACAGTTGGGAGTCCCGCAAAAAAAAGTAAGTCGATTATGGCGTTGGTTAAGAGGCACTGGGGGTCCAGCAGAGCAGCATCTAGGACATGGTCATGCTACATCCACCGCTCAAGACCGGTATTTAGTTTTAACCGCTAGAAGACAACCGACAATCACAGAACCCGAGCTGGTTAATGAATCACAGCGTGCACATAATGTCTCCATGAAGCCAATCTTCGTAGTCAGCGAACACTGACCTCTGTCTAGCGGCAATCGCGCTACACGATTAAACTGGACTCAAGAGTTTCTGAATTGGGCTGACTATGTCTTGGCTACAGTTTTATTCACGAGAGTATGGAGACAGCTCGGAAATTTGGAACGCTTGCTACAAGTACAGGAAGTGTACACATACAGAGATGGCACAATAATGGTATGGGGCGGAATCATTATTGACGGAAGAACTGAGCTCATTTTCCCAAGCAGCTTTCTCACAAGTCAGCAGTATGTGGATACTATTCTCTAACCTGTCGTTCGTCCATTTGTTGGTGCTGTTGGAGCCTACGGCTCGGGACGCAAACGTCACCCTTCGTGAATAATGGCTATCATAAATTGCTCGTTTAATAATACACTATTATTTCATCGCACGATCGATTTTTTACTCATAACATACTCTTATTTAATGATACTCAAAAGAAAATGTAATTAAAATAAATTTTCGGTAGGAATTTGATAAACATGTTTTTCTACTACAACCTCGAAAAACTTTCATTTCATCAGCGTAAATTCAATCATAAACCACCCTATTTTGTACGCAAATTCTACCCACATCGATTTCTGTAATAGAGGTAAGTTACTAGGGAACAAATAACGCGTTTTTAAATATTTCGTGTCTGGTCCGCGTTAAATGCGGTAAAATCAAAGTAGCATGTCTGGTCAGTTTGTTTCTTTCAACGTTTCTATACCTGACGCTTGATCAGTGGAAGAAGTGGTGGTTACGCGACAGTTTAGTAGTTTGATTTTAATTGTTGCTTACACATACGTTAATTGATTATTACCACTAGATGGCGTCTTCTCACTTGTGTGTGGTGTAAATGATTTTGATTAGAAAATATGGCTTTAGAATTTGTGAATAACGTTGATGTATTAACACATGAGCTAAAAAGTACCGGGTCTGACACAAAGAGGGTGCTAGTTTTATTGCAAACGCCTGTTTTTCAGTTGGTACTAACTTTAAAAAGACAGCTGTCAAAATTTCGTGAAATTTTATTCATTAGTTTGTGAGTTATTGTGCTAAGAAAAACGTTACTTTTAATATTTTCAAAACAATGGATCAAAAACAATTTCGTGTTTTAATTTTACACTGCTTCTTGATGGAAAAAATACCGTTCAAGTGAAGCAATGGCTTAAAAATGTTATGGGGACTCCGCTCCATCAGAAATAACAATAAAACGATGGTTTGCTGACTTCAAACGTGGTCATAGAAACACCAATGATGCGGAACGCTGGACGTCCAAATCAGGCGGTAACAACAGAAAACAACAAAAAAATCCCCAAAATCGTTTTGAATGATCGAAAAGTGAAGTTACGTGAGTTAGCTGACATCGTAAAGATATCAGAAGAACGTCTTGGCTTTATATTGCCTGAGCAAATTGACTATGAGAAAGCTCTGTTCAAAGTGGGTTGTCGCGTTTGCTCACTGTTGACCAAAAACAAGAACGTGTTGATACTTCTGGGCAGTATTTGACCATGTTTAAGCGTAATAAACCAGAATATGTGACAATGGATGAAACATCAATCCATCACTTTACTCCGGAATCAAAACGATCGTCATCTGAGTGGGCAGAGACTGGAGAACGTCGTCCAAAGCGCCCTAAAGCACAACAATCAGCTGGAAAGGTTATGGTCTTGGTATTTTGGAATGTACGTGGTGTAATATTCATCGACTATCTTGAAAAGGGCCCGGGACTTTTCCAGCCCATGTGTCAGAACGTAATAACGATCGGGATGTTTTTAAGTTTGTGATAAACAGGATATATAAAAGGAAGAACCAATACTTTGATTTGTTAGGTAAAAATGCATTTCAATGTCGGTTTCCTTTCAAGAGTGTGTCTTCTGAATTTGTTGGTCATTATAAGAACACGAACTGGAGTATACACATCATATGTAATAAGAGCGGTTTTCTCATTTCTTCAGTATTTGCTTCAGCTTTGTCTGGGCCAGCCTGTTTTTTTTAACAGCTGATAATGCAGAGATAATTTTGTTATATGCAAATACAGTAAAACCCCGATTTGATTGTTCAAACTCCGTTTATCCACAATTCCGTATTTTCCAGAAAAATCGAGATTTTCAAATTCTCCATTTTATACGGAATTTATATAGTGCGGCACTGGTCTATCCGGAATTTACTGGTTTTGTCGCTATACGTCTTCACATCTTTACGTGTTAAAGAAGAATGCAGCGTCTAGGATCAGTGTGGCCAATAAACAGTGGTTTTTCTGACAATAGTGACAGTTAATGTCTACCATTCCAAATATACAATTTTTGCAGGTTTCTTATCATTGCGAACATCTATATTGCTTTATTAGAACAATGAATACACTCCCAAAGCGTGAATCTTAAAATTACAAATGACGCTTTAGCTGGAATACTTAACGCTTCGGTAGCCAATAATTCTAGGAACTTTTGGAAAATCACCATTCCATTTCTGTCATTATGTCACTAGTTATGTCAGATATCAGTGGAAAAAGCAATCAGAAGAATAAAGAGATACAACTAGCTAGAACTACTACAGAAGTTTAATTGAAAATAAACATAAACGATTAAACGAATACAAACAACAACAAATAAAAGTCATCTGACATAGTTAGTGACATACCAAAAGTGTCTAGAATTATTGGCCATCGATGCGTTGATTATTCAGATAAAACATCATTTTAAACTTTGAGATTTACGTTTCGGGGTGTATTCATCGTTTCAATAAAGCAATGTAGATGTTTGCAATAATAAAAAACCTGCAAAAATCTTATGTTTTGAATGATAGACATAAACTGCCATTCTTGTCAGAAACTACTTTCTGTTGGCAACACTGACCCTAGACTGAACTCCTCTATTAAACCGCAAAGATAAAGTATTCACATTAATGACAAAACCCTGAAAAATGTACTCACGATTATCCGGAATCGTTGTGGTCCACATTATTCCAGATAATCCGGGTTTTACTGTAATAACGTCAACTTGACTTGTCGTATTCGTGTACTGTAGCAATCCTTGAGCTTTGTTAGTACAGTACAAAACCTCTAGCATCAGTGTTCAATCATACTCAATGAACTAGGTGAGAACAATATAGTACCTTACTGTGTATTCCAGGATACACTGGAATAGAAGACCCTTTTATGGGTCCGAACCCTTTTGCGGAATCAGCCCCAATGTAATATTGAAAAAAATGGGCAAAGGCGAAGAAAATAGATCTGACCATTGGAAAGAACTAGTAGGGATTAGACAATCGAAGATTCTGATGGGTGACTACAACCCGTTAAGATCAAATGAATGCATAAGTCAAACTAAAACTGCACTAAGAGTTTTAACAGGGATCCTAACAGGACATTGCCGCCTAAACGGGCACCTGAAAAAGCTCAAAATAGTGGAGGGAGAAGAATGTAGATTGTGTGGCATGGAAGAAGAAACCTACATCCACATACTTGCGAATTGCACAGCAATTCAGAACCCTAGGAGATTATTTGATAGAATAGGGACATTTACCTAAGTTGAAACCTGCAGATATCCTAAAATTCCTCAGGGAAATAGGACTAAAGGAGCTACTAGTCTCTGAGACGTTGCGCAGGAACTAAGTAGACGTAAGTGGGCACAATAGATCTTCTAGGTCTCAGTGAATGTCACCCCATCATACATACATACATACATCAGTGCTTCGTACTTCTCGTTTTCAAACAACCCTTTCAATGGTTCAGCACTTCTTCTAACCGTTGACATTGCATTAAATTCTATCGCAATTCCGGCCCAAGAATTTGATTTATCTTGCCATGTGACAGCATCAGTTTCTTTGTTTTCCACTATATTTTTTATTTATTAATAATTGATAATAACTTAATTTTCTCGTCTGGAGAAAATTTTGAGGCACGCAGCAGATTTAACTACTTTACTATTACTCATGGTATAGATAAATAGCACATCCACTATGACTAAAACCCACACAGAAACAAATCAACAAAAACTGAAGTTATGCTGTGTCTTGTCACTTGTCAGTTTGAGTTTGCAAATTCTCACAATCATCGAAAAATAAAATTCACCAACTTTTGTCATATTGCAAAATGTATTTCTCAGTTATCTAACGGAACTTTTTGGCATGTACGGTGTAATGCAGCTGTTGGTAATCTATCTGTTAACATTTAACCTTCGTTACCTAACCAACGGATTCAATTAGAACGGGTGCAAATGGGCATAAGGAATTGAATGTTCCTTAGCCTTAGTCGCTATAGTCTGTATTGATGACATCAGGAGAGGATATGTCGAACAAAAATTTTTACTAACACCAGGCTTGGCTCATATCAGGAATCCTGACTGATGAAAAGCTGTGCGGAATTTCTTAATTCACTGGCAAGAGACAACAGTCTCTGGAATGGGTGCCGGGAGATTGCAGCTAAAGAATTGGCGGACCAGTTAACTAAAGAAGGCTCTGGAGGAGACTTCGTAGGTCGGAACCGTTGTGTACCCTGAGAAAACATCTAAACAAAATAGGAAAAGTCAGTCAGCAGCATTGCTTCTGGAATGGAAGTAGATTTTTTTTCAAAATATTCCATTTAAGCGCCAATTAATGTAATTATTAGTATAGTAGAACACTTAATTTTACATTACCTGCTTTTTGAACTATGCACCTAATGATACTCTCCACGCACTCTAAAGCAGTCAGAGTTACGGATCCATTATCAAATATTACTGTATCACCTGGCTGGACCACTTCAGGAAGTTTTTCATAATCGACGTATATCATATCTTCGCTAACAAATTCTTCAAAATCTGGTTGAGTTGTGAGTTTTGTAACCTTTCCTTTTTGCAAAAATATTTGCTTGCTGTTGATTTTCAGGCTACCTAAAAATTCAAAATTGGCCCAACATAATTTTATTTTTAAAAACGATAAAAAAAAATTTACTAATCAAAAAATTGAGTTTTTACTAGAAGATTCCAACAGTTTCAGGAGGTTTTGTTGCTGTTATTAGAAATTTGGCCCATTAATGTGTTTCTCATGGGAACTCATAAACAAACTAACATTAAAATTATATACATAGTGAGCAAAACTAAACATATTATATTTCTAACCTAGCAGACCCGGTGTTTCGGAATTCGGTCCGGGTACCTAGCAAAAGGGCTACCTGCTCACAGGGACCTTGTCCAAATCCGAAAGGGTGATTTCGTAATTCGGTCCGCTGTCGAAGCAGGTAGATTTCAAAAATACGAAGGTGGTTTGGTAGGGGTAGGTTTGGTTGGGTTATTATTGAAAATTATTATAATGTATTCTTCAAAAATTGACTAGAAATACGAAGGTGGTTTGGTAGGGGTAGGTTTGGTTGGGTTATTATTGAAAATTATTATAATTCATTCTACAAAAAAATTGACTAAAAATACGAAGGTGGTTTGGTAGGGGTAGGTTTGGTTGGGTTATTATTTCACGTACCGTTTTTATTTTAGACGATACGCATTTAGCGTAAATTTTTAAACATGCCAGTACAACAACAATAAGTGTGTACTGTTGGTCCTAAGCCCAAAAAAATGTGAAGGAAAATAAAAGTCAAATTAAACAAATAGTAGGTACATGGGACCCAATTCCGAAATCGCATTTTCGCTGGTGTGACCACACTTCGAATTTAATCCGTTACAGGTAGTCCTTTCCGCAGGTAGCGGGACCGAATTCCGGTGCGTCCAGCAGACCCACTTATCAGAAATTTATTTTTTAGCCATATGAAAAATCATTTTTGTGAGGGGTCCTTTACACAATTATTTATTATGAGTTTGATTTTCTTTTTGAACATCTGCAACAAATATAAATAAGGACCTGTTTCAGGCAGCGCCGTAATTCTAAAGTAACGCGTTACTAAGTGACGTTATTTTTTCTTCACTCATTTTTAGATATAGGAGGAGCTTTTGACAATTCTCCTCATGAGGCAGTCAAAAGAGCATTAGATAGAAAATATGTAGATAGCACAACATCCAAATGGATGTCGGAATTTCTCACCACTAGGGTAGCAGAGACGAGGACGAGCAAAGACATCGTCTCCATCTGTACAACCAGAGGATGTTCACAGGGAGGAGTAGCATTCCCATTAATGTGGAGTCTAACGGTTGACGAACTCCTGTGTGGTTTGATTGACCTGCCAAGGATATGCCGATGATATTGTCATAATAGCCAGGGGAACATTCGAAAACACCCTTTGTGACGTCGTACAAAAGGGTCTGAGCTATGCAAATAGCTGGTGTATGCGAGTGGGACTTAACATCAACCCCACCAAAACCATCTTAATAGCCTTCACTAAGAAAAGAAAACTGAACCTCAAAAGCATTCAAGTTGATGGGAGCGAGGTTGAATGGACACAAAAAGTCAAGTATCTAGATTTGACTCTAGACAGTAAACTCAATATGGGAAAGGAGTATAAGATATTATTTTCATTCCTATTATTCAATAATAATACAAATAAAATATAATCAAGGGTAATATTTCCACTCACCAGTTCTAATTTCCGGTCCCTTTATTTCTAGTCCAATTGCTAAGGGATACACCCTTCCTATTTTTCTACTATAAATATCAACCATTGTTCTTACACGCGACAAAATTTCCTTAAGTTTATCAACTGTAGGTGCAACTAATCGAGCTATTCGCATACCACCGGCAAGTAATTCTTCTATAGTAGCTAGAAAAAAATAAATACAAATGACGGGAAGGCCAGAAAAGTATAATTAATTGTCACCGAAGGAATTATAAAAATTTTGGACAAATGATGATGGAAAATAAAATAGGTGGAGATGGGGGTGGGTTGGAACTGGGAGGTTCATGGAAAAGCATTATTCTCATGTAATTTTCCACTTCCCTTTCCTAGAAACCGCTTTTCCTACATCTCTTTTTGTTCAAGAAATAGAGTCCATTGTATTTATTATACAGGGTGTCCCACTATGAAGTAACACATTTTGACGGCTTATTACTCGAGAATGGAAAAAGATATCGACGTGCAGTTTTCTTTAAACTTCTTATATTTCCTTCAAATTTTTATTGACATAGTTGCCAAATGTATATATTTTCCCGAAAGCGCCAAAAAAAAAGACCATTTTTGAAACGAGATTATCGGTTTATTTTAAATACAACACCCTATATTTTTTAATACCATCTGAAAGTCCCTTGCTTCCCCTTTCCAAAAATGTATACATTATCGGCATATACTCAAGTTTTATTGGAAAGATTTAATTTTTAATGAAACCATGTCAATAACTTCCAAACGTTAATTATCACATTTTAACAGCTTGGAAACGTTATAACTCGAAAATGAGACAAGGGATTAATGAGCGGCTTTCACTTTCGTAAGAAAGTTACTATAATCCTTCCCTACAAGCCTTCAGGAGTTAAGAAATAACATGGTAAATGCTGCAAAATGCGTTCAGTAATTTTTGGATGAGATTAGGATTATGTAGAGATGTAGATGGAGGTCACATACAAAAACTTATTTATTAAATATAATTTTTTTTTGTTTTGATGTGTTTTATGAAGTTATGTTTGGTTCCTTGTTCTTATATGTAAATATGAACGATAGTATGAATATTTTTTGATAGTCAAAAAGCTATACGTAAATGCTGGATATTCAAGTTAATTTTAAATATTTACTAAGAAATCATTTGAATTATTGTAATTAGATTTATATTTTTTTTAAATTCAACAGCAAGTGCACACGTCAAGACTGGATTGGTTATCGAAGTAATAACTGTTAATTTTCTCTTCAAGTCAGAGCTAATTTTACAACTCTCCGCCCTCTGTTAGAAATTCGATATACTATCTGCATCAACATTAAGTTTCAGAATTTCACACCTCAAATTTTATTGCGTTGTTGAAGAAGAATTTTACGTTCATGCACCCTCTGTTGGAAATTAATAATACTATCAACGAGAACTTGAAGAAAAAATCTATAGACAATAAATCGAACTAAAAAGTTAAAAATATAGTTTAAAAAACTAAAAAAACACGCTTTTAAAAAATGTTGGACTAAAAAGTTAAAAATAATTTTAAAAATTAAATTATGACAATAGTACATAAACGATACTAGTTTAATTGAGGGAAAAGCGTGGGGCGCTTGATATACGATAAGCACAAAGCGCTCAGCAAACCATCGTTTTATTGTTGTTTCTGACGCAGAGAAGTCCCCATAACCCTTTTCAAGCCATTGCTTCGCTAGAATGGTATTTTTTCCCATCAAGAAGCAGTGTAAAATTAAAACACGAAATTGTTTTTGAACCATTATTTTGAAAATATTGAAAGTAGCGGCACTCCTAGCACAATAAATCACAAACTAATGAAAAGAATATCATGAAATTTTGACAGCTATCTTTTCAAGGCTAGTAGTAACTGAAAATCAGACGATTGCAATAAAAGTAGCGCCATCTATGTGTCAGTCCCGGGACTTTTCAGTCCATGCGTTAAATGACGAGTGAGAAGATACCTAGATAGATAGACTTTTCTGACTACAGTAGGTACAGTACATGTTTTACTATGTTTGTAGCTAGGCAAAGGTACACAATGTATTACATTTAACATATTGAAACACATATCACTTCAAATACGAACAGCAATAATTATATTTTTAAAACTGGAAGGTAGCTTTTTGGCGTAAAACTGAAATTACAATATAAACAAACAAAACAACAAAAAAAGAAATGACCAAAAAGCAAAAATACATTTTAGAAATTCTGATAGTTTTAAATTCACTCGTTGACTGATTATAAACAAAACCGAAGTAAATACGTTTTTAAACTCTTCCTAAATTTGTTCAAACTCAAAACTTTCATTTCTGCTAGCAAGATGTTATAAAGAGAATAGTTAAGTGAATTCTTTTGTGACCTTGTCAGACGAAAACGATTTGTACGAATATTACATGCTTGTCTAGTATTGTAATTATGGATATCTGAATTTTTTGTTAAGAAGTCAAGACTTTTGTGGATTTCAATGAGGGTGTTAAGGTCGAGAGATGCATTATCCGTAGATGAACAAACAACGCCATTCAGTGTTCACGGAGACTGACATTACTTCTTGATTGCTCTCTTCTGAATTACAAAGATATCTTTGACCGACGACGAGTTTTCCCAAAGCACAACTTCATAGTTAATATGGGTATAATAATAATAATAATAATAATTTATTCTTAAAAAGCACATAGATACATCAAATTAAAATACAATAAAATAAAAATAAATTGATAATCAATAAGTGCCAAGCACTTGTTTTGAGAATTAATTAATCAAATGCAATAATATATAAAATATAAAATGGATAAGACAGATAAACAAATAAATAAAATGGATGAAACTACACAAATAAAATATAATAATAGCACTCAGGAATTCAAGGAAGTATTGATATTAAAAAATATTGGATATGAGGTTTCTTGGTACTTCTAACAGGAATTTTTTCACAGATCTTTTGAATTTGGGAAGTACTTTAGTGGATCGAATTGAAGACCACAGGGGAAAAAGGATGAGGGTCACAAATCCGAAGTTTTGTGTGGAACGAATTTTAAAATTCAAAATTCTGTATTTCCCTAATTCTTAATTTTTTTAAAACAACAAATTTTTAAAAAAATTGACTTGTGTATCTTCTTTTGGTAAAGGAACTTGTTATTTTTAGTTTTTTAACATGAGCGTCGAGATTTTTTTTAAGATGGCTAAGTACATAAAGTCAGGGAAAAAAAGATGAGGGTCCACAAAAAATATTTATTTTCACTCAGTAAATTTTCAAAGTTAAGTTGAGCTTCTACATTATAGAAGCGTTTCAATTCCTGTATGTTCTGGTACTTCTTAAGATTAATGGGAATCCTTTCTTCATATTTGAAACTTGGAAGTTCAAATTGTCCAGAAGGTAGATCTGGTACCACATGCACATTACCCAATTTGTTGTGTTGCTTCTAACTGCTTTCCCTTTCTTGATAGTTCCTTGAGTTTTCTTTGTCAACACTACAATGCTTGATGTGAAGCCTCCATTGTAAGAGTCACGATGTTCGATCATTCTGGGTTCTTCTTTTTGTACAACTAATTCCCGAATTGGGCGGCTTTCGAACGGACATTTCGGCTTTTCAAATGATCAGTCCAGCTTCGGAAAATCATTTGGTCTTCACAACTAATTACTTTGAAAGGGCTTGGTTTAACGCAGGCGTTCTTAATGTGATCATCCCAACCAGAGGGAATCTCGACAAAGGCTTTGGAATTAATTAAGCCCATAAGCTTTGCTCATCATGCGACTTCAATTCATTAAAGTTTCTAATAATCGCTGCACGGTCTTGAACACCTATAACTTCGTAACATTTTAACCTTGAATAACGACAACTGCTACCAGTTTCATGAGTTTGCAATCTTAGCTTTTTGGAGGAATCGGAAACACGTCCCAGTTTTGGCCTTTTCTTAGTCACGGGTAGCACATTACAGTCATCCATCTTGAAAATTATATGGAAACACGTCTGGCAAAGTCAGCAGAAACCACTCGCACGCAACCTGCTCAGGTTTAAAACAAAAGCGAACTGTTTTTCTATTAATTTCTTCTGACGCCTGTAATGGCCGACGACAACGATCCGAACAAGTTAGAGTGAGAACAATTTCGACTCTCATCCGTTTTGCATAAATCGAATGGACCATCATCCTTTTTCCCCTGTACGGCATATATTGAAACACATTTTCCTCGGTACTCTCATCTGTTTTACTCTTTATAGTATGATATGCAGAAGGTAACGGCCTTTGACTATGACTTGACGTGTTTATCTCAAAATTCAATTTTTTGGGCCCTCATCTTTTTTCCCCTGTAGTCTTCAATTGTTTCAGGAAGAATATTAAATAATATTTTTGGGGAAGGGTAACAAAACGATCGTTGACTTAGAGTTTTTGTTACTGTATATATGTAAATAAGCTGTTTTTAAAGATATAACAGGTTTAAGTACAAAAACTGAACTTAATAATTTGTTTCTTGAATTAATAGTCTACGTGAAAATGCAGCGACAGAGATCTATCTAATAAATATCCCAACAATTTTACTCTTTCAGCGTTTTGGTTTTAGAAGAAGAAAAGGAAATATTTTGTGTCTTCTTCGATTTTAATTCAAATTTATTGGATAAAAACCATAGTTCAGATTTGTTTTCAATACCATCCGAAATTAACTTGACGTTTACATAGTTTTTATCGGAATAAATAAAAGTGGTGTCATCGGAAATGAAAAAGATTTATAAAGATAGGTACATGAATTTGGGTAAGTCATTTATATAAATAATGAATAGCAAAAGTACAAAAGCTGACAGTTGACGAACGCCATAAACAACCGGTTCAAAATCGGATAAAAATGATTACATGATGCAGCCAGATAACGATAACTCGTAGCTCCAACGGTACATCTGCGACAATCGTGTCAGCTGGCAACACCATACCAACATGGTGTACTTATATTTTTAGGGCTCGTCCATATTCACCAGAGTACTATACGGTTGAGGTTAGATTCTGGTAATAAAAATTTTTTGATTAAAACCTTATAATATAATAGACTTTCATATTGTAGTGGATAGACAAATATATATTGTTTTAATATTTCAATACTTAGGAACGCTCGAATTACGTAGTTGAATGAACTGAAAGTACACGTCCCTACTATTGCTAGGTATCTATTTATTTATTGTAGTGGAAGCATTTTTGTTGGGTTATAGATTTGTAGATATGACTTTTGATGCGCATTCAATAAAGGCATATGAAACGAATAAGTTGACTAATATTTCTAACTATAAGTGATAGAACTAAATGCTAGAATAAAAAGAACCTGAAGAATGTTTAGAAAAGTATATCACAATATTCTATATCCAAATTTGCTGACAAACCTTAGAAATAATTGAAAACCAAGTATTTTGAACTTAATTTACAACTCTTTTCATTGCTATATAACTAGATGATTGTTGGGAAACTTTGAATGAATCAGAAAATTTTTATGAATAAAAATTTCATACCCAAAGGAACATTCGATGTAATTGTACAAATGATTTGAGTGGATCTGAATCTTGTAGGCTTCGATTTAATGTTTAACTTTGTCATGTAGTCTATTTTGCTGTCGGTAAAAGCTGCTTCATACTGGTTATTTAGTACATCTTTCGTTTCGTTACTATTGAAGTCAATCATCCAGGGTAGTTTAGGACATTCTTGGAGGCAATCCATTATTACTACTAATAATTTTGAATTTCTAGATCACTACACAAATATTAATTTTGACACTGCACCAAAGTCATGCTGACGTGGTATTCACAAAACGGACAAACCTATAGAAGTGAAAGTTTATAGGATGACCTTGAATGAAAAGATGAGGTTTTGGACCCATCCACCTGAAACGCTAGTTGCAATTGAGTTGTCAAAGCATGCATGCCTTTAGCACGAAAAGAAGAAAAAATTTGAAATGTTCAAATTTCGAAATTCAAATTATTCATCTTATCTGTTGTCACCATTGACTGCTGTTTATATGCCAATGGTTGTCATATAAGATATTGTTTATTTTTGTCATTTGAGTTTCAATTAGGTCCTGTAAGTGTAAGTGAGAGTGGAAAAAACTTGACCAGAAAGATAGACTGGGCCCGTATTCTCGAATCTCGATCAAAAATGTCGCAATCGACATTTATCGAACAAAAATGTCGAACGAAAATTTGAGATAGTATTCTCGAACCATTAATGTTACCGTTCGACATTTTGTCGCATATGTATATGTGGCAATGCTGTGAATTTATGAAAGCGTGTCTGGTATTCGCAAATGAAGTCAAACAAAAATCGAAAAGAAGAGTTTTAATAACGGTTTTGTTTTGACGTATATTTTTAATGTGTTTCTCGTTACTTATTTTTAAACATGAATACGGAGGGTAAAACAACTCAGTATTGCAGTAAAGCGCAGAAAGAATTAATTATTTTATTAAGTTAGTCGTTAAATTTTTCGTCAACCGAAAATGATTTTTAAACATTTTCTCATGCATATTATATGCATTTTGAAATACATTACTTCTACGTCCAAACCCTTCTTCAGGATACAGCTCTTGTAATATTCCCTGTTGAATAGCGACAGCCTCTTCTTCGTAGTCCTCCATGTTAAATTTAAGAAAAATTGACCTTTTCTACACTTAACCTAACCATAACAAATTAAAATCTCGCACATATGACAATTTGTCACCTGCTCAAAGCCTAGTGAGATTTTTTCGCATGAAAATTGTCGATTTCGACATTCAAGAATTGCAGTTTTGCGTTTCGTGCGACAATTTTGAAATTCGCTTGCGACATTCACCGTTCGAGATTCCAGAATACGGGCCCTGGTGCCCGACTTCACCAACCAAGTTTGGTAATACCTAAAACGAATCTAGGGGTTCCTAAATACAATTTACGTTTCACCAAGCTCTAAGAAATACCTAAGATTGATGGAAAAAATACCTGATATTATCACTCTTAGGTATTACTTAGCGCTTGGTGAAACGTAAATTCCTAAATCCGTTTTAGGTATTACCTAGCTTTAGGAAAGGGATGGTGAAAACGGGCATTAGTCATTAGAATAAACAAACAAAAATATTTGTAGTGCAAATACCGATTTCATTCCGCTATGAAATAGTACTGGGGGGCTAGTTTTGAAATATTTCACTCGTGAAATTTCTCATATTTCGATTGATTTCGATCAATCCAAGTTTCGAACTAATTTCATGTGTGAAATAAAATTCGAATTCGAAAAAATTTCACAAATTTAATTCGAATACAGTTTAGCTGTCGAAACGCTTATTTAACTTGCGAAATTACAATTCATTTGACTTTTTAGAATCATCGAATTTTTTGTTGTGGTTTTGTTAGATACTTCTTGGAGTTTTAACATCCCTTGTTTTAGTTCTTTTAGTAATTAAAATAGTAATAAGTTATTAGTTAGACGAGAGAGACGCGAGAACATTTTATATTTTTTTAATCTACATGGCAAATTTAGAGGAACTTCAACAAATAGTGCTAAATAATGTTGTGGAACTTGTGGAGGATGACTATTTAACGCCGTTCAACCTTAGTTTCTAAAAATTTACAGACTGTCTAAAGAAGCTGCTGGCGAATTGATAAACATTTTAGATCCGCATTTGGTAGCACAGACAAAAGCATCAGCTATAGACAAATCTACTAAGGTAAGAACGACGTTGTTCCTTCGTCAAAAATATGAGACTTGGAGTAGGTATGTTTCAATATAGGATTATTTTCTATATATTCCACCAATGCCTCCTTTTGTTGTTTGTTAACGTTTTTTCACATCAGCCATAACTAAAAATATGGTTCCAAGAGGTAGATAATAATAAAATCAAAACGTACAGGTACTAATGTATAATTCAATTGATCTTATGAAAATAATAAATTTTAACGTCAACTATTCTTCTTTTTTCTTTATTAACGTTTGAACTATTATGAGGGCTATTCCGTTGTTGTCAGATTGTATCGTTCGAATTAAATTCATTTAAGTGAATTTATCATAATTTCGTTTCACTATAATTCAAAACTAGGTATACTATTCCGATGGCGAATTAAAAATCGAAATATTTCACTGGTGAATTCAATTTCACTGATATTCAAAACTAGCCCCCCTGAACACATCCACTGCGATCGCTGAAATTCTGCTTTTATACCTTGACACACGACTTTCACTTCTATAGGTTATTCTGAGTCTGCTTTGTGGCCTTTTCTGTCTTGCCTATTTCGACAACTCGATTGCAGCTAGCGCTTCAGTTGGATGGGTTTGATGCATCATTTTTTCATTCTAGGTAATCGCATATAAACTTCCACTTCTATAGGTTAGTCTGTTTTGTGGGAGTATTTGACCAATTTTAACAATTCAGTTTACCACAACTATTTCGTTTTTAGTACCACTTTTTTGTATTTCAATAGAAAAATGAAAATATATGAATTTAATAACGTCATGTAATTGAATGTGTCAAAAAAAATCTTGAAAAAATGAAAATAATCTCATTTTATACAGATCCAAATACTATATAACAAATTTAAGATCCCAAGTATAACTAAAGTATTCGCTGTGTGCGGACCGTTGGAGGGGATAGGCGAAACTATCCCAGCGCGCGCAGTGGTGAATTTTCGCAATTCGGTCAGAGACTGACGTGGTATATTGTATATAAATAAAGGGGAAAATGGGGCACGACTGTTGTTCTGTTGTTAATTGTAAAAATACAGGATATAATAACAGTCATGTGAAATATTACAAGTTTCCTACTGCGCAACACAAGTTGGTACAAAGGAAAAAATGGATTGCAGCTGTAAAAAGAGTAAAGTGAGTGTCTTAACCTCACTTCAAAATACAGTGTGCACTGATACAGTATTCTATACGTCATGTTTTCTCCATCAATTTTATGTAGTTTGTTTATGTTTTCATAAATACATTTATTATTTCAGTCCAGACGGATCAGCATGGATTGAAAATTAATTGAATAGACCTACAAAGATTTTTGTAGTGTAAGGTGTAGATGTGACTGCAGTTTGTCTGATGATTTTAGATTGAATTAAGTAGCTTTTTCCATCTTCTCTGAATTCATGTACATCTCTTACATGACCAGATTCCACCAGAGATTGACCTTTTGGCTGCGAGTTGGGATGAAAGTTGATACCGTGTGATATAAGCTCAAACCCAGTTTTTATTATAATTTTCATTGTAAATAGTGCAAGTTCAAAGTCCACAACAAATATATACAGAGCTGAAAGCCATAAATATTCATTAAGCAATTGTAGATATAGGTAATATGATGCGTTTGTTCACTTTTCATTTAGCAGAATGAAAAATGGAATAATCGATTTTTATTAATGATTTTAGGCAACCTGTATCTCCGTTGATTCTAACCTACAAATCTACACTTAACATAAAAAAAATACATTTTAAAAACGATTACTTACCTAGTCGCTTATAAAATACTGAACATTATGTCATTAGGCACTTATATTTTCAAATTATTTACATTGTAAAAGCTAAAAGGCTCCTTATCTTTATAATAATTGTTGCTTCCATAAGCTTTACGTGCAAATCTCTGTCGTAACTTGCGTTTTTAAGCCGCGAGGGGGCGACAGTAGGTACGCACATAGCGAATAGTTTGTAACTTATAAATATCAACCCACGTGACTTCTGTCATAACTGGACTATGTTGCCAAGCTCTTGAAATAGTATGAGAATCTAGTAAATGTCAAATGAAGTTATCAAATATTTTTCTTTTTATTTGGCTATAGGTTAGGTTTAGTTTTTGAAAGTTACCTACTGTATATAAACAAACTTGAATTTATTTCTGTATAAAACTTTTATTTGTATGTTAAAAGTGCAGCACTAAGTAAGAAATTATTATTTGAAAACCTACTGAGCCTAAAAAGGTATGTATGAAATAGTTGGAAAATTCAAGATTCATTTTAATAAAAATAAATTCATATTGTGGTTTATTTTTCTTTGAAATCTACTGTGTGGGTGTGTGTCATATTTTAGGAAATTATGATTAGAAACATTCTACATTAAATAATTGTTCTTCCTCCAATTACAGCAGTAACATTTCTAAAGTGACATGGATTATCTGTAAATAAATTGTGCAAATATAATTGCTAAGTATTGTATTATATAGGTCATCAGTTACAATTTATTGGCTCAACAGGCAGTCGAGGCCAGTCATTGAATAGTAGCTGATGATCATCTTAACCTCAACAGCATGTACGTTGAATACACGTCGGCGTCGTCTTGAAATAATAAAGCTAGTTTTATTTTCTAAAACCGCTCGGACCCTGATATCACACATGGTGTCAGGTGTAAAAGAGTTATTATGGACCTCTTGATTTAATAGATATTAGTAAGTACAGTTTATGTGCGCGTGTATAAAAAAACTCTTGATATTTTTTTTTGCGTACCAATACTTGTCCAAAGTTGAAGTAGAAGCCAATTGCAATGGAATCATACTTTAAACCTCCAGATCCTTTGTCTATTGAAGGAAGCTTGGCTGATAACTGGCAAAAATTTGAACAAAAATTCCAGAATTTTTTGACTGCTACAGGTTTAAGTGAGCAAAATGATGAAAAAAAGGTTGCAATTCTATTGAACTTAGTAGGCGATGATGGTCTGGATTTATTTAACTCTTTCGATCCGTTACCAGCGACCCAGAAAACTCTTGATAATGTTTTGAAAAAATTTAGAGATCACTGTGAACCGAAGAAAAATGTCATATATGAGAGGTTCTTATTTAACAGTATAATGCAGCAAGAGGGACAAAGCTTTGATAGTTTCCTCACAGAACTAAGAACAGCGGGAGAAACAACTGGATATGGTAATTTGTTGGAAGAATTTATAAGAGATAGGATAGTGATGGGCATTTACAATCAGAGCACTAGAGAAGAATTGTTGAGAAAATCTGATTTAAAGTTGTTACAAGCCATAGACATCTGCAGAACTAGGGAAGTCAGTCAAAGACAGCTGAAGGTTTTGCAGAATGAAGCTAGTGTTATTTCCATAAAATCTAAGCGAGTTTTGAAAGAAAAAAAGAAGGGAAATGTGAATTCTGTGGCTACGTTCATCAAGAGAAAAATTGTCCTGCTTGGAATGAAACCTGTGCAAAATGTCAGGGACGTAACCACTTTGCGAATGTGTGCAAAAAAGGACATAATATGAACCAGTCTGAGAAGAAATGGGAGAAAAAGAAGAATGATAGAAGATGGGGCAGAAAAAAAGTGCATGAAGTGAAAACCGAAAGTTTCAGTGATAGTGAATCAGAAAAAAGTGATTGCGAGAGTAGTTCGGATGAGTTATATGTCCAGTCTATAAGAAAAGTTGATTCTGTGAGTAGTGTTAAGAAACCATTATCATGGTTGAAGAAAATTAATGTAGAAGGTTATAAGGTAGCATTTAAACTAGATACAGGTTTTGAAGTAAGCATTTTGACATTGAATATTGTTAAAAAACTAGGGTTTCTTCATAGAATGCAAAAAACTAAAGTCAAACTAGCTCCGTATGGCAGTTCTGATTATGTATTCACTCCATTAGGAGAAATCACCTTAAAATGTCAAGTTAATGACAATGTTAAAAACATATTTTTTACAGTTTGTGATGATGATGAATTGCCACTACTGAGTTGTGTTGATTGTGTTGATTTGAACTTAGTAAGAAGAGTAGACTCAATTGTCACAGATTCTTGTCAATTCACATCACTTGATCATGTTGTTGAAAGATATCCTATCGTTTTTGATGGTCTTGGTTCTTTTCCTAGAGAACATCACATTACTTTAAAAGAAGGTGCAATTCCAGTAGTTCAACCACTTAGACGGATTCCAATTGCACTGCATGATCGCTTAAAACTTAAACTTGATGATCTTAAAAAACAAGGTATCATAAGAAACATTGATACACCGACTGAATGGTTGAACCCTCTGGTGATAGTTGAAAAGAAAAATAAAGATTTACGCTTGTGTCTTGACCCAAAATATTTGAATTTAGCAATAAAACGAGAAAGATTTTTGATTCCTTCAGCAGAGGAGATAGCAGTTAAACTCAATAATAAATAAAGAATATTTCACAGTTTTAGATATGAAAGACGGATACTTTCAAATTCGTATTGATGAACAGAGTCAAGAATATTGTGTCTTTGGAACACCCTTTGGAAGGTATGCATTTTGTCGTTTACCTTTTGGAATTTGCTCAGCCCCTGAAGTCTTTCAAAAACAAAACTATGAAATATTCGGTGATATTGAAGGCGTAGGCCTGTATTTTGACGACTTGATTATAACAGGCATTGATGAAAAGGAACATGATAATAATTTACGGTTAGTGTTGGAAAAAGCACAAAAATATAATATTAAATTTAATAGAGACAAAATTCAATTTAAATCTAGAAGTGTCAAGTTTATGGGTCAAATCTACTCAAAGGAAGGTGTCAAACTGAATAGAAATTATGTGAAACCTATTCTAGAAATGCCAAAACCCAAAGATAAAACTGAGCTATTAAGAATATTAGGCATGGCTAAATATTTAGGGAAGTTCTTGCCTAATATGTCAAAAATGACAGCTCCGCTTAGAAACTTGACCAGGAATGATGTTGATTGGCAATTGACTAAAATGCATGATGATTCTTTAACTAACCTTAAAGGTATGTTAACCAATGCCCCAATTTTGTCATTTTTTGATTCAACGAAACCTATAGAAATAGACACTGACGCATCTAAATATGGTCTAGGTGCATGTCTATCTCAGGATGGTCACCCTATAGCTTTTGCGTCCAGGAGCTTAACTTCCTGTGAGCAAAAGTATGCGCAATTAGAGAAAGAGATGCTGGCGATTGTTTTTGCAACTCAAAAATTTCACTATTTCATTTATGGCTTTGACGTCAAAATAAACTCTGATCACAAACCGTTGGAAGCAATTATGAAAAAAGGTCTAGCATCTATTTCTCCTCGCTTGCAACGAATGAGACTTCGCTTACTAAGCTATAAAATGAATGTGAATTACAAACCTGGAAAATTTCTGTATGTAGCAGACACACTTTCGAGAGCTTTTTTACCAGAAACTGGGCTAAAGTCTGATCAAGAATTTAATTTCGCAGTACACGCTATGTCAGAAAATTTGGCTATGTCTGATGAGCGAAAGGAACAGTTCAGGCTGGAAATCTTGAAAGACGAGGTTCTGAAACAAGTTATCAACTTCCATAGAAAAGGCTGGCCCAATAATAAGCATGAAGTGCCTGCCTCTGTGATGCATTACTTTAAAATCAAAGACAACCTAAGCTATGTTGTCGCACGCAAATAAAATTTTTCTGATTGTGTTTGACTCCTACTCCAATTGGCTCAAATTAAAGACAAGTCGGCAAAATCTGTTATTTTAGCTTTAAAATCGATTTTTTCTGTTCACGGATCACCAGATAAAGTAACTTCTGATAATGTAACTTTTGATAGTAGAGAATTTAAGACGTTTGCAAAAAACTGGAATTTTGAAATTGTTTTGCGCAGCCCTTATTACGCACAATCTAATGGATTGGCAGAAAAAGGGGTAGATATAGGTAAAAGAATGCTAAAAAAATGTTTGAAAGAAAACTCTGATATACACACTGCTTTGTTGCAATACAGAAATTCACCACTTAAGTATATTGGCTATTCACCTGCAGAGTTATTGATGAGTAGGATTTGTAAGACAAAAGTGCCGATCAATTCCAGTCTTTTGCATCCGAAACTCTGTGAACACGTTTCTGAGAATCTGTTGCACAGACAAAATATTTATAAGTCGTACTATGACAAGAATAGTAAAGATCTAAAACCTTTGGACCCTAAAGCCAATGTGACAGTTTTTGACCACGTAAAGAACAAGTGGGAGCCTGCACAAATTGTTTCTGAGCACAGCTCTCCTAGATCTTACTTTGTGAAGGACTGTGTTGGTAATTTGATTAGGCGTAATCGAATTGATCTTAAAGAATCCCGAAACGATTATGTGCCTAAAAGTAACGAGCCAGACATAGATGAGAGTAGTGTTAAACCTTTAATTCAGCCTGTCAATGAAAGTCCTTCGCTGGAAGCTTCCCCAAAATGTTTATTATCCAGTCCAAAAGTTTTAGATCATGATGTCAAAACCAGATCTGGTCGTGTAATAAAGAAACCAGATAAATTGAACTTATAGGAGGGGATGTATTATATAGGTCATCAGTTACAATTTATTGGCTCAACAGGCAGTGCAAGTCGAGGCCAGTCATTGAATAGTAGCTGATGATCATCTTAACCTCAACAGCATGTACGTTGAATACACGTCGTCTTGAAATAATAAAGCTAGTTTTATTTTCTAAAACCGCTCGGACCCTGATATCACACAAGTATTATGAATAGTGTAACAGAATACAATAAATACAGTTGATTGAGTATAATATTAAACTCATACTTACTTGCTTCATACATGCTGTAAATAGTCAGTAATAGATGAATAGTAAATACATCAACTATTGCAGTGTTATTAAGTTTCATTTATACGTTAACTTTGACAACTCATCACTGCTTGTGAAAATTTACTCAGTTTTTAGCAGTTTTTTATAACAAGGAGATGAAATAATCGAAAAATTGAATGATCAATATTAAACTGTCACAACTTAACCTTAAAAATGCATTTGTAATATATAGTTCCATGTCAAAACGCGCGCAGCCGCTATTCCTATAACAAACTCACAGATAATTATTTGAAGAGATACAAAAGGAAATGTACAGGGAGACTCGCTTCTTGTCTAGGGGCCCATCAAGACATTTTTCTCACACATACAGAACTAGGCCACGGATAGTAGGGAACTTCTACAGTAGGTAAGAACAAAGGAAACAAATCTTACACAATACCTACTCGTATGGGGACACCATTGTTTGTGCTCATACCAGCATGTATGTTTTATAGCACTACGCACGCATTCGACAGAAACTCTATAATACATCTATATACTTCCTTGTTTTCAGTAGATAGTAAAAACATTACATTATATGGAGTGGGCATATTACATTTTATTAAATTTTTATAAAAAGAATTGGATTCTTGTAAATATTTGCTGCATTCAAAGAACACATGGTCAAGATCACCTATATTGCCACAATGTTTGCAGTTGTCATTTTCGCCTATATTAATTCTAAATAAATGACCAGGGTAGCAAGCATGTCCAAATCGTATCCTATTTATTGTCGTTATATATTTACGAGGTACGTTGAAGCTTTTAAACCAGGGGGCTTGAGGGATTTTTAGAACAGGGATCCTAACGAGATATTGCCGCCTGAACGTGCACCTGAAAAAGCTCAAAATAGTAGAGGAAGAAGAATGTAGATTCTTTGGCATGGAAGAAAAAACCTACATCCACATTCTTGCGAATTGCGAATCCGATGACACAGCTCCTAGGAGATTATTGGATAGAAGAGGGACATTTACATAAGTTGAAGCGTAGGTATCCTAAAATCCCTCAGCGAAATAGGACTGAGCCACTAGTATCTGAGACGTTCCTCAGGAGCTAAGTAGAAGTAAGGTGGCCCAGTAGAGCTTTTAGTTCTCGGTGAATTACACCCCATCTTACATACATACATACATAAATGTTAAGTGAGGTTTGAGATGAGTGGGTGAAATTTGTTCCACTGCGACTTTTTTTCTAGGACAAGACATCTTTAGAGACAAGTCCAAACGGACGTCTTGTTTGTATCGAATTGTTTCTAATTTGTTATTTTTGGAATTCCATAATAGTAACCACTTCGAAACAGAGCTGCGAGTGAAGAAACAATAACGTCACTCAGTAACGTGTTACTTTGGAATTAAGCCGATGCTTGAAACAGGTCCTGGCTGCAGCTGTTCAAAGTGAAAATCGAACTTATAATAAATATTTGTGTAATGTAAAGTACCCCTCACAAAAATGATTTTTCAAATGACGAAAAAATAAATTTCCGATAAGAGGGTCTGCTAGGTTGAAAATACAATATGTTTACTTTTTTTCACTATGTATACATACATATAATTTTAATGTTGATTTGATTTCATTATTTGTCATTTGGTTGAGAAAAAATATAATAGAATTGTCAGTTTTAAAAAACTTCACTTGGACCTCAGTATTGCATTTTATTTCATATATGGATAGAAAAATTAGAAGCTTGTTAAGCCCTCTTTTCTTATATTTTATGGCTAGATTATCTAAACTTGCTTTTCTTGAATATTTCTAAAACCGTTAGTGCTCTTAATTTATTATTTTCGCACCTCTAAAGCTCATAATTTTGTTTCAATTTAATTTCGATTCTTATGGGCCAGGCTAGTTTGTTTATGAGTTCCCATGAGAAATACACTAATAGGACAGGTTCAGCCAGGTTATACAGTAATATTTGATCATGGATCCGTAACTCTGACTGCTTTAGAGTGTGTGAAGAGTATCATTGGGTGCCTAGTTCAAAAAACAGGTAATGTAAAACTAAGTGTCCTATTATACTAACTTATAATTACATTCGTTTTGATTGGCACTTAAATAAAATATTTTGGAAAAAAATCTACTTCTATTCCAGAAAAAATGTGGCTGACTGACTCTTCCTATTTTGTTTAGATGTTTTCTCAGGGTACAGGACAGTTCCGACCTATGAAGTCTCCTCTAGAGCCTTCTCTACTTAACTGGTTCGCCAATTCTTTACCTGCAATCTCCCGGTGTAACATTCAGACTAACTTTAAGCATCGAGATATGTGAATGTTTGTCTACTTTGAAACATATTTTATTTTAATTAAGTATTCAGCTTAAACAATAACTGGATTATGTACACAAAGTATTGTTATTAATTATCACACATGATTGCACTTGAAACAGTAGCAATAGTTTAATTAACAGCTACACAAGTTACTAAAAAATTAAAACTTTGATTATTTATTGTATAAATTAAAATTAATGTAGAGCTTACCTACCAGTATAGGATAGTAAAAAAATCAATTAGATATTTCGTTCAATCCAATGTTTACATTTCATTGAGGTAACCTTTTGGGCAGGACAGTGCACACGCTGAATAAACAATGTTTTAGGATGGCTTCAGACATAAGATGAATAAGTTTGATGGTTTATTTTAATCTTTGGTAATATTTTAATTGCAAACGTCTTAGTGGATTTTGTTTTGATTTTTTGATGTCATCCACAATGACTTGTCATATGTACTATTTTTGGTTGACGTTGACATTTCTCACTTCACCAAAAAGTCATCTATTACTATCACGTCACCTGTTACCATTCGTAGAGAAGTTTACAACACTTTATTTTCACACTCCAAATTTTATTAATGTAAGTGTAGCCGTTAAAAAGATACGAGGGGGAAGGGGACTTTTAAATAGCACTGTATAATTATCATTGGGGTATGTTTTGTAGTGATTTTGAGTTATTTCGTATCCATATTGAAATCAAGTACGATTTTTAACTTTATTTGTTTCAATAAATATCTTACCTTCGAAGGAAAGTATAAATCGTACGCCATTGGTACGCTTATGACAGATATCGGCCATGTTTTCTGACCCCTACTGATGCCGCGTAGCTTCAGATAGGCTTCCCAAACTATATGTATCATATTGATTTTTATAACTGCTCTATTTGTTTATGATATTTTGATTTTTAATTACTTTCTTTTATTATTATTTCCAAATGTATTTTCAATTGTTTATTCAAATTTATTTGTTATTTGAATAATTGGAATTTTACTTTCCTGTTCTGAATGCCATCAATTCGTCAAATTTTGTAACTGCCAAATAACAATGGGATGAAAAGTACTGGGTCTAACAAAGAAAATACGCTTTATTTGCTTAAAATTAGTTTTATTGATCAACGTAATTTACCTCTAGAACAACGCAATCATTCCAGCGCCGCTCTAACATTTCAATACCACTTTTGTGGAACGATTTATCTTTTGCCTCAAAATAGGCCTCAGTGTCAGCGATAACCTCTTCATTCGAGCGAAATTTCTTACCGGCGAGCATTTTTGTTCAGGTCTGCGAACAGCCAGTAGTCAGTAATCTGGCCTGTAATCAGGCGAATGCGGTGGATGTGGGAGCAGTTCGAAGTTCAATTCATGTAGTTTTGCCATTGTTTCGATCGACTTGAGACTCGGTGCGTTGTCTTGATGAAACAAAATTTTTGTCTTTGCCATATGCGGACGTTTCTTTGCAATTTCGGCCTTCAAAGGCTCCAATAACGCTAGATAATATCCACTGTTGATAGTATTTCCCTTTTCAAAATAGTCGATGAATATTACACCACGTACATCCCAAAATACTAAGGCCATAACCTTTCCAGGTGATTGTTGGGCTTTGAAGAGCTTTGTACGAGGTTCTCCAGTTGCTGTCCACTCAGATGACGATCGGTTTGATTCCGGAGTGAAGTGATGGATCCACGTTTTATCCATTATCACATATCGACGCAAAAATTCCGGTTTGTTACAATTAAACATGGTCAAACACTGCTCAGAAGCATCTACACGTTCTTGTTTCTGGTCAACAATGAGCAAACGCGGCACCCACTTTGAACAGAGCTTTCTCATAGTCATTTGCTCATGCAATATAAAGCCAACACGTTCTTTTGATAGCATTACGATGTCAGCTAACTCACGCAACTTCACTTTTCGATTATCCAAACTATTTTTTGGATTTTTTTTTATGTTTTCTGGTATTACTGCCTTATTTGGACGTCCACTGCGTTCCGCATCGTTGGTGTCTCTACGACCACGTTTGAAGTCAGCAAACCATCGTTTTGTTGTTAGTTCTGATTGAGCAGAGTCCCCATAACACTTTTCAAGCCATTGCTTCGCTAGAACGGAATTTTTTCCCATCAAAAAGCAGTGTAAAATTAAAACACGAAATTGTTTTGAAAATAGTAGCGTCAACCCTAGCACAATTAATAACTCACGAACTAATGAATAGAATATCATGAAATTTTGACAGCTGTATTTTTACTGGAAAACATGCGATTGCAATAAAACTAGCGTCACCTATGTGTCAGGTCCATGACTTTTCAGCCCACGTATTCAGGGTTGCCAACTTTATTATAATAAAAATAGCATTGCTTGTGAAAATAATCGCCGAAATCGCCAGGTGTCATAGAGCGAGCGAAGCGAGCAAAAAGCGGGCCGCAGGCGAAAATTTTGAAAATCGGCGATTTTTTTTTCGAATCGGCGATTTTTCTGAATGATAAAAATGACATATTTTAGTAATTTTGCACTTATGCGATCTATATTTTTATAAAAAATTTTCTTGGTACCTACGTATTTCGACCTGAAAAACACGAATTTCATAATATAATCGTGAACATATCTCTAGTTTTCGAAATAATTGATGCCAAAGTTTGAAATTTCACCTTCTATGTATGGCAAGTTTTGGGCAAGTATTGTATCTTCTTAGATCCCAGGACATATTACATACATTTCCCATTGTTAATTATGATTTTTGTCTGAGAAAGGCATCATAAATATATTATTTTTCCGTAATTTTCCTATTATTTCATCAACTAGCCTAAATAAACAACGGCCATTTTGATAACCTCTGTGCGAATCTTGAGCGAATAAAGGAACATTCATAGCTGCCTTGTAGTAAAACGATATGTGTTCTCTCTCTTAAATACATGTCAAAAAGAAAGATAGATATCAATAAAAGAAGGTGAAATTTCGAACTTTGGCATCGATTATCTCGAAAACTAGAGATATTATGAAATTCGTGATTTTAGGTGAAAATACGTGAGTACCAACAAAAATTTTCATCAAAATATAGATCGCATGATAAGTGCAAAATTACCCAAAGTAAATCCGCCCAAAATAGCCGGGGAGAATAACGAATATCGCCCAAAAAATAGCCCTTAGCCGAATCATAAATAGAACCGCCTCTCAAGAGAAATAATAGCCTAAATGGCGATTAATCGCCCGGGTTGACAACCCTGCATGTAATACGTCCTTTGTAGTAGAATTTTTGTCTCCAACATTTAAGTGTTTTATATGTACTCCTTATATTTTCCAACTGAATTTTTTTTTAATTCAGTTGATTATTTTTATTTTATTTTTCAATTTTTTTACCTGTCAAAAAATCTATCTCCACCAATCTAACAATAATTACTGTCACTACCCACATTCAATTTTCACGTGTTCCCCTTGATAGCTATGTTTTAAACATTTTCTTTCAAAATGATTCATTTATCTTTCAAATTGACATTAATGATCTGAATGATCTGTTACACGTACCAAATTTCATAGATCATGTACCATGCCCCTTTACAATATCTATACAGTATGTATTCATACATACGTTCAAGAGAAGAAGCAAACCAATCTAAGTATAACCTACTCAAGCAGTTAAGCTATTATTGTGTGCTTCAACTTATAGCCATAAGAGAGGTTTCGAACGAAAAAATGAATTTCCATTTTTCAACTAGGATTAAAAAAAAATTGAAAAATCAATTGATTTATCACAGATAAAATGTGATTTTTTTAAATAAATATAGGAAAATTGATGATTTCCAGAAATCAAACTGAAACCCAAACACATTTGTCATTTCAAGTTTTGTGACAAAGAGACAGAACTCACCCCTGTATCCTTGTTACCCTTGAAAATGGGGTGAATTTCGGGTCTAGCCGTGGCACCGCACTCTCGGAGCTTTTGGCCAGCAGGGTGGTTGCTCAGTGGGAACGTTGTGGGCTACCCTGAGGCGATGGATGCCACGCGCCCCTTTTTCCTATCATCAGGGACGGACTTAATTTGCAGAACAAAAAAATACACTGACAGTATACAGTATTTTTTTCCGAGAAGGTATGAAATATATGATATTTGAACAAGTTTCATAACCTAGAATTAATATTTTTATTTTGTAAATATATTTTGGAAGGCGTTTTAAATACTTAATTAGGTAATTTCTCATTTATATCATATATTATAATCGCTGAAAGGCAAAGGAATATATAAGCGACCACGATTGTGCGCATAAAACAAAAAAGTAGTACCTCCAGAGACCTAGGTACGAGCAGTACTATCGAATATCGCCGTATGTGTTAAAACGCCATTTTTATGGATAGTTTAGTTAATTTAGTGTGGTAGTTATTAGATAAGTAAGACTAGCAATTTAAATCCACAGTGAACTGTGGGAGCACCTCGTGATATACTACTAGGCTTGTTCAACTGAAACCCATCTTTGGTCAGGTTAGCCTTGGAAACAATTGTAATCATTCAACTGACGTTTTCCAACATTAGTAGTGTATGCAAACGTCACACTGATCTGTTTATTTCGTTTATATTTGACAGCGATTTTAAGTATTGTGACTTTGAAATGGCGTTTGTTGTTAACAATCCGTCCAAATGTGATTTTTGTGTGCTGAAGGTGTGCAACCGTTGCAAATTTATACGCGAATGCAAGCAGTGTATAGAAACGCATGTTTTGCATATCCAACTGTGAAGGAATGGTGTCGAAAATTTAAGAATAGAGAAGAGAGGACGAATGATAAGCCACGACCAGGTGCATTGATTACTGCATCAACAGACAGGAATGTGGCATGTGTGGAAGGCCTGATTAGAGAAAATCGTCGAATTTTAATCAGAGCAATTTCAGAAAATGTTGGTGTGAGTATAGGATCTGTCCAAAGTATCGTATACAAACTAGGTTACAGCAAAGTTTGTGCGCAATGGGTTCCTCGTCTTTTGTCTGAGGACCAAAAAAGCTTGCGAATGGGCTTGTATTTGCAACACCTCACGGAATACTTTCTCTCGTCAATAGTTGCTGGCGATAAATCTTGGTGTCATTATTTTGAACCATCCAGTAAGCTGTCATCGATGCAATGGAAACACGCAAATTCTCCGCCACCAAAGAAGTTTAAAGTTCAACCTTCTGCAGGCAAGGTGATGTTGACATTTTTTTTCGACCATGAAGGACCCTTGCTGATAGAGTTTACAGAACCTAGAGTGCATATCAACGCAAACCTGTATAATGAAACTTTGAACAAGCTCCATCAAGCAATAAGAAGAAAACGTCCAGGGAAGCTTTCACGTGGTATTATTCTACTTCACGATAATGCTCGGCCTCATGTTGCCAACGTAGTGAAAGAAAATCTGCAACGAAAGAAATGGAGGATATTAGAGCATCCACCCTATAGTCCCGATTTATCGCCTTGCGATTTTCATATCTTTGGGCCACTAAAAAAGGCGTTAAAAGGTAACCGTTTTCAGTCGGACGCAGAAGTACAAAACGCTGTGAAAGAATTCTTCCAGCAGCAGCCACAAGAATTCTATAAGCAGGGTATACATCGGTTGGTGAAACAGTGGGATATGTGCCTCAATTGTAGTGGTAGTTATTTGTAACTGTACTTGTCAATAAATTTTTCCTGGACCAAAGATGGGTTTCAATTGAACTATCTTGTACATCATCTGAGCTGGCCAGCATTGCAGGACAGAAGATAAAGTACCGGTAAGTCGCTTTCCTGTTTTTTCGTTGCTACGTATATATCGTTTTTTTTGTTGTTGTTTCTTAAATCATTTTGTTTCAAACCCTGTGGATAATCTACATCCCTAACTCAGCTTCAATTTCTCTTGAGCTATTGCTCGAGTGGTCCTTTGAATGTTTTTTATATAAACTACTGCCCCTCGAAACCAATATTAAAATTACTATAGTCTATTTCGGAAAGGTATAAGGTAATAAATATCTTGAACATCATTATGTCGAAAAAACATTTTATGCTCCAATTTACCAAGTGTTCGCAATAACCTATAATACTATACGGGGTTGGTATAAAGTATGGAACCAAGTAAATATCTTTTGAACGAAAAGAGCGATATTTATGAAAATTTGCAGGAAGGTAAATGCCATGGAACAAAATGCATCTGATGTAAATTTTTTTGTTAATAATATACTTCCGGTTTAACAGGAAATTCCATCAACTTCTTTAATTTAAATGAGACACCCTATATATTTTTACAGATTTTCAAAAAATCTTGTTATTTTGTATTCATATATACTAAGTTTAGTGTAAACACGAGGAATATAGCATCAACCTCCTTTGAGTTTTTTTTAGAGCAAAAAGCTATTTAGATAAACTAATTGATGTTGTTTGTATGCATAGTAATAAATAAACGAGTACTGTTTAGTACGTCTTTTGTTCTCCAAGTGTCAAATTCTAATTGACGGAAACCAATTTTACAATTTAGAATGGTTCAATTAAGTGAAAAAGAGCGTAGTGGAATTTCAATGATGATCGGTTATGGTGATCGTGTTAGAACTCATGAAGAAGTGTATAGTATTTTTAATAATTTGCATCCGGAGAGAAATCCTATATCACGCTCAACAGTAACTAAAACATTACAACGTTTTAATACAACTGGGATGGTGGAAAATTTGCTAAAACCTGGAAGACCGCGGACTGCAACGAACGAAACTGTTTAACAAAACATGGCAATCGATTAAGAAGAATCACCTCAAACTTCCACTACAAATTTGGCACTAAACCATGGTATCAGTCGACGTTCTGTAGGAAAGATATTAAAAAGTGAAAAGTATCATCCGTATAAGGTGCAGTTGGTTCAACAATTGTCAGACATCTGTATTGTCGACGACAATTTTGCTTCTAACATAGTTTTTTCCGATGAGGCAACTTTTAGTTTAAATGGAACAGTTAATCGCCATAACTCAAGGTATTGGTCAAATGAGAATCCTCATTGGATTCATGAAGCGCATACCCAGAATCCACAGAAGTTGAATGTGTGGATGGGAATTGTCGAAAATAGGCTTATAGGCCCATTTTTTATCGACGGAAACTTGAATGGTGACAAGTATTTGGATCTACTAAATAACGAAATCATTTATGCACTTTAACAGAATGGGCAATTACCACAAAATGTTTGGTTTCAGCCTCCCCACTATGATAGACGGGTTAGGGATTTTCTGGATGCGAGTTTTTCAAATCGATGGATTGGACGTAGAGGATTCATAGAGTGGCCTGCTCGTTCTCCGGATCTTAGCCCGTTAGATTTTTCCTTGTGGTTATCTAAAATCACCTGTTTACGTTAGACGATCAACAAACTTACAGGAATTGAGACAAAAAATTATTGATGAATGTGAGCTAATACGTGGAGAAGTCTTGGAAATAGTGACTCAAGAATTTGTTTATAGGATGGCATATTGTCAGCAAGTAAACGGCGATCATTTTGAACATTTGAAGTAATTTTGTTTCTCATTATTCTAAAATAATGAAATGTACACCTATTGTACAACTCACAGTGAGTTATTCCTCGTTTTTACAAATTTTTTTAAACTAAACTCTATGTATGAATTCAAAATAACAAGCTCTTTCAAAATATGTAAAAATAAATAGGGTGTCCCATTTAAATTAAAGAAGTTGATGGCATTTCCGGTTAAACCGGAAGTATATTAGTAACAAAAAAAATGTATATCAGATGCATTTTGTTCCATTGCACTTACATGCAAATTTTCATAAATATCGTTCTTTTCGTTTAAAAGATATTTACTTGGTTCCATACTTTATCCCAACCCCGTATTTTGATGTTATTAGTTGTAATTTATTGATAAATTTGATTTCGATATTTTTCCGAACGTTGAATTTTCATTTAACATGTTCAATTTATCATTTAAATAAGTGGTTTTATCGTCTCAACCAAACATTCTACAAACAAATAATGGGAAAAAGAAATTTTTGATATAAATATTGCATTTTAGTGGAGTTACACTTTATGCTACAAGAAAGTTGGACGGTAAAAAAGATGACGACTACATTCAAAAAAAGAGTTATTACTACCACGACGGTCTTCAAAAAGAACAAAAAAAAAGGAAAAAGCAAATGGAATAAAAATATGTCAAATGAAATTAGATTATGTTTTTTTTTTATTTAATACAAACATACCCGCATCAACTACTAAGAGTTATTAGCAGGAGGACTTACACAAGTAGTATGTGTTGTATTTGTGTTATAGATAACTTTTAAATTTTGCTATACAAATTAATGTCTTTGAAATATTTAATTAAAGCACTTGTGTCTTTAGTTAGCACATCCTTGAATACCGCACTTAAATTATTTTGTCCTCTATATCTAGAATATTCAGGAAATTCTAAGATGATATGTTTTATAGTAAGAGAAACATGGCAATGTATACATTCTGGTGCTGGTTCTTTGTTGAGGAGATATTGATGTGTAAGGAGTGTGTGACCTATTCGCAGGCGGGTTAAGACAACTTGATCTCTTCGTTTTTCTGGTATTGATAGACATAATTCAACTTGTGGCCTAACTTCTTTCAGTTTGGATGTCGTATGATTTCCAAGAATTAAATATATGTTTTTTTATTGGATTTATGTGGTCAGTGTAGGGAATTTTTTCAATGTAAGGTGCTTCTTCATTAGATGTTGTATCTACAGCTAATTGATCGACTTCGTCGTTTCCTTTTATACCAGAGTGAGATGGAACCCATAGAAATGAGACGTTCCTTTGGGAAAGACGTATGATTCCCATTTCACTTTTGATTCGTATGAGAATAGGATGTGAAGGGTAAAGTTGTTTTAATCCAAGTAATTAACGCACTCAGTGAATCTGTTATGATGAGAAACTTGGTTGCTGTAGAGTCTTTGCACATTTTTATGGCTTCCAGAATTGCAGTAGTTTCTCCCGTGAATATACTACATTGATAGGTAGTTATTTCCACAGATGTAAGCTTCTGCAATTCCATTGTGATTTTTTGAATCATCTGTATAAATTTGCAGGGTTTGAGGGTATTTTGATATAATTTCCTTGGAGAGGTTTTGTAGGAGACAGGGGTTAGTTGATTTTTTTGGATTTTGAGTGAGGGACGTATTAACATCTGGCTTCTGAGACATAGAGTTTTGTTGGAGCGATAATTTAAATTGTTCAAATTCATAGTTAGTTCGTCTCACTCTTTCTCTAAAAGGGAGATTTTTTGTTGGCTTGAAGTCGTATATTTCGTCGGGAAGGGCGTTTGCTGGGAAAATGACTTGGAATGCATTATTGTTGGGATAAGCAGAAATTTTTGCAGTATAGTTTAAGGAAAGGAGTTGTCGACGTGCGTTTGCAATGACTAGGAGACTGCTGGTTGGGCTGGTTCTGAAAGCGCCAAATACACATCTAAGTGAAGAAGTTTAAATGGCATCTAATTCTATTAATAATGTTTTCTTAGCGGTATCGTAGCAAATGGAACCGTAATCTAATTTACTTTTTACCAGTGATTTGTATAGGTTCAATAGGCTGATTGTACTAGCTTCCCATGTTCGGTGTGATACAATTTTTAACAGACTTATTCAAGATTGGCATGACTGTTGAAGGACTTCTATGTGTGTTTTCAATTTGAGAGAACAATAGTAATTTCTCTTTGTTGTTATATCACGACTAGAACTTTCAGTAAAATTAAGAAATGATGGATTACCCTGAAAATCACTACCTGATCAACTTTGTTGGGATGGACGCGACCAATGTTCATTTTTGATTAATTGGGTTGTAATATTTTCAGTTGGCAGCACCAAATACTTCAATAATAATTCAATCAACAAACCTATTAATAACGACTATCAACAATCGAAATATTTAAATGCGAGCAAAGCAAGATTGAGATTGTTAATATATCCCTTTTAATATTAGTGTTAATTACAAAACTTTTTCGTCGATTGTACAAAGTTGTACCTATTCTTTTTCTTATTATTTAAAAACTCAGAATATTTATTTGTTTCCTAAGTAACTACTGTCAATAATAAACCATAACATTTAAATATCACAGAAAAGGTGACCGGTTAAAATTTCACTTTTTATTTTTCTTAAATTCTCTTTTGGATGTTTTAACACTATTAATTATTATAGTTTTGTAGAATAATGTGATAAAAATGATAGGTAAGTAAGAAACTAGAAGTATTCTATACTAGAAGTCAGTTTTACATCCTTTTTTGAAACTGTTACTGTATGTTCGGTTGCCTATACCAAAATCGTTTATTAATAGAATATCGTTTATCAAATAGAGATGATTAATGATTTTGTGTACATGATCTAGCTCAAAACGCACTGTCGGAGGAAAAAGTTCGTGAACTTCCATAGATAACCTCCACGACATATTGAAACTACATTGTCATTATACCTTATTGAAAATCCTATCCGAACATGCCTATTTAGGGCACCGAAAATGACCTTCATTTCATACTGTCTGGTAGATTTAGTTTACAGACTCCATTCCGACTCCGGTAAGTAAACTATTACAGTATCAGAGCCAGTAACTGTATCCAAGAAACACTTACCGGATTGTTTATTTTGAGTTTCGACGAAATAATAACAATAACAAAATTTAATTTATTGAAAAAATTAAAAAAAAACTACCTACTAAATTGAATTGAATAGAAATATTTATATTAATTCTATATTTCGAATTTCCCGAAACAGTAATTTTAAATTGTTGACATGCATATTCACATCGTTGCTATGTAGAAGTGGTAGTGTGATTTTAATACAAAAATGCGCCTGATAATGTCAAATATTAACGTTATTGGAATAACGAGACGTAAGAATGGAAAATTCAGTTTTTCATAGTATGAAATAGTAGTATATTATTCAACAGAAGAGATGAACTAATACGCTTGGAAGACGTGGAAGATAATGTCCGTTTCTCAGTGGTATTCTTTAGAGGTAGCCAATCTCACAGATCAAGAAGCTTTGAAATTATAAAGGACGGATGTCACTTTGACCTATATACACTTTGTATCGTAAATATATTAATTTAAGACCTAAAAATATTGATAGTAGAAGACTATTTATTGCATATTGCAATGGTAGATATTATGCTCAATGTGCAGGTTGCCATACTTTAGTTGGTACAACAAAACGGATTGCAGAATATCTTTTAAAATTCTGAGGAATATACAGGACTCGGCTTAATAGGATATTCAGCATTTATGTTACAGTTAGCTGTTTAATCTAGGACGACATGGTGGTTGGTGTTCCTCGACTGTAGCTGAAAGTTATATCGAGAAATCGGTAAACGGGAAAATTGAAATTTCCCGTGAATTGGTTGATCATCCAATAGTACAAAGTTTACAGTCAACACCCAAAGACATTGTAGTTCGCGGGAATAATGTCCATCCCCCCAACAACAATTTTACAAAACGAATTTCGAACTGCTTCGCCTCACACCCGTTTCGCGAACATGGTAAAATATTATTTTCTGGACTCATGTTGTTCAATCCAAATAATCCATTCCTATAGAGGAAAGGGAAAGGGAAAGGAGAAGTCGATCAGCAAATTTCGCTTCAAAAGAAATGATGCTCCACCTGAATTTGGTAGAAATAATTGGAAAAAACATTAACGCTCAAAACTGTTGCCCCCTTCTGAACTGAAATTTCTAAGCAATTATCAAGAATTTCAAGATCTTCTCCTAAATGAATTGTTTTTTTTTGTTGAATCATCTACTACTTAAAAATAAGCCATGGACAAGGCTAGACTTAAAATTTCGTGGAGTTAAGCTTCGCTCATAAGGCGGTTCAGCAAGCTTAATTTTTTAATCCTAGCTTACTTGTTAAGCGACAGCGATTCACCACTGCGTTCAGGAAATTAAGATGCCGTCATACCAGTTGCTATCTTCACCGACAACCAAGCTGAAGGCACTTAATTCCATTGAGGTAAATTCTAAGCTAGTATGGGATTGCATAGGTGCCTTAAACGTACTTGGAGACCATTGCAAATTCATGGTAGGCTGGATACCATGGCTCATCAATGCCATTCATTAAACCGGAACCTTTCTGTAGTGTCGCAAAGTAGACAATAAATATGGCCACAAGGAAGTACGTGACACAGAAATCTCTAGAATGGTGGGTATTCTCACCAGAACAGAGACAAGCAAAACAGTTCATTAGAGGACATTGGCCAACTTTTACGGGATAAGCAAAGACAGGAAAACTGTCAATGCCGTAGTAGGTATATTAACAGGGCACTGTAAGCTTAACAGGCACGCAAAGCTAATGTGACAGACAAAGACATGTGCAAATTTTATCACTTAAAAGAGGAAACTGCAGAGTATATCCTAGGCCAGTGCGACTGTCTGGTGAATGTGCGGTTTCTTATACTAGGCGATGAGAAGCAGCCGGAAATAAATCACGTGAAAGAACAGTTTCGAGGCTGATTGGCTACTTGAAAAAAGGCCGTCTGGAGAATGAAATATAGATTCAGAGGACCACAATAGATCGTAAAAGGTCGCAGCGGCATAGTCCGACTAGCCACCTCATGAAATCTAATCTAATCCACTTGTTAAGTTCTGTTGGTGCAATAGGGCACATCAGTACTTAGTTATTTTATCGGTCAGGGTATTAAATAGTTCTTCTAATACAAATTTATTACAAAAGATTAACATATTATAAGCTTGATTGAATAATTATATTATTTACAGAAAAGATTGCCATGTAGACAAAAATACCAATAGCAGATAAACGTGACAAACAGGCCGTATTAACCTCGCAGTCACCACTCCTGCAATAATTCCCACAAATATCCCTCCTTGGAACAAAGTATCACCAAATCTCATCACCAGCCTGCTCAAATACAGCAAGCTAGACACACCCAGATCAATTTTTAAACAATCACTTCAATAAAGTTTTTTAGATTGATGCCTCCGAAGGCGAGGTTGGTGTGGGATGCGCCATTTATTCTGCAAACTACAACAACCATCTCGATTATAATAGATACCATCTGCAACACATACACTGCATAGTTATACGCAATATACCAAGATCTAACTGTCACAAAAAATATAGCTCAAACATAGCCATCTGTATAGATTCCCTATCATCTGTATACACCAACAAAAACATCGACTCAGCAGTAATGGTAGTGGCATTAACATAGGAGTAATTTGGGCACCATCCCATGCTGGTATTGTTGGAGCACTACACCAAGACGCCCAAAACGAATAAGAGTAAAACCATGGTAAGACTAGCGGAGGAGCATAACTTCAAAATTGCATTCCATGCAGCCCAACGTGCGAAAAATTAATAGAAAATACAAAATCATCATACGAAGGTCACACTCGACTCACTGATAACTATCTCATACAGTTTTGTCAAAACAGGTATATGCTAATAAAAAAAGGTTTGAAGAAAAAGTTGATACTAGTATAAATTAAAGCTCGCCAGGTTTTGCCACATATTATTTCAGTACGAAATCAGGAAGGGATTATCCATTCCAGAACAGAAAGATCGTTCCTATACTTACATAGTTACCAAAATACAAATAGTCAAGTAACGAAGGAAAGGAGAAAAGTGAACCTAATACTCGTAAATGTAACCTGAAAGTTCGACACTTTATATATAAACTTGTTCACATTATTCAATGCGACAAAAAACACTTGCTAGACTCTCTCTTGAAGTTGATATCAAGAAACTATTGACTTACTTGCACTCTATTTTTGAGAGCACTGGAAGTTGAGATATATTTCAAATACTCTCAAGATGTTATACTCAATTGAACAATTAAACTCGGAAAGCTCTTATGTTTAATGCTTATGTTTAATGTTTATTGCAAACTTTATTAAATTTTTTAATAACGGGGTCTTTTTTGGGTGACAATTTCAAATCTATTAACAAAAGGAAATGCATGTAGCCCAATGTGGAAGTGTATGTATCTGCCTCAGAAAACTTCATATTAAAGTCGAAAATATTTTAAACTTTTAAAGAAATGTGCGCATAGTACTTTTATCATATTATCTCTCTCAGTTCTAGTGACAGCTCACTTAATTGGTAACCAGCATCTTAAACGATTCTTTCATTCCAAAACAAGGATAGCAATACACAAAGTAAAGGTCGCAGCTTCGAAGGGTGGAAGGGTTTAAATTATTGCATTCAGAGTTAATTTCAAGGTCACGGTAGCCTGAGTGCCAGGGCACAAATGTGATAAGATCAACAGAAGGGCAGACAAGGCCATTCATTGTAACGGAACTCTTTTGCGGCGTCCCAAAATCAACATTAAACATGGCCAAAAGATAGTAGGTAGCACAGAAAGATTAAGAATGATGAAGCTTCACTAGCACAGAACCATGTGAAACAGTTAATTAGAAGATGTTAGTTTAAACTTACGGCAGATAATAAGCAAAAATAGGAAAACTGCCACAGCCGGACTTCAAAGCTATAGTAGATATACTAACAGGACACTATAAGTTTAATAAGCACGCGAAGTCAAAGGGGTAAAGACGTATCCATGTTCAAATGTATGTATGTATGATGGGGTGACATTTACTCAGACCTAAAAGATCTATTGTGCCCCCTCACTTCTACTCAGTTCCTAAGCAACGTCTCAGAGACTAGTAGTTTTTTTAGTCCTTTTCACTGAGGAATTTTAGGATATCTGCAGGTTCAACTTAGGTAAATGTCCCTCTTCTATTCAATAATCTCCTAGGTGCTGTGCCCTGGGATTTTGAATTGCTGTGCAATTCGCAAGTATGTGGATGGAGGTTTCTTCTTGTTTTCCACAAAATCTACTTCTTCCTCCACTATTTTGAGCTTTTTCAGGTGCCCATCCCGTTAGGATCCCTGTTAAAACTCTTATTGCAGTTTTACTTTGATCTCAACGGGTTGTAGTCACCCATCAGAATCTTTGATTGTCTAAGCCCTACTAGATCTTTCCAATGATCAAATCTTCTCTTTATTTCTGCTCTACCTATTTCTTCCAATATTACACAAAAGGGTTCCAGCCCACAAAAGTGTATTTCAATCCCCCTATTTGCTAGTTGATCTGCTGTTTCATTTCCTTCTATTCCAGGGTGTCCTGGAATCCACAGGGAGGTGACTATATTGTTCTAGTCTAATTCATTGAGTTTGCCTAGGGTATTCCACACAGAGGAGGAAACTGTAAGTTAGACTGGCTGATTGGCTACATAGAAAGATACTGGCTGGAGAATGTAATTCAAATTACATAGGCCAATCGACCACCTCATCAAATCCCATCTAATCTCGAATCTACAATATCCCCTGAGGCCTGAATTGATGGGGACCAAATTTGTGTTTTTGTATCCACAATTAGCCAATATATTTTTTTAAGTAACCGACAAACTCCATCCCTGATAATATCACGAAAATTCTGAATATTTTTCTGACCCTAATAATGGAAGATTCATCGGTAATTTTTAAATGTCTGGATTCGTCTTCGCTTTTCGTTAGATATTTATAATTAATTGACGTACACTCTCCCATTTTTCAACTCATACCAACTTTAATTCTAAGACAATTCTGGAAGCTAGATTTCTTCATTGTTGTCTCCTTTCGATTGAGCTTCATACTAGTTCTATCGGACTTATGTGGAGTGTTCGAGTCGATTTTTGTAGTAAGACGGTATTAAGACGCTCTAGTACGATATCTACCTACTTTATGCGGTCACGAATTATTATATATACAAATTTTGATAGTGAATTGGGTAGAACGCACTACAGACATTCTTAGATGTATCTAATGTATCGTTGAGCTGCAAAAGAATAACCACCAGCTACTTTCTGTGGGCTCCCACATACTGGTATACAGCATTGATATCTATTGCAGGGAACATGTACAAGTAATCTTACTTTCTCCATTATTTAAAAATGCAGTTATCAAGTGATTGATTGTTTTACGAGGAGTGAGGAGCTTGCTATGTCTTTGTGGAGGATCAGTCGCCGTTAGGAGTTGAGGCTGCCGTAGGAAATCAAGAAATAGCCCTCGGAGCATTTCTTGATATAGAAAGAGCGTTCGATCACACTTCCCTTGATGGTTGCTGCTGCAAGGCGTGGAGCAGACGACACCACATGTCGTTAGATGAAAAACATGCTTTTCAATAGGACAACAGCGATAACCTTATTTGGTGATGCTATGGAGGTATCGATAACGAAAGGAAGCCTACAGTTGTCACCGTTGTTGTGGGACCTCGTCATAGACGATCTCCTGGTGGAACTGAACAGGAAAGGGATGTAGACCCAGGGGTATGCCGATGATCTGACAGTACTTATACTGGGGATAATCATCTCTCGCATTTTAAATTATAATTATGGTAACTCAAGAAGCATAACTGAATATCGGTTTCATAGACACAAATGGAAGTTGAAAAAAGGGCTTTGTAGCAGAATAGCACTGGTCAAAATCGCGTTGGTCAAAAAAAGCGCTGGACAAAATAGCGCAGGACATAAATAGCGCTGGACAAAATAGCGCTGGTCAAAATAGCGCTGGACAAAAACAGCGCTCCATAAAATAGCGCCGCCAAAAGATAATTATGCTTCTTTATTTCACTACTACCTCATACATAAAAATAGACTATAGTACCGAATTAGCATAATTAGGAATAACATATTTTTCATAAATTACAGTCATAACAATAGTTTTCCTAATTCAATTCGTTAATTCAACATCGCTTCCCGACCAACTGACACAGATCAAAGTGTAAACAACTACTTGTCAGTGTCATATTTATTTAAAGTCTAAAAAAATGCAATTTGGTAAGTCTCAGAAAGGGTGTGATACATTATTTCACGAAGGATATAATCATGGAGACTATATAAGGAGAACTAACTCATACGGAGAAATTGACAAAACCTGACCTCAAAATCGACTATCTAAGCAGTTTGTATTTTCACCGCTACGCTGCGCATTGCAACACGGGCACCATCCAAATAAGTAACCTTAGTTTTTATAAGTGACAGTAATCAAATTGTAAACATTACTTATGACAATAATAAAAACTAAAAGTAGGAGCTAGAAAGATTAAAATTATTGTTAAAAATTAAAAAAAGACAAAGTGTGTGCGTTGTTGAAAATTATTGCAATATAGTGGTTGATAGTGCATCTGATTTAAAACGATAAGACTTGAATTGAAGTTAAGAAAGCCAGAGTGTTTTCAGTTACCTACCCAAGATGATTGAAAATATTCAAAGATAAATAAAGTAGGAAAGAATATTTATTATGTTAGGATTCAAATTATATACATTACTCGTAAGAAGTCTAGAAAAAGCACAATGGCACACAAAATACTTTACTTTTGCTGATGGTACCATTCTGATATATACAAGTAAAATTCAAGAGAACTGGAAGAAAAAAGGTGAACAATGATATGATAGTTGATATAAGGAATAAGCTGTGAAAGTAATTTGAAAAAACTACTAATAGGTATACATTGTATACAGAAAAAATAAATATAAATTGAATTCAGTGATAGAAATAGGAAATCAAATTATTAATTTTGGAGCAAAAATATACAACAAATGGAAACAAATATTGGTACACTCTACCTCTACAGGGGTTACTAAAACCATTCGACATTGAAAGTGATTTTTAACACTTCTTTCTTACCAATCTTCAGCTAAGTACCTAATTTCAGTCTGTGGCACTTGTGGGATAACATCTACAGATAAAACGCGGAGGATTTAAAATAGTGTAGTGAAGGTTATAGAATGTCAACAGATGTAATTTTCAAAGAAACTGGTCTTCAGATGACAAAAATATTGGAAATTGTAGTTTTAGTATATCCTTGAGTAGGTGTATCTGAATAGTGAGTGGTCCAAAGAACCAATTAAAGTGGCCAATACCTCCCCAGGAGAATTTTTGTACAAAGTGATTAAATAATAACTTGAAATCTGGCAATAAGGGATGGTGAATAATGTACATTCTTCATATACATGTAGCTCTGAACAGCCCAATGAACATAATAAGTATAAAGACATTCAACAGTCTGCCACGGTACTAACAATCTGTTGCAAATATAAAAATAAAATTATATATGTTGAAATTGGTCAGAGTATGAATATATATATATTCTGTGTACTTTGCACTGTGTTTGTGTTATTAGGAAACTGTGAATAGTAATTTTTTGTACGTTTTTGTATTAGAATAAAGTAATAATTTTCTTGCATGATACCTATGTACTATTTACATATAATATGTACTTTACCTATATGGAAAACCTTTGCATGAACTAATATCATTAGTAAGTTGTACCTGTTGACAGTGATGATTAAACATAATATATTGTACCTATTTTTTATTGTAATTAAACAGATTGAAGATTGTGCATAGATAAATTTGAAACATTGGGATTCATCCTACACCTTTAAATCCATTTCACTATTCTGCTGTAAGTTATTGTAGCTCATTCACTGTTATTTTGAGATTATTATGACTGGAGGACTTCATGTTGAGGTATACATTTTTTAGAAAAACTGTAATTCACTTTTGCTCGCAGTTTTTTATAACTAAGGCAGCTTTCAGGATTAATAGCAAGTATTCTGGACACATCATTTAATATAGTGTATAGAAAATACCACAGTGTTTAACACCATAAAAGGCTCTAGTAATTCCTAGAAAAAAAGCAGCACATGTTTTCTTGGTAGCCTAGATGTTTGTATATACAATTTTGGGTTCAATAGTGGGATGTATATAATGGACCATTTTCCTTAAAACCAATCTCATATGAAGATATCTATGTATCATAATGCTATAAAGCCTTGAGTAGAGAATATTAAATATCCTAATTATCTCATTTCAACTTCAACAGTAAACTGATAACTCATAGTAAGCTAGAAACATATAGCAGACCATAGGGTAGATAGGTATAAAGTTAGAGACAATTTAGGTACTGATTGTACACTTTATATTTAGGTGAAAGTTACAAAATGTATAGTAAATTACAAGTCTCCAGCAATTCTGTATATTTATCATTTTCATAATTTCTTCTTGTAAAGGCTTTGCATGTTCAGGAGCAATCGGCTTTCATTCATTTTATAGAAAATAACCTAAAATATTAGATATTACTTATTAACAAATTTGTAATTAATTGATCCTCTTATTAGAGCATTGACTATACTGTCTATTTATCTATACATACCTTCTATGGTTTTATCAAACTGTATTTTTTTCACTTGCAAGATATAATTCTTCAAATCTAAATTATTCAAAGCCATTTAAATTGATTTTCATATTCCATATTTTACTGTGTAGAAAACCAAATTCTGAAAAACAAACACAAAATTCATATATAATGAACAAATTAGTTCCAGATTATACTTACTTGCACTAAAGGGTGTCTTTTTCACATTTTTCGTTCAAATACTTGTTATACTAATTATGACTGTGCCGAACCTTCAAGTCCTCTAAAATTCCATGCGAAGAGAAATGTTTTTGGCAAGATGTATCATATTTTACTACCAAACGATCACAATTTAAGATATTTTCCAAGACGAGAACGAAAGAAAACGGATTTCTTAGTCACAAAATTTTTCATCCCTAACCTCACTTACCTAACATACTGTCAAATGAGCTAGCAACCAATAAAAAACCATGAACTGAAATTGCATGTAAGGCTCATGATTGGCTGTTATTGTTCTGCAGTCAGATGTTTTTGGTACTCGTTTAAGACTGGCGCCCTCTACCATTACCAAAAATTGAATTACATGGAGTTCGATCTCCTTATATAGTCTCCATGGATATAATTACCGAAATGACAAGCAACGTAAAATTTCATTTTCTTAGACTTTAAATAGATATGACACTGACAGGTAGTTGTTTACACTTTGATCTGTGTCAGTTGGTCGGGAAGCGATATGTGTTGAAGTATGATGAAAAATATTGATTGTTGTTCTCACTTGTTTTCCATTCCTTATATCCTAATATTGTTTGTTGTAAAGGAAGGTTGATGCTTAGCGGTGTAACTTGATTTTTCAATCACCTCCTACAGTAATAGTTGATTTTCTAAGGATATTTCACTATTTTATGGAGCGCTGTTTTTGTCCAGCGCTATTTTGTCCTGCGCTGTTTTTGACCAGCGCTATTTTGACCAGCGCTATTTATGTCCAGCGCTATTCTGCTACAGAGCCGGAAAAAGAAATATTCAACTATAGGACAATACTACATATTTTATGTAATTGCGTTTTCCCAACAGGGAGTAATTTACCAGAGAATGTTATAATGGCACCATCTGTTAAAATTTTTAAGAACAAACTGGTCACTGTTTTATTTTCTAATTAATTTGTATTATTTTTGTTTTGTTTTTGTAAATTAGTGCTTATGGATCTTATGGTCTCTGCTCTTATATAATTGCAATCATATTAAATTCCGGTGCAATTCGCAAGTATGTGGATGGTGGTGTCTTCTTCCATGCCACAGAATCTACGTTCTTCTTCCTCCACTATTTTGAGCTTTTTCAGGTGCCCGTTCAGGCGGCAATGTGTGGTTAGGATCCCCGCTAGAAGTGAAGCCGAATGTGTCTTAGCCGACGATTAAATGATATGTGTCAAGAATCAAAAGGACCTACAAAACAATTTAGAACTATGGTATGAAGCGAAAAACAACCTGAAAATAAATGTAAATAAAACAAAAGTAATGGTGATCGGTAAATACTAAGGTCTAACTATTGTTAGTCTAAGCAGTAAGCAGTAAGCAGTAAAATAAGAGAATAAACGGATAACTTCAAGTCGGGAAAAACAAAGAGAAAATTAACAACAGGATATAAAGCGTAACCAAAGTATCATCAGAGAAAAAGATAGAATGAGAAATTATGTAGTTAGAAAGAAACTAGCGGTCGAGCCGATCATAGACAATATACAGGGTGCGGCAGATAAACGGTCAATTAGAAATATCTCGAGAACTAAAGGTATCTGAATTATGAAAATTGGCATAAAGGGGTTTTGAATAATGAGCTATTTAATGAAAATATTGCCGTCACCATTCTACTTCCGGTTATACCGGAAGTTGCACATAACTTTGTAATTTTTAATGAAAGACCCTGTATATTTTTCAATTTTAGAAATATTTACGTTATTCTGAACATTTTTTGTTAATACTTCCCTATACCTATTTTGAACCGTTATTGAGTTGTAATGTTTTTTATATGAAAATTACACTTTTTTACCATGTACACAAAATTCAATATCCTCTAATGTAATTTGAATGAAAGTTTAAATTTCTTTGTTATGGCGGTTAAACAAACTATTTTCAGTAAACTTCGATTCATCACACCAAATAATTTTTTTTGTAAAATCTTCATCTTCTTGGCATTTCATTAAAATCCATTCACAAAATTCTTACATAATCTCCAGGATATAAATGCTGAGCTAGTGTATACGAATAAGGAGTCCAATGATGTTTTTTTTTAAATTCTGTGAATTGTTCTAGTCGACACCTCTAACAGTTTCTCACATTCCCTTAAGGATGAATTTGGATGAGCTGCAAAATATCCCAGAATGTCTATTTGTAAATCCTCATTATCGACAAGGGTCTTGGGCTTATTTCTTTTACTTTTAAACTGACCAAACTGGGAACAGTTGTGCAGCAAACGTATGATTTGGTCGAGGCTTTTCAGGATATCTCTCAGCAAACACACGGCAAGTTCTGGATACTATTCTGTTATACTCACCGTGAATCATAATTAAATTTAAAAAATCATCATTTGTAAATCCTAAAAAATGTGCCATTATTATTTTGTCAAGAAAATTAAAGGCAAACTATTATTATACTTTTCACACAACGGTATACAACAAGGTGACTACTAAACATTAACAATAACTGACATTTGTCAGAATATTCCATAGGCGACTTGGTAAATTAATTTTTTGTGACAAAAATGTATAAAGCTGATTTATTTGAAAACTGCAGGAGATAGGTATAGGAAATAGTAATAAATATCGTTAGTGGGCAACGTATTCTTTTAAAATAAATAATCACATACAGGGTGTACCATTTGAAAAAAAGGAATTACGTGAATATTGTGGATTCCGTTTCTATTCCAATTTTGACAGCACTCTGTATAATAAAAAAGGTAACTTCACAGCGTAAACGATAAAGCGGTATGTGGTAAATAGTTCCTAAGAAATTTAAACTTTTATCCAAATTACAGTAGAGGATATTGAATTTTGTGTACATGGTAAAAAAGTGTAATTTTCATATAAAAAACATTACAACTCAAAAACGGTTCAAAATAGGTATAGGGAGGTATCAACAAAAAATGTTCAGAATAACGTAAATATTTCTAAAATTGAAAAATATACAGGGTCTTTTATTCAAAATTACAAAGTTATGTGCAACTTCCGGTATAACCGGAAGTAGAATAGTGACAGCAATAATTTCATTAAATAGCTCATTATTCAAAACCCCTTCATGCCAATTTTCATAATTCAGATACCTTTAGCTCTCGAGATATTTCTAATTGACCGTTTATCTGCCGCTCCCTGTAGAATGTCAACAATTAAAGTGATCGAAAAAATACCAAACTGTTGACCTTACTAGTTCAGACAACCTTTATTATTTTCAACCTGAAATTGTACTAGAATCCTTACACAGTTTGACTTTGTTTTTTCATCAAACTTTAATTAATTCTGAAATAAAAAAATAATGAATTAATAGGTACTTATAAATGTTATGATTGAAAAATACTGAATATAAATAATTAAACCTCTTACAATTATTTATTGATATCTCGAGTCGAATTGCTTTATTCGAATCAGTACGGTCCTACCGTTTGTAATTCGAAGTTGGCTGAACCTACTAGTTAGCTCTCACAGGATGAGTCATGTGTGAAAGACCTCATGAATGAAGGATGTGTGCATTCACAAAAGGCGACCAACCCCCTTCAACATGTGAACACAGGGGTTGTACATCGAGAATTGTCAAAAACGAATAGAGGTGGACGAAAACTATACTACAAATAATCTGGAAGCTTAAGTGAACTTATTCATTTCAATATTGTGTACGCGTTCGTACTAAATAAAATATCAAAATTTGTCAATTTCTTAAATTCCTATATTTGGTATTTTTATTGAAATAACCAGTATATCGCTCTATATAGCTCTCCCTATAAATTCAAAATATAAATTTTGAACTGAATCAGTTAATACAATTTTATCAGTACAGTTTTTAAAAGCATAGAAATTTTCTTCCGTTCCCTGGTAGTAGTGGGACTTTACAATACCCAAAAAAAGACGTTTCAAATTCAGTGCAAGTTCCAGCCCTCCCACTACACTTCCATAATTTCATTTTTTTGCAGAAACATAAAGTGTAATGGTAGGTACTTCACTGAATTAAGACTCCTATTCGAACTGTATGTTTTTTTCTTTCTTTTCATTCATTTATTTCCATGGTGAAGTTTTTAATTCTCCCAAAACATCTTGGATCTTTCAGCATTTTATTTATTCTAGTTTTTGGCTTCAGTCTAACGTTCAACTTCCGCTTCTTCTCTCAATACTGTCTATATAATAATTGTTAAAGTAACATTTTTTGAAAAGTTCAAGCAGTGTAAAATGAATTATGCACTCCCAGAAATTGAAAACTAAGCCTATAATGCAGTTGCTGGATTATTGCCTAAAGAGTCTAATAGTGTTTACGAAAAACCAATTATGAAAGCTGGCCTCCTCTCTTTTTTTGATTTACGTTGTAAACTGCAAATGTTCAAAACTGACCAATCAGCAATTTTGCTTTAAAGAACTTAAAAAGTAATGACTACATCTAAGATATCACCTACTGGTGTTTCTTAGTTTCTATCTCACCAATAACTTGAAAGTTGGTGTTGAGAATCTTGCGCACTAAAAGGTACTTTTAGCCTATTTTATTAATGACGGAAAAATCTTCAAGCTTACGGAGTTATCATTCAATGATACTAAGCACCTTGTCAATAAATTAAAGAAAAATGTTCAATCACCTAATTCCTATTCTTCCAGTCTTTTAGTCCAGAATTTTTCACGAGAATGGAAAATATTTGTTGGTGAAAGTTAAGGGACTGTTTTAGAATGTTTATACCTAGTACATTACCAAATGTTTCCCGAGAATTCTACACAACACCTGTTGATGTCGAAGGAGTAAATATCGTACAATTGGTACGAACCTATGCACCAATCAGACCCAGCGATGCGGAAACTTCTCGTTCCTTTTTGTCCTTTAGAAACAACAAATGTACAAAGCAGCCAGTAGGTTTTCGTACTTTTGGAGACATGTTCAAGATAATTGCTTCTTTTTCGAAGATTTTCGGCTTCATTGTTGGGTAATTCCTGAGAAGATATTCACTCTGCTAAACGTCAAAGTTGCTGGAAAATTGACAATTGTTGAAAAATATAAAGAAAATTCATTCTTATCGTATGTTTCGTGCACAAGAAACCAAAAAGTAACAAATAAACAACCAGAACAATGAAACAACTTCAACGACAATGACCAACATTAGCTTTTTCGCCTACCTCACCAGAACACCAAAAATAGGGCGGAAAGTATTTTTTAGCAGCCCAAGGGCAGAAAATTCATAACGTCACGATTTTTGAAGTTTTTCACCATCTACCATTTGATTACTTTGACGTTTCACATGAATTTTTCAATTAAACGTCAGTGTATGTCAAAATGTTTTGTTATACTTTCCTATTTTTTGGTATATTCGGTAACAGTTGTATGTTACACATGCAGGAAACGTCTTAGCAGCCCTTAACTATCAACTGCCCTCGCTTCGCTACGCTCGCTCTTACATCTAATAGTGTCAGGCTGTTAAAGTTCATTTTCTGCATTTGTGACACAATATACTGTAACAACCTGCAATAATTTAGGATTTAATTTTAATCGTTCAATTATATCTTTTTCAATAAATTTTTCATACATTTGTCTACTATACCTAGATTTTTTTTCCATTAGAGTACATAGTACTTTAATGAAATTATTATAGTAGTCACGGTCATTTTCATAATAGTCAAGAAAACATTATATTATGTGTAAAATTTTAATATAAAAATTGCAAAGCGCTTTCGGCTTTTACGCCATCATTAGTGCGATACTCGTCAAGTATATACAAGAGTCCAAAAAATTATATATACTTGACGAGTATCGCACTGATGATGGCGTAAAAGCTGAAAGTGCTTTGCAATTTTTATATTAAAATTTCACACATAATACAATGTTTTCTTGGCTCTCTAGTCATGTGTACTCAGGTATAAGGATTTTCACATTTTCATAATAAACTCCTTAAAGTAATTTTAGCTAAAGTAACTTCAAGAACTCAATAGTCGTGAAAAAGATATACCTTGTTTGGTTACTTCAAGTTAGGTTTTTACTTTTTGTGATGCATGATGGCAAACCTAATTGTCTAAATTTTAACAACTGGCAATCTTCACGTTAAAAGTTCTGTTATTTTTTGAAAGAAAATTACAGGTTAGAAGAGAAAACGTCTACATTGTTTACCAAATTAAAAATATAAGCAACCAAAATGCAATCCTATGCAATGAGTGTACCGAAAGTTTCTCCAAACGCTGAAATAAAACAATATAAATGCTATACTAAATATCACATAATACTTATTAGGAAGTGAAGAAATTTGGTTTTGAATATGGTTCAATATTGCTGAAGCCGCTTCTTTACTTAATCGAGATCTATAATAAAATTCGTAGTCCAACGAGGCGTCAAATTTATTTTTTCTTATCTTGTACATTTTTGGACGACGAATTCTAAACACTATGTTATCTTCTTCGTCTGAACTTGTTGCCATCATGGTGTCAGTTGAAATATCTAAATCTGTCGTGTCCATTCCACTTTTTTAAATATTTCAATATTTACGGATGACGAAACATAAAAATTTTTTAGGTTAAATTGGATCTAAAGTGACGTAGAGTATCACTTTATAGTAAAAGTGACTTTAACGACTAACGGCCGTTTTCATAACAAGTGCTTAAAGTTCACTTTAGCTTAAGTAACTTTATAACTTTAACTTCACTTAAAGCTGAATGATTTTCATAACATTTCTGTTCTGTTCCTTTAAGTAAAGTGTGATTTTACGTTTATCAAGAGAAGTTGGTATCAGTGACTATGACAGTTTCGAGATTTTTTCAATTGAAGTAGGGTTATGTTTATGTTCGTATTATATTTTTATATTAGTGTTTAAGCTTTCTTCGGATTTTCAACTTGAAATAAGTGTTATGGGTGAAGTAAATAGAAAAAGAGTTAGGGGTACAAATTTTACAACAGAAGAAGAATTGAATTTGGTGAAAATAGCTGAAAAATATAAATCGATTATTGAGTACACAAACTCTCAATGTGTTGTCTTATATGATGTAACTATTGCTGAACAGCAGGTTTGCTTAACCTGAATCTTTGGTAAAATTTTTCATCTGACCAATTATCAAAATCTGTTATTCTCTGTTTATATATTTTTGGTTTCCTAATGATGAATATTTCCTTATCACTGTCGCTCTCGTTGCTGCTATCCTCAAAGGCTGATGACTCGGTATCTATTTCCATCTCAAGAGAATTTGTCCAAAATAGGTAGGTACTGACACAACGAACTGAAAACAGTCTTAAATTTTGAGGTTAAAGTCGTCTAAAGTCGCGACTCTGTCCACTTTAACTTAAAGTCGGCTTGAAGTTATAAAGACTGTTATGAAATCGATTTTTATTTAAAGTTTGCTTTAAAACTTTAAGTAGTGTTAAAGTTTGTTATGAAAACGGCCGTAAAGTGATTTCATGAAACTCACTGGACTGGTTTAAAGTCTTGAAGTATTTTTAAAGTACATTATGAAAATATAGACATCAGTCCAATAAAGAATGTCATTTTGACACTGAAACCGGAATCTACAATAATATCATTATGTGACCTCTGAATATAATAGATATTATTGAAATCTTTGTCCATTGTGTATCTTTAGAATTTGTATCTTAGATTTTGAAGATTGTTTTGAACGTTTTTATTTTTGGCACATGTACACTTCCATCTCTATTTGAAAAGGGGGTGACTCGGTTAAAAAAGTGATTTGATCGTCGGAGCCGGAGATTGGGAATGATGTGGTATTGTTCGTGTATTACTCGGGATAGTTTGATTTTTTGTTATGGGAGATTTGAATACCTCCAAAACGAGGGTCCATCTCAAATACAGAAAACATTGACACAAGGGTGGCAGTTGATCCTCGAATATTTATTTATCATCCCTGTGCCGCTACAAGATATGTTTGGAAATAAACTCGATTTATTATTTTTTCTACCATGGTTTTTGTGAGTTTTATTGAATTTATATACCATTACAGAAGAAATAAAAATGTTTTTTATTATATTTTTCATTATACCTTATACTGAAAACCCTATCTTAACCTATTTCTATTTAGGGCACCGATAATGACATATGTATCACTTCTCCGAAGTATATCATGTTAAAATGATATACGGAATCATTCATAATTTTGAGACATTATGTACTTGTTTGCGCAAAAAAATTGAAATTTCGTGACAGAATAGTTATTTGTTTTACTAGGCATAAAAGCACAAGATTTAATGCCGCGGCTGGTGATTCATAGCCGAGCGTAGCGAGGCTATGAAACCAGCCAAGGCATTAAATCTGCTTTTCTGCCGTGTGAAACATATAATTTTTTCTTTAAATTTGTTCCAATTCCACGCAAAATCGACTTTTTCATATTTAAATTTATTATCATCAGCATCATTTTGAGTTTTCTTAATGTCATTGTCAATTTTAATAACCAGTTTGATTTAAATTATTACTTGGAAGGTTGCCTAGCAACGAACTTTTTCTGCCTAGGCTGTAAAAGTGGACTTTTTCTGCCTAGGCATTAAAAGTACAACTTCTAAGCCTGCCAAGTGTCATTAAAAGGCCGCTTTTAATGTCATTTGGAGAAAAAGAATATTTTTTGAAATAAGTGTCAAAACCAATAAACTAGCAATATTGCCTGGCAACAGTTTCATGATGACTGTTAAAGCAGGAAATATGAAAAATGTTAGTGGACTGTATCTACAGGGTGTAACAAAAAGGCAGGTCATAAATCATACCACATATTCTGGGGCTAAAAATAACTCAATCCAATCCAAGTTACCCTAGTACAAATGTTCATGCGAAAAAAGTTACCAAATGAAAATTGATTTTTTCAAATATTTCGACAGTTGTTCGACATATTATAATGAAAGTTGAAAAGTGGCTTTCTTATGATTAGAGCATAAATAAATAAGATTCAATAAAAAATTTGGGACCCTCGAAGAACTAAAAAATTCATTGACTTTAATTTTTATTACCCGAAATTTTTGAAGCAAAATGAAAAATAGGCCATATCCCGATAAAAACTGATAATTGTAAAAAGTACTAAGGGGCAAAAAAGTTTCAAAAATAATGTGCCCAAATAATGGTGCCACAATAAGCATTACATTGTAACGTACACAAAAGTTTTTTTGGGGGGGGGGGTTTAGGGGATCTCAACTCCCATACATTTTCAACGGGGTGCAATAATTCCTTAATTTTTTTTTAAGATTCTCTAATCATAAGAAAGCCACTTGTCAACTTTCATTATAATATGTCGAACAACTGTCGAAATATTTGAAAAAATCAATTTTCATTTGGTAACTTCGAAGGGTTGTAACTTTTTTCGCATGCACATTTGTACTGAGGTAACTTGGGTTGGATCGAGTTTTTTTTAGCCCCAAAACATGTGGTATGATTTATGACCTGCCTTTTTGTTACACCCTGATTATTGGTTTCATAAATTTACTAAAATGTTCCTACCTGGTGAAGCTCTATTTGCTGTCCGTATCCAGGCGCCTGGGATGGTTGAGGATATGTTCTGGCATACTTTATTTACTTGGTTTTGTGATATTTCACCGGTTTTGTCTCGAAAGCGTTCGTTTACCGTTCGAAGCTTCTTGATATACTGGCCATTGGGCATGTATACCTTTTCCTCAAACATGCGCCAATGATGTGTGTTACGCGGCAAAAATTCAAAACTTAAGTTTCCTTAACAATGTCCTTTGTCAAAAAATATTAAATTATTAATATTTAAACGCTTGTAATTAAACGATTGTTAATAAAATAGTATTTATACCACGCAGGAAGGATCATCTCAGCCACGGCTTTTAACGGACCTCGGCGATACGCTCCTCGGGCCTAACAAAGCCTTGGCTGTAATGATCCACTTTCTCGCTAGGTATGTGATATCTATTATCTTCAAAAGTATTATAAGTGATAACTTAGGTATGTGACGTTTCTCGATGCCATTAATGCTGCAATGCTATGTACTCAAATAGTAAAATCGTTAAACCTTCAAACTTGTATGTTCCGATTGCTCGGAAGGGAACCATATACAGATTGTAGATACATTAAATTCTAACAGTTGTTCTACATATTTCCGACTTTTGATCAGTAGTTAACGATGGAACTAACGATTCTTTTCGTTTACTTATTCTTCATCTCTTTCCTTAAAATACAAATTACAGAGTTCCAATCCTGAATCTTCATCAAAACCGTTCTATCTTCCTGCGTGCACGATTATATAAGTATGTTGAGCACTCATCTCTTTTCTTGTACTGAGTTGATACATTATTACTTTTCCATGTTTTTCTCATCTGACCTTTGCCAAAAATCCACATCTCATTCAAAAGCTTTGGTTTATATGAGTTGGTATTTTTTCATTGGAATATTTTCCAAGAAACTTCAACCTCTTGGATTGTACCGCAGGAAGCTCCATTTAAATTTTTTTATCGTTAGTTTATTCAAATTTGAAACAATTCAATGTATCCAGTTCCTCGGACACGCACACGAATTGGTTCTGCCATTACAAGCTTTCCTTCGTCGTATATTTTATGCACTACTTGTCGTGTGTGTTCATCTAGTTTTTATGACAGTATCTCAGAGATAGTTCTTTTGAAGTGTTCATTCAGTTATAATTTTTTTTGTCTTTCATACAGTTTTTTGTGATATCCGTCGCTGGCTCATTTGAACTTTTGAAAAGATGCATTTTTCGAAAAATAATTGTTTTGGTAGGTACCTTTTATTGCTGCAAACGATTGGTACCATTTTGCAAACTATAGTAGTATTCTTTTTACCCAAATTAACTGAGAATAAGTAAGAATCTTAGTTAAGTTAGTTGCTCAGTTTGAAATGGCCATTCAGCAACTAAGTTTCGACTGAGATTTCAGTGAGATACTTACTTCAGCTGAGCTTGTATTTTATGAAGCTTTCAACTGATAAAGAGCTTTTTGAGGTTAAGGTGTTTTGTTTTTAAATTAATCTCATAAGAATCTATGGTCATGTCAGAAAACATCTGGCCGTGGTTTGTGGTTTGGCGAATTTGGGCTGAAGTCCATCATGTCATCAAAATATATTATTTCTACCCACGCATACAATATTGTGTTTGACGAAAATAACAAGTACCTACATAAGAAATGATGAAAAGTCAATTCTTTTGCAACGCATTGTAGGTTAGTAACTAGAGTATTTTACCTATTATACACTTTATGAACTGTGTATTTTTTAGATGAAAAGCTTGTTTATGTACCAGAGGAGCAGGTTCTGGAAGTCTTTGGGTCAGAACCTACGTATAACATTGGCAGGGAAGATGAAGAAATAGATAGTTATGATTTAGAAGAAACTAGGGTCAGTGCCTATACTTTTACATTTCCTATTCATATGGAAATAAAATATTTGGAATTGTAAGAAACTTTCTTAATTTTAGGTACCGGATGTCAGAGCATTCGAATTTGAAGAAGATTACATTACTTTAGATAATAAAGCAGTCGGTGACGAGAATAAGAGGCGTATGTGGACTTTCGAGGAGACTCTTGCTCTTATAGCTAGTGTGGAGGTTTATAAAGATCACTTGCACAATGCCACAAAACGTAGACATGTCTGGAACAACAGTATCTTTTACTGGGCAGATCTTTTAAGCCAAGGAATTGTATTTCCAGCAGAACTTTGCAAAAAGAAATGGACAAATTTGTTGAAAACATATAAAAACTGTAAAGACCTAAAAGGGAAGATTAGAATGGACGAGATACTCGGCACTGATCCGAATATTTCTTCACCTCATACAATAGATGTGAGTGAAGTTTCAACACCTCCATCAATATCTGAAGACATTATGAGTGCTAATGATGAACAAGAGCCAATGAACCTGCTGACTATAACACACCTGAACCTACTCCAAAAAAGAAAAAAACTGTAGTAATGAGGATGAGGGAGGAGATAAAAGAGATTAAGAATAAATTAGAGGAAAGGAAAACAGTCGATGAAAGAAAACTACAGCTTTTAGAAAAAAAACTCAAGTTGGATGAAAGAAAGGTGGTTGCGTTAGAAAAAATTGCAGAATTTAACCAACCTTCAGATCAAAAATAAAACATGTTGTTATTTGTCAGTACATTTATTTTGCATTGTTGTTACAGGGTATAGGTATAGTTAGTTTGTTGATTCAGGAGATAGTTTTAGTTTGTTGTTACTGAGATTTATTGTTCTAATATGCTGCTAAGTTTATCTGATTTTTAATATTAATAATGTAACCTCAGTTTGTTTTTATTAAGTTGCTTGTAATACATATGTGTACAGTTTATCTTGTTTTTTTAGTGATGTTTTTATAAGTTTAAACTTTGAAAAACTCGATTTCGCCTTGCTATGCCCTCTGCTAAATAATTTTCTTCCCCAACGTCGTCATGATTGTCTTCAATCTCTGCTTCATTTTCAAAACCATCAAACAGCTCAATGTTTTCAACATTTTCGCCATGTGATATACAAATATTGTGAAGTGTACATGCAGCTATGCTACATTTAACCACAAAATGAATATATTTATGCTCGAAGTGACGTAGCCTCCTAAATCTGCCTTTCAGTAAAGAAAATGCATTTTCCACCACCACTCTAGTTGCGGAATGTTTGTAGTTGAAAATCTTGTGCTGCCGTGTTAAATGACCATTGTCCTTGAATGGAGTTACAAGCCAGTGCATTTCAGTAGGATATGCAGAGTCTCCTAATAAGAAACGGTTATTAAAATGGAAACTACCATCAATAGCTACAGAGATGATCTTCTCAGTACTCTGGAGTCAAAGAAGGAAGGATCGATTTTCATTCTCCCCCCTCGAGGGGAGCGGGCCGCTATAGGCTTTCCGGAGCCTCTTCAGCCAACATTGGAAGGAATAAGGATTGTTTTTGGTTCAGGGGATGGGAGTGGAAGGAACGGTGGTAGGTGCCTGAGAGGTGTGTACTGACCCAGCATTCGCCTATTGCTACGAGAAAACCTCTGAAAAAACTCATAGCAGGTCAGGCGGACCTGGGATTTGAACCCCGGTCCTTCCGAATGCAAGTCGAGAGCGTAACCACTCCACCACTTACTCGGTCTCTGGAGTCATGTAAGCTTCCTGGCCTCTCCACAGAATACATCAATAACTTTTTTTTGCTATCTACAACTCCTTGTAATATAACACTATGTGTGCCCTTCCTACTACAGTATGCATGTTGATTATTGCCTGGTTTATTAATTGAACTATGGCATCCATCTAGTGCACCTATAACACCTGCAATGCCTTGTTTGTCTTTGAAATCACTTTCAATTCGAACTGCTTCCTCGTTATCTGGCCATTTTGTAATAGAGGGATTTTTATCCACAAAATAGTCCACCACTTTCCGAACGAGTTTCCAATGCTAAGCTTTCTGTTACACCAAAACGATCACTTAGGTGTCGGTATGTTTCCTGGTTAGCAAGATACCAGAGAGTCATTAGAAATGCCTTACGTGGTGATACTTTTTCTCGGCCAAAGGAATGAGATGGAAATATATTTTCACTTTCCAGTTAATCTGAATTCAAGCTCTGTAGAGTTTTTATATGATCAAATTATACAGGGTGCGCCAATTATTTCCACTCGATCTCTAGCACCGAAACTAAAAGAGGTATCAACAAGATTTCTTGTAGGTTTATACGGTGTCACTCGGACTACAATTGTAAAATATTTTGATGTATACAGGGTGGCTAATTTTTGTGGAATGAAAATTAATTTGGTTTTTTTAAATTGAACACCCTGTATTCGATTATGTCTTCTGATTTTACTTAATATTAGCTTTACGGTAGTTTTTTGAATTTGTAAATCCGACGCGGCGTTGACAAGTTATTCCTATTATAAGCAGATTTAATGAAAAAACAGCACTTCAGCAATATTAGCACAATAAACACATTTTTCCAAAAATTCCTCCAAAAGGCTACTATGATGTAAATGAAACATACACCTACCACAATAATTACCCAACATCTTCACCTGTTGCACAGGATGTTTGCCGATGGCGTGCAAATAGTCTAGTTTTCAAATTGCAATAACTTAATTTTTTCAAATGGGACACCCTGTATATTTTTCTTCAGTTAGAAGCTCTCCTTAATACACATTAAAAAAATATAGGGTTTTGGACATCTAACTTTACTATTTACTTTAATAATTGACGTTAAATGAGAAATAACATATTTTACACAATTTTTAATAAGAAAACAAGTTATCTATGAAAATGACAGTAGGTATATTTTGTTGTAGCATTAATTGTCAACATAAAATTTTGTATTATATCACGTCTACTATATTTAATCGGTATTAGGTATAAAAAATGGATTATAATAAGAATAATAGTGTTCAAGAAAATATTGATATGATATGGATACTGGGTGAATGTCAAAAAAATGCGTTTCTTGCTAGTAGGGTCTATCGTTAAAGATACCCAGAAAGACGTCATCCACAAAAGGATACTTTTGAGAATTTAAAGAATAGATTTGATAGAACGGGAACCGTCAAGTATGAAAAACATTCACGTGATGCTACAGCTGTTACTGTTGACAACGAATATAAAGTAATGATCAGTATAGTTGAAGATCTCAATGTAAGCACAAGGCAATTAAGCAATCAGTTAGATATTTCCAATACCACAATTAGACGCATAATAAAGAAGAATAAATATCACCCTTACCATATCCAGCTTCACCAAGAATTGTTACCGCGTGACTTCGCGCGTAGGGAAGAATACTGTAGATGGTTAATAAACAAGATAAATACAGAGCGTAACTTTTTAAACAAAGTTTTATTCTCCGACGAAGCCACATTTCATAAGAACGGTTGTGTAAATAGACACAACTTCCATTATTATTCGGACCACAATGAACATTTATTTAGAACCACATCACAGTATCGATGGTCTTTGAATGTGTGGGCGGGAATAATAGGTGATTATGTAATTGGTCCCTATTTCTTTGATGGGACTGTAAATGGAGCTGCTTTTTTAAATTTTTTAGAACTTGATTTTAGAAACCTTTTGCAAAATGTGCCTCAAAATTATCGCAACGCAATGTGGTTTCAATTAGATGGTGCCACACCACACTACCAATTAAATGTTCGCAATTGGTTAAATAGGGAATTTCAGGATCGTTGGATAGGAAGGGCAGGACCTACAAATTGGCCTGCTAGATCGCCGGGCCTTACACCTTGCGATTTTTTCTTGTGGGGTTTTATTAAAAATATTGTTTACAAAGAAGAGGTTACCACAAAACAAAATATGAAAGACAGAATTACTGCAGCATTTAGACAGGTGACCCCTGCAATGCTAAGAGATGTGCGTAAATCAATGAAAGAAAGGGCAAGAAAATGTATAAATGAAAATGGAAGACATTTTGAACACCTATTAATTATAAATTTTAACTTTCAATATTGTAGTTTTCTTACGATTAAACTTTGTAAAATTTTGTACTTATTAAAAATTGTGTAAAATATGTTATTTCTCATTTAACGTCAATTATTAAAGTAAATAGTAAAGTTAGATGTCCAAAACCCTATATTTTTTTAATGTGTATTAAGAAGAGCTTCTAACTGAAGAAAAATATACAGGGTGTCCCATTTGAAAAAATTAAGTTATTGCAATTTGAAAACTAGACTATTTGCACGCCATCGGCAAACACCCTGTGCAACAGGTGAAGATGTTGGGTAATTATTGTGGTAGGTGTATATTTCATTTACATCATAGTAGCCTTTTGGAGGAATTTTTGAAAAAATGTGTTTATGGTGCTAATATTTCTGAAGTGCTGTTTTTTCATTAAATCTGCTTATAATAGGAATAACATGTCAACGCCGCGTCGGATTTACAAATTCAAAAAACTACCGTAAAGCTAATATTAAGTAGAATCAGAAGACATAATCGTATACAGGGTGTTCAATTTAAAAAAACCAAATTAATTTTCATTCCACAAAAATTAGCCACCCTGTATACATCAAAATATTTTACAATTGTAGTCCGAGTGACACCGTATAAACCTACAAGAAATCTTGTTGATACCTCTTTTAGTTTCGGTGCTAGAGATCGAGTGGAAATAATTGGCGCACCCTGTATAATATATTCACCTATACATATATTTGAAGTTGTCCTATGCAAACGAAAATGGTGTTGAAATTCATCATCGCTGTACTGATCTATCACGTCCATAAAGTTATCAATTCTTACACGCTTGTTCCGAACTATATTAGTCATGTCTTCAAACTTCAACTCATCTGAAGAATCAGAAAACCATTCAAAATCTGAGGAATCCTCGTTAAAAATGTTGCTCTAAAACAGTTTCACTCAATTATTTTGCATAAAAGAATTAGTAACAGTGATCTACATGGCAATAAAATTCACCAATATCAGCTTACTTACCACAAGTACATTTGTGAAATCTATCTGTTCATTCATTTTAATAAGAATCAAAGGTTTGATAAATAAGTTTAATTTCGGCAATAAGAAACTGTAAGCACTCGAGTTTATGAGCTTATGTATCAGAGTCAGAATGTTCTTTTTAGCCAGAAAATTATACCGAATTTATCACTCGCCTTAACGGACTCGTGATTTTATCAATCGGTTTGTTTTCATATTTTTGCCAAATAAACAAGTTTTCGTGGAAAAGAAAAAATTATTGTTAAAATTTGAAGCACTCGTGGTATTACCTCTGATAAATCAAGTTTCAACGTCAATTGAAATTAATTTACCCCATGCCCAATTCTAGTAACTTTTTGCTTCACACATTTTATATAACAGAAAGAAAAAAGGACTTGAGGAATTTCTCAGACTATATAGTCAATATACATTCACCAAAAAGATCGTAAATTGAATTTAATTTCTACTATCCAATCTATTGACGTTCCCTATCACATCCTGCAGAATTTAAGCATTGAAAATGTAAAAATTATTTTTACAACTTTCTAAAATAACACAAATTTCTTAATAAAAAAAGGAGCAGTTAAAATATCTACTAATCCATAAAGTACACACCACATTGGCCAAATCACTACGGACTTGAAAACCGAAAAGAAAAAAAAAATAACAAAGCAACCATTTATAAGAGTGTAATATATCAAATCATCTCTGGAAAAAGGACAATTGAATGTGGCTGAAGAAAAAAGTAACAGGCAAGGTCTTTTCTGCAAATATTTAGAATGTGTGGACAGGCATTCAACTGTTCATGTTTCTGATGATTAATCTTTAGAGTTTAATGTCTTCTTTTAAATGCGATGCCTTTATAAACCTACCGTTTTATACAAATCTACAATGAAATATTTTGACTTTTGTACCGGTTCATAAAGTAAGGGGCCCACTTTTTTATTGTTAAAAGTTTTATTCTCTTTTTTTCTTCATATTCAATCGAAGCTTTCAAGCATTTTTGTAATGGTTTGCTGGAAATTGGTTTGAAAATATTGTTCGCTGGAAAACAATCAAACATTCAATATTTCAATATTGAAAAAATTTAAATAAACTATAATTAAACTTATTCTCTGTTGTGATCAGAACTTATTCAGTGAGGTTCTAAAGTAACGGATAAATTAACAGGTCAGTTTTTATTTATGAAACTACACTTTTTGAGTTTTATTTTATTTTATTTACCTGCCCCTTCAACCCCTTGGGAGTAATAACTACTCCAAAAAAATTTTAATGAATAGGGTAGCCTGTGATCCCGCGTTTAAAGATTATTTTGAATTCTCTATTCAGCAATTTTGGACTTTTTGACATTTTTGCGTGAATATGGTTACGATTTACTGGTCTATTAGTCATCTCTTGCTAAAAAAAGGAAATCGGGTCTCTTAGATGCAGCAAAATTTGTAATGGTCTTGCGAAAAGGCAAGAATCAGTCAGAATCGGGCAGGAAAAACAGAACGTAACTTCCGCTGTTCGAATCATCTTCGAACTGGATTTAAATTTAAACTATTGAACTTATTTCTGTGCGCAATTAGTTTTTGATGTCTTTAGCGTTCAATCACTGATTACGTGAATAGTTAAACGTTTCGAAAAAACCCGCCCAAGCTTTTGCTATAAGCACGAAGTGCTTTTTCTCTCTCCCGCAGTCGATTTTCCGATCACCTCGATCACACGTGGTAGTGGAATAACAGCTGATTGTATGGCTACCGGTGTTTTTCATGATAATTTTAATAATAAAGAATATAACAACAAGTAATGTGTGCACCTGTAATGAAGGTACCAGTTATTTAGTAATACAGTGTAACCCATTTTGTTTGGAAGCACCCCTATAAAATCCGCATTTTTGAACCGATTTTGATTTAGTCTTTTTTGTTAGATTCAGTATCAAAAACAGTATTTGAGCACAAATTTTCATACCATAATAGCTATTTTCAAGGCCCTCTATGTTAATTTTTCTTTGCCAAAAAACATGAAAGTATATTAGGCATTTTTTTTTCTCAAATATGACTACACCACTGGATTCAGAATCATCACAAATGTAAACTATCAAAATTTTATAAAAAAAGTTTTATTAACAACAAAGTTATCACTTTATGAATTTGGAAAAAGTTGTTTTTTAATTAATTTTTTACTAAGAATGTAGACACATTTTAAAAATGGCAACATGGTAAACAAAAACTAGGACTCAAACATATTGCACTGTGAAAATTCGAAGCCGATACCTTAACCTGTTCTGGAGTTATAGCTTCTGAAAGTAATGTAAAATTGTGCTGATGTGATGAAATTACAAATTAACACCAAATAATACATTTTAATTATTAAACTTCTTAATAATAACTTAATTCTACATTTTTTCATCCTTGACTAGACCTCCGTTAATTTCCACACATTTCTCGTATCGTTTGCGACTATGTCTTAGCGCTTTTTTATTTCATGTGGCGTTATTCCAGCACACGCCTGTCGTATTCTGTCAAACAGTTCTGCTCTATTCCTTGGACGTGTCTTATACACTTTTTGTGTCAAAAGACCCCACAGATAAAAATCGAATATAGTTAAATCGGGCGATCTAGGAGGTCATTCGATTAATTCGCTACCGCGACCAATCAAACCATTTGGAAATTTTTCGTTAAGCCACTGCCTGATAATCCTAGAATAGTGTACAGAACAACCATCTAACTGAAATATCAAATTTCTTCTTTCTGCTAGTGGCAGTTCGTCAATCACTGCGGATAACTCACCTTCCAAGAATTCCATGAAGTTATTAGCATTCATGTTATCCTCTAAAAAGAATGGACCTATTATCCTGTCTTTTAAAATTCCGGCTTCGAATTTTTACAGTGCAATATGTTTGAGTCCTAGTTTTTGTTTACCATGTTGCCATTTTTAAAATGTGTCTACATTCTTAGTAAAAAATTAATCAAAAAACAACTTTTTCCAAATTCATGTAGTGATAACTTTGTTGTTAATAAAACTTTTTTTATAAAATTTCGATAGTTTACATTTGTGATGATTCTGAATCCAGTAATGTAGTCATATTTGAGAAAAAAGAATGCCTAATATACTTTTGTCTTTTTTGGCAAAGAAAAATTAACACAGAGGGCCTTGAAAATAGCTATTATGGTATGAAAATTTGTGCTCAAATACTATTTTTGATACTGAATCTAACAAAAAAGACTAAATTAAAATCGGTTGAAAAATGCGGATTTTATAGGGGTGCTTTTAAACAATATGGGTCACACTGTATAATTATGTATGTTTGAAATATACCATGTGTAGTTGTCTAAGCGCGTACGTTGATTTTTCTGTTTTTTTCTAGATTACAATTTTTCTATAACTATTCGAAATATAATTTTCACTTTCTATTAATAATTTCAAATACATACAACATTCTAGTTGGTTAACTTGTTGTCGTGACAAAAAGAAACTGCGCGACGAGAGAGACAGCGTGTCGCCTAAAAACCGTAGAACGAGAACGGCACAATTTTGATGAGGGTTACAATTTTTCCTAGTGATTTACGCTCAAAATTAATAATATCGATAAACATTTTTCAAAAACAATTTAAGAATTAGTTTGGGTAGTGTAGAAGGCTCACATACCAAAGGAAGTCGCAGTGGGCGCTCCCAAAACAACAGCGAACCAGCAATTCAGGTGAGCACCATTAGATTTTTGTATGTGTGAAAATATTCATCATAAGTAAATTACCTTTCTTCAAATGAGCACGTAATTATTTACAAGAATATCGAAGGTTTTACGTCGTGCGTGTTCAGTAGTGAAAAGATACGTTGTTTCATACCTACTGTGAATTCATCTAGTATGAAAAAAGGCATGGCGACATGGCTCGCCATATATATGGAATCTTATTTCATCCGACTCAAGTGTAATTTTCGAAATAAGTTAAGACCTTCGCCCATCCACTATGGTTCAAAATGTTAAAGACTAGTAGTAAATAAGAACAATTTGAATATTAACTGTGTTTTTTTTGGTTGATTTCTATTATTGAGTAGTTTAATTGTTCATCAATTAGTTTGTAAGTAATGAATTGCCATAAACAACCTTTTATGGTTTTGTCAGCTCAGCCCTTAACCTAAAGGGACCAACCATAAACCTGGGGTTATCACAAATTTAATTAACAAACTAGCTGTTAAAGGTGACAGTTAAAAAATAAATTTTGCATACATTAATCCAAACTATATAAAAGAACAATTTACATGATGATGTAAATGTAATTTGTGAAACCGGTAGAGTAATAAATTGTTTATTACTATAGGCACAGATTACTAGGTATAGGCATGATGACAGTCACTAAGATTAACTGAAATAATCATTTGAACTAATTGTAGGTTACAAAGATTCCGAAACAATCACTTATTTTTACATTACAACTGTGATTATATTTTATATTAATAATAGTATATTACGTATCAAGAGTTGTAAGTAACCCAAAACGCAAGAAGCCGCGCAGCGGCAAGTGCGTGAATTTCACGAGTGCGTAATGGGATTACAACTCGTGTAACGTACTATACTTTTTCTACGTCCATCTATTTTCTTCTGAGTGCTCATAATTTCATATTTTTCACTACTAACAGACATATTCGTAGCTAAAGTTGAGAAAATGTTCGGAAATTTGAGAAAGTTGAGAAAATCTCATAACATACACCTGCGTTTAGATAGAAAAACTTAAATTTCTTTGTTGAATCAAATTTTTATTTACGTACTACTTTATTTGGTTTATTTACATACTTTTAATCAATTGAAAAACATAAAAGCTCTTAGCATTAGTGAAATACATTTTAGATTAAAAGAGTGATGCCCCTAAATGTCGGCAACACATTTTACAATTTCAAAAAAAAAATAATTCTGTTTTTCTTGATAAGGGAATAAACGTCATCTCATTTATGCTGTGATGCCTTTTGGCCTAAACATTAAGTCATTAATTATTTAAAATATTATCGAATAAATTCCCTTCAGCTAATTCCAATAAACCACGAATTGTTTTATAAATAATAAATATAAAGGTTACACGTACGAGTCAATGTCAAAGCAAATAAACATTATCTAGTATCATGTATGTTTACTTATAGTGAACTTGACTCTTTGTATATATAGGTAACAATAGTATTTTAAGTATTCATTATTGATTCATTATTAATTCATTATTGATTCATTATTATTATTAAGTCATTGTTATGGTCATTCATTAAAGGATGATTACAGTCAGTATCATTCATTCTAAGTAGTAAGCTAAGAGTAGTCAATTAGTGTTAGTGGTTAATGTATAGTAAATATTAAATAGAACATGTCCCAGTGAAACAGGTAGTTGTTTTATTCCTGGGGGATGACCCACCAAGTAACCAGCAGCACCACCTAGTCAGAGGCCCTTCTACTATCCTACTACACCCAGTATCCTCATTACATTACACATTACATGGCGATCCTGCAAACAATTGGAGTTCTGTAACAATGGGTGGTAAAGCAACGAAACAAGCGGTCCAAGAAAATGGCGTGGTCAACAGTAATTTTATAGTACAAGAAGAGGAACTCAAAGCAGATCTGGAGGTGAAGATTCTTATCTACATTATTGTGGTTGTTTTGGTACTACAATTTGGATGGTCTATATATAAGAATCATAGAAGACAAATGAAGAGGGAGATAAGAAGAAATCTACAGCAAAGCACGCTAAATCTGTAGGATGGTGAGAATATTTTTTTTTGTAAACTTTAAGGGTATATTCTGTTTTGTGGCTAAAATTTTTTTTTTTTGATAATTGATATTTCATATTTTTATTTCTATTGACAATGAATTTTAAATGTCCTCGAGTGATGGAAATGCAGTAACGTGGGATGAATTTGAGATTAGATTGAATTTAATTTTAGAAGATATACGTAGGAATAGTAAGCGTGTGTTAAAAAAGGAGGTTCCAAAAAGCTCAGATAGTCATATAGATATAATAAATAAGTTGTGTGATTCATTTAATAGTTTCTCTAAGTTAATAAATAAGAATTGGTATAAGTTAGAGGAGAATCAGCAGAGTACATGTATTTTATATTTTAACAAAATTAGAGAAAAGGTAGAGAAAGCATTTCAAGTGTTAGATTGTCAGTATGAAGTTCCGTCTCAATTAATTACGCGTAATAATTTAATTAATAATTTAATAGTATTAGAAGCAATGAGCAAAGATAATAAGGAGAAAATGGCATTAAGTATGAATGACTTTTTCAATTTAGCTGGTAAGATATTACCAAATGAATTTAATGGGGATATAAGCAAATTGCAATCTTTTGTAGATGCTATAAGTTTGCTACAGGTTGGTGCAGCAGAGCATGAGGAGAATGCTGTACTATTTGTGAAAACTAGGCTAACTGGAAAGGCCAGGAGTCTAATCACCACCGAAAAATCGTTGGTAGAAATTATAGGAACCCTTAAAAAGGGACTAAAGGGAGATAGTGCTAGTTTAGTAGGAGCTAAATTAAGCAAATTAAGACAAAACAATAAGGATATAGTTGAGTATGCATCAGAGATGGAGAAATTAACAGATCAGTTACAAGCCGCGTATTTGGCAGAAGGAATGCCAGTACATTTAGCAACTAAGTATACAACAGAAGCAGCAGTAAAATCACTGATCGACAACTCAGCATCAGAGCGGATAAAAACCGTTATAGCAGCTGGAAATTTTACGACACCACAAGAGGTGATGACTAAATTGGTTTCCATCAATGTGGGAAACAATCAGTCAACAGGAAGTGTTCTGCATTATAAGGCAGATAGAAATAAGTTTGTGTCAGGAAATACCTATTTTCCACAGCGAAATACCTATTTTCCTCAGCGAAGACACTCTTATGTAAATCATAATGGAGAAAATAATTTCCATAGGAAAAATAACTACGATAACAGTAGGAAATTTCACGCCAATCAAGGCAATAGGAGATTTACTGGTTACAGGGAGAAACCAGAAGAATATAGAAACAAGCCTAACAATAGGTTTAACAATGATAATAAATATAGAAATGTAAGAATGTGTGAGAGTGGAGAGACGAGAGTGGAAGATGAACAGAAAGAATTGGGGTTTTGAAAAAGAAAGGTGAAAAATCCAAAATTTTAAATAACTTGCATAATAATAATCATTACATTTATAACTTTGATTTAACTCTTTCAAACTTTGTGCAAATTAAAACTGACATATCGGATAATATAGATACTTTTATATTAGATACAGGTGCAGATATATCGTTATTAAAAATTTCAGATAATTTTCCACATCACTTAATAAAGACAACACAAATCTTAAATATTAAAGGAATAACTCAGGGAGAAATTAAAACTTTGGGTACAATAGAAACTTTTCTTTTTATTAAGGGTGTAGCATTTCAACATTGTTTTCATGTAGTAGAGGAAGAATTTCCTATACCTACGAATGGAATTCTAGGTAGGGATTTCATAAGAAATTATAATTGTATTTTAGATTATTCAGAATTAAAATTATACATAGATTGTAAATCTAGGAATACAGTAACATTAGAAATTTTTGACAATCCTGAATATGATACTTTGGCAATACCGCCTAGATGTGAAGTCTATCGGTTGGTAGAAAGTTTCAAAAACTTAAGACAAGATAAAGTTGTTGAGCAACAAGAACTATTACCAGGAATATTTATAGCAAGATCTATTATATCAAAAACTAATCCTTATGTCAGAATTTTAAACACAAATTATGAAAGCAAGTCGATAAATACAAACAATATTAAAATATTGGATTTAAATTTATTTCATGTATATGCTGTGAAGAATGAAAGTAAGAATAGGTTGAAAGAATTAAGAAAAACATTAAATTTAGAGGTACCAGAATACGTGAGGGATAAGCTAATAAATCTTTGTGAGAATTTTTCAGATATTTTTGCTTTAAAGAACGACATTTTAACGCATAATAATTTTTATGAGCAAAAGCTATTGGTAAAAGATGATACTCCAGTATATATTAAAAATTATCGCACGCCACATTCTCAATCTTCAGAACTTAATAATCAGGTCCAAAAGTTATTAGAACAAGGTATAATTGAATCTTCAATCTCAGATTATAACAGTCCAGTTTTACTTGTTCCCAAAAAGGCAATCAATGGAGAGAAGTCTTGGAGACTTTGTATAGATTTCAGGCAATTGAACAAGAAAATAGTCACAGATAAATTTCCATTACCCAGAATAGATTCGATTTTAGATCAGTTAGGGAGGTCGAAATGGTTTTCAGTCATAGATCTTATGTCAGGTTTTCATCAAATTCCTTTAGAACAGTCGTCAAGGAAATATACATCTTTTAGTACAGAAAAAGGTTCTTTTCAGTATACAAGATTACCATTTGGTTTAAATATAAGTCCAAATAGTTTTTCAAGAATGATGTCCATAGCATTCTCAGGATTAACTCCAGAAAAAGCATTTCTTTATATGGATGATATAGTCGTAATAGGGATGTCAGAAAATCATCATTTAAGTAATCTCGAAAGGGTGTTTGACACATGTCGGAAATTCAACCTTAAATTAAATCCACAAAAATGTCAATTCTTCAGGCGAGAAGTAACGTATTTAGGACACAATTTGTCCAGCGAAGGGGTTCTACCCGATAAGGCAAAATATTCAGTCATTGAGAAGTATCCAGTGCCCAAAAATTCAGAAGAATCTAAAAGGTTCGTAGCATTCTGTAACTATTACAGACGTTTCATTCCAAATTTCGCTGAAATATGCATACCTCTCAATAAATTATCTAGGAAAAATGTGAAATTCGAGTGGTCGGAAGACTGCGAAAAATCATTCCAAATACTAAAATCGGCATTAATTCAGCCGCCTATTTTGAAATATCCAGATTTCAATAAAAAATTTATATTGACAACAGATGCTTCAAATATTGCGTGTTCTGCAATACTTAGCCAGGAATACGAAGGTATAGATCTACCTATAGCTTATGCATCGCGAGGTTTTAAGAAAAGTGAATTAAATAAACCTATAATCATGAAAGAACTGTTAGCTATCCATTGGGGAATTAATCATTTTAAGTGTTATTTATATGGTTCTACACATTTTATTGTGAAAACGGATCACAAGCCGTTAACACATCTTTTTTCGATGACAGACCCAACTTCGAAACTTACGAGAATTAGACTAGACCTAGAAGAATACAACTTCGAAATACAATATTTGAAAGGAAATTCAAATTATGCGGACAGCATTTCAAGGATATCCATAAATGAATTAAAAGACTTGTACATTGACAATGCTCACATTTTAGCAATAACGAGGTCAAAAACTCGTCATAATAAAGCTCAGCCTATAGGAGAAGATAAAATAGTTTCCACAGAAATAAAGGAAGATATTCGCAAGCCAGCAGTATATAAAGTACTGAATAATTTAGAGGCGCATAAATTACCAATTCTGCAATTTGAAAATAACCGTGTTTCGTTAAGGATGAACATACGGATCAAAAACAGGATGAGATTTAGCCAAGCCTTATTAAATACCGATATAGTTAACTTTGATTTAGATCAAACGTTAGTTCAGCTTGATAAGCTAGCGGTAAATAATGGTATAAAAAGGATGAAAATTTATATGAATGATATTATTTTCACACAGTGCACTATAAAAGAGTTTATGGAAAAAGGAAACAATACGTTAAAAAACGTACAAATATGTATTTGCGATATACCTAAGATGGTGGAAAAAGAAAAAGAAAAGCAACAGATTTTAGAAACTTATCATAATGATCCTTTATTTGGAGGTCATGTAGGAAATAACAGGCTATTGAAAAAATTAAGAGCGAATTTTAGATGGAAAAACATGGAAAAAGATGTAAGAAAATATATTAAGCAATGTCACAAGTGTCAGGTCAATAAAGCAAAGAATAATCACAAGGAAGAATTTGTATTAACAGATACAGCAGAAAAACCATGGGATATAACATATATAGATACGGTCGGTCCTTTTCCACAAAGTGAAAATGGTAACCGTTATTGCATCACAATGTTATGTGAATTAACAAAATATGCAGTAATAATTCCAGTTAAAAACAAAGAAGCAAACACGATAGCTCGTGGAATTTTTGAAAATTTCATACCAAATTACGGTCTAATGAAACAAATTAGGACAGATTTAGGCACAGAATATAAAAATGAAATATTCAACGCTTTAACTAAAATGTTAAATATTAGGCATAATTATTCAACAGCATATCATCATCAATCTATAGGAGGTTGTGAGAAATTACATAGAACGCTTAATGAGTATGTGAGACACTTTATAAATGAAAGTAAGGATGATTGGGATGAATGGTGTAAACTATTTGCTTATTGTTATAATACGACTCCAAGCTCGTATCATGGTTATACGCCATTTGAATTATTGTTCGGTAGACGTGCTAACTTACCCGAGAATCTAACAAACGAGATTGAGCCATGCTATAATATTGATGAATATCAGAATGAGTTAAAATATAAACTGCAGGTAGCTCATCAGAGAGCAGAGAAATATTTAACCAAACATAAACTGAGTAGACAAAGTCAAAATAGTAAGGTAGCTAATCCAGTTGATTTTAAAATAGGGGATTCAGTTTTAGTAAAGAGGGAAAATAGAACAAAATTCGAATCTCAATATATAGGTCCATTTACAGTCACAGAGGTGAGTGATGTTAACTGTAAAATTAAATTAGAATCAGGTGTGATAAAAGAAATACACAAAAACAGAATCCATCCTTATTGTAAAATGAATTAAAAATTGTAAAATTGAAAGTGCGAGTGAGTTTATAAACATTTCCGAATAATAAACAAAAGTGTTATAACAAACGTTCAAAACATTGAAGTGAAAATAAATAAACAACTAAGTGATCGTAAACAATTTTTAAAGGCAATGAACATTCATTTATTTATGAATATATTATGTAATCGTAGGTTAGTGACATTATTTAATAACCATCTACCATTTATTTTTAGGATAATTGTAAATTCATTTCATTAGGGGGAAAGGAAGCTCAACGGAATTTATTCTTTTTGTAAAAGGGGAAGGTGTGATGCCTTTTGGCCTAAACATTAAGTCATTAATTATTTAAAATATTATCGAATAAATTCCCTTCAGCTAATTCCAATAAACCACGAATTGTTTTATAAATAATAAATATAAAGGTTACACGTACGAGTCAATGTCAAAGCAAATAAACATTATCTAGTATCATGTATGTTTACTTATAGTGAACTTGACTCTTTGTATATATAGGTAACAATAGTATTTTAAGTATTCATTATTGATTCATTATTAATTCATTATTGATTCATTATTATTATTAAGTCATTGTTATGGTCATTCATTAAAGGATGATTACAGTCAGTATCATTCATTCTAAGTAGTAAGCTAAGAGTAGTCAATTAGTGTTAGTGGTTAATGTATAGTAAATATTAAATAGAACATGTCCCAGTGAAACAGGTAGTTGTTTTATTCCTGGGGGATGACCCACCAAGTAACCAGCAGCACCACCTAGTCAGAGGCCCTTCTACTATCCTACTACACCCAGTATCCTCATTACATTACACATTACAATGCTGTCAATGTTTGTAACAAATTATAGTATCCGAACATTTTCTCAACTTTACCTACGAATATGTCTGTTAGTAGTGAAAAAGATGAAATTATGAGCACTCAGAAGAAAATAGATGGACGTAGAAAAAGTATAGTACGTTACACGAGTTGTAATCCCATTACGCACTCGCCGCTGTGCGGCTTCGTGCTTAATGGGTTACTTACAACTCTTGTTACGTAATATACTATTAAGTTTCTTATCTAAACGCACGTGTATTTTATGAGATTTTCATTACGTGCATGTTATTGTTAAATGTCACTTACAAAGAATGCCTACAGTGCGATTTTTGACGTTTACGGACATATAAATACAAATATGACAATCCGCCATATTAGCTAAAACACCGATTACAAAAGTGTGACGCCAACCTTTTGTATATCGTTCGAACTTTTATCTATTTTCTGGTTTTGCATCGTTTAAATGATATTTATTCCTTTTTGATTTTATGACATCACACGACACAATTCAAATTGGCGATAAAAACAAATTTTTAATTTGCAAACTGTGGAATGTTTAAAGTATTTACAGATGCGAGTAAATGAGCAGCACGGATTCCACCCCATTTTGGGCTCTTTTAACATTGGAATCTCCATAAGAAAATCTAAGATTCATTCTGCTACTTTTTGGTTCATTTTGAAGTGGGGGTGAAACTCAATCTACGCATGCGCTATGTTATTGGTTAACTTTTAGTACGAGAGGTGCTGCGTGGGGGATGAAAGGGGGTAGCTGGATTTTTTTCATAACCCCTATGACGTCACCTATCCAATAACATAGCGCATGCGTAGATTGAGTTTTACCCCCACTCCAAAATGAACCAAAAAGTAGCAGAATGAACCTTAGATTATCTTATGGAGATTCCAATGTTAAAAGAGCCAAAAATGGGGTGGAATCGGTGCTGCTCATTTACTGATGCGTGATGTCATAGAGACGCCATTACTATTCTAGCGTTTTGGTACGAAATTTGAATTGTATTTTAAAAACGTATATTTCTCCTATACAAACCTCAATTTCTTCGAGAAACAAAATTTTTTTGGATAAAGCTTATGCGTACCAGTACGTGGAACAATTTTTTTAAAATTGGTCATCATGCCTATTCTGAAATTTCTTATCAATTTATTCGATAATCTTCAAACTTTCTCCCTTTTTTAGAATCCTATTCAAGATATATTTGTTTCATAGAGCAACTTTTTCAAAGCAAATTTCTTACACGCTCCATTTACAGCTTCGAAGATTAGATTAGATGTGCTTTAAGTAAACTTGTTAGTAACAACATAAAATTGAATACAGTGTTACGTAAGGGCACTTTGTATGCCGAATAAGACTATTCTAAATCTTTAAACCATACTGTTTATTTACAGCATCTATTGTGTAGTGGGAAGGACCGGCAGCCCTCTTTTAAACTCAATTTTCGAAATACATTAACACTGGTGATTTTACCTGAAACTTCCTGTCATGTATTTGGAATTGGAGTATGAAAATTTGTTCAAATTCCTCGTCTCGATACTATTTTTTTAAAAACAGCTTTTCACTTTAGAAAGAATTATGTAAAGGTGAAAGTTTTTTTGTATGGTAGGTGTTCGCGTCACCAACATGCTAATGCTAATGCATGTGGGACTCTTTTTGGATATGAAACAATACAAATTTTTAATGGGGTTGATTTATTCGTTAAAATGCCATGGGCGTACGATACAAATGTCAAAGGCGGTTAATTTATTTTTGTTTTCACTTTTGTTGGCATTTTCTATGACTTATTTGTGAGAGTGGTCTATCATGCATATATGCATAAAAATTTTGAATGTGGTGAATTAATATGTGACAATTTACCAGTGCTTTCATGGTAAGCTGGTCGACTACTTCGTAGCCCAGAATTCTAATGTGATCTCCGGAATTCATAACAGAACAACCTTGTTGATTGCACTTGGTTGGTTTACGACCAGTCTAATACTCCCAACCAGTTTTGAATTGCATCTGTCGGATCACAGTGCCGTTTTATGTATGTATGTACACATGCCACATAATCTACATTCTTCTTCCTCCACTATTTTGAGCTTTTTCAGGTGCCCGTCCAGTCAGCAATGTTCCGTTAGGATCCCTGTTAAAACTCTTAGTGCAGTTTTACTCTGACTTGGGCATTTATTTCATCTAAACGGGTTATAGTCACCCAGCAGAATATTTGATTGTCTAAGCCCTACTAGATCTTTCCAATGGTCAGATCTTCTCTTTTCTTCGGCTTTGTCTATTTTTTCCAATATTACATTGGGACTGATACCCCAAAAGAGTCTTTCAGTCCCCCTATGCTACTCTATCTGCTATTTCATCACAGTGCCGTTAGCATCCACCCAACGCACAGATCAATGACGACTTCGACTAGAAATACTGTTGCATGCTGTCCAAGACTCTCAACAAGTTCAGTGTTTGGTCGGTGGCGGAGCCAGATTGGATCCATCTGTAGTCCAGCTCGTGTACGCCAGAAGCAGGAAGAATTTATTCCTTCCCCATTCTTCCACAACTAGACGAATGTAGTTGAAGGTCAGCTGCTGTTTTAGTGGTTATGTGATCCGAAGGCGTGACCTCAACTCACTCATCGCAACTCACCAATTAGCATCTATCATCCACTTTTTATATTCTACAAATGGTAATACTCGCTACTCCCAAAGAAAAGATGAACGGGTATTGTGTTGAGAATGGTGTCCAGCGCCGCCATGGTATTGGTATGAATGGTGCCCGTAGTCGCCAGGCATGCTAGTACTTTTAGTCCTGGCCAGTCTAACACTGAATAGACAAAGAACACCAATTTAAATAGAGGTTGACAGAGGGTTAACTTCATACGAACAGTTTCTCGAACTAGGTAGACAAAAAACCATCAACGAGGCTATTGGAACTGAGTATGAGATATTTAATGAGAAATAAAGTTGTACTGCGTGTAAAATTTTCTTTATTAAGAATTTTGCAAAGCGCTTTCGGCTATTAGGCCATCATCAGTGCGTTACCTGTAAGTGAGTAAAAGCAAAATTTAAATGTTTAAAAAAAAATTTTGACAGGTAATGTTACTCACATTGTACAAACGCGTTTGTCGATTTTATCACAAAGGACTTCCATGTATACCTGACGAGTGAGTAACATAACCTGTCAAAAATTTTTTCAAATATTTAAATTTTGCTTTAACTCACTTACAGGTAACGCACTGATGATGGCCTAATAGCCGAAAGCGCTTTGAAATTCTTAATAAAGAAAATTTTACCTAAAGTACAACTTTATTTCCCATTGAGTAGTACATGTACACAGCTTAACCCAAAGCACCTATGAGATATTTGACAGTTACCGACCTGGTCACAGGACACTGTTCTCTCATGAAACATCTACACAAAATAGGAAAAGCCAGTGAACCTATGTACAGAGAATGTTAACTGAGGGATGAAACGCCTATTCACATTCTGTGAGTACTTACATGAACTCAGACACAAGCACTTTGGAAAGGATACAACCTACTCCAAACCCCCCCCCCCAGTAAAACTAGTGGCCTATATAGAGGACATGAAGCTCCTGGAATTGACGCAGAAAAAATTGGAAATTGTACGAATATTTTTTTTATGTGTTTAAGCTGTTGATCACAATCCAATCGTAGTCGCCAGACAGGTTTTTCTTTGCAGTCTGGCGAGTCTAACTTGCACCAGATTTTGCTGGCTCTTGCTCCACCATACCACAACCTATATGTGATTAAGGGCCTGACTACCATCCAGTCAGTGAATCTGTCTGGGTCTGATGTTCAGTTTGTTCCACGCAAGTCCATAATGCTAGGCTATCTTTGCGAATTACTTTTGCCAAATGGGAGTTTCACCGTAACGCCTAGGTATTTACATTCCTCCAAAAATGGGATTATGTGTCCGTATAGCAGACGTTTTTGAAGATTTAGATTTTTTCAAGAGGAAAATATAATTACAGTTTTGGTAATATTGACAGAGAGTTGTTTCGTGCGGAACCATTTGCTAACAAGCTCTACAGCTTTCTTCCAAAAAAGCAGGTTCAGAGTTTTCTTTAGCTAGGATGACTAAGTCATTAGCATAGGCTTGAGCTTCAATGCCTGCTCCAGTGAATTCATTCGGCAGATCGTATACGAGGTCCCACAAAATGGAGGAAAACAATCCAATCTGTGCACAACCTCCTGCTAGCGTGGAAGCTGGTGAGATGTCATGACATCTTACAACATAGTCGGATAACAACTGGTGCTACTCCCCTTTTCATTCTGGCCACTGTCTGACACAAGTGAATACATATTTTAAGTATCTATCGATGTAAAACATATTATTGGTATTTTACAAAACAAAATTTGAGATCTCTCAAACTAAAAAACATCAAATGCTGTATAAGTTACTCCGTATTACCCTAAAATCAAAATAATCACATCATCACAACCTTGTCATTTACAAAAGAAAATTTAGGCAATTTGATACAAAAAATGTTCCAAACTTTTCTCTTTGTATTTGTTCATATAAATCCTACTTAATACTGTTGCGAAAAGCAACTCATTGTTAAAAATAATTCACAATCAGAATATATTATATACAGGGTGTTTCTAAATTCATGCAAAAAATTTCATACGGTCGTATAAAATTATGACAAAATTTTCCCACTTGAGTTGAGTTTTTTTTTTAAATTCATGTGAAGATTTCGTAATTTTTGTGCATTCGCAATGACTAGGCACTGGCATTTTTCCAACATTTATTAAGAATCGTGTTTTATTCTTGAATTTTCCATCTTTACTGTGGTCCAATCCCAATAAGGAGTTTTGTATTTTATGAAGAATGAAATGACGGTATTGTATTTCTTTTCTCCAAATCTGTTGGTTCTGGGAAAAGCTTCAAGAGGAAAAATGATTTTCCTTAACAACAGAGGTCTTAAATAATATTTTTCACTTAATCTTGAAAGAAATATTTGATATTGAATGAAGTAACAGAAATGTTGGAAAATACCGGTGGCTGGGAAGGAAACACCCTGCACGAAGTGCGTAAAAAAAGAATATGTCTCTTTAGATTCTCTACCAGTGGCCCAATTCTCGAGTCTGTAGGAGTTTTTTCCAATAGGAAGATGTTCCCATGCTTTCAGTTCCCATAGGAAAACGAAATTTCTCAGATACGTATTCTTGAACCAAGTGGAATTGTTTTTCCTACAGAATTGAAAGAGTACAGTGTTTCGTTGATAGTTTCATGAGATTAAACGTATAGAGACCAATGAAATATGAGTAATTCATGTTGGCAATAATCATTTGAAAGAACTCCGTTATCTGACATTAGTTGTCAATTTGAATTTGAAATTTGAGTAGAGAATTAAAAAATGGATAAAAGTATTTTCAAAAAAAGGGCAAAGAGGTGGCAACATGAGCCAAGAGCCAAAAAACGTATTCATTGAGTTGATGGAGGCGGCTGAAGACCTCCGAAAAGGTAAATTTCATCCACTTTTCACCTACAAAGATTCTCAGCGTCAGTGGAAAGAAATAGGAGAGAAGCTGAATGCAATACCCGGGGCAAAGAAAGACTGGATTCACTGGCGAAGGGTAGGTGACAATGATAAAACGTTTTGTAAAAGTTCATTAGTCTTGATTTTCGTTAGACTTGGCAAGATATGAAGAAAATCGTTAAGAAAAAAAATACTGATATAAAAAAGCATGTAAAGAGCTCAGGCGGAGGGCCACCTACAAACACTGTGTTGACAAAAGATGAAGAGAATCTTTTAAAAATTTTAGATGCAACAGCAGTGGAAGGCGATGCAGAGGTTGAGGAATCCAAAGTCATTTTTGTATGTTCCTATAATATTTTCAATTTTTATCAAAAGCAATACCATATTTTTTTCAACTCATATTATTATAGATAGGGGAAAATCAAAATTATACTGTGGAAACGAATGTGGAGATAACTGAAATAGTTGAAGCTGAAAATCATGAGGAAGCATATATTGGAGAAAATGAGGTCATGGATGTAGAAATGAATGAACGAAAAAGAAGCCTATGAAAAGGAAGAATAGAAAGCCCGTTGCAACACGACGCCTAGAATATTCTATGAAGGCAAATGGAAATTTGAACAGAATAGCTGCTGAAAAAGTTGAGATTAAAAAAAAATATTATGAGAATAAAATTGAAATACTGAAGGAGATTGTGGTTATCGGAAAGAAAATTGCAACAGCATTAGAAAACATTTCACAGTCCTTACAAAACAAATAGGAATAGACAGACTTATTTTTTAAATTTTGTTAGGTAATAATTGTTTTTCATGTTTATGTTGAGTTAATGTTTGGTATTTTGTGCTCCGAGTATACAATTTTCAAAGTTTTGTGATTTTTTAATTCCATTCCAGATAAATAATAACAAAAATTGCTAAAAATGAAAAATTTATTCGAATAATAACATTCAGGCAAAATAATTTCTAGTTATGTGCCTCTGTATATTTCTTGCCCTCATGAGCTCATCATTTTGTCTATCAAGACCATGTTCAACGGAGTGCAAAGATTCAAATATTCCAAAATCTTCATCTCTCTCATCCTCATCTACATCCAGAATATTATTTTCGACGCAAATATTGTGCAACACCACACAGGAATTTATAATTTTCGAACACATATTTGGTGTATTTTGAAGTACTCTATGCTTCAATAGGAATCGGAATCTCATTTTCAATAACCCATTGCATCTTTCGATAGTGCATCTTGCCTTTTTGAAAGCCTCGTTGAATCGAAATTCAGGTGTATCTGGCAGAGGAACTGGAAGTGGTGTCAGTAACCACGGCCTTAGGGGGTATCCAGAATCACCTATGAGGAAGAAATCTGGATGATCATTACCCAGATTCATTACAGCCTCCTGCACTCAAGATCTGCTCCAGATATAACTGTCATGACTGCTTCCTGGGTATCTTGCATTTACATTAATTATTCTCATTTTGGCGTCACAAATTAATTGAACATTGATGGAATAATAGTTCTTTCTATTAACATATATATGCTCAGGATACAATAAATCATTTTTTGGAGGAGGGTAAATTGCCACATGGGTACAGTCAATGCATCCTATAATGCCTGGAAAACCGAAGGAATCATAAAACTCCTGACGAATGTGTTGCAGTTCTTCAAGGGTTTGTGGAAATTTAACCCATCGATTGAAAATTTGATGTTCATTCAGATTTAATGCACCGACTAGCAGATGATTGACTAACTAATATATAAGTTCAGTCCAACTGATGTCTGGTAACTTCCACATGCGAAAAAATGCAATGCGATGAGGACCTTTGTTTGTTTGTCCAAAGCTGAACTCTTTGAGTGCGGTTCCAAGAAAGGATCCAACATTTCCAACAATTCTCTTGTAACTGCTTTGGATAACCGGAACACTTTTATGAATGCACTTTCAGATAAATCTTCTAGGGGTGAACCTTCTCCCTGGTCTCCGAGCAAGTACTTCAGCCGCTTCCAGGTTTTGCAAAGCATCCAGCTGAGCTAATTCATCTAAATTCGCCATAATCCCGGAATTCGAAACGAATTCGTAAAATTTAACGGAGTAAAATCTGTGACAGGACTAAAATGTCATCCATGACATTATTCAGTGATATTCCTATGGGAAACCACTGATTCCTATAGTTTTAAGCATGGGAAGCGATTCCTATAGATTGTGTTGGAATATGTTCCAATACTATTTTCGAGAATACACCATCTCAAAATTCCGATGGAAAATGACGATTTTTCCTATAGGAACAAATTCCTACAGACTCGAGAATTGGGTCCAGAAATGTCAAAAGAAAAAATAGATTTCAAATTTGCAGAACCAGTTTTTGGAAAGTTTTGAGACAAAAAGGGCTTAAATCCCAGTTTAGCTGGATGGTATGGTTGATTGTTATTAATTGTGGCCAACATGTTATCACTCATTTCAAGAAGCCAGTATGCGATGCTGAAATGAATTTTTAATGTGAAAGAACACAAAGGAATAAAAAATTTGTGAATTTGTTTACTGACGAGTTCTAGGCTTTTGCTAAAAGTAGCACAAAAAGAATTTTGAAGAACCAGAAGATGAGATCTATAAAAAAAACGATGACGAAGGGAAAATACACATTATTGTGCATGCAGGTTTTGTTAATGAAGCGGATCTCTCATTGATTGATAAAATCATGATACTATGAGTATTAAACCAGGGAAGTAAGAATATTGACTGGAAAAGTGAATCTACTTTTTTCAAACCAAAGTATATCTAGTATAGACTGCTTTCCTAAATTCTTGAGATGATCCCGTAGGAGCTTGTGACGCAGCTTGCAAGCACAGCTTGGAGTACGTAAAATACAACATTTTACAGCCTGTAACTTTCTAAGATTTGATCGCACAAAAAATTGTGAATATTAAAATGGTAGGGAATTGTAAACCCTATAAGATGACATGATGCAATATTTTGGAACCTTTTCTCAACCCTCAATCTTCGAAAAATTGAAAAAAAAATGCAAACGGGGTTTTAAGCAACAAACGGAATTAAAATAATAATAACGACTTCATAATATAGGAAAATATAGTAGTCCGGTACCTGAAAACGTTGGTCTTTTCAGATTTCAAAAACATTTTTTCAACCTCGCCTCATTTAATGAACATTAACGGCATCGAAGCGCGGTTTGTTGCAATCGATAGACGTTAAATTACAGATTTATGAATAATAACAATAAAATTGAAAAAAAAAGTTTTATATAATTTTTCCAAAGTTTTACTGAAAAAAAAATGTTTTTATTTAAGAACCCCTCACTTTTCAAAATGAATGAGATTTTCGTATCTTGTACATGGCGAATAAAAGTTCTAATTAATAATTGTAATTGTAATAACAATGAACTAATAGTCAGTGCATAAAAAATAAAAAAATTAACATAATATATTCAAATAAGCGAAAACCAACTGCAAAGATAAAAATCTACGAAGTAGTGTTAAGGTAATTTACGGATATCGAAGTGATTACTATCGTACGCATTAAAACTATAATATAAAAAATTACTATTGACATGCACTTTTTGAAGAAATCAAAATATGTTGGAGAGTCATTGGAGCTCCAATGACTATCCGGCATATTTTGATTCCTTCGAAAACTGCATGTCAGTGTGCCAGAACCGTAGGATGTTGTGCTCACGTAGCTGGTTCGTTATGGTTTCTTGGTTACGCCAGGCACCAGCAAATAATTAAAAAATATCCCAGTCGAACGATATTAATTTACATTCTAGATGCAGCTCAAAGAAACGAACCAGATGACCAAAGTATTTCTGACCATGAAAACCTTTGTTCGCCATGTCAGGACTTACAGGATACCAAAATCTCATTCATTTTGACGTTGAAAATAGTTATTTGTATGCTTAGGCCGCGAAATACCTTTTTAACGTACCGAAAGAACAGTTATCGCCGAGGCCGTTTGCGGCCGAGGCAAGATAATCTTGAGGTCGTTAGAAAGTTTCGCGGCCATGGCATACACACTATTTTTCGTGCAATCGTTAAAATTATTAAACTAGATAATTGTAAATAAATATATCATTGCTCTAAAATCAACAGCAGTTTAATTTATTTAACAATGTGTGCTATGGAAAGGATATGTTTCAATGTATACAAAATATTTTGACAGTTCTTGCTTCAACTTCTGGAGTAAATATAAGTAATAATACAAACTGTACAATTAATGTTAATATTCATCCTAAATAATATAAGTACTTATGTATTTGTTGGTATTCAATAAAAAATAATCCTTGTCTTTGTAGTATTCTAAAATGTCAAATTTGGAAGTGACGTTTGGTTTCGCAGCCGTTGCTATGGGTAACGGCCGTGAAATTAAATTTCGCGGACTGTGCTGAGAACGCGAAATGCTGACTTAGCGTGCGATTGCACGAAAATATACTTGATGGATTCATTAATGTTTGGGAAATGTTGATCTTCAAAACCCACCTATTTAAAAGATTCTTTAAAGATATTCAATAAATTCCTATCGAAAACTGCAGTATCATTAAATACGAGCCCAGTTAGGGTTTCAAATTGGAAGAGTTTGTGATGCCTTTTGACCCAATATAATAATAAATATTTAAAATAAGAATTGAATTCCCTTGATCTGATTTCAACAAAACGTTCGAACATTTCATTATTATATATAATAAATATAAATAAAGAAGGTTAGTGTCAAGTTCAAAGCGTGGTGCAAGACAAAAACAATTATATGTTTATCTGTTTTGTTCGAACTTGACCGGTTATATAAATATACATTCAGTATTGATCAAAGAGGAAGTCGATGTAGACTACTTGAAGAAGACTATTCTATATAGTTGAATAGTCACCTACTAGTAATTATTAACCATTACGTATAAGTATGCTGTACGGCTAGGTACTTATGCATAGTATTAGTTTTAGTCCAGTATATGAAGGGATCAACCTGTAAATTATCGCCTATAAATTTCATACTGCGCGTAATTACAGATAATTACATATCATTTAAAATAAGCCAACCTCTACACATATCAACACCCTGCCCGGGCCTGAAAATAGCCCTCAAAACCTGGAAAATTGGATTTTCAGCCAATATCTCCTAAAATATGGCCTTTACAAAAATTTTGTTCAAACAAAAAATGAAGATCATTTCATTCTCTACAAAAATGGTCCTTATCATTTCTTTCGAAAAATTGACCGTTTACGAGATAAATGGGTCCAGGCGTAGCCACAATTTTGAACTCCTGAGCTGAGTATCGGATAGCACGCTCCGTGAATTTATACATCCGCGGGCGGACAAATTGTCCAATAACTTGGGTAAAAAAGCATATTTTCTCATGATTCAAAATTCATGTGAAAGAGAAAATCTGCCGCTATCATCCCCTGTCACTTGAGTCACGTTTTGACTCTTTGGCCATATTGAAAAAACCTCGCCCTCAATTTGCTCGTAATTTTTTTGTAGTACACTTAATTACTCTGAATTTTCCGGGATATGGATCCTCGAAAGGTCCATAAACATCCCAGAAAATTGGGGAAACTAATTTTCTTGCGTTTAAATAAAAAGCTTGGTTGTCCATTTCCAATTTTTCACGGTTTTTTTTGAGTCTTGGAAAATTTGCCTACAATGAGTCATAACTAATTTATGCTTTAATAAAATGGCCCTTCAAGGCATGTCATTTGAAAGGTGAGATTGTCTAGTTTTCGACTGTGCTATTAGTTTTTTTTGGAAAAATCAGGGATTTCCCATAAAATTCCAAAAATGCAGGAACCTGGAAAAACCTCACTTTTTTATTTAGTGGATGTTTTCTTTTTGCCCTTTATTCTAGGCATTTTTCCACTTTGACCAAAATAAAGATAACATTCTCACCTTTCCATTCATATATATAAAGTCATACTATTTATTAGGGGGGGGGGAAACCCGTGGCACTAAAAGTAACACGTGATTTCATTGGTTCGTGTGAGTCCCGGCAGTGTCCGAATTACAAAGATAGCCAAGATGTAATGTTTTCCGAAGAGATGGAAGTAACCGAAACTATAGAAGCAGGAGAAATAGATCAACAGGGAGAACTTGATAAGGACAATGTTGATGATGAAGAAGGAGAGTGGTGATCCACTATAATATGTCACAATCTTTATATACTTTTCATAATAAAGCAAATTGAAAAAAATGAACTTTTTTGGAAAATGTGAATCTTTATTCTGAAGACCCAATATTGATTGTTCGCGAAAAAAATTGGTGAAAATTTGCAATAAATTGCCGATGAACATTATGCCTGAATATAAGTAACTGTTTAAATTTACCCTTTTTCCTTAGAAAAAATCTCAAGAACTCCAAGACGCTGCCACGTGGGGAAAACTGAGTTTTGATAGTTTAGGGCCTATTTGTGAGGTCCATCCCTATGTAATCAATCTTATGCTCTGTTTCCTAATACACATAGCCTAAACACTCATCCCTGGGAAGAAAAAACGGTCCATAAGCATAAAAACTCTTGAAAAATGCATGGTGAACGACGTTTCGCATTTATGGCAGCGAGGATTTTGCAAGTGGGGGAAATGTGGTGGCGACATCTACAACTGGTTTCCAGAGGTCAAAACATTAAGGCCAGTGTATTTCCAACATTTACCACCTCAATTTTTGTAAAAAATTGGCATTTGTTGTCAAGCTCAAAATATGGAATTTTTCACCTGTATTTTTTGCAAAAAATATAAATGTTGCGAAAAAAATGATGAGGACCATTTTTGTAGAGAATGAAAGGATCTTCATTTTTTGTTTGAACAAAATTTCTGTAAAGGCCATATTTTAGAAGATATTGGCCGAAAACCCAATTTTCCAGGTTTTGAGGGCCATTTTCAGGCCCGGGCAGGGTCTTGATATGTGTAGAGGTTGGCTTATTTTAAATGATGTGTAATTATCTCTTATTACCGGCGGTATGAAATTTATAGGCGATAATTTACAGGTTCGCCTTTTTTTCCTCCTTCATTTACTGGACTATTTAGTAAGTAATGTAATGTATTTAGTAAATAAATCAAACATATCCCAGTGCTAGAAGTAGTTGTTTCATTCCTCTTGAGATGATCCTCCAAGTGACCAGCAACACCCCCTTTCAGAGGCCCTTCCACACAAATAATCTACCAAAGTATCCAAGGATGATAACATCCATTACAAGTTCACAAGTGTACCTATAGTACAGTCGTACTATTTAATCGATGTCATCTTACTTAATCTGAAACGTATATTCGTAAAATAGGGTACCTACCTATATATTGTAATAATGAGTTTCATTTATAAAAACGTATTATAGGTGGGTTAAAAATAACGATCACAAATAAAAATAATAACTAAATCCAAAAATACAGTTGCTTAGACGTCTGTATTTATAATATCGATAAAGATATAAAGTTTTCCAACAAATTTTAACCCCATTACCATAAAATCTTATGATACTGCCTGTGGGGTTTCCTGGGACGACTCAAGTATATCTGATCGTAAAACCATGAAACGGAGAGAAAATACTGGGTTGAATAACTGCTGGACTAGATTAGATTATTTTATTTGAAATAGATTGACAATTAATTAAAGTTATTATATTGACAATTCTCTTTATAACAAAACGTATATCACTAACGCTACTAAACATAGTTTACAGCATAGCTCTAGACTGAACATGCCGCCCCCCTTGAAGTTAATAGAACTTCAAGAATCAATAGGCAATACGCAGATGTTGGCGACAGCTCGTTTCATTTCTCCTGTGCAATTTTTAATGGTCACCACTCTGACTACATTGTCGGGTCCTGGGTGAAGTTCCAAGATTCTTCCCATTTGCCAATTCATGGGTGATGTTGAATTTTCTTTGATTAATACCATAGATCCTACTTTTAAAACCCTAGAGTTGGTATTCCATTTGGATCTTACTTGAAGATGATGAAGATATTCTTTTGACCACCTTGTCCAGAAATGTTGTACCATAATTTTAATATGTTTATATCGAGAAGATAAATTAGCTGCGCATGGCTGCAAAGGAGGCTCCTTAATCGTGTTAAAAGGTTCACCAATAAAAAAGTGCCCTGGAGTCAAGGGTTGAAGGTCTTTCGGATCTTCAGAGAGTGGAGTGAGAGGTCTTGAATTCAAAGTTGACTCGATCTGTGTAAGCAATGTATAAAAATCTTCATATGAAAGATAAATGTCTTTAAGAATTCTCTTAAGATGATATTTCACTGAACGAACAGCACTCTCCCACAACCCACCAAAATGTGGTGAACGAGGAGGTATAAAGTGCCACTGAATTTTAGCATCTAATAAAAAGGAATTTAACTTATTGGTTTCTGATAGAATGCCAATTCTCGTAATTCGCGATTCGCTCCAACAAAATTGCTAGCATTATCCGAATAAATGTCACTACATAAACCACGCCTAGCAATGAATCTTTTAAGCATATTTAAAAATCCTTCTGTAGTGAGTTCAGAAACGAGCTCAATATGTACAGCTTTTGTGGCCAAACAAATAAAAATACATATGTATGATTTGATATATTTTTTATTTCTAAATTTACTATCTTTGATTAAATACGGCCCCGCATAATCTACGCCAACCTTGGAAAAAACACGTGAAATATTGACACTATTAAATGGTAAATTCCCCATTTTTTGAACAAAATCTAACGGTTTCGCTTTGAAACAAATCACACATTTACTTAAAATTGATCTAACTGTACGGCGACCGCAAATCGGCAAAAATTCAGCTCTTACTGTTGATAAGACTTGTTGAGGCCCAGCATGCAAATTCTTTAAATGTGCGTTTAAAATGACAATTTTGGTAAAGTTACTGTTTGTAGGAAGTACCATGGGAAATTTAGCATTAGCTGATAAACTAGATTTTGATATCTTCTATAAGTTCCTTGTGGCATTACTTGTTATTTTTTCTTATTTTCTTGGGAATGAAACCACAATATGTTTTTTTATTTTTTATTTCAACGTTTCGGTAGCGTTCCAGCTACCGTTGTCAAGATTAACTAATAATGAATTAATGAAAAATTTTTTGGTCCCTATCTGACACAACGTTGTCTAGTTGTCAAATTTTTTTCGTTGTGTCAGATAGGGACCAAAAAATTTTTAATTAATTCATTATTAGTTAATCTTGACAACGGTAGCTGGAACGCTACCGAAACGTTGAAATAAAAAATAAAAAAACATATTGTGGTTTCATTCCCAAGAAAATAAGAAAAAATAGATTTTGATAGTCTACCCCCTACTCTAATTATTCCAAATTCGTCTAAGAAAGGATTTAAACATTTTAATTTACTTGTATTAGATACGTATTTATTTTTATTCAAGTTATGAAGCTCCTCAGAAATATATTTTAATTGAACCATTCGAACCAAAGTATATTTACTACCTTGAATTTCTTTAATTTCCAAAGGACCAATAACTCTATTTCCTTTCTTGATACGGGTATTATTTATGAATCTTAACAAATACGCTACTACATAAATTAATCGAGTATATGATGAATATTTTTCGATTAAATTATCGTCAACAAGAGTTGCTAAAACAGTTGATCTCACCTCTTTTAGTTCGGGTATGGTGTTTCCCGTATAATCAGATTTAGGCCAGTATTCCTGGTCATTGTGTAAGAACTCAGGTCCGTTCCACCACAATTGATTATCCACTAATTGATGAGGATAGACACCACGAGATATTATATCTGCAGGGTTTAATTTCGTGGGAACGTGAGACCAAGAAGACACATTTGTGGTTTCTAGAATCTTAGTAACCCTATTAGATACAAAAGTTTTGAGTTTGTTCGGCTCTATTCGCAGCCATGACAAAACTATGGTGGAATCTGTCCAAAAATGATGATTCGAAATTTGAATGTTTTTTAACGATAATTTAAGACGCTCATATAACTGTACAAGCAATAATGCACCACAAAGTTCTAGACGTGGTAATGTTACACTTTTTAATGGTGCTACTCGGCTTTTCGAACAACTCAGTTGGACAAAAATATAACCATTACGAATAGATTTTAGATATATACAAGCCCCGTAAGCCTTAAGTGAGGCATCGCAAAACCCATGCAATTCGATAGATTCGTGATTGCTCAATATAAAATGTCTAGGAATTTTTATTGCATGTATGTTCGTAAAATCGGAAAGAAATTTCTGCCAATGGATACATATTTGATCAGGAACTATATCGTCCCAATCAGATTTAAGTTGCCAAAGACTTTGTAGCATGATTTTAGCAGTAACTATAATTGAACCTAGCAATCCAAGAGGATCAAAAAGTTGAGAAATTGTTGAAAGCAAAATTCGTTTTGTTACTTTAGTTTTAACATTCCTAGTGAAATTAGAAGTGAATTGGAAAATATCTTGCGTAGGATTCCAAAACAACCCTAAGATTTTGGAATCCATGTCATTTTTGACAAAATATTCGATGTCATTCATACTGTCAACGTTCATCTCATGAAAAATATCTGGTTTGTTAGTTACCCACTGTCTAAGAACAAATCCAGCAGAATTTAAAATTGAAAAAACTTCTCTTATTTTAACAACAGCTGTCATTTCATCAGCTGCTCCAGAAATATAATAATCCATATAAAAATCGTTTGCTATTGATGAACTAGACATAGGAAAAGTGTCTTCGTTCTCTAGAGCCAATTGCTTGAGACATGGCGTTGCTAAAAATGATGCTGGACCTGTACCATATGTGATGGTATTCAATTTATAAGTTCGAAGCATTTCAGTGGAATTAAAACGCCAAAAAATACATTGGAGATTTCTTTGATCGAGATACACTAAAACTTGGCGGTACATCTTTGCAATGTCCGCTGTAAAGGCAACTGCATGAGATCTGAAACGCAATAAAATTGAAAAAACGTCTTCCTGAATGGTAGGACCAACCTTAAGGACATCATTCAATGACAGACCACTGTCAGATTTCGCAGATGCGTCAAAAACGACACGTAACTTTGTCGTTAATGATGTTTCTTTTTTAACACAATGATGAGGTAAATAGAATATCGATTTATTTTCTGGATTCTCTACTAAAGTCATATGATTCGAATCTATATAATCTTTTATAAAATTAGAATATTTTTCTCTTAGTTGAAGATCATTCAAGAATTTCTTTTCGAGATTGTGAAATCGTTTCAATGCCATTACTTGAGAAGAACCTAGTTCAGAAAAGTTATTTCTGACGGGTAGTTTTACCTACTGTATATGATTGACTTTCCATGAGAAATATCTTCTAATAACCAAAACGCTTCCAGTTGCCTTTGGATATCAAAATTTTGAGAGACATAAGAATGAATTGTTTTATTATGAAATTTTCCAATAGAACTCGACACTATCCATCCTAGTTTAGTATTTTGTAGTACAGGTTCATTCATATTCATTCGAACCTGATCAGGTAATAGTAAATCATAGAATATGTTTGTACCTAATAACAAATCGATCTGGGAAGGCTTAAAAAATGTAGGATCTGCTAGTGTCAAATCTGGAGGAATATTAATAAAAGAAATATCGATTTCAAATTGTGGCACCATACCAGTTATTTTGTCTAGCACCAAAAAAGGTACAGTGATTTCAAAATTTGATAACAATGACTTTATATTAGCTTGAGTACTTTTGTTTACTTGAATACCTCTACTTTCGTGGATGCCTACAATAGATAAATTAATCGTATTATGCTTCAAATTCAACTTATGAAATAATTCAGATGTCATAAATGAAGATTGACTTCCAGAGTCTAAAATTGCTCTACATTTAATTGGAATATTGTTGGAATCAATAATATGAACCAAAACTGTAGATAAGATAACTACTTCGTTTACACTCTGAGCATATACACCTAATGAGTTAGGTGACATTACTGGTGGTAGTTCTGCTTCTGGCCTAATTGTATTTTGATTATTATTCAAATGCAAAAGTGTATGTCCCTTTTTTAGGCAATTAGTGCATGCTCTGAGTTTTCTGATTTCATGGAATCTAGAAACAACTGACATTTTTAAGAAACGTTGACATCGGTTAGTGTAATGATTCTCCTTGCATACTATGCAAAAAATAGAAGGGTTAGTAGCGATATGACTTTGTTTGGAAATATGAGATTTATTAGCTACATAATCAGTTCTATGACGAGTCCTAAATTTATTCATGGGATGCTTATTTAAAGTTTTGTAACGTTTATTCAAAAATTCAATTAAATTATCATATGTTTCTGAGTCCTCACCAAATGACTTTGACTCCCAGTCTCGGCTGGTGTTGGGATCTAGTCTAGATTCTAACAAAAGTAACAAAAATGAATCAAAATGTTCATTAGGATTCTCCAAATTTTTTATAGCTCTAGACTGAACACTGCCCTTATATTTTCAATAGCGGCAGCAGATGTTTTAGTTTTCTGCTAAAAATGTTTATATCAAATGACCACTGAAGATCGATACTCGGTAATCAATTGTTAAATGTTTTGAGATTCAAACTTGCGTGAAAATAATTCAACCAGAAATTATTTGTCCGCCCTCCGAATGGCTACTCAACGGCTTACCGAATATAACTATGTACTGAAATTTGGAAATATTGGTCGTAAATATTTTACAGTCACAACTAACAGTTCGTGATGTCAACTTTAATAAAATGTTACCTGAAATGAAATTGATGTGCGTTTTCATAAAATAGTTTTGGATTCAACTAAAAATAATTTTGAGTTCATCATTATACATGGAATATTTTACGAGTCTAAAGTTAATAATTTTTCTCCACGACTTTATAATAATGCACAAAATATTTTTACATATTTAGCTGAGTGATGATATAAATTCTTCACGCTAGTGAAGAATGAAAAATAATTCACTCCCGTTAGTCAATCACATTATACAGGGTGATTGATTAGTGTGATAAAGTTCAGTGCCTCCTTTGTCCTTTGAATTTGAGGGTTTATAGCCATCATCAGTCTCTACATTTTAAAATTATTTAGAATCTTGCAGGGTGTTCCAGAAAGCTGTGCCATATCAAAGTTACATTTTTTAAATAAAACACCCTATATTTTATCGCATATTTGGAATCCGCTTGGCCTTCCCATCACAATAATATAGGGTTGTGATGTGTTCTACGGGGTATTTAAAAAGTTATAACCAATTTTCCATAAAAATCGTAACAAGTTCAATACCCTGTACAATGTAAGAGAAATTCAAGAATAAAAATCTGTTGTGGCCAAAGCATTTGAATAGTAGTAAAAATCCTGGAAAATTATTTATTTCGTTAATATTCATTGAATCTGATACAGGGTGAATCAAATTGATCACCCTGTTATTTTATGTCAGAATCGAAAAGTACTGCCAACATACTTCTTTTTTCATATAGCATTCCCTATACCTAAGATTAAAGTTCTTGAGATATTTTGATTTTTCTATGCAAAACATTGATTATATCCAAAAAATATGGTCCTACTACATATTCACCAACAATACCTCCCCACGCATTCAACGACCATCTAGTTTGACTGTGTGTCACTATGTGATATGGATTAGTTTATAAATAATAGTGAAAGTTGTGCCTATCAACACAACCATTTTTATGAAACTTGGCTCCTTACACTTGTTTGTGGGTTTTCAGTAACTGCCAGCAAAACATTAATTTCATTTTCTTCTGTCACAGAAGTTTTTGTTTTGTAGGTTGCCGCCTTTCAGGAAAACGTTCATGGTTTTCTCTTGCTGATAGTAAGGGGTTTTTATTGCATTCTCCCAATATCCAGATCATATCAATCATTTCATCACTAGTGAAATTCATTTTTGCCCTATTTCAAATTCTTCAAAACACCAAAAAATGTACCAAACAGCTAAATCAAAAAACACTAATGTACCTAGGGCAATGTCATGTTATTGTCAAATATCAGTTTTTGACAAATCAATCACACCCAACTGACAATTAATTATTAAATAATTAGATATAATCAATGTTTTGCATAGAAAAATCAAAATATCTCAAGAACTAACAATTTAAGGTATAGGGAATGCTTTACAAAAAAAAGGAGTGTGTTGATAGTACTTGTCGATACTCTCATAAAATACAGGATGATCCATTTGAAAAAACGGAGAAAATAATGTACTCGAATTTTGAATCACCCTGTATCAGATTCAATGAATATTAACGAAATAAATAATTTTCCAGAATTCTTATTACTATTCCAACACTTTGGCCGCAACAGATTTTCATTCTTGAATTTCTCTTACAATGTACAGGGTATTAAACTTGTTACGATTTTTATGGAAAACTCGTTATAACTTATATTATTGTGATGGGGAGGTCAAGCCGATTCCAAATATGCGATAAAATATAGGGTGCTTCATTTAAAAAAAATGTAACTTTGATATGGCCGTATACCCTAAAATTTTCAAATTTGATATCTCAAAGGAAAAAGGAGGCTCTGAACTTTATCACACTAATCAATCACCCTGTATGATTATCAGAAATCACGCTGAAATGAATCAATCAAATCGCTTCTGACAACTCGTCGTTTGAAACGTCAAAATAATCATATAATCATAATTTTACGTATACATATTGTTATAGTATATAACAATTTAATGTATTATGATTATATTTCATTGAATATTATATTCCATGTATATGAATATCGAATCAGAATTCCAAATCAAACAAAAATTTATTTAATATTGTATTTATTAAATTCGAAAATTTGTTACATCATAGCCTGTGTATGTTGACTCTCTTTCTCACGGTTTTTTGGGTAAGGTGAGTTATCTAAATTTAAGGTAGAAATATTAAATATGATGTTTCATGCAAACATTCAACGATAAGATTAAAATATTAATTTTATCAACTATCTCCAGATTGCAATCCGTGGATGGTCTCCTAACCTATTACAACCTATACTATAAGTTGGAAATAATAGTCAGTGGCGTCACTACAGTACTATAAGAGCGGCACAAAATAATATTATATGTATTTCGAAATCATACGAAATGTCCGGCTCTTCTAACAGGTGACACAACTTACCCTTCCCTCTTCCCTTGCCTCGCTTGAGATACCTATATGCTAAAAATGAGTCACTGACTATTATTTCCGAACCATAGTATACAGGGTGTAACAAAAAGGCAGGTCATAAATCATACCACATATTCTGGGGCTAAAAATAACTCAATCCAACCCAAGTTACCCTAGTCCAAATGTGCATGCGAAAAAAGTTACCAAATGAAAATTGATTTTTTCAAATATTTCGACAGTTGTTCGACATATTATAATGAAAGTTGACAAGTGACTTTCTTATGATAAGAGCATCTTAAAAAAAAAGGTGAGGAATTATTGCACTCCGTTAACAATTTATGGGAGTTGTGATCCCCTAAACCCCCCCCCCCCCCAAATTATTGTGTACGTTGCAATTTAATGCTTATTGTGGCACCATTATTCAAACACATTATTTTTGAAACTTTTTTGCCTCCTAGTACTTTTTACAATTATCACAACTGAGGAATAGAATCCTTGAGGCTGCAATTAGATATCGTCAGAAGCCATTGCTTTTCCAGAATATTCGGTTTTCGTTAGTAGAACGGTGCCGACTGTGTATTCAAGAAAATGGGGGTCATTTCGAACATCTAATAAAAACTACACATTTGTAAATAAATAAGATTCAATCAAAAATGTGGGACCCTCGAAAAAAATTCATTGACTTTAATTTTTGTTACTCGAAATTTTTGAAGCATAATGAAAAAACCTCGATAAAAACTGATAATTGTAAAAAGTACTAGGGGGCAAAAAAGTTTCAAAAATAATGTGTTTGAATAATGGTGCCACAATAAGCATTAAATTGCAACGTACACAAAAATTTTGGGGAGGGTTTAGGGGATCTCAACTCCCATAAATTGTTAACGGAGTGCAATAATTCCTTATTTTTTTTTTAAGATGCTCTTATCATAAGAAAGCCACTTGTCAACTTTCATTATAATATGTCGGAACAACTGTCGAAATATTTGAAAAAATCAATTTTTATTTAGTAACTTCGAAGGGTTGTAACTTTATTCGCATACACATTTGTACTAGGGTAACTTGGGTTGGATCGAGTTATTTTTAGCCCCAAAACATGTGGTATGATTTATGACCTGCCTTTTTGTTACACCCTGTATATTATAGGTTTGCTCCAGCACACAAATTGTAATCGTTCCTGAATCGTTATCGGTATCGTTCTTAGGGATTTGTGAACTATTTACCGTTCTAATGATGATTCAAAAATAAATCATGGTTGGAACGGTTTGGTTACTGACTCGACATAAATCACTAGAACGTATCAAACATAACCTTACTTTTATGCTTATATGGTAGTACATGTTGTTAAGTAAAAAACTGTTTATTTATAACAGATAGCGCAAACAAATATTAATAAGTTCGCTCCACAAAATTCAACAAATACAAAAACAACAAATCAAGGCAATATGGATTAATGGTACTGCGCAAGTCAGTTCCCTTGATACTGCTTTCAGTCAAGTATCGAAATCATCGTTCTTGAACCGGTTCCATAAGGATACCAAATCGGGTTGGAACAAAAAAATTATCGTTCGCTAAACGGTTCTCTCGTGGTTGGAACGCATTTTTGCTATTTCAAATGCGCGTCACCGTTCCAAGAACGGTTTCTTGATGTATTGGAACAAACCTTATATATTAAAATTATTAAAATCGCGCACAAATAGCTCCTACTTCTGGTCTCGTTCAAATACTGCCACTGCCAGCTGTACTAGCTTTGCTATCATCTATAGAAAAAAAGGCTTGTTCTCCTTGGAACGAAAAGTTAGGTCTTGCGCAAACTACAGATTGTAGCTGCAAACACAACGTAAACGACTTTTTCTCCGATCGTGTGAAAAGTGACAATATTTTGACCTGTTTTCTATGCGCAAAGCTCAACATTCCAGAATAGTGGGCATTTGCTAAGCAATTAGAAAATAACAGTGCGGTAGTGTTACAAATGGATTATTACAATAAAATGAAACAAAGTATGGTTTTAATTTTTATATTGATAAAGTTGTTATAAAAGAAATGAAAGAAACATCTAATTTATAACGATATTTAAACTATTTAAAGCTATTTAAACTTACTTGATTACATCTTGAATGAAATATTTTTTAATTAATTTTTTAAATGTAAATCAACGATCTAAGAAAAAATAGTATGTATAATTCGTGGGAAAAGCATATTCCAAAACTCCTGTGTTACCAGACTGGTCGCTACGCTCCTCGTCTGGTAATCATCACAGTCGTTTGGAAATATCATGCTTTTCCCACTAATTATACAATACACTATTATGAGTTGTCGTTACAAGTTAAAAATTATTTATATTAAATTATACCAAATTTGTTATATTATGTTACTTGGAATAAATTTTACAGGATGTATTTCTGTCTTCTGTAAACTAATTATTTGTGTTTAATTGAAGGTAAGTTATGTAGGCTACTTTTAAATCACTGCTGCTTTATCTTCTTAGTTTTTCCAAAAATCTTTTTTGTAATTCCGTAATTTTTCTCGTCTCCCTCCTAGTTACCGATCACTGACTAAACTTTCTCCCCGTTGCCAACGAATATCCTTTTTGTTTTCTTTCTTATAAAATTACTAATATTTGTTAGAATTTTCATGAAAAATATGCTGATATGCATTAAATGTATAGTGAGGTGCAAAGTAGTAATGATTACTTAAAAAACAATATTATTTATGCCAAAAATGAAAAAGGGGAGGCGAAATAGGAAGAAGACGTTCGATCCAGTTCGATCCGGATGCGAGTTGTAACGAGGGTTTGGCACGAATATTAAAGTTTAACTGCAATCATCTTATTATTTTCAAAGTTGAAGGAATAAACAAATAAGTAGATGAAATATACGATACTATCCATAATTATTACCACTTGGGTATAAATATTTTCAATTGCATATACACTGTGGGCCGATATAAAGGAGTACATTTTTTAATTGACAATATTTTTTTTGTTTTTTGGGTGATTTATTTTCTTTTTGCAGGGATAATAACCGTCAACATGACTGTAAATTTGAAAGCAAAAATAATGTACAGGGACGGACTTATAAAAGAAAATCCTAGGTAAAATTGTACTAATACGCTTTTTCGATAGATACAGTCCGCAGAAGCAAACATGAGCCCTGGTGGGCGTGTTCATGTCGCTGTAGTTGTATTTTTGTAGTAACAATCGATATTTTAAATCGATAACCAAACATCGATACCATAAGTGTCAACTGTTAAGAGATATGTAAACAAAGTCAAACTTGCTAAAAATGTAACTCTAAATATTAATAAAAACATTTATATTGGACCAAAAATAAAACTACCTCCTCGCATTGACAACACTGATACAGACACTAAAAATGAATAAAATAATGTATGTTGATGAAATCACTCGGTCATATTATTTCGATTATGTTAACAAATTACTAATGTACGTTCGTTAACATTAGCTCCTGATTGGCTCGTTGCGATGACCTTATTTTAGTTCGCATATTTTCCGGGGCTCATGTTTGCTTCTGTTAACTGTAAACAATCCAGAATACTTCAGTAAAAAGGAAATTTTCCGAAGTTACCGGATTTGCGAAATACCATTTTTTCATTAAATTTTAACAAATAACACATTTATTAAAACAGTTTAGTAAGTTTAAAACCTGAAGTAAAATATTATGAATTTGGCCACCATTATTTAATAAAAAAATGGTATTTCGCGAATCCGGTAATTTCGGAAAATTTCCTTTTTACTGAAGTGTTCTGGATAGTTTATCTACCGAAAAAGCATATTAGAACAATTTTAGCTAAGACAGTTTTCATTTGCAACGAGCTCAAATGCACTTTTTTTTATAAGTCCGACCCTGTACATTATTTTCGCTTTCAAATTTACAGTCATGTTGAGGACATGTTAAGTTATTAGCCCTGCAAAAAGAAAATGAATCGCCTAACAAACAAAAAAAATATTTTCAATTAAAAAATGTACCTACTCCTTTATTTCGGCCCACAGTGTATGTTGAAGTGATATATTTACCTGTAAGTATTGGGAAAGGCAGAAAAGTACACAATATAAAATTTTAATTAACACAATGCAAATGTGCATGTGTTATTGTTAAAATTATTATTGCATCACTTCAGGTCGACGTTGGCAAAATGACGTAAATGGTTGGTCTAGGTTGTCACGTCGTAGAGGCGTCATTTACCAATAATTACCTAATATCGACGTTTATATGAGGTCACCATGTCAACTGGGGTAACTTGTAGGAGATCTAGTATAATTGTAACATCTCTGGCAACACTGAACAAAATGAATAGAATGAAAACAATAGAACCTGAAAAACCTCAAAATAATGTAGATTATGTGGTATAGAAGAAGAAAACCTCTATCCATATACTCGCGAATTGCACAGCAATTCAGAATCCTAGGGCACAGCACCTGGGAGACTACTGGATAAAAGAGGGACAGTTACCTAAGTTGGAGCCTGCAGATATCCTGAAATTCCTCAGGGAAATAGGACTAAAGGTACTACTAGTGTTTGATACTTTCCTCAGAAACTAAGTAGAAGAAAGGGGGTACAATAGATCTTTTAGGTCTCAGTGAATATCACTCCATTAAACATACATACAAACAATAAATAATCTATAAAAAGCACTTGAAGAAATAATCTTTTTTTTTGCAGTCCCTAACCTGCAGCTGATAAAGCTATAATCCCTCTTTGGAATCAACGTCACTAGTTCTATCTACTGGTTGATTCCAAATCCATGATAGAATATATTTCCCAATTAGATCTTCTCTGTTTCTTTATATGGAATATTTATTATAATAAAGAAAACCTTCAGTTTAAAAAAGTTCATGCGATGCACTAGATGGTGATTTACCAGCTCGAGTAGTTTTTGCAAACTGGTTACTGAACAAAAAAAACAAGAATCCACATTTACTTTAAACGGAATTTACAATTTACATAATGCTTTTTTTTATTTTTTACTTTTCAAATAAAATTAAGAACCGTTTCTAAATAATTTCACTTTAATGGAAAAAATTATTGAGAATTCCAAATTATTGATAGGTATTTATTTCGATATATTAAAATATCATCGTTAGAATGATAGAAGTTTGATGTAATGTCTACCTGATGTTTAACGTTTTGACTAGACCAAATAGTGATTTATCTTGTAACTGAATTGGTATACCTATCAATAGAAAAAAGAAGAAGATATAATATTACAAATATTAAAGTTTTCATTAAATAGTGGAATTAATTAGAAACACTAAGTTTCATTTATAACATTAATATGAGGAGAATCCAAACATAAAATTCGATTCAATATTTCTACCAATTTTATTCACATTTATTTTCTCATGCTGTATCTCGATTCTCCCAAAATTATATCATACTTCATGGGATAAATACCTACAGAGAATTCATAAAATAAAATGTTAATGGAACACAAATGAAATTCGGATAGTGTGTAGGTCTGCCTTTTATTTACCGTAACGCCACTGCAACTGTTGGTTGTGTATATGGTTTAGAATTCGTAATAGAAAGGTTACTGTTACATGCGACCTTTGTAAGTGCCCCAATGTGTGAAAAATGAAAAGCGTTAAATTTGAAGGGATCCATATAGAAGGGGAGATATTTTGTGTAATACCTACTTGTTTTGGTTCTTGACTTAGATACCAATTCTGATTTTTTATTACAGCACGTAACATTTAAGAATTCTAAAGAAGCATGAAATGATTAAATCGAACAGTTGAATTATTATTTTTTCAGAAACAATTTACATGAAATTAAAAATTTACCTTTATTTAGAAGCGTACGTAAGTATCACTTTACCGCACTAGTGCTGTAATTAATTACATACTATAAAAACAAGTTTTTATATTATTCAAGTGAATTTTTTATTTTTAAAAGAGACTCTAATATTATACAGTGTGTACATAAAGTAACGTAACTTGCTAATATTTCGATTTCCGTTAGGTTTACAAAAAAAAATGTTGAATAAAAGCTTTTTCAAATAATCCAAACCATCTGCATAAGTCGATTAGAAGTATACAGGGTGCACCGTTGCTCCAAAATAACTTATTACCATATTATTTTAAATAGTACACCATGTATATATTTTCAGTTTTTCATAATCCATTAAATTACAAATACAACCGTCAAGACCGAATAATTCTAATCTCATTTGTTCTACAGTTACGGCTAAAACAGACGAAGCGTTTTGTGCCGAGTCGGCAGGCGATTCGGCTGCCGACTCGGCAGCTCCGTAAAGACACTTCTATTGTTTAAACCAGACGGTACTTCGTCGACTCGGCAACCGATTCGGCTGTCGAGCATACCCTGCAAAAAGTACCATTGAAAAATATTGTTTATAGTTGTAGAACATAGAGCCACTATTCGCAGGTTTTATCAATCTAATATGTTTTCCATCGATCGCTCCTATACAATTTGGAAAATCTGCATTTTCCTTAAATCCTTCAGATATTTCGATCCATTTTTCAGTAGTTAATGGCGATAAGGCAATATGTCCACCGTGTGTTCATATTGCACTACAAACTTCCAGAACAATCAAACTTGCTGTTGATTTTCCAATTCTAAAAGCATAGTGCAAATCAACAAATGAACAACCAGTTGCTAGGTATCTGGAATAAAAAAATACAATGTTTTTGTTCGTTTCAACGATTAAATATAGTTTTATTCGCGATATTAATAATAAATAAAATTATATGAAATACAGAGTGTTCCAATAAAAGAGATGTTTTTATAGGAACACCCTGTATAAAACGGACAAACTCTTTCTTTAGGCAGCAATCTTCAAAAGAAGTGGAAACATACAAGAGACAGGTACTCTCGGGATTTAAAAGAACAAAAGGGAAAGTCTGGGCAAGCTCGAAAGAGCAAGAATGTATATATGTATGCCAACCAGTTGGCGTTTTTGAGGGATGTGATTCATCGTCGGCCTACAGAGACATCTTTGGATAATGTGGACACCGCCTCCCCAAACCAAGAAACTGATCCGGCGCCAGCTGTTCTCGATGAGCCTGAATTTCATGTCGCAAAGAGAAAAAATGGAAATTTGGTGGAAAGAAAGCTTTTGGAGACAATTGAAGAACACACATGTAGACAGAAGCAAACATCGCAATCAAAAAAATTTGATTCGTATGAAGACGATGATAAATTATTTTTATTATCTCTACTGCCACTTTTGAAATCAATTCCTCCGCATTTTGAAATTGCTGCAAGGATGGACATTATGCAAAGCATAAATAAGTTTATAATCATACAGCCTCCAGCCCCCCATAATCAGCCACAACAACATTTCAGCCGAAATATCAATCAAGCTCCTGGTCCCCAAACAGAAAGACAATACCAATATTTAAATGGATCATCAGGAGTGCAGTCCTATTTTGGCCAAAGTCAATCTGGTCACCAACAAGAACCTCAACCTGGACCTTCCAGGATTCAGCAGCAAAATAGCAAACCAGCTGCCCCTTTACTTTCGCCGATTAGTAGTTTGTATTCCGAAGACGAAACCGAATTTTCTTTATTCTGATGGCATGATTGAATTTTGATATTTTTCATATTGTTATTTGTTTTTTATAATAATAAATATTTTTGTATACCAGTTAAGGTGGTTTTATTTGATTAATTAAAACACTATAGAATATACCAGTAGGTACTTATTATTTTGTATTAGGCATAGCCACAGTTAGGAGATAACATTTGGCAACAGCATTTGGCTATTATACCCCTTCATATACCTTCTAATATTTCTACTTGGCGACTGGATCCGATCGATACGTTGATGGCAAAATAATAAATTTATAAGAACTCGTATGCCTATAACCATACAGGATGTTCTTATACCATTATAAAAACATAATAATATGTATCATCTAGAAAATATCAATTTGGTAATTTGAAAATTAGTTATCTAACCGTAAAGTTATAAGAAGCTTTTCTTCTACTGGTATGCTTTCCCTCATAGTAGTATTTTTTTTGGAGCACGTAGTAGTTCTTGAAATGTGTCTCTCGACATTCTGGTGAAATTAAAAAAAATTTCTGTGTCTTCAATCAGCTCGTTATATAGCGTATACAAAAATCCCCTATTTTTCCTCTCACTTATCATTGGATGCATCCAATATTTGCGTTTCTTTTTTCTTCGAATTCTATCATACAGCATCCCAATGGTCGTTAAAAAAAATAAATCAGCACTGTCATCAGAAGATTCAGAAGAAGCCATCTCGCTACTCCACACAATGTGCACAACTAGACAACAGCGAAAGTAATGGCTAAAAACTTTTTCGGTCGCTAGTTGCTTTCACGCTGCGTGTGTTTTAAGCCGCTCGGATGCCGACTCGGCGCAAACCGCTCCGTCTGTTTTTACCCTTACCGAGAAAAATAATTGATGGGAACGTTTTTATTACTAAAATAATTAACAGGAACAAATAACTTATCTTATTTAATGAGATGTTCAAATTGTCACTCAATTGTGTCCGTTCTTTCAATCCACTTGTCTTGGAAAACTTCATTTAAGTAATTTCGAACGGCAACACTAAAGTGTGGCGATGCACCATCCTGCTGAAACCAAAAGTCATTGAAATTCTTACCAACTGCATTTCTTATTGCAGGAACTATTTGATTTTTTGATAAATCTAAAAACTTTGGTCCGTTCAAATTGTTTGTACAAAGAATGGTTCGATAACAGTGGTGCCGATAATACATGCCCAAACATTAACTGTTGAAGGTATTTGTGTTCTATGTTCCCGTATTCATCTAGGATTAGTATCACTCCAATATCTACAATTGTGGCGATTAACTGTACCATTTAACATAAACGTGGCTTCATCGGAAAATACTATCTTACTTGTAAAATGAGGGACTGCATCTACCTTTTGCAGATAAATTCTTGTAATAGAGTTACTTTATAAGGATGAAACTTATTCTTCTTAATAATGTTACAGACAGATCCCACACTAACATCATGTTCTAATGCAGTTTTTCGAATGGATGTAAAAGGATTTTCTAAAAAACTTTGCAAAACGTCCAAGGATTTTTCATCATTAGTCACGGTCTTTGGTCGGCAAGTTTTAGGACGATTTTTAGTTGAACCCATTCCTTCAAAAAGTTTCAAATCCTCCAAACTGCAGTTTTTGGTAATTTGGTTGCAATTTGGATACGTATCATTAAATTAGTGAGTTCTTTTGCGATCACCGCAACCTCTCATCATAAGAATCATTATTCTTTCCTGTTCGGTATATACCGGGTTGGGATAAAGTATGGAACCAAGTAAATATCCTTTAAACGAAAAGAACGATATTTATGATTATTTTTCCGACCCAAATATCGACCAATAGAATTGCACCATTCGACGTCACGTGGTACAACCTACATGGTATTATACTGATTATTTTTCCGACCCAAATATCGACCAATAGAATTGCACCATTCGACGTCACGTGGTACAACCTACATGGTATTATACTGATAATTTTTTGAAAATTTTCTCTGGTAGTTGCTATATATAAAAATAAAACATGATCCAGTCAAATTAACCACACGTCAAACTGACAGGTTGAATTCAATTGTGAAAATTGGAGATTTTGCATGAAAATGAGTCGATTTGGAGTTTGTTCTCTGTCCACCATCGATAAAAAGTCAAAGGAAATGTTCCCATTAATACGGAGAAGGCAAAAAAACAATTCTATTGGCCGACATTTGGGACGGAAAAATAATCCTCCGAATACCACACGAGCTTCAAAATTATCTGGCATTTCCCTCAAGGTTCCCTGCAAACAAATAAAGTCGTCAAGTTTTTCAGGAAAAATCACTCAAAAGCCCAAACTCTCAATGTCAACAGAGAATATTCACTTTTCTATTCTTCGTTGACAGTGTATTGACAGCTGTCAACGGTCAATTTGTACAATCTGACATGAGGGTTGAATCCAGTGACCTCAAAAATATTACTCTATATATTAGAATAATTAAAATATGCTTTTGACATTTGTAAATAGTATTGAAAATGAATAGTTTTGCAACGGTTCAGGGGAGCTTTGACAGCTCCGTAGCTGCCAAAATATTCATTTTGGCACTTTGTGCCCATGGAGACTTCTGTTCAGGATGACAAGTTCTACAACATATCAAAAATTCAGACAATTTGAAAGAAACCCAATTTCCATAAGATTATTGCGGGGTGTTTTGTGGTGGAAGTTTGAGGTGATTCTTCTAAATCGATTGCAATATTTTGTTTAACAGTTTAGTTCATTGCAGCCCGCGGTCTTCCAGATTTTAGCAAATTTTTTACCATCCCAGTTGTATTAAAAAGTTGTAATGTTTTAGTTACTATTGAGCGTGATATAGGATTTCTCTCCGGATGCAAATTATTAAAAATATGACACACTTCTTCATGAGTTCTAACACGATCACCAAAACCGAACATCATTAAAATTTCAATACGCTTTTTTTCATTTAATTGAACCATTCTAAATTGTAAAATTTATTTCCGTCAATTAGAATTTGACACTTGGAGAACAAAAGACGTACTAAACAGTACTCGTTTATTTATTACTATGCATACTAACAACATCAATTATTAGTTTATCTAAATAGTTTTTTGCTCTAATGCAAAAAACTCAAAGGAGGTTGATTAAAGTGCTATATTACTCGATTTTACAAATTTTTCACACTAAACTCAGTATGTATGAATTCGAAATAACAACAGCTTTTTCAAAATCTGTAAAAATGTATAGGGTGTCCCATTTAAATTAAACAAGTTTATGGCATTTCCGGTTATACTGGAAGTATATAATTAACAAAAAAATGTACATCAGATGCATTTTGTTCCATTGCACTTACCTGCAAATTTTCATAAATATCGTTCTTTTCGTTTAAAAGATATTTACTTGGTTCCATACTTTATCCCAACCCTGTGTATTAGCTTTTACATTCAATATGTTTTCGATAAGAAACATAATATTCCTTATCGGAAAAATTTTGTTTGTGTCCTAGCTTCCCTGGATTGGGCGAGAGCCATAAATGTTGATCAATTGGGACGTCGTCTGTTAGGAAATCATTCCGCGTACTTTTGTTTAACTGCACGTGCGTTATATAGCACCTCACCATATATTAAGTGCATATCAACAAATTCATCACAGGAATAATTAGTCGTTTTGAAAAAACTAGAATTATTTCACCTGTTTAACACAACAACAATAACTCTATCTTCGAAGCAATTTGACGTGATGACAATTCTTGTTAATAATTTGTCAAAGCCAACTAGGTACTGTAAAGATAGTTTAGTAGATATTCATATTGAATGTCAAAAAATCAAATTCGCACGTTGATCCGACCAATTTATCACAGCAGGGTTATACAATGTACCAAGTTCGAATTTTGTAGGTACCAGTTTTTTTGTGAGATATGCTTAAAAAGCTGATTCAACAGCGACATCGTCAGCTCTCTTAGGAATAACTTTTGGATAAAATTTGTTTGCGTTTGGTGGTAGTTTTTTGGGATTCCTGTATTTTTAGAACAGTCATTAATATTTAGTTGCATTCAACAGAATTGCGTGGAGTAGCAGAACTAGTATTTGGACGACGAGAGAAAACCTCTCTAAAATTCAAAGACTAGCCTGTATATGCTTTACAGGAGAACATACCCAACATTTGTGCTATTATCTGGTTGTACGTGGTATTTTTTTAAGTCGGACTAGTTAGGTATTTTAAATTATTTTGTGTACTGTTTTCCATAAATATTAAGCTAGGGAAAAAAGACTTTCGAAAAAAAAAGTATTGTGTACCGGGCTGTTACGATATAGAAAGTTAGTCGCTTCCGTTTGCCCAATGAAAACAATAAATATGGGATCAATTGTGACAATAAAATTTTTAAATAACATGTTTTTGTTTTTTTTCCTGGAACTCTGTATGGTAGTGTTTACTTTTATGTTAGTATATGCATGTATGACTTCCAAGTTTTTCAAATTAGTCTGTCAAAAACCGAAAAATTGCAAATGCATACATATGTATAGACGTCAAAATAATAGTGTAAAACTGTTCACCAGGAAGCAGCATCTACTTCTCGGGCAATATGCCCCGCCAGACAATGAATTACATTTCCAAGATAAACGGGGTTGGTATATATGAAAATATAGAACCAACCATTCTGGTTTATAATTAGAATGAACAATATCACTTGCAGACCGGTTTCGGCGTATTTGCGCCTCATCAGTACAAGGTAGATATTATCCATCCAGAACCTCTAAGAGCCTAATTCTGGACTGAAGACATCGCTGAAATCACATAAATACATATTCCCAGTGAAGTAGAGATGGGTAACACTGTGCGGTGCGGCACTTTTGAATTAACACAGTATACTGTGTCGAGTGTGTTGACACTCTTATATGACACACCTAACACACCAGCACTTTTGGAACACTAATACATGATGCTGAAGCCAAAGAATACGTTTGGTTTTGGTCTTAGACTATTAAACACTGTGTTTAATAGTCTAACGTTTTGGTATATTCTTTGTTGAAGCTTCGGCAGCACTGTGTCGCTGCGTTTGCATTCATGTGTTGAGCTTTGTAGCACGTATTGGGTGAATATAAATGTGGTAGTTGACATTCAGGGTAGATAATAAAGTAAACTGATTTATCTGTGACTGATGATATGCATATAATGTGTTGTGTTTCATGTGCTGCGCTATAAATAGTTCATGCGCCATACTAGTGTGTCATATGATACAATTGTGTTAACACGAAGTGTTGACACACTTAGATGTGCGTGTGTAGAAGTGTTAATACGCGAAAATTTTAGGTGTTACCCATCTCTACAGTGAAGGGAATGCCAAGAATGTGATAATAGCGACATCTCCACAACTAAATATAAACCAAAATTCTATATTGACAAAAAATCATTTCGGTTTTGTAGGTTATTTACTTGATTACAGGAAACTGTAATCAAGTAAATAGCATACATATGTGTTAACTAAAAACAAAAATCCACCATCAGAAACCTAAAAATTGACAATTTCAAATTTTCCGCGAATGCATAATTATGCGTTCAGTCAAAAGATGGAGCCTCTTTCAGGTTCATTCCGTAACACATGACAGAGTTTTCTAAGGCGGTATGTTTGTGCTCCGCACATGGTTTATCCCCTATTTAAAAATAAGGGTTGGTGAAGTGGAATCGAGGGGGTTGACAAATGACCGATGCACGTATCGTAAAAATGTGTCGCCCCTAGAAAAAAGTCGATGTGTTTCCTAATTTCCTCAAAATCTTAGGAATACTGCCAAATATCAGGGTGAGCCAGCCTGTGGCATACGAATGAAAAAATACATCTAATATTTGCAATTTAGGATTTGGACTTTTTTATAAAAAATAATTTGTTTAGTAACATTAACAATAAAAACCAACTTTTCCAGACATACATACCTAAAATGTTTATACTATTATAAATGTCTCAACAAACAAAAATTAAAAAAAAAACTCTTAGTAAAATCAAAAATAATTTTTTTACCCCATCCTGAGGGTAAAAACGGTAATTGAGAAAATACACCGAAAAAAATAGCTTTTGAAAAAAAGAGACCTATAATAAAAGTTTAATTAGCGTTTTGATTCTCGGACTACTGTGTTTATAGAATTTTTCTGCAAAAAATCGACAATACTCACTTATTTTAAAGGTTACGTTATAGAGTACAAACCTTTACCAAAGATGACAAAAAAATATTTCACAAGATATTTGGCTCGATTATTTTTGCCGTTACAAATGGAAGCCGCGCTCATAAATTATATTTACGGCCCGCTTTTATTATGAGAAATGCTACCGGTAGGTTTGTACCGGAGTATTTAGAAAGGTTTATTTTATTATCTGCTTTATAGGGGAGTTTTTAAGAAATATATTTTCAACATAAAATGCTGATAATTTCTCATAAGTTTCTCTTCTCTTTTCCATTTATTTCCACTCACTCAGTTATTGATAGTGAAACTAATGATTTCCCGGTTTTTCCAAATTTTTCCCCATTTTTTACGAACTTTCCCGATTTCTCCTTATTATTCACGAATTTCCCCGATTTTTCCAGATCTCTCCCGATGTTTCTTCGATTTTTTCCGATTTTCCCTGATCTATACCGATCTTTGCCAAACTTCTCTGATCTGTCTCGATCTTTCCCTGATCTTTCATGTTCTCTCCCAATTTTTTTCGATTCCTTCTGATTTTTCCCGGTTTTCTCCAATTTTTTCCGATTTTCTCCGGTTATTTCCGGTTTTTACCAATTTTTCCGATTTTTTCCGTTTTTTACCGTTTTTTCCGATTTTTTCCAGTTTTTTCAAATTTCTTCCGACCTTTTCCGATCCCTCTCGATCTTTCCCGACCCTCACCGATTTTTTCTGATCTTTCCCGATCTTTACAACAAAGAACATAATTTCAACCTGTAGCTCTAACAATAATAATGAACTAGAAATATTTCATTCAATGATTGTGTTTAACTTAACAATAAAAACATAGAACACAAATTTTATTATTCATCGTCTTCAATATCAGTCTCATTTGAAGTGTCCTTAATATTATTTGCAGTCCGATGATACATTTGAGGAATTGTTTTTCCAGGAACACATAAATCTTATAAAACCGATTTGACTAGCACGCCTTTTTTCTTATATCCTAAGAATGCAAAATGGGTTAAAACAATAATCCCTCTAAATATTAAACAATGCAAATTAACTAATAGGCAAAATGGATTAACAAAATAGTAAACAATAATGAATACTAAAATATTTATTGGTAGTTTATTCAAATTGTAGTTGACTATTGTAGGAATATGTATAGTTTTATGTCGTTTTACCAAATACTTTAAAATATAGGTAGCCATTTTATAGTGAGTAAAGCGCCAATTAAATAATCAAAATGCTATAAAACTTAGACAGATCCATGTAGAAAAAAAAAGGCTTTTTGGTATGTTTATAACTCATTTTTCATTGGAGTGGCGCTTTAGACCTTTTATCTTTCTAGTGACGATATAATTATATTTGATACAATAGATTAGAATCTTTTAAAAACTCTACTAAAGCTTGGACATTGCACTCCTTGAACACTTCTGCTGCTGTAGCCTTGCGACACTCAGTCAAAATGTTTTAATTTAATGGAGAGTTCGAATACTTCACAATACTGTTGACATTCCATTAAGGCATTATTTTGCCATGAAACAAACAAAGATTTTATCCCTCGAGGCTTAGACTTTTTCTTTAGTCTGTCACTCAAATTTTTTTGTTTTGTAGACGATCAGGAGCGTATAATCTGAGCCAAAATAATGTTAGTACTTCATATAAACTTTTTCTATGTAGGCCCTCGTTTTTGAGTTATATGCCTCCAAAGTTTTAATTTTGAATTTAGTTTTTATTTTTATTTTTATTTTTTGCTCTGGTTATTTGATCTTTATAAAATTTTCGGCAAAGCTATAATGTACATGTATATTTATTTTGGAAAGGTACACAGATTTACAGTAGTGCTTTGAAGCCAGGGACGGACTATTCGCAACGGTTAGTGATCCAAAAATTTTGCAGGGATGGCACACCCTGTATAAAATTATCGAAATTTACTTCCCCACACATTAAAATAACGAAAAGGTACTCTTGTTGGAATTCGATCAAATAAGCCGTTTGGCTGATATTTACAGTTTTATTAATGCACTACGTACCAATTTACGCATTAAAAATTTTTAGTACACAACGAGGTAAAACTAACTTATTAATACGATGTCCAAGATTTACCTACAATACTACAAAAAAATAACCATTCTGCTCCTCTTAAAAATTGTCTTTTACTTTTTATCAATAAATGACTCTTTGGAAATTACTAAAATTTTAACCGTTTAGAAACAACATAACTGCACAGTTTTTGGCGCTATACTTGTGAACTCAGATATGGAAAGTTCAATTTTTCATTACATATAACTTTTATCAGTTATAAAATAAATTCAACAATTACGTTTTTTAAACTTTTTTTGGAAAAATGCCCTTTTGTGGCATCTCGATGAAATTAACGGTTCAAGAGATACGTGCAATTTTATGTCGCACTGCACATCTATTGGCCGGCTTGATCGATTCTTATGAAAATTTGTGTGTAGGTATATTTGGTAGGTCTGAGAATCGGTCGTAATAGTATATTGTGTCACAAGGGCAGAAATTGAGATTTATCAGCCCAAGACTATTAGATGCAGGAGCGAGCGTAGTGAGGAGGTAGTTAAGGGCTGCTAAGGCGTTTCCTGCATGTGTGACACACAACTGTTTTTCGCTTACCGAATAAACCAAACAATTGTAAAATATAACAAAAAACCTTGACATACACAGAGATTTAATTAAAAAATTCATGTGAAAGGTAATCAAGTGACAGATGGTGAAAACCTTCAAAAACCGCGGTGCCTGCCCCTGGGCTGCTAAAAAATACATTTCGCCCAATTTTTTTTTTTTTATAAAATTTTTTATTTAAATTTTCTTCATGATTCGACATTAAAAAAATACATGCAACCCCAAATTTCACCCTTCATTCGTATTTCAAACAAAAGTTATTCATGTTTTGTATGATAGATGGCATTATGGAGTCATTGCGTGGAGAACTAGTCTATGGACGAAGAGAGAAAACCTCTCCAAAAATCAAAGACTAACCTGTATATGCATTACATGAGCAATGAGAACATGCCCAACGGCAGCCATGGAAGTGATTCTCAACCTCACACCACTACATATGGTGGTGGAAAGTGTAGCAGAAATAACGAGATACTGAGTAAGTAGAGAGGGAATCATTAAAAAAACCATTTCCTTACTTCTTAGAAATCAAAAAACCTGGAACATGCCATTAGATGGTACGATAACTTTTCAAAGAAATTACTTTTCGAAATACAGGGTGTTGAAGTTATGAAAAATTAAATGTTTTAATTTGATAACTTTAAAATAGATGAATATATTGATTTGACATTTGGCAGGTTGTTTTTAAATGTAAAAGGGCATATTTTGATGGAAACACATGTTTCAATGCTTAATCCATAGTAGTGTACCTACATTTGAAAGAATATGTCACCTTTCCCCTCCCATTTTTTACGCCACTGGCTTTTGAAGCTATTTTCATTTTATTTTGTATTCCTTAATGGTTTTCACGTGAAAAACATATAACCTTTACAATTAAAAAAATATGTGGTTTTTAAGATACTTTTATTGTTTTTATGAAGTCTGCAAGATCACGTTTTAATAATGAAATAAAAAAAAATTTAATTTTTTTTATAACTACCAAACTACTAATGGTTACAATATGTAACAGGAGCTTGTCCCTTGTCTACGATACAATAGAAGATTCGGAGGAGGTAATGATAGCAAGAATCCATGCAGCTACAGAAATTATTCCCGGCAATCTCCATTTTTTCCAAAATATGCGATTTTCAATGAGAAAACGTTGCAGATTATGTATAAATGTGAATGGACAATATTTTTAACATCCCTTGTGATTTGTTGGCTGCTTATTAAAAAATTATGTTTGAATGGGATATTATTTAACTTTGTAATTATCTTATCTTTTATTGTCATCAATTCTTTTGTTTATAAAATCACAAATTTGGAAAAGTATTTTCAACAATCGTGTCTCAATGTTTTAGATGTATTGCTGTTTCACAAATTATGTCCTGTTACCTATTCTTACCATTAGTAGTTATACAAAAATTGAAGAAATAGTATAGTGTATACCTAGGCGATAAAGTGGTAAGGCCACTTCTTGAGGCCTGAAAAAGCACTTTACTATCGTGGTTTACACATAATTTTGTATCCTACACAATAATTATTGATAATATATTTTTTATGAAAATTTCATTTTATAATATGAAATTCGCATTAAGTACCGTTTTTATCCTACACATTAATTATTACATCATTTCATCAGATTCGGGCTCCATAACTGACAAGATAACATCAAACTAATATCAAAATATGACAACTTATGATTGAATTTGCAGACATTGACAACTGCTAACCAATTTATTTTCTCGGCTAGCCGTAGAAAGGGTTACTTTCTCGCCTCTGTAGAGCTGGTAAAATTCAACTTTCTCATAGTGTAGAATAAAAAATATTTTTTTATTTCATTATTAAAAAGTGATTTTGCAGACTTCATAAAAACATCGAATGTCTTGAAAACAACAAAGTTTTTTATATGTAAAAGCTATGCGTTTTTCACGTGAAAAACATCGAGGAATACAAAATAAAATGAAAATGACAGTGGCGTTAATAATAGGAGGGGAAATATGACATATTATTCCAAATGTACACCACTGAAGCAAGAATTGAAACATGTTTTTTCATCAAAATATTCCCTTTTACATTTAAAAACAGTCTGCCAAATGTGAAATCAATATCAGTTATCAAGTTAAAACATTTAATTTTTCACAACTTTAACACCCTGTATTTCGAAAAGTAAAAAGGCTGGACCCCTCAATCCTTATACAGGGTGTTTTCAAATGACACTTGTTTGCATGTAGATACCTCTCATAAAACTGAACAAAATGATATAACAAATGAGGGTTCCAGCTCATTTACTTTTCGAGATGTAGTTATGAAAAATTAAATGTTTTCATTTGATAACTTTAAAATGGATCGATAAATTGATTTGAGATTTAGCAGGTTGTTTTAAAATGTAAAAGGGCATATTTTGGTGGAAAAACAATTTTAAATTCTTGATCCAGTGGTGTACATTTAGAAAAATATGTCACCTTTCCCCTCCCATTTTTCACGCCACTGGCATTTGAAGCAATTTTTATTCAAATTTGTATTCGTCAATGGTTTTCACGTGAAAAACGCATAACCTTCACATATCAAAATATGTATAGTTTTCAAGATATTTAATGTTTTCATGAAGTCTGCAAGATCACTTTTTAATAATGAAATCAAAAAATATTTTTCTTGTATTTTTTTTAATGACTACCAATCTAGTTATGGTTAGAATATGTAACAAAAACTATTCTGTGAAACAGCAATGCATCTAAAACATTGAGAAAATATTGTTGAAAATACTTTTCCAAACTTGTGATTTTATTAACATAAGAATTGATGACAATAAAAAATGAGATAGGTAGTTAAAAATTTAAACAATATACATAATTTTTCACTAAGCAGCCAACAAATCACAAGAAATGTTCAAAATGTTGTCAATTTACATTTAAACAGAAACATAACAACGTTTTCTCATTGAAAATCGCATATTTTGGAAAGACTGGTTGATTACCCAAGTTCAGGCCCTGAAACCAACAGATTTTCTTTAAAGAGTTGAGTTTGCCAATTGGTACACCCAAAAATGTTTAGAAAATATCAACTTCACTGAATATGGTTTATCTACTGATGAAGCAAAATTTACACGTGAAGGAATTTTCAATTCAAGGAATAGCCACGTGTGGGATGACGAAAATCCATATGTTATTCGACAACGTGGATTTCAGGAGAAATTCTCGCTTAACGTATGGGCAGGCATTCTTGGAGACTGTATAGTGGGTCCATATTTGTTACCTAATAAAATCAATGGTGATATTTATTGTAACTTTTTGAGAGAAACCCTGCCTGATTTATTGAACGCAAATATGGATAATGTATGGTTTCAGCACGATGGGGCATCAGTTCATTATTCTTTAGCGGACAGACAACTTATAACCAAACAATACGGAAACAACTGGATAGGCCGAGGTGGACCCGATATGTGGCCTGCGAGGTCACCGGATTTAATCCTATCGACTTCTTTCTGTGGGGTTACATGAAGTCCCTTGTCTACGATACAATAGTAGAAACAGAGTAGGGGCTGATAGCAAGAATCCATGCAGCTACAGAAATTATTTCCGGTAGTCACCAGTCTTCCCAGCGTATGGGATTTTCAATGAGAAAACGTTGCGGATTATGTTTAAATGTAAATGGACAAAATTTTGAAAATCTCTTGTGATTTGTTGGCTGCTTAGTGAAAAATTATGTATATTGTTTAAATTTGTAACTACCTATCTTATTTTTTATTGTCATCAATTCTTATGTTAATGAAATCACAAGTTTGGAAAAGTATTTTCAACAATATTTTCTCAATGTTTTAGATGCATTACTGTTTCACAGAATAGTTTTTGTTCATATTCTAACCATAACTAGTTTGGTAGTCATTGAAAAAAATACAAGAAAAATATTTCTTTATTAAAAAGTTAACTTGCAGACTTCATGAAAACATTAAATATTTTGAAAACTGTACATCTTTTGATATGTAAAGGTTATGCGTTTTTCACGTGAAAACCATTGAGGAATACAAATTTGAATGAAAATTGCTTCAAATGCTAGTGTCGTGAAAAATGGGAGGGGAAAGGTGACATATTTTTCTAAATGTACACCACTGAATCAAGAATTGAAAATTGTTTTTCCATCAAAATATGCCCTTTTACATTTTGAAACAACCTGCCAAATGTCAAATCAATTTATCCATCCATTTCAAAGTTATCAAATGAAAACATTTTATTTTTCATAACTTCAACTCCCCGTATCTCGAAAAGCAAATGAGCTGGACCCCTCATTCCTTATATCATTTTGTTCAGTTTTATGAGAGGTATCTACATGCAAACGTTGTAAGTGTCATTTGAAAACACCCTATATATCTTATATGGCAGAACAACGTTTTCCGGGTCAGTACATTTTGTGTGCTTCACTAACTTCAGGTACACTCTGTATACGATATTAAATTTGATAAAATGTAACAAAATTATATGATCCAATAGTATATTGTACTTTCTTTTCTATTTTCGAGAAGAACTATTCTTCTCGACAAATATTATTGCAAATCCCTGGTTTTATTGGGTACCTAATAAGGTTAGTAGCTTCGGGTAATAAAAAACAATTGTACTCTTCGCCGCTGTGGTTTATTGGTAGGTACTTTTTATTTCACTGTCGGCAAATACCTCAAAGGCTGCGGGGATAAATTGATTGGAACCAAATTCAGCCAGCACTTGGAATATTGTGGACTATGGCATAATTTTTATTATTAGGGCCTGTTAAATCCTTCGACAGAAGGCAAAATCTACAGAGACACTCACATAGATACCTTTCAATTTATTTATGTTATATTTATATTATTTATACAGGGTATTAATGAATTAATGCAAATAAGGTCGGGATTGCCCGTATAAATTATAATGGGTATTTTCAATGACAAAATTTCCTCAGCCAGATATCATCAAGTAAATTCGAATTTTTATAATTTTTTTTTCTCATAAAATTGAAATTTTATAAGTCCAGTGAACTCGCAATTACTAACCACTGGAACTTTGTCAACGCTCCTTTCAAATTATAAGAAGGTGAAATTATCAACCCTTGTATGTATGTATTGAAGAAGAATAAATTTGTTCACATTAAAAGGAGGAGGCAGCCGGCTTATGGAGAAATGGGCTTCGGTGAAATTTCATGAATTGTTAGTATATTGTAGTTGACGAATTTCTGAACAATAATGTCCATGGGCCCAACTCAATCCTATTACTAGTTCCAGAGATACAAGGTGTTGAAGTTGGAAAATAGCCATTTTTTTAAAGCATGTTTTTCTTATTTCCTTCAATGTATCGAGAATTTTTTCCTGGGATAGTGTTCTAATTATACTAAACATCAGTCCCATATGAGAAACAGTTTCATTTGCTACAGGGATACTCAAAAATTATAAAAACGGAACGTTGACTTGAAATATAATTCAATTTTCAGGAATTTCAATATCTGGCTGGATTTGCTTCTGGTTGTTTTATAATAATGAGATATGCAAACATTTTTTACAGGGCGAGTCAGAAAGTTGAATCGCCCTGTATCCTACATTTAATAAAATTTTATATACTTTGTACAAGCCTATCATTATTTTCTTCATATATGTTTATCGGTATTTTCGATGTTGTTTACGTTATACCATGATCGACATATAAAAACAAACAAAATAAATATAATCTGATCTTGATATCGGAAAAAACAATTAACATAAACATGTAGGAACTAACTGAAATTACTGAAGGAATTCAACGTTCTACAATATCTGGACCATGATCTATGTTTTCTGGTGCTATCCTTTCAGCTGCATCAGTTATTTCATTTAGGAGATGAGTAAATGGATATTTCACATTCTGCTCGTATCTGGCATAACTCAAAAACCATAAAACACTGACCACATGAACATATGTACCTAAAGTACTAGCTCCCGACTTACAAGTACAATAATAGTGAAGTTCCAAAGGTTGATTTTCGATATCATATCATCATATTGTCAGGATGAAAAAACTGATCATAGCAAGTTGACAAAACTTTTACATCCGACCAACAAACTCAAAGCAAAGGTAGTATGAAAGTATCACAGAAATTCACAAAGGAAATATTTAATTACAGGGAGATTTCCAAAAAAAAATCGATTCTCGGATTTTCTTCCATACATATCTTTTGAATAGCCCTGTATATTATATATAAATTATATATATTTCAAAATGACTTAATGTCACCTACTAACATTTATAAAATGTAGGATACAGGGCGATTCAACTTTCTGACTCGCCCTGTAAAAAATGTTTGCATATCTCATTATTATAAACCAACCAGAAGCAAATCCAGCCAGATATTGAAATTCCTGAAAATTGAATTATACTTCAAGTCAACGTTCCGTTTTTCTAATTTTTGAGTATCCCTGTAGCAAATGAAACTTTCTCTCATAAGTGACTGATATTTAGTGTAATTAGAACACTATCACAGGAAAAAATTCTTGATACAATGGAGAAAATAAGAAATACATGCTTTTAAAAAATGGCTATTTTCCAACTTCAACACCTTGTATCTCTGAAACTAGTCATAGGATTGAGTTGGGCTCATGGACACTATTGTTCAGAAAGTCGTCAACTACAATATACTAACAATTCATGAAATTCCGCCGAAGCCCATTTCTCCATAAGCCGGCTGCCTCCTCCTTTACAAGCTACAAAATTGAATTGATATGAACTTTTTAGATTGAATTAATAATTATTAATTATACTGTACACCTAATCAGTTTTAAAAACTTACCAGGTATATTTTAATTGTAAGTAGAGAATGCAACTACTAAATTCATTAGACATTTATTAAAAATTTGAGAGGGAAAAAATTTGAGAGGAGACAGAAAATATTTTAGGATCTCTCCAAAAATAATATAAATTAAACCGATACTACTTGGTAGAAAGGTAAATTGATAATATATTCTATTATTATTTGAAGAATTCACAAATTTAGAAGAAAAATTGAGTATATTGTTCACAGAAGTCACTGGGGTTATTTTATAAATTTAAAATTACTGGGAAGTTAGTTAATTGAACCATTTGGATTTTGTGAAGAAAACATTTCAACACAAATTATTACAAGAAATTTATAAGAGAATTGAAATTCCTAAATTATCACCCAGCAATAAATTCTAATTTTTGAAAATAACAAGAACTTATTAGTTGTAATTTTGAAGTTTTAAATAATAAAAAAAAGACATTCTTTAGAAACTAATTTAGCGGGAAAATTGGCCAATTATTTATTACTATAATAATTTAAAAATATACTATATTTGTTAATGCTACATTGAAAGGTTTGTAAAATATAGTATTGTTAATGTTTGATGACTGGTGTCCAATTTATTTTTTGTAATTCCAAAAATTGAATAGGTGAGAATCAACTGCTAAGGTTTAGTATTTCATTAGTCAGCGTCTTCCAGTGGCTTTTGACCAGGAGTTTGCTGTGTTCGTGTTTTGGCACGTGTCTCCAGTACGACTGATGTTTAGTTTGAGTCCACCGAGATATACAACCACGTGCAGCAGTTTAAGACATCCCAAATACTGGTTCAGGACCAGTGAATGCAGTCTCAGACCCTAGCTTTGCTAGGATGTCTGCCTTTTCATTTCCTACAATGCCCTTGTACCCCGGGACCCACTTAAGAGTAACTCTATTAAGGTTAGCCAGGGTTAATAGTTTTTGTAGACAGTCCCAGACCAAACTAGATCTGATCTGAGGACATGCTGAAGGTTTTAGTACTGCCTGACTATCAGAGTGTATAAAGGCCAAAAGATCTTCACTATCAGAGAGTATAAAGATCTTTTGGCCTTTATACTCCCTTTCGATATTCAATTGCAAACACATATCGATAGTGTAGATTTCTGCAGATGCAAGATTCCCCAACGATGCGTGGATATTGCACCTAGGTCTAGCACCATGGACTCCAGCTCCTGTTTCAATGTCAGGCTTGATCCGTCTGTGTACAACACCAACGTTACTTCCTGACAGCATGCTTCCAACCCATCCCAGTTTAGCTGGTTGTCGTTATCTGCAGCAGTTGAGTGAACCCTATTATTTTGGGTACGGTTGACGCAAGAAAAATTCCTTTTCGTCGGAAAACCAAATTATGGAGATATTTTCTTTGCAACGAAATCTTCTTAGAAGCTGTTTACACCTTATGAACCTTCTCTTATTTTATATTGATGGATTTTTGGCAATGAACTTTTTTGTATTTCTTAAAGCTAAGACCACTTTTTAAAATTTTTTTCATTGTGGTTTGTTTGATTATTATTATTCTTGAAATTTTTCTTGCACTTGTCACATCTAATGGAATGTTATTTCGACCACTTTGAATATTTTTTTGAGAACGTTATATCCATTTTCATGGTCACTCTACGGATTTTCAGAAAACTGACCTTTATAGCAACACTGCCTCGCGACTTTCAATTTGATTTTTTGGACCGGGGTCTGTGATGTATGAATTTGTGACTATTAATTTCTTGAAGGAATCTATTTTTTTTGTGAAATTATTTTTCACCTTATATTTTGGTTGATAACTTTAATTTAAAATATACTGTTCAATAAATTGCTTATCCGTGATGTAACGTACATATATTTTGGAAAGAATGATAACAATAATGAAAAAAATCCGAATGTCTATCGATTGTACGTCACTGTGTTTCCATCAAAGCAGCATAAACAACAAACTAAATGGGAGTAAAAAGGTATAAAAATCGATTCATTACATGAGTGCGAAGCCGCCAATATTTGCAGGGGTTGATTGACCAGGTAGGCTAAGTTGATTAGCGATTAAGCAGATTGTGACGCTGCTGAGGATCCCAAAAGCCTAATTACTATCAATCCGGTAACATCCAGAGGCGTGGTGGAATATATTCCAAAATATCTCAATTCGTTTTTTATTTTGCACAAATAAATATTCTGATTCAGATTTTAAATACTTTTTTCAACAACTTCTATGAAATGTGACGTATATCTTATACTTTTCTTAATTTCAAAACCAAATATTGCTCATACTGTGAGAAATATTATTTCTTACGGCACTTTGCCCACGCCACATACATTTATATAGAGAATCAAATAAAATCGACAGAAAGTTAGTGGGATAACGCACAGCAAACATTAACCCTAGAAGAATATATTTTATGTTGATGAAACTCCATTGGATTTTGTAATCTCTGAATTCTACAGTTACGTTTATTAACTCGTCCCTTTATATGAAATGCATCCTCAACAGGCATGAATCCTACCTTTTGGATAGGTTCTATGTGAAACTAGATTTTTGTTTGAGAACTTTTGGAATTCCGAAAACTTTAGTTTTATCGATTTCCAAATTTGATGCTGTTTTACCAATTGAAATTTTGACTTGCGCCAACATGATTGATTTAAGACCAAAACCAACTGCAGGTAGTCGTTAATCCGATTACAATAGCACAGTATCGTATAGTTGACGTAAAATATATAGTGCCAGCTATCTAATCGCATATCCCCTTTAAGTTATGTTGCGGAGCTAAACTCTGAAAGGTATTTATATTATTTTCGTCTACTTACCAAACATAATAATTCTATATTGTATTTGTATTTTGACCCATCAGTCCATCCTTTCTTAACCGTATTGTGTGTATCATACAAATAGATAATTACTAATAAATATATGTATACTTACTCACAATTTCCACACAAAAACACTCACACTTTTTTGATGTCAGACCACCGACTAAAGAGAACACCTGCAAACCCTCTCTCAAAACAGTTATAGTTCAGTCATACTATTAAAGGCACTCACTCGCTATCGCTCGTTCGTGCTTTAGACAGTTTAGTTTATTAATCGCCTTCATTAACAAACTAGTTTATTAAATAATTATTAACGATTATTAGTTGAAATTATAATATTAAATGAATTTATTGTAATATTGACTGGACTATGACGGTATACTTTTAGTCCTAGAATCAAACAAAGTGCCGGCAACTTTAAATTCGCACTATACCTTTTACGTCAACTATACTCGTTTCATTGAAATGCGAAAAGATATTACCCGATAGTATGATTATTTTACAACTGAAATATTTGGCTGGTTAAATGATATTTGATACTAATTTTTCAATGTATTTTAATATTCTTGTTATGATATTGGACTGGCCTATAAATAGACCACACATGCGCACCCCCAGATGGATGTACTTTGGTGTAGGTTTAGTCCGTCAATAAAGGTGATCGTTTTCCTAAATTGGTTGTTTCAATAATTAGAATTACCTACTATACAAATAATAAACATAACAATTATATTATTCACTTGAACATACTTATGAATTTTTATGATTGGTTGACCACCTGACCTGTACTGCTCTTACCTGCTTTATTTCCAATGCCCTTTTTATATTTACATAATGGGATTAAACTATTTATAGATGAAAGAAAAAGTAAGGATTTCATGATAATCATTTGTAATATTGTCTCAGAATTTTAGTTTGTAATGAAAATTTGACTCTAAAAGTTATCTAGTGTTTGAAACTAGTGCAAAAAGTGCATTTATCGCCGGATGCGTAGTGAATTGTACAAAATGTTTTTGAATCATTGAAACATAAATGCAACAAAAGAAACATGTGAGTTGACCAAGACCACAATATTCACAGTAAAAATAAGCCGATACATAAACGAAGTAACGCTAATAAATCCAAATGCGAAAGGATATAATCCGATGAACGATATATTTCCTATACAAATAACAAATGATACTCAGTGGCGGCTCCTCGAAGGAGGCTAAGGAGGCTCTCCCTCCTCAACAATTTATCCAGCAAATAGCACCAGAAATATTTTGTTGATTATTCCTTATTTTATTTCCTCTTTATCTAATCATTTTCAAATTTTACAATTAATTCCCCGTTTTCACTAGTTATTTTTGAATCTGACAACAGTGCCCTGAGGCTAGATACCGAAACACGTGTTGCTCAACAGAGTTGCCGTTTTTTCGACCAGTCCAATTGCTAATACTCTAATGGCAACACTCTCAGGAGGCTTGCCTCTAGCGGCACATCGTGTTCCCAGCAATTTCGAATGCTTTTCAACAGGGTTTCCCAATACACTTTTAGATAACTTAGTTCTAAAATATAAATTTTTTGAGATAAAATAGCACTGCAATATGAGTTATGCGTTGTATACTCGGTTATATATTTTGTTTGGGAGTCACCATTCCTGTCACGTCGGCATCGGTGGATAGATCATTTTTCTACTCTTAAACGAATTAAACCTTACCTGCGAAATACAATGGGCCAAAAACATGTATACAATGTATGTTTAATATCTATCTAATGAAAAAGATTTAGTAAAACGCTTAAAACAAAATGATACATTTTTTGATAATATTATTGATTATTTTTCGCAAACTAAAGACCGTAGGATTCCGTTAATATATAAAAAAAGTTAATACAATTAATTTAAAAAAAACAAAATATTGAAAATTCCAAAATTAAAAATCCAAAAAAAAACAAACAAAAAAAATTTTTGGACAAAAGAGAAATTCTATACCTCCATGTTGGTTCTTGCTGGGCAACAATTAATTTTGTCATTGAAGTATAGCTGGTATGGTCGCTGCGCAAAGGTTGAATTAATTGGCTGAATAGAGTATATTTTTACAAAAACTTTTTTTGTCCAGCCTCCTCTTTCACGAGCCGCCATTGATGATACTAACCCTAGATTGTGTGAAAAAGCGGCCAATTAAAGACCAAACGGGAATTGTTTGTAACCCAACAAGTTTGTGAAGACCTATTTCTCAAATGGGATTTAAATATTGTACCATCAATAAGAGGCAGGCGAAAATAGAGTCGTATTTCTAACGAATGTGGCACCATCATTACTTACAAGATATTTAAAAACATAGAAGTGGAAAGCGTTCAATTATCTACCTCGACGATACATAAGGTTTGTTCCAACACATCAAGAAACCGTTCTTGGAACGGTGACGCGCATGTGAAATAGCAAAAATGCGTTCCAACCACGAGAGAACCGTTTAGCGAACGATAACTTTTTTGTTCCAACCCGATTTGGTATCGTTATGGAACCGGTTCAAGAACGATAATTTCGATACTTCACTGAAAGCAGGTATCAAGGGAACTGACTTGCGCAGTACATATATCCATATCTAGTTAGGTTTAGTTGCCTTGATCTGTTGTTTTTGTATTTGTTGAATTTTGTGGGAGCGAACTTATTTATATTTGTTTGCGCTATCTGTTATAAATAAACAGTTTCTTACCTAACAACATGTACCATATAAACTTAAAAGTAGGGTTATGTTTGATACGTTCCAGTGATTTATGTCGAGTCAGTAACCAAACCGTTCCAACCATTATTTATTTTGGAATCGTTATTAGAACGGTAAACAGTTGGCGCCTGCGTAACAAATCCCTGAGAACGATAGCGATTACGATTCAGGAACGATTACAATTTGTGTATTGGAACAAACCTATAGTATGACACCAATGATACTCTAACAAAGGCTTCATAAAACAATTGGCATATAATAATAATAATAATACATGCTGGATCAGAAAGTGTCTGGGTTCCAAATGCTTCATTGTTGTAAGCAAAGAATATTCAAGATTCAAGCTCAGATTATCACCAAGATAAAACAGCAGAACTCATCGAAGATTGGATGGAAAATTATTTATTACCGAATATACCGAACAATGTAACTTGTCATAGTCGTCAATTTAGGGCCCGCTCTAGCCTTCATGTCACCCCGGACAAACAGACAATTTGCCACCAGTTTTTTTTTTTAATAAAATAAAAATTATGTTAAAATCGTTTATTTAAAAATAGTATATTAAAGTATAAGTGGATATTAAGGTCTTTAAAACACGCGCGATTTATCGAGCACGACGGCGAAATAGAGCAAGTGTTTTAGAGACCAGTTATCCACCAATACTTTACGCTATTTTTTTTTATTGGTGCTCTTTGAAATTATAAATATATACTGGTATCTATTACTACTACAACAACAAGAAATTGAAATAAGAACTAATAATGTAAAATGGTTGAATTCGTTATGCTACATCTGTATACCTCGCGTTGTCATGGAAATGAGAAAAACATAAAACTAATTTGCATTTTGTCTTTAAGATTTATTGTTGTCACCGCAGTGCATAAAAATGAATTCTAATATCGATTTTTTAAGTAGTAAAGCAAAATGGCGGTTAATACCGCAAAAATTCGCGAAAACGAGCAAAGGGTGCGACACTTACCGTCAAAATTTTATAGCTTTGGAATGGGGAAAACAAACCAAATCTCCATTAGAGTACGAGTATATTGAGCAAGGTATTAATATCGTTTACTTGATTTCTAGAAGAGTTTGGTGAAGAATACTTATTTAGACTCTAATAATGACCAGCAAGAGCAAGAGGTATATTGCTCTGTGCCGCAATGTAATCAGTAAAAAGATGCAAATGTATCAATACATAACTTCCCAACAGATCCAAAATTATGCAAAGTGTGGTAAAACATTTTAAAAATTAGGAAACATATTTCCGAATACTTGTCAGTGTGTATCAAGCACTGCTTAGAAACATATTATACAGGTAATTTCACTCATTTCAATAAAGTATTTTGATGTTCAGTGTTATTTATGCTTTGAAAATCTGTTCGCCTTCTACCATCGGCCGATTTCTGTCTCCAATGTATTTTAAAATGTCCACCAAACCAATTTTAACAAGCACTATCTCTCACAAAACACCTTAATCGCCCAAAATTCGAAATTTAATCAAATGGACAGAAAAACAGAAATGGATTTGTTTATTGTTTTCCCCATTCCAATGACAGCTTTGCCATATACTGCAGCGCCCACTATCGGAAAAATTTCCACGAATCTTCTGATGCGTATAAAAAAGAATATGACAAGTTTATGGAAAAGCAAAATTTACAGATATAAATGAACGAGTTGTGCTTGCTTGCCTTCAGAAAATGTCGGAGCAGTACAAGGCGTCGACTATGTGGGCTATCCATTCGAAATTACAATGTTTGTTGAGCATAAACAAAGGAGTCGTATAAAATTGTAAAAGTGCATGCATTCATGAGTGCAATTAGTAAGAATGACGTAGCCAAGAAGGCATATTAGACGGGGAGCTGGCTACAAAAAACAGGGTCGATAAGGTGCGCGCCATTTCAGCATGTAAACTGGCGGCCTCAACTTAGTACATCACCAAACACCACTTCTTAAGGTCAGCACAGGTCGGATATGAAAATGCCAGCCGGTTTTCCCGAACGAAAAAATTGGCTGTAAAACCTCATAACGGGCGCGCGTGAAACCTTTAGTAACGTGGGGTTCAAACCTCAAATAAGAGCGGTGTAATAGCGCAAGAAGTTTTGCAGGCCGGAAAACCTTCGTAAGAAGTGATCGAAAGTGTCGGAAAACTCATCTGAAAAACCTCATAACGTGCGCGCGCGAAACTTTTTTATTAGGTTTTTGGGGTCTGTATCATAACTTTTTTTGGGTTGGATAAAAAAATTTGAAAAAATTCTCAAAAATGTCTTTCAAAGAATAGTATAGTTTCAGCTAAATCTAAAGGGGTCAGGTTCAAAAGTGGTCGATTTGGCATGTAATACATAATAAACATTTAAAAAGTGCAAACCTTAAAAGTACTCAAAATCCAAAATGGTATAAAGTAAAATCGCAATCGGTGCTTAGTAATTAAACTGTTGGAACAGGTAATTTCAGGGGTGGGTACCTATTATTATTTTTAAGGTATAGGGACATTCGAATTACTGAAATATTTATTACGAATATTATTGAATGCCTATATTATTTTGGTGTATACGGTTGTAGGCAGTAGGAAAAATGCAGGCGGTAAAAAGAAAGTTGAATTTACAGAACCAATTAAAAACGCAATAAGAAGAAAAGTACACGAATTTTATTTTAGGAAAGAAATCGCAACACTAGCTAAAATTTCGGATGAAATGAATAAAGATCCATATTTCACAGAAATGGGTCGAACGAAACTACGGGAAATGCTACAAGAATTAAAATTTAAATGGGCAAAATATGATAGAAAAGCGATTCTAATTGATACTGAGGAAACTATTTTTTGGAGACGTAGATATCAAAGAACAATTTCTAAATTACGTTCAGAAGGCAAACCAATATTTTACTTGGATGAAACCTGGGTGAATAAAGGCTACACTGTCAGGAAAATGTGGCAGGATACCAACATTCAATCTTCTCGACAGGCTTTTTTGGAAGGATTATTTACAGGATTGAAAAGTCCATCCGGTAAGTAACGACGCCTAATCATAACTCATATTGGCAGTGATAATTGGTTTTTAGATGGTGGCTCTTCAATATTCCAATTTAAAAAACTGGAGACTACCATGAAGATATGAACGCCGACGTTTTTGAGGAATATTTTGAGTAGATGAATGATCTAATACCAAAAGGTTCAGTCATAGTATTAGATAACGCTAGTTACCATTCTCGTCACATTGAGAAGGTGCCAACCACATCATGGAGAAAACAAGAGATCATTGAATGGCTAACAGAAAAATATATTAATTTTCCTCAAAAATCAGTTAAACCAGAACTTCTACAAATTGTAAAATTGAATAAGCCTTCTGCTCGATTTGCAGTCGACCAACTAGCAAAAAAACGTGGTATTGACGACTTCCCGCATATCACTGCCAATTAAATCCGATAGAACTGATATGGGCACAAGTGAAAAGCTTTATAGGTCGACATAATACTTACAATCAAACTAAAAGATGGGCAAGTATTATTAGACAGGTCTCTATTACAAGTTACTAAAGAAAATTGGCAAAAAGCAATTCATCATCTATTGAAAGAGGAAGGAAACATGTGGAATCTGGACAAAATCTTAGATGCAAACATTAACAATTTCAACAAATAATGCCTCCTCAAGTGACGATTGTGATTCCTACAGTGATTTAGAGACATTTGCACTTACTAATCTAGACTAAGATGAAGGAAGAACTATATAAGACAATTTACAAGTGGCATGTTTATATTAGTTTGGTAAGAAAATTACAATTGGTACCTATAAACATAACATTCTATTATTTAGAATTGGAGCCATAATTTAACGGTCCACATTTTAAACCACACTTATTCAATAGGATATAAAACTACAAAAATATTAACAATATATACCTACGAACCCCTAAAACTGCTCCTAAACCTACGCCTATTATACCCCTAAAAAGTATTAAGATAAGACTCGGTCATTGTTATCTTTCTACAATATCCGTCGGCACAAATAAATTTCTTGTTTTCACAACATTCAATACAGCAGGTAGTGTAAAATTACATATTTTGTTTGGTTCACTTGTGCTGAGCAAGTCCCATAAAATTTTGATTTATTACCCCGCACCGATTGCGATTTTACTATAGAATAGTGCAATTTTTCTTTTCCAATTCACTCAAATCATATACAGATTTATTCTAAAGTGCTCAATGTTTGAATGAAAATTTTATTTTAATTTTATAAAATAGCTAACAAACTTTTATTATTTTTAAGAAAATTTTATTTATAAAACTAATAATATTCGTAGCTTTACAAGGGATCGCATCCAGTAGTTGATAATTTAAAAAAAGGAATCTGGGTCTATTGGTCAGTAAAAGGCAGGAATTATTTAAAAAAAAAATCAAGCTTTAGGCTTTAGGGTACACCTTTTATTTCATAACCTTTTTTAAGACATTTGAAAAAGCTCCTTCGCAGATAAAAATTAAATTTTAAAGACGATTTTTTAACGAGACAAACAAATTTCAGTCATTCTAAAATTATCAAAACAAGTATTTTAACCTTTTAATTAATGTATCTGCTTTTTTCAAAAATCGTTATCAAAATTCAATTTTCATCTGTGAAGCAGTTTATTAAAACTGTTTTACAACTTCCATGAATAGTTTCATTTATAAGGGTTGAACCGTTAGATACAAAGTTCAATCTAATATGGAATTAGGAATTAGGTTTTTCTGAATATTTAAATATCATATCGTTTACCAATTCTGTTCAAAACAAATACCTTAAGCTGGGGTTGTTTGGTTAGACCCTATTGTTATTACCAGGAATTTATACAAAAGGATAAGCCGATTGTTATCCTATCTACCCTTAATTCTTCTGGATTATTTTTAAGTTATAAGTAAGTAGGTATATATTGCTAATATTCTTATTTTATTGAAATAAAGTTTTGTAATAAGTTTTTTTAATGGCAAAAAAGTGGTCAACCTCTTGAAAAAAAAACTTTAATGTCTAACCAAATCCTCCCTTTTTTTCATTAAATACAAGAACAAACAGGTCAAGCTAAGTAAAACCGTTTAATAAAACTGTTGATTTTTGAAATTCCGTTTTAATTTTATCAAGATATAGTTTTTTCACTTATAATTGCACAAGTGGTTTGTATTTTATCGGGTAAATTTGGGTTGTTTAATGAGAAACTGTTTCCTACGACACCGAAGGTGGAGTGTTTTTAGGTTGACAGTTAATCGAGTCAAATTGCTAAAGGAAACAGTTTAGAATTTGAACAACACAAATTTACCCAATATCAATACAAACCTCGAGTGTAATTCGGCAGGAAAATTTAATGAACGAGAAATTTGGAAACATATCAATGCAAACTTTATTTATGAAACATTAAAAATAAACACATTTTTATTTTAATGTACAATTTATTATTAAAAACGCAGTTATTGAAATTCATACTAGGAACAGTGATATCGCTGCGGGTGCCACAGCTAATCGTTTCTGTAGTAGATGTTGAAGTTTTTTCATTTACCAAACGAATTGATTGAATAATGCTTGAATGATACTCTTTGTCAACTTGTAAGAATGGTTTTATTGATGATGAATTGTTGTGTCCTGTTATTTTTATTAGAGCTTGTTCTTCAATTCCGCTTTTACTTAATTCGCTAACTGCTTCCGCTCGATTTGAGTGATTTGTAATTTTGACACGTTTGACATCTAAACCAATGCGTTGTGCTGAGCGTTTAGTCTATTTGGAAATTTCATTAATTCCATTCGGCAAATTCTTGTACCAACCTTTAGAATTTTTCTTTTTCCAAAAGGGATTTGGTGTAAGAAATACTCTGTCCGAAGTTATAAAAGTGTTTCGTTTTTCCATTAACTTTTTGAATAAACGTATTGGGCAAATATCTTCGTCGAAAATATTAAGCGTGATCCATTTGCTGTCACATAATTTATTGTTGCCGCCTTGTCTCGTTTTCGAAAATAGAGGATTATACCCGATACGTCCAGTTTCTTTTCCATTATTTTCAATTTCAGATACGAAACAAGTGGTTTTGCAGTAAGCTGCTTCTCCTCCGCGCCAAGCTAGTTCAAACGCCAAAATGTGATATAATTTCTTTTGAACTCCTTCCGGTTCATTTTCGTTATATACTCTGGTCATTGCAAATACTTCAGATTTATTAAGAGCTGATGCACTACATTTTCTCTTTTCGGCTTGTGCTTGTAGGCTTTTACGTTTAGCATTACGTGCAGCTCGTGATAAATTAAACTGAACATCGGTGAAAGGGTTGAATACAATATTAAATTCGTTATAATATTTACTTTGTAGCATTTTAGCGGTGGTGTTCCAAATTGTTTTAACTACCGCTTTTTTGTAGTCTTCTCCGTTACTTTTTCGCATATTAAATGCCCAATCTTGCAATATTACATTCAATTTCTCGATGGAAGTATCTGGCTCAAATGTGTATCTTTTTGCATCGCGAAACGTAGAAAATTGTCGCCAGATTGATGATTGCGTCGCAACTGTATTAGTAGGCACACAGGTATTAACAATTTGACTAATTTCGGCGTTCGTAGACACACCGTATCGACTCATTGTTAGTTCTTGAAAATTCAATAAGTTGTTGACAAACATGCCAAACTATTTATTCTGGTAACCAACACCGCGATAATTGATGAACAAATGAATAAGTGAAAAAGTATCTCACCTACTCGTTCGTGAGCCTGATGCCTTGCCTGCCTACGCCTATTTCACTCTTCTGGCGAGCCTGACGCCTGCACGCCCATTCCTGTCACCCTCTCTCACTATCACATTACATTATGGCCTCATGTGGACAATTCGTAGATCTAATCCCACTTCTGATATATAAGCTAAATACTCAGAAAATTGAAAAAGCGAAACCACCGGGACTCGAACCCGGGACCCCTTAGTTACAAGCCATGAGCTACGGCGGTTCATACTTATACTCATACTCATACTTATACTCATACTTCAAAAGTTCTGACCTTTTATCCGGTGAGTCAAGTCCGATCCTGACTTTCTGAAACATAAGTATGCTTACTGGTATGGACAAAATAAATTAATTGATGTACTTGACAATCCACCAAATTTTCATCAAGTTCGAAATGATAGATTTGGAGTTATGAATAAAAATATATTTTGAATTTCTAACTTTAATACCCTATCAACAATGGAGATCCGTAGAAGAAAAAGTTATATGAAGTACTGAAATTATTTTAACACCACCTACTCGTTCCCAAGTTTTGGCCTCTCATTCCTGGGACGCTCTGTATATTCAAAACAAATCAATTCATATTAAATTCCTAGCAGAAACAGATATAACGATCAACAAGGAACTTTGGTAGGTATTTCAAAAAATCATATAAAAGAGGCAACTGATACAAAACATTCGGTTACCAATCTTTTTCAGATAAGACAATTTTACTACCTATTGGAACCAGTGGCGGTCATATACACTTTGAGAGGGGTGGGCCATGGGCGATTGTGTGATACGACTGAACCACGGTAAAAATATACGGTATGCTGACTCAAATTGTGCACGCTCTGCGCTTGTCGTCACCCTGGAATCAGAATCAGAAATTGTTGGATAGAGTTGTACGTGTTTAGTTTGTTTTTCCTGAGGTTTTTCGATTTTTCTTCGTCAATTGATATTGTTTTTTGCCAACACCAGTGTTTAAAATTATTATAGAGTTGATCCAAGTGTTTAACTTTATTTCACTTTAATCATAATACCATAATGCCAGGCTGTGCCGTGGCTACATGCGAAAATACCAATCGCAATACGAAAGAAACGGTATAAAATGCTATGGATTTCCAAAAAATGAAGACTTAGCGAAGCAGTGGATAAGTGTTTGTCGTCGTTAATTGCGAAATATGTGAATTGTATAATTTATGGTTTTCTACCTGCTTTGTCCAAGTGCCAAAGTTCCTCTATAAGATGAGCAAAGTATTTTCGACTTATTTTATTTTAAAGTGTTTTTTAATTGTTAATTACACATGGAGATAATTATACGAGAATGTTATTCTTTTTAATTTCTGAACAACTGCGGTTGAGCTAGGGGGGGGCCATGGCCCCCGTGCCAACCCTATGAGCGCCACTGATTGGAACCTAAACAATAAGGAACGTTTAAAAATATCTCTTTAATGATCTTATTTTGGTCGACCTAAAAATAAATTGTCGAACAAAATTAGGATTCAAACTGGTGTATTCTGACTTGCGTTTCTGTATATAGTTACGTTTTTCGTTACTATACAGGGTATTTATAAATTCATGCAAAAAAATCGAGGAGGTGATTGCCGTAGAAAATTAAGATGTGTCTTTCCTATGACAAAGTTTCCTCAGCACACCTTTAAAAAGGTACAGAGTAAAATTTTTCTCAAATTTAAGAAAAGATGGAAACTTTAAATTTTGTAATTTTTCGAGCTCTCGCAATGACTAACCACATTCAAAATTCCTGTTACATTATAAAGGGATGAAATGATCAACCCTCAATTTATTTAATACCAAATATTTTTCTCGAAATAGAGTTTTGTAAAATAAAAAATTCATTAAAAATCTCTGTTGGCTTGGAAGAGTTTTTCTACTCTTGAAAGTTTTTTCTTGGAACCACTAGATTTGGAAAAATTACAATATTATTATTTCATTTTTGAATGAAAAATAAACTACGTATTGAGAATGGAAAACAGTGAAGATGGAAAATGCACAAAAATAATACAAATTATAAAAAATGTTGGAAATCATCACCTTACGCCAAAATACATGGGTTACGTTCATACCAACAATGTTAATGAGGTAGCGATTTTTAATTCTTCTGAACGAGCTTATCTTGATATCACACCGAAACCTATAGTTCGTTTCGAAGGAGTTGATAGCACAGAGCGCCTATAATAAACGGAAAACGAAGTGGCACCTTAAAAAGCTCAAAATAGTGGAGGAAGAAGAATGTAGATTATGTGGCATGGAAGAATAAAGCTCCATCTACATACTTGCGAATTGCACAGCAATTTAGAATCCAAGGCCACAGTACCCAAGAGATTATTGGATAGAAGAGGGACATTTACCTAAGTTGAAGCCTGTAGATATCCTAAAATTCCTTAGGGAAATAGGACTAAAGGAGCTACTAGTCTATGAGACGTTCCGTTTTTTCAACTCTCAATTAGCTGTTTTGTGTCATACCTTCCGAGAATTAAGTATTGTTTGAATAATGATTTTATCATAGTTTTTGCGAATAACCTATTTTAAGAGTACGTAGGTATCTTTTTTGTCATAAATGATTTTTAGAATAAGAATGTACTTTACACCCCCCCCCCCCGTACAATATATGACATAACTTTTAATCATGTAGCTACCGCCCATCTTCTTTGTTTTTTAAATTAAATTAAGAGAATAAGCAACACAAAGGTAACTTTGCCGCTATATATGGCGCCAATAGTGTCAAATTTTGACAGTTGGATTTGAATTTGAATGTGCAAAGGACTACTTTTTTCAAGCAGTTATTATTGCAATAGATTTTAAATTTTGTAACCCATATTATTGATATTCGATATAATATAATTATTGTTCTCCTTAACATTTTCAATAATATTTATGACACATTTTATATCTTGTATTGTTTATAAGAAACGGTTCGTCCTTTTACTTCGTTTCAACTGGAATTGTCAAGAATGGTAACTGTATTATGTCAAATCGATTTCACAGTTAACGATACTGAAAGTAAAACTGTACAACTTCACTTCTAATTTCAAGGAAGGCATCCACCGCGCACAAAATAAGACCATAAAGTTAAACATTTAACCTACTTTCTAATTCTAACCCACTTTACAACCGAATATATTGAAAACGTTGGTTTATGGTTGACCCAATGAAATAGATATTTTAGAAATACTGACTTCGAAGCGTGCAAAGCCGTAAATCTTATGGAATTTAGAAAAGGTCTGTTTGTGTGTAAATTAGGGTCTTGTATAAAGATTCTCAAAAGTAATTTTATAGTATTTTACGATTTAATTGCCGCGCCCTTTGCTACCGCTTCTAAGAATACCTTGAAGCCTGGTCAAGACTAAACCGAAAACAGTTTACTATCAAAGTGTATTGTTTAGTTTCTGGAAACCACGAGTCACTTTTCATTTATGTAACCATAAATAGTTCAATACTACCTTCAACAGTTAGATATTATTGAAAAGTAAATAGTTTATATCCATTTCATATATCTATACACTTGTTGTGTTCTTTTTACAGTATTCTGTTCAGCTCTGTTGAGATAATTTTCAACCTGAACGGGTGACCAAAGTAAGCAGGAAATCCTAAAAATAATGCGCAAAAATAATAAGTGGAGGAAAGAGGAAAGTGTATTACAAAATGGTGATGAAATTATTGGTGTTTCCATATAAGTGCTCACACATTTTGAAACAGCTTCAAAATAAATCAAGTTCTGGTTGTTTTCCTTATGGTTTGAGGCATAGAGAAGATATGTTATATAATTTTGTCTATGGTTTGAAGTTATGATCAACTGAACAGAGCAAGTAATCAGAACCGAGCCCCTTCTAGAGGTAGTGCAATTAGGGACAAGGGGGGAAGCGATAGTTCAGCTATGTTCAAAACGAGCGCTTAAAAAGAATACGCAAAATGATTCAAGTTAACAGAGCAATTGAATTGTTCGAGCAAGTTCTGTAAAAAGAACACACCAACTGTGTCCATTAAAGTAGAACAAATTCATTTTTAGCTAAACAGACCATTTTAAGAAATAATTCTGAAACTCGTCGATTTTTGATTTTAATTTACCGTATTTTAAAATAATATTCTAATATACAGGGTGAATTACTTTCGAGTAATGACGTCACCGTCATTTTTTTTAAACGGAACACCCCCATTTTGTCTCAATTTTCGGATAACTCTAGCTGAGCTGATTCCAAAAATGTATCACATGTTGATTCCAATTGGTACAGGGTGGACAAAAGTTTTGTGTGTGCTCATAAAGTAATCCTGGAGGTTTTGATGAAAGTTTATGGTTTCAACAGGATGGTGCACCTCCACATTATGCTGTAGATGTTAGAAGGTACCTGGATGAAATTTGTTCCATACTTTACGGACACAGTGTATAACTTTATGCTTTAATCAGGTTCATGAGCAATTGATTCTTTTCATAATATTGGACAATTCATAAGTTATATATTTTGTTTTATACCGTTGGTGAGGTGATACGACCAAAACTATATCAACCAAGCTCCACCACAAAAAATAGGTAAGTTTACTAGGGAGCATTCATTAATTACGTGAAGTGTTCAGGGGGGGCAGGGGATCAACCGAATCTCACCAAATCTCACTTGGGGGTGAGGAGGGGTTTTGGCAAATATCACCTAATTTTTTTTTATTAGAAAAGTATGTAAAGTTGCGTAAAATTTCAGTTAAATTAAAATAAAAAACGTGTATACATTTAAATCTGACACAAGATGACGGTCATGACGGTAATATTCCCTAATACCAGTCTTCGCTAGTCTTTAAAAAAAGTAATTGAGTAATTTGTGTTTTTTTTAAATAATTCCAAGGCATTTACACCCAAAACACAAATATTGAAAAATCTGACGTAAGATTAGGGGGGGGGTGGTTTCGAGAAAAATCTCACTACATCTCACCAAGAGGGAAGAGGGGGTCAAAAAAATCCTCAAAAATGCCTAGCGTAATTAATGAACGCCCCCTTATTAGTGGATTCAAGTTAAAAATTATTATCTAACTATTTTTGCTAACTATAATTTGACGGTGAGTGTTTTTGGATATAAGAAATTATAATTTTGTACCCATTTCGATGTATTTTGTAGAGGGCGCTACATAGGCCACGTGTACGATAAACTTTTTTGCTAGTTAAATTACCGCTACTTTTGTGAAAAAATATGAAAGCCACATTTTTTTAACAAAAAAAAAGGTATGTTTGTTAGTATCCCTAAATCTTAACTGTTCTTTACTTTATGTTCGAACAATGTAGTTGTGTATACGATAATTCTTTTTTTCATTATTAACATGAACAGTCTAATCCTATAGTATAGTGAAACGTGAACTTTGCAATCAACCTTTCAGCTGATAAATTTATCGAAAAACTTCTTTAGAATTTTGATTTTTGGTGGAATATTTACCGAAAATTTTTCAATCGAAAAATTCATATATTTCACATTTATAATTCTTGGTGGAATTGACTATTGGTTCAAAAATCAATATTCTTGAGATATTTTACCGCGGAATTTAAAATTTTGAAGTTTCTTCAAATAAGAATGGAGAAGGTACCGGCAGGTCTTCTCTTATCGTCTGTCGTCTAATCAACAAGTGTGGAACTGTGCAGTAATCCAAAAACAGAACTATATTTTTGCTGAATTTGCAAACTAAAATTTGCAGACGTTTTATATAATAAGAATCTGGATTACTGCACAGTTTCTGGGAACACAGTTTCCTGGTCTACAGTTTCTGGAAGCACAGTTTATGGGAACACAGTTTCCTGGTCTACAGTTTCTGGAAGCACAGTTTCTTGGAACAGTTTCTGGGAACACAGTTTTCTGGTATACAGTTTCTGGAAGCACAGTTTCCCGAAGAACAGTTTCCAGAAGCACAGTTTCTGGGAACACCGTTTCTTGGAGTAGTTTCCTGTAGTACAAGTTTCCTGGAGTTCAATTTCCAGGAGCACGATTTCCCAGAGTACCTACAAGTTTCATAGAAGCGCAACGGCGCACCAGTCTCTTTCAGAAGAAGGTGTGCTTCTTTAAAGGAGTATACACAATTTTTTTCATAAATCAGAAGGTAGAAAAACCACTTGTTCTATCCGTTCAACGCATCAAGACCACAACAAGACAAGAAAAAAAAGAGGTTGTACCCTAAGATCTTTTGTTTTAATTGTTACCAAATTTTGATGACCATATTTTGTATAATATTAGTCGTTACTAACCCTTCTAGTTATAGAAATTTTTTTTGTACACAATCTTTCAAAATTTAATATCAAGAAAAAGTAACATTATAACTTTATAGTCCAGTAAATAAAGACCGAGAAACCCCCCAACCTGTTCATCTCATTATTGTCGGACTTTTTTTTGCAACTTGTAGGTATTCACGGGTGGATTACTCTCTGAAAATATGTCTTTCGCGAAATTTGCGGAAGGGGCTGAAAAATGGCCAATAATCCCGATATCTCCGGAAATATGACACTAAGAGAAGAGGAGGTTTGCTAGGAATGGAGAGCAGTTTATTATCTACAAAAATGATCCCTATCATTTTTGTCAAAAGTTTAACCGTTTTCGGGATAAACGGGCCCAAGCATACCTTGGATTTCGAGCTGCTGCGCGGCGTCTCCGGGAGCACGCTCCGTGAATGTAGGTATGGGAGGGCGGGCAAATTGGCCCATAACTTGAGTAAAAATGAATCTTTTTTCATGATTCAAAGTGCATATGGGACGATGGACCTGTACCTATAACATCGTGTAACTTTTTAATTTTTTTTATTTTCCAGGAATATTGAAAAAACTGGCCAAACTTTATTTTTCCCGAATATTTGACCGCCCTTATCAATCCGTTCATATTTTTTAAATTAAGCGTAGTTTTACCGAAACCTTTTGGATAATGGGACTTTGATAGGTGGTGAATGTATTCCGAAAGAATGAGTAAATAATTTTTGTGTTATAAACAACATGTGTTTCTTGGGACGTTTTTTTTTTATTTCTGGAGTTTTCTGAAAATTCTCGGGTCTGCCGCAAATTGATAAACAATGCACACCATTGGAAAGCTGAAAAGGTCCTTTTTTCGATGGTTTTTAAAATTTTTGGCTAAGTTTTTTAGTTTTGCGGAGAATTTTTGCAAGAAATATTGATCCAGGGACAAAAATGATGGGGACCATTTTTGTAGGTTATGAACTGTAGTTCATTTCTAGCAAAAACCCACTTCTCTAAGTAGCATATTTCGGGATCATGGGCCATTTTCCAGCCCCTTTCCCAAATCCCGCGGAGGACATATTTTCAGAGACTTGAATACCTACAAGTTGCAAAAAAAAACTTTGTTAATCTAAACATTTGTACAAACTTTTTAGGAGAAAGTTGTAACGGATTTATCTGTGGAATATTCCAATATTCATCTCTTCCCAAGCCTCCTCAAACTCAACAATCATGGCATCATGCTAATGCAAAAGTTGGATGAATTCATCCTTATTGCACTAATTTACAGAAAAACACCGAAAGTCCACAAAAACCAAGAATAAAATATCTTTATCATTGATAAATTAACTCCAATGTTAAAATGTCATATACCTGGTAATGTTATTGTCACTTTGACATCGATAAAAAAGGTGCATCCTTTTTTATCGGATAAAAACTTCTCTTCCTCAATATCTAGTAAGCGGACGTCACTTTTACACAATGACAATGAGTCGCAAGTTTGGTTACTTATAATTTCACAGCAATTAAGTGTTGGCAAAACTGCAAAAACTGTCAATAAGTCTCTAAGATTTTTGAATTTTAAACTTATAGTGCTTTTATTTTGAATCGGTGTGGTAGTTATTTAACTTTGTTGTATTAATAAAGATAATTATTGTTGTTGTTCATCCATATATTCTGTCGTTAATTTATCTTGCCAAAAAACACTCGAGCTTTTCTTTTATCAGATAAAATTCTCTTTAACTCAAAGTTTTGCCAATCACTAAATTTGCTCGAAAAACTGACATTACATAAAATCGCTCCACCTTCGGTGTCGCGATTTTATCATGTCAGTTTTTCTCGTAAAATTAGTGATTGGCAAAACTGTTTCGTTGCAAATAGAAATTTATCCGATAAAAAAAAGCTCTTGTGTTTTTACTGTTGATAAAAAACAAACAGTACAAGTATTGTCAGATCATCCGCATACCCCTGGGTGTATATCCCTTTCCAGTTCAGTTCCACCAGAAGATCGTCTATGACGAGGTCCCACAGTAAAGGGGATAGAACTCCCTGTGGGCATCCCTTCATTATCCGCACCTCCATGGAGTCTCCAAATAAAGTTGTTGTTGCAGCTCTGTTGAAAAGCATGTTTTTCATCCACCGACATGTGGTGTCGTCTACTCCACGCCTTGCAACAGCAGCTATCATGGAATCAAAGGATGTATTGTCAAAGGCTCCTTCTATGTCAAGAAATGCTCCGAGAGCAATTTCTTGATTTCCTAGTGCAGCCTCAATTTTCGACACCAGTTGGTGTAAGGCTGTTTCGCAGGATTTTCTTGATTGATAGGAATGTTGGTTAAAGTGAAGAGGCCTTTCGATGAGAAAGTTTTCCCGAACATGCCTGTCAATGAGTTTCTCCATTGTCTTCAGCATGAAAGACGACAGAGTTATTGGCCTGAATGACTTTGCCTGGGAATAGTCCTTACCTGGTTTGGGAATAAAGACAACTCGGGCTCTTTTCCAAGCTGCTGGAATGTATCCAGTTGCCAGTGATGCTCTGAAGAGTTTACAAAGTACTGCAGATAGATGTGATTGCCCTTGCTGCAGATGCGCAGGGATTATACCATCTGGTCCAGGAGCTTTGTATGGCTCAACCGAGTTGATGGCCCAGTTCAATTTGCACTGGGTTATTACTTTGTTGGCAGCACTCCAGTCTTCCTTCCTCGCACGAGCTAAGGGAGATGGAGGTCTGACGGATAGTTCCATGCCTATCTCTTCAGAATCTGGTAGATGTGCATGCAGTAGAATCTGTAGGGTCTCGCTACCAGTTTCCGTGAAAGGTCCATCGGGTTTTAAAATATTACCAATGGGATTGATAGGATCTTTGGCAAGGATTTTCTGGAGTCGAGCTGTTTCTGAGGTTGCTTCCACCTCACCACAGAATTTCCTCCAGGACTCCCTTTTTGCCTTCCTAATTTGTTTGTTATAAGCAGTCAGAGTGGAGTAATATTCTTCCCACTCTCCTGTCTTTTTCGCACTGTTAAACAGTTTCCGAGTTCTTGCTTTGAGTTTGGTAAGCTCCTTGTTCCACCAGGTTAATTTCTTCCTAGAGGAGCGGATTACCTCAGAGCAGTTGTTGTGATAAGAGAGTTCGATGGCCGCACAAAGTTGTTCGGAGGCAAGCTCTATATCATCGCTGTTTTTTATTTTCCTTTTCACGTTCCCTAGTAGGAGTTCAAGGTCATTCCTTTATTTCTCCCAGTTCGTGCTCTTCGGGTCACGGTACCTCACTACAGTTTTCTCCATATCAGAGACTTCCATACAGATGTACCGATGATCCGACAGAGACGGCTCCTCAGACACGTGCCAGTGAGTTAGCTGAGAGCTTATATTATCAGTAGTCGCTAAGGTGATATCAATGATCTCCTCACGAGTTTTTGTCACAAAAGTTTGAGAAAATTTGAGAGAACCACGCCTACTTTCGATAACTTCCCCTCTGAATGTCTATTCCCACAAACTCAAGAATAGCGGCCCAGGCGTAGTCATTTTTGGGCGGCATAAGTTGTCATGTTTTGGACAAAATGAACCACTTTCGCCTAAATTCCTGAATAAATTCTTAAACGTTTGATGGTTAGGCTGCTGCCTGTCAGGTTATTATCTCAAATATTGTCGTTTCGCACTTTCGCAGCACGACCGTTGAAATTTTGCTGACAATAACTAACAATCCCATCTCTCACATCTGTATTATACTAAATACTATGCCTGGGAATTTTTTTTTCCGAATTTCACAAAAATAAATACAAGGTAAGTATCATAAAACCCAAAGATTATTGAAACTATAATATTCTGTCAAAATCATCTGTCAGTTCCAGCTGCTACGTTAACATTTCTCGAAATCGATAATTAAATTAGGATCATGTACCTAATCACTGTAATGTGATTATCACTAAAACCGTTAAGATTTGGGGAAACTAACAAACATCCTTTTTTTTGTTAAATTCATGTGGCTTTAATATTTGCTTACAAAAGTAGCGCAAATTTGAACAGCAAAAAAGTTCATGCCGCATACGTGGCGCCCTCTACAAAATACATCGAAATAGGTAGAGTCCGTTTCAATAAGGAAGAAGCCACCTGAAGTTGCAGTCGATGCGCGACCTTGATGTCAAAACCAGCGCCATATTTAAAATTTGATATTTTAATTTAAATCAGTAGCGTAACGTTTTCACATTTTGTAGGGTAACACAAAATTAGAAGTATTAGAACCATATAAATAACTGCTAAGTGCAGCAGACTATATGAATTATTAGCAGAATTCAATTATTTTTGAAGTAATGTAAACTCTTCCATTATATTTTACAACAATCTGAATGCCATGAGTAATATATTGGATTATTATCCTTTCTTATTTGACTTACCGATGATTTTTTAAAGGAATTTAGATTCCATGCTCAGCTTCAGACTCTATAAAAGTTGCAACGTTTTTAATAATCTGTCGGCCTTCACTGTGGATAATTTTGCTTTTAACACCAACCAATTTTGTAGGAGGCATGGTTTTAGATCAAATAAAATACACAGCACTCACAAATAAACTAGCAGAACGTCTTAAAATATTCGACAGTAAATGATTGTTTCAAACACAACCTCAAATGTCAACAATTTAATTGCTGTCGGCATGAAACATCGCTTGTTACGCCAATGGCATGGAACGATCGCTCGACAGATTTTGACTTATGCGCTGGTCGGTACGCCAACTTCAGGTGGCTTCTTCCTTATTGAAACGGACTCTACAAAATTACGATTTCTCATATCAAAAAACCACCACCATCAAATTTCTTGTAAATACACGTAAAAACTGTTGAAGTTATTATAAAACACAAAATTTAAAATGTCATGTTTAACACCCTGTATCTTTTTTAATATCAATATTCAAATTGAAGCTAGTTAGTTTTAATTTGCAATATTTTAAAGTGAAGATTATACTGTACTTTTATGTACAATTACTTAAGGATTACCCTATATAAAAAAGATTTTCCGGCATGTTTTTGAGATTTTTTAAAATGATTTTTTGGTATTACCATTCTTACTTCCACTATAATTGAAATTACCTTTGTACAATCCCAGTATGTCGTCTCGTAACTACTCCATTTAAACCGACATAAGGAAAAGGGTCCTATTAAGAGCCTAGAACTGCCGTTCTTCTTGTTATGATTAATATGGCTCTGTCAACCGGTGTGTTTATACCATCCGCATTCAGCCCTTTCTACTCAATTACGCTTCAGTGCATTCGTATCAAAACTTTGTCAACGGGGCACAAGGCATGAGGTGCTAAATCAAACTCAAAAGTGCCCTTTTGGACCCTTAACGGCTCTTCGACAATCGCTCGCTGTGTCGCCGCCTGTGCTTAGTTGGTGGAGAGGAGAAAAATTTAGGGTAATTAGAGCACGCATTATGAACATGTATTTCGATAAAAGAAGAAATGACAGTGACAGTGGTTTATTTACGTATTGGAAAAATTAGTATATTGTTTTACGAGTGACGGAAGAATTTTTGTCAAGCGAGAAAACAGTTTGTCGCAGAGTGAAATACTATACTTTTTCTACAACCCCGTTTACATAATAATAAAATGCTAAAGAATATGATATACAGCGTGTCCACGTATGGGGTATCCTATAGGTGAAAAATGTTTAAATATTAATTTTAGTGAAAAATGTGATTCTTGATAAAAAGTTTTGCTTGTTCGAAAACCCCATAAAATGAAGTAAAATTCAAGTTATTCAAAACCCCTTTCATTTTATAGCCAGTTTTATGAAAACCGTATGAATTTTTGCACTAAGTTCGAAAATATTGTATTAATCTAATGAGTGACGTTTATGATGTACCAAGTAACTGTCAACTTTTATGAATAATTTTCAAATTGTCATTCTTTAATAAATATTTGACAATGTTAACTATATTAGTCGCAGCAAGATACGTGAAAAACGGGTCTAAATAGGGAAAAGTTCCGTACAAGATGGATCGGAATGCGGTTTTCTGCATTTGCTTCTAAAAATTATTAATCCAAATATCACCTAGGTAGGAATATGCTAAAATTCGTAGTTGCATCGCTGCAGCCAAAAATGCATTCGAAAAATGCATTTTTTGAGACGCCCTTTGGACGACTTAATAGTTTTGTGAAAAAGAGTCGGAATTGGCCCAGAATGGGTGCCCTGGGGTTTTTGAGGTCGCTGATCACGATTACGATGTCCAAATTGCCACCCTGACCACCTGGGGCTCAGGAACGCCGACGAAAGTCATCTCCGTGGAACTCTCACAAAATTCATCCCGGGAAGGAAAAACACTTGGTGCCCGGGGGTTTTTTGGGTCGCTGAATTCAAATATGGCATCGGCGAACACCCCCAGACACCTGGTGCGCCACAACCTGGACGTGAACGTCATCTCCGTGGAACTTTCACAGAATTCATGCGGAAAAGATCAATAAAGAGTTTCTGAAACTCAATTACATAAAAATCGACTTTCTATTCACTCTATTTGTTTCCAGGATACATAATTGAACTTAATCCTTTTTGACGTCAAATTCTGCTTTGGTGACCGAAAAACCCCTTTTAACAATTTCTCGTTCGTCTTTTTCGAGTGTGTCTGGAAAGCCCGGAGACGACCTTCAGGTCTAGGTTGCGGTGCACCAGGTGCTCGGGGGATCCTGTTCGACGTCAAATTCTGCTTTGGCGACCGAAAAAACCCACCTTAATTATTTCCGGTTCGTCTTTTTCGAGTGTGTCTGGAAAGCCTCGGAGACGACCTTCATGTCCGGGTTGTGGCGCACCAGGTCTGGGGGTGTTCGCCGATGCCATATTTGAATTCAGCGATCCAAAAAACCCCCGGGCACCAAGTGTTTTTCCTTCCCGGGATGAATTTTGTGAGAGTTCCACGGAGATGACTTTCGTCGGCGTTCCTGAGCCCCAGGTGGTCAGGGTGGCAATTTGGACATCGTAATCGTGATCAGCGACCTCAAAAACCCCAGGGCACCCATTCTGGGCCAATTCCGACTCTTTTTCACAAAACTATTAAGTCGTCCAAAGGGCGTCTCAAAAAATGCATTTTTCGAATGCATTTTTGGCTGCAGCGATGCAACTACGAATTTCAGCATATTTCTACCTAGGTGATATTTGGATTAAGAATTTTTAGAAACAAATGCAGAAAACCTCATTCCGATCCATCTTGTACGGAACTTTTCCCTATTTATTCCGTAACTATATTCAAGAATTCTAATCACTATCAAAAATAATAATACAGAATAATAATGTAAGAAACACTAAGTAAACAAAAAACATCTATTCAATATATATCCTCACCAGCTTCAAAACATCTCTCAATTCTCTTTCTAAATTATTTGTAAGTATTTCGCAGCATTTCTGGGGTAATTTCGTTAACGGCATCAATGATAGCTCGTTTCAAGTCTTCAATATTATGGTTTATATTATTTGAGTAAGTTTTTTGTTTTAAGTAGCCCCATAAAAAAAATCTAAAACAATAAAATCGGGGCGGAAAAAATATTGGTCCATGACGTCCCATCCATCGCCCAGGAAAATATTCATCCAGCCAGCCTCTAATTAACAAAGTCGAGTGTGACAAACGTCCATAATGCTGAAAGTACATTTTACGCCTTTGCTCTAAGGAAATATTTTCTAAGTTAGGTGTTAAGAAGTTGCCCAGCAAATACAAATATGACTCCTGATTTAATGTATCTTCCAGAAAATACGGTCCGATTATTCGATCCGTTAAAACCGCACACTAAACATTAACTTTTTTTAGCAAATTAACTATTAGGTACAGTTAATCCTGTAGCTTGGGTTTTCACTAGCCCAATTTTGGGAAGAAACGACTCCGTTTGTTGTAAACGTTGCTTCATTAGAAAACAAAATATTATTGTGAAAGAATCAGCCATGCAAAAGTTTTTCTCCAATCATCGCACAAAAGTCTAACCTTGTGTCATAATCATAATCTTGTAAGGTATGAATAAATTTCGGTTTGAATGAATGAATTTTGTTTTGCTTGAATATTTTCTGTAAGTGACTCTTGCAAAAACCAACCTCCACTGCTCTTTTTCGTAAACTCAACTTGGGATTTTCCCTTAACGAATGCATAGCTAATGCACTAGCTGCTTCATCCTCCTGAACGTACTTACGCCTTTTTCAATTTCTTTTTGTCTTGAACAGATCCCGTCTCATCAAACTTCTTTATTAATTTTTTTAATCCACACCGCGTAATGGGTACATCTGGATATGTTTCCCCAATACCAAAACCCTTAATAAGATACTCTTTGTTGAATAGTTAACATTGTTGTCAAATATTTATTAAGGAATGACAATTTGAAAATTATTTATAAAAGTTGACAGTTATTTGGTACATCGTAAACGTCACTCACTAGATTAATACATTATTTTCGAACTTACTGCAAAAATTCATACGGTTTTCAGAAAACTGGCTATAAAATGAGACGGGTTTTGAAAAACTTGGTTACAGAACAAGCAAAACTTTTTATCAAGAATGACATTTTTCACTAAAAGAATCCAAACGCAAACTACAGATACTAGATGTGATTTTATGTCTATCTCACCCAAATTACAGCAGGAATGATGTTTAACTCAAAAGACATGATATCACGAACAGCAAAAATGATAATTTACAAACAATAATAAGACCATTTTTTTTTCAGTTGCCTGCATCAATTGTCATAGTAAAGCGTGTTATGAATAGACGTCAAAATACAAAATACAAAATAACCTACAAAACCGAGATGGTTTTTTGTCAATATAGAATTTTGGTTTATATTAAGTTGTGGAGATGTCGCTATTATCACATTCTCGGCATTCCCTTCACTGGGTTTAATGTATTAATGTGATTTCAGCGTTGTCTTCAGTCCAGGATTAGGCTCTTAGACCTTCTGGACGAATAATATCTACCTTGTACTGATAACGCGCAAATACGCCTAAACCGGTCTGTAAGTGATATTATTCCTTCTTATTATAAACCAGAATGGTTGGTTCTATATTTTCATATATACCAACCCCGTTTATCTTGGAAGTGTAATTCATTGTCTGGCGGGGCATAATGCCCGAGAAGTAGATGTTGCTTCCTGGTGAACGGTCTATCCTTTGGAAATTAATTTTTTAATTTGTGAAGACCGTCAATTACCGACGCTTGTGAAACCTGGACAATAAACAAAGAAAACAGAATAAACTTGAGATATGGGAACGTAAAATGCTCAGAAAGATTTATGATGGAATTAAATAAGCGGGAATGTACAGGAAAAAAACAACAGAGAACTATCAAAATTGTATAAGCACACAAGTATAACCCACATAATTAAAGCAAAGAGAGCGAGATGGTTGGGACATATAGGTGGAATGACAGAAGATAGATGATCAAACGAGGGCTAAAAGGTGGAGAATGTGGTAAAAAGAGAAGAGGAAGACCAAGGAAAAAATGGTTGGAGGAGGTTAGAAGATACCTAAGAACAGTGGGACTAAGGGACTGGCAAAACGACGCGAGAAACAGAAGAATGGAAAGGGGGAGTGAAAGATCTCGAAGCCGAAGGCTAGATAGTAGAGGTGGGTTCGATTTGGTCATAGGGTGCTGGAACGGAGTGAGAGCGGCGTATTAATCACGTGATACCGGAGCGTCTGGAGTGAGAAAGTCTATCTCGAACGAGTTGGAGCGGATTTGAGTATTTGAGAGTGTTTAAAAATAATGTAACCTCACTTCTTTTATTTACTTTTATAATTTATTTATTTTGTTGTTCGTCTTTTATGACTTTTAAGACCAAAGCTAAAAAAACTTTGATTTAAAGGCTGTTTACTAAATATAACTATTTAAATAATATAATTATAGTTTGTTTAAATAATTTGCATAGTTTGTTGTTGGTAAGTACAGCCTTATTCCGTTCACTGTGAAATCACCAAAAGGAACTCGGGGTGCGCCGCACTTTTCGCTCTAAAGGGGCATCTCAAACGGTTTTGGAGCGAAAAGAGCTTACGGAGTGGAAAGAGTGTGCAAATCGAACCCACCTTAGATAGGCCTGTAGTGCTGATATTATTTACCTTCATCCTACGGGAGCTAGCGTCCTTTGAAGAACACACTGTTGTCAGTTTGTTGAGTATATCTCAGGAAAACCGCTTCCTACAAACTTACTCAAACTCACACAAATAATTTCATCAATATCGGTCCAGCCGTTTATACATGTACAGTGCTATTCAAAAGTCCCCTCCCCCCCTCGTATCTTTTGAACGGCTTCACTTACATTAATAAAATTTGGAGAATGAAAATAAAGTGTTGTTAACTTCTCTACGAATGGTAACAGGTGACGTAATAGTAATAGATGACGTCACAGTGCCACTCTGGCCAATAATTTTAAATAGGACCTTATGGCAAGTGATATCTCATTTGAAACGCATTGACATTGGCTACATAGCCGTATTAATTTTGTTTGGGTTTAAACTAATTTTGATGGATAAATTGATTAAATACCAAAATTATTATTTCACATTTAAATATTGAAGATTTTTCAGTACGCCTCTGGTTAGTTGTCAAAAAAATTGACGTTTTTAATTTAATAGTATTTGTTGCTTTGCAAAGTTTTTCTAAACAGCTTAAATATTTAATTTTATTATTGTTTAACGAGACGTTTAAAAGTTTACATAGGCAAAATGATACGTACTCAAGCCGACAAAGTAGCAGCTATCTTAATAATTGGTGAATCTGGAAAAAATCTCTATGAAGCGAAATGTTTATTTAATGAGAGGTATCCAGATCGCCCTATCTCGAGAACTTATTTAAGGGAGCTTCTTCACAAGATGCCAAACGATATGGTCGACCAACATTTAGTGATGATAAAAAAATTGATATAGTTGCTGGTAGTAAACCCTACTTCCTCTTCAACTAAGTTGCGTCTATCTGTGAAGTAAGTAAAAGTACAGTACAGAGAGTGTTGGATAAAAATAAATTTCAACCATACAAGTTAAAAATGGTGCACCACCTTTCGGATGACGACCTCGACAGAAGACTCGAATTCTGTGAATGTATGACAAATAAAATTAGTCAAAACCCGCATTACACAAAAACAATTTGTTTTAGTGACGAAAGTACTTTTTGCCTCAATGGAAATGTGAATACACAAAATGTGAGGTATTGGAGTGACACAAATCCTCACACCTTTCGTGAACAACATACCCAATTTCCAGAAAAAGTCAATGTTTAGGCAGGTATTTTGGGAAACCACATAGTTGATCCTGTTTTTCTAAATTCAAATTTAAGCGGTGAAGTGTATCTGGAGATGTTACAAAATGCAATTGAGCAGTTAATTCTTGAAATTTTGGAAGATAATCCAGATGAATTCGGCCATCTGGAAATAACATTTCAACAAGATGGTGCTCCTGCACATTATTATGGTGCAGTAAGACGTTACCTGGATGAAGAATATCGAGGTAGATGGATCGGCCGGCGAGGTCCTATAGAATGGCCACCTCGGTCGCCAGATCTGACACTATTAGATTTTTTTCTATGGGGGTACTTGAAACCTGAAATCCAAGGTTTATACTACGGCACCAGATAGCATTGGCGTTTTGAAAGAAAGAATTAGTGAAGAATGCAATGCAATTTCAGCTGACACATTCGAACGAGTACGACAAGAGTTTACTAATAGGATGTATTACTGTCAGGAAGTAGACGGAGCACATTTCGAACACTTGCTATAAGAATACATTGTTGATATTTGATTAAATTTAAAAAAATCATTTCAAAAATTTTGGTATTTATTTAATTTATCCGTCAAAATTAGTCCAAACCCAAACAAAATTAATATGGCTATGTAGCCAATGTCAATGCCTTTCAAACGAGATATCATTTGCCATAAGGTTCTATTTAAAATTATTGGCCAGAGTGTCACTGTGACGTCATCTATTACTATTACGTCACCTGTTACCATTCGTAGAGAAGTTTACAACACTTTATTTTCACACTCCAAATTTTATCAATGTAAGCGTAGCCGTTCAAAAGATACGAGGCGGGAAGGGGACTTTTGAATAGCACTGTATAAATATAGTACATTAATACATTGCAAACGTGCGATGCCGGAGCGGGTCGCTAGTTATGCATATAAACCTTCCTCTTGAATCACTCTATCTATTGCTGAAAATTGCATCAGAATTAGTTGGGTAGTTTAAAAGATCCAAACTACCAGACAACTGAAGCGACTTCATTTTATAATATATTTTTACATCATTGGGCTGGTTTTAGTAGGAATTTCTAAGGATCTCTAATTTTTTCTAGTGAAAAATATTTGCAAAAATACAAAATATTTCCTCTTTAGAGTATAGATATAGAAGTATAGAGTAGTACAGAAGAGTAGATTAGTATATGTGGTGTGGAAGGGTATGTTGGCATCGGAGAACGAGCACGCATTCCCCTTCGAAAATATCCAATACTTTGTAACGCGCATATCATGTTATTTAAGAAGAGGAAGGGAATTTAATTATTGTCTTCACCCTTCCCCTTCTTGAATAAATTGATATGAACGTTACAAAGTATTGCACGCATTCACCTTTCCCCTTTAAAGATATCCGATACTTTTTAACGCACATATCAAATTATTCAAGAAGGAGAAGGGTGAATCCAATAATTATACTCCCTTCCCCTTCTTAAATAACTTCATGTGCATTACAATACATTCATCCTTCCCCCTTTTTTTGAAAAAGATCCAATACTTTGTAAGGGGAAGGCTTAACAGTTTGTCCATTCCAGGTTGGACACAATCAAAAATGTCTACCACTTCTTTAAATGCTTCGACGATTTCCCTTTTATTTGGGTCCATATTAAAATAGATAATTTATAAACGTTTGTATCACGTACAACACAATTCAAATTCAAGCAATGCGACTAATATTTCCGGTTCGAAATCAAACTTGAAAAACAGTAAGAGAAAGAAATATATTTACTACAAATCTGGTGTATATTTGTGGTTATCGCCGATTTTTTACTGGCGTTACGCACTACTACTTACGCTAGAGCTTATGGGAAGAGTACCGTAAGGCTCTTACTGAGTTCAATGTTAAACTTCGGAAATCGAAGCGCAGCTCATGGAGGACCTTTTGTGAGAACCTTAATGAAACACCTGAAATTAGCAGAGTGCAGAAGGCTCTATCAAAAGGCCCTCAAGAAAACATAGGGGCGCTTAAACGTGAAGATGGTACCATCACAATAACCTTCCAGGAAACTGTGGAAGCTTTATTAATAAAACATTTTCCAGGGTGCACAGCATCTAGAGAAACAAGAGAGGACAATGGGTCCGTAAGGAGCAGAGCAGAACTCAAGATGGACTGTCCCCTTGTTAATAAAATTGCATCACCTGAAAGGATTAAGTGGGCCTTAGGGTCCTTTAAGCCATTCAAGGCTCCAGGCCCTGATGGAGTGTTTCCGGCACTCATTCAGAGAGGGCAGGACATCTTAATTACAACGCTGATCAAGATGTTTCGATCCAGCCTATTATATGGCCATGTTCCTCATGCATGGAGGAAAGTAAAAGTCATATTTATACATAAGGGGGGTGCAAAACCCCTTGACGACTCCAAGTCGTATCGTCCAATAAGTCTATCGTCGTTTATGCTCAAAACGATGGAGAAACTAGTGGATCAATACATCAGAATGGAGGTGTTATCAGCTAAACCTCTTCACAAGTACCAGTTTGCCTATCAAAAAGGCAAATCAACGCTATCAGCCTTACATCAAATTGTCAAAATCATAGAGGGAGCTCATGATTCAAAGGAGATTGCCCTAGCAGTCTTTATGGACATAGAGGGAGCCTTTGACAATGCTGCCTATGATTCAATGACGCAGTCTCTCAGGAAGAGAGGGATTCATAACTTCATCATTAAATGGATAAATAATATGCTGAGGGGAAGACAAGTATCCACAAGCATTGGCAGTGCCACACATGAAGTAAGTACCAAAAGAGGCTGCCCACAGGGGGGAGTCATATCTCCGCTGCTGTGGTCGCTGGTGGTAGATGAACTACTAAACGACCTGAGCAACGCGGGGTTTGACGTTCTGGGGTATGCCGATGACATAACTATAACAGTGAGGGGCAAGCATGACTCCATCATAGGGGAGAGAATGCAGGAAGCCATTGACCTAACCAAAAATTGGTGCCGTAAGGAGGGTATGAATATAAACCCTCAGAAGACCACAATAGTTCCATTTACCAAACGAAGGAAAATAAAGTTACCTAGTTTTCAAATAAATGGAACTATCATACCTCTTTCCAAGGAAGTCAAGTACCTAGGGGTGACACTGGACCAAAAACTAACGTGGGAGAGTCACCTGACTAGAACAACCAACAAGGCCATCAAAACACTGTGGTCGTGCCGCCAAATGGTAGGCAAAACGTGGGGTTTGAACCCCAGAGCTATGAACTGGATCTACAGGCAGATCGTTAGACCTGCCATCCTCTATGCGTCAGCAGTTTGGTGGAAGAAGGTAGACCAAAGAACAGCCCAAATAAAGCTGGCCAAAGTACAAAGACTAGCGTGTCTGAGTACTATAGGAGCCATGAAAACTACACCTACTGCCGCGATGGAGATCCTGCTTGATCTGGATCCCCTACCGGTAGTGATTAAGGAGGAAGCTATGAAGCAAATCCTCAAATTACATGAGGAACACCATTTTAAAGAAGGTAACCTCAAGGGGCATCTGGAAATCCTCAAGGTCACTCCCTTGATGGACATGGCTTCAGTGAGTGACCCGATGCAACTAAAAATGATATTTGATCATAAATACAAGGTTCGGATCCCCAAAAGGGAAGACTGGACGGGAGACACAGTATGCATACTGGAGCACTCCCAAAAGTGGTACACAGATGCATCAAAAATGGAAAATGGAGTGGGGGCAGGAGTGGTGGGACCAAGGTTCAACAGACATGTGTCCCTCAGTGCTGACACCACCATTTTTCAAGCAGAGGTCTATGCCATCCTCATGGTGGCTGAACACCTGATCAACAAAGACCGATGCAAACAACACATAAGTATCATGTCGGACAGCCAAGCGGCATTAAAAGCACTCCAAAGTAACAGCTTGAGATCAAAAATGCTTCATGAGTGCCATCTGGCTCTAAGCCAGCTGGCGGACAAGAATAAAGTTGAACTTGTCTGGGTGCCAGGGCATGTGGGTATAGCAGGCAACGAGGAGGCAGATCAGCAAGCGAAACAGGGTGCACAAAAGTCCTTTATAGGACCAGCTCCCATGTTTGCTTTTGGACAAAGAGACTACCAGAAAGTCATTACCAACTGGATCAACAAAGAAATCAACAGAACCTGGAATGCTATTACAGGTCTCAAACATTCAAAGAAATTCCTCAACCCTAACAAAAAGAGGGGAAGGGAAGTGTTAAAACTAAGCAGAAGGGAGCTAAGACTACTTTGCGGCATACTAACAGGACATATCCACTGCAGGCATCACCTGAGAAAGATGGGACTGGTGGATGATGACACTTGTAGGTACTGTGGTGAAGAGGTGGAAACTATGGAACACATTATCACGAGCTGCCCGGCGTTATGCCGCAAAAGACAGAAATTCTTAGAATTTATTTTCATCATGGAAGAAGAATTACTAAACCTACCGATCAGGGGCTTGATCGACTTTGTCAATGACATAGATCTCTCCTGAATCCAACAAGAGGGGGGCACAAAAGATCTTACTTGGTCGCAGTGCAGGAGGTTGCGAAAACACTCACCCTGTTCTTAATAATAATAAAATACGCTAGAGCTTGTCTGTCATTTGTCATTTGAATTAATTGATTTCATGGAAATTTGCAGCCTTTCAAATATATATTCATAAAAGTGGGAATTTAAATAATATGATGAGGAAAGTAACTGAAATTGTATTACAATTAACGAGAATATATGTTGTTGATCACTTTCCCGTACAGTGCGATACATTTAAACTGTTGTTTGTGTAAAATTTCGTATCTAGTCCAAATGTGATGGCTCAAGTGGCGAAAAAACCCTTTTTTTTTAATTTTTCACTGTAGATTGTGTTTAACCCGCAAATTTGTCGACGGATAATATTCAAAATAGGTGAGTACTATCGATTTTTCGCAAAATCAGTCAAAAATTCATGTGTCCATATAGTTTAACGGACTCTCTATTTTGAAATAACAAACCTTCTCATCGTCACTTTTAGTCACTGTTAATTTACGAGCCATTTCATTTTTGGAATCAGGTATAGTAACAATTATGACTTCATGCCTTAATTTAACATTGTCCATTTTCATTGCACATAATTCACTAGAACGACACGCTTCAGCAATTCCCATTATCATCAAATGAATATCATCGGGGGTTTCGTACAGGAATTTATTTACATCTTCCCTGGCAAACACAGTAGATTTTTTGGGTTTATATCCAACATTTCTTCTTTTTAAAAATGCTCGGAGTTTAGGATACTTGGAAATATCTATCTTTTCTTCTATGAAAACGGTGGACTTCAGCATGGAATATTCACACCATAAGCTTGATGGAGACATTAAAGGCTTGGTCACACAGAACGCGGTCTGCTTGCCGCGAACCATACCGTTGCGGTCTACGCGTCCCAAAAGCGGTCGTCGAACGTTACACAGAGCGCGGTTATAGTCCCGTCCCGTGCCCCACGTATTTATAGGTGATGAAGGTTTTGGGTTACAAACATATTTAATGCGTCCTTTCCCTAGACCTGTCATCTTGAACGATGAAAGAAAGAAAATATACAATCTACGCCTAAGTAGAGTCAGACGGGTCGTTAAAAATGCCTTCGGCATTTTGGTTCAGAAGTGGCGAATTTTTTTAAAACCTATTGATTTGGAAATTGAAGCTGTAATACATGTTGTAAAAGCTACGTGTTGCTCACATAACTATCTGAGAGTTGAACTGTTGTACTGTTTTGATGGATACAGAAAGTGAAACCGAACCCATTCGTGCATTTGCTCCAGCAAGACCAACAAATCGAATAGCCACAAATGCTGCATTTGAAGTGCGAGACATTTTTGTAGACTATTTCAATAATTAAATTGTTAAAAAATGCTACTTACCATTTTCTCCTAACTCCTGGCCTATCCTCTTCCACGTTTCGTCCTTCTTTAATATGTTTTTGTACTCTTTAAGACTTGTGTTATAAAGATAAGGATAGCCACGAACTTTTTCTATTAATTTTTCGGTATTTTCACCCATTTTGCATCAAATAGATCTCGGCGGTCACGAAATATCTGTCTTGAAATACAACTGGAAATTGCCCGTCGCGTCCTGCCGTCGGCCCGTCTTCTGTGTGGCGGGGGTAACGTACCGCTTTGTACTACAGATTGACGGGCTGACGGCAGATCGCGGCGGGCAGACCGCGTTCTGTGTGCCCAAGCCTTAATACAGCAGAAAATTTTCCAAAAGCACGGTTTCTGAAAATGCAGTAGCAGTCTTTGTTTGGCACCATTTCTTAAGGTATTGCTTCATACCTCTTCCTAGATTTTTCTGCTAGCCGCGACAGACAAGCATTATTTGCTGATTCCTCTATGTCCATTTGGCTGTTATACAAATCAATTATTTTGATATCTCTCAACTTTTTATCATAAACTGTCCACTGGATGTTGTTGATAAAATAACAATGCTTGTGACGGGTTAGAAACCGGCCAAAGCTGTCCATAATTTTAAGCAAAAAGTATCGAATTAAATTGATAAAAATCCAAGAATAAATTCTGGTCAACCCTTATTACTCCCAGAAATCAAGACAGAAAATACCGAACCACTCCACCGAAGAAAAATTAACATTGAAGAAATTCCTCCAGACAAAATTCCTTAAAGAAGAAAACAGAATTCAAAAAGTCAGCTTAAGAAATACTCCACACAACTACGCCTACATATTGTCTACGCCACTCTACGTAATACCTACTTGCTATCATTATTTTTGTTGTAGTACTCATATCAAAATCGAGATGCAAGCAACAACCTACAAGAGAAGTTATCAAAGAAATTACCCACAAACCAAAACCAAGAATGAAAAATGTCCAAATAGAAGAAGACGAATAATCAATCCACACCCTGTATGGATCTCTCTGGGGATGGAGGAATTATATAATCCTTTTTGCTTATTTTTAACTATTCTTGCTATTTCATATCATATCTTATCTTTTATTCCTAGAACCTGTAACTGTTGTTAAAGAAGAAGCCTACTCGGCATCTCCCATAGAACCTTCTTTTGTACATTTTTATTCAGTCTTATTCTAATACTTGAAATTGTATGTTGTTTGACATTTAATAAAAAATAAAGTTTTTAAAAATAAAGTTTCGGAAGAAACTTATTATATTATTCGCGAAATAACAACAACCACAGCTAAACATCAAATGGCAAGAGTAAGAGGGATTTTAGATATGTAAACAACAGCGCCATTCAATTATTTGAGGGATTTTCGGCTACAAATAGTTCCATAAGGTCGAGCTTCTTTCTAGTTTTCATTCAACGTCGTCGGCAACCGAATAAGAGAGCATTTTTTGCCACAAATCCTTACAAACGTATGCAGATCATTCTAAACCCGTCTTCATTTAATTTTTCATAACTTCAACACCCTGTATTTCGGAAAGTAAATAGGCTGGACCCCTCAATCCTTATATCATTTTGTCCAATTTTATCTACATGCGAAAGTTTTAAGTGGCATTTCAAATCACCCTGTATATTAAGGGCTTTTCGAAAAAAAATTTATTTCTGGTAAAAATGTGTGCATCCCCTAAAACCAATCAAATCAAATTTCTGTTGGCCCCTTTGGGGATGACACTGTATGTTTGAACGGAACGTTCCTTACATGGAAAATATTCACAAGCTGACTCATAACTACGAGGTTAACGGATGACATACATTTTAGATTTAAGAGTCCTTGTATATTTTCATATGATTATTTTTCACCCTAAATATATATTTATTCATATATTGTAGTAGTTTGATTAATTGTATTTTATGTTCGGTTTATTTCTACGCCACTGCCTCCTAAAATTTTCCGATTACTATCCATCAGTAACAGCAGTAGTAAGCAGTAGAAAGCCATGAGCTCACAGCTGTTACCAGAGCAAGGCCCTCTTGGATATACACACTACCATTGTTGGCTTTAACCTTCCTATATGTCTATATACGTGTACAGAGACGGAGTTCATATTCACATCGTTGATGATTTTTAGCATAAAAATTGAATAGTGACTTTTGAAATACTCAAACAATTGTTAATTTGAGGACAGTTTCAAAAAGAGATGCAGTAAACTAATATAAATACGGTTCTTAAGGCATTTTTTCTTGAAACTTTCTGTTTTGAAACGGTCCATTTTCTTGGTCGGTTAATGACGTTAGGAATAAAACTGTTTGTCAACATTTGAAACGTTCTCCAAGACCGTTTTAAGCTGTTAGCAGTGTCACTACTGTCATTTTGAAATTGTTTGTTGTTTTTATACAAAACAAATAGAATTTCCGTTTTTAATTTATTCACTTTTATAGCACGGGTTTGTTAAATTTTTTGTGTTTTGCAATGGAATAAATGGTGAAAATCACTTTGGGTGAATATGAAATAACACTGGATAAATCCACCGCTGTTTATTTAAAGAATTCTAAGATTGAACTAGACAAGTTTTTTATTTACAATAACCGCTTCTACCTCTAGGGTAATTAGCGGCGGAGTTTATAAATATGTACAAATTATTTCAATAAGAAGTTTGTTAGAATTTGTGGAAAATGTTTATATGTTTCAGGAAAGAAATAATGTTTTGAGGGTTGCATTTTTCTCCAATTATGTCTTGAAGGGTTTTTTCTATTTTGAAGTTTCTTCTTTCGATTTCATATGATGGACACTGTAATAAGATATGAGACACAGTTATAGTTTTATCACATAGGACCCAAAGTGGGATAGGCTCCCGAGTCAGTAGATATTCGTGTGTTAACCTGGTGTGTCCGAGGCGGAGTCGTGTGATGGGACGCACCGGAATTCGGTCCCGCTACCTGCTGAAGGGACTACCTGTAACGGATTAAATTCGAAGTATGGTCACACCAGCGAAAATGCGATTTCGGAATTGGGTCCCATGTACCTACTATTTGTCTAATTTACGCTAAATGCGTATCGTCAAAAATAAAACAGTACGTGAAATAATAACCCAACCAAACCTACTCCTACCAAACCACCTTCGTATTTTTAGTCAATTTTTTTGTAGAATGAATTATAATAATTTTCAATAATAACCCAACCAAACCTACCCCTACCAAACCACCTTCGTATTTCTAGTCAATTTTTGAAGAATAAATTATAATAATTTTCAAAAATAACCCAACCAAACCTACCCCTACCAAACCACCTTTAATACCCACATGAAATCTACCTGCTTCGACAGCGGACCGAATTACGAAATCACCCTTTCGGATTTGGACAAGGTCCCTGTGAGCAGGTAGTCTTTTTGCTAGGTACCCGGACCGAATTCCGAAACACCGGTGTGATGATGGGCTGGTGTTGACGTTTATTTGTGTTGCACTGCCATTTACCTATGTTAGGTTTTACTTGTTGGAGTTTGGATGCTTTTTGTTTCCATTCCGTATTCCAGTTGTTAAGTATCTGGCGTCGAAAATAAGGCTTTAAATCTGAAGCATGCGTGTGGTATGTGGACGTGTTTGGTTGGTTTGCTGCGATGCGGGCATATTCGTCTACTGTTTCGTTCCCTTTTATTCCCGTATGAGATGGGACCCATAGGAAGGCAATCTCTTTGTTAAGTTGACTTAAGTTGTAAAGCTCGTGTTTGATTATTAAATTAAATATTATTTCCGATTTTAGATCCTGATTTTGCTCAAAAATGTTATGCTCAACTTCAACAAGTTCTAGAAAATAATAACATTGTAATATCGAAGCTATTAGGCAATCCAACGACCTGTCAAATAAATTCAATATGGCCCTGGTTGGCAAACAATTCATTAGTACGTTTGTTTACTTGTTCAGTTTTGTTAATTGTTGAAGCTTTTTTTGAAGTATTTGGGTATAATTACCTTTGGTTTTATTCAGATTTATAGAAAATAGTGAGACCTAAGTTCAGTTTTGAAAAAAAAATGCCAGTAACGCGTATTGTGGTGGGTTGTGGAAGCCGTGCAGATCGGGACCATTTGCTTAGTTTTTTTCGCATTCCCACATTGAAAAACTTGCCATTGCCCACATATAAACTATTTATCAAGGAAAAGGAGGGATGTGTGGTTAGCAGCCATCAAGATGGAAGATCTACCACTTGAAACTCTTTGAAACAACTAACGATTACTTCGATAATAATCAAAATGTAAAATAAACACCATTAAAACTTGCTGTATATAGCTTCCTTGCTACGGCTTAAAAGCTTTGTTTGTCAACCAGGCGCCATCTTGACAGTTGAAAAGTCACGTGGTTTGAATTCCCTAATACTCAGAGACAAACGTCAACAAAGTGAAACTGGCCTTGCAGACGACATATACATACTGATCACGTGACGTTTAAAAACGTCTCATTTTTGCGATCGCCACTTACCATTACGTCACGACGAAACTGTGTCAAAACGGTCTTTGAAACTGTTTGGTCAAGAAAAAATACCTTTAATAAATATTGTGAAGTCTGGATAACGCGCGAAATACAACCATACTTGCGACATGTTCGTGGCGACATAAACAGTGCGGTACAGTCGCAGTATTGTAACTTCTTTGCTTACAGCCACGTTATTGTCGCATAATTATTGTCTCAATGTGTTTAGAGAAAAAACGGAAGAAGCAGATACTTAAGTGTCGACAGTTCAACACATTTTTCCCAGAATTCAAAAAGCAGAAAGTTTTTCCGTACTTTAAATTGAGTATGACTTTATTCAACGAACGATTATTGTAATAGTAATTTATTTCATACTGTACTCTTAAACATACCTTTACTTACTTGATTTCAATCCGGAAAATAGACTTTTACGGGATAGTAGCACGTAATATTTCATTACATGCTACTATCCCGTAATGAAATTTTACAGGCTTTTACATATTAAAAACTAATAAAAAATCAGTTATGCTTCAAAAGTATAAATAAACATTTTTATTGAAAGAAAAATTAATACCAGGTTGGTTGGTAACTAATACTATTTATTTTTGTACAACTATTACCTATGTTCGTCACAGACGGAGTTATCACCCAAGAGTATATACTTTTGGTTTACAAGTTATTTATTGTAGATAAATGGTATCAATTGTATAATAAAGGCTCCAAACACTATGTATAGACACACTGTGGTTCAATTCGGATATGTTAACTTTAAATCCAGTCATCAAGAAAGTCTGTTCACAACGGTAAACCTTGGTATATATGTATAAAACAAAAAAAAAAGGTGGATCCTACTTTGTTTATGGGGTTACTGTGAAAAACGAATGGGGCTCCAAAGCCGGAAAACAGCTCAGAGGTGGAGTGTCTTAATACAGGGTAGTCGAAGATCCCTCCAGGCGAGTAAATGGGTCCAAACAGCAAATTCAAGTATATGGTACTTCGCCAACCAAAGATCTAAGTAGCATGCAGATATCAAGCAAACTCAAAGCACCAGCTCAGGTTTCCAATGAAACACAAAAAGAGAAGAGTAGAATGTACAGTACAGTAAAGTACGGTAGATTAGATGTCTAAAATAGAAATATCTAGTAGTGAACTATGTCTACAACCATAAACCGCTAGGTAAAATAGTATGTACATGGTTTCGATGTTATTTGAGCACCTACCTGTTGATGATGGTTCGACCTCGTAGTAGTCACTATTGGCAAGATTCACAATCGAATCCTTTTACAAGAAATTACCAACTACTGGTTAATATAGAAATTATGGATCTCACAATCCTATTAGCCTAAATCCTCAAACTTGAGATTATTAAAAGCATATGCTTCCAGTGTCAAGCTAATTAAGTCTGAAGAATGACAAAGAACGAGACAATTGACAGACAGGCATTTCCTGTGAAGATCAGGTAAGACACTTGATATTTCTATTAATTTTATCAGTCAATTTCTAGCAACATACTTAATATTTTAACCTTGACCTCAGTAGAGAGGTTGATGAACCTGCTAGGTCAAGTTCATGGTTCCATGACAATCAATTATTGACAAGCTGTCAACCATAACTGACAGACAGTAAATATAACCAAGAATCAGTCCAAGGAAATAAAAGTCTGGTTTTTAATACTATTCATTAGAGATTGGTTTCTTACTCTACTAATTAACATTTTATTTCAGGGTCGCTATATGGAAGAAGGACAATTCCCTTAAGGAGAAACTACAGTCAGGAAGAAAGAGTGATATTTGCTTAAGCCTTAAAACCGTAACAAGTATCATATTATTTAAAAACAATATTATGTTTCTATGGGTACCGACTACAGGTCAGCTATCTTAGCATTGAATGCAAATTTAAAAAAAAACCAACGCCGATAAATATACTAATATTTTATTTTTTAGCAGTATGAAATAAGCAGTACTCGTTTCGAAATTCCAGACTCGGTAGTCGTCTCGTCCGTAAACATCTCACTCGTATTGTAAAAGATTACTTACCGGACTAGTAACGTAAATATCTATTACGTCATAAGTCCGGTAAATCAAGTATGAGATGTTTAAGGACGAGGCGACGAAGGAGCCGAGTCCTGAGTATCGAAATGAGTACTCTAATAGACTTACCGGATGTATCACGTAACGTATTTTATTTCATAGTGTCTGGTAGATTTAGTTCATTTTTTACTGTAAAAACCGAATTTTTCACTCTTACGTTATTACACTAACGTCAATATTTGACATTATTATGCTCATTTTTGTATTAAAATCACAGTACTACTTCTACATAGCAACGATGTAAATATGCATGTCAATAAATTAACAGTCCGGTAAGTGTTTCTTGGTTACACTTACCGGCTCTGAAACTGTAATAGCTCACTTACCGGACTCAAAATGGAGTAAGTAAGTCATCAAGTCATCTAGGATTCTGAAATACTGTGTAGTTCGCAAGTATGTGGATGGAGGTTTCTTCTTCCATTCCACAAAATCTACAATCTTCTTCCTCCACTATTTTAAGCTTTTTAAGGTGTCCATTCAGGCGACAATGTTTTGCTTTGACTTATGCATTCATTTGATCTCAACAGGTTGTAGTCACCCAGAAGAATCTTTGATTGCTTAAGCCCTACTAGATCTTTCCAATTGTCAGATCTTCTCTTTTCTTCGGCTTTACCTATTTCTTCCAATATTATATTGGAGCTGATTCCGCAAAAGGGTTCCGGCCCCCAAAAGGGTATTTCAGTCCCCCCCTTCGCTAGTTCATCTGCTATTTCGTTTCCTTCTATTCCAGAGTGTCCTGGAATCTACAGTAAGGTGACTATATTGTTCTCGCCTAGTTTATTAAGTTTGCCTAGGCATTCCCACGCCATTTTGGAACTGATTACACAAGAACTTAGCGCTTTAATGGCTGCTTGACTTTGCTCTCTATATCCTTTGTCAATATTGAGCTGGGCACACTTTCGTTTCACGTGAATTTCCACTTGAAAGATACTTGGGGTTTTTCCCAAGCTTTCAGAGTGTTTGGTTCCTGGCCCGTACACTCCTATTCTAGTTCCTTCTATTGCTTTTGAGCCGTCTGTGTACCATTGAATGGCATTCTTTCCAAGTCTGGAAATGGTATTTGGATCCCATTCCTTCTTGTTGCTTAATTCCGAAACGAATTTCTTTGAAAAATTATACTTTTTCATCATAGCATCTTGTGGCATGTCCCAGTTTGTCCGATTTCTAAGAAGTGAAGAGGTGGTTTTTTTTTCAATGATTCAACTTGGACCGAAGTCCCCCTTTGACATCATTGACATGAAATAAAGTGTTCCCATACAACTTCCATCCAATCAGAAATGATCTTGACAAATATCGATATTCGCAACAAATGACCTAATTTGCAAATCGTTTACAGATATTTTTAAATAATACGAACCTTCACATGGCAAATTCCTTCTGAAATTTATTTCCCCATTGGTGGAAAGATATGAAATTTTTTGGGTTGGCAACTTGGACCAAAGTCCCCCATTGCACAACATGTGGTCACACCAGCGAAAATGCGATTTCGGAATTGGGTCCCATGTACCTACTATTTGTTTAATTTGACTTTTATTTTCCTTCACATTTTTTTGGGCTTAGGACCAACAGTACACACTTATTGTTGTTGTACTGGCATGTTTAAAAATTTACGCTAAATGCGTATCGTCAAAAATAAAAACAGTACGTGAAATAATAACCCAACCAAACCTACCCCTACCAAACCACCTTCGTATTTTTAGTCAATTTTTTTGTAGAATGAATTATAATAATTTTCAATAATAACCCAACCAAACCTACCCCTACCAAACCACCTTCGTATTTTTGAGATAATGATTTTTGAAAACAAAATTTAAACCCATCTATTATTAATAAACGCTTACCCTTTTCACTCGTCATAGAGGTGAAATTAATATTTTCCATGTCAAACAAACAAACAAAATCACAATAACGGACACAAATAAACACGTCTTACACTCTGCACTTCAAAAGAACAATTGCTAAAAATAATCTTTTAATACCCACATGAAATCTACCTGCTTCGACAGCGGACCGAATTACGAAATCACCCTTTCGGATTTGGACAAGGTCCCTGTGAGCAGGTAGCCCTTTTGCTAGGTACCCGGACCGAATTCCGAAACACCGGTGGCTGGTGAGCGACATAAAAAAAGTCGTTATGGAAAATGTTATCTAGATTCAGAGGACTACAATAAATCTGAGAAGATCGCAAACGAAAAAGCAAATAGCCACCTGATCTTATCCAATACGAAGGTGATTGAATGTTTAAATTGGTGACGATTCGTTTGAATAAACTGCTCTACAAAAGTTGAGGAAATCCGTGAATTCGGAAATTGTGTTTTATTAAATTAAAATTTTTGATCACCAAGTGTTCATATGTTATAAATTAAATTATTTTTCTTTTATGTGAGCGTTTGTTTGCCTTTTTGCGCAATAGGTTTCCAATTTTGGACACAAAAACCAACAATTTGGGGTTATTTGCGTTTTTAATTTTGAATTTACTATTTGGACACTTACTTGTAACATGTAACTAAAAAAGTTTCTAATTAATTCTAGACATAATTAATGTCGTATGCCTATCTTCAACTGTTTCGGAAATATTAAGTGTTTTCAGATTTATTTCAAAAATAACATTAAATTATTTTATTTCACAAATTCGCTACATTACACTCAATTTCTCATTTAGCTCTTGATATTGAGAAAGTAAGCAAAAACCATTGCTGCGTTCCTTTTTACTGATATGAAATAAAAAAAATACAAAAACAGTTTTGTTTATTTTCATATAAATCTCGTAGCCTCGTCAACTTGTTTGCCTGCATGACTGTAGTGATCTGACATTGATGCTATTGTCGTTTGAATTTCGTTAACTGTACGTGAGAATATCAGAAAAATGGTTAATTTAACAGAATGGCACAAAATAACCATTCTACAAATGATCGATTATGAAGATAATATGGAAGTTTCTCGCTTATATCCCAAGGAACAATTAGCAAAATAGAAAAGCAGTCACGGTCATGTTAATCGTCAAAATTGCCGATATTGGTCTACTGAGAATCCTCACTGGATGAGAGAAGAACATACGCAATATCCTGAAAATAATATTGTGTCAACTTTGACAAACATATCCTGATCCAGCAAGCCTACAAGCTCCTGCTAAAACAATATGCTTCAGCAAGATGGAGCACCGCCCCATTACCAAATCAATGTCTGACAGTACCTTAACCAAATTTTTCCAAATCAGTTAATAGGGAGGAATGGATCGATAGAATGTCCAGCACGATCTCCTGATCTGACGCCATTAGACTACTTTTTATGAGGATATGTCAAAAGTATAAACCCCTCAACTAAGATGACTCAAGAATCACGCTTGCGATTAGAACAGTCACGTCTGAGATGTTGAGTAACGTTAGAAGACATTTCTATACCAGATTAGCATGTTGCCAAGACATTCGCGGCGATTATTCCCTACATTGACATTAATGTTTGTTTTAATATTATTAAGAAATAGTCAGTATTACTTATTAGGTTTTTATTGTAATGTAGCGAGTTTGTGAAATCAAATTATTTTTTGTAATAAACCTGAAAACCTGAAGATAGGTATAGGACATTATACATGAATTAAGTCTAAAATTTTCTGAAAAATACCAAAAATAAATAATTTAAAATAAGAGAGTTCGTATTGGCCACTGTCACATGACACACCCTAGGTATATAATTTGTTTTTCGAAAAAAATGCGCATATAAAAATACAAATCGACGTCTCCAAGCGTTTTGCCCAACACGCTTTTATTTATTATTTATCGAATTTATTTCATTTGGCTGTTTCACACTGTATATATGAACAATAAGAAAAGTCAGATATTTATACATAGTGTCCTCAAATATAACAATCAGATAGGTACTTGAGTAAAGGTACGGTTTCGCTAGTGCGATTGCGACTGCGATTGCAACTGCGACTACGACTAAACGCAAACGACTGCTTCAATGATATTGTATGTTTACGGTTTAACTCGTGCGTTCCGACTGAACACGACTGTGATCGAGTCGCAGCCGTTGCGTCCCGACTGCTATGCAGACCAGTCAAGTCGCAGTCGCAAGGGAAAAATGGCTCGTTTTTCAGCGAACAACGACGAAATCTTGCTAGATTTAATCGAAAAAAGTCTCTAAATTTCTTTTCATCTTCTTTTAAATGGGCATTTATAAGAAGATTAAAACAGCCTTCTTCTGCACGTCTCCGGAATATTACATGTGTCTTGCATCTTTTTCGCAATAGTCTGTGTTGTAATAAATATTCATCATCTTCCTCTTCTTCTAACAAGACAAGAGTCAGAAGATCGACGTCATCCATTCTACCTCTCTTGCATTCTATCGTTTTAAAACTGTTCCTGTCGCAGTTCTAGACGTTTCACCGAAACACTACCATTCGCAATCGCAGTCGCAGTCGTATGAATCGCACCAGCGAAACCATATAAGTCGTAGTCGCAATCGCAGTCGCAATCGCACCAGCGAAACCGCACCTTAATGGATATATTTTTCTGCTATTAGATTGGATTAAATACAAATATGTATGCAATATAATTGTAATTGAAGTATATTAGTAATTATTGAAATAAGGTGAAGGAAGAATTGGAGCACAAAATATTTAAACCCTCCGATGTAGCAAGTCCGTTGCTGTGTGCGTATGTGAATAGAGGAAGGGATTTCGGATTTTACAAACGGCTATTGATTTATTACTCTATATTTGTGTTGCTAAAAAGGTTTATGATGATATTAGGAGAGGAATTGGAGTTTTACATGTGCACCACTTCAACTTTCAAGGGGGAAAATGAACCGGGAGAACAGTAGTTAGGAACGTATGTCAGTACGAGTTGTTTTTTATTAAAAGTGAAAACTGATGAATCACCAATGATTCAGATATAAGTGATAATATAATAAAATGCAAGTGTTTTTAATGGTTTATTTGAAAACTAGCAGACCCGACAGACTTTGTCCTGTTTTGTCTTACAATATTATACAAATTTTGATTTTTTACTTTTATAACAAAATATCACATTGTTACTTATTTTGGGTGACAAAAATCAAACAGAAGCAATATATCTCTTGAAAATTTGAATTTCCTGAATTTTATTTAAATGTTTCTTGAAATAACCGTATCAAAAAATACTCCTATGGTAAATACCATTAACAGATGTCGAAGAATAATTATTTATATTCACACTTCATGCATTTTTGAAAAATAATATTTTTCAAAAACAGTCACCGTTCAACTAAGGAACAACAACTACTTCCCGTGCAATAGGCACCGCCGGATATTGAATTACACCCCAAAGTCAAACGGGGCAAGATATTTCAAAACCAACCTTTCTGGTTTGCAATTAGATGGGAGAACACAACTTGTAGACCGGTTTCGGCGTATTTGCGCCTCATCAGTACAAGGTATGTGCTATCCGTCCGAAAATCTCTAGTCCCGGACTCAATAGCACACCAAAATCCGAAAAATTTGTAACAACAAGTCAAATAGCAAATAGCAGAGCAACAAAAGAAGTAGTTAGAAGAGGAACTGGATGTAAAAGAAAGAGAGGAAGACCAAAAAAGAAGTGGATCGAAGCAGTAGAAGAGGACCTAGAGCTGTTGAACATACGCCGATGGGAAGAGGTGGCAAAACATAAAAGAGAATGGAGGAAAAGAAATGGAATGGAGCCAATCAAGCCTTAGGCCTTCATGGCCTGTAGAGCTGTTGTATATACAGGGTTATTGATTAGTGTGATAAAGTTAAGTGCCTCCTTTGTCCTTTGAGATATCAATTTGAAAATTTGAGGGTTTATAGCCATCATCAGTCTCTACATTTTAAAATTATTTAGAATCTTGAAGGGTGTTCCCGAATGCTGTGCCATATCAAAGTTTTTTAAATGAAACACCCTATATTTTATTGTATATTTGGAATCAGCTTGACCTCCCCATTACAATAATATAGGGTTGTGATGTGTTCTATATACGAAGTATTTAAAAAGTTATAACCAATTTTCCATAAAAATCGTAACAAGTTCAATACCCTGTACAATGTAAGATAAATTCAAGAATAAAAATCTGTTGTTGCCAAAGCATTTGAATAGTAGTAAAAATCCTGGAAAATTATTTATTTCGTTAATATTCATTGAATCTGATACAGGGTGAATCAAAATAAGAATACCCTGTATTTTATGTGAGAATCGAAAAGTACTACCAACATACTTCTTTTTTAATACAGCATTCCCTATACCTAAAAGTATTAGTTCTTGAGATATTTTGATTTTTCTATGCAAAACATTGATTATATCAAAAAAATATGTTCTACTACATATTCACCAACAATACCTCCCCACACATTCAATGACCATATAGTTTGACTGTGTGTCACTATGTGATATGGATTAGTTTATAAATAATAGTGAAAGTTGTGCCTATCAACACAACCATTTTTATGAAACGTGGCTCCTTACACTTTTGTGTGGGTTTTCAGTAACTGCCAGCAAAACATTAATTTAATTTTTTTCTGTCACAGAAGTTTTTGTTTTGTAGGTTGCCGCCTTTCAGGAAAACGTTCATGGTATTCTCTTGCTGATAGTAAGGCGTTTTTATTGCATTCTCCCAATATCCAGATCATATCAATGATTTCATCACTAGTAAAATTCATTTTTGCCCCAGTTCAAATTCTTCAAAACACCAAAAAAATGTACCAAACCGCTTAATCAAAAAACAATGTAGCTACTGCCATGTCATGTTATTGTCAAATATCAGTTTTTGACAAATCAATCACACCCAACTCACAATTATTTATTAAATAATTAGATATAATCAGTGTTTTGCATAGAAAAATATCTTTAGGGAATGCTTTATAAAAAAAGAAGAATGTTGATAGTACTTTTCGATTCTCACATAAAATACAGGGTGATCCATTTGAACAAACGGAGAAAATAATGTATTCTTATTTTGATTCACCCTGTATCAGATTCAAAGAATATTAACGAAATAAATAATTTTCCAGGATTTTTACTACTATTCAAATGCTTTGGTCACAACAGATTTTTATTCTTGAATTTCTCTTACATTGTACAGGGTATTGAACTTGTTACGATTTTTATGGAAAATTGGTTATAACTTTTTAAATACTCCATAGAACACATCACAACCCCCTTTATTTTTGTGATGGGGAGGTCAAGCTGATTCCAAAAATGCGATAAAATATAGGGTGTTTCATTTAAAAAATGTAACTTTGGTATGGCGCAGCATTCTGGAACACCCTGTAAGATTGTAAATAATTTAAAAATGTGAAGACTGATGATGGGTATAAACCCTCAAATTTTCACATTGACATCTCAAAGGACAGAGGAGGCACTGAACTTTATCACACTAATCAATCACCCTGTATAATTGACAAGAATGGCTAGTGCATGAATGTGTTAAGTGTATAGTTTGTGACAAAGCAGTCTGCATGTAAATGTTAAGAAACAATAACATACGAAAAAAATTTAAAACGGTGGACAGAGTCAATAGCAGCATACTGCATGTTCATATATACCCAATTACGGGAAAGAAAATGATAAAAAGCTATTAACATGTTCTTGCATGATTATAAAGTGGTCGTTTTATTGTGCTGTGAAGAAGAAAGTGTTATGGTCCTTTATCACATTCTTCTACAAGTACGTATACCTAAATTCTAAGTTATTTGAAGAGGTTAAAGCGTGAACGTGTTAATATCAGATTTTGTAGTTTTGAGAAAAAGTTAGTTAAAGTTGCTGAATTTCAATTTTTTGTTACAACTTATCTACAACGTTGTTTTTCAAGTATAGTTTAGTCACTAACCATTATAATATTGAAAATTTCAATTCATTACATACAAACCATCTCACTTTTTAAAAAAAAAATGGTAGACGTTCATGCATTACCGTAAATTCTATACAGAGTACGGCAAAAGTCCGGGACCGGACAAGTATCGAAGAAAATATAGAATTTTTGAAAAATCTTTTATTCCAAAAATTTTACTTGAACTTAAACTATAATTTGAAAATATTTTCAAATATACAAGGTGTTCCAGTTTTGCGTACCGAACTGAACTTTTTTTTCAAATGGATCTTTTGCTACCTAATGGAAGATTTAAAAAGATCACGTCTTTTAAGTCTTCAGAAAATATAGGGTTTTGTTATCCTACACTTTCACAGAAAAATCACTATCCACTTAAAGACATTTTAAGAAATAAAAAAAAACAGAAAGTAAGTTTCAAACATTAAAAAATTTTAAAAAAAATTATCTAGTATTAACTTTAATAACACACTTAATAATAATAATTAATAATTATTTCGCAATAATGAATACATTTAAAATAATGATTAACATACATAATTATCCTCTGGTGAATTATTAGGATATTTAGTAGCCGTAAAGTAAGCCATGGAACTGTCATTATCAATCAAATCAAATTTATTAAGTCAATAATTAAGTACTTACAACACAATAAGCAGAGAAAAGTATATCAAAATTTCCAGACCTGGCATCATAACCTAGGCAAGATTTGCCTGTTTTGTAATGTGCCAACTCTGGAAACCCTGTTTATTTGTACACTTATTATAAATTTAGGTTGGCACAATAAAGAAGTACATACATCCTGGTGTCATTCGGGAAAGAGTCGACAGAGAAACATAATTATACCTTTACTATTTATACTAGGACTAGGACAGAAGGCGAGGTTCAGATATTTACAATTTTCACTACTAAGTCTGTTTATATTACAAAATTGTGAGATTTTACGATATTATCTCTAAAAATGAAATGAATTTTTGTGGATCATTAGATAGTTTTTAATTCCTTCTTTGAATTTTTTAACTTTAGGTACTAGTTTGAGAGTCAATGGAATTAAGTTATAAAGCTTTGGTCCAAAGAAAAACAAAGATCGTTGTGTTACTGACTTACTGAAGCGCTGAGCTCTTGTGTAATCAGTTCCAAAATGGTGTGGGAATGCCTAGGCATACTTAATGAACTAGGCGAGAACAATATAGTCACCTTACTGTGGATTCCAGGACACACTGGAATAGAAGGAAACGAAATAGCAGATGAACTAGCGAAGAGGATGACTGAAATACCCTTTTGGGGGCCGGAACCCTTTTGCGGAATCAGCTCCAATGTAATATTGGAAGAAATAGGTAAAGCCGAAGAAGAGAGAAGATCTGACAATTGGAAAGATCTAGTAGGGCTTAGGCAATCAAAGATTCTTCTGGGTGACTACAACCTGTTGAGATCAAATGAATGCATAAGTCAAAGCAAAACTGCACTAAGAATTTTAACAGGAATCCTAACGGGACATTGTCGCCTGAATAAGCACCTTAAAAAGCTCAAAATAGTGGAGGAAGAAGATTGTAGATTTTGTGGAATGGAAGAGGAAACCCACATCCACATACTTGCGAACTGCACAGTATTTCAGAATCCTAGGGGACAGCACCTATAAGATTACTGGATAGAAGAGGGCAGTTACCTGAGTTGAAGCCTGTGGATGTCCTAAAATTCCTCCAGGAAATAGGACTAAAGGAGCTACTAGTCTCTGAGACTTTCCTCAGGAACTAAGTAGAAGTAAGGGGGCACAGTAGATCTTTTAGGTCTCAGTGAATGTTACCAAAAAAAAATACATACATACATACATACATACATAGTTATGAGAAAAAACAATTATTTATTTATAACACTTTTCTGAAAACAACAACATAATTAGTATATTTAGGAATCGTTGGTATTGATAGTAACATTTCTTGTACAATTTGTATTATTGCAGAAGTTTAGTCCCTTCGTTATTTCATTCATTAGAACTAAAGATGTTGAAGCAAACGGTTCATAGATGTTTTTGATTTTTCTGATGAAATGTCGCAGAGCTTTATGGAATTATCGAAATTTTGTTTCGGAAGAAAAGATACATGTAAATATCATTTTCAATGTTTTAATTTTTTATCTTTTCATTAATAAAGATCAGACTGTATTTTTTCGTTGGAAACAAAATTCACAGGTTCACCTGTATATTATTAAAATACGGGAGCATACACTTTTTAATGGTCATCAGACATTCCCATAGGGGTCTCCATACGATGTAGGAGTATGTACAGTTACTCATTTATTTATCAAGTATTCTTACAGATTTTACAATCTAATTACAAGAATACGGTAAATGAAAAAAAAATGTAATACGAAAATATAACAATACAAAAGAAAAAAACTATTACTTATTATTATTCTATCAGAATTGCAGTAATATAAGCAAATATTCACACGTAGATAATTGTATGTGAGAAAATCAATTTGCGAAATTTACTTGGTGATATAGTACACTCCAGATCTATGGATGCCGAAAAACTATTGGCTAGTCGAAGCATGTATTTAACAAGAGAGGTATTCTAAACATTGGATAAGATCTTGTGGGTCTTGAGAGAACATTAAAAGGAATGCATTTTAAAATATCAGGTACTACTATGACTTTATTAAGTAACTTGTACAAAAAGACCATAGTGGCGATTTGTCGTCTCTTCTCTAAAGACACTATATTAAATTATTTTCTCAAGTCAGTTGTCCGCACCGTTACATAATTGGGCCATTTGTAATGTTTTTTTGTAATACACATATCAAAGAAACTCGTTCTGTATTTTTTCAATTTGTTTTAAAATTGTTTCATGTTCGTCGTGCCAAATTATGGATGCAAACTCCAATTTTGATCGAACTAAAGTAAAGTATAACATCTTAAACGTATCTAGATTCGTAAAACCAGCACTATTTCTCATTATAAACCCTCGCATTATGTTGGCTAATTTAGTGATATTGTTTACCTACGACCCCCCCTGTAATCAGTCAATAACACACAGTCGGCATCAATGTAATGACGTCTATTACGCACGGTAAAATAAACGCACAGCTGTAAAGTAATTCGCACGGCTTCCCTAGCAACATCTTAGCAACTGTCAATAGACGTCGCCATTTTATTCAAAATTTACTATTATTTGAAAACATTCGATATTGCCACGTTTAACTATGAAAAACCCAAAGGGCTAAGTATGTATTGAATACAATTTAAAAATGGACTTTTAATTATAAACAATATATTAATTAAACGTTAGTTTTTTAATGTGTTTCTTTCATTGGTAATAGAGATGGAGATGAAAGTTTAACAAGCACCTCTAATAATGTAAATGTTGTGTCTTATACTTTAACAAGCAAAGGAAGCGATCTATGATCTGTGTTTAATAACTGTACTGTTACTATAAACAATTATTATAATAATTAATATTACGGTATTAAAAGTTATACAATAAAATTATTAAAAGTATCTATTGTTGAGGTTGTTCAAATATTATTAATAATAAGATTATAAATACAAGTACAAGTAGGTCGTAGGTAAAGTATAGTACGTAACTACTGTTGTAAAGCATTTTACGCACTCACGGAATTACGCACTAGCCACTACGCGGCATCGTGAGTAACTTTTCCACTCGTGCGTAAAATGCTTCTTACCACACACGTTACGTATTATACTATTACGTGACTATGGAATGTAAAAGTATTGTTATACACTACTCCCAAATATTTTATTTCTGTTTTACGCGATAAATCACTTCTGTATTCATAATATATTCAAAAGTAACTGGCGATTTTCGACGAGTTATTGACATTATGTAACATTTAATAATATTAAAATAAAGTTTATTTTTGATTCATGTAAATTATCATATCTTTTTGTAAAGAAACACAGTCTTTAGCCGTCTGAACTCTTTTAAACATTTTTAGATCATCAGCGTAAAGTGAACATTCTGAATAATGAATTACTGAAGACAAATCGTTAATAAATATATTAAACAAAAGAATACCTAAATTAGACCCTTGAGGTACACCAAAGTTAGCATGCAATCATGATTCACCCTGTATATTAGTTGTTGATCATACTCATAATATTTTATAGTTATATATAGCCGAACCCTTGGTATTTTCATGTTAAATCAATTTAAACAATTAAAATTTAAAATTATTAGTGTGGATTTATGCAGACACATTTAACAATTATCAATTAGCATTTAACATTTAACATTTATCAATTATAAGTTGAAATACTCATTTCACTATGACTCCATTTATGCACACAATTAACAATTATCATTTATCATTTAACAATTGCGAAGTTGGCCAACTTTTAACTTCTTAAATTAATTGTACCGAATTTTCATCTAGTGCGCAACTAGTACGCAGATCCTGAAGTTAACATCACAGATAACATACTTAACTGGTTAACATCACTTTTTTCATAGAAAAGTGGTTGATAGGTTATATTGTGTGTTTGTTTGTTTTGTTTATTTTTAATTTTCAAGTTGTAAAAATGGATTATGCTACTCTTACCGACATGACTCTCTTATGGACATGAAAATGTAGGGTTAATGGTTATTGTAAATAACTAGAATCTCGGGCTCGTGCGCATGCTTACTATTTTCTCCTAATTTATAATTGTGTCTGCATAAACGATGGCAGATTTACTAATTGTTAATTGATAAATGTTGATTGTTAAATGCTAATTGATAGTTGTTAAATGTGTCTGCATAAATCCACAGTTACCATATAAAAAACCCAAAAGTATAAAGTAGGTAAGTTAAAGTAGAATTATGTCACTGTTAAATATGGTAATTCCTGAAGAAATATTCTAGTCAGTCTAGAGAACTATTTATGGATTTTAAGTATAATGGCAGATAGTTGTAGCACTTTTATAGATAATCGCTAAGTTGGAGTTGGGCATAAAAATCCAAATTTATTGAAGGGTAGGTACCTATTAACTAATGAGTCAATCAATTTATGTGTTTGTTTTCGAACTAAGAGAACGGGAAAAATTAGAATGTTTAATTCCCAATCCTCCCTACCACTTTAATAGAAAATATAATATCCTCCAAAATAATTAGTACCGAAAATTAAAAATTAGATTTATTTTTTAATCTCTATAATTTAAGTGTTTAAAATGTTCCCCATTTCGACGCAAACAAGCTTCATATCAACTTTGTAAGTCACTTAACATATTTATGAAAAGTGGTTGCAGCAATATAATCGCAGGCGGGTTTTCCGAGTAAAATATGTTTTGTCCGAAATGTATGCATCAGGTGGCGACAGATCAGGTGAATCAGAAGGATATTCGAAGTTTGATCCTCGAGAAATTATTCTATTATCAAAATCCTGACGAAGTAATTCTAGGCTGCGCAATGCTGTATGGCTAGTTGCTTCATCTTGTTGAAACCAAGTTCTTTATATCCCTTACAAAAGGTACAATAATTTTCTCTCTATAACGCTCTTGGTGGACAGTAAGTGGATTCTGATTCTCGTCTTCAACGAAATAAGGACCAATAATTCCATGACCAGATCCCGCGCACCAAGTGCAATAATCTGGCAGGGAAAAATTGGGGCTGTAACCCAAAAAAATCTTGAGCTGAATGTACACTGCCATAGTGAGACCAATTATCACTTATGGAGCCATTGCATGGAGTAGTAGAACTAGCCTGTTGACGACGAGAGAAAACCTCTCCAAAATTCAAAGACTAGTCTGTATATACTTTACATGAGCAATGAGAACATGCCCGACGACATCCATGGAAGTGATTGTCAACCTTACACCACTACATATGGTGGTGGAAAGTGTTGCAGAAAGGACAAGATACAGGCTAAGTAGAGAGGGAATCATCAAAAAAAAACCACCACTTAACTTCTTCGAAATCAGACAACCTTGGACATGCCACAAGACGGTATGATGAAAAGGTATAATTTTTCAAAAAAATTCGTTACGGTATTAAGCAACAAGAAGGAATGGGATCCAAATACCATCACTGGACTTGGAAAGAATGCCATTCAATGGTACACAGACAGCTCAAAAGCAATAGAAGGAACTGGGATAGGAGTGTACGGGCCAGGAATCAAACACTCTGAAAGCCGACAACAATAACATCAGGTTCAAATGCAAGGAATTTTTTTGTTTGTCGATTAATATAGCCGCTAAGATGAATGTGACTTTCCTCTGAAAACCATATGTATTTCAAGAATTCCGGATTCTCATAAATTATGCTCAATATTCGATCACAGTAAATTTCTCTTGCACGTTTGTCAGCAGCATTTAGTCGTTGTCCAACTTGAATGCGGTATGGATAACCACGAATTGATTTGAACATGCGACGTGTAGACATTTCACTAATGTTGAGTTTTCTTGCAGATCTTACAAGACTTCTTTGAGGTAAATGCACACCTTGGTCAAAAACACGCCCTTCGCTTTCGTTAGTATATACTGTTATTTTACGATCTTAAGAACATTTACGTTGACACAATACTCTCAGGGGCGCCGGAAGACCTGTTGTGTGTGTTTAGAGCTCAACACGCGTGGAAATTCCCTGTGTGGAATTCAACACGGGAAATTTTCACGCGATATTCGAAAAAACCATTTTTGCGACAAAATTCATGGTGCAAAAGTCTTGTCCCAGAATTCGTTCGATTCGTAAAATTATTAATGACGATACCAGCATCTTCTTGTACGAATGCGAGGAGTTTTTCGACTTTAAAAATGCTGAAATCTTATTTGCGCTCTACTATGGATCAGAAACGACTGAATCATGTTGCAATTTTGAACATTTATCATGAATCTGCAGATAAAATTGATAAGGACAAATTCATGGATGAATTCATTGTGAGAAATACACAACGCACTAATGTGTTTGCTCTATCAAAAGATGTAAGTTGATGACTTTACTGCAATAAGAAACGTCTATTTGTTACAAATGCAACCGAAAAATTGTTGCTCTATGTACCCTTTATATTTGTGAAAAACATTGCAATTTTTAATACATTTCGATCTTCGAAATAAGATTAAGATTCGATAAGACAGCAATGGGTGGGGAGGGGTGTGGTTGGCTATAACAACTCAACACCCGGTTTCAAAAAGTTTCGGCACCCCTGAATACCCTTTCAGTGCGACGGAATTTTTCAACAACAGCTAATATCACACTTCCACTTGAGGCTACTTTATTAAATTTTTGTTTATATTTTATAGATACCTGCTGTAAGCTTGGACCATTATTGCGACCATTTCCATATGAGGGGAAATAATGGTTTACCAAAACCATTTTTTCTTCCGTTGTTAGGACCATTTTTAAACCAACTTTAATTGCAGATTATTATTAATATCTCAAATAATGAGAATTAATTCATATTTTATAAGCAACTACACAGCACCCTCTGTTTCGGTACTGTTTATTTTGGCGTATACCGTATAATAGGCATGATGACAGTCATTAAGAATTATTGAAATAATCATTTGAAATAATTGTATAGATTACAAAGATTCTGACACATTCACTTATTTTTATATTACAACAATCTTAGCTAAAACACAGATTACAAAAGTATGACGTCAAACTTTTGCATATCGTTCTAATTTTTATCGTATTTTCTGGTTTTGCATCGTTTAAATGGTATTTACTCCTTATAGATTTCATGACATCCCACGAAATAATTCAAATTGGTGATAAAAACTATGCAAACTATGTGGAATGTTTATAGTATTTAAAAAGAAATAACAAATAAAAGTGAGAGGAAATTTATGGGCACTCCACTTATTAACAAGATAGTTCTACTTTTATATTTTCTGGTTATTAATGTTTTGTATAAGTAATTCCTTCCATTTCTACAAAATCAAGTTTTCCTTCTGATAACTGTTTATCGGTGAACATGGCATTGTCATCCAGTACGGCCTGTGGATAATTCTTACATTAACGAGTGGAATTGTTAGATTATATAAGTTTATGATACACCTCCTGATGGATGGTATTGCAAAGATTTGATTGTGTAATTTGAATTTTGTCGATTATCAAAATTCACGTGTATTATCTATTTGTTAGTACAGCTTTTAAGCAGATGGTTGTGGTAATTGATTATTACGTTACCACCAGTCAGAAGCTTCGAGTTGTGGGCACCTTAGCCCTTATGCTTTTTGTGCTCTTGATTGTACCGTTTATGTGAAGAGACTAATTAGTTGTCCTTATTAGGCAATCCAACGACCTGTCATAAATTCAATATGGCGCCTGGTTTTTAACAATTGTTTAATACGTTTGTTTACTTGTTCAGTTTTGTTAATTGTTGAAGCTTTTTTGAAGTAAGTATTTGGGTATAATTACCTTTGGTTTTATTCAGATTTATAGAAAATAGTGAGACCTAAGTTCAGTTTTGAAAAAAAAATGCCAGTAACGTGTATTGTGATGGGTTGTGGAAGCCGTGCAGATCGGGACCATTTGCTTAGTTTTTTTCGCATTCCCACATTGAAAAACTTTGTACATTGCCCACATATAAACGATTTATCAAGGAAAAGGAGGGATATGTGGTTAGCAGCCATCAAGAGGGAAGATCTAACACCTGAAACTCCTTGAAACAACTAACGATTACTTCGATAATAATCAAAATGCAAAATAAACACCATTAAAACTTGCTGTATATAGCTACCTTGCTACGGCTTAAAAGCTTTGTTTGCCAACCAGGCGCCATCTTGACAGTTGAAAAGTCACGTGGTTTTGATTCCCTAATAAGACTCAACAGCATTTTGACTAGATCCTTTTTCTTCTTCTTCTTATAAATTGCAATGTCCTCCTATCCTATAGGACATCCAGCCAGCGTTGTACTATTTTATTTTTGTAATTTTTGAAGAGTGCACTTTGCAGAGCATCTGGATACTAGCCCATTCTCTTCAAATTGATCTTTATTGGGAAAGATTAGGGTTTAACAGAGGACTAAGACTCTTCTCGTTCTGTGACTAGATCCTTCTTGTATAAATCTTTCCTTGTGCCCTTATTCCTAAGATTAATAGTTAATTTTTATTTTTTGTAAGGTGTGTTAAAAACTTAGGTTCTTGAATAGATAAGGCATTTACTAGATGAAAATACATACTTAACGATGAAATAATAGTATATTATTCAACAAGCATATAATGATGGCTATTATTCACGAATGGTGCGTTTATGTCGCAAGCCGCCGGCGAGTGACATAAACACCTGAGTGAATAATAGCCATTATTTGCGAGTAGAATACTAAATTTTGTCCACGACTATTGATTACTCACTTGTTATTACATTTTTTTTTTATTTTTCTGGCAGTAAATTTAAGGAGACTATTTGTCTTTTCTTATGTTTGGTGGGGTAACATTCAATTCACTGTCTGATTCACTTTCCATATTAAAATTTCTAGTAATATAAACTAAACAACAGTATAGTTATTGAAATTAGGAATAAATTATTTAAAACGTCACTTTTGCTTTTGACATTATATCATACACACTAGATAAAAAACTGCATATAAAACGATCTACTCGTATATATACAACAGCTTGATAAACCATTATATATAGGTATCTTCATAGCCCGATGGTTTACGGCTCTGACTTGGTGTAATGAGGAATTTTAGACATTTTAGACAGAAAATTTTTATATAATATATTGTGTCAATTGTATATTAATAATCTTCAATATAATTATATGTCATGTGACCTTTTCATTATCCACACCCATTATCCACACCTATTATTCACTGGTGCATAATGTATGTCATTATACTTGAAGAAACACACGTAAAATCTAAAAATTATTAAATAGTCGTGGACAAAACAATTTAATTTGTTTAAATCTTCATTATAATTGGACTAAGTTCAACATACAATTCGTGACGCGTTTCGCTAACACAGTAGCATTCTCAAACGAGTATAATGAAAAGTTTTTAATTTATGCAGTGCATTAATAGGGAATTTTACGGATAAAAGTATTATAATTTATTTACCTGAAAATAAAAAGCAAAAAATTTTCTAAATATGGGATTAACTAAAGTATTGAACAGATTTACCTGGAAATTAATTCACAACAATCTTACAGGAAGTTTCTAGGTAAAAAGGTTTAATAAGGGAGAATTGTTGATATCTATATTTGGTCGTTAAGAAGGTTATCTGAATATTTGTTTTTATTTATCTCAAGTGCTCCTAAAAGATTTAATTTCATGGATTCAGGTTCTATATGCAAAATTTCAAAATTTGAATCGAAAGTGTGTTGGTTTGCTAATAAATGATTTGAGTAGTTGGAATCTAATTTTTGGTTATCATAGCTACGTTTGTGTTCTGAAATTCTAGTTTTAAAATCCCTAAAAGTTCTACCTATATAAATTTTATCACAGTTGTCATTACCGCATTTTAAGTTATAAACTCCTGATTTGTTTAATTTTGAAGATTGAGATTTGTTGTTTTTAATGAATTTGGATAAGTTGTAATCGGTTTTAAAGCAAATATTCAAGTCTAAAGTTTCTAAAAATGATTTGATTTTTAAGGATGGTATTCCAAAGTATGTTAAGCTTTTAAATTGGTTATTTTTGTTTTTATCAAAAGGAAATACTTTTTCTAGAGTATGTTTTAGTACCTTTTTATTTATATTGTCTATTAAATTTGGATCATAATTATTATCAACTGCTATTTGTTTTATGATATTTAGTTACTATATTATTTTGTGATCGGGTTATTTATGATGTTCAAACTTTATTTATTATTTTAAGTACCTACTGTAATCTCATAAATAAATTCATACAATATGGTTTTGCTAACCGTTAATACATGTGCTTCTTGGACGTTTGTCATGTGTCTTCTTGCCGCGAGCTGCGCGCTATCGTTGTTCACTTGTCCGCAGCTATGTTCCGCACTCACGTTCAATCACTTGCACATACTACATCTAGCGACAAGTTTTTATATCATATCAATTGTGTATGTGTAATGACATAACGAAAGCATACGAATGTACATGGAGATACGGAATCAGCAGAAAGCTTCAGTCCTGGGGTATCAATGGACATTGCCTGAACTTCATCGGTTACAGTTGCCGCACACATCTCCACTTTGTTATCAATGTCAAACCAATATAACGGTGAAACATATATATATAATATATATATATCCTGAAAGAATGTCAAAAGTACAACTCCATAAAAACTAAATTCAACTTTCCCCACAACATATCTGACTTTTTTGGACAAAAGTGCAACCTTCACAACGTTATAACGTTTTTAGCAGATATTGAAATAAACAATATATAAATTTCAAAATGTAATTTATAATGTAATATGTTGAAAGTAACGCTGTCGCTTATAATCCCCGTGGTTCGGGCAAATAAAAAAAAAAGCGTAATGAAATTATCTGTTTTAAAGCATGTTTTATTAAATTATCATAAACTTTTATTTTGTAACTCACGTAGAAATCCGAAAAATTGGTTAGAACACAAAAAAGGGAGTAGGTGAAATGAAAGTATTAAATCAATTAATAGAAAATTATTTATTCACTATAATAAGGAATTCATCAAAGAATTCCAGTAATACTTGTACAAAAATACCTAAATAACTATCAGTTATTCTGCTATCACAATTGCAGTACATTGTCAGTTTTTAAAATCTCTCAATCTATAACACATCTTTTATACAATATATACAGTCGATTTATCTACAAATAAATAATAGTATGTACATCATTTTAATAAAATATTGCAACGACATAAAAATTTATAAACCAAAAAAATTACTGCTCTACAAAACAATTAATGTAATAACATTAACTGATTCATAATTTAATGAAATTAATTAGACAATTACATTATTTTTTAGTTTTTATCCAGTATTTTTCTCGAATAGGCTTATTAAAATTATTGTTAATGGAACAGTTAAATAATCAAATTAGAAACTATGAGTGAAACAATAGTGAAATTTCATCAACTATTACAAGCAATATTTACAAGTAACATGGTCGTTGTTAAGCTATATTGATATATTTTACATTAGTGTGAAATGGTGGTGCATAAAATCTGCAGAAAAAACTTTTATTCCATATCAAGTATTGATAATTATTTTGGTCGTTATAAATTCGTACTGAAGACTATATTGAAGTTTGAAATATTATTACAATGTCATATCATTTACATGATATCTTTACGTCAAGCAAACATTAAAAAGTCTTAAAAGTACAGTATATTTACTTTTTAGTTATGTAACTGTTCATTCACAAAAATATTCTGCTTAATAGTCCAAGAAAATGGAAATTCTCATGCTAATTTTGAGATAAGTCACTCTGAAAGATCTAAAAATAAATTGCTGAAATATTTTTTCACACCTAACGAAGAGGGGTGAAAAAAATAAACAAATTTGGAGGAAAAAAATCGAAGTAAATGTTGTCGGTAAGAAATTTAACATTCTTGGTTTTCTCGCTATAATGGAAATTAATAGAGATGGAACAATTTGAAGCTAGTGGATGATAGTGACAAAATTTGGAAAATTGGGAAATAAAAAAAAATGTTTGTATTTATTTCGAAAAAATTAGTTTGGGATATAATTTTTCTGAATTATTCATAACAAAGTTATAACAATTGGAAATTTTTTGTTAATTATTTCATAAATTAAAAATCGCTTTTGAAATTTTTTTCACCTTTTATATTCAGTCAGGTATGGATTTATATGAAATGAAAATGAAAAAAAAGCAAATGCGACTGTTACATTTAAACTATAATAAACAAAACATTAAAAAAAATTGATTCTACCCAGTTGTCATTTAAATTGATAATTTGAAATTTTGGAAGATTGTAACTTAATTTTAAAATTCTACAATAAAATCTTTTTTTGCGAGTATCGGATGGGGACAAATTTCTTAAAAAAAGATAATTATTCTTGATAACGCTACGCTAAAAAAAAATTTAAAAAATATTCTGGTTTAATTTCCAAAAAAAATTAAAAAATAATTTATATGAACCAAAGCAAAAATCAAAATATATATTTAGACAAGGGGTTTTTATTTTGTAATGAATTATTTAAAAAAAATGAAAGTTTCTATACACACATGAGTCATGAGCTATCCCTGGAACTTTTAAATGGGTTGACAGTATTTGTTCGAATTAGTTGGATTGTATTAGAAACAATTTTTAATTATAGGAATAATTTTTAATTAGTTCACATCTAAAATTGATATGGCTAAATTCTCGTAGAAACAGAGGCGGTTTCGGGAGGAGCAGGTTGTGATAAAAATTAAGAAATTTCAATTTTCGACTTTAGTTAGGAACTGAGCAAAAGGCTTTGTATTGGTAACTGGAAAAACTATTTCAAATATCGGATGACCCTTTTAAGTTCCCAATGATAAAAATAAGTTTCAATTAAAAATGTGTTTTGTAAATCAATTATTAATAAACTCCAAAAAAACTGAGTCATTTGGAGTCAGTCATATTGATTGGAAGTGAAAAAAATCAAAATAAGCCTCAATACGACAAAAAAAAATTATTTCCCCATGACTCATTTAAATAAATTCTAAATAAATATAATTTTTTTTCAATATATCAATTTTTAAGTTAGTTATGATTTTTTAAGTTGTCACTACCGTTTTTCAGGTTGTCACCACTTCTTTTTCCATTTTTTATCCTTTTAAAAACATTGTTCACTCATCCCATTCCCCCCTAGTGATAAGAAAACACCCCAACAAGTAGTTTTCAGATACTCGAGAGTCGCTTAGAAACATTATGTAACATATCTCAAAATTCACATTAAAATGTCCAATTTTCTTGAACTGTAAGGGTGCTTAAGGTGTTTAGGGGGGGGGGTATTGAGCCGAACCTCACAAAATATGACTTAGGGGTGAGTCTTGGCAAATATCACGTAATTTGTCTCTATCAGAAAACGATGTAAAATAGCGTCAAAGTTAAGTTAAATTAAAATAAAAAAAGTGTCTTGAATAAAATCTGACACAATCATGTTTACCGTATTTGTCCGAACGCCGCTGAGCAGCATAGTAGCCCCGGTAATTAAGCAATTTTTTTTTTAATAAATCCAATGCTTTTACACCCATAAAAAATTTTTGGAAAATCTCACGTAAGATTAGGGGTGGGGTCGAGAAAAATCTTACTAGGGGAGAGGGGGTTTAAAAAATCATCACGTAATTACCGGAATAACACAGTGAATAAAAACTAAAAATCTATGACTCATTTCATGGGCTTTTTATCTGTAGAAATTTTAGCAGTTATTAAGAAAGTTTTTTTTCACATATTCTTCATTCAATCCATCTTAGGAATTAAAAAAAAATATATAGTAAAAATTTCTAATGAACTTTGAAAATATAAAAAAAAGAAATTTTTATTCGACGTTGTCACAATGCAGTGATTTGTTGATTTATACAGTTTTATGGGAAAAGAAAGCCCATAACTTACAATTTATTGAAAAAAATTGAGTTTAGCTCAATCTTTCAATATCCTACCAAGGCTTCTCGAGTTACTTTTGAGTAGTTTTAAGACTGCCGATAAAACAATAGTATATTATGCAACGATCATGTAATAACCATTACATGAGAGTTGCATACACTATTTTTTCTACAAACAATAAATTTGATTTGAAAAAAATATTTAAAAAATACACTAACCGGGTCTCGAACCCGAAATGTACAGATCGAAAATAACCTTATGCTACGTAGTCCGGGGAAGTGAGGATATGAAGTGAAATAGTTTGGAAAGGTGGATTTTACTTTTTTAAACGAAAGTACATCTACTATAGACTACTTTCCTAGATTTTCGAGAAAATCCCGCTGGAGCTTGCAATACAGCTTGCAAGTACAGCTTGGAGCACGTGAAATGCTATGGTTTTCCGTCTATAACTTTTTCAGATTTGATCACACAAAAAAAATGTGGGCATCAAAATTGTAGGTAATTTCATACCCTATAATATGACATAATGCAATATTTAAAAAAATTTTTTTTCAACCCTTAATTTTCAAAAAATTGAAAAAATTTTTGCAAAATGGTTTTTTAAGCGACAAACATAATGGGAATAATAATAACGACCTCAAAATATATGAAAATACAGTAGTCCGGCCCCGGAAAACGATGGTGCTTTCCAATTTCAAAAATTCAAAATGGCGACTACACAAAATTGCTTTTTTTTTTTTTTTTTCAACCTCGCCTCATTTCATGAACATTAACGCTATCGGTACGCGGTTTGTTGCAATCTATAGATAATAAGTTGTAGTTTTATTAACAATAACTGTAAATTTTTTAAAAAATTTTTTACATTATTTTTTTTGAGTTTTTTTGAATTAAAAATTTTTTTTTCTGTTTTTCTCAAATTTAACGTTGAAAAATATAATTTATGGACTTATTAGCATTTTGAAAATGTTCGTCTCCAAAAACCACGTATTTTGAAAAAAAAAATTCAGATTCGACCATTAGAAGCGGAGAAAACAATGTTCAAAGTTCAGTAGTTTTATAGTTTTATACCCAATATCTATAATAATTATACAGAGCAAAATTGAATGTAAACTAGAAAGCTTCGTTCAACCGCGCACGTAAGCTCGTCTTCGGGCCACACTCTGAGGCAACTGTTGAATTTTTTATTTATTCATTGACACTAGGTTAATGAAAATTATTGCGTATTTAGAGTTTTTATTGAACAATTCAACGAATTAATCAGAAACTCAAAATTTTGAATATTATTGTCACAATGACTACTGAACTTTGAACATTATTTTCTCCGCTTCTAATGGTCGAATCTAAACATTTTTTTTTTCAAAATACGTGGTTTTTGGTGACGAACATTTTCAAAGTGCTAATAAGTCCATAAATTATATTTTTCAACGTCAAATTTAAAAAAAACTGAAAAAAATAATTATTTTTTTCAAAAAAACTCAAAAAAAATAATGTAAAATTTTTTTTTTTAAATTTCCAAATATTGTTCATAAAACTACAACTTATTATCTATCGATTGCAATACATCGCGTATCGATAGCGTTAATGTTCATGAAATGAGGCGAGGTTGAAAAAAAAAATATTGCAATTTTGTGTAGTCGCCATTTTGAATTTTTGAAATTGGAAAGCACCATCGTTTTCAGGGGCCGGACTACTGTATTTTCATTTTTTTTAAATATTGCATTATGTCATCTTATAGGGTATGAAATTACCTACAATTTTGATGCCTACATTTTTTTTGTGTGATCAAATCTGAAAAAGTTATAGACGGAAAACCATAGCATTTCACGTGCTCCAAGCTGTACTTGCAAGCTGTATTGCAAGCTCCAGCGGGATTTTCTCGAAAATCTAGGAAAGTAGTCTATAGTAGATGTACTTTCGTTTAAAAAAGTAAAATCCACCTTTCCAAACTATTTCACTTCACGACAACTTTCGACCTTACTTCCCCTGACTAACGGGCCCACATTGTTGAACTAATAGCGTAAAGCGTATATAGGTGTGTTACTGTTATACAAAATTAGTAATAAATTATTGTAAACAAAAATTGGTAAGTTTAAATATCGATAGGTATTTGCAAAAGTAACGTGTCACCAAAAACGATTTGTAGAAAAAACGCGTTTCTTTTACGGGTATGATTTAAAAAATTATGGACATATGGTTTTAATATAGTTAAAAATTAAGTTTAAAGTATAAATTAGGCTTACTACACTTTGGCAGTACCTTCGTAATAATAGAAGCTTGACGTTCATTTTAAAAACATAATTTTCACCAGAAATGTCACTTACGTTACTTTGGCAAAAATGCATCGATATGTATTTCCTTGGTCGTTAAGTATTTTTGGTCTGGTGCTCGATATTTCTTTTAAAAACTAAGGCAAAAGATTTAAACTGTCATAAAACACACGAATCTCTTAGAAACTGTCAAACATTCTACGGAAAATATTGGGTAGTTAATTAAATTAGTATTTTAATAAGACCAATCTCTCAATTTTAGATTTATCATTAACGGCAAAAAAAATAAACTCCAACAAGAACTACTTCAACATATCCCTAATACGCGTTAATAATAATTTTAAAAATATAAATATTTCCACTAAAACTTCTTTACTGCTCATACTCGAAATTTTTTACAGTACAAGTCAAACAAACTTACGATTGATCAAGAAAAATTTGTGAATATCGCAATATCGGCAGTCAAAATAAATTGAATGAGTATACCTAGTAGGGCCTCCAGACAGTTTTAATATTATTTACAGTAGAAGAATTCAACTTAGTATTAGAATGACTTAAGCTAACAGGTGAACCTTTAACTGATTTTAAACTTACTGTGCCGATGTCACTGTTAAACAACGGTTCTTTGTCCTGCACAGTTGAATCAGGATGTTGAATCTCCTGTAAAAGAGTACTCGCTGATTTAATAGGAACAAATGCTGATTTAACTACATCAATATCTTCATTATCAGAATCGTCCGATGAAGAAGAACTTTGATCCATCGTTGAATGAATTTTTGTTTCTTGAGCACTTGACAACTGCGGACTGATTGATTGACTATTGGAAACTGGTGATATCCTCAGGCTTATCTGATCTAATGGGCCAGGTATCACAGGTCGTAAAGGCATTTCAAAACTAGGTAGCTTGTTAATATCTTGTGAAAAATGAGGTAATGCAGCTGGTAAAAAATTTGGACCAGTATGGAAATGTCCTGCTGGACCAGCTGGAGGGGGTATGAAGAAATCATGAGGAGGTTGTACGTTCGGAATCAATGGTGAACCTAGAACAAAAAGTTTGTTATAAAATATGTACACAAGAGTTTTCAGTTGGACAAAAAAATATCAAAGGTACTTTTTGTGGCGGACAAGCGATCTTGTTGACAATATTTTTTGTGTCCAACTGAGATTGTTTAAACTTTAACATAACTATCAAGTTAGTTGATAAATAATATAAAGATGCACATGTCATGTTTGGTCTGCAGCTTGTCAAAAAAATTTGCATGCATGTAACTGAAATGTTGGTTTATCCTTACCTTTTACTAAGGGAGTATTCATATTATTTTGCTGGGGTACATTCGCAGTTCTTCTTAGATAATCTGGAAATGCGTACGTCATATAGGCTGCATCTAACCATCCCGGATTTAGTAGAAAAGGGTTAAAACCGCCTGGTAATCCAGGCATACCGTATCCATATTGAAAATCTGTAATAAAAAATAATGATTAATAAAAATTACACTACAGGTGTTAGTTTTTGGTGTAACATGGTGATTGGAGGGGCTAAAAAAGACTGGTTTGGAGCGACGGAAAGTTTACACATCGATAAAAAACCTCGTGTGCAATTTTGTAACATTTCAATATATTCTAGACCTCGCAAGATTTAAAAAATGCAGTAGCCGAAGAAGGGTAAAACAGAAAAGTAATGACAGATATACTGATGGAGGGCCAGCCGAACTGGAGCCTCTCATTTTGTGGTAACAGCAAAATTTTAATTATAAATAAAAGTATGGTTGAGTTTGTTTAGCGACGTTGTCAGTCGGGCAGCTGAATTTTCCTTTTTATTCTTATACCAACATCACTACTTAAAAAACCTACAAAAACATCATTTGCATGCTTGAATCATGATAAGTAATAAAATATTAAATAATTTAATTTTTTCAATTTTCGTAAAAGTGACAACAATGAACATTTCACTATTTCTCTCTAAAAATAAGACAAATATGGAACTCTCATATTTTAGGCAACCCTGCAATACACCAATCTCATGGTGATAATACGGGCCCTAGCGATAGAATCGTTCTAGGTATTGTTCTTGGGACGGTACAAAAACTACCTTCTGGAAGGGGTAAAAAACTTGAACCCTTATTCGAATTTGCGCATTATACAGTACTCGAAACGATTCCAGAACGGTTCCTAAATGCCAGTTGGAACAAACCTATTATTAAATCCTTAAAACCAGAGACATCGAGTAGGTAAACGAAATATTGTGGAATATACTTTACTCGATATGAGTTTAAGAATGTGTGGCTCAATGAACTTTAACTTTTTATATTCAATATCAAAATGAAAATTGTTGTTTGCATAAAATAAGCTGAAAGAGAAACAATCTATTACTTTCATATTATACAATTCAGATATTCAAAACATTTATATCTTTCTCAGCCCACGTCATTGACTATCGTAATAACTTAATTATCAATGACTTGATAAAAGAAAACACCATAAACTCGTCCTGATACGGAGTAAAGTTACCTGCCCGACACAGAAATATGGAGAAAATTCATGTTCACGATATTATTTTTATGTTACTTGGATGATTCATCATATATTATATTGGTATATACCGCATTTATAAATAAACTATATAATAGCTTCGTAGACGCAACTGATTGGTATATTGTGGCTGTATAGAATACATTCTTCACACGTACAAGCCACTTAAGTGAAACACGGGGATTATGGTTTCACAGAATTTCCTAATTCCTTCTTAATGATTTTGTTCGTTATGAACAATGATATACAGTGTGTACATAAAGTAACGTAACTTGCTAATATTTCGATTTCCGATAGGTTGACGGAAAAAAATTTGAATAAAAGTTTTTTCAAATAATCCAGACTTTCTGCATAAGTCGATTAGAAGTACCGTTGCTCCAAAATAACTTATTAACATATTTTTTTTGATAAGTAGGTACACCATGTATATATTTTCAGTTTCTCATAATCTTCCAAAGTTACATTGGTTTGAATATAAAATTATAAAAAAATTGTCTATGTCAAAAAATTGGTAGGTTTTTCTATCATTAACATTAATTAATGGAGTTTTAGGTTTTTCGCCAAAAATTCCAAGTTTTCCGCCGAAATTCCAGGTTTCCCGTCGAAACTTGAAATTTTTGGCGGGAACCTAAAGTATTAGCGGGAAACTTGAAAATCTTAACCGTAAACCTAAAATTTTTTCGGGAAACCTAAAACTTCATTAATTAATATTAATGACGGAACAATTTTTTTATAATTTTAGATTCAAAACAATGTAACTTTGAAATTATTAAAGTTAGAATTATACGGTCTTGACGTTTGTATTTGTAATTTAATAGACTATGAAAAATTGAAAATATATACATGGTGTACTATTAAAAAAAATATCTCAAGTTATTTTGGAGCAACGGTGTACCCGGTATACTTCTAATAGACTTACGCAGATGGTATGGATTATTTGAAAAACTTTTATTCAACATTTTTTTTTGTAAACCCAACGGAAATCGAAATATTAGCAAGATACGTTACTTTATGTACTCACTGTATAGCTAATACAAACAAATGTCAACCCTACTTTCGAGAAAGACAATGGAGACCAGTTTTATCTGTATATAAATAAATTGGTGAAATAAAACTAAGCTATTGAAAAGTGCGGAAAATAGAAACAATATAAAAAATTTGAAATTTGTTACGTTATATTATATGAAATGCGATAAAAAAACTAAAATACCTATCTCTTTAGATTCAATGTTTGAAAATTTTAAATTTCCAGATCAAGTCTTTGGAGATTTTTGAGACATACAGGATTCTAATTCAAAAAGAAAGACAACAAGGTTTTGTGTGAAAAAGCTGGTGTCGTTCAAAAAAGAATAGAATTTTATACCAAGTTTAAGCAAGAGTAGGTACTTTTTATTTGTATATTTAGACGAAACCTGGATTTGTAATAAAGGTAGCACAAAAATATTTCGTAAAACAGACTGATGGCGAACAAAAAAGAAACATCATTATTGTGCAGGCAGGTGGAAAGCGTGGTATTGTTATGGAAGCGGATCCCTTATTTTTGTCCAATTCGGCCGATTTGCACAATTCTATGAATATTTTTATGAAATGGTTAAAAGATAAACCAGTTTTTCTACATAATTAATAGTGTATAATGCTCAAGCTCAAATCAATACAGCAAATTTTTTAGGGTGATGTATGAAATCAAATCATACTTGTGCAAAATAGCCATTTGTGCGAGTTTGATACTATACTTTTCCTACAACCATATAAAATTATGAATCACGTTTAATATAATATAGTCCAGGAAAAAAGTCTATTAAGTAAGTCATAATTTTGAGTGGAGGTTTTAAATTTTTTATACAATTCACTTTGTAGTGTTTTGGAACGAAACATACATCCCCGTAGAGGGGATGAAAAAATAAATTAGGTGTTTTTTTTAATCACGCAAAAATCATTGGAGTTATAGAAAAAAATTTCAACCAAAAATTGTAAAGCTTCAAATTTTACACCAAAATGGTTCTAATCATTATTCAAATAATTTTTTTCTCTGAAAGTTTTCAGAGTGATGAGTGATTGCAAAAAAAGTGTTATAGTTTTTTGAAGTTTAAAAAACCACCGTCAACTTTTAGCCACACTAATATCATGTGGGGAAAAATGATAAGGACTATTTGGTGTAAAATTTAAAGCTCTACAATTTTTGTTTGAAATTTTTTTCTGTAACTATAATTTTGAAAAAAAAAACACCTTCAACCCCTTTCCATCTGACTGAAACATAGTCACGTGTATGTTTTGGTTGTGGACACTTCAAAGTGAATTATAAAAAAATTCAAAATCTTCATTTAAAATTTAATTCAATATGATTTTTTTATTGGACTACTTATTATCAGTATTGACGGGAAGATTTAGGCAAATATGACGTTTTATCATTTTGAATACATAAAAATGTAGGTAATTCTGTTACTTTCTGTCCATATTAATAATGTAATTATTAATGAAATTATGCGTTGATAGAAATAAACTGACATGACATTTCATCGTGACCGTCGAACACCACAAATTGGACTAAGCTACTTTGATTTTACTACATTCAACGTGGACCAGACACAAAATATTTAAAAACGCATTTGTGCCCCAGTAACTCACTCCGTAACTTACCTATTATAGAAATCGATGCGAGTAGAAATTGTGATCAAAATATGGAGGTTTATGATTGAATTTACGCCGGCGAAATGAACGTTTTTCGAGGCTGTAGTAGAAAAACAAGTTTATCAAAGTCCTACCAAAAATTTAATTTAATTTCATCCCCATTTAAGTATCATTAAATACGAGCAAGTTCTAAGTGAAAAAATGATTTTTGTTTATAAAAGAGCAGTAAATAAAAAAATCATAATATTGGAGGAATTCGCTAGTGTACCTATCCCTATGAAACAGGCATATATTCGTGGGTCCGTGTACAAATCCCTGTTAAACAAACGACCGTCTAAAAAACAACAAATAGATTGTTTTTGACACCAAATTCAGCATGGCAATCCAATCGTAGCACTGGATGGTTTAAAAACATTCCTGTTGGAAGAAATGAACTGTCAAAAGACGCAGCCCAAAAAACAGGTATGAACACGACAGAAGTTAAAATATCTAACCATTCTATGCGATCAATTGCAGTTACTAATCTGGCAAAGGCCGGTGTAGGCGAGCAGCAACTCATCAAAATCACAGGGCATTCTAAAGCTGCGTCTATATAACCGTATCTACAAATGGAAAGTCAACAACATTCAAATATCAGCACTGCCTTAAAAACCGTCCAAAATAATGTACCATCTACAAACTTCGAAGCTCCCTTGAAAAGACACTTCTTCGAGCCAACATCATGAATCGTCAGACACTCGTTAGACGTTAGACACAGAGAATAGTGCTACTACAAACAATTTAACCGATATGGCTAACAGTACTCCTGTAACCTACAATAATTGTAATTTTTATACTAATTGTAATTTAAAATGAGTTTGAAGTAATCACCTTTCCAAGCTTGAAAGTTGTATTGTTCTTATTATTTTAATGTAAAAAAATGTTGTATTCAAATAAAATGTCTATTCGCGAAAGTGGAAAAAATCCTCGTCTTCGACTCGGATTTTTAAAACCACTCTAGCTCATGCTATTTGTTAAAACAAATTACTATTCATTTATAAATTAATAATTTATTACCATTTAACTTTAAATCATCCTTTTTCTGATATTTTCAATTTAAGTCTTTAATCTTTGTAATATGTTTCAGTGTATCTATCATGCAGATTAATTTATAAGTTTAATTATATGAATAATTATTATTCCTATTTTCTTTGAAGTTTAAAGAAATAATTAATATATTTTAAAAATATCATTATAGTAATTAATTATATATATATATATACATTTCTATTATATTAATTTATTAAACATTTATATTTTAAAAACCCATATTGCTGAAATTTTTCATATATAATACCCTCGATAATACCACGAGAGTGAAAATTTTGTCGGCAAAATTTTTCGATTGTCATGAAAGTTTGTTGCTTGGCAATTTTGCGAATGACATTTTTAACAAAACCACGAGCCGTCAGGCGAGTGGTTTTGGATTAAATGTCATGAGCAAAATTACCTAAAAGCAACAAACTTGAATACGACAAGAGAAAAATTTGACCTTACAAAATTTTTAATTGAGTGGTATTCGACATGACTATTTCACGAAAGAAAAACTAAAAAATCAGAATTTTATACACATAGATTTGATATATTAAACGTCAAAAAATTGCCGCGACAAGACAAAAAATTGCCAGTTCAAAACCTTCAAATTTTGTCAGTTATCAATTTACTCTAGTGAAATAGTCACTAAAAAACTCTCGATTTGTTTAACTTTTCCATTTTTTGTAAAAAAAAAGCAAAATTCTTAAAAAACGCAAAAACTAGTAGAAATCTTCTTCTGACCGCATTTTGTCACAAAATTTTTTTAAAATTTCAATTGACTTTTTTATTGTAAAAAATAATATGTTTAATGAAAAATCATTTTATTAAAAAAATAATGATGTACCTGATAAAAAGGATAATTTTGATAGAATTAATTATGTGAAATTCACCTTCATTAATTACCCCTTAATAGATTTAAACTATTTATTTTAACACCAAAAGTTAATATACACTAACAAAAAGGCAGGTCATAAATCATACCACATATTCTGGGGCTAAAAATAACTCAATCCAACCCAAGTTACCCTAGTACAAATGTGCATGCGAAAAAAGTTACCAAATGAAAATTGATTTTTTCAAATAGGTATTTCGACAGTTGTTCGACATATTATAATGAAAGTTGACAAGTGGCTTTCTTATGATTAGAGCATAAATAAATAAGATTCAATAAAAAATTTGGGACCCTCGAAGAACTAAAAAATTCATTGACTTTAATTTTTATTACTCGAAATTTTTGAAGCATAATGAAAAATAGGCCGTATCCCGATAAAAACTGATAATTGTAAAAAGTACTAGGGGCAAAAAAGTTTCAAAAATAATGTGCCCAAATAATGGTGCCACAATAAGCAGTTTGGGGGGGGGGTTTAGGGGATCTCAACTCCCATACATTTTCAACGGGGTGCAATAATTCCTTAATTTTTTTTTAAGATTCTCTAATCATAAGAAAGCCACTTGTCAACTTTCATTATAATAAGTCGAACAACTGTCGAAATATTTGAAAAAATCAATTTTCATTTGGTAACTTCGAAGGGTTGTAACTTTTTTCGCATGCACATTTGTACTGAGGTAACTTGGGTTGGATCGAGTTTTTTTTAGCCTCAGAATATGTGGTATGATTTATGACCTGCCTTTTTGTTACACCCTGTATATCTTATACTAGGTTCACGTATTGCAGAGGCACCAATCATTGTCTATCTACACCGGAAGTGTACTACGACAATTTCTATGTCGGACAAGGTCTTCTTTTTCAAAATTTTGAATTATATTAAAATCATTCACGAATTCGTCCTACCGTATTATTATTATACATGATATACATTGTAGGTATATGATAACGCTTATTAACGCGAAATGAATTGCATGTGTCGTTTCTTGCTCGTGTATATTGATTTAGTTGTAGTGGAAAACGGAGATCTATTTTTAAGTCTCCTGTTTGCACTTGAGTGTTTTGTACTGTAATCTTTTAATAAGTACATCCAACGGTCATGAAAATCTTCTATTATTTTGTTTGATTTGCATGACATTATTTTGTCACTGAACACAGTTCACACTACCACCATACCAACACTTTACACTATCTTCGATAACAAAGTCATCTTCTTCAAAAACGTTTTTTTGTTCGCTGAGGAAGATAACTTGATTACCGAAACGCTCTAAAGTGTTAGTGTCAACTGCATTCCTTGTTGAATATCGCCAACGGTTCTCAACTTTATTTTGTGCTTTTGTTGTAATGATATAATTTCGAAATTAAATCTTGGTAAGTATATACAGGATGTCACAGAATAACTATTCCTAATTTCAAGAAATGACAGAGGGCACTCAAATAAACATTTTTTCTTCATAAACTAGTGTCTTCAATATAGAGATAAAATGAAATAAAACTGAATCATAGCAAGAAAAATGAAACTATTTTCGTACGTGTGTCACTCACAAATTATTTCTTATTAGATAACAAATTAGTCTTTTTTAGATAAATTAGTGTTTGATCAGAATTGCTTGAATATGTCCCACTAAATATTTGAAGAAACATTGTTTTTCAGGATGATGGTCCACCAGCACACTTTAAGGATTAAATTGCCGAAATTATCTAAATCCACAATTTCCAAATGGATGGATCGGAAGAAGAAAGCCGATTTATTTGTCTGCACGTTCACCAGATACGACTCCAATTGATTTCTGTATTTGGGGTCATATTAAATGCGACACCTGTTATTACAGAAGAAGAGTTAGTGGCTCGAATTATTCTGTATTATTGTGTATCGAAAATGGTGGTGGTAATTTCGAACCATTTTTATAAAGTTTGATGCAGTATTATTTGTAGCATAATGTTCCTCAACTTAATTGCTTAAATTTAGTAAGTTTCCTGATGTAATTTCCAGTCTATCTTGACAACGAGAAATTTCCGAACACTAGTTTATGGATAAAAAAATGTTTATTTAAGTACCCTCTGTCATTTGTGAAAATTAGGAATAGTTACCCTGTATACAAAAACTAGGACAAGCGGTATAATAATCGTGTTTCTTGTAAATAGGTTCAACTATTAGGATATGAGAATTAGAAACATTCTTCTGAACCGTTTGTTTATAGCTTTTAATCAAACTAGAGAGTATTATCTAAAAATAAACATACCTACATGCGTTCACGTCTCTTTGAATACCAGCCAAAAAACCAATAATACGTTTTAAACGACAGTTTAACATCTTTTAATGTTTGATAAACAACCAAAACAATGCATAAACATATGTTTCTCTAGTAAACATATAAAATTTTTAATGCCAAGACTAAGGTTTGTCGGCATTTCATATTAAATGGCTTAGCCAATGAAATGTTCATTTTATGTTTGATTCAAAACATTTAAATTTACTTTATTGAAACATATGTCTTACATTTGGAGAGATTTATTTTTTGTTTGTGGATTTTTGGATTTTACAACCGGGTTCTCTTTTACTTAAAGCTTATAATCATACAAAATATTTTTATATACAAAAAAAATGGGAAATACCTACAATACCTACGATGAAAACAGCAAATGAACTAACCAAAAATATTTTTGTGGAATCTACTCATATTATTTAAATGAAGGTAACTGTTTCTAATTAATTTGACAACGTGTTACATCAGGGCTAGTATTTGAGTGCCATCTTGATTTAGCTAACGCCTCGGTAGATAACAATATTATCCTGAGGTTGGTTAAGGAGCACGACAGGAGCAAAGGTAACCGCATTTCCAGATTCTTTAGCCAGGCAAGCGGATGGACTAAGTATTCTTGGACCCGGCGACACCTACGGCCTGACGAATTCAACAATTGCGGAACTAGCTAAATGCTACATCCATGCTAAATCTCTAAAGAGATGCGATGGAATCAAGGTATGCAGTCTTGCCAGGATCACCCTGAGCGACCCTGGGAAGCTGGTGTCAAAAAACATTTTTGACCAGGAAAAACCTACGTTTAACGGTACGATTTCTGACTGGCCACTGTCAATTAAGGAAACACCTCCATACAATGGGGCTAGTGGACACACCTCTATACAGGATGTTTGAACAGTAAGATGAATCTGTCAGGCATGTCTTATGGTTAATATATTTAGATTAATTTACAAAAAATCTTTTTCCGTCAATGTTATACATATATTAGGAATGATATGTACCCCCGGAAAATATTTTTGAACATGCATCTATCATTTTTTTAAGTTTAAAAAATATTCACCGAGTATTACTTAAATAAGGATAAAATAAAAATAGAAAAGGGACCTTCCGCGCTTGTATAAAAAAATACACTTTTCGCAAGTGTTATGAACAACATTTTTTCCACGACCGAGCGGAAAATGATGAATAGGTAATATCAATTAGACATAAAGTAACTGGATACAAACTAACAAGTTCTCTACTAGTTACTGTCTGGTTATTTATGTAATCATAAGAAATTATCAAGAAAATGGGAAAAATAATCATAAAGTGCAATAGTTATTACCTAGCGTGTGGAGAAATGGAACTTTCTGAATTAAAACTACCAAAGAAAAAAATACATATATAGTTTGTTGTAAAATTGAGGTAGGTAACTGTAAAACGAGACTTTATCTATAGTCACGTGGTATATCGTCTAAATAATTTGCTTGAAAACTTGTTCAATATAAAATTGCCGTAGTTCCAATTTGTCCTTTTTTTTTTATTATTTGGTAAAGGTATGTAATAAATATTTTTTGTCAAAACAAAATTCTTAATCTATTACCACTAATTTCAAACATATTCTGTTTAATGTTTACTCTAAATCCTGAATTAATTATTTTATTCCACATATTAAATTAATATTAATTACATTATAAAAAATAATAATTGAAAAAAAATAATGATACTAATTGGAACTGAAAAAAAATTTCAAAATAAAAAAACAATTCCTTACTCAAAATGTAAATACTTATACCATCATTTAACCCTACAAAATCTTACAGATAGCTTGGAAAATGGATGAAAGTTATAAAGCTAACTGGTCTTAAGCAGTCTTTCCAAAAATAACATATTTTTTTAAACACCTTTTTTTATTTTATTTTATTCCTCTCTTCCTGTCTGCAATATTCAATTTGTTACAATCTCATGCTATTTTTATCCCCAATAATATAAATACATTTCTACCTCGACCCCATTTAGTTTTCGTACAATATTTTTGCAAAATTCATTTTCATAGCGTTTATTTCACTCATTTCCATAAATCACTCCTATTTCTCTTCCAAATACTTATAATTAATTATTATAAATATCTTTTTGTACATACAGTTATTATGACATGTTTATATTTTTCATCAACTAGGTATATCATTCTACTTCCATTTGTGGTTATTATTTCGTAATAACTATAATTTTACATTTGTTTATATGTATATCATTTATCCAACACCGATTACTTAATAATGTCCGCTTGACAGACTGCAGATTTTCAATATTTTTTGTACTTTTTTCGTTCCATCCTTACTTTTAGTTACTTTTTTTATTGTAATGTTTTCATAAATTTCGCATTAAAAACATTATTAAATTTGTTGGTTTTTGTACCTTTTCAGGTTTTTAAAACATGTTTATCTAATAACGTGTTAGTTTTGGTGACTTTTTGTCCCCTTAAAATATAAAATTTATTCGTCGTATTAATATTAAGTTGCGACTTCGTGTTTTAAAATTTTGTAGTACTTCAAATTTGAAAACCGTAAACATTAAAATTGTAAAAAACTGTGAGACAATAGGTGCAATTCTGTAAGCAAATGTTAACTTTTAACGCATGGTTAATAATTAGACAATCTGCTAACTCCATTTACAATTCTGTAAGCATAATAATCTTTAAAATATGAACAGAAAACTCTTAATTGGACACCCTATTTGTTAAAATTCAAGTCCTAATCTTGACTATGTATAAATTAAAACATTTCTAATAGCGGAAACTTTGTCAAATATAACGGCTTTAACCACTTCTTATAGAATTGGCCCTATAATCAGTATAATCACTATGAAGATATCTAAATCTCAAAAATACAATTCTATAAATAAACTTAGAAATATATGATTTTAATTAATTTATTATTATGAATAATTAATTTTCAGACGAAATAATCCTAATAGTAACATTTTTTTTTTTTTAAATAAAATTAGTTCATGGTAATATATTTTTGTCACTTAAAACTGAATAAGCCACGGTACAGCATCTGTTCAATATTATTTTAAAAATAAAATAGTCTTAAATATCTGATATTTATAAAATGAAACAAAACATCAAATTTTCCTGTCCATAGAAATAATGAATTATATTTTTTATACTTCCCAATAACCAGTTATAGAAAAAAAAAATACTATTGTCGATTTTTAAAGAACAATATTTTTGTAATTATTTTAAAAACTTACTGGACTTTGTTCGAGGTTCCCTTGGACCATCCACAGTAACTTTAATAGCCTTGGAATAAGTAGCTGTTTGATAATAAGGAGCAGAACTAATAGTAATAGTTACTGTAAAACTTTTTCCTCTACCAGATCGTCCTACAAATCTCAAATCATTGAACTTTGCAACTTGGTTTTTCATAACAGTAGTAGAATTTCTCAATTCAGCACAATAGTTCTCGTCATTTCCAGCTTTTAACGTCACTATAGTACCGTCAGCAACGTCATCTAAAGCTACAACTTTAAACGCAATCGGTAAACTTTTATTTGATCGCCAGTGATTTGGTAAAACACTACACAAAATAGCCGGGCTGCCGGTTTGAACTAATTCTCCGTGGTATTCCTGAAGACTTTCTTGTAACGAAGTATACATATCCGTCATTTTTGATAAACTATGATTGTTTGGCAAATGCATCACACTATTTGCGGAACCACTATATACAAAGTTTTAAAAGAATTCACACTTCCTAACTCAAGAGTAAGAATCACACTGAATCTCAAAACTTTTTCAGAACGGGAATATTAACGCTTTTCGTGAATCACCCCCTCCCACTCCGGTCTAAAGGAGGGTAGTTTTTAAATAGCTAGACCGGTAAAGAAAGAGACGTAACGACAGCCGGTCAGGTGATAGAGAGAGAAAAAATACGTCTATGCGTTTTGGTGAACTTTTATAATACACAAACGAGAGAGATACGTATTACGTTTTGTTACGCGGGTGACAAAGAAAAGTAAAAATCTTGTTGACTAGTCGTGGAGGGAGAAAAAAATATTTGCTGCTAGTGAATGAAAGTGAGATGTGTGCGATTTATGTATTAGAGGAGGACGGAGTTTTATGATGAAGGAAGATAGAATTTTTGGGTTAGCACAGAGCAGGGACGTATTTTTGTCGGACCGTTGAATGTTTGCAGAAAGTGTTAGAATTAAATTGTTTGTTTTTGTTGGTTTTACTGATTTACAATCAGGATATCTATTTGGAGAAAATATTAATTTTCAAATAGGTACAATTTTTGTTACGATTAATTTAATCCGAGCCCTGGTATAAATTTTATTTTTTATTTGTTAACCCATTGCAGATACCTATATTTTTTTAAAACGAAGCAATTAAGAATTCCAAGAACTTTTCTTATTTTCGCTTGAAACAGTATTTAAAAAATTCATCCGCAAGATACTTATTAAACAGCTGGTTTAAAGAAACTGTTACATTATCGTTTATTAGCGTTGGTTCATGGGCGTACGCGCAAAATATTTATTGAGATATCGAATAATATACAGGGTGATTGATTAGAGTGATAAAGCTCAGTAGGTCTGTTATTATAAAACGTAGTTAATAAAAAAAACTTAAATCCGTTCACTTGTCATCTGTTATACAGGGTATTTGAATGCTTATTACTGATTTTTAGTTAAATTCGTAACAGGCTCAACAGGAGTGAAATGATAATAATCTATTGTGCTAAATGTTTTAAATGACTTTAAAAATTTATAAACACGAATAATGTCAATATTTTTTATATCTAATACACGTTGACTCAAAACTGAAGTACATTATTTTCTCAGGAACTTTAAATGGATCACCCTGTATTTTATATCATTGTCTATTATCATACTTCTATTTTTATCAAGCATTTCCCATATATGAGCATATTATCTTTTTTGAAATGTTCTCATTTTTCCATGCACCAGTGGCGGTCATATACACTTTGACAGGGGGGGGCCGTGGACCAAATTGTTAACTTTTCCTTTTTTTTATCCAAGAAGAGGAAATCCTACATGAGACCTCGGTCTTTCCAAGGTGCCGGATTCTTACCGACCAAAACCTCTCCTCCCTCGCAGATCCCACTGGAACCGTTTACACATTACTTCGGTGGGAGTGCATATGTCTGCATTTCAGCTCTTTCTATGTCCCTCTCTCTCGTCGTTTGCTTGGTTTTCTATGATGTACCTTATGATTTTATATGCACTTCTCCATCCTTCCTGCCCTGAAATCAGGGAAACCATCATGCTCTCCTCTCCATATCCTACACCCGTGTCATTTTGGAAATTTTGACGTACTCCTTCCCATTGTACACATGCAAACAAGGTGTGTTGCACATCATCTTCTTCTCCACAGTATGGGCAGGCTTCGGAGTCTGCTCTCGTGCGACCAAATAGATATTTTTTGAAGCACCCATGTCCACTCAACGCCTGAGTTATAAAGTAATCGACTTCTCCATCCACTTTTTTATATTCGGTATGCGCCGGTGAGTCCATCTAACATATTTCCCACTTGTCCATTTCCTCTGCCATCTTGTCATGAGGTTCGTTCTGGCAATAGATCCATCCACTCCTCTATACTTCTCATTCCTTTCTTGAATAAACAGATCAATGGGAGGTACCTCAGCTATTACTCCAACTGCCTCTGTTGAGATATCCTAATGAGCATATCCTAATGCACATTTTGCGCTGGATGCTGGTGAGTTTAGAGATAAGTTTCTGGTTGCTTATAACTGTATGCCAACTAGGAGCAGCATACATCATTTGTGAATGTGCCACACTCAAGAGTAATCTTCTTTTGGATGCCTTTGGTCCTTTTACATTGGGCATAAGTCCAGAAAGAGCCCTTACTGTCTTATTCACTTTCTGCGACACTTTGTGCACATGTTCCGAGAACGTAAGCTTTGTGTCCAACCAAACTCCCATCAGGTACTTGATTGCGTTCTTGGGTTTTATAACCACATCCTTCAGAACGAATTTAATAGTGCCTATTTTCCTTTTGGTGGTAAGCAGAGCAGCTTCTGTTTTCTCGGGTGCCAGTTGAAGACCATTATCCTCCAGCCAGCTTGATACGCGATGCAGTGCTGTGTTTGCTGCGCACATCAAACCGTCTTCTCCTTTGGATACCACTATCATGGCAATATCGTCAGCAAAGCTTATAAGGGTCACCCCTACTAGCTGTTTTGTTCTCAAAAGCCCATCGTAGAATACATTCCACAGCGTTGGTCCTAGGACTGACCTTGCGGCACCCCGCTATTGACCTTTCTAAATTTCACTGTATCTTCTGCCTCCAGAATGATCTCCACTTCTGACAGGTAAGCTTTTATTAGTGTAATGAGGCTGCCATTAACCTCCCTTCTCCGTAGTTCATCTAGGATAATCTGACAGCTAGCGCTATTGCGCAGAGTCGTCGGTGCGCTGCAGAGTATTCTTGTCCTGCTGCCCTTGCAACTTGTAACACTTCTTCTATTGCGTCTACAGTCTGTTTGCCCTCCACAAAACCGAACTGCCTCGTTGACAGCCCCCCTGTGCGCGATATTTCTCTTAAGTCTAATGAGAATGAGCTGTTCGTAGAGTTTTCTCCCAACGTCCAGCAGGCATATCGGTCTGTATCCGGAAGGACTTTCAATTGGTACCAAACTGGTGTGAAAACAATGCGAAAAGAGTATCCTACACGAATATGTTTTCAGAGAAACCATGTGGACTAGGGTAGTTTTGTCTGATACCGAGTGGAGCGCGTGTCACCGGGCTCGTATGCAGCTCGTATGCAGGAGAAACGTCCATGCGGATGCGAAGGAAAAATCGCTCCCCCGGGCGATTCCAAAACATCCATCTATTGGATGTTTTAAACGTCCAGCGGATGGACAGATGTTGCGTTGCGCTATTTGCCAAGCTGGCGAGCGATCTTTTTTGAACATCCAGCCCGTCCATCCGAAGAATGGATGGATGTTTGGTGTGGCTTGGCATTAAGTGTTTTTTTTTTGTTTTAAAACGTTTAACTTTATTTTACTTTAATTATAAGACCATAATGTCGGCGGTGCCGTGGCTACGTGCAAAAATACCAATCGCAATACGAGTATAAAATACTATGGATGGATTTCCAAAAAATGAAAACTTGGCGAAGCAGTGGATAAGTGTTTGTCGTACCTGCTTCGCCCAAGTGCTAAAGTTTAAAATTCCTCTATAAGATCGCGAAAAGTATTTTCGACTTTTTTTATTTCAAACTGTTTTTAATTGCTAATTACACATTACACGAGAATGTTATTCTTTTTAATTTCTGAACAACTGCAGTTGAGCTAGGGGGGCCATATTTCCCCTATTTTAACTGCCTATTGCCGACTGGACGGGCACCTGAAAAAGCTCAAAATAGTGGAGGATGAAGAATGTAAAAATTCCTCAGGGAAATAGGACTAGGGGAGCTAATAATCTTTGAGACGTTCCTCAGGAACTAACTAGAAGTAAGGGGGACACGATAGATCTTTTAGGTCTCAGTGAATGTCACCCCATCATACATACTCTAACTGTAAATTAAAATAAAAATTCTGATTAGATTTATCACTAATTTGCATTAACGAATTGAAGTGAAAGTCGCAGGTTGACAACCTAAATCGTGATTTAAATTCTTTTGAACTTTTATTTGGTTTATTGTTCACTTTCGTTGAAAGGATGTCAAAAAATGACGTTTAACCGGCTTTGATCCTTTCCGTTCAACTGAACTAAACAGTAAATGTTTTCCATAGTTTCTACTTATTGTATTAATCTATAGTTTTATTGTCGACGCCGGCAATTTAATGTGGTATATGAGAAAATCAAAACTCAAATTCTGATAAACGTTAAATTTTAAAAAGATGAATGTAACGTATTAACTTCTGTTATGTGATACCTCTACTTTTTATTGCAAAGAACATTACCGTTATACGCTATTTACGTAAGAAAACTATCCCTTCATGAAATACATTATCGCAAGGAGTGGACACTTACATGGCCAAGGTCAAACTATGTTTTTGATTTCTTCCAAATGAATAGATGGCGCCAAATAACAAGATCTTCACTCTGGCGTAAATTGTTGCCTATAATGTTATAAATTTTGGTAGCACTCATAACTTTCAGCCCTTTTGATCTCTAGATTAATGTGTTTATATTATGAAATTATTTGATTGTGTTCTGGGGGTGAGTACCTTTCTTGGATATAATATCAATAAATTTGAGATAGGTATGCTTCTAATTTTTTTTTCTTAAAAATATGTAAAGCTCTCAATATTATTAAATATATATTGGAACATTTTGCCCAACACCATACTATGTGGTAGAAGGGATTTTATTATAATATATACATTTTGCCTACAACAAACATATTTTTCATACGATTTTTAAAATTTTTAAGGGTAACATAAATTTAACCAATTGCGAACACAACGAAACCTTAAAAATAATAATATTTAACAATAGTTGGCCACAATTTCCTTAAACAATTGATCCAAGTTTTATGTGGTGATGAAATGAAAATGCTCCAGCTACTTTTAACGGATGCAGAATTAAACTCATTTTTTACGTATAGTTCACCCAACCCCTATGCCAAACAATGCACATATTCATATTTGAGTCATCAACTATCTTCTGTCAAAGTAGTACTGGTAATAATCCATCGTCCCGTTTCGAATGGGACTGCCCCTTATTGTAATTACGAGTCCAGGTGTCCCCGAAATGAAACTGGTAATAAACCATCGTCCCGTTTCGAATGGCACTGCCCCTTATTGTAATTACGAGTCCAGGTGTCCCCGAAATGAAACTGGTAATAAACCATCGTCCCGTTTCGAATGGCACTGTCCCTTTTTGTAATTACGAGTCGAGGTGTCCCCGAAATGAAACTGGTAATAAACCATCGTCCCGTTTCGAATGAGACTGCCCCTTTTTGTAATTACGAGTCGAGGTGTCCCCGAAATGAAACTGGTAATAAACCATCGTCCCGTTTCGAATGGGACTGTCCCTTTTTGTAATTACGAGTCGAGGTGTCCCCGAAATGAAACTGGTAATAAACCATCGTCCCGTTTCGAATGGGACTGTCCCTTTTTGTAATTACGAGTCGAGGTGTCCCCGAAATAAAACTGGTAATAAACCATCCTCCCGTTTCGAATGGGACTGTCCCTTTTTGTAATTACTAGTCGAGGTGTCCCCGAAATGAAACTGGTAATAAACCATCGTCCCGTTTCGAATGGGACTGTCCCTTTTTGTAATTACGAGTCGAGGTGTCCCCGAAATAAAACTGGTAATAAACCATCCTCCCGTTTCGAATGGGACTGTCCCTTTTTGTAATTACTAGTCGAGGTGTCCCCGAAATGAAACTGGTAATAAACCATCGTCCCGTTTCGAATGGGACTGTCCCTTTTTGTAATTACGAGTCGAGGTGTCCCCGAAATAAAACTGGTAATAAACCATCCTCCCGTTTCGAATGGGACTGTCCCTTTTTGTAATTACTAGTCGAGGTGTCCCCGAAATGAAACTGGTAATAAACCATCGTCCCGTTTCGAATGGGACTGTCCCTTTTTGTAATTACGAGTCGAGGTGTCCCCGAAATAAAACTGGTAATAAACCATCCTCCCGTTTCGAATGGGACTGTCCCTTTTTGTAATTACTAGTCGAGGTGTCCCCGAAATGAAACTGGTAATAAACCATCGTCCCGTTTCGAATGGGACTGTCCCTTTTTGTAATTACGAGTCGAGGTGTCCCCGAAATAAAACTGGTAATAAACCATCCTCCCGTTTCGAATGGGACTGTCCCTTTTTGTAATTACTAGTCGAGGTGTCCCCGAAATGAAACTGGTAATAAACCATCGTCCCGTTTCGAATGGGACTGTCCCTTTTTGTAATTACGAGTCAGGTGTCCCCGAAATGAACTCTGAGACGCAAAATTGTCCCGTTTCGGAATCCGCACGAACATTTGAGTAGTTATAATGAAGATATTTTATTGGCCAGATTTAAAAAAGTTCCCCGAAAGGGAAGACGTTCAAAAATCTCTTGATGTATTAAGTAGAAAGGAATATATTGACTGTGATAAGGATACAAAAGTTTATGACGAATTTTCATCAATTTCTAACTACATTTCATCGCAAAAAAGTAATCGAATGGAATAATCAAGTTTCATTCTTACTTAACATCATCACCAGCTATATTAAAGCAAATTTGTTCCTCTGATAAATATAAATATTCTTACTTAACATTTTGGATGTGTCTTTCAATTCGTAACTTTTAAGGTAATTAACTTTTTCTGAATAAATAACTTTGAAAAAGTGTTTTTTTTTCATTAGCTACCTCTTAATTGACATAAAAAAAACCAATGTACGTTTTGAGTCCAAAAATAAATGGTCACGTTAGTCATAACATAAGTATCAATATCTTATGGCGGTCCTTTTCTTGGCCCACTAAAGAGAATATCATTCACTTCAGCACTGTATGGTATACAAACAGTTTGTCTCTCCTTTTTTTAACTTTGAATTATGTACAAAAAAAATTATTAAGTTGCATTGTTATTAGTCCACATAGGAACATAATCACTTGTTACGCTTAATGGTATTGACAGAATATTTGGGATTTTAAGATTTTTGAATAGAAAATTTCTTTAGCTGCTCTGAGCCATTTTTGGTTGGAGTAAAACTTATGGGTTAGTACTGTAACCCACATCATAGATAACTTACTTATAGATAGGCATCGGACCCGTTGCGTATTAATTGTTTATGTGGCGCCACCTTGAGAGCCTGTGGGTAACCTATTGTGGTCGGACAAAAAGATTTTCCTCACTTCACGGTTTTTGGCGGCACATTCAAAACTGTAATTTAACATTCACTTAAAAATGGCATTTATGGGTAATTTTTTGATATTTGATTTGAAGTAACTCAACATTTGATTGATATTAAAATAATAATAATCAAATAATTGAGTTAAATTAAGCAAAATATCAAAAAAATGGACCATATAATGAATGAAGTGGGTAAAATATGACGATATAATTCTCACCTGGTTGTAGACTTCCAGCAGTATATTGGATTATTTAAGCCCTCTATAGATCATCCCGGCATTTGCACTCCTATCTACCAACAATTTAAGATCTAACCTAACAATAACTAAATCAAAATATGGAAAGTAATCTTTAAAAAATTATCAAATATCAAATATCCTGTGAATGCGACAAATTTTATCTAAATGAAACATCTCGACCAGAGGTCGGCAACCTACTGAACGCCTGCCAGGCTTGGCACGCCTGGCAGTTTAAAATGGCACGTTTGGTGTATAATATTTTCAAATGAAGCAATAAAAGAAAGGCTTAATTTCGATTATACTTGTTGTAAATTCAAAGTAATCTACGGAACAGTACATAAGCTGGTTACGTAACTCGACCGAGCTAAGTGATGGCGGGCCAGGCGGTATATTCTCAAACAGTGACATTTTTGTCGCATGCGAGATTCTACTCTTATCAATCAAGAATTACACAAAAAAGTATACATACATAATATACAGGGTTGGGATAAAGTATGGAACCAAGTAAATATCTTTTAAACGAAAAGAACGATATTTATGAAAATTTGCAGGTAAGTGCAATGGAACAAAATGCATCTGATGTATATTTTTTTGTTAATAATATACTTCCCGATTAACCGGGAATGTCATCAACTTCTTTAATTTAAATGGGACACCCTATATATTTTTACAGATTTTGAAAGAGTTTGTTATTTTGAATTAATACATATTGAGTTTAGTGTAAACATTTCTGTAAAAACGAGGAATAACTCACTGTTAGTTGTACAATAGGTGTATATTTCATTATTTTAGAATAATGAGAAACAAAATTACTTCAAATGTTCAAAATGCTCGCCGTTTACTTGCTGACAATATGCCATCCTATTAACAAATTCTTGAGTCACTCATCTTTCCAAGACTTCTCCACGTATTAGTTCACATTCATCAATAATTATTTGTCTCAATTCCTGTAAATTTGTTGGTCGTCTAACGTAAACACGTGATTTTAGATAACCCCAAGGAAAAAAATCTATCTGGCTAAGATCCGGAGAACGAGCAGGCCACTCTATGAATCCTCTACGTCCAATCCATCGATTTGGAAAATTTCGCATCCAGAAAATCCCTAACCCGTCTATTATAGTGGGGAGGTGCTAGTAGATCCAAATACTTGTCACCATTCAAGTTTCCGTCGATAAAAAATGGGCCTATAAGCCTATTTTCGACAATTCCCATCCAAATATTTAACAGCTGTGGATGCTGGGTATGTGCCTCATGAATCCAATGAGGATTATCATTTGACCAATACCTTGAGTTATGGCGATTAACTGTTTCATTTAAACAAAAAGCTGCTTAATCGGAAAAAACTATGTTAGAAGCAAAATTGTCGTCGACATTACAGATGTCCATTAGCCGTTCGCAAAATTCCAGCCGTCGGTAAAAATCATCGTCTGATAATTCTTGAACCAACTGTATCTTATACGGATGATACTTTTCACTTTTTAATATCTTTCCTACAAAACGGCGACTGATACCATGGTTTAGTGCCAAATTTGTGGTGGAAGTTTGAGGTGATTCTTCTAAATCGATTGCAATATTTTGTTTAACAGTTTCGTTCGTTGCAGTCCGCGGTCTTCCAGGTTTTAGCAAATTTTTTACCATCCCAGTTGTATTAAAACGTTGCAATGTTTTAGTTACTGTTGAGCGTGATATAGGATTTCTCTCCGGATGCAAATTATGAAAAATATGACACACTTTTTCATGAGTTCTAACACGATCACCATAACCGATCATCATTAAAATTTCAATACGCTCTTTTTCACTTAACTGAACCATTCTAAATTGTAAAATTTATTTCCGTCAATTAGAATTTGACACTTGGAGAGCAAAAGACGTACTAAATAGTACTCGTTTATTTATTACTATACATAAAAACAACATCAATTATTTAAATAGTTTTTTGCTCTAATGCAAAAAACTCAAAGAAGGTTGATTAAAGTGCTATATTCCTCGTTTTTACAAATTTTTGTACACTAAATTCAGTATGTATGAAATCAAAATAACAAGCTCTTTCAAAATCTGTAAAAATATATAGGGTGTCCCATTCAAATTAAAGAAGTTGATGGCATTTCCGGTTAAACCGGAAGGATATTATTAACAAAAAATGTACATCAGATGCATTTTCATAAATATCGTTCTTTTCGTTTAAAACATATTTACTTGGTTCCATACTTTATCCCAACCCCGTATACAGCATTATTAACTAAATTCTTTATCAGAAAAATCTGAAGAATCGTCTGGTCCTAAGTTGATAATTAACGGTTCGATCTCTGTACTTTCGTCGATTAAGTCGTCAAGATCCCACATTTTCCCCTCCTCAGCTATAATATGTTTTATTTCGCTTTGCCAGTTTTCTGCAGTCACATTCGCAAGTAAATCTATCAAAAGTTGCCGTACTTCTTGAAGTTTGTTCCTGGCAACATAACCTTTGACTTGTGCCCATATAAGCTCTATTGGGTTCAGCTCACAATGGTAAGGGGGTAAGCGATGTACAATAATATTTCTACCTTTTGCCATCTCATCGATTACAATTTTTTTAAACTTACACTGTCCAACAATTGTATCATCGAAATTTAAGGCTTTACACTGCAACCTCTCCATTATCATCGTGAACTTGTGGGAAGCTCCTCTAGAATGATAGCTGGCATTATCCATTACAATAACCAAATTCTGGGGAATGTATTCGATTATTTGTTGGAAATTTCCCTCAAAAACGTCAGCCGTCATTTCTTCGTGGTAATCTTTGCTTGAATTAGATTGAAATTCCAATAATCCTTGATCCCAAAATCCGTTTTCACTGCCTATATGGGTTTTAGTAAGCCTGCATCCCTTTCCAGAGGGAAGTTTTAATCCTGTTGACCAACCCTCCACGACAGCTTGTCGGGAATTCAGTATATTTTTATCTTGCCATACTTTCGATACGGTGTGTCTTTTATTTAGCCAGGTTTCATCCAAATAGAAAATATTCTTACATTCGTTGCGATATTTTCGAATTGACCTTAAGTATTCTCGTCTCCAGCAAACAATATCCGGCCTACCAATAAGCAAAGATATTCTGTTCTGGTTTTCCCACCGAAAGTTTATTCCATGGAGAATTCTCCATACTCTAGTTCTTAATAGTTGTGGCAGGTTTCCGTCATTCAGGGCGGTTTGCACAATCTTGTCCAATGATGGTATTTCTTTTGCGAAATACGTACCATGCACTAGTCTACGAACACTGTTTTTAACATCGTCGTCAATTTCTGTTGGTTTCTTCCCCGGGTGAGGAATAGGTTCACCGAGGTTCCGTCATTTTCTCTCATGTAAAAATCTATAAATCGTTGATTCTCCTACCCCTATCATATTGGTACAGCTCTTAATTATGTCGCGAACAGAACTTGTTGGGTTTTGCTGCACAAGAGCATCATGAACGTTCAAGATAAATTTGTTTTTCCTCAAGGAATATGCACATGGTTTACAACTATTTATCCGAACCCCCGATCCGTGCTATACCAACCCCATTGGGACAGACTTTAAACCTTAAATTGCAAGGATCGGTTCAAACTGTTTTAGATTTGTATTATTCCTCGAAGTCTTTTAAAATGGAAATAGATGTATTTATTTGCGATATCACATCCCATACATATAAATAATTTCCAAATCTAAAAACATACTCACCCAACCTCTATAATTGTGATAATGCTGCATTAATAAGGAAATTTCTTTACAGAAGGAAGAATTTTCTGAAAGAGGTCAAGATTTTGATAAACATGGTCACATGTTCATCTTCGTGATAAAACCAAACTTGATGGATTTTACTATCATTCCATTTAACTATTCTCTTTTCGCATGACTGGAAATTCAAGATTTTGAGCTTCAGCATATTGAATTTAGGAACTCCGAGTTATGAAATACAAAATTTGTGGAGCTAAGAAGAGTTTTAGAAGGTGATCCTCAGGATAAATCAAATGTCATACTGAATTGTTGGGCTAGATTGCCAGATAAATTTATTTGCCTATATGTGCGAGCAAGTGTTTCCCCATATGGAATTCATTTTGAATCCTTATCGAAGCCGGCTAACAACAGAAAATTGAGAGGCGTCTGTAATATTGAAAGAAACTAGACATGAATCAAAAATAAAATAGCTTTCGCTAGAAACACAAGGACATGGATCGCATTGAAAACGTTTCAAATTTCAAACAAAATGTTGACTGTGCTATGTTTCTTTTTTGGTTAAAATTTTAAGAAATATTGTTGATCATCTCTTTATTTTATTACATTAAACAATTTTATACACCACTCACAAATTAAACAGTTTTTTATAGTGGTACTTTGGCTCGGTTCAAAATTGCACACGGGGTACCTCTTTGTTAAAAGGTTGCCGATCCCTGATCTAGATGGGTACCTCTTTGTTAAAAGGATGCCGACCCCTAATCTAGATCATTGAAAATCGAAATAACTGAACAAAAAAAGTACATTAAAGATAGGGAGTTTTATCAGTCAGCCTGCTTGGGAAGAGGGGAATCAAGTTCAATGGGATTCAGGAAGTATAATGTTAAAAAAACTTAATAGTGCTTCGATACAACTTAACGCAGAGAAATATGTGAATAACTGAATTTTCAGCAGATTATAATAAAATTTTGTTACCAATGTTAAAAAAATTAATTTCCAATATTCAATTACCCTCGTTATTAGGATAGTAACGTGAGGCTTTGTCCAGGTTGACTTATTATTTAGGCCGTACCCAGGAGAGGGGTCCAAGGGGTTGAAACCACCCCCCCCGAAATTTTCTATAAATAAGTATTTTCAAACACAAGTTTTCCTGAATAAAAAAGAATAATATTTTGCTAAGTGTAAGTAGAGTATTTCATAATTTAATTAATGGTGCTTATGCATTGAACTGGCAACTGGGCTTACTGATGCATCACGAAAAGCATGTGTGAAAACAGAATGCCTACTAGCAGCCACCTGCGTAGCGTCTGTTCTGCTCACAACCAAGGCAGTCAGTAGTAAGAGGTGTATCGGTAACGTGCCTCTTTCTTACTACTATCCTGCCTAGAGTTTGTTTAACCATCCTTTGCCGTTATGTCATAAACGGTGACGTATTCTGCTGTTTTACGTTTGTCTTATATTAGTTAAATGTTATTTTATACTTAACCTCAAAATTATAATCAATGACATTTGTTGAGGTGTGTTTGTATGAATAAATTTTAGTAATGCCAAAAATTGTATTTTGCTTTATGCGTTGCGTACTTTTTTACATAATTTTTTTTAACTGATTTGTTTCAAATTTATAGCTTGAGGATGTTTAACGCCTTCAGGTTTTGTACATTACATGAGGGCCCTAAAAGGTCTGCTAATTCACATGATTGAAGCTGCGCCTGTTGTCGCTTCGTCACTAATTGTGGACACTGAATGAGGAGGTGCTTGACAGTTAGCGTTGCATTACAATGGTCACACTTTGGTTTAGGATCGTTGCTGCAAAGATGACTGTGTGTTAGCCAAGTGTGGCCAAACCGTAGTCTAGATAGAAGCACTTGATCGCGGCGATTTTTGGGTGATAGAGGCCATGATTTTGTGGACTTTTTCACCTCGCTTAACTTAGTTTTTGCACTTTTCCAGCGGTCCTCCCACGCACTGTGTATTTGAGCCTTAACTGCGCTTTTTACATCCGCACTCACCGATAAACTGGTTGTCTCCGTATTGCCATTTTATGCAGCTTGTTTGGCATATTTGTCTGCTTTTTCGTTGCCATGTATTCCTATGTGGGATGGTATCCAGATGAAAACAACGTTCTTGCGGTTTTGTTGGGCAGTGTAAAGTTCCTGTTTGATTTTACTTACGAGAGGATGGTCTAGGTAAATGGCTTTTATCGTTTTCAAGGCGCAATCAGGGAATAGATTGCATAAAGTTCTGCGGAGTAGATAGAATAAGTTGGTGGGAGCTTGAACATATGGACTGAAGTTGTAGTCACTACCGCTGCTCCAACCTTGTCTGTGTAGACCTGAAGGTAACTGGGGAACTTTGCTAGTATCAGATATGATATGTTAATGCAAAAACATTCTAATGGCTTAAAAATCCTTTTATTTTTTAGTCAAAATCACTCGACTCAAACCATTGAGTCAAAAACGGCCTAAAAATGAGTCATTTTACACTTAAATATTGGAAGACCCCCGGTGTTTTGACACCCCCCCGAACTAGTTAGAAATTTGTTCTCAAGAGCATGGAGACTAGATATAAAGACCACAAACTCCGTATATGAAAAGTGTCCGTCCAAAGAAGGAAAACTGGTGGGCTAACAATTTTTAGAGTAGAAACGACGTGGTGAATTATTTTAGGTTATGTAAATGAAAGATTTGTTTATTTTCATTGGGTTACCTTTGATGCTTGGTTTTAGCAAATTTCTTGAATTACTTACTATTGATCGAGAATAATACAGCGACTGAGATGTATAATTTTTTCTATCATCAACTTTACGTCTAGTTAGACAACTTTTCACAACGCACGTTTTTCCCATTGATAATTTATTTAAATTTTTTCATAAAAATAAACAATACTTTTAGGTTAACTTGGTCAGCATACTTCACTTTTTCTTTTTGATCTCTAGCTACTCTCGCGCCATCTGTTATTTACTGCTTACCGCTGAACACCTCTTCGACATTTTTCCTATTCAAGTTTGTGCTCGTTATATCTAGTCTCCATGCTCAAGAGTAAGAAATGATCGAAGAGCGTAGGTAAATTGCGCACAGTGGTCAAGAAGTTTCCCAAATTTGGGAAGGGTTCGTCACGTAGTTGCAACCAGGGGATTAAATCTCTGTATAGGTAAATTGCGCACAGCGGTCAAATTGTATCCTTAGTCCGTTATACCTCAAAACTTTTTCTTTCTGATATAATCAACGAATAAAACTTGATGAAAAGAACACTTCTTGTAAACTGATATTTCATTATGTACAAACAGACTATCATATTAAATACCTACATTATACAGAAACAAAATTTTATTCTCAAAAATATAATAAACACAAATTATTTGGGCCGGTGTTTCCGATGTCCGTCCGGCGGTCAGGGTAAAACGCAGGTACGTCCCGCGGTTAAAAGGGTCAAGACGTTTGTCCGAAGTCCGTCCCGTGGCAGATATTATAATATATATTATATATACATATAAGATAATAATATGTAGTAGATACTTTATTTGTAATGCTAAAACCATTACATTTTATTTCATGTTTTTCCCTTCACACTTTTTCCAGGCTTAGGACTGGCAGAAGCAATGGCCAAAATTGACCTTTTCTTTCTGGCGTGTTTAAAAAAATGGAGTGGATGAAAATCCAGTTTTACCTTTCTGACTTACCATGACATCCATTTCTCTGGAGCACACCGAAAGCACTAACCAATTAAAGTCGAACGGTATTATTTAAAATATTCCTCTATTTATAGGTAAGGGTCTGTGGAAGGGTGTCGATAATACACGAATCATACTAATTATTCTAGGAATAATATTCTACCCTGCCCATTCTACCTGTGTATCCACCTGACCGCGGGACGGACATCAGTCGGGGATTGAAAACCCTTTTCCTAAACCCTCAATTTTCTGACCGTGGGACGGACATCGGTATTGCCCATTTGGGCAAATTGTGGTGACATATGGTGCTTAAATCTATCAATTTATTTTTAGAGAAACTTATTTGTTGATCCAAGAACTCGACTTTCTTTTGAGTTCTTGTACGCAATACTTTATTTGTACAGGTATTTGAACTTTTTATTTTTATATAGGACATTGTTTGAAATTTAATTAATAATTGTATAAAATTAAAAATATTTGGATGGGAAGTGTAGAAATTTACATTAAAATGCGAATGAAACGATTCGCAAGCGTTTGTAGAGCGAGAAAAGCTTGGGGACATTTTTGCCCATAACTTTGGAGGAAATCTTGAATTTTCATCTATATACGTATTAATTAAATAATCAGCAAATTTCGTGATAGCATCACCTTCGGGTTTTTCAGCCATCATTTCAAAGCAAAACATGTCACTTACTTGCTCTGGTTGCAAATAAGGTAAACCAAACAAATGTTTTAGCCATTTTCCTACTTCCAATTTTTGATTACGATATTCTACGGACAACCCTAATTGGAGAATTTTCCGATACCAGGCCTGTTTTAAATGAAAAATGCATCCTTCTATTTCAGATACAGGGAAAACCGTAAACAGCGCTGAATGTATTCCATCTTCAAAATCTACAACTATTTTATTTGGATTTAACGTTAATTCAAATTTTGAACATTCCATCTGAATTGTTGAAAACAGTTCAACATAAGTAGAAGTGGCTTTAGGTGGAAGTGATGCATAAACCGCTGGTACATACTGTCCATTTTTAAATCCGTGTAGAGTGAACAATTGGTAAAAAAAACTTTGGGCAATATTGAAATGTGCCGTCTACGTAAATTACTTGTACAGAACACAAAAAATTTAAATTTGTGAAGCATGAAAATATTACAATGTTATTTTCTCGATTGTTTGTTATTAAAAAACTTTCTTCTTCTATCGTTTCAATAGACATCGAGTCTAATGCTTCTTGAACCTCCTGCACGCTTTTCGGCAACGGAGGCAAATATGCTCGACGCGTATTGTATAACTTCTTCCGTATGTATCCTATGTCCACTAATGTAAGTTCTTGAAGATCTTCGTGGATTTTCTGAACAATATAAGAATATATTAACCTCAATTATGCCTAAGCACATTGACATTACTTACCTTTTATCTCCTTATGTATCAATTTCAATGGTGTAACTGATTTTTTCACGACAAAGTTTTGCGGAATCTATATCATGATTATGGATGAGATCCCTGTCGATGATATCCTTCTCATTAATGGTATAGAATTTGGCTTTGCAATTTTTATTTGTGCAACGCCAATGAGTTTTGCCAGAAACAAGGATTCTTCCTTTGCGAAATTTAGCTCCTTCTATTATTATTAGCGTTTTGTTCTTTCCACTCAGATTTGTTCCATTTTAGAAATCGGACGAACTTTCTAACACGAATATATGTACCTACGCCTCAAATTGTTATCGTAAAGTAATTAGGGGATAATCCTTTGAATCTCTGGTGACTTTTAAATTTCGTGGAATCGGTAGAAAGTTGTATGCCATTTTCCTAGACCCTCTTTAGGGTCACTTGTGCGCAATTTACCTATGAAAAAGAAACATTTTGGGTATACCTGGCTACAAACTGACCGCTGTGCGCAATTTACCAACCTCGATGATCGAACTGTTCTAGAATGGTTCTATTGTATGTTGATAAATTCCTGGAAAGTCGAATTAGTAGTCCAGCCTGACTACTAATTCTCAAAAATAGACGCTGGAATACTAAACTGCCACGGGGCATACGCAGTACAATTCCGAATTAGTTTAACCCATAACCGGCGTGGTCCGAAATTTTAACACTTAATGCGTTGCGGAGTCCAGGGGACTCCAAAATATATATCGTGTATTTCCTGTTGCAAATAGTGTTTTTTTTTATGTTGTATACAGACATAATCAAAGACGTATAAAAAAACAAACATTGTTTATTTCCAACCAACTTAGTAACAGACCAGAGCAAAAAATCTAAAAATAAAGATATTAATATTTTAGCAAAAATAAGTATTCCTTTTATATTTTTCATTCAAGTAAAGCTGCTTAGCGAATGGAGATGGCGGAGTTTCAAGAGGACATCAGTTTGAAGGATAAATTTAGTCAAGACCCTAAAGATATTTCTTGTGACCAGTTTTAGATTAAGTATATGAGCAATGAAAAATACCCTGAATTGAGTAAATTGGCTGTTCAACTTTGCTCAATGTTCAGTTCAACATATACTTTATCAAAAACCGTTTCAGATCACGCCTAACAGACACTCATCTTAACAACTTAATGAGAATCAGTTGCACAGCGTCGACTCCAAACTTCAAAGAAGTCGTTCAAAGTAAAAAATGTCATTTTTCCCATTAAATAAAAATGTTATTTAATGAGCTCTAGTTGACTTGTGTTGATGATTTTTTGTGACATTGATGTTCATCTGATTGTAATAAAAACTGTACATTTTTCAAAGTTGTTAATTTTTCACTATTCTCGCCAAAGAAAATTATAATCTAATTTCTTTTTTATTAAATGAAATAATTGTGCTACCTTTTTCGCACAATTATACTGAACATTTATATTGCAAAAGTGACCAATACAATAATAAAGCTAAACATTGTAAATCGTTTACAAAAGTAAAAATTGATGGGCCTAAATATGACTTTTTTGATTCAAGATCATTTTGAAGTATTACCAATGAGAATACCGATGTCTTCTAAAGCTTTCCGGCCCGCGGTGGACTTTGATAAAGCCAAAATGGACCCTGACCAAATGTTATTGACGATCACTGGTCTAAACTAAAAATAAAACAAAAAAATATTTACTTTTACAGTAAGCTGTAAAATATTGACAATGATCCAAATAAGTATATGAAAAAATATAATATTTAAGAATATCCTCCCGATTTTCAATGCATTGAACACACAATTTTCTCGACCATTGCAAGCAAATTGGTTTTCTGCATTCAACACATAGAAAGCCAGTTTTTCTTTTTAATTTAGGGTCACATATAAAACAATACTTCCTCTGATTTCTAGGCAAAACATCTTGATCATCAGCTGAGGTTTCAAATGCCATCTTCAAAATTCTTGCAATACCTACTTTTGCACTCTCTCATGAAGAAGTCGTTAGTAATTTCAAAAACCCTTGTCTCTCCAGCTAATCTGCGTTGGAACAAGATTGATGAATGATATAAGCATTCACTGAAGACATATCCACAATTATGTAAAACAGAGCCATTGGCCAGCGTTACGTTCTTCTACTGCAGGAATATTTAGTGGTTTTCTCGTCTACAGCATCCACTCCAGATTTTGTGTTATTATCAACATTTTAAACCACACTTAATTAATAGGATATCTACGTATTTTCATAATTTAAAAATACAACAAATATTAACAATATATACCTACGAATCCCTAATATTGTTCCTAAACCTACACCTATTACACCCCTAGAAAGTATTAAGATAAGACTCGGTCATTGTTATCTTTCTACAATATCCGTCGGCAAAAATAAATTTCTTGTGTTCACACCATTCATTACAGCAGGTAATGTAAAATTACATATTTTGTTTGGTCCACTTGTGCTGAGCAAGTCCTATAAAATTTTGATTTATTACCCGCACCGATTGCGATTTTACTATAGTGGACCCTATAAATTTTACTTTCTACAGTACTAAACTAAAAATATTATTGATTGTCTACTTATCTTTTTTTGTGTCAGGTAGGAACAAAAATTTGCGTTGATAACAGTAGCTGAAACGCTACCGAAACGTTGAAAGTAACACTATGTCACAAGAAAATAACAAAAAGTATAATTGGATAATTTCGATTTGGTAAAAAATTTTATTTCAACCACTTAGCTTAACATAAACTTGTAATAAAAGTTAACTGTTTTTTTATACTTTCATGGGCTTTGGTACTATCGCCATTGTGTTGTACGGATAAAGAAGTGAATAATCAGGTAAAACTTCCTTTTAAAATACCAATAAACCTACCAGTAAAAAATTAAAATATTTTTTTTATTGTCTTTTTGGGTAAAAAGTTTCATAAAAATAGAAATTGTTACTGTAAAAAAGAAGGGTAAATCGTAAAACATATCTGTCAAAGAAATTGTTAAAGAGATTATAAAAAATATCCTGAATTGGAGTCTTATGACCGATTTCACTAAAAATTTCTTAAAGTTAGGTAATGCCTAAATCGGAATTCCTGAATATAATTTTGGTTGATATGAAATATTTAATTAGCTTCCTCAACTGGTTAAGTTATAACTTTAGGAAATGGTTGTGGTCCAGTAAATAAAGGCACCAACCTGTTCATCTCATTATTGTCGGACTTTTTTTTTGCAACTTGTAGGTATTCATGTGTAGATTACTGTCTGAAAATATGTCCTCCACGGGATTTGCGGAAGGGGCTGGAAAATGGCCCATGATCCCGAAAATTCAGTTTTTGGCCGATATCTCCCGAAATATGCTACTTAGAGAAGTGGGGGGGTTTGCTAGAAATGAAGTACAGTTCATTACCTACAAAAATGGCCCCTATCATTTTTGTCCCTAGATCAATATTTCTTGCAAAAAAAGGCTTGCAAAAATTTTCCGGAAAACTAAAAAACTTGGCCAAAAATTTTAAAAACCATCGAAAAGAGGACATTTTCAGCTTTCCAATGGTGTGCATTAAAGACCGATATTGCCAATCATTGTTTATCAATTTGCGGTAGACCCGAGAATTTTCAGAAAACTCCGGAAATAAAAAAAAACGTCACAAGAAAAACATTATTTATTCATTCTTTCGGAATACACTCACCACCTATCAAAGTCCCATTATCCAAAAAATTCGGTAAAACTACGCTTACTTTAAAAAATATGAACGGATTGATAAGGGCGGTCAAATATTCAGGAAAAATAAAGTTTGGCCAGTTTTTTCAATATTCCTGGAAAATAAAAAAACGAAAAAGTTACACGATGTTATAGGTACAGGTCCCTCCTTCACTATGCACTTTGAATCATGAAAAAAGATTCATTTTTACTCAAGTTATGGGCCAATTTGCCCGCCTTCCCATGCCTACATTCACGGAGCGTGCTCCCGGAGACGCCGCGCAGCAGCTCGAAATCCAAGGTACGCTTGGGCCCGTTTATCTCGAAAACGGTTAAACTTTTGACAAAAATGATTCTTATGATAATAAACTGCTCTCCATTCTTAGCAAAACCCCACTTCTCTATTTCCGGAGATATCGGCGGAAAACTCAATTTTTGGGATTATTGGCCATTTTTCAGCCCCTTCCGCAAATTTCGCGGAGGACATATTTTCAGAGAGTAATCTACACGTGAATTCCTACAAGTTGCAAAAAAAAGTCCAACAATAGAACAGGTTGGGGAGTTTCTCGGTCTATATTTACTGGACTATTGGCGAAATCCGGTATTTTCATAACAGGTAGTGCTTAATTGCATGAATAAAGTTAGTGTATAGTTAGTAGCGTATGTTTTCCCGTTAAAAATTGCTGGAAGATTCTGGAAAACTAGGAAAATATTGTTTCAGAAAATGAATTTATTCCAAATAATCTGAAAGTTGCAATATCAACCTTTGTATTTATCTTTGCATTCTTCAAAAGTGAATATACTAAGATTATTAGTCTGATAGTATGTCCTATGAATAACAAATAAAATAAAAACCGAAAGATTTTTAATTTTTTTGCGCTATGCAATCAAACCTAACCTGAGGAGAGTATCAAAATAAAAATAAAAATATTATAGGTATCGTACGGAGTTATCTAGTTCCTCGCACATTAACAGGTAGGTACAAAATTTGTGTTCAGTTCCTCGCAGCATACGAAGGGTAAGGGATTAAGTATCAGGTAGCAAGGTCCACAATGACAGATATTTTTATTTTTATTTTCTTATTGTTTTTTTCAAAAATTGACTAAAAATACGAAGAATTTCTCGATTCGGATTAGGGTAGGGGGTAAGGTAGGGTGGTTTTGGTTGGGTTATTATTGAAAATTATCATAATAATCTGTCAATTACACAATTCAATTTTTCGATTCGGATTAGGGTAGGGGGTAAGGTAGGGTGGTTTTGGTTGGGTTATTATTGAAAATTATTATAATAATCTGTCAATTACACAATTCAATTTTTCGAAAACTCACGAATGCATAGATACATTTTCCCTAATGTTAGGAACATAGCGGAAGAAATATATAAATAAATAAAACAATAGTGTGAGGAACTGCAGACTGTGAGGAACTGCAGACCTGTCTTAATCCTACCCTCCGTTCGAAAAGGGATTAACTCAGGTAGATGCGAGGAACTGACTGGTACCCGTATCGTATAGTTCGATGTGATAAATGTTTTTATTCTTTTTCTTAATTCTTTAGGAAAGCAAACCACAATATTTTTTATATTTATATCATAACGTTTGGGGAGCGTTCCAGTTACCTTTATCAAAAATAATTGAGTTTTCATAAAATTCTGGTCCCTATCTGACACAACGGAAAATTCGACAACAAGACAATCAATAATGTTTTGATGTTTATGCCTGCAAAAAATATGTCGTCAAATTTTTCAAGGTCCATTCTCAGAAGATCATATTATCCTTGGTACAATGTGAAATCAAATATTTCACTGAATGACATTCTAACAATACTTATTATGGTCTACTATAGGAATGGGATCCAGTGAAGTACTCGCTCCAGGAACGATTTTATTGGGATAGTGGTTTTTTGCTTATTTTGGAAATATTAATAAAACGTTACTTTTTTGTGATATTATTATTTTTGGTTTAGAATATGTCTAAATTAGTTTTGTGATTTTGTGTATTAAATTGTGTATCAATTAAGTGAAGAATGAAAAAGAATTCACTCTCGTTGGCCAATCAAATTCTATGATTATCAGAAATCACGCTGAAATGAATAAATCAAATGTCTCTTTTAAAATACGTTACTACGCAAATCGCTTCTGACAGCGCGTCGTTTGAAATGTCAAAATAATCATATAATCATAATTTTAAGTATATGAAGAGAACAAAATGGGCAATAATAGATAGCGATAGTGAAGATTTAATATGTTTAAGTACATTGTGCTATCTATATTAGTATTCCTAATAATGTTATATTTTCATTTAAAAATGTAAAGGTTCCTATTAAAAATATGAGTTACCTATATTTATGTTCTTAACATTTTTAAGAACAAATGTGGTCGATAGCTCAGTGGTAGAGATACTTGATGGCTATTATGCGGGCGATCGGATTTCGATTACCAATGGAAGAATTATTTTTATGCATAGTCGTCGAGAAAGTATAGTCTTTTAGTTGGTGAAACGCCTCATTAAATACGACAATATTACAGGAAACTGTAATAATCTTAATGTTTCAAGTCCACGGGCTTGTTGTCAAATTTTTCACATTTTGGTTTGCGATTGGAGGTGAAGATGTCGCTACTGTCACAATCTTTACATTTCCGTTACTGGAAGACATGTATTGATTGTGATTAAAGTGTATTCTTCAGTCCGGGATTAGAGACTCTCGGACGGACCTTGTACTGACGTGGCGCGAATACGCCGAAACCGGTCTACAAGTTGTGTAATTGCAAACCAGAATGGTTGGTTTTAAAATATCTTGTGGATATACCAACTCTGTTTGACTTTGAAGTGTAATTCAATATCCGTCGGTGCACATAGCACGGGAAGTAGTTGTTGCTTCTTACTTGAACGGTTACTGTTTTGAAAAATATTTTTGAAAACTCTATGAAGCATTGGAATAAAAATAATTATTCTTTGACATCCGTTGGTAAAACGCTTTATTAAATACGACAATATTACAGAAAACTGTAATAATCTTCGTCCACGACCACTTAATAATAAGTCAATACTTTACCTCCTAGCTAAAGGTATATGGTACCGATATATCTACTAGAGTGAATTATGAACTCATAACTCACGCTTCTGTATTAACATGCCATGACAACTCAACACTCACAAAATTTCGATACATAGGTGACTGGAGATGGGGTTTCAATATGAAATAAACTATTAAATCTGCGTATTTTTTTTATGAAATTTGTTTCTGAAATATATCGTATCGATAAAATATCGAAATTCTTAGTATTGATACTTTTCATAACGGTATTTTTTAATATTGATATTTTTAAAACAGTACGGTGTATCGATACTTTACACAGTATCGGCCATTTTTATATGTCACATTTGACGTACTCCAGAAATTTATTAATTTTGACGTTAGAATTGTCAATAATACCAGATTATTACTTTCCGTTCTACCTTCGCCTTATTTAATAAAGACATCAAGGGTCGTGGACAAAGTATAGTATTCTACTCGCAATTAATGGTCATTATTTACTCGAGTGACTTGCGCCCCTCGCCTTTGTGTAGAATGGCTATTATTAACGCGGATGAAGTGAATAATATCCATCACTCGACACTCGTTGAAATAATGATAGATTCATCTTGTTAGAGATTTTGAATTTATTTCTGTTCTGCTTTTGTAGTTTTGTTTTTTTAAATTAATTGATTTTTCCACGAACCCTATATTATTCTCTTTCTTATTCAAGAAATTCATAACTTACCTGTTCTATTGAACTTATTATGTCTAATTTTGGTATTGATTTTGGGGTCAAAGCCTTTTGAAAGAACTAACACGTCTGAAACTCTTAAAGTTTTGTTTGATAAATTAATGATTGTGTTTGGTAGGTATATTGTTTGTTGATAATTATATAGTTCTTTTTGTTTTTTTTCTTCAAATAATATTTCAAATTTTTTTTTTTTTTTTTCATATGTTGTAGTATATATAATAATAATAATAATAATAATAATATTGCTTTATTTAGAGGTAAAATCAGTATAAAATATATAATTTAAAGTAAATAAATAAAGCCAAGAGCCGATAAGTAACACTTGTTTCGGCAAGTAGATACAAATATAATTTACCAATAATATAAAAAACAAAATAAAATTAAAACTAAAACTATACTAATACAATAAAATTTGAAATATATAGATAAAAAGATTATAGATTATAAATAAATAGATTATAGATCATTATTAAAATCTTATAAAATATAATTATTGTTTAAATATAAGAATATTAACATTTCAGAATATAATAAAAGAGTAAAATATTAAAAGTAAGTACCTACATATTACACAGAGTCTATTATATTATATGAATGCACGAAGTTCATATATATATACTATTTGAAGTTATTTTATCCAAGTAAATTTTAATTACCATAACAAAAAGAAAATTCTTAACACCTAACAATATCTTGTTCGATATTGAATACTTTATATCTACGGTACTGAAGGTGTTCTCGAACCATAGCAAAACTTGCTTTTTCCAATATTCTGGTTATTTTTCTTCTTCTGTAGGCAGGATATAACTTTAGTCTTCTTGGCATGACTCCATTATTCCTGCATCGGCGAAGAACATTAACCGAACATTCAATCTTAAACTCCAAAATATTATTGATTGTCTAGTTCGAATATGAGATATGAATCTAAAGCATGCCTCGTCGTTTGCTAGCTGTTATGACTTCCAGTGGAGAAAATACTCACTACAGAAGTCCTTAAAATAATTAACAGAGTTTAGTACAAAAATATGTTTCTTGTGGTGAATTCATTATTCTTTTTTTAAGTGAAAACTTCTTTAGGCGCGTTGAGCACTTTTTGGGTGAAGAAAAAACATCATCGTCAAGCTTTCCATGTTCCAACACACAATATGGGCGTATGATCAAATTTTTGAAAAGGGGTTCATTTTTGTGTGAAAATTTCCATTTACCATGGGAGTACCTTACAATTTTTGAAACAGAAACATTTCTTTGAAAAAATTTTTCAATCTACCATGGACGTAACATAAGTTTATGTGAGGAATTCATTCATTTGAAAGAATTCTCATTTACCAAGGGCGTACGATGAAAACTTTTAAGGGGGTTAATTAATTTGGACAAATTTTCTCACATCATAGGCGTACGATAAAATTTTTGAGTTCATTTTTTTGTGAAGATTTCCATTTACCATGGGAGTACTTTACAATTTTCGAAAGAGAAACATTTCTTTGAAAAAATTTTTCAATCTACCATGGACGTAACATAAAGTTTATGTGAGGAATTCATTCATTTGAAAGAATTTTCATTTACCATGGGCGTACGATGAAAATTTTTAAGGGGGTTAATTAATTTGGACAAATTTTCTCACATCATAGGCGTACGATAAAATTTTTGAGTTCATTTTTTTGTGAAGATTTCCATTTACCATGGGAGTACCTACCACTTGCAAAAATTTCTATTTACCATGGACGTAAGATAAAGTTTGCTACTGTGTATATCAATCGGTTTCTTGCCGAAGCCATGTGCAGATTCTGACCCGGAGAAGAGGAAACTGCAGAGTACATCCTATGCCAGTGCGATTGTGCAGTTTCTTGTACTGGGCGATGTGAAGCCACCGGCAAGAAATTGCATGAAATGTTCAGTCTCGTGCTAATTAGAAAGTATTGTAAATTTTTTGGTAGAAAGAATATATTTCTCAAAAATTCGATTTTCCCGAATTTTCTTCGGACAAACTATTTTTTGAAATGATCGTATAAAAAAAATGCTATTAAAATCGGCTCATCCGTTAAGGAGTTGTTCAGTATAAACCCCATTGCAGCCTCATCTACCGTACTAATTGTGAATATAAATCATCCAGTTACTCACTCAAACACACACAAAACATTTCATTAAAATGGTCCATCCATACACTCAAACAAACACACAAATCTTGATCAAAATCCACCCATCGGTTTAGGAGTTGTAAACTCGACTTCAACGCTACCTATCGGGATTCATTATAAATCTAGACCATCCATTCAGGAGTTCTGAACTCGATTGCAACGCCACCTACCGGGACTAATTGTAAATATAAACCATCCAGTTAGAAGGTGGTAGAAGGAAGGAAATTTAGATTTTTATGTATTTTTCAATGCTAAATCATAATAAAATGAAAATAAATAATTTTTCCAAAAGAATGATGAAAAAAATATTTTGGGGTGGAGCACCCTTATCACTTAGGAGTGCAAAAAAAAATTTCATAAGAATCAGTCAGGTCGTTTCGGAGAAGCTTGGCAACAAACACCGTGACACAAGAATTTTACATATTTGATTAGATATAGGAATTGTAAATATTTTAGTAGGACTAGCCTTTTGACAATGGGTGACAACCTCTCCGAAAATCAAAGACTTGCCTGTGTATATGCATTACCTAACAGTGGCCATGGAAGTGATTCTCAACTTCACACCACAACTAGATGCAGATAAAGACTAAGTTTAGAGGCAATCAATAGAAACAAACTACCTCCCAGATTTTCAAATATAAGAAATTCTGGGTCATGACGCATGATGGTGTCTTCACACGTCTCAAACGAAATTGAAGGGACTGGGATAGGAGTGCACGAGACAGGACCCAAACATTCCGAAAGCTTGGGAAAAACCCCAAGTATCTTTCACGCCATAAGAAAGTGTTTCCAGTTCAATATTGATAAAACATACAAAAGGCAAAGGATTAAAATCATGTCGAATAGTCAAGCAGCCATTAAAGCACTGAGTTCTTACGTAATCAGTTTTAAAATGGTATGGGAATAGATAGGGAAACTCAATGAACAAGGCGATAACGATATAGTCACCTTACTGTTGATTTCAGGACACACTGAAACAGAAGGAAATGAAATAGCAGATAAACCAGCAAAGAGAGCGGATAAAACATACTTTTGGAGGCCGAACCACCCTTTTGCGGTATCAGCGCCAATGTAATTTTGGAAGAAATATGCAACGCCGAAAGGAGAAGAATATTGGCCATTGGAAAGATCTAGTAATTAGAGCTTAGACAATCAAAGATACTTCTGGGTGCCTACAACCTGTTGATAACAAATGAATGTCAAAGTCACAATGATAGTGCACTAAAAGTATTAAAAGGGCTCTCAAAGGGAGAAAGAAGTGTGTAGATTATGTGGAATTAAAGAAGCAACCTCCATTCACATATTTGCTGATTGCACAGCAATATGCATGATGACAGTCAGTAAGAATCACTGAAATATTGATTTGATATAATTATATAGGTATGATGCAGAGATTCTAAAAAAATTACCTATTTTTATTTTACATGACTAACTATAAGTACAAAATTTAACAATCCGCCATCTTAGCTCAAACGCCAATCAGAAGAGAGTGACGTCGTACTTTCGCAAATTTGACATTGATATTTTGTCTTTCGTCCGAACTATAGATAAGTCCGAACTATCTATGGTCCGAACATCTTTTCTGTTTTGAATTTCCTTTGTGTGATTCAAATTATGTATCAAAATAAACTTCTAACCTGCAAGATGTCAAGTGTTTGAAATTTGACTATTTTACCAATGACATAAAACAGTCTGTTTTATGTTCTAAGAATGACACAGATCACATATAAATGGTATTTACAAATTGATGGTGTCACAGACAGACGCCATTACTATTCTTGCGTTTTAGCGCAGAATTTAAAATGCATTTTTAAAAGGTAAATTTCTCCTTTATAAACTTTTTTTCTCAGAGAAATAACATTTATGGTAGATAAAATATATATGTGAAAACATCGTGGAGATGTTTTTGAAAATCAGTCGAGAGTCATCATGCCTATTCTGATTCTTGGGGCACAACACCTAGGAGACTACTGGATAGAAGAGAGATACTTACCCAAATTAATGCCTGCAGACATCCTAAAATTCCTCCGGAAAATACATACTTATCATCAAAGATTAAATGCAAAAGAAAAAGAACAATTCTCTTCCCTCTCTTATCATCAAGTTGGTAACAATAAATTACGAAGTGCTAGTTCTGGTGCTTTGACATCTGCAATTTTTTTTAGGACCAAATATACCCCACCTCGTATAAAACATTTGAATTTCAACTGCTGTTTATATTCCTATCAAAAAATGTACAATTTGGGGCACTTCAAAAGATTTGTCTTTCGGTAATAGCTACACCATTTAATATTCAAAAATAAGGTTATAATCCAAGGTATTTATTCAACTATTTTAACAACTACATGATAAAATACTATTACATCATAGAAAACATATTTTCTTAATATTCAATTTCTGACATTTCTGTCTGACCTATTTAAAATATCAAATACGGTCCAGAATATGTAACACCTAATTAGACAGAGTACAAACTATATTGATTAAAGTGTATTAGAGTGAAAAAGTGGCACATGCGATAGAAAATGGTCCTACGGTTACTGAACAAAGACAGGAACAAAAATGTAACGAGAGAGACAGTATATAGCCAATCCTCTGCGTGGTTTTTGAGGCCTAGCCGTGGTTAGACCCTCCCCTGACATGCCACGTACCACACCAAGCCGCCCCCTTATCCCCACTGCCACTGTCGCTTTTCAGCTGTTCGAAAAGGTGACTTGATGAAGTTCGGTTGCATCTGCAACTTAATACCTACTCCCGATTTTAGGTGATTTTACAACAACGATGGAAGATAAATGAATGTTCTGGAACATAAAATGAATTCGTAACAATATACAGTATAATAATTATTGTTAATAATATGAGTGTTGTATTGTAAACTAGAATTAAACTTTCAGTGAGTAGGAAAACGTGTTTTAACGGATAAATATAGAAATAATCTTATTATAGAAAATTTCAAAATCACACCAAATGTTATAGTTAAACTATAAGTATATATACACCTACCTACTTATTATGAGTAAGTAGGTATGCATTTAACAAATAATATGGTAATAAAATAGTAAGCGGTTAAAGACTAGAAATATCAACGATTTATATGGAAATGATGGACAGATGGAAGGAATATTTTCAAAAACTATTAGCTACTACCTTCTTATGATGAAGAATTAATAGAAAAAAGGGGCGAGATCCGAATTGCATCCCAAAAATTCAACTTTTACCTGGCCAAGAAAAGGTCACATCCGAATTGCATCCCACCTCGAAAAAAGGTATTTACTAATTAATAACACCATTTCAGGTAAACTGCGCCGCAACGTTGCCAATTTGTGCTAAAATTCTTGAAATATAGTTTAAAAATCAATGTACCGATTAAAAGTTTAGGTAATTATTTGTATTTTATATATTTGGAAATAAATCAATTTAAATAAAAAGATACACATAAAAAGGATAAAAATGTATTAAACGTAAAATATCTAGTTAACATAAATAAAATAAACTTTTGCACTTAACATTTTTTTATGTAGATTATAGGTTAAGAGGTTCAATCTTTCATAACATACATAAAGGTACAATAATAACTAAAAATACCCTAAACCTTAGGTTTACACCTATACGAAACTGTTTTAACAAACTCAAACTTTGTAATTATATTTTCTTCTAGCTCTTTAATTTTCATTTTAATAAAATCTCGTTTTTTTAATACATTGGTGTGAACTTTTGGTATAAGGTGTACACTATTAATTTTTATGTATGTGTCGATCTGAAACTGCAAAAGTACATCTAAAAATACATTTATGTTTGGATGAGCACAGTAAAAGGATTTATTATACCTGGAGTGAAAAGATTCACAAGCATTTGTTGTTCGTTGAAGAGTTTCTGAATGTTCAGCCCAAATATGTGGCGGAAATGTCGCGTTGTCTTCTATATAATTTTCGACAAGATAGTCGCAAAATTCACTTAGTTTGTCATTTTCTGGCTGGATTGCAGCCAAGTCAAAAGCGTAAACTTCTCCAACATCTTTAGGGTCAAGAAAAGATAAACCAAAGATGTATGTCAAGTACTTCGAAATTTCGTCATATTGGCCTGACTTATTTTGATACGGAACTGATAAGCCAACCGCTTGAATTTTTCTATACCAGGATTGTCCCAAATGAAATTTACAGCCACGGATAGATGCCAAAGGAAAAGTTTCTGAAATTGCTTTATGAATTGCAATTTCAAAATCTGCGGTTATGGTTCTAGGGGCTAAAGGAATATTTAGATTTAAGCACTCTTCTTTTAAGTATTGAAAAACAAGAGAATATGTGAAAGAGAGTTTGTTAGGAAGTAAACAGAAAACTAGGGGAATATAGGTATTATCTTTTAAAGCATGAATGGTAAACAATTGTAGAAAATATTTTGGACAATACTGAAACGTACCATCCACGTAAAGATCTGAAGAAGAAGACAATAAATTAAGGTTGGTTTGACAAGAAAATAGAATGATGTTATTTTCTTTATCGTTTCTCAACAAGAAATTTTCATTTTTATTGGTCACGATGGGGACTACTTCAATTGAATTGTGAAATTCTGTTACGCTTTTTGGAACCTGTATTAAACCATTTGACGATCTTGCACTATGAATGTTTTTACGAATTCGTTCTACATCCTTAGTTGTTATAGTATCTATCTCCCTATTTTTTATTTCATTCCGAATTAATTTCATTGGCTTTTCACACATGTCACTTACAGCAGCACATTTAACAGAGTTACTAATGTTTTGTCTGTTTAAAATTTCCGCTGGCACTTTCTCGTGGTTGTGATTTAACACCGATTCAATTAATTCATCACTTACACAATTTGTTTTAAGAAAAGCTTTACAATTTCGTTTTGTACATTGCCACCTCTTCACCGTATCTTTACCTAACATTTTTTGAAAACAGAATGTATACCCCTGAATAACAATTAAAACTTTACCCTTTTCACTTAAAACCGTATTGATCTCCATATTTTCACCAAAATCACACAATATATAACTACAAAATGTTACTACGATCTTTGCGAAACGAATCAGAATTTTGAACTACTGGTAAAGTATAAGCGTCAGCCCTTTTTAAATGCAACCATCAATAACCGTCAATAAACATTTTGAATGTTACAATTGATTAAGTATTATTTAGTATTAAGTAAACGTTTGTTTATGTGTCAATAAACATTTTGAATGTTACAATTGATTAAGTATTATTTAGTATTAAGTAAACATTTGTTTATGTGTCAATAAACATTTTGAATGTTACAATTGATTAAGTATTATTTAGTATTAAGTAAACGTGACAACGCTGTTGGTTATTATCAGAACATACATTAGTTTTGCTGCTAAAATAAAATTGGTTAATGGGATGCAATTCGGATGGTCGTGGGATGCAACTCGGATGGTAAAAATTCTACCTGCTCTTAGCGGGATGCAATCCGGCCGTCGCGAAAAAAGGAGGCAGAGAATAGGTAACGACCAAAGAACAAGCGATGCTATTACATTGAATAACAATATATAGAAGCAACACAGACATTAAAAAACGGAAAAGCTGCAGGTCAGGATAAAAGTAACAGAATTGCTTCTGAATGTTTGTAAAAAATCATGGTCCAAAAAAAAAATACCAGAAGATTGACAGACAGGAATATCTCTACTTTTACGAATAGGTACATAAAACAGGAGATGTTAGAGAGTGCAGTGATTACAAGCGGATAATGTTGTTAAGTTAAGAACCAAAACTGGATGAAGCACATAGTGGATTTCGGGTTGGAAGAAGTGTACACGACCACATATTATTTACAGTTATGCAAAACATAAAAAACAACACAAAATGAGAGAGAAACCTTTTGACTGAGTTTGCAGAAAGAAAATATGGCATACCATAAATAAGGAAAGTTGATAAAAAACTAATAGAAGTGATAAAAACTATTTTTTTTGCCTTGTGCGCTGGTTACCCTTTTAGCCACGAAAATTGTGAAGCAAACTATAAAATCAAATGTGAGAGTAAAGGTCCAAAGTGATTTCATGCATTCAGTCATTCATACCTCTATCAACCTAAATCTAATAAAAAGATAAAAGAAAAACCAAAAACAACAGGAAAATCGGAGATACTCTTTTCATGCTAAGGAGCCCGTCATGGCGACTTAAATAAACACATACAAGACAGGCAACGGATATAGGAGAAATAATAATAACAAAGGGAAAGACAATAGGTACCTATATCATTAGGTATTTATAGTAGATTCAGGACTGGTTTATCAATTGCAATTTATCTCTCAGATAACTCTTAACTAACAGTTAGTACACAAAGAAGGGTTTATCTACAACAGGATAACTCCTATCCGGCAGTTATATAAAGTGTCAGACAGAAATCTTTTAGTTGCAACTGGCAGATAAATCAGGTAACTGATAGATAGCCCGTACATACCATAGAAACAGGAATGTTAGGACTGACAGCAGTGACATCTGAACCTAGTTATGTTTTGTCAATTCTATTTGAAGTGTGTATTGTAAAAACCTAATTAATTTTGATAAAATGGAGATTTATAATAAGGAACGACGGAGCAATTTCACTCTAGAAGAAAAACAATTACTTTTAAAACTGGTCAATAAAGCGAAGAATGTAATTGAAAATAGAAAATCTTGCATGAAAATCATGCTTATCCCATTTCTCAAAATAATCGACTCTTTCCCTCACTATACGTAGGGCCTTCGTTCGTGTTGAAGGACTTCCACTATATCGAAGTCCTCATCACTATCTAATACGTAATCCACAAAATAGAATAGTATTAAAATACAGGGTGTAACAAAAAGGCAGGTCATAAATAATACCACATGTTTTGGGGCTAAAAATAACTCGATCCAACCCAAGTTACCCTAGTACAAATGTGTATGCGAAAAAAGTTACAACCCTTCGAAGTTACCAAATAAAAATTGATTTTTTCAAATATTTCAACAGTTGTTCGACATATTATAATGAAAGTTGACAAGTGGCTTTCTTATGATAAGAGCATCAAAAAAAAAAATTAAGGAATTATTGCACTCCGTTAACAATTTATGGGAGTTGAGATCCCCTAAACCCTCCCCAAAATTTTTGTGTACGTTGCAATTTAATGCTTATTGTGGCACCATTATTCAAACACATTATTTTTGAAACTTTTTTGCCCCCTAGTACTTTTTACAATTATCAGTTTTTATCGAGGTTTTTTCATTATGCTTCAAAAATTTCGAGTAACAAAAATTAAAGTCAATGAATTTTTTTCGAGGGTCCCACATTTTTGATTGAATCTTATTTATTTACAAATGTGTAGTTTTTATTAGATGTTCGAAATGACCCCCATTTTCGGCACCGTTCTACTAACGAAAACCGAATATTCTGGAAAAGCAATGGCTTCTGACGATATCTAATTGCAGCCTCAAGGATTCTATTCCTCAGTTGTTGTTCGTTCGTCATTTTTACAGCATACACCCTCGAAAAAAATTCATTGACTTTAATTTTTGTTACTCGAAATTTTTGAAGCATAATGAAAAATAGGTCGTATCTCGATAAAAACTGATAATTGTAAAAAGTACTAGGGGGCAAAAAAGTTTCAAAAATAATGTGTTTGAATAATGGTGCCACAATAAGCATTAAATTGCAACGTACACAATAATTTTGGGGGGGGTTTAGGGGATCTCAACTCCCATAAATTGTTAACGGAGTGCAATAATTCCTTAATTTTTTTTTAAGATGCTCTTATCATAAGAAAGCCACTTGTCAACTTTCATTATAATATATCGAACAACTGTCGAAATATTTGAAAAATTCAATTTTCATTTGGTAACTTCGAAGGGTTGTCACTTTTTTCGCATGCACATTTGTACTAGGGTAACTTGGGTTGGATCGAGTTATTTTTAGCCCCAGAATATGTGGTATGATTTATGACCTGCCTTTTTGTTACACCCTGTATAAGGGAAACAAATATAATAACCCAACGATTTGAAGTCGCAAATAAAGCATAAAATGTTATTTTGAAGTATGCCATGAAAAACTATGGTGAAGCAAACAACCAATCAAATCCTTTATATTAATCACTCACTATTACCAACATTCTTTATCTGACAGTTGATAAAATAGTGGATAAAAAATATCTCAAAAACCCAACTAGAACTTTATCTGTAAGTTAGTTTTATCTGACAGATACCTAACTGCTGGATAAAAACTGCAATTGATAAACCGGCCCTCATTCAGTACCTCATACATACTACTTACATTTTTACAATTGGAGGTTAAAATCAAAAATTTGTGCTCGCTTTAAGAATTCCCACAAGATGGTTTTGATTGCTAAATAAAATAGTTAGGGGACACGTTTTCTTTAAGAAGAACTTGCATGCATATTGGGGTTGCATGAGTATAGCGGTGACATCCAAATAAACAGGGTTCTAAATCATCCAAACTTACATCGTATTCACATAGCTCTGTATCTGAAATATTCATTCTGAAGAGTTTAACTTTAACGGCCGCATGGCCAGTAAGTCATCTGTAAAACATTGTGTTAATTTTCCTGATGGGATGGCTTCGTTCAGAGAAAGAAAGTTTAAGAAGCGTTGGGTACATTTTGTTATAAGAATTATTGGGTACATACCAGTTCGCTCCCGCGGTCACATTTTAATCCATAATTTTAAAGTGGTCGTGGGTAAGTTCGCTCCCGTAGCAATTTCTTGGAAGGGTAGGTATGTATGTATGTATGTATGTATGTGTTTTGGGGTAACATTCACTGAGACCTAAAAGATCTATTGTGCCCCCTTACTTCTACTTAGTTTCTGAGGAGAGTCTCAGATACTAGTAGCTCCTTTAGTCCTATTTCCCGGAGGAATTTTAGGATATCCGCAGGCCTCAACTTAGGTAACTGTCCCTCTTCTATCCAGTAGTCTCCCAGGTACTGTGCCCTAGGATTCTGAAATACTGTGCAGTTCGCAAGTATGTGGATGGAGGTTTCTTCTTCCATTCCACAAAATCTACAATCTTCTTCCTCCACTATTTTGAGCTTTTTAAGGTGTCCATTCAGGCGACAATGTCCAGTTAGGATTCCTGTTAAAACTCTTAGTGCAGTTTTGCTTTGACTTATGCATTCATTTGATCTCAACAGGTTGTAGTCACCCAGAAGAATCTTTGATTGCCTAAGCCCTACTAGATCTTTCCAATTGTCAGATCTTCTCTTTTCTTCGGCTTTACCTGGAAGGGTAGGTACTTAGGGATTAAAATGTGACCGCGGGTAGGGGTGGAAAGTGGGTGGTTTATAAATGCTTGTTATATTTGTTGAGAGATCATTTTGAAGTTTATGTTAACTTGAATAATATGGATTCGTTGAAAGTGAGTGAAATGTTAAGCGAAAAAGGCAAGCCAATATTAGTAGAACTTTTTCGGACAATAGTGTAATTATTGAACACAATGAAAACCATAATCACGAGGACTGTGATGTGTCCATTTTAAACCGACAAAAACTAAGCAATTGTTTAAAAAGACGTGCCATGGAAGATATATGCGAGAAACACAAACAATTAAATAAAGAAAATGTTGATACACTGACTATAACGGACGTGCATCTATTGAGAAAGAACATTTATAACGGCCGAAAACAAGTTCTGCCCAAGATTCCAAATTCCATGCAGGAAGTACATGACGTATTAAATACGATGAAGGTGTTAACCAATCAAGGAGAGTTATTTTTGCTAACCAATGATTCTGTGAAAAATTACGTGGCATTTTCGTGCACGTCCAACTTAATATTTTTGAGCAAATCACGAACAGTTTATGTAGATGGGACTTTTAAGTGCTGCACAAAATTTTTCCACCAGTTATTCACCGTTCACGGACTACAAAATGGGCACTATATTCCATTAGTCTTCTTTTTGCTTCCAAATAAACAAGCAAATACGTATGCTACTGCATTCAATTGTATAAAAGACCAATGTTCAAAACTGAAGATCACTTTTAATCCTGAAGTTATCTATGCGTATTTTGAAAAGGCTATTCACTCTGCTGCACGTCAAGTTTTTCCTTCTTCTGAACTAAGAGGATGCAGATTTCTTCTTGGCCAGTCGTGGTAAGTATTTTTTTAACGGCTGACAACAATTAAGATATTTTTGTTGTTGATGATTTCCGAGTTTAACCTTATGAATGAAATATTTTCACACACCCGGAAATCATCAACAACATAATAACAACTGCCAAAACATACATTCATACAAATTTTTTGTTTTTGCATAGGTGGCGACAAGTTCAAAAATTGGGGTTATCAAATGCGTATACCGAAGACAACGACGTCGGAAGATACTTAAGATATGTGTTTGGTCTTCCATTTTTGGATCCTTCCGAAGTGGGTGACTGCTTCGCATTTGATTTTGCACACATCTTACCTCAACATGTTGCCGTGCAAAAATTTGCCGATTACCTAGTAGAAAACTACATTTCGGAAAACGCTGATTTTCCCCCTGATATGTGGGCTGAAAATAGTTCATCGCTAGAACGAACTACAAACGCTTGCGAAAGCTTTCATTCAAAATTTAATGCGTTATTTTATAGTAACCACCCAAATATATTTAAATTTTTAGAAAATTTGAAAAATATTTAAATTGATACTTATATTAAAATACGTAGTGTCAATAATCAAAAAAAAGTATACCGCAGGGCTGTTCACTTACGCCAACAATTTGTTGAACATAAAATATCGTCGTTACGGCAAAAAGAAATAGGCCAATCTGAGTTTGTAAAATGTATGTCTCACAAATTTCTACCAAATACACTATAAATTGCATGTATGAAATGTAAATATAATGTTGCATACAGATAATGACTTTTCTTTTGCATTGGTATTCTTAGAAAGTAAGCAGGTAGGTGCTTAATTGCCTTATCGCATGGGAGCGAATTAGCATACGGTCATCGGAGCGAATTAGTACAGGATTAATAGGTATTTCTGACCACGGGAGCGAACTAGTGTGCACCGGAATTATTGCTCTTTATTCCAGTTTTCCTGTAAGACTTTTTTCCTTACCTACGCATTTACCCTATTGAGCTTAAGTCCCATTTAGGCAAAATGTCCTGTTTAGTCTCTGAATAAGTGTCTTGCTAAATTATCGGCAGTTTCGTTTCCAGGGATATTTGAATCGGTGTTTCGGAATTCGGTCCGGGTACCTAGCAAAAGGGCTACCTGCTCACAGGGACCTTGTCCAAATCCGGAAGGGTGATTTCGTAATTCGGTCCGCTGTCGAAGCAGGTAGATTTCATGTGGGTATTAAAAAATTATTTTTAGCAATTGTTCTTCTGAAGTGCAGAGTGTAAGACGTGTTTATTTGTGTCCGTTATTGTGATTTTGTTTGTTTGTTTGACATGGAAAATATTAATTTCACCTCTATGACGAGTGAAAAGGGTAAGCGTTTATTAATAATAGATGGGTTTAAATTTTGTTTTTAAAAATCATTATCTCAAAAATACGAAGGTGGTTTGGTAGGGGTAGGTTTGGTTGGGTTATTATTGAAAATTATTATAATTTATTCTTCAAAAATTGACTAAAAATACGAAGGTGGTTTGGTAGGGGTAGGTTTGGTTGGGTTATTATTGGAAATTATTATAATTTATTCTTCAAAAATTGACTAAAAATACGAAGGTGGTTTGGTAGGGGTAGGTTTGGTTGGGTTATTATTGAAAATTATTATAATTTATTCTTCAAAAATTGACTAGAAATACGAAGGTGGTTTGGTAGGAGTAGGTTTGGTTGGGTTATTATTGAAAATTATTATAATTTATTCTTAAAAAATTGACTAGAAATACGAAGGTGGTTTGGTAGGGGTAGGTTTGGTTGGGTTATTATTGAAAATTATTATAATTCATTCTACAAAAAAATTGACTAAAAATACGAAGGTGGTTTGGTAGAGGTAGGTTTGGTTGGGTTATTATTTCACGTACTGTTTTTATTTTTGACGATACGCATTTAGCGTAAATTTTTAAACATGCCAGTACAACAACAATAAGTGTGTACTGTTGGTCCTAAGCCCAAAAAAATGTGAAGGAAAATAAAAGTCAAATTAAACAAATAGTAGGTACAAGGGACCCAATTCCGAAATCGCATTTTCGCTGGTGTGACCACACTTCGAATTTAATCCGTTACAGGTAGTCCCTTCCGCAGGTAGCGGGACCGAATTCCGGTGCGTCCATTTGAATGACCCTTCACCCACATGAATGTAGTAGATTTTTCTGAATTTTGTACCTGAACTATAGTATGTTGATGATATTTACAACAATTTTATTAAAATAGGGAATAGAGAAAAAATTATATACAGAAAAAAACATTAACCATGTAATCAAAAATAATCGAGCAACTGAAACATTGTAACGAGGGTGATTATTTAAAGTACCTCGCTATTAATACTAAGGAAACACAACAGGTTTTAACAAATTAAGTCATAGGTTTGACTCGGTGTTTCCGATGTCCGTCCGGCGGTCAGGGTAAAACGCAGGTACGTCCGAGGTCCGTCCCGCGGTTAAAAGGGTCAAGACGTTTGTCCGAAGTCCGTCCCGTGGATCCGTATGATAATTTATATTGCAGATAATATATATTATATATACATATAAGATATAATATGTAGTAGATACTTTATTTGTAATGCTAAAACCATTACATTTTATTTCATATTTTTCCCTTCACACTTTTTCCAGGCTTAGGACTGGCAGAAGCAATGGCCAAAATTGACCTTTTCTTTCTGGCGTGTTTAAAAAACGAGAAGCACTACTAGCTATTATTTAAAATATTCCTCTATTTATAGGTAAGGGTCTGTGGAAGGGTGTCGATAATACACGAATCATACTAATTATTCTAGGAATAATATTCTACCCTGCCCATTCTACCTGTGTATCCACCTGACCGCGGGACGGACATCGGTCGGGGATTAAAAACCCTTTTCATAATTCCTCAATTTTCTCACCGCGGGACGGACATCGGTATTGCCCGTTTGACTAATAGCTCGAAATTGTTGGGTTGTTTTATTCAGACCGGTAGAGTAGGTCGTGGGGGAGTGCCAGAAATAAAAAATTTAAATGATTTCCAGGGTTCTTTATATTCCTCACACTGGACAGCTTATTTACCCAACTTATCTATTTGCATATTTACGGATAGTACTACATGGTGTACATAGTGCTATAGATATAAGGTGATTCTAAATGATTTGTTAAAAGCAAACAAAATATATGGTGATTCCAAATGATGTGGTGAAAGCAAACAGAAAAAAATGGAAAGCTCTTACGTCCTATACTCCAGGTGGAGGGAAATAACTGCGACGAGATATCGAATTGATAAGACGAATAATGCGATCTTGAGGTATTGCGTCGTATTCAGCTTGCAACTCAAAACGCAGCTCGTCAATTGTTTCGGGTAGTATAGGACGACGACGAATGTTTCTTTGAATTTCATCCCAGAGATTTTCAATCGGATTCAAATCCGGGCTATATGCAGGCCATTCTAATCGTCGGATATCAACCTTATACTTTTCCTTCATAGGGAGGAAAAGTAAAAGTGACGTCATGGTACGTCATCAATGAAATAACGTATACGGCATTGACGACCTATACTATATAATATTATATAAGTATAAATTTTACCGTTAATTCATAGAACACCCTGTATTTTGAAAAATGGTAGAAATCAGTGAATTATAATTTTAATTTAACGATTTTTATATCAACAATTTGACTTCAATTCATAGATACATCCGGATTTCGAATTTAGGACAGAAATATTATATAGCATGCTATGGTCCATTGACAGATTAACAGTTTCAAAGTCTGTTACGCTATAATGTATCTATAAGTTATACTATACCTACTTCACTGTAAGTTTCATAAATAACCGCGATCAAATGTCTTTGAATATAACCCTTCCGTAAGTCAATTATATACGAGATTAAATCTGCACTTCTATTTGTTCAAGAAAATAAACTATTACTTCTTCAAATCTTCAGGATAATATGAAGGTTATTTCAAATAAAATGTTTGTTACCTTACATCTTCTAAAGACAAGGAAGTTACTTCGTCCATGTACATAAATTGTTGAATTATTTCGCGAGTTACAGCATGTGATAGTTTTTTCAAAACTTCATAACTTTTTTTAAACTATAAAGGTATGTATCCATTCACTTTTTCTTGAAAAATATAACTATTTCACCAACCTTTATATTGTATAATTCCAAATTTCTTCTCTTGAAACAAAACTTCTGACAACAATTAAAATTTTTTTCTTTCCGTCAGAACAATCCTTTTGTCACTTCTTTATTTATTTTAGTTATCTAAGTCTGTGGTTGCAGAAACAAAAGACTGTCACAGCAAAAATTTTACATGCTCCTCTGGGAAAATCAAAACACAAAATGATTTGGACTTTTTGATGACATTACCACCAAATATGAGGACTTTCAAAATTTTTATTTCGGCTAGGACACCTGTGCTTAGCCCTAAGCTTGAGCTCATGATTCTGGAACTATTCTTCTTTTTCTTTACAGATCCCTAATTCACACTAAAACTTTAATTTGTCACCCGCACTTGACAGTTCTCAATTTTACCTTTTTTAATTTTCATATTCTTTTCAATAAAAGTTTAAAAACACTAATGTAGAACATAATTCTGTATGTTCAAGTTACATTACCCCACCTTCTTATATTTAAACATACAATTTCTTATCTAATGTATAAAATAACTTCGCAATAAGCAAATTAATATAATTGTTTTTTTTAACTACTTTGAGAATTCTTTATTTTGTTAACAGCTTGAAAAGGCCTACCTATTTCTTTATTTGACTGTACCCTTTATATATAATTTCAATCTCTAAACCTTTCTTCAACTTTTTATCAACTGCTACTTTTGAAAATGAGTACAGGGTGTATAAAATTTATGTATTACTAGATACTTAGATCAAAACTATTATATGATTTTTGTACATAATCATTAGAGATTTCAATCTCAAATTTTCTAAGATGATAATACATTTGTGTATGCATATATTAAAATTGTACATAATACTTTGCTAAATATATACTTCCTGAAATATGCAATGCATATACATTAAACAAACAGTAATGTACCTACATCCATTATTAGTCTAGTCGACAAGTTGAAAATGGTACAAAATAGAGATACTGCTCTTAAAATTATGTGCGATAGCTCATTGGATCCGGAATGACGTCTAGAAAAATGTGCCAAAAGCGTGTATCAGCACATAAAAAATTGCAAAAGTTATAAACAATTAAAGATGAAAAAAAAATGGCATTTCGTTTTTTGCCAATATTTAATAAACTATTAATATTTAAGAAATTTCAAAAAAAGATTCTGAAAAAGGAGGAGATTTCCAATAAAAAACTCCTAACTCCCGGAACTCTATCTCCATTATTTATAATTTTAATTTAACGCTGAAAATAGGTCTGCGCGTGACATTTTTAGGATGCGCGCGTGGCGTCAAAAGCGAGCACGGCACATTAATTAATTTATTTAAGGTATTGAATATATTTTTTTAAATTTGAAAAAATTATGGTGTGTTCTGAACACTATAAATAATTTATTCCCGTTGGAAATTTCACTTAAAGTTAATTTTTCAACAAGTTAAATAATTGTTAACTAACAAAATTTTCTCGAATTACCGTCTTAATTGTAAGTGAAAAAACATGTTTAAATAATGGTCGTAAAAAATTTTCGCTTCGTAGAGCCTTTCTTACATATATACTTAACAAGATCGTGCCATAAAAGTTAAAAAAATATTTATACTTTGTTTATAACAATTTTTTTACTTAAAAATCCAAGTAATGTTAAAAACAATTTTTTTTTCTAAATCATCATATTATCGTTTTTTTATTAATACAAGATATTTATTGATTTGCAAAAAAAAAATTTCCCGCCATTTGTTGATAAATTTTTTATAAGAAAGGCTCTACGAAGCGAACATTTTTTACGACCATTATTTAAACATGTTTTTTCACTTACAATTAAGACGGTAATTCGAGAAAATTTTGTTAGTTAACAATTGTTTAACTTGTTGAAAAATTAACTTTAAGTAAAATTTCCAACGGGAATAAATTATTTATAGTGTTCAGAACACACCATAATTTTTTCAAATTTAAAAAAAAATATTCAATACCTTAAATAAATTAATTAATGTGCCGTACTCGCTTTTGACGCCACGCGCGCATCCTAAAAATGTCACGCACAGACCTATTTTCAGCGTTAAATTAAAATTATAAATAATGGAGATAGAGTTCCGGGAGTTAGGAGTTTTTTATTGGAAATCTCCTCCTCTTTCAGAATCTTTTTTTGAAATTTCTTAAATATTAATAGTTTATTAAATATTGGCAAAAAACGAAATGCCATTTTTTTTCACCTTTAATTGTTTATAACTTTTGCAATTTTTAATGTGCTAATACACGCTTTTGGCATATTTTTCTAGACGTCATTCCGGATCCAATGAGCTATCGCACATAATTTTAAGAGCAGTATCTCTATTTTGTACCATTTTCAACTTGTCGACTAAACTATATATATTAGATACTGGATATTTATATTCTATTTTATGCATGTGCAATGTGCAAGGATATTTTTGATGTGATATGTATATTCATAACATATACATCTCAAACGCATGCTATGTGGGTATAGACTCCTTACAAATTACAATCGCTACAGTTTACCCTATTTCTCGACTATACGCATGTTTGGGATTAAGTACGATGACGTCGACTGAATAATTCGACTGTACTAAGAGGTACACTTGTGAACTCCCCCAATATTAAACTCGAAACGTTGTTAATTATAATACTTTTTTTTAATAGCTAACCTAACCATAAACAAAAATCGATTTTCTCACTTGAAACCTGCTCGTATTTAACGGGGTGAGTAACTAGGGAACAAATGCGTTTTTAAATATTTTTTGTCTAGTCCACGTTGAATGTGGTAAAATCAAAGTACGTTATTTCAAATAGTTTCGTTCGGCGCGATAAAATGCCATGTCAGTTTGTTCTCCGAGGAAAAAGTTTATTCAGCATTATTAAGAATTTGGTTGTAGTCATTGAAAACTTTAATACGTATTAGGAAACAACAATTGTTTAATTAAATATGACAATAAAAAGGGTTTCAATTATCGTTATTGAGGTCCGTCAAATTAGGGTAATTAAAATAGGTACTCTAATAACGGTTGAAAACAATAACCGCTAATGACTGAAAATCATTCACCCTAGAAAACAAAATGTTTGGGAGTAGGTATTAACTATTTCACCTACCACCTACCACCTACCACCTACCTACCACAATTGAATCCGTTAATTATAACAATGGAACTGGTTGGTAATAGTGATTAAAGGTGCATTGTCCCTGGAGCGACTATTGCGATAGTAGCTTAGCGATAGTAGCTGAGCGACAGTAGCTCGGCTACATGGTAGCTCCACCACGTCCATAAATTCAGGTAGAAATTTTATTTTAGGGGATTAAGGTCACCGGTCAAGTCTACCATGCTAATCTTTTAATGACATCCTGTTGATGTTGGAAATTCCCAAAATATTGTTGTCTAGTAGGGCCAAACCACCTTCGTATTTTTAGACAATTTTTGAAGAATAAATTATAATAATTTTCAATAATAACCCAACCAAACCTACCCCTACCAAACCGGGCGTCGCCGTCGCTTCTTCTTGACTTGTTGGCAAAGGCGGAAGAATTTGTTTTATACATCTCCACCTAACAATACCATGAAACCGCGACATGAGCTTGAAAAAACTTAAAATTTTCCACCAACAGCATTTTTTTGCCTTTTTCACTCAACATAAATTTGACTTCCATCTTTATAAATTACCACTTCAACTGAATTATTAGTAAATAATTTAAGTCTTATACAGTTCCTTCACCTACCTGTTGATAGCAATTAGGGTTTTAAAACCCCCATTAGTACAGGCCCCTGGTGGAGGAACACGGCTATGAAAATGTCAAACTGAATTATTTTCTTCAAAAATTATAAACTCAGCAAAATATTTTATGGTACTATAAAGATTATCCTCTTATCTATTTAATCCCTCGGCTTGAAATCGGTGGTGGAGCTGACCGGCCTTTTTCGTCTACCTGAGGTTCGTGGTGGAGTTGACATTCTCCCAGTAGCTCAGCGTTAGTAGCTAACCACGTCATTGCCGCTGAAGCGATTGTTCTAGAGCGAAGTGGTACCATGAGTTCGAGGCAGAAGAAGTTGTTTTTGAAATACTTTTGGTTGAGGAAGTTGACGATGAAGAAGTGATAGAAATGCTATTTGCGCCACGAGTTGTTACACATGACATATTTGCAGCAAGACAAGAAGAAGGCTACTTTGGGATATTAATAACTAACCATTTGCTAAGTGACGACACACTGTTCTCAGAATTTTTCAGACTTTCAAAAGACCAGTTTCAGTGCACACTCGACACCAATCGCTCCACGACTGCGACTGAGCCTGCCCTCAGACCAGACTCGCTACTGTCGCCAACTACAGTCGCTAGCCGCGCCAGTCGCAGTCGCGTCAAGGACAATGGTCCCATTTGAAACAACGCTTACCAGTGATGAGCTACTGTCGCTCAGCTACTATCGCAAGAGTCGCTCCAGGGACAATGCACCTTAAACTTGTTAATAATAATTATTTAACAAACAATAGTATTAATACGCTTTTCCGTCGACTGTAGAACTTGAATCCCTTTTTTCAATGTTTTCAAACTAATAATATTTATTTGATTCATAGGCAAGTACTAGTTCTAGACACCCTGATTAATCACCTCAACAACAATGGATTCTACACAATTGCTTACGCAGATGACATAGTTATCTTGCAGACCGGCAAATTTGTGAACACACTGTGCGAAAGAGCGCAGGATGGGCTTAAATTAATTGAAAAATGGTGCAAGGAACACTCACTGTCGATCAATCCCAGAAAGACTGAGATGGTCCTTTTCACCAGGAAAAGAAGTTTATCGGGTTTGAAACCTCCTGAAATCTTCAAAAGCAAACTAAACTTTTCGGAAGAGGTGAAATACCTTGGTATTACCCTCGACAGGAAACTAACATGGAACTCTCATCTACACAACAGAGCAAAAAGAGCATATGTGGCTTATGAGCAGTGTCGGAGGACAGTGGGACGCACATGGGGTTTGTCACCCCGTGTGGTTACCTGGATCTACACTGCAATAATAAGACCCATGTTAACGTATCGAGCAATTGCATGGGGACCGAAGGTTCTACAAGCAACGGCCATCCAAAAATTATATCAAATACAGCGAATGGCTTGCTTAAACATCACAGGAGCCATGAGAACAACACCAACCGCAGCAATGGAACTAATTACTGGTCTGACCCCTCTGGACCTGTACGTCAAGGAGGTGGCGTTAATGGCCATGGTACGATTGCGCACGGCTGGTGTAAACCCCGAAGTAGGAGTGGGCCAATTGAGGTTGAGCCTGTGGCAGGAAGCGCTCACTGCGCTACCTCTGCTGCAGGCAACCAATGATGCAATTGAACCCAGGTTTTTGTATAACAAACCCTACAAAATTCAAATAAAACAGAACACAGAGCCAGGTGCTGCAAATGCAATACGCATCTATACAGATGGTTCAAAAATGAAAGAAGGCTCAGGATGTGGAGTTTACTCAAGAGCACTAAGCCTAAAGATGAAGTGGGGAATGGGAAACAATACCAGCGTAGTTCAAACAGAACTGAGTGGTATCTCAATTGCCACAAAAGAACTAACCAGAAGAGGAATTTCTGGCAAAAACATAATAATCTGCACTGATAGTAGACCAGCCCTATTAGCCTTAAACAGACAACGTGTTATATCGAGGCTAGTACTAGAGTGCCACCAAGATTTAGCTGACGCCTCGGCAGATAACAATATTATCCTGAGGTGGGTTAAAGGGCACGACAGGAGTAAAGGAAATCGCATTGCTGATTATTTAGCCAGGGAAGCCGCTGGACTAAAAATTCTAGGACCCAGTGACACCTACGGCCTAACGACTTCGACAATTGCGGAACTAGCCAAACGCTACACCCATACTCAATCCCTTAAGAGATGGGATGGAATCAAAGGATGCAATCTTGCCAGGATCACCCTGGGCGACCCTGGGAAGCTGGAGCCGAAGAAATATTTGGCGATGACCAGGAGAAATCTACGTTTAACAGTAGGATTTCTGACTGGTCACTGTCAACTAGGGAAACACCTCCATACTATGAGGCTAGTGGACACACCTCTATGCAGAATGTGTGAACAGGAAGATGAAACTGTCAGGCATGTCTTATGCGAGTGTCCGGAGTTATCGTCAATAAGAGAGTGTGTTCGGTGAGTCTTGGCCTACACCTGCCGATATAAAGGAGATGTCTCCTAGTGACCTGTCCACCTTCCTGAGAAGGACAGGATGGACAATGACCTAGGAAGACAACTCCTCGGGAGGATGCACAATGGGTCACATGTGACCTAAGTGCTGTGAGCCTACACTCACCCTCTCTACTCTACAGAAGTACTGTCAAACTTAAATCATGACATTGAAATGTCACAGAGTTCTTCGGTTGAAATGTCGCTGTTTTCGTTCTTCTTAAATTTTTTTTAAATGTTTCAACATCAATAACGATTATAGTTTTGTGAAATGATATAATTAAAATACTAGGTAATTTATAAAAGTAGAAGTATTCTATATTAGAAGTCAGTTTTATACCTATTTCTGTAAATATTATTGTTTCTTTGGTTGTCTATTCCACAATCGGTTATCAATAGAAAATCTCAAGAATCTGGCAGGGAGAAATTGGAGCTGTAACCCAAAAATCTTGAGCTGGATGTACACTGCCATAGTGAGACCAATTATCACTTATGGAGTCATTGCGTGGAGTAGTAGAACTAGTAAATGGTTAGTATTTGGTGGATCAAGACGATACATGCATTCAATAAGGTCGTAACTTACATTTTTGGAATTTTCGTTTTTTTACGAAGAACGATAACAATCGATTATAAAATGATCTTAAAATATGTATTTTATATTCAAGTTGAGGAGTGCAAGAAGAGATGGAAAAGTTTGACGGATGTGTATTGGAAGAAGAAAAAGACAAGAAAAAACACAACTAATAATAATACTGACTCACACTGGAATGAATCGTTTCCACTAATCGTTGCAATTGAGACCATGCCTGAACGAATTATCGCTGCATTTACTCGTAAAGTTTGTTCGCTTCGATTAATCGCTGCAGATAGACCGTACCTTAACAGCAACTTTCGTCGTTACAAGATATATTTACTTGGGCAATACCGATGTCCGTCCCGCGGTCAGAAAATTGAGGGTTTAGGAAAAGGGTTTTTAATCCCCGACCGATGTCCGTCCCGCGGTCAGGTGGATACACAGGTAGAATGGGCAGGGTAGAATATTATTCCTAGAATAATTAGTATGATTCGTGTATTATCGACACCCTTCCACAGACCCTTACCTATAAATAGAGGAATATTTTAAATAATAGCTAGTAGTGCTTCTCGTTGTTTCGCGTGTGATACCGTTCGACCTTTGGCTTAAAAACGCACCACTTTAATTGGTTAGTGCTTTCGGTGTGCTCCAGAGAAATGGATGTCATGGTAAGTAAGTTTCATCCACTCCATTTTTTTAAACACGCCAGAAAGAAAAGGTCAATTTTGGCAATTGCTTCTGCCAGTCCTAAGCTTGGAAAAAGTGTGAAGGGAAAAATATGAAATAAAATGTAATGGTTTTAGCATTACAAATAAAGTATCTACTACATATTATATCTGGGCATATGCTTATTGGGTCCCAAGTAGCAGGTAGTTCAAAAATAGCGTGCTTATTGGGTCCCGAACTTTAGTCCTACCTGAATAATAATGTATGGATTCGGTCCCAGCCACCTGTTGTTAAACCAAATGAAAAACAGGTAGTAAAACTAATTTAAAAATTTGATATATTTATTACATTGAAATATTATTGTAAAGGTATACATTTTAGGATTTAAAAAAAAGGTAAAAATAAAATAGAAACACATATACATAAGATATATTAAGATTCAATAATAACCCAACCAAAACCACCCTACCTTACCCCCTACCCTAATATATTCATTTTTAAAACGTTTAAAACAACAGACAAATTGATCTGAAATATGAAATGCACTCGATGAAATATAAACAATGAATGAAATAGTATTTAATTTCAGATACATTCAGATACAATAAAAAGAGGGAGGATTGGATTTCCGAAAAGAGGTACATTTCCCCGAAGAATATCTTCAGGTAGTTAAGTACCATTGGGACCCAATACGCCTATAGATAAAGGGATTAAAATTTACACATTTTAATCTATGACCTGCCGGGACCGAATCCATCCACACCGTTATATCTTATATGTATATATAATATCTGCAATATAAATTATCATACGGATCCACGGGACGGACTTCGGACAAACGTCTTGACCCTTTTAACCGCGGGACGGACCTCGGACGTACCTGCGTTTTACCCTGACCGCCGGACGGACATCGGAAACACCGATTTACTTAATGTCAACTACATATTATTAAAACAATAACTACAATGAAATAAAGGGATGGTCAAACATAGAAAATGTTCTTCGTACAGGGTACTTCAACAAAATAATTTGCAAAAGATATGACTGACAATAATAAAATGTAATTTTTCATAAAGAACAATATCTTTGGGGATAATCTTGTTACATAACATGCATATGTAAGGGATATTTCGAATATATGCGGTATGCAGAGCTTTTAATCAAGATTTTTTTAAAACTTCTTCTCCATTTGAATTAAACTGTTTGGGACACACTGTATAATAAAATTAGGTCGTTTGCATAAATTCACTTCCAATGTTGAATAAATTGAATGAATATTATTTACATATCAATAGAAAGCATGGTGATATTCATTGTGGGAATAAAATAGGTATGTTGTGGTTTAAATATGAACCTCAGGTAGGCCGTGCGCTCTACCTTCGTTGTAACGATTAATTTGCCTTACCGAAAGGCTGGTGAACGAACATCTGTTATTTTCACTTATGTCAACATAATAGTTGAGTCTACCACTTCTGCCAGTACCTACACCCTATTTCACGAATATACGCCTGTGTTACGGATTAAGTACGAAGACGTCGACTAAATAGTACGATTGTACTGAGAGGTATACTTGTAAATTACCCCAATATTAAGCACGATCTAATATTTTTTGCTTAGAACTGCCCTCTTATTCGGTAGGGTCGAGTTGTCTCCGAAGACTGGCAGGCCTGAAAGGTTTTTTACGTTTTTTGTCTTGTTGATACTTTAGTAATTCACTAAACACTAAAGGGAATAAAACACGAAATAAACTACAACAAAAATATTTAGTGGTCGTGAATAAAGTATAGTATTCCACGCCCGTATAATGAGTTCTTATTCTCTTCTTAATATACTATAGTATAGACCAGGGGCCTCCAAACTAATTTACCTAAGGGCTAGTTGGTAAATATCTGAAGAGCAAGCGGGTCAACAAACTACTGTAAATACCGCCCCTTCCACGACAAAGAGGCTGGGGGTCTCCTTTAGATTTTTTTTAATGAAGGTGCAAAATATTGTGTTTCAGTTAAGTTCAAACTTACATTTTTATCTTTATATTTTTTATTGTTACAAACTTTTTCACTGTTAACAATTTATTAATGTCTAAAGTAATAGGAAAAAATGAAACAAGCATTGTAAAGAAAATTTATTTATTCAAATATAGCAAAATTGAATTTTACTTGAACAAAAAATAAAAACTTTCCTTTTTTTACAACATCAAGGTCCAAAACCTTTGGGGGCCGTGGTTTGGAGACCCCTGGTATACACAGACAAAGGAAAACAAGCAATGAACGCTTTTTTTTTAATTACACAATCAAATTAAAATATGTATAGATAAGTCGTTATCGTGAAAAATACTTTCAGCTTGAAAAATAACTTCATTATACGATATATAAGTTCTTTCAAAGTTAATGTGATGACCCATATTTTTAATCCCTTTGAAGGAAAAAGCCGCCCAATGGCGTGCATATAAATTTTTTATAAATTCAAAAATTGTGAAATAATGTTAATCTACTATATCAATTTGAATGAAAAAAATTAACCTACATACAAAATTCATAAAATTTGTTATACAATAATAAAGCGTTTTCCTCTAGAACACCATACTTTAAAGGTGGGTGTATATTCTCATACAGTTTTAATTATAATATAATTACCATTACTACTATTTTCTTACATATTAAGTTAAAATGTATTTTATTTTATATATTTATTCATGTAATAAAACCGTAAGGATTGTTTGAATAACAAATAAATGAATAAACACTTGACAACATCATGTGTGTATCAAACCAAGTTTCGTCTAAATCAATTTTAGTTCTATTTGAATCACGGTACCCTTTTGTTTTGCGCAAATACTCCTGTCTAAGTTCAGCGATACGCCGAGACTCCATTATTACCATTCGATTATTTAACTTCTAATATTTAAATCCACAATTCAATAATCCCGCGCATCATCTTGGACTGTTGTTTCAAATGGTCTCCAAAATGCCATTTTAATTAATTATATTATAAAACTTACCCTAACGTCTACGAACAAATGAATATTATATTAATATCAATTCACTGACGCGACCTAACCACTACACCATCAAAAAGGTTTTATATTAATGATACCTTTCTACACTAGATCACCTACACTTTCCTATAAATACCTATAACAATTCACTAAACTCACTCAACCAAGAAATAGATATTATATTAAATATTTCTTTAAAACAAAATTCACACCCGACACTGAATGATACTAATGGATTATAAGCCGAACCACAACACAACCCCCCCGAACACCCTCAAGACCGTAGAATTTTTTCTGCGAAAATCTTCAAACGGAATATACTTCGGTTATTTCGTTATATTTCGATGAATACTGCAGTTGATGATTGGTTGTTTCGAAGTCTTGACTGCACGTGCATCTACGTTGCCAACTCTTCAAAATTTTCTTAAATATAGTAACATATATAAAGTGGTTTTAATTAATTTTTCTTTTTTCAGTAATTTCAAGCGATTTATTTTAATGTTTACTAATAAATTTAAAAAAAATTTCCAAACTAGCTTTCTTATAACATCACGAACTACAGTTTACTGAAGTAAGAGGAACATTTGTGTAGCGAGCCTAACAATTTTAGAAAATATATCTGACAACATTGCTTTATTGTATGGTCATTACACTGACAATAGTTAGAGTATACCAATTTAACCATTATTTTGGTTACAGAAACAAAAAATATGAATTTATTGACGCAGAAGAAAATAAATAAGTAGAACTGCGTCTAACGCGGATTTGATACCCACTAGAAGTGTAGCTGAATGTATTTCAATGATACGCTTAAACATTGAAATGTTAATGTATAGAAAAAGTGACTGATTATGATGTAACTGTCAACCCCTATATTATTAATATGGACCCTTCTTTAGAAAAAGTCACGTTTACTATTGTCATAGTGCTCTCCCTAAAATTATTAATGGCAGTAGGCGAAACTAACTGTCTGCAGTATTTCCATGCACTTGTTTCTGTATAATGATGTTAATATTATCAAACGTGACAAGTACAATTTAAGAAAAATCGTTGTTATGAAGTTCTTTATTAAAAAGTGAGAATTACGAACGTGCCAATAATAATTTTAATACCAAATTTTGTTTTAAAATGTTACTATTCTCCCAAATGTTTGCGAATAATAGGTTAACTCTAAACCCGGTTCCAGACAGTACGTGTATTTGGTCTCCCACACGGTGCCGTAGTATAGCAAAGGTACACGTGTTTACTTCGTCGAGCTACGGTGTCCTTTACTTCGTGCTAGTTTCCGACCAGGGACCCTATTCTCAAACCGTGACATATTTTGTCGCATGCGATAAATCCTCTTTGTCGAATAAAATCTGAATATTCTTATTCTCAAATGTCGCTTTCGCAAATTTTTGATGGACAAATTGTAGAATGGTCAAAGGCAGTCGACAACTTATGTCGAATGCGAGAATTTCATTACTTGCGAAATTTATAGGTTAACGTTATACATTTCAAAAGTCAAAACACTCAAAACATTGTTTAATACTTTTGTTATTATCATAAATTGAAATTGTATATTAAATGAATCTATCTGAAATACTTTTTCTTCTTGTCCTTCTTACCAGAACAATGTGATATACCTAATACATATGAAAACAAAAGGAAAATTATCATTTTACATTATAAAAGTAGGTATGTATTCCTTTTTTCAACATATTATGCTCTCAAAAACAGTTCAGCTTCTCAAAATATTAAACAAAAAATATCAAACTTAGAAACGAAAACAACAGTAATAAACAGGTACTGGGTACCAACAAAGTACTAATTCTTAGTAAATCTAGAAAACAACGATAAACACTAAAAGAAAAAAAAACATATCCTATAAAATAATATGAGTTAATTGTCTCAGGTACAACAAACAGTTTGGTAATACAATGCAGTACGGCCTGCAGTTATCTACAACAGCAACAACTCTAGTGTGCAAACGTTGAGAAGCCACATTTCTTTTCTTTTTATGGGCACTGGTTGGAGGGACAATATCATTCTCTTTTGTGTTTGAATGGTCATCCAAAACAATTTCAACTGAATTTTTAGGAACGACATCTCGAGTTTTCTGAGTAACATCCACTGGTTGGACTGTATTTAAATCAGGAAAAAAAGAGTCCATATCAACAGGAGTTTCCTCTATGTAGATGTCACCAGTGATTGATGATGATGGAATAGTGCTTAATATTAGTTCATCTGTAGCATCTAGCTCATCAGAATATGAAGGGCCACCGCCAGTACCTCTCACATACTTATAGGTCGATTCTGTGTTTTTCGTAATAGCTTACGAATCTGTAGCTAACGAAAGTTCTGTAAATGGGATTTTACAGAATCTGTAACTTTGCGATTCTGTGATGTTGTCTGTAGCTCACTGAATTACAGATAGACATTTGAACTACTGTACTTCAAATTTCGATACTTCTAACGTATAACTTTAACCAAATAACCAGAGACCACCTCAAACTGTACAAAAATATTCCATTTCCAACGACAGCAGTCAATACACACGTAAATATTTACCAAATCTGTAACTATTTTAAAGATTCCTGTAAGATACAGTTGTACGCAGAATAGCAATTCCCCTGTAAAGTTACAGATTATCTTACAGACGTGCACAGAATAGACCCATTAATTTGATCTGACTTTTTCTTTTTTGTCTTTGACCGTAAATCTTGCCAAGTCTGTTGGAAAATGAAAATATTCAACATAGCAATAATTCATGCATTATTTTTGTTATCATTACCTTTTCCACTGTTTCCAGTCTTCCGAGGCTCCGGGGGCAGAATTTAGAATGGAGGCAATATTCTGCCACTTACTCCTTGCAATTTGAAAGGTAAAATTTGGGGAAAATTTTCCAGATAAAAAAGGCTCATTTTCTTACTAATGTTCGTTTTTGGTTTTGGGTGCAATAATTTTTTTTGGTTTCACTTTCCATGTTTATCTTGTTATTCTTGTTCTACATTCGAGTAAGTACATTGTACATTCTAACTTCTAACAAATAACCAAACATCACTGTCATCACAGATCATATAACTACTACTGTGATTTCATTATTTTACAACTTTACAAGAGAAGTGGCATAGAACACGATATAATATCGAAACTTCGGTGTTGCCAGTTCATGTTATTTGACAAAATTTATCTTATGCTACTTAGATGTCGAACTCGTACAAAAGGGTCTGAACTATACAAATAGCTGGTGTAGGCAAGTGGGACTCAGCATCAACCCCACCAAAACCATCGTGATAGCCTTCACTAAGAAAAGAAAACTCAACCTCAAAACCATTAAACTTGATGGGAACGACGTTGAATGGAGACAAGAAGTCAAGTATCTAGGTTTGACTCTAGACAGCAAACTCCTGTGGAACAAACACGAGAAGGAGATTACATACAAAGCAAAAATGGCTTTAATGGTGTGCAGGAATCTGGCAGGGAGAAACTGGGGTTGTAACCCAAAAATCCTGAGCTGGATGTACACTGCCATAGTGAGACCAATCATCACTTATGGAGCCATTGCGTGGAGTAGTAGAACTAGCCTCTTGACGACGAGAGAAAACCTCTCTAAAATTCAAAGACTAGCCTGTATATGCATAACAGGAGGAATGAGTACATGCCCAACGGCAGCAATGGAAGTGATTCTCAACCTCACACCATTACATATGGTGGTGGAGAGTGTTGCAGAAAGAACAAGATACAGACTAAGTAGAGAGGGAATCATTAAAAAGAAAACCACCTCTTCACTTCTTAGAAATCAGACAACCTGGGACATGCCACAAGATGGTATGATGAAAAAGTATAACTTTTCAAAGAAATTCGTTACGGAATTAAGCAACAAGAAGGAATGGGATCCAAATACCATTACCAGACTTGGAAAGAATGCCATTCAATGGTACACAGACGGCTCAAAAGCAATAGAAGGAACTGGGATAGGAGTGTATGGGCCAGGAACCAAACACTCTGAAAGCTTGGGAAAAACCCCAAGTATCTTTCAAGCGGAAATTCACGCAATAAGAAAGTGTGCCCAGTTCAATATTGACAAAGGATATAGAAGGCAAAGGATTATCATAATGTCTGATAGTCAAGCAGCCATTAAAGCGCTGAGTTCTTGTGTAATCAGTTCCAAAATGGTGTGGGAATGCCTAGGCAAACTTAATGAACTAGGCGAGAACAATATAGTCACCTTACTGTGGATTCCAGGACACACTGGAATAGAAGGAAACGAAATAGCAGATGAACTAGCAAAGAGGGGGAGTGAAATACCCTTTTGGGGGCCGGAACCTTTTTGCGGAATCAGCTCCAATGTAATATTGGAAGAAATAGGTAAAGCCGAAGAAAAGAGAAGATCTGACAATTGGAAAGATCTAGTAGGGCTTAGGCAATCAAAGATTCTTCTGGGTGACTACAACCTGTTGAGATCAAATGAATGCATAAGTCAAAGCAAAACTGCACTAAGAGTTTTAACAGGAATCCTAACGGGACATTGTCGCCTGAATGGACACCTTAAAAAGCTCAAAATAGTGGAGGAAGAAGATTGTAGATTTTGTGGAATGGAAGAAGAAACCTCCATCCACATACTTGCGAACTGCACAGTATTTCAGAATCCTAGGGCACAGTACCTGGGAGACTACTGGATAGAAGAGGGACAGTTACCTAAGTTGAGGCCTGCAGATATCCTAAAATTCCTCCGGGAAATAGGACTAAAGGAGCTACTAGTATCCGAGACTCTCCTCAGAAACTAAGTAGAAGTAAGGGGGCACAATAGATCTTTTAGGTCTCAGTGAATGTTACCCCAAAATACATACATACATACATAGATGTCGAACCTATTTGAGAATGCCAGATGTCAATGTTGTGCGACAATTTCAATCGACATATGTCGAATACGACAAATGTCATTCGACATTCGAGAATACCCCCAGTCCCGGGAAAATGACGAAGGACGAATATTTGTCAAAGTTAACTTCCCACACGCTACGCGAATAAGTCCGAATACCAAATGTTTGTCAAATACACGTAGTGTCTGGGACCGGCTTTAAACTAAAGATATTAATATTTTAACAAAAATAAACATAGTATTCCCTTTATCTTTATTTTGAAAGAAAAAACTGAAAAATAAAAACTTTTTGTATTGAAAACATATTAAGGAAGGTCTAAACTAAAAATAAAACAAAAAAATATTTACTTTTACAGCAAGCTGTAAAATATTGACAATGATCCAAACAAGTATATAAAAAAATATAATATTTAGGAATCCTCCCGATTTTCAATGCATTGAAAACACAATTTTCTCGAACATTGTAAGCAAATTGGTTTTCGGCATTCAACACATAGAAAGCCAGTTTTTCTTTTTAATTTTGGGTCACATATAAAACAATACTTCCTCTGATCTCTAGGCAAAACATCTTGATCATCAGCTGGGGTTTCAAATTCCATCTTCAAAATTCTTGCAATACCTACTTTTAGCTCTCTTGATAAATGTGCATTTTGCACTCTTTCATGAAAAAGTCGTCAGTGATTTCAAAAAATCTTGGTTATCCAGCTGATCTGCGCTGGAACAAGATTGATGAATGATATCTGTAAAACAGAGCCATTGGCCAGCGAATAAGTCCGAATACCAAATGTTTGCCAAATACACGTAGTGTGTGGGACCGGCTTAAGCTTCTCCCAGTCCAAATGTCTATCTCATTCGGTCTCTGATGCTACTCTTTTTCGGAATCTTGAAGCTCCCAGTCGAGCGATAAACAGATATATAAGAAACTGACCTGACCTGATATGGGATAATGATATTAAATAAAGCCATAAAAGTATTGGCCGTGACAGGGTCGTATTTATTTTGTTGTTGGCGAATAATGAATTATTACCTGAAAACTCTATAAAACTTTTTATTTTTTATCAGGTATAGTGCGGCCCTGCACGGTAAATCCGAAAATGTATGTGGTTTTATTGCATCTCAAGTCTAAGTCAAGTCAAGTCAGTTTCTTAAGCCGGACTCAGACGACTCGTGTAGTTGGCGAATACACAATTATTTGCCAACTTGGCAAGTATACGAGCTTTGCGAATTGATTGCGATAGCGGTCGTCCGGAGAATTTAATTGTTGCTTCCGCTTCCTTATGTCTAGCCATCCAAATGACCGGCTCATTTTTATAAAAAAACAAGAAATTCCAACACAATCTCATTTTGTAATGGATTCTATCACCCTTGGATACTTTGGTAGATTATAGGTGTGGAAGGGCCTCTGAATAGGTGGTGCTGCTGGTCCCTTGGAGGATCATCTCAAGAGGAATGAAACAACTACTTCTAGCACTGGGATATGTTTGATTTATTTACTAAATACATTACATTACTCACTAAACTAATACTATGCGTAAGTACCTAGCCGTATAGCATACTTATACGTAATGGTTAATAATTACTAGTAGGTGGCTTGGGAAAAACCCCAAGTATCTTTCAAGCGGAAATTTACGCAATAAGAAAGTTTGCCCAGTTCAATATTGACAAAGGATATAGAAAACAAAGGATTATCATAATGTCTGATAGTCAAGCAGCCATTAAAGCGCTGAGTTCTTGTGTAATCAGTTCAAAAATGGTGTGGGAATGCCTAGGCAAACTTAATGAACTAGGCGAGAACAATATAGTCACCTTACTGTGGAGTCCAGGACACACTGGAATAGAAGGAAACGAAATAGCAGATGAACTAGCGAAGAGGGGGACTGAAATACCCTTTTGGGGGCCGGAACCTTTTTGCGGAATCAGCTCCAATGTAGTATTGGAAGAAATAGGTAAAGCCGAAGAAAAGAGAAGATCTGACAATTGGAAAGATCTAGTAGGGCTTAGGCAATCAAAGATTCTTCTGGGTGACTACAACCTGTTGAGATCAAATGAATGCATAAGTCAAAGCAAAACTGCACTAAGAGTTTTAACAGGAATCCTAACGGGACATTGTCGCCTGAATAGGCACCTTAAAAAGCTCAAAATAGTGGAGGAAGAAGATTGTAGGTTTTGTGGAATGGAAGAAGAATCCTCCATCCACATACTTGCGAACTGCACAGCAATTCAGAATCCTAGGGCACAGCACCTGGGAGACTACTGGATAGAAGAGGGACAGTTACCAAGTTGAAGCCTGCAGATATCCTAAAATTCCTCGGGGAAATAGGACTAAAGGAGCTACTAGTCTCTGAAACTTTCCTCAGGAACTAAGTAGAAGTAAGGGGGCACAATAGATCTCTTAGGTCTCAGTGAATGTTACCCCAAAATACATACATACATACATAGTAGGTGACTATTCAACTATATAGAATAGTCTTTTTCAAGTAGTCTACATCGACTTCTTCTTTGATCAATACTGAATGTATATTTATATAACCGGTCAAGTTCGAACAAAACAGATAAACATATAATTGTTTTTGTCTTGCACCACACTTGAGCTTGACAATAACCTTCTTTATTTATATTTATATAATAATGAAATGTTCGAACGTTGTGTTGGAATAAAATCAATTCTTATTTTAAATATTTATTATTATATTGGGCCAAAAGGCCGCACAATTTGTCCACTCTATTTCAATCAAAAAAGAACAATCAAAAAAACGTCTGTACGCTTCTGGTAATCTTTGAAAACTAAATGAATAGTCGCACTAGTAACAGCAAATTATTTGTGCATTTCGTTTTAGCGCCTCTACAAGTAAAGACAAGTATGTACTTGGCAAGTGTACGAATAATCGTGATCGCTTTGACTCGGACCATTTTTACCGACACGAAATGGAAAACCAACAAGTGACAATTAATTGTACGAGCAGGAACAAGTAACCCACTCACACGACATGCCAAGTATACACAAGTAACGGTTATTCGCCAAGTACACGAGTCGTCTGAGCCCGGCTTAACCCACTCACACATACCAAGTATACACAAGTTATGATTATTCGCCAAGTACACGAGTCGCCTGAGCCCGGCTTTAGATCGTGAAAAGAGCTAATGTACGAGCGGAGTTTACAGGCTGGACTGTCTTTATTATTACGGGATATTATAAGAAAAATGCCACGAATGTGTTGTGTGGAACAGTACAGGTAGCGATGCGTTAGTTTATGTTACTGGTTTTTTATTAAAAAATGCTCTTAATGAACTAAAACCCTAAGCAAAGAGACAAGTATTTTTTCTTGGACAAGAGCCTATGTAAGCAACACAAATTTTCCATTTGGTGGGTTTAATGTAATGTAATTTTGTTGAACATTTCAGGATATATTTGTAATTAATTTCAATAGGTTAGAGTTTGTTTAACCATCCTCTGCCGTTACGTCATATTCTGCTGTTTTACGTTTGTCTTATATTAGTTGAATGTTATTTTACACTTAACCTCAAAATTATAATCAATGACATACGTTAAGGTGTGTTTGTATAAATAAATTAGTAATGCCAAAAATTGTATTTTGCATTACACATTGCGTACTTTTTTACATAATATAGTTTTGTTTTAACTTGAAATCCCCGTTTTTTTTCAACTGATTTGTTTCAAATTTCTAGCTCAAGGATGTTTAACGCCCCTGAGCATGATTTTATACTGAATTTAAAAAATTACAGACCTATAATATACAGATTGCGAAAAAGTTTATAAGGTCATACGATTCATACAAGTACGAAAAGGATCATACGAATAGTACTGCTTGAAAGAGAGAAACAAGAACACAACGGTTAAAAGTAAAAAGGGCAATGAACATACACGCCCATCGTTTTTGGTAGAGGGGACAGATCTAATTGTGAGTTTCACAAATAGAACAATTATTCTTATCTCTCTCCTTCAAATAGTGTTGTTCATATTATCCTTGTCGTACTTGTGCAAGTCGTATGACCTATTAAAGTTTTTCGCAATCTGTGTATTAAAAATGTATTATATGATTTTATTTTTGGGTTGAACCCAAAGGTTATGTAAAATTAGATAGAATATCTATATGCTCATATTTTTGTATAGTAATTATTGTCTGTCATTGTAAGAAACAATTTCGTAAGTATTCCTGAGAAATGCAAAAAAACACATGTATGGGAGAAAACAGACAATAAATAAATTTCTTTCTGAAAAAACTCCCAATAAAAACAGGAAAAAGGAACGAATATAGGTAGATACTTACGTTGTAGACTGAATTTAGCGATAAAAGCGGCGTTCCAATGAAAAATTTATTTAAAAAGGCGAAAATGACCAAAATACTGAACAAATCAAAATATGACAACTGAACTGTCAAAAGTAACAAATAAAATTTACGTCGACATAAGTTAAGAAATACGTTAATGACGTCATAATTATGTCTCATCCATTTCATGAATGACAATGTATGACGTAACGGCAAAGGACGGTTAAACAAACTCCACCATGTAAACGAGATGCAATATTAAACAATTTGATTTGTTCAAACCTTCATTATATTAGAACTACGTTCAATATACAGATTGCGTAAATTACATCGGAACCCTGGCCTCGGATTACACAAGTACAACAAGGATATATGAAAGAGAGAGAAAGAATAATTGTGCGCGGTCATCACTTTGTTTCATCTTAGGGGTGTATACTTATTTCCCGAGATTTACCGAATGGTCCTTTACAGAGAGAATTCACTAGTTGGTGGTATAACGGTGGTAGGTATTCAGTATGCTCCCAACATGGTAGAGTGAAGGTGTTGAAGAAATAAAAAATACAATCGTTATTACGTAACCTGTACATCTTAAAATTCATTTTTGTCAACATGATCATTTCAGACCAAGTTGACAATTTCTAACTACTATAGGATATTATTTTAGCCATTGTCACTTGAAAATAAAACAGCATTTCTTGAGAGAACCATAATTAATAAACTAAAAATCCCCTCTATTAATAAATTAAATTGAAAAAATAAAATAAGTAGGTAGGTACCTACACCTATTCTAAACATAAAATATAAACTTCCTGAAAAAATAAAAATAAAAATCCATTCTAAAGGTGAACATAATTTTAATGAATTAAGTACTCAAATAAACCACCTGCCTGTGCCATACAATAACCAAATCTGTGATAAAGATTTGATCTCATATCTCTAAGATTATTTGGCGTAATGCTGGCACAAACGTGCTGTATTTTCACCCTCGAAAAAAAGTCAACGATAACGAGACAAAAATATCATTTGTACAAATTAATCTGCGCTTCTGGCAACAGCGGTTAAAATAGGGGGGCAATGAGCATTCGGCCAGTCTCGGGAAATAAGTATACACCCCTAAGGTGTAACAAAGTACACGCTTTAATGACCGCGCATAATTATTCTTTATCTCTCTTTTAGCTGTTTTTCTGTCGTACTTGTGTAATCCGGACGGTTCCGATGTAATTTACGCAACACAGTAGCTTTATCTAATATAATGAAGATTTGAACAAATTAAATTGTTTCATTTCATTGTTTAGTATGGATCTTCATCAAGTAAAAGCCTCATCTATTCAAGGTTACCATGTTAAAATTTTATCGGAACAGCATATTTTTAAAAACGTATCATTTACGCAACCATGTGAAATTTTTTGCATTCAGTTGTTTCTATCTCTTTATACAAGAGTGCGTTTATATTACACAATTAAATTCGCAAATCGCAAAATAAAAATAGAAAAATCTCATAAACCCAATACAAAATAACAAATATTACAAAATTCATGTAGGTAGCTATTGCTTTTTATTTTGCTTTTTAAATTAAGGTATACATCTGGATTTGTTTTGTACTATTTATAGTATAATTGAATCACCATATTGTTTTTTTGATATTTCACGAAATATCCATTTCTCTTAGCAAGATTCATGGTTTGATTTATAAATTCTACAATTCCATTCACTCTCTTGCACAATAACCGCAGCTGAATATAATGTTTACCAGAGGCGGCTCGTGAACTTTTTAAGAGGCTGGACATAAAACATTTTTGTAAAAATATACTCTATTCAGCCAATTAATTCAACCTTTGCGCAGCGACCGTACCAGCTACTTCAGTGACAAAATTAGTTGTTGCCAAGCGAGAACCATCTTGGAGGTGTATAGTTTCCCTTGCAAAAATTTTTTTTTGTTTTTATATTTTTTGGGTTTTTCATTTTTTTTTTTGAATTTTTCATATTTTGTTTTTTTATTGATTTTATTAACTGTCCTTTGAGGAGCCGCCACTGGTGTTTACTTACAAAACCCGATATGTCCAGGATACGATGGGGAAAGTTCTAGAGCTTATCAAAAAATGGATGAAGTTAATGCTATTCGAAAGAAGCGTAAAGGAGGTGACAAAAGTGTAATATGGCAGTATGAGCGAATTAAAAAAGCAAGAATCTAAGGCGATGAATATATCAATAATTATGAAGAAAAAGTTATTCCTAAAAACGTGTATTTAAGAATGGATGCCCAGGACAAAATAAAAATCACACAACTGTAAGAATGTTGGCTGCATTAACAGAAATAGGGCGTGTTACGGTTGGAAATGGATCACAGAGTAGATCTACTTTTACAGTCTAATCTCGAACATTGTGAACAAGTTAATGTGTATCAATAATATCTTAATAGTATTAGGTACATAAAAAAGGTTACTTGCGAATATAGTAGACTCTTCAGACATATCAGTTCTTCTTATAAGTATAAGGGAACAGTTATCCTTGCAAATCCTTAATCCAAATATTGTTATTCATAATTCAAGTTACATCAAACTGTCAATTCACTACGATCGGTGAATTGTCTGTTCTTCTTCTGTTTTCACACATCCGATTGATTTCATTTATGACAGTAAATTCCTTTGAGAATAAATTCTATGGATCTTTCGATATAATCGATTATTCATGGAGATAGCTAATTTTGCTTGTTTTCAGTTTTAGTTAAATTATAATCTTCCAATTCAATTCTTATTACTCGTCACCATTTACTATATAATTCACAAGTTGAAATAAATGCTTGAGGGGAGTCGAGTCTTTAATCGAGTATTCGATTATTTTTGCCGGAAGTTTACATGACAGCGTCATTCTGTCACTAGCTATTTTTTTTTTGAATATTAAAAAGATATAAATGTTGAGCCGTGAACAAGTATTTCTCTCTTTTTGGTTACTGTTGCCATTTTCGTTAAATTTACTATTAAGGCCTAAATTATTAGTTAACATTATTATAATTAAGTAAAAAGACATCAGTGGTCCATTTTGTCAAGTTGAGTATTAAGGCTTAAATTAGTCAGTAGGAGTATTAATATTAAAGCGGAACAGATCAGGACGTCCATTTTATCATTGGATAGCACATGTCCAATTTATAATTTCAACATCGAGTAATTGTAAGCCTGTTAGAGTTTTGGTTTGGGGATTAAACTCGATTTGGAGCCACCCGATTCCTGGGGATTTTCTTGGACTTCCTCCAATGCTGGACGATAGATTGATTCGTGATCTACAGATTTCCAACCATCTATACCGATCTTCGATAGTATAAAAGATAAATAAGTACTTCCTTAATGTTATTTATTGAGAATCAGATATTTTGATTTTATTGTGAGCTATGATGAATTTGCAGTAATAGGCACTACAACCTTGCCAGTATCTGACCTCGCATTCGTTGTTCTGAGTGTTACTGCTTCACCCACTTGGAAGCATTTTTTTTACCTTTTTGTTGCCACTTAGTGAATGGACGAATATTTGTCGACACGTTAAAGAATATGAAAACTCACAAATAGAACTAGAGCCCATCCTCGATAATACGTTGGAACATTTATGTTTTAACGGTAATGCTGACTCTTCTGATGAAAGTTTCACAGATCTTGATAGCGACAGTACTACACCTGCACAACCACTACAATCAGCTGATGAACAGATTAATAATAAGATTATATTTATAAGTTTAAATTGACATGTTAGATACATTTGTGAAAGTGTTTAGGTTTGGAATATATTAACTTAAGATTAGGTAAATTGTTTTCTTCCTTGCTAATTATTCAATAGATTCAAAAAAGGACCAGCCTTAATCCCGTCGAGCGAGTGAAACCATTATAGTATTTTCTACAGGTATCCAAAACCATAAAGTTTAATATGTATTTGAAATAAATTCCTAACAATAAATTTAGTATGAAAATTACATTTTCATATTCAAGGCACTGGCTGATACGCCACACCCGCGACCACGTGGTGTCCCAAAGTTATTGTGGTCGGACTCTAGTATACATTGGAATAATCCGTAACTTCCAACTGATTGACTTTTTACTTATTATTCATTATACATTTTTGTAATCCTTTTGTAGACAAAAATACAGCAATTTATAGGGTGTTTCATTAAAAAAATTGGATTGGGTGACCATAGGCGAAAGGAGGTTAAAGATATAACGTTTACATAATATATGAGTTTTTCATAAAAGTGACGCCTTCAGAATTATGTGGTGTGGATAGTCTTCATCGAAATACTCCGTTTATAAAACTGAATTTGAGAATAATATTTTATTTTAATAATTTCCTTGAAATATATCTGCTTATAATCCTTCAAACTTTGAGAGATATAATTAATTCAGGTTACACCCGAGTCGAATAAGGGAAACTATCGATCATCTGAACTAATTCCCAAGTTACTGGTTTCTCCTCTTTGTATTGTTTTAACAACCCTTCGAAACATATTAATTTTCTAGTAACTGTGTCGTTAATTAATTTAGTAGCTCCTTTGTTTGCGTTTATTTTCTCGAAAAATTTGATAACAAGAAAGAGAAACGAACCGTGATTGTTATATTGGAATAATTATTTTTATATACATCTATCAAGAATTTCTAAATTTAATTTTAACTGCATTTATTTTCGACATAACATTTAGTTTTGTGGAATGAAAATATTATTTAAAAACTCTGTTGGGTTCTAAGACTTGTTTTAAGTTTTTTTCCCAGAATCAATAGATTCGAAAAAAAAATACAATATCATGATCTCTTTATTTACTAAATGATACATTATTTCAATCTATAGGAAGTATGTTGTTAAATGGCACGCAATCTGCGCGGTTCAAAAAAAGATTCCTATATCTAATCTAAGTGACAAAAGTCAAAACTTTTGCATTTAAAATTTTTTTATCATTTAAAAAAGATTATGTCGATATCTTAAACTTCTAGATCAGGGTAGAAGCTTTTAAAAAGAATAAAAAGTGAAAAAAAGTAATGGTAGGATGAAACCCATTGGAAAAGGAGAAGAATATTATGAAAATGAAGGGAAAAATAATTTAAGGGCGACCTCAAAATTTATGTGGAAAATTAATTTTAATTTTATCTTTTTTCACGAAATTTGGTGAAAACTTAGATACCTTTTTGTGTCCCAAATACACTGTAATTTATTTGATTTGAAATATTGATTTTTTCACCTTATTTCGACTTAATATCGAAAAAGCACCATAATTTTCAATTGAAAACTCAGCCGTCAAAATATCGGCTTTTTTGAAAAAGTTGGCTTTCTGTTCGTAAAAAATTTCTACTTTCCAACGGTGTAAAAAAATATATTACTAAAGTAAGTTTTCTCAGAAAATGCAAAAAAATATTGTAATGAATAACCTAATCAGAATAAAGCATCTATTTCAATAGTACGATTTACATTTATTTTTATATATTAGATTATATATATATCAGATTTTCTATGACATGAATGTAATTAGAATTGAAGAAATCAAATTTTTAATTGAAAAAAATTGCAGCAGTCACATTTTTTAGATGAAATTGTATAAAAATGACATTGAAAAAAATTTCGAATTCGAGTTTTTTTCGATTTTTTGCGTTTTCTGAGAAGATTTACTGTATTAATATATTTTTTTTTACAATCGGAAAGTAGAGATTTCAAAGAACAGAAAGCACACCAACTTTTTGAAAGAAGCTGATATTTTGACGGGTGAATTTTCGACTGAAAATTAGGGTGCTTTTTTGATATAATAATGTGAAAAAATAAATATTTCAAATAAAATAAATCACAGTGTATTTGGGACGTGAAAAGGTAAGTTTTCACCAAATTTCGTGAAAAAATAATATTCTTGTAAAAGATAAAAATAAGAAACCAAAAACTTGTTTTTTTAAATTTTCCACTTAAATTTTGAAGTTATGTGAAAAAAGTGTTGATACAAAAGTTGTAGATCTTTTTATTACCTACAACTCTGCCATTTGACATTTTTTCATAAGACTGGTAGTTTTGCCGGAAATCGTCTGGAGATGTTACCAAATGCAATTGAGCCGTTAATTCTTGAAATTCTGGAAGATAATCTAGATGAATTCGGCCATCTGGAAATAACAATTCAACAAGATGGTGCTCCTGCACATTATTATGGTGCAGTGAGAAGGTACCTGGATGGAGAATATCGAGGTAGATGGATCGGTCGGCGAGATCCTATAGAATGGCCACCTCGGTCACCAGATCTGACACCATTAGATTTTTTCTATGGGGTTACTTGAAATCCAAGGTTTATACTACGGCACCAGATAGCATTGGCGTTTTGAAAGAAAGAATTATTGAAGAATGCAATGCAATTTCAGCTGACACATTCGAACGAGTACGACAACAGTTCACTAATAGAATGTATTACTGTCAGGAAGTAGACGGAGCACATTTCGAACACTTGCTATAAGAATCCATTGTTGATATTTGATTAATTAAATTTAAAAAAATAATTTCAATAATTTTGGTATTTATTTAATTTATCCGTCAAAATTTGTTTAAACTCAAACAAAATGAATATGGCTATGTAGCCAATGTCAATGCCTTTCAAACGAGATATCACTTGCCATAAGGTCCCATTTAAAATTATTGGCCAGAGTGGCACTGTGACATCATCTATTACTATTATGTCACCTGTTACCATTCGTAGAGAAGTTTACAACACTTTATTTTCACCAAATTTTATTAACGTAAGTGTAGCCGTTCGAACGATACGAGGGGGGGAGGGGACTTTTAAATAGCACTGTATATTATATCAAGTCAATCACAAGATAGGTTATTATTTATTTTGGTAGGCTTCACATCAAATGTAACTTCTGTCATCTTGACGATGATATGTCAATATCGAAATAATTACCTCTATCTTTTTATAATTCACATAATTTACTGAATAGTGGATAGTCGATGGTGATAGTAGACACAGTTGAAAATAACTCGAAGAACCACTCAAGCAATAGCACAAGAAAATTGGAACCTATAAATTATCCACTGTGTTTAAAAACAAGTGATTCAAGAAACACCAACCAAAAAATGTATATAACGTAGTAACGAAAAAAACTGGAAAGCGACTTACCGGTACCCTGTTTTCTCTCCTGTATTGCTGGCCAGCTCGGAGAATTTGGTCTTGCACTTGGTTCTCCAAAAGTTCGCCGCGGATTTTTATTGTTATAGTAAATTAGAGTCACACTGCGATAAGCGATAGTTCTACTCGTAATTCGGTCTCTAAAGGTACTACTATCATTCTGTCAGGATATGTTTCACAGTTAATGGGCAACTGTTACAGTGGCTGCATACGGGGGGATGAGTAGAGTTCATGAGAAAGCCGCGTGTTAGGTTAGTATGTCGAATTCTTAGTCTTCTTTGTATGACTTTATTTTTCCTGGGCATTGGTGGGAGTTTCGAGGAAGTGATAATCGGCTGTACATCATGTAAGTGGCTTTTAGATGTGCTCTTCCAGTGGGCTTGCCATTGATCACGTGTTTTTTTCTTGAACATTTTTTTAATGTCGTTATGCAGCTGTACATTCGTCACAGGTATATTCGACGTGGAAGCTTCCTTAGCGGCTAGATCTGCGGCCTCATTTCCTATAAGTCCTATATGTGAAGGTACCCAGATGATAGTGACAGTTACTCCATGAACTGTAAGTGTCGTGTATTAAATTTACGAGAGGATGATCAGAGAACATTCGTTACAGGTATATTCGACGTGGAAGCTTCCTTAGCGGCTAGGTCTGCAGCCTCATTTCCTATAAGTCCTATATGTGAAGGTACCCAGATGATAGTGACAGTTACTCCATGAACTGTAAGTGTCGTGTATTAAATTTACGAGAGGATGATCAGAGAACATTCGTTACAGGTATATTCGACGTGGAAGCTTCCTTAGCGGCTAGGTCTGCGGCCTCATTTCCTATAAGTCCTATATGTGAAGGTACCCAGATGATAGTGACAGTTACTCCATGAACTGTGAGTGTCGTGTATTAAATTTACGAGAGGATGATCAGAGAACATTTTTTCAATTTCTGAGATGGATGATAAGGAGTCTGTACAAATCGCGACATTCTGATCAGTTGATTTTAACAGTCGAAATGCCTCAACGATACTATATAATTCTCCAGTGTAGACGCTGCATATATTGGGTAGTTTGATTTGGTGTGCGATGCCACAAGAAGTTACAACGGCACTACCTACACCAGTGTCACTTTTAGAGGCATCAGTGTAAAGGACTTTGTGAAACTGGTTTCGATGAAGAATTTCTAAAAACGATTGGTTGATTACAGTATTAGGAGTTTCGTGCTTATTAAAAAAGCATTTGTATTTACACCATGTATCTGTTTGCGGGTTTCCGATCTATGATAAAATGGATATGAAATGAATTACTACCTACTTAGGAGTAATCCCAAGCTGAAGCCTTCTGGAGATGAGACAGATGTGAGTGGATCATTTTTCCAATTGAAATTGACATACTCCAGGGTTTCTTTCAAAACTTGTCTGTTTTCCAAATAATTAATTTATTCCAGACATTTGCATTATAGGTACTGCTCAACAAACTACTCCTGAATCTATCTAAAAAATAATGTTTATTCTCATTTGATATTGGATAGAGCTGAAACTCTGTACATAAACGACAGTGTAACTTATAATTTGCAAATGGATGAATATAAATTTACCCGAATTAAACCAATACATCAATTCTCGTTAACCTTGAAGATAAAGGTTTTATTTAAATTCGTTACATGGAATCGTTGCGTTTAAATTTATAGTATTTTTCAATAGTGTAAATATGAATATTTCGTTCCGTTAACTCAAATCCCTTTTGAAAAATATCCTCAAACATTTGTGTTAGGATTCGCTACAGCGAAAAGAATATTCCAATATTTGCTCCGACTCAATTTATTCTAGAAGTATTCGGGATGATTCTCCTTTTTTCGATTTTTAGATTTATAGGGAGTATGAAGGTAAATTTCAACTTTTACTGAAAATAAATTGTATCACTGTCTTGTTTATTTAACCGTAAATAATGAATTTCAATATATATTGCTATCAAAATATGGGTCCGTCCCGCGGTCAGAAAATTGAGGGTTTAGGAAAAGGGTTTTTAATCCCCGACCGATGTCCGTCCCGCGGTCAGGTGGATACACAGGTAGAATGGGCAGGGTAGAATATTATTCCTAGAATAATTAGTATGATTCGTGTATTATCGACACCCTTCCACAGACCCTTACCTATAAATAGAGGAATATTTTAAATAATAGCTAGTAGTGCTTCTCGTTGTTTCGCGTGTGATACCGTTCGACTTTTGGCTTAAAAACGCACCACTTTAATTGGTTAGTGCTTTCGGTGTGCTTCAGAGAAATGGATGTCATGGTAAGTAAGTTTCATCCACTCCATTTTTTTAAACACGCCAGAAAGAAAAGGTCAATTTTGGCCATTGCTTCTGCCAGTCCTAAGCCTGGAAAAAGTGTGAAGGGAAAAATATGAAATAAAATGTAATGGTTTTAGCATTACAAATAAAGTATCTACTACATATTATATCTTATATGTATATATAATATATAATATCTGCAATATAAATTATCATACGGATCCACGGGACGGACTTCGGACAAACGTCTTGACCCTTTTAACCGCGGGACGGACCTCGGACGTACCTGCGTTTTACCCTGACCGCCGGACGGACATCGGAAACACCGCAAAATATTCCGTTGAAATCAGCTAACAATAGGTCAATTTTGAAGAGTTATAAAAAGTGGAAACCAAATTCAAATTTTTGCCGAATTAATGATCAAAGTAATAACTTCAGTTTTCGGGTAAAAATCATGAGCTGGATGTACAATGCCATTGCGTGGAGTAGTAGAACTGGTCTATTGACGATGAGTGGAAACATCTCCAAAATTAGCCTGTATATATATACATTACAAGAGCAATGAGAACATGCCCAACGGCAGTCATGGAAGTGCTTATTAACTTCACACCACTACATGGTGGCAAATGTTGCAGAAAGAACAAGAAACAGTGGAGAGGGAATCATGAAAAAAATCACCTCCTCACTTCTTAGAAATAAAAAAACCTAGGAGATGCCACAAGATGGTATTATGAAAAGGTATAACTTTACAAAAAAATTCGTTACGGAATTAAGCAGAAAGAAGGAATAAGATCCAAATAACATTACCAGACTTGGAAAGAATGCCATTTAATGGTACACAGACGGCTCAAAAGCGATAGAAGGAATTGTGATAGGAGAGTGCGGGCCAGAAACCAAATACTCCGAGAGCTTGGGAAAAACCCCAAGTATCTTTCAAGCGGAAATTCACGCAATAAGAAAGTGTGCTCTGTTCAATATTGATGAAAGGTATAGAAGGTGAAGGATCATAATGTCGGATAGTCAAGCAGCCATTGAAGCACTGAACTATTTTGTAATCAGTTCCAAAATGGTGTGGGAGTGCCTAGGCAAACTTAATGAACTAGGCGAGAACAATATAGTCACCTTACTGTGGATTCCAGGACACACTGGACTAAAAGGAAATGAAATAGCAGATGGACTAGCAAAGATGGGGACTAATATTGAAAGAAATAGGCGAAGCCGAGAAAAGGGTGAATTAGAGCATTGGAAAGACAATCAAAGATTCTTCTGGGTGACTACATCCTGTTGAGATCAAATGAATGCATTAGTCAAAGTAAAACTGCGCTAAGAGTTTTAACAGTTATCCGCTCAAAATAGTGGAGGAAGAAGAATGTAGATTCTGTGGCATGGAAGAAGAAACCCCCATCCACATACTTGCGAATTTCACAGCAATTCAGAATCCTAGGGCACAGCACCTACGAGATTATTGGATAGAAGAGGTATATTTACCTAAGTTAATGCCTGCAGTTATCCTGAAATTGGACTAAAGGAGCTACTAGTCTCTGAGACTTTCCTCGAAAACTTAGTAGAAGTAAGGGGGCACAATAGATCTTTTAGGTCTTAGTGAATGTCATACCAATATACAGTGCTATTCAAAAGTTCCCTACCCCCCTCGTATCTTTTGAACGGCTACACTCACATTAATACAATTTGGAGCGTGGAAATAAAGTGTTGTAAACTTCTCTACGAATGGTAACAGGTGACGTTATAGTAATAGATGACGTCACAGTGACACTATGGCCAATAATTTTGAATAGGATCTTATGGCAAATGATATCTCGTTTGAAAGGCATTGACATTGGCTACATAGCCATATTAATTTTGTTTGGGTTTAAACAAATTTTGACGGATAAATTAAATAAGTAGGTACCAAAATTATTGAAATTATTTTTTCAAATTTAATTAATTTAATTAATTAATTTAATATCAACAATGGATTCTTATAGCAAGTGTTCGAAATGTGCTCCGTCTACTTCCTGACAGTAATACATCCTATTAGTAAACTCTTGTCGTACTCGTTCGAATGTGTCAGCTGAAATTGCATTGCATTCTTCAATAATTATTTCTTTCAAAACGCCAATGCTATCTGGTGCCGTAGTATAAACCTTGGATTTCAAGTACCCCCATAGAAAAAAATCTAATGGTGTCAGATCTGGTGACCGAGGTGGCCATTCTATAGGACCTCGCCGGCCGATCCATCTACCTCGATATTCTTCATCCAGTTAACGTCTTACTGCACCATAATAATGTGCCGGAGCACCATCTTGTTGAAATGTTATTTTCAGATGGCCGAATTCATCTGGATTATCTTTCAGAATTTCAAGAATTAACGGCTTAATTTCATTTTGTAACATCTCCAGATACACTTCACCGCTTAAATTTGAATTTAGGAAAACAGGACCAACTATGTGGTTTCCCAAAATACCTGCCCAAAAATTGACTTTTTCTGGAAATTGGGTATGTTGTTCACGAAAGGTGTGAGGATTTGTGTCACTCCAATACCTTACATTTTGTGTATTCACATTTCCATTGAGGCAAAAAGTACTTTCGTCACTGAAACAAATTGTTTTTATGTAATGTGGGTTTTGACTAATTTTATTTGTCATACATTCACAGAATTCGAGTCTTCTGTCGGCGTCGTCATCCGAAAGGTGGTGCACCATTTTCATCTTGTATTGATGAAATTTATTTTCAGCCAACACTCTCTGTACTGTACTTTTACTTACTTCACAGATAGACGCAACTTTAGTTGAAGAGGAAGTAGGGTTTACCACCATTTCAGCAACTATATCAATTTTTTTATCATCACTAAATGTTGGTCGACCAGATCGTTTGGCATCTTGAACACTACCTGTTGCTTCAAACTTGTGAAGAAGCTCACTCAAATAAGTTCTCGAGATAGGGCGATCTGGGTATCTCTCATTAAGTAAACGTTCCGCTTCATGGAGATTCTTTCCAGATTCACCAATTATTAAGATAGCTGCTACTTTGTCGGCTTGAGTACGTACCATTTTGCCTATGTAAACTCTTGAACGTCTCGTTAAACAATAATAGGATTAAATATTTAACATATTTAGAAAAACTTTGCAAAGCAACAAATACTATTAAATTAAAAACGTCAATTTTTTTGACAACTAACCAGAGGCGGACTGGAAAATCTTCAATATTTAAATGAGAAATAATAATTTTGGTATTTATTTAATTTATCCGTCAAAATTAGTTTAAGCCCAAACAAAATTAATATGGCTATGTAGCCAATGTCAATGCCTTTCAAACGAGATATCACTTGCCATAAGGTCCTATTTAAAATTATTGGCCAGAGTGGCACTGTGACGTCATCTATTACTATTACGTCATCTGTTACCATTCGTAGAGAAGTTTACAACACTTTATTTTCCTTGAATTTTATGATGTCGCTTATGATCTTGCTAACGATATTCCACGTTTCCAAAAGTCGAAGTGAGTTGATCGATGCACTCTTGTCTTGATAAGCCACGTCGAAAGTCGTAAAAAATCATCGCATGAAAATGTTCACGAGTTAATTCCATTTTTTCGCTGAGACAAAATTTTCAAGTCGCTGTAAATAACACAAGTTATACTTAAATGACAAAAAGTTCTGAAGAAGGTTATGGTTAAAAAGATCAAACTTTCAATTGGAAACATCAGATGGCGCCTGTGAACACTTGGTAAGCCAAGGCTCAAAATATAAATAGCAGCCCTCGTACGACAATTACGATAAATGGGTAAAGGAGAAGTTAATACCCACTCTTTCCAAAAATAGTGTTGCAATAGATAACGTCCCATATCATAATGAATTACTGAAAAAACTTTCATCTACTTCGACCAGGAATTTATGTTTTTCCCATAACATGTTCAAGTCTGACATATTATATTATAGTATAATAAAAACTAATGAGAAAATGTATAAGCTGTATTACATAGATGCGTTATTTCAAGAATATGGACACGAAATCTTGAGACTACCTCCTTACCATCCGTATTTAAATATCCTATAAAATCTGTTAAAAACATTTGTGCCCGACAAAAATGTACAATTTAACTTTCCTAAAGCAACTGACTACTGCAATGAATTTTTTGACATGTTTATTCCTTCCAAAACAATGGAAATCACGATTGAACCACGCCAAAAAAATTGGTTAACCGCTAATAGATACGGTAGTAGTTTTAAAGTAGAAGACAACGGAATTGTGGTCCTATGTCAAGTCTTATGTAGCTAACTTCTCTTTTAGGGTATGTACGTCACATCATAAATGGCGGACTATTCAAATCTTCCAAAAGTTGAACCTTCAAATCCACATAAAATCCTTGTGAGTATAAAAATATTGATAATAATTGATTTTCCATTATGATTTTGTCCACTACTAACTGCTAACATTGAGAAAACATAATATTTTTTGTTAAGTTTAACACCTACAACTATCTACTCAATTTAATCAATGATTTAAAATCGAAATATTTCACGTATTTGTTCAAACATTTCATACTAGCCCCGAATTCTCCTGAAGGAGATATAATCGTGATATTTTCTTGGGGTGAAACAACACTTACACGAAAGAATAAATATAGGACAATATTGTGGAATTTTCATTGGTAAACACTCAAGGATTCGTTTGCTACTGTGAAGGTTTTGTTGTTTATACAGGGTTTCCTGAAAAGATCGGTCAAAAATTATACCCAATAAATGTGCGAGAACATTTAGATCAGATATATCATCAGAGGTGGATTAGACGAGGTACGAGGGCTGCTATTTATATTTTGAGCCTTGGCTTACCAAGTGTTTACAGGCGCCATCTGATGTTTCCAATTGAAAGTTTGATCTTTTTAACCATAACCTTCTTCAGAACTTTTTGTCATTTAAGTATAACTTGTGTTATCTACAGCGACTTGAAAATTTTGTCTCAGCGAAAAAATGGAATTAACTCGAGAACATTTTCGTGCAATGATTTTTTACGACTTTCGATGTGGCTTATCAAGACAAGAGTGCTTCGATCAACTCACTTCGACTTTTGGCGATGAAGCCCCATCCTCGGCCACTGTTAAACGCTGGTATAACGAATTTAATTGTGGCCGCAGTTCGCTCGGGGACCAAAGTCGTGAAGGTCGTCCAAAATCAGTTGTTCTGCCACAAAACATCGATGCTGTGCACGAACTGATAAAGCAAGATCGACATGTGACATATCGCGAGATAGAGGCATCTTTGGGCATTAGTATGACAAGTATCAATAAGATATTGCATGAACATTTAGCTGTTAAAAAGATTTGTTCGCGTTGGATCCCGCATAATTTGACAAAATCTCAAAAGGATGCTCGTGTCAATTGGTGCAAAGAAATGCTCAAGAAATACAATCGCGGTGCATCAAAAGCTGTGTATAACATCTACACAGGTGACGAATCTTGGATCTATGCATATGAGCCCGAAACAAAACAGCAATCCACTGTTTGGGGCTTCCAAGACGAACCCAATCCGACAAAATTGGTTCGTGCGCGAAGCACCTCGAAGCAAATGATCGCCTGTTTCTTCGGAATAACTGGACATGTGGCAGTCGTGCCGTTAGAGCAACGTAGAACGGTGAATTCTGAATGGTACACAACCGTTTGTTTGCCAGAAGTGCTTCGTGAAATACGAAAAAATAACCGACAACGAAGTATCATTCTTCATCATGACAATGCCAGTTCTCACACATCGGCTAACACAACCACCTATTTGACTGGCCAAAACGTCGAATTGATGGGTCATTCTCCGTACAGCCCTGATTTGGCACCAAATGACTTCTTTTTTATTTCCGCATATCAAGAAAAAATTACGTGGCCAACGTTTTTCGGCGCCTGAAGAAGCTGTTGATGCATTCAAAAACCATCTGTATCTGTATCTGTAGAGTAGGGAGGGTGAGTGTAGGCTCACAGCACTTAGGCCACATGTGACCCATTGTACATCCTCCCGAGGAGTTGTCTTCCTAGGTCATTGTCCATCCTGTCCTTCTCAGGAAGGTGGACAGGTCACTAGGAGACATCTCCTTTATATCGGCTTCAAAAACCATATTTTGGAGGTACCTCAATGGGAATGGAAAAAGTGTTACGAAAATTGGTTCGAGCGCACGCAAAAGTGTATTGATCATCATGGAGAATACTTCGAAAAACAATAAAGCCATTTTTAATAATAAATTACTGTCTTTTCATTATTAGGCTCAAAATATAAATAGCAGCCTATGTAGTCTATTTCCTTGACCACTCCGATCCCTATACTTAACTTGTGTTGGAAATTCATTTCGCAATCAGTACGATTTAAAAGCTTGATGTGAAAGGGGTATTTGTGTAGTCTAGATTGCTATATTGATTTCTGTAATTTATTGCAAGTATAAAATTAACTATTCAATTAATATCAGTGCAAAAATGTGAAAAGAGAAAAAAGAAATGGAAAACTGGTAACATCTTAATTTATTAATTAAATAAAATTATTTAACATTCATTTTCGGTGATCGGTGATGCCGAAATAAAATAATAGTTTACCGAGTTGTCAGATTGGGCTCGAATTAATTTATTTTCTTAAGAGGTACTGGTAGGGGCGGATGTAATTTGGGCGCTAAAGGATTAATGCACTTTTTACAACATGTTAACTAGGCGCCAAGACCGAAGGGTCATTTTAATCCTATGTGTATTTTGGGCGCTAGCCGACTGAAGTACGTGATTTATGAAATACAGTTATTTATTAAATCACCGACATTTATAATAAGATATATTTTTGTAAAGTAAATTATAATAATTTTCAATAATAACCCAACCAAACCTACCCCTACCAAACCACCTTCGTATTTTTTTGAGATAAGAGTTATTTTATGACTCGACCTACCTGCACTTCTTAGCTGCGAAAAAACATGTCGGATTATCTACCCTTCTTGGTCAGACAGGTAAAGAAGGATGATTAGCGCCTAAATTACACCCGCCGACTGGTAGATCTTTAAGAATTATAGGTTTAATGCTTCCTTCTCTACTTAGTCTGTATCTCGTTCTTTCTGCAACATTTTCCACCACCATATGTCTTGGTGTGAGGTTGAGAATCACTTTCATGGCTGCCGTTGGACATCATGTTCTTATTGATCCTGCAATGCATACCTACACAGTCTATTTTTTTAATTTTGGAAAGGTTTTCTCTCGTCGTCAATAGGCTAGTTCTACTACTGCACGCAATAGCTCCATAAGGGATAATTGGCAGTGTATATACAGTTCAGGATTTTTGAATTACACCCCCAATTTTTCCCTGTCAGTTTCCTGCACACCATTAAAACCGTTTTTGCTTTATATATAATCTCCTTTTCGTGTTTGTTTCACATGAATATGCTGACTAGAGTCAAACCTAGATACTTGACTTCCTGTCTCCATTCTACCTTACTTCCATTAAGTTTAATGGCACAAATCCATTCCATCCAGTTTTCTTTTCTTATTGAAGGCTATTGAGATTGCTTTGGTGGGGTTGATGTTAGGTTTTATTCTTTTTTGCGTACCTAACTGCCGATTGCTCAATTAGATATTTTCGATTTGATATTGAGCATTTCATGCACTTAAATTTTAGTTTGGCCAAAGCACCGGCCAAGGACCTCATGGATATCTCAACTCCTAATTGTGACTTGTTCCCTGTTGAAACAAAATGAATAAGTTGAAGTTTAATAATTGCAATAGAAAAACTGAGTCTATATGTATCTACCTGCAGAATATATCGCATACACTCGTGTTCTTATTGCATGTTGATGTACCTATGATATAAATCGATGATCCTCGATCAGAAACACGTCCGGCATGAACTTTGATTTTGTGGTCTTTATCTGTTTCTATTCCACTAGTAACTAGTTTTTGAACAGTTCTAATAGATATTTCTAGAGCATCAGCAACACGCTATAAAATTTAATAAAATCAAATCAATATAGACACTAACTCTAATTTTGCATAATATAGATAGATACTTACATTGTAGACTGCATTTAACGGTAAAAGCGGCATTCCAGCATCCCTTTCTCTTGAAAAGTAATTAATCAACTTCAAAATTAAACTTTGCTCTTTCTCATTATACCGGGAAGGCATTTTGACAATGAAAAATTAATTGAAAAAGGCGAAAATGACCAAAAATACTAAACAAATCAAAATATGACAACTGAACTGTCAAAAGTAACTAATAAAAATTACGTCGACATAAATTAAGAAATACGTTAATGACGTCATAATTCCGTCTCATCCATTTCATAAATGAAGGATAACCCAGTAAACACAGGATATCCAATGGATATCCATATAATGTCCATGATTGGTCCATATGGACATGGACACAGAATGGGCATCCAATGGATGTCCTTTTACCACTAGTACAATAGATATCCGTTTGGGGACATTCACTGGACCTTCAGTTCTCGTTCACCACTGGACGTGAAGATTTATTTGAATGATGGACGTCCATTGGACATCCATTGTTTATCCCTTTGGTTGAATCGAAATATACACTCATTAAAAATGTACTAGGGCCGCACTATTCCGTATTTTAAAAAAAAGTGCAAAAATCAAATATCTCTGCAGCTGGTTGAGATTAAGATACGTGCGACGGCGTAAATGAAAGGTCTTTGACTGCAGAATTGAGGGAAAATAATCATAAAATAATATTTTCAATGCTTCACCTTCTAATTATTGGTCAAAGTTGAGTAACCACGAAATTTTTATGGTTTTTCGATTCTCAGAAAGTCAATACAAATTTTATTTCGTTTCTTAACACATTTTTCTATGTAATTTTCAACGACAAACCCGAATCCGTAATCAAGAAATTTTTTTTTAATTTCCTAACACCGAAAAAAAATGCTTAGGAAAAGTGTTAGATGCAGATTTTTTTTCATCTTTATTACAGCTGAACAAGCTAAATAATGGATAAAAAAAAGTTATTGAGGCTGTACGTGGGCAAATGTATCTATATTTCCAAGTATCTTAATCTCAACCCGCTGCAGAGATATTTGATTTTTGCACTTTTTTTTTAAATACGGAATAGTGGGCCGCTTTGTTTTATCCTTATACCTTCCATCTGCTACTCGAATAATTTTTGACACTCGTTATGAGTATACACTTATTATATTTTTAGTTTCATGTAATGAAAAAAAAAACTAATTGAAGGTAGCAAAAGCTTAGACCAATGCGGCTAATGGAAATGGCATTACATAAAATGTCTATTTGTATCTGATTTGGAAGGAGGAAGAGTGAATAAGGCTCAGCATCTGTGGTTTCATAAAAATAAATCATAATTTGATGTTAGACAGCTCTTGTACAAAATATATCCAGTTCATGTCAGCTCAACAAGCATATAATGATGGCTATTATTCACGATGGCTCTGACTTGCTGAAGTGAGGAATTTTAGACATAGGATCGAATCCCCGTCAAGGTGAAATTTTAATAAAATATATAGTCATTTGTATAATTATGAATAATTTTCAAAATATGTATACGTCATTATACTTGAAGAAGCATACGTAAAATGTTAAAATCATCAAATATAATAGTCGTGGACAAAATATATAGCTCACGTACATAGCAAGTACATGGAATGACCATAATAAGTACATGGAATGTCCAAATCCTATCCAGTTCATGTCCAGAACGTATCCAGTTCAAGTCCATGAGATGTCCATGGTTTATTTATCATGTCCAGTGAATGTCCATACTTTTACAAGGTATATCCATTCTTAGTACGAAACGGACATCCATTGGATGTCCAATTTTGTGGCAAATGGATGTCCATAGGATATCCTTCTGGACTTGAACGGATATCCTATGGATATCCCATATGTCCAATGTGGATATCCATTGGACATCCAATGTATGTTCATGTGTTATCTGGGAAAGCTGGGCAAAGGTCGGTTAAACAAACTTTTATAAATCTCCTGTTACGCCCATTTATTTCTCGTATCTTTGCCTAGAAAATAGATATTGAGATGAAGTTCCTACCAGTTTTTCTAAATTCTATTCTCTTTCGAGTAAATGGTTGAAAAATATAGCATCGCATTCGAAGATTCCCAAAAAAAGTTGAAAACAAAACAATTGTTCAATTACCGTCACCCATCGACCGCTTAAATCACTGGAATTGAACGATGATATGATATTTTCTGGCACTGAATTCTCTTTCAAATGATACCTGTCAAAATCCATAAAGCGGAACAAAAGTTATAACAGTTTTAATGAGTCAACTGTCCCACTCACCTCTACCTGTTATTTTATTAGAGAGAGGAAAAAGTACTGGAGCAAACTTGGGTAAAATGATCTAATGATTTCGTGTTATAATTGTGAATTTCGCCGTCTAGCGGTGGAGTAGGTAACTTGTAAATAGTTTTCACAAGTCTCTCGTATGCGAGTTTGTAGAACAATTTTTTTTTTATTCTAAGCTGTACGATAAATAGTTTCTGAGATACTGCGGGATACCTCTTTTAATAAGACACCCGGTACAATTTTGTCAATTAATTTTTTGAATTGAATTGCACTAATAACTATTATATTTATTATCTTAACGATTTCATAGTATCCATGATGATTAAAAAATGAATAATTGCAGCCCAGTATTATCGTTATTATGCGTTTTCTGTAATTAACAAATCAATTCATGCTCAAGTTACACGAACAGAAATTCCTCCGTACTCTCAAAAATCATAAATTAAGATTAATTATACTATAATCAAGTCGTATTTGAATCAATGAAAGTATAAAAAAATAATAGGAACAGAAATCAATTTTTCAGTTTTTCGCAATTTTCATAACATTTTTGTATTGAAGTAGTATATTTTTTTCATAAAAGTTAGTCTTCACCGGAAAAACTCAGGGTTGTTAAAACTTTCTTCTATCTTCTATAAGTTCCTTGTGGCATTACTTGTTATTTTTTCTTATTTTCTTGGGAATCAAACCACAATATGTTTTTTTTTATTTTTTTATTTCAACGTTTCGGTAGCGTTCCAGCTACCGTTGTCAGGATTAACTAGTATAGAAATAATTTTTTGGTCCCTATCTGACACAACGAAAAAAATTTGACAACTAGACAATCAATAATATTTTGAAGTTTAAGACTACAAAACTTTGTTGTCAAATTTTATTAAGGTCCATTCATAGTAGATCACACCTCTGGTAAAATGAGAAATAAAATATTTTATTTCATGACATTCTAACGATATGTAGTCCACTAGAAATGGAATCCAGTGAAGTGCACGTTCCAGGAACGGTTTTTATTGGGATAGCGCTTTTTTTTCTTGCTTATTTTGGAAATTTTGTTAATATAAACGCGTTTGTTGTTACTTTTTTGTGTATGATTATTTTGTTTTCAAAATATGTATAACTCAGTTTGGTGATTTTGTGTATTGAAGTGTATATCGATTAACAACCATTCCAAAGATAAATCATAAGAAAACCTGGATAAAAACTTATGATGCTATCCTGATAACGCCGGTAATTGATTATTGGAAATTTCTCTTTCTAACATTGGTAACCAAATTTGACTACATTCGGCTGAAATACTAGCTACACATTTATCTGCATTCAGTTGTATTAAAGCACTTTCTTTGATTTTTTGTCTTTTATTTTTGGCTCTTTTAATATTATTTTTGTCGAATCCCATTGAATTTTATGCCCCTCTTCCCAAGCATGTTTGCAAATACCTGACTTAAAGAACTCCCTATCTTTGATATACTTTTTATGTTCATTTATTCGGACTTTCAATGGTCTAGATGTTTCACCTAAATAGAATTTGTCGCATTCACAAGATATCTGATATATGCAGTTTTTTGAAGATTGTTCTTCATTTTTTGGCTTCGTTTTTGTTAGATTTGAAGCTAGTTCGAATATTGAATTGATTACCAATTTTCTTAATTCTTTCTGATAAACCCTTAACATACGGTATTGTCAAGTTTTTAAAAATTATGTTAGCTGAATTATTAATATTATTGTTATTGTTATGGGGTATTAACAATGAGCCCTTCTCTATATTCTTAATTTCTTTATTCACAAATTCTGCCGGGTAATTATTGGCATTTAAAACATTTTTCAGCAAAGTTTTCTCCTTTGTGAATTGATTATCGTTAGAACAAATAATTTTGGCCCTATCGTATAAAGATTTTACTGTCAGGTATTTGCAAACATGCTTGGGAAGAGGGGCATAAAATTCAATGGGATTCGACAAAAATAATATTGAAAGAGCCCAATAATAAAAGACGAAAAATCAAAGAAAGTGCTTTAATACAACTGAATGCAGATAAATGTGTAGCTAGTATTTCAGCCGAATGTAGTCAAATTTGGTTACCAATGTTAGAAAGAGAAATTTCCAATAATCAATTACTGGCGTTATCAGGATAGCATCATAAGTTTTTATCCAGGTTTTCTTATGATTTATCTTTGGAATGGTTGTTAATCGATACACACTTCAATACACAAAATCACCAAACTGAGTTATACATATTTTGAAAACAAAATAATCATACACAAAAAAGTAACAACAAACGCGTTTATATTAACAAAATTTCCAAAATAAGCAAGAAAAAAGCGCTATCCCAATAAAAACCGTTCCTGGAACGTGCACTTCACCGGATTCCATTTCTAGTGGACTACATATCGTTAGAATGTCATGAAATAAAATATTTTATTTCTCATTTTACCAGAGGTGTGATCTACTATGAATGAACCTTAATAAAATTTGACAACAAAGTTTTGTAGTCTTAAACTTCAAAATATTATTGATTGTCTAGTTGTCAAATTTTTTTCGTTGTGTCAGATAGGGACCAAAAAATTTTTCATTAATTCATTATTAGTTAACCTTGACAACGGTAGCTGGAACGCTACCGAAACGTTGAAATAAAAAAATAAAAAAACATATTGTGGTTTGATTCCCAAGAAAATAAGAAAAAATAACTTTCTTCTAGTTCAATATAAACAAAGGGTATAGAAGGCAAAGGATTATCATAATGTTGGATAGTCAAGTCATGTTTTTTCATTTTAGATGATTTTGTCAGGAGAAGTTTGAATTAAATAAATATTTTTTTACATAGAAAAAAAATATTGAAAATAGGCCTTTTTTTACCCGACGAAACCCATGTAACCCCTTAAAGCACTAAGCTCTTGTGTAGTCAGTTGAAAAATGGTATGGGAATGTCTAGGCAAACTCAATGAACTAGGAGGTAACCACCTAACTTTACTGTGGATTCCAAAACACACTGGAGCAAAGATTCTTCTGGGTGACTACCACCCGTTAAGATCAAATGAATGCATGAGTCAAAGTAAAACTGCACTGAGAGTTTTAACCGGGATCTCAACGGGACATTGTCGCCTAAATGGACTCCTGAAAAAGTGGAGGAAGAAGAATATAGATTCTGTGGCATGGAAGAAGAAACCTCCATCCACATACTTGCGAATTGCACAGCAATTCAGGATCCTAAGGCACAGTACCTGGGAGATTATTGGATAGAACAGGGGCATTTACCTAAGTTGAAGCCTGCAGATATCCTGAAATTCCACCGGGAAATAGGAGCTACTAGTTTCTGAGACTTTCCTCAAGAACTAAGTAGAAGTAAGAGGGCACAATAGATGTTTTGGGTCTTAGTGAATGTCACCCCAATATACATACATACATAGACCCTTTTGTTTTTGATGAACATTTAAATTTCGAGCGCTACTTAAGATTCTTAAGAGATGAATTGTCTGTATTATGTAAGAATTCATTTTTTAAAAACAAACAATTAAATAGGTACTCGATACTGAAGAGAAATATAAACCACACGATAGACTAAACAAAAAAAAAGGGTCGGTACCTATGTGCTTATGTTAACGCAATATCTGTATCGATAGCATCAGCGTTAAGAAGAATATTTCGTGTTATCCCTTCTAATTGCAAACCAGAAAGGTTGGTTTTGAAATATCTTGTAGATATACCAACCCCGTTTGACTTTGGGGTGTAATTCAATATCCAGCGGTGCATATGCACGGGAAGTAGTTGTTGCTCCGTAGTTGAACGGCCACTGTTTTTGGAGAAATATCATTTTTCAAAAAATTCATAGAGTGTTGAATATTTATAATTATTCCTTTCGACATCTGTTGATACATTCACTCTATTAAATACGACAATATTACAGGAAACTGTAATACGATTTAGAATATTTCGTCTTCATTTTAACCTAGTGCTTTATCAAGTAAAAGATATTTTGTTCTATTTAAAAATGGGTTACCTAGGTGATAGATAATAATTGTGACTTTTGTGGTTGTGTGTGTGTGTATGTGTGAGGTTGTGATATTGACTGCGGACCCTTTCGGTTCCATTAGTCTAACCAATTATTTGACTTAATATAATTTTACCATACATTGATAGTTTTTTTAAATCTAATTTATACAATAAATCTAGCCTATAAATTTTATAATATGATGCCTTAAGCTACATAAATACTATTTTTTTTTTAAATTTCCTTCTTTTTTTTATTTATTTTTTTTTTATTATTATTTTTTAATTTTTTTTCAATTGTTTGTTTTTTTCTATTTTTTCTTTGGTTTACACGGGGATACTTTTCACGCTAAGGTCTTTTGTGGTTGTGCTTGCTGTCTTACAAATTAGGTGCTTGTACTCACTGGCCAACCGAATTTACCTCTGCATATACATTTCATTTGATTGTTTTTCAATAGATATCTTACTGAGTTATCATTAAACAATAAATTATTGATCACAATACTTTAACCTTTTTTATCTGTCGTTCAGGTTCTAATATTACACACTGTCGTTCGTGTCAAGACTACTGTCGTTCATGGTCGCATTATTCTTAACGTTCGGAATTTTTTAGGCATTGTCGCATGCTGTCGTTCAGTATTTTTGGTCCGTTGTAATTGTAATCACTAATATAATAAATAAATAGCACATTATACCATAATAATTCGAATTCATTTATTCAGACAAATTATTTTGCTGAGATATTTTTTTTTCATTTACAGATAAATACCTTATCGAATCAACAAATGACGGCCTGCCTGGTTATAATCATATCAGTGTTTAAAAATACTCATTATTTTTATTTCACAATATTTTTTATAAGTTTTACAAAAAACTTAGACTCGACCGGTTTCGATGTTTATACATCATTTTCAAGGGGTGGAATGAAAACATTGTTTATTATTAGTCCAGTAAATAAAGAGCAGTTTATTATCTACAAAAATGATTCTTATTATTTTTGTCAAAAGTTTGCGCACCTTGGATTTCGAGCTGGTGCGCGGCGTCTCCGGGAGCACGCTCCGTGAATGTAGGCATGGGAGGGCGGGCAAATTGGCCCATAACTTGAGTAAAAATGAATCTTTTTTCATGATTCAAAGTGCATATGAAAGGAGGGACCTGTACCTATAACATCGTGTAACTTTTTCGGTTTTTTTATTTTCCAGGAATATTGAAAAAACTGGCCAAACTTTATTTTTCCTGAATATTTGACCGCCCTTATCAATCCGTTCATATTTTTTAAATTAAGCGTAGTTTTACCGAAACCTTTTGGATAATGGGACTTTGATAGGTGGTGAATGTATTCCGAAATAATGAATAAATAATTATTGTGTATTTTTATAAACAACATGTTTTTCTTGGGAAGTTTTTTTTTTGATTTTCTGAAAATTATCGGGTCTACTGCAAATTGATAAACAATGATTGGCAATATCGGTCTTCAATGCACACCATTGGAAAGCTAAAAATGTCCTCTTTTCGATCGTTTTTAAAATTTTTGGCTAAGTCTAAGTTTTCCGGAAAATTTTTGCAAGCCTTTTTTGCAAGAAATATTGATCCAGGGACAAAAATGATGGGGACCATTTTTGTAGGTAATGAAATGTACTTGATTTCTAGAAAAACCCCACTTCTCTAAGTAGCATATTTCGGGAGATATCGGCCAAAAACTGAATTTTCGGGATCATGGGCCATTTTCCAGCCCCTTCCGCAAATCCCGCGGACATATTTTCAGAGAGTAATCTTCACATGAATACCTACAAGTTGCAAAAAAAATTCCGACAATAATGAGATAAACAGGTTGGTGCCTTTATTTACTGGACTATATGTAACTAAGAAAATGGAAGGAATACTTATAGGGTAGGATAGTAATAGGATACCTATTACTATCCTACCCATATAGATAGTAAAATTAAATAAGGTAAACAAGTGTATTATTAGCTAAGTTAAAAGGCGTATATATGTACATATTTTCGCGATGAGCACAATTTATAAACCGGTCGGGTCTAAGTTTTTTGTAAAACTAATAAAAAATATTGTGAAATAAAAATAATGAGTATTTTTAAACATTGATATGTATGAATTTCACAGTGTAAGGGTTGAAACTATCAATTTATTGGTTATAATCAGACAAATCTCTTTAAAATAATTCAGTTACTGTAATATGTACTTATCTGGCCCTTTTATTTCATTTTACCTATTCATTGAACTGAAAAATTATCTTTTTATTTTATAGACCCCGTATAATGTCATTGATTTGTCAGGCACTTGAACTAAATGTTATCTAGTTCCATTCCAGAAGCTTTGTGTCTTCTATGTATGTATGTATGCATGTCTTTCTATGTAGGCTACTAGTTTGACTGGAGGGATTTTCAGTAGTTGTAATGGTTTTATTATTTCCTCTCCAAAGTGCTTCCGTCTGAGTCCATGTAAGTTCTCGCAGAAGCAGAGTATGTGAGTAGGTGTTTCATGATAAAGTTCACATTTCCTGCACATAAGTTTTCTAACTTTGCCCATTTTGTGCAGATGTTTCCTCCGGGTGCAGTGTCCATTCACCAGGTCGGTATCTGTCTTCAAATGTCTCTTACCCAGTTTCAATAGCCTGGTTGAGAGTTCTTTGTCTACTTTGTTCAGTAAACTCTTTGTATGGAGGTACTTTGTGTCAACCTCCATTTGAGTTGGTTTTCCCTATGTAGTCAGTTCCCGATTTCCCCTATTATGCAATCTTTTGTGATTCCACAAAACGGTTCCGGTCCTATAAAGTCTCCTTTAGAACCTTCTTCAGCTAACTGGTCAGCCATTTCATTACCTGCAATCCCCTCATGTCGGCACCCATATCTCGTATAATTCAGTTATAGTCTCACATTTATTAGAAGATTTTCATTAAGCAGTATGACAAAATATGTGGATACAACAAGATGGCTGCCACCCACTCCATAATTGAAGTAATGCATTTTCAACCAACAATTATAGGATGAGGTAGTATATTCCCGTGGCCGCCAAAATCTCGCGGCCTTACTGTGTTAGATTTTTATCTATGGGTTCAAATTAAAAACCTGCAAACAGAGTATATCTTATCCAACGAATACAAAACGTCTTTTCTACCACGCAGATATTAAATATCTGCATCGAAAAAGATGGAAAGCTACTTTACTAGGTTAATGTAGTTCATTTTCGCAGTTTTTTTCTGTGGAATTAAAACTTGGTTATTGTTACAATGATATTGAGTTTGTCTAAAATCCATGAAGCGGAACAAAAGATATAACAGTGTTATTGAGTCAGCTTTACCACACACCCCTACCAGTTATTTCACAAGTACTGGATCAAACTTACGTAAAATTACTTGAACTTTGTGGTATTATAACAATTCATTTTATATAAAAAGTCATCATAATTTTGAAATCCTTGAAACCAGCTGGAAAGGTTTATGACTTTCAGGATTTCGTATCGGCTGTCAGAAACGCAACAAAAAATGTTAATATCATTGGAATGCAAACAAACGATTTCTTTGAGTGGAAGGATGGTACCTCCCAATACAAATTAAATAAAATTTCTCCGCGACCATATTTGAAAAATATGATTGAAGTAAGTTTTCATAAAGAACTGAAAACCTCAATTTACAAAACTTTTTTCACCGACCAAGGAGACAGAGAGTTGAATTTTTTTAATGCGAAACTGACAAAACAAGGGATTTCAAAACCATGTTTGAAGCAGGGCCCTAGAGGAATAAGCAGAGAGAGGAAAACCCTAATTTTGGAAAAACTTTGACAAAATTATGCCTCAAAATAGAAAAGAGTTTTGGGAAACATTACCGACATGTTCCGAAACCGCTGCAACGACCAAAATACCTTCTGAAACATACATTTTTTCATAATATATGTGTATTTACCATCTAACTATGTTTGAAATAAAGAATTTGGCCGATTTTGTGCAGATGCGTCTTTTCGTATTAATTTTCTTAATGTGAATATTAAGCAAATTTTTTTTGTTATCATTGAACTACGCCCAACAGCGGTGGAGTAGAAAACTTGAAAATAATTTCCAGCAGTTTCTTGTATGCGAGTATGTAATACAGATTTTTTTCTAAGCTGTACGATGAGTAGTTTCTGAAATATAGCGGGCTTCCTATCTTAATCAGACACCCGGTACTTTGAATAAATCTAATATATGAAATTCTCGTGTCACGGTGTTAGAAGTTGAACTCCTCCGAAACGGCTCGACCGATTTTCGTGAAATTTTGTGTACATATCGGGTAGGTCTGAGAATCGGACAACATCTATTTTTCATCCTCCTAAACGTTAAGGGTGGTCCACTACTAAATTTTTATTTTATTTTTTTTGGCAAAATTTTTTGTTTTTATTTTTTTATGATACAGCATACAAAAATACATACAACCCTAAATTTTCACCCCTCTACGATCAACCCCTATTTTTAAATTGCGATTTTAATATTTTTTCTTCTCATCCACGCAATATGAGCAATAGGGTTGTAACGTGGCAATCGAATATAATAATAGGTTTGTTGAAACCAGGACGACTCATGCGCAGAGCCTCTTTGTTAACGGGATTTATTCACTGCGTCTGAGTCGTCCTGTTTCCAACCGTTTGTGATCGCTCTACGAACAAACCTAATACATTTTCATTTTAATCTCTAATTTAGATTCATAATTAGTCCCGGTAGGACCGGATGGACCGATTTTGATGAAATTTTATGTGTGTATTTGAGTAAGTAACTGGAGGGTTTATATTAAAAATTAGTCCCGGTAGGTGGCGCTGCAATCGGATTCATACTGAACAACTTCTAAACGGATGGACAGATTTTGATTAAATTTGATGTGTGTGTTTGAGTAAGTAACTGGATGGTTTATATTAAAAATTAGTCCCGGCAGGTGGCGCTGCAATCGGATTTATACTGAACAACCCCCGAACGGATGGGCCGATTTTGATGGCATTTAGTATAGGAGTTTTTTTATACGGTCATTTAAAAAAATTGCTTTGTCCGAAAAATTGTAAGAAAATTCAGGAAAGTCAAATTTTCCAAAAACAAAAATATACTCCTATCAAAAAATTAACAATACCAACTGATTTTGCCACCCAAAATAAGTAACAGTGTGATATTTTTCATTCAAAATAAAAATAGTCAAAATTTGTATAATATGATAAGACGACAGGACAACGTCTGTCGGGTCTGCTAGTATAGTAAAAAAAATTTTTATCTTCAACCAATTCCTATTTTTCTTCCAGTTCTTCCTCCTTCTCCCGTTGTTCTTGTTCTTCTCCCTTTTTATCTTCTTGTGATGATTCTATCCTGCTGTCATTACCTCTCTACATTTCTAAAATTGACTTCTTCTTTAGATGACATAAGTATTTCGAAAGTTTTATTTAACACACAGAAACTATACTTACCTTAACTTCAGTGTACCTTTGTATCTACTTTTTTCCATAGGTAGATAACAGTTAAAGATTAGCTGATTTTTATGTTTGTTTTTTTTCTAATTTTTCTTAAGAAATAAAATTAGTGACTCCTTTTAATTTTTTGTTTCTTATTAAAAGATAATTTTTCTATCTAAATGTCCATCAGATAACAAAGCCCTGAGAACTAGCTTTGTTATCACCAAATTTAAAGTCAGTTTGGCAAGAACCGACAATTTTTTTCAACATTTAACGCCGTGAGTCAAGTTTTTGTTTCAATTCCTGATTTTGAATGAGTCAATTTTTTGTATTCAAATGTAGATTTCACTAAAGCTACTTGGTACATTTCATATCTTAAATCGTACAATTTTGAATTTCTTCTGCACAATACATTAGATTCTGGACGAGAAGATGAAGAGGAAGAAGAGCAAGAGTAGCAGAAGAAGAAAGAAGAAGTGGAAGAGAAAACGAAATTAGATTTTTGTACATTTCTTATTCAAAATACAATACTTCAGCAGGATCGCTATTTTTGAAATTCCCTGAAATTTTTACTCCCCAGGGAAATGTTGACATTTCTATTTTCACAAAATTTCACTCGATTTCAAAAAGTAGTATTCTTGAAATCCGGGAATAGAAATGAGCGAGGGAAAAAGGAAACAGTGTTTATCAAAAATGTACTACCAATCAAAACGTACATAATTATGACAGAATGAGTAGACTTTGCTGTTCCTGCCATTCATTTCAACCAAATACGAAGAAGATGTTTTCAACTACAACATAACCTTTTTTGTTGTGTTTTTGGTTTTGTCGTTTGTCCATTAAAAAATTAGTAATAAAAAAAAGTAACTAGAGAAGCAAAGAATATTATGATAGGGTTTCTCAAAGAGAAACCCTAAATGTACATGGGAAGGTTTACTTCCCAATTCACAAAATCTAAAGCCAAAGAGTTATGGGAAGAATTAACTGTAATACAGGGTGTCCCAGAATTTTTTAGACAGGCTATAACTCTAAAACGGCTGAAGATAACTTCATAAAATTTGGTATGCAGCAATTGGACGGATTTTACAATATTGCGAATCCCTCATGACGTCAGCAAAATCATCAGCGTAGCTATGACGTCATGTCATTATAAAATATCAAATGCAAATGTGGTCGTGTGACTGCTCATATTAAAGGTCTTTTTATTCTGAATTCAACCATGTAATACACTTAGTATGTTAAAAATTTATTAGTTGTGTATTTTTGATCAAAAGGAGTTTAACAAAATAAATAAAAAAGTTTAATAAACAAATTTAATCACATGAAAATCAAGGCAATAATACCATTATTCTACAATCTCGATTTCAAACAAGGTCGAGAATAAATGTTTGGTGTGGGGTATTTAATGGAAGGTTGACAGGGCCTTACTTTTATGATGGAACATTAACTGGTGAACGTTACTTGATGTTTCTGCAAAATGAGTTACCAGATTTATTGGAGGATATTCCATTAAATGAAAGAATAGAAATGATGTGGCAACAAGATGGTGCTGCTCCACATAATTATGGTAGGGTAACGCAGTTTTTAAATAATAGATTTCCTTCTTTCTGGATCGGTAATGCAGGACCATGTCTATGGCCAGCGCGATCACCAGACCTATCACCCCTCGATTTTTTTATTTGGGGTATTTGAAAGATATTGTATACTCAAATCCACCACGAGATGTTGATGATTTAAAAAATAAAATAAAAGAAGCATGTGGAGCTGTTACTCCGGAAATGATAAGAGCGGCATGTACGCGTGAACTATTGAGAAGGTTTGAGGCTTGTGTTGAAGCGGAAGGGGGCATTTTAAGCACATTATCGAAAATTAATTGTAGAATAATGGTATCATTGCCTTGATTTTCATGTGAGTAAATTTGTTTATTAAACTTTTTTTATTTATTTTGTTAAACTCCTTTTCATCGAAAATACACAACTAATCAATTTTAACATACTGAGTGTATTACATGGTTAAATTCAGAATAAAAAGACCTTTAATATGAGCAGTCACACGACCACCTTTGCATTTGATATTTTATAATGACATGACGTCATAGCTACGCTGATGATTTCGCTGACGTCATGAGGGATTCGCAATATTGTAAAATCTGTCCAATTGCTGCATACCAAATTTTATAAAGTTATCTTCAGCCGTTTTAGAGTTATAGCCTGTCTAAAAAATTCTGGGACACCCTGTATATGGTGTCACTATTTCAATAACGTCCACAGCAAGAGGTTTTGTTAACCTATACATTTGTACAAACTTTCTAGGAGAAAGTTGTAACGGATTTGTCTGTGGAACATCTCTTCCCAAGCATCCTCAAAATTATCAATCATGACATCACGCTAGTGCAAAAGTTGCATTAATTTACCGAAAAACACTGTAACAAGTCTACAAAAACCAAGAATAAAATATCTTTATTTACAACCATAATATATGTAATGCTGTCATTACTAACGTTATTGAAGGTTGGGAAGTGTCACATTACACACCTCTACTTCCCGCCCTCATTTCATCTATTATAGATAAATAGTTTTATATTTAAAAAAATAACATATTTTTTTACAAATTTTATAATACCTATTTAATGGCGAACAATAGAAAACAACAATAAACTAAAATACAACAAACTACTTATTGATATTAATCGTTAAATTTTAATTATTGTAAGCGTTTATTGAAATATTTAGGCCTGTACCAGCGCTGGACCCTCCAACAGTTGTCTCTTTGGGCGACAAATTAATTTCATGTTGAATGACTGGGGTTTATGAACTACTTGTAATAGCTACAGAAGACATGGCACATTGGGACAGCATAGTGGCAGTTTTCGTTTCATTCTCTATTGAGCCATCCACATAACCTTCTGCCACAGTACTTGATTTCCATCCTCCCAGCCTTTTTAATTGGAGTACACTTGCACCACTGTTGGCAAGTAACGTAGCGGCGGTTCTTCTGAGTGCGTGTGCTGTGAAGCCTTTCCAGTTCTCTAAATTCAGAAAAGTAGCAAGTATTATGTCCAATTGGTTGATTTCTTGCTATTCCTCCTCTGAACTGAACAAAATATCTATCGTTTTCTATGTTTTTTCCAGTGGCGGATCTTGATATTGTGAGTCCCCAGGCGCAACTCGATTTTGAGGCCCCCTTATTGACCTTATTTGAGGGGAATGGATCCAGGACCAGGATTAGTGAATTTTTGAAGATGGTTGCTTAAAAAACTATCAAATTCTGCGATATAGTCTATGCAAGTTAGGAAATTTCCTCTTCGATTCGAATCCGTGTCTTCTCTGTGACCACGAAATGCTATTCCTAAACCTGCCAAAAGTTTAACTGTTGCTATAATTCGCTTTAAAACTTCTCGCCAATATTTCTCTTCGGCATATATTTGCTGTGCTAAGTGGGAATCGATACGTCCAGATATTGATAATCGTTTTTTTAGACTTAACATAGATTTAAAATGAGCTTCAGAAGATTCATGTTCTTTCAAACTCCTTATTAATTTTTTCCAGTCGTTGAATCCTGTTATCAATTTTATTTGAGATTTGGAAAATAGTTTACATACATAACAGTAAACTGATTTACTCGTTTCTGAGAATAGTAACCATTCTCGAAATTCTTTGATGCCGTTTGCTTTCAAGCAATAAAAAATAAACTGAAAAATTTCTATAGTATGATCGGTTTTTTTCGATATATTCAACTTTGAGTTTTGTGATATCACCAGTGTTACACGGTTTATTTATTAAATAATATTCTACCATCTCATCAGTTAAATGCGTTGGCCATAATGCGATATCATGAGGAAAATCACATATTTTGGATTCTCCACTGATCCCAATTTGACTAATTGTTTCTTCCAATTCTCGCTTATTTCTCTCTCCTTGAAGTTCACATTCTTCGATATCGATAGTTGTAGTTCCTTCGATTATCGCTGTCTGCACAATTAAGATCTAATGATGTTTCTCCAGAGTTTGGATTTGGAGATTGAGATGCTAGAAAAGTAGCTAGAGAATTTTTTTGTTGTATCGCACATTTTTTCTCTCTCTCTAATCCGTTTTCGTTTCTCCGCACCGGTCGGTCGGTCGGCTGCATTGCAGTGCACTGTAATCATCAGATGCTGGAAGCAGGGTTGCAAGTTTTTGCGATTTGAAACCAAACTGATTGGCAATATTTTTTGTTTAATTTACTTATCTATAGTAATTATTAGTAAGAAACAGTAAACATTTTAAACATTCACCTACAATTATTTAATTTTGGTTTTTTTTTGAGGATGAGGCCAACAATTCTGAGGCCCCAGGCAGGCGCCTCATGCGCCTGTGCGGTAATCCGCCACTGGTTTTTTCTCAAATTTATGTAGCCTCGAATGATCTTCACCCATACTGGATCAGTAATGAGAAATTATCTATTTGTATGTGTTTTAGAATCTGGAATCTCAACCGAAATTTTTTCTTCAAAAAAAGCCACATCCAACATTTTCATTTTCACTAATTCGTCCGTCCGACAAGCTCCAGATACGCCTATTATTATTGCTACCTAAAACAATAAAAAAAATTAATGCCATCATACCAGTATACTTGTATTAGCTCAAACACGTTTGTTTTTTTTATTTTAAATAATAACTTACCTTCATCGGTAGAAGAAGCTTTATTTAAAAAATCGTCTATATTCTTCCTCGACAATACGTTCGATTTCTTGTGCCTGAAGCCCACATTTTGTCGTTTAAGGAAGGCTAGCAGTTTCCCATGTTTCGAAATATCAATTTTTCCCTCAATTTCTAGCATCGTTCGAATCATACTGTACATTGCCCACAAAGTAGACGGCTTCTTTTGTCTGGTATGTTCTCCAAAATATGCTAGGAGTACACTTTCGGAACCGATATTTTTAGCCTTTTTTTCTTCGCACCACTTCCTATATAATTCAATGGCTTTTAGATACCAATGCTTACTTTTCTCTGGCACCAAGCCCTGGGCTGCTGCGTGAGCAGCCTGTCGTACTTCTGGTGGGGTACAATCCATAAATTCTTCGTCGGAAGACATGGTTTTCAATTTATAATTCGCGAATTTAATATCCAACTTTATCTGACATTTATTGACTTTATTTGGTGACAATTGTATACTCCGTAGTCACGGTAACAATATATCTACTTGATTATTTTGAGAAAACCGCGTTCTTGATAATTTGTCGTTAAATGTAATATTTTAGGAATGTTCAAAACGAAACAGAGATTTATTAATTTTGATCGAAATACGATAGTTGTAAATAAAATAGTATACAAACCTCGGTAGGAAGATTCATTCCAGTCTCGAGATTATAGCTAACCTCGACGCTTTGCGTCTCGGTTAACTAACTGATCTCACGACAGGAATGAATCACTTCCCACCTCGGTGTGTAATATACTATTGTCCACGACCATTCAATAATAAGTCAATATTTTACCTCCCAACAAAAGGTATATGGTACCCATATATCTACTATAGTGAACTTTAGTGAATTATGGTTCATAATTCACTAGAATGGATTATGGTTCCTTAATTCACGCTTTTGCATTTAAATAATATGCAATGACAACTCAATACTCACAACATTTCGGTACATAGGTGACTAGAGATGGGGGTACAATATGAAATAAACTATAAAACTATACTCTAACTAAAGTCAGTGTGATGACCATAAAATGAAGCAATGTTGTCAGATATATTTTTTAAAATTGTTAGACTCGCTACTCTTACTTCAGTAAACTGTTAGTTCGTGATGTTATAAGAAAGCTAGTTTGGAAATATTTTCAAAAAAATACATAATGTAAATTTATTAGTGAACATTAAAATGAGTCGCTTGAAATTACTGAAAAAAGAAAAATTAATTAAAACCACTTTTTATATGTTACTATATTTAAGAAAAATTTGAAGAGTTGGCAACGTAGTGGCACGTGCAGTCAAGACTTCGGAATAACCAATCATCAACTGCAGTTTTCATCGCAATATAACGAAATAACCGAAGTATACTCCGTTTGACGTGTTTGGCAGAAAAAAATTTACGGTCTTGAGGCTGTTCGGGGGGGTTGTGTTCGGCTTATAATCCATTAGTATCATTCAGTGTCGGGTGTGAATTTTGTTTTAAAGAAATATTCAATATAATATCTATTTCTTGGTTGAGTGAGTTTAGTGAATTGTTATAGGTATTTATAGGAAAGTGTAGGTGATCTAGTGTAGAAGGGTATCATTAATATAATACCTTTTTGATGGTGTAGTGGTTAGGTCGCGTCAGTGAATTGATACTAATATAATATTCATTTGTTCGTAGACGTTGGAGTAAGTTTTATAATATAATTAATTAGAATGGCATTTTGGAGACCATTTGAAACAACAGTCCAAGATGATGCGCGGGATTATTGAATTGTGGATTTAAATATAAGAAGTTAGATAATCGAATGGTAATAATGCAATCTCGGCGTATCGCTGAACTTAGACAGGAGTATTTGCGAAAACCAAAAGGGTACCGTGATTCAAATAAAACTATAATTTATAAAGACGAAACTTGGTTTGATACACATGATGTTGTCAAGTGTTTATTCATTTATTTGTTATTCAAACAATCCTTACGGTTTTATTACATGAATAAATATATAAAATAAAATACATTTTAACTTAATATGTAAGAAAATAGTAGTAATGGTAATTATATTATAATTAAAACTGTATGAGGATATACACCCACCTTTAAAATATGGTTGGGTTGACGATACAAAGAACTGTTCTTTAGATACTCCGTGTTCTAGAGGAAAGCGCTTTATTATTGTATTACAAATTTTATGAATTTTGTATGCAGGTTAATTTTTTTCATTCAAATTGATATAGTAGATTAACATTATTTCACAATATTCGAATTTATAAAAAATTTATATGCACGCCAATGGGCGGCTTTTTCCTTCAAAGGGATTAAAAATATGGGTCATCACATTAACTTTGGAAGAACTTTACTTTGTTTAGGAAACTTGTCTCTGAAATATATCGTATGGATAAAATATCTATATTTTTAGTATTGATACTTTTCATAACGTCACTCTGCGTGAATAATGGCTATCATAAATTGCTCGTTTAATAATATACTATTATCATTGACAAAAAAGTTTTTGAGGTTAAATCTAAATGTTTTCACATTATTTTGGCTTTTTCTCTCAGTCATCACCAATAGAATAAAATGCCCCTAGGGAGTAGATAATAATTTCCCTCATTTTTTGATAAAAATTTTTCAAGAATACAGCAATTTGAGGGAACCACGCCCACTTTCGATCATTTCCCCTCAGATATTCCCACAAATTCAAAATTAGCGGCCCAGGCGTGACAAAAATTGCTCCAGTGACTTTTTCAGTCCCCTACCTTGACTGCTTGCATTTTTTGCCTGACCTATGAACAAGATTTTTACAATGACCAATACACACCCTATTTTTTTTAGTTTGACAAGATTATTTATTTTAGTGCAATCTAATTAACTGGGAAATAAAAATTAACACGCGAAAATTGAGGATCGATCACGTTTTGTAAAGTTGAATCGATTAAGATAATATTTGGGAATTTAGAATAAATAATAACCTTCTTATAACTATCATCACTGATAAACAATACGTGACTTGTTACAAATTTGTTTTTCCCCAACACACATTTTATGCGGAGTGTACGATATTGATAATCCCAGTTGCTCTCTCCGTACAGTATGGTAAATTAAACGCATACAATTCTTAAATATTGAATGTGTTAGTTTTGGAATTATTTATTTTGTTTTCATGAGTTGATTAATATTTGCAAGTAAGTATTTTCTTATCAATTGTCTGTTAGGTAGAAATAAAATGGTAAATTTCTTAATAACTGAAACATTTTATATAAGTTTTGATTCTTTTTTATATTTAATATATATATGAGAGGTATAACCCAATAAACAATTTTCGTGACTTATAGTAACTGATATTTTTATAGAGTATTTATAAAGGTTACACAATTATATAAGGAAATGCTTTGTAGTTTTATTGCAACACTTATAGTAAATTAGGTTTATTAGGGTGTTATGCCATTACTGTAAGTTCTAGATTTATAATGAAGTGTTGTAACTATTTATATGACTGTGTTATAAAACTTGAAGTAATCGTTACCTCAATTTATATAAGGTTTGCCGTTACTTCCGTAATAAAACTAATGGTTTCTGAGTTTTATAATAGCATCGTTGTTTACCTTTTTAAAACTTCAGATACTTAAGTTCTTCTATAAATACGTTATGAAACTTTAAGTAACAAGTTCTTTTATAAATACGTTATAAAACTTTGGGTAACTGATGTTTTCTCTTTTTGTTTTCAGTAAAAAGTTAACCCAAAATAGGAGTGGTTATTAACTCTGTAAGATAATTGTGAATAAAACTATGATTAATAGCTGGAAAAAAATCAAGTACAGCAGTACATTTTGCCGAAAAGTTTCGAAGCGTTTTACCGGAATAACACAAGTAGTGCCAGCATCTTCTGTTTAATTAAAAAGCACCACTTTCGTTTATCGACAGGTATCTTCTAGTTCCACTTTATCAACAAATTACGTCAAAATCTCTTTTTATTCTTTACCGCTGAATATTACCACCAATAGTTCTCTAACCATCACTTGTGGTGTGCTGTGTCACTCAACTAACACTTAATAATTTATAGTAGACTTAAAGTTTTATAGAATCACCATTTATGGATATATAGTGTTACTTAAAATTTTATAGTGTTACCGACAGTAATTTAGTGGTAACTAATTTTTACAAGGGTGTAGGCTCTATCCGCCATGATAATTTTCAAAAACGCAGATATAAACAGGAATAGAAAATTAAATATTTAACAAAATTTCGGAAAACTGAATTTCGATTGGATTCTTATTTTACATTATATTATAAGAACATATGATTGATTCTGTTTTATGAACAAATTTAGAAAAACTGAAATAACTATTTTTTAAAATTTAATAACAATTTTTTAATAATACATATTTCAAAGGCCAATGAATTTTGTAGAAGTGCCTTGCTAACATTTACAGTAAATAATGATTGGCAATATAATTTTGCTCCAACCTTATGTGTGGAAATGATGTGACAAGTATTAAAGTGCACATAATATATCACATCATCCAACTTAATATCATATAAACATGAAGACAACAATGAATTACTATACTGCTTGATGTTTAAAATTGTGGAGTTAACAAAAAGAAACAATATAATAACCAATGTAAGCTAAAAAGAGAAAACACATAAAGAAAATGTAACAGATGACAGCTTGACAAAGAAATAATTTAGTAATGGTAAGGTTACCAACAACTCCATAGGAAAAGTTTATAAGAGTAACCAAGTCAGTAATAAAACTAAATATCATTGCATCCTCTTCCTAAAGAAGTTTTATAAAGGTACCGGTAATATTTCCGTTACTTTTAGTTATAGACTTATGGGTTTTATAACGTTACTAAATAAAGGTGTTCGCAACTCTTATAAATTGCTCCATTTAAGTGTTGTAAAGGGTTTATAAGAATTACAGAAATATTACTATGCTTAGCTTATATAAATTGCAGTTTTATAAAATAGTGTTGGTAACTTTACGGTTACTATTATATAAACGAAAATGTTTATTGGGTTTGGTACCAGAACCGGTTCCTAATGAAATACTGTCCAATGCATCGAAGGCAGAAATACTTTCTAAAATCAATGTTGTGGTAATAACGGCCGCAACAAGAAGTATGATAAAATATTTTCAAGAAGTACATTTATTTGTTAACATTTCCTTTCATCATAAGCGTATAGTGTTTCTAATGTGAATGTAACGACAATAAAATAAAGCAATGTAGTCAGATTTATTTTCTAAAATTGTCAGGATCACTATACAGATGTTCCCCTTAGTTCAGTAAACCGTAAGTTCGTGATGTTCTTAGAAAGCTAGTTTGGAAATATTTAAAAAAAAAATACTTAATATGACTTTATTAGTAAGAAAAATTAATTAAAACCATTTTATGTATGCTACTATTTTTGATAAAATTTTGAATAGCTGGCAACGTAGCAGCAGGTGGATTGGAAATCGAATAGTCCAACTCCAGTAATTGGCATAATATAACGAAGTAACTGGTCAGTTATTAACGCGGTCCACTGTTTCATAAAACATTTTAACGACCTAAACAAGTTGGGGTTACTTAGCATTAATTTCATCCAGAGGCGTGTGCGAATTGTGTTGTAGAGAAATATTATTAATATAATATCTATTTGTTGGTTGAGTGAGTTAAGTTATATTATATTACAAATTTTATGAGTTTTGGATGCAGGTTAACTTTAATCTACTATATTAAATTCAATGAAAAACAACATTTATTTGTGAAAACAATTTATATGCACGCTATAGGGCGGCATTTCTCATCAATGGGATTAAAAACATGGGTAATTACATTAACATTAGAATAACTATACCATAATAACTTTATAAGTGGTGGAATTCTTCGTAAACATTTCCTTCTATCATGGGCGTACAACAAAATCTTGATAAGTGTACAGTGTCCCCAGTCTCCCTTACTGCCTAATAATTTTTTCCATATTTTATAATCATCTTTAAATATTTATAATTTTTTTTAGAATGAAAAACATTCTACTTCTGCTACTTTTAATAGCATACCTTACCGATACTGATGGACATTCTTGTTCAAGACCAGAGGTGAAAAGGAAAATGGTAGATATTTACAGAGCTATGTCGATAATAAATGTAAAAGTTATAAAATGTTTATATAATGATAGTGTCACTGTATATTACGATATTTCAAATAACTGTTTATCAGCTAGTGCCAACGGAATATTCACTGACAAATATAACGACGTTCATAATATTAACAAAGTTGGTAGCCCTGTCGTTTTAAAGGAATACCTTACCAAGGCGGATTTCCTGAAAAATGAAATTTGGTTAAGGTAAGTTATCAATTTTGGTACTCAACTAGTGAATAGGAAACGCAGAAAGTATACAAGATAGTTCAATTGAAACCCATCTTTGGTCCAGGAAAAATTTATTGACAAGTACAGTTACAAATAACTACCACTACAATTGAGGCACATATCCCACTGTTTCACCAACCGATGTATACCCTGCTTATAGAATTCTTGTGGCTGCTGCTGGAAGAATTCTTTCACAGCGTTTTGTACTTCTGCGTCCGACTGAAAACGGTTACCTTTCAACGCCTTTTTTAGTGGCCCAAAGATGTGAAAATCGCAAGGCGATAAATCGGGACTATAGGGTGGATGCTCTTATATCCTCCATTTCTTTCGTTGCAGATTTTCTTTCACTACGTTGGCAACATGAGGCCGAGCATTATCGTGAAGCAGAATAACACCACGTGAAAGCTTCCCTGGACGTTTTCTTCTTATTGCTTGATGGAGCTTGTTCAAAGTTTCATTATACAGGTTTGCGTTGATATGCACTCTAGGTTCTGTAAACTCTATCAGCAAGGGTCCTTCATGGTCGAAAAAAAATGTCAACATCACCTTGCCTGCAGAAGGTTGAACTTTAAACTTCTTTGGTGGCGGTGAATTTGCGTGTTTCCATTGCATCGATGACAGCTTACTGGATGGTTCAAAATAATGACACCAAGATTCATCGCCAGCAACTATTGACGAGAGAAAGTCATTACCATTTTGACTGTATTCCGTGAGGTGTTTTTGGTCCTCAGACAAAAGACGAGGAACCCATTGCGCACCAACTTTGCTGTAACCTAGTTTGTGTACGATACTATGGACAGATCCTATACTCACACCAACATTTTCTGAAATTGCTCTGATTGAAATTCGACGATTTTCTCTAATCAGGCCTTCCACACATGCCACATTCCTGTCTGTTGATGCAGTAATCAATGCACCTGGTCGTGGCTTATCAATCGTCCTCTCTTCTCCATTCTTAAATTTTCGACACCATTCCTTCACAGTTGGATATGCAAAACCTGCGTTTCCATACACTGCTTGCATTCGCGTATACATTTGCAACGGTTGCACACCTTCAGCACACAAAAATTGAATGACCGCACGCTTATCACATTTGGACGGATTGTTAACAACAATCGCCATTTCAAAGTCACAATACTTAAAATCGCTGTCAAATATAAACGAAATAAACAGATCAGTGTGACGTTTGCATACACTACTAATGTTGGAAAACGTCAGTTGAATGATTACAATTGTTTCCAAGGCCAACCTGACCAAAGATGGGTTTCAGTTGAACATGCCTAGTATTATTAAAGTGAAAAAATAATTCACCCATTTATAATTTTTGGGTTTAAGCTATGAACTTGGATTTATAATAAGTAACCTCTCGCCGCAGTTTAATTTGCAGCTTTAGAGCACAGTGCACAGTGCCTTCCATTTGTCTCTCTTTGCCCTTTTATCCCCAGACTAAACGCCTTTCTGCTTCTGTACATAGAGTGTGCAAAACCTCCGTCTCCTCTGTCTTGTTTTGTATTATTACTTTATTGAAACCACTTTCAACTATGAAAATTAATTAATTTTCTAAACTTAAGTCTCTCGGGGTGTCGACATCAAGTGTCAATCAGATCTGACGTATTGAGCACTGGCTAAACTAAACTGATATCTGTGATTTTCAATATGACACCAATTTCCAACAAGCTCAATATGTTACATCCTCAGTCCACCAATATTGGCAGACTGCTCCTTGTCTTCTTTTCGCTCTACCCTCCCCTGTCGCTTTCCTGATAATCTCATAGACCTCTTTGTATGCCATCTTTGACCCAAGCCTTCCTTTGTCGTCCGTACCTATTATGTACTGAGTTTGCTTCCGTTTAGTGGTTGCCTGTATCGTGAGTGCCATGTACTGGTGGTATGACAGCGTCTCACAGTCCAGCCCCCTCCAATCCTTGATTTTTTTCGCTACAGGTTTGGTTACATCTATATAGGGTGATTCATTACTAATTGGAAATAATTTAACAGTAGAATCCTGACTTCAAATTATGCAGATTTAATCCAAAACACCTAAATAAAATGTAGTATTTGGCAGAAAGTGTAGACACCCTACTAAATTATGTTAAACAAACGTTTCCGTCTACGGCGTACGACAGGGTTAATCACTCCCTAATTCTGCACCACTGGCGGAATAGAAACTTTAGCACAATTTTTCTTTAGCATCTCAAAAGTTTTACCGAAGATAGGAATGTTAGATATGGGTCTATAGTTATCTGGAATATTTGGATCGCCCTTCCTCAATATGGGAATAACTTTACTTGTTTGAAAGATATCTGCACATGGTCCTTCAATGATTGAAAAAAACAGTCGATGAACCAGAAACAAGGTGTATGGTTTCTTTAATCATACCACTTTTTAAGTTGTATATGTCCAAGCAAGCAGAGTTTTTAAATTTAATTATTGCTTGTTTGATTTTAACCTCAGTAACTGGACTGAAGAAGGTAGTGATCGGTTTGGGGAGTGTAAAAAGATAGGTTAGAGCAGAGGCTCCTAAACTTTTTTGTGTCAGAGACCCCTTGCCACGTTTTTCTGTTTTTGGTAGACCCCCTACTTACCTTATTGATTTCTTGTAAGTATATTTTTTTAAATATTTTCTTAGCACGTTCCTTTTCAAGATTCAGTAAACGAATAAACGTATTTGTCTGACCTTCGTATTTATAGAGTGACGAATTGAACAAGTCAGTGCAAGTTCGCGAAGCTCTGAGAAAAAAATTTACAAGAATTTTTACAGCGCGTATGCTTGTAACAAGATGATACTGGTATATCATCATGTGCAGGTTGTCATACACCAATGGGGGTCGATATAGATAGCGTTATCCATTACAATTACATTGTGGTCGGGAATATTTTTCATAAGATGATTTGGAAACCAGTTTTAAAAATGTTCTGCAGTTGTATCTTCATGATAATCCAAGCTTGAATCCTCAATATTCTTTGCAGACAATTTGAAACAAATCCGTTTTCTGATCCAGCGAGAATAATAGTTATGCTCTTTCCTTCGTTTGAAGGTGCCTTAGTCTTACAGTTTTTACTGGAATCAACTCATCCTTTGGATACTGTATCGTGTGTATCAAACCATGTTTCGTCCAGGTAGATTGTAGATCTGTTTTCGGATCGATACTTTTTAGTGTCCTGAAGGAAATTGAATCTCCAAGTGCGCAATCTTTGCGATTCCATTACCACTAGTTTTTTTGTAAATTTTACGATATGTTAATCCCATTTTATCAATAACTGTATGGAGGGTGGCCCGGCTAATATTTATATTGGTGTCATCTTCTTCTAGCTTCCTTGTTAGATTGTCCAAGGTAGGAACAATCTGTCTTTCATAGAGGAAATATATTTTTATTGTCCAGACGATGAGATTGAAAATCACTACGTTTTTTCCTTCCGCTTAATTTTCCACTGTTAATAATATCCTTTATAGAGGATATTGGTGTCTTTGTAAATAAGCAGGAGCCTTTTTGCGGAATCAGCACCAATGTAATATTGGAAGAAATAGGTAAAGCCGAAGAAAAGAGAAGATCTGACAATTGGAAAGATCTAGTAGGGCTTAGGCAATCAAAGATTCTTCTGGGTGACTACAACCTGTTGAGATCAAAGCAAAACTGTACTAAGAGTTTTAACAGGAATCCTAACGGGACATTGTCGCCTGAATGGGCACCTTAAAAAGCTCAAAATAGTGGAGGAAGAAGATTGTAGGTTTTGTGGAATGGAAGAAGAATCCTCCATCCACATACTTGCGAACTGCACAGCAATTCAGAATCCTAGGGCACAGCACCTGGGAGACTACTGGATAGAAGAGGGACAGTTACCTAAGTTGAAGCCTGCAGATATCCTAAAATTCCTCGGGGAAATAGGACTAAAGGAGCTACTAGTCTCTGAGACTTTCCTCAGGAACTAAGTATAAGTAAGGGGGCACAATAGATCTTTTAGGTCTCAGTGAATGTTACCCCAAAAGACATATATACATACAAATAAGCAGGTTTCTTTGAAAGCTTTATTTACAAAACAATCGTACACATTTTTCACAATTTGCTTTGCATCTAATGACAAGTGTTTTGGACGAAACGAACATTGCGAAAAAAATTAATAATAACTTATAATACTCGTATAGAAAGCTCTTTGAAAACGCACGCTAAGCCGGAATATTTATACCTGATGGCCCGCCCTTGCCTTGTCACACGACTGTTCTTAGGTTTCATTTCAGGTAAAATTCTTTTAAGAAGGCTGGAAAAGGAAAGACGATATACATTGAGACAAACTATATTTAATTTATATTTCTGTTTTAGATCAGGAACAATCTGCAGATATGATAGAGGATTTTGTTACGACCCAAAAGAAGCGCCTAGTTATGCAGTTGTTTGGAACATCAGCCACTTTCCAAAAGAAAAGCTTCTAGATAAGTTAGAATTAATTTTTTCCGGCTTTGTAGACTTTTGGAATTTTACTTCGAATAATTTAACATACATGTTTTATTACGAAACAAATTTGGATAAATCCTTCACACTCAGGCTATCTCAGTCATTAGAGTTAAATAAAAGCAAAATATGGCTGACCGATGAAGATGGTTATATCGTATCTCCCCGTAGTTTATTTAGAACTGGTATGCCGATAAAATCCAATCGTAATTTTTTTTCTCTCAAATCGAAGAGGTTTGTTACTGAAGCTATCCTTAAGGATTGTGATCTCAGAAGCAATACTGAATTTAGCGCAGAGTACTTGGTAGATCCCGAAAACCTACAAGTGATATTAGAACGGTACCAAGGTTTTTTACAAAACTATAATAATTCTGTTACAGAAATTGATAGTTGTATAAAACATCTTGATAAAATTCAATCATTAGCTCATACAAATAGTGTAAGTCCTTATTCGAATAGTTTGTTAAATAAAACAGTTGAGCTGGAGGTACAAACGAAGTACCTGTATTCAACTAGCCAAAGGTTGTCATTGGAGTTGAATGCTTTAATGAAGAATGTGAATGATTTGAGAAATACGACAAATTATTCTATTATAAAAATATTGCAAGAAAAATTGGTACCATTACAAAACGAGTTAGATCAAAAGTTTTTGAAATTCAAGGATTTTTATGAAAAAAATCACATAAGTTTTCTCCAAATCAAAGATTACATACTCGATAAATTGAATCCTCAGCTGGAAGCTATCGGTAAAAGTAGTGATTTTTGTTTGGTTAAAATTAAAAACGTCGAAACTGACTCTTCAACCAAAATATCGGAAATAAAAAATCTTGCTTCCACTACTATCAGTTCAATAGAAAAAAAAGTGGAAAAATGGAACACCTTTATCGTCGAAAAGGTAAACTTGTCAAACATCAGAACAAAAGAAATCGAATCACGTTTGAATTTATTGCAAGACAAAAGTTCCCAATATGAGAAAACGAATAATGAAAAGTTATATAAAATGGAAGAGAGTAATAAGTATAATATTCAGTCAATATCAGATACGGCATTTAGAATAGAAAATAAGTTGGGCGTCAAAATTAATTCAATTTTTTTGTCAAGCGAAAAATGCTTAAATGATCTAACAAGCTTGAAACAATCAATGGATAGCTTCACAAAGTTAAGTATTTCTGACTTAAATAAACTAAAACTTACATTTACTGAAAAATCACAATTTTTTGAAGGTAAAATTGAATATTTATCAAGTTTAGTGGAAGGGTGCAAGAATGTACAAAATAATTTCAAAGATTTCACTGAAACTAAAATTATAGACGTTATCAACAATGTTTTAAAAAGTAACAAAAATTATATTGACGATATCGAACATACATTGATTGAAAAGTTCAATCCGATTATTGAAGAACTAAACCGTGAAAGAAAAACTGTTTCGGACCAAGTAAATGATATTAAACAAGACATTGATGGTAATATTGAAAATGAAATTTCAAAAATTCGTTTAAATATAGAAGATATTCAAAAAATTCTGAATCGAACGAAAATTGCAGATATTGGTAGTAGGATCGATAACGAAATAAAAAGATTAAATGGTTTCATATTAACAACAGATCAGTACGCGAAACAATTCAAATTTGAGTTATTAGCATTGAAAAACAAATTTGATTCACAAAATTTGGAGATGCATAAATTTAGCGACGATGTGCATAAAACCTTTGAAGATTTCTCGAAAGATTATTCAAATGCTAAAAGTTTTTATACGACTGAACTTAATAATTTAAAATATAATACAATTCAGGAGATATTTGTTATAAAAAACAGGTTGAATACAGCAACTACTGATATTAGTAATGTTGGGGAGCAGTTTCAGTCAGTAAACAAAACACTCGTCGCCCTGGAAGCAACAATTAATAATTATGAAAAAACAGAAAAAGGTTTATTGAATATTACAGAGAAAAATATTTTACAAAAATTGGAGCCAATAATATTATCTGTAACAAATAAAACAACAAAATACCAAGAAGAAACGAACAAATTCACAATAGCTGTGCAAGAAGAAATAAAAAATTTTAAACAACACATCGCCAAATCCCTAATTTGGAAAGTTGAAATTGGAAAAAATATAACAAGCATAAACAATAGTTTGTCAAACAACGAAATCGTAGCTAACGCACTTTTAAAGTATTTGGAATATAAAATAGATCAATTTAATTTGAAAATGAGTAGCATGGAAAACAATTTAGAAAACGTATCAATGAATACAAGCAAAGTGTATAATGCTACCCAAGATAATAAACATCTAGTCACAAGCATTGAAAATCGTTTATCTGATTTATCTACAAACGTAGGAAAAATTGAAAAAGCTTTTGTAGAAATAAAATCAGAACAAATTGAATCGATTAATCAGAGTTTAAAAACTAATAATATTACCATGGGAAAAGTTATAAAAGTTTTAACTATACTTACTGATAAAACTAATACATATAGTGTACAAGCAAACACTATTGAAGGGAAGATATTATCAATAAATACAAATTTAAGCAGCTTGGAAGAAAGTGTAGCAAGCGAAAAAATAAATAATTTAAACAGGTTGAACGATTATACTAAGCTTAAAACTGAATTTGAAAACAGTAAACAACAGCTTAGGGATAGTGAACAAAGTTTGAAAAAACTTAATCAAAATATAATAGATTCTAATATCGAACATTCTAAATATATCGTGGAAATTATTGAGCTGAAGAAAGAGATGCAAGAAATGAAAAATGAAAATCGAAAAAAGGAAGAACTATTCAATATTTCATTAAAAAACATGTCCGCATTACTGAATAGGAAAGAAGATGAAATTACGGCAATAAAATCGGAAATAAAACGAATACAATCTTGTTGTGATCGTAACACAAACGGTTTGTTGAAGAAAACTGATGATTTAATTGAAATTAAAACCACATTTATTAAAAACATAACGAGTCTTCAAAAAGAATTTGAAAAACTTAATTCTACGGTTAGCCATTTTTTCGATGATAATAATGAAGTACCTGAGTCTAATTGAAAGTTATATTTTATGAATATTGATCAATAGTGGTTATGAGGATGAAAAACACTAAGTAGTTTCACTATGTTGAAATATCCACTATATTATGGTGTTTCCAAAGTAATTTGAACATTTTTTTTCGATTGTTTAATAATTTGAAAGCGAAAATTTCCTATAGATATTTGAAATAAATTTTTTTTTAAGACCGACAAGAAAATATACACTTTCTGGACAATGTTTCGTCCAGAAAATAACGTTTTGCCGATCAAGACCGGAAAATGGACGTGAGGGACCGGCAAAAGCTTATAATACAATCTACCTTGATTTCGTTACTATGACAACAACGTTTCGATATATTGTCGAGTGATGACAGTTCGTTGATTTTGAATTTGTCGTTTATGTCAAACTTATTTCTCGAATGCGCAATGGAGGAGGCAGCCGGCTTATGGAGAAATGGGCTTCGGTGAAATATCATGAATTGTTAGTATATTGTAGTTGACGACTTTCTGAACAATAGTGTCCATGAGCCCAACTCAATCCTATGACTAGTTTCAGAGATACAGGGTGTTGAAGTTGGAAAATAGCCATTTTTTAAAAGCATGTATTTCTTATTTCCTTCAATGTATCTAGAATTTTTTTCCTGTGATAGTGTTCTAATTACACTAAACATCAGTCCCTTATGAGAAAAAGTTTCATTTGCTACGGGGATACTCAAAAATTAGACAAACGGAACGTTGACTTGAAATATAATTCAATTTTCAGGAATTTCAATATCTGGCTGGATTTGCTTCTGGTTGGTTTATAATACTGAGATATGCAAACATTTTTTACAGGGCGAGTCAGAAAGTTGAATCGCCCTGTATCCTACATTTAATAAAATTGTATATACTTTGTATTGTATGTTAGTAAGTGACATTAAGTCATTTTGAAATATATATAATTTATATATAATATACAGGGCTATTCAAAAGATATGTATGGAAGAATATCCGTGAATCGATTTTTTTTTTGGAAATCTGCCTGTAATTAAATATTTCCTCGGTGAATTTCTGTGATACTTTCATACTACCTTTGCAATGAGTTTGTTGGTCGGATGTGAAAGTTTTGTCAACTTGCTATGATCAGTTTTTTTATCCTGACAATATGATGATATGATATCGAAAATCAACCTTTGGAACTTCACTATTATTGTACTTGTAAGTCGGGAGCTAGAACTTTAGGTACATGTGTTCATGTGGTCAGTGTTTTATGGTTTTTGGGTTATGCAAGATACGAACAGAATGTGAATTATCCATCTACTCATCTCTATTATTATGAAGAAAATAATGATAGGCTTGTTATTTTCAGAATATATGACAGTTTTACTTTGACCTATGCATTCATTTGATCTCAATGGGTTGTAGTCACCCATTAAAATATTTGATTGTCCAAGCCCTAGTAGATCTTTCCAATGGTCAGATCTTCTCTTTTCGTTGGCTTTGCCTATTTCTTCCAATATTACCTCAAACCATATGGTGAAAACGGCTCAAAAACTCACCAGAATGGCACTAGCGTTGGGCAGCTGTGTGAAATAAATTCATCAGTAGTAGACAGAGTGAAATGCGCCAAGTTAACCTATCACAACCCCTTCTACCCATAGTGTTTGCTTTTATAGAACTTTTTGAAAATACTTTAAAAATAATATTGTGAAAAGATGTCCATGTGCAGTTTCACTTTGACTTCTCTCCTCCTAAGGATGGTGCCCTCGTTGGTTTTCACTACCACTGAACGGGAGCTAGACTGATTAACTTCACCTCCTTCCCAATTATGCGGAGATTTCTGAATACCAATTTTATATCCTACTTCCAGTTTCTTCGGTGGTCTAGAACCTCTATCAACGTAACACTTTTGTTTTCTCCTAAGAGTTTTCCACTCCTCCTCACTTCAGTGATCTTTCTTTGGTTTAAGATCCTGTTTAGGCATTAGCATTGTTGTTATAGTGATGCGGCTCATTTGACGAGCCTGAAATTTGGTTGTATATCCGAGTTATCTGTACTACATTTTCCTACCATATATTTCGCTATTTCGACGTTTTTCTTTGCAACTCCACTTCCTGTCGGATTATGAGTCGATTTTCGAGATTCCAGACTGTTACAAATTTTCTAAACAGCTCGGGCAAATACTGGGGGCAATTATCGGGTTCTACCACTTGCGGAATACCGCGCATTGCTAAGAAGTCCGTAAAGCCTGAATAGCAAGAAATATATTGTATGTCCCGAATATTATTTCAAGCGGCTTGTGATCACTTTTTTTTATTTTTTTATCTAACATACTTCGTCAACCACTAGGGTTAATGGCAGTTTAGTATTTACAAAGGTAAGGGTAATAGTAAAATCACAAATTGAACATGTTTATAGTTTTTATAAAACTCAAGGAATCGTTATTTTGGTGTCTTAGAGCTAACTGTAAAGTATTGGGGATCCTATGTTGTCTTCACTGTCTTCTAAAATGACGTGTTTGATGGACATATTCTTATTACATTGGGCACATTGAGGCGGGTCTTCTTTACTTACTAGAAATTTGTGCGTTAGGGCTGTGTGTCCAATCCTTAAACGGGTAGCTTTAATTTGTTCAGCTCTTTAAATCGGTAGGGAAAGGGTTTCTCTCACATTTGACACTATTTCATGAATTTTGTTATGGATCTCAAGGTTCCATTTATGTTGCCACTTATCCATAACAAAATTCTTGACAGTTACCATGTGGTCTTGGTGCGGTATGATCGCTTTTTATCAACCTTTTTTTCGTAAATATTCTCATGGAATTTATTGCGCGCAAATTTGATTGTAAGCGCTTCCTTTTCAATTCGCGCGTAGTTTTGTTTGCAAGTTTTGATTTTGTTGCATATGCAACTGGCACTGATTTAAAACTAGCATAAACTGATAGTGTAAAGTATTTTAAAACTGGTGCTCGTAACAGGACATTTTTAATGTTCTTGTTCAAACTGCCACGACCGTTCTACATCTTTTTTTAATAACATTCTTAGATTTTCGGGCAAAGTAGACATATTTGGTATAAATTTGTTCAAATATCTAATCATGTCTATTTTGATTTCCGGTGGTTTTAACTTTATTATTGTAGAAATATTCTTAAGATCGTATTCCAAAACATCTTTTGTGAGAATGAGTTAGTAAGTTGGTCAAAAAAATAGGATTTTTTCAGTAAAACAAAAAAATTTTCCCAATTTCTTTTCTTCTCATACTGCAATTTGTTTCCATGACTTACAGCCTCTTGAAAAATCCCATAGAATTCGAAATTTGAAAATCGCTGTAACTCAAATGATCGGTTATCGCGAGAGCTACAATTAAAAAAAAAATTTTATCAATCGCGCAAACCTTTTTAAAGCCGAGTTTTTACTTTTTTTTTAAAACTCCACACTGTGCAACGGTACCATAATTGTGGATTTTTCCCAATTAGTTCACATATCGTACATAATATCTCGTTGGGTTTGGAGGGTGTTTCTGAAGAAAGTGGTATAAAGCTGAAGTCAATATCGTCGCATATGTCGGACATATCCTCATCCAACGACTCGTCAGATATTTCAGGTGTTTAAATATCTTCTTTATGTTCCTTGAGGTCTAATTTCCCAAAAAATTAACAAAAAGAAATTTAATTTTTTTAGCTTCAATTTTTTTTCTTCTTCAAAACATTTTCTTACATTTTTATTTTTAAAACGTTTTTTCTTTTCATTCTTTTAATTGTTTTTCTCCTGTGCTTGTGAACATTTTTTTTTATTATTCCTCTTAGCTCTTTTGGTAACTTTTTCGTTGGTATAATAGCCTAGTCAAAGTACACATAGAACCTCACAAAAAATACAGAAAAACTTCCAAATCAAAATTTGTAGCTGATGCATTTATCTACAAAATTTGTCTAAGAAGTTTTTCTGTAAATTGAAAAGTTTACAGGTTAAAATTAATTTCAGTGGTATTTAATTCGTGATTACGCGCGAACGGCCCGTGAAACAAATTTATTAACCGCTCGACTTAAAAGTTAATAATTTTCGGCTTATAACATTCTGAAAAAATAAATAAACTCATGTAAAATGTAAAGAAAGATCTCAACTTTTAGATAAAAATACTTTCAAATTTGAAAACATAGATTTTCTGCCTGTAATATCAGTTTATTATAATTCCTTTTTATTAATACTTATCCCAGCGAAAATTCCTTTTGGATTTAGCATTGCAAATGAGCATGAAACATTATTATTATAAAAGCAAAGCCATCAATATTTAGAATTTTAAACGAATGCTTCTTAAAAATCTGTTTTTTTTTCCTTGCTTAATTTTACTTGTTTTTCTAGACTTCATTCAATTATATCTTTTTTCAAAATTAATATAATTCAATGAAACCTCACCACTGAACACTTTGAAACATCTACTTTCGAAACTACTTTACAGTTTTCCTATAAATATCAAATTTTTTAAATAATAGACAATTATTTACAATAAATACTTAAATCAGAGGTGTTTTAGAAAACCTTCTATAACTTTTTATACCGTTTATGATATTATCTGAAAATTTGTGAACTTTATAATGAACCTATTTAGAAATGATCGCGATACAAAATAACACACCTATGGCTCAGGTAAAAAAGAGAAGGGAGCATAAATAAAGGTGAAAAAGCAGGTGAGAGAGCGGCTTAAAAAAATAATAATAATAATAACAACAACAACAATAATAATAAAGTATTAACAATAAAAATATTTAACAAATTACATTAAAAATAGAGGCTGTTATAACAGCAATAATGAAACTAAATTGGGGTCAAAAAAATGAAGGTTCAATGAAGGTTCACGTATATGTATCTTTGTGAAAAATGCAGATTCAAAAAAAAGTTTCAAATAAAGTTTGAAGATTAAACCATAATCTTTGAAGTACGCTTTGTTATATAATTTAATTTTTTAATTTATCACTGATATTTAGGGGAATTTGGTAAAAAGCGACTTTTTAGTAGAGGTTTACGTGGAAAATCGATGATAATACATTAAAAAATTTGAGAACAAATTTTTTTTCAATGTATTTGTAGATACTCCATTTTAGAACACATTTCATATGAAACTTTTTTTTCTAAATGTCATTGTTTATTTAGGTACTATCGTAAAATTAAAAACATGAAAATTGATGGTGTTCAAAGATGCTACTAGGGAAATTTCGTATATTTTAAAAACTAATAGAGATATAAAAAAATGTTAAGGCAAATTTTGTAGATAAATGTATTAGCTACAAATTTTGCTTTGAACATTTTTTTGTTTTCATTATTTGAACAATTAGAGTGAAAAATTTTCACTCGACGATTTTCCGTAAAATCGAATTCCTAACATCGTAAAGTTTTTATCATGTTAATCACAACCCTTTTAAAAACTCAATTTTAAATTTTCAAGTTTTTTACGGATATTTTGTGTACTTTGACTAGGCTATAAGGGCCATGGCAAAAAAAGATTTCCCGTTAGATGTACTTGGCTGAGGATGTTTCAAGATTTCTGTCGTGTAGGTCAGGATGGTAGTCTAACGTTTGTAATTTTTAGGCACCTGGAAAGAATAAGTAAACTTACTTGCTATTTAGCATTTATTTTAATAACACGAGTAGGAATGATGCGCACTAGTGCTCACGTATGACTCTTTGTGGTTGGTTTTATAAATTCATGGTATGAGAAAAACACTATGTATTTATTTATCGTTGAAATATGTCAAAAGAATCACAAAATACTAGATTTTGAGAAGACATCCTATTTCAAACGATTGGATAAAAGTTGTGGGCTCACCGCCTTATTTTCTAATGTTAAAAAAATTATATAAAATCTGTTCACAAATATATCACAACGGTTGTATGCAAAACTAATGTCACCAATGATCGCACCAAGTATTTAGTTATAGCGGAGTAGACATCAGCACTGATTGAGTACACCAGATAACCCGCGAAATTTGAAATACCTTGTGAGCACGATTACCTGCTGCCCACCATTCCCCAACTCTCCCTTATAGCTGACGCAATCTAATTTGAAATAATGACAAGTAAAACAGCAAATATTCTTCAATTTTGGAAAAATAATAGATACGAGTACAAAGAAGTTTATTTGTTAATTTTGGTGAAATATTTTGTTGATTCATAACATAATAATGGAAGATAATCTGCTCTTTCTTCAAGAAACAGTAGTCATAAACAAAATGATGGTCTAATTAACAACAAAACGTTCATATTACTTTGGAAACACCCTTTATATACTAATATCTATTCTCCTCTACGAAACTCTTGTTTCAAACACAAGTTCAGCGAATGCGAAGTAAATTCCAACTGCTTAACTTTTTTCTTCGGAAACCTCGTCAAACTCTGTAAATTCTATGTATGTGTATGCAATAAATACAAATATGAAAATCTGTGTCACTTTCTCTCCCAATGTTCCATGTATTACGTGATTGAAGATTGAATTGATTTTCTCGAAATCTCAATGCTTTGTAATCAGAGTTGAATAAATTGAACAAAAATGTTGCCGAAATTACGTATTTATACAAAGTCATACAGGCTGTGTCACGATGAGCTTACACTATCTATTTATTGGAAACTACGTATATGATTTTCATGAAAATTGGTAAATTGTGTTAAAAAGTTATGGCGAATCCATGGAAAATGACACTTTCGGTTAGTCCAGAAGTGAGCAGCAACTGAGTTATTTCAAATAGAACACTAAGTATATTATTTTAGTTGAATTTTAATGTTCATTTATGAATATTTCCCATTTATGTAAATAAAAAAAGGGCATTGGAAATAGGTGGGTGCAGTGAAAGTTCTTTTCATATTTACAAAATCACATTAAATATGTATATACAGGGTGGTCCGGATTTAATTGACTTATACAGAGATCTCGTGAACCACACTAGATACAATATTGATTGAATGGAGAAAAAGTTTGGTATATTAATGGGAAATTACATGGTTCAAAAAAATTTAAAATATCTCGACTAGTTGCCGAGATATTTGATGGTCCTTTTCGTTTTTTAAATTTGCTGTCGTTATTATGAAAGATATCAAAAAATGATTCTCAACTTTTTTCAATAAACGAGGTTTTCTATAAATTACCTTACCAAAAACTTCATTACGACGTTTCGTCTTTACAGGGTCACCATCAACTTCATTTTTTTAAATACGGACCTGGATTTTTTATTGCAATATTTTTTACGTTTTGTATAGATACATACAATGATATAGCACACTTGACGATTCTACCAAGTTTCGTCTTTCAAAAATCATCATCTTTTTTTAGTCCGGTCTTCTTTACTAAAGTGAAATTAATAATTTTAAATATTGGGTATTTTTTTTTTTTTTTTTTTAATTTGGTTTTTTCTGTCGCATCAACCATGTTGGTTATTAGCGACAAAGATATGTTTTACAAATTTGTCAGGATATTAATTTCAGTTAGGAAGTCTACTAGTTTATGAATGTCACAATGTTGACCTAATGCTGATTTTAATGTGTTTTGTATATTATATTTCATTCGCTCTGCACTATAATTGGGGCATTCTATAACAATGTGCTTGACTGTCATTTGTTTGGAACATGCAGCACACTCTGGTGTTCTATTCTTGTTCAATAAATGTTGATGAGTCAGTTTAGTGTGTCCTATTCTCAATCTCGTTAGGAGAACTTGTTTGGAGCGCTGGTTTGGTATTATCTTCCAGGGTTTCACATCGGGCTTCACTTCGCGTAACTTTGTTTTAGACTCGTACCACTTATTTTGCCACGCATCGATCACTTTTTCTTTCGCGATAAGCTTTAGGTCACTGATGGTCATCGCGTTAACTACAGTTGCACTATCACTTTCGGCTGCTTCTTTTGCCCGTTGATCCGCCTCTTCGTTACCCTGAATTCCGGTGTGGGATGGGATCCACATGAATTTGATATCTATTTGGGATTTCTGGAGTACGCAGAGCTCTTCCTTAATCCCGATGACAATAGGATGTCTACTATAAATTTTTTGTATAGATTGTAGTGAGCTAAGAGAGTCTGTGATTATAAGGACTTTAGGGGCATTAATATTTTTTGATAATTTAACGGCTTGTAACAGTGCATATAATTCTCCCGTGAAAACAGTGCTACAGGGTGGTAATTTAAAGGATAGGTTACAATGTGTTGTAACAACTGCAGCTCCGACGCCAGTAGGAGTTTTGGAAGCATCCGTATATATTTTATGATATTCATTGTATTCGATTATCTTTTCATTAAAAATATTTGTAATCAATAACTTGGGGAACTCGTATTTGTTTAAAAAAGTGAGACTAGTGTCAATTTGTGGTTTCAGAATTTGCCAAGGAGGATTGGTATATTTGTGCGTAAAAATAGGTGTATATTCGATTTGAAGTTCTGCTGTGTATTCTCGTACTCGATCATAAAAAGTTGGATTTGGTTTCTGTTGTTCTTGAGCTGTTTGATTAAAGGCGTCTGTATGAATTTTTTGGTACATTGGATGTTCAGGATTATCTAATACAGAAGTGGCATATGATAATGTCAACATTTTTCTTCTTGTAGATAAAGATGGTTCCCCTAATTCTGAATATAGGCTTTCCACTGGAGAAGTTCGATATGCACCTGATATTATGCGCAAGGCATTGTTATGGACAGTGTCTAGTCTTTTTAACGTTCGACTCTTTGTTGAAGAATATACTATAGATCCGTAGTCGATTTTGGCGCGTATCAGGTTTTTATATACGATGTGCAGGGTCTTCTGATCTGATCCCCAATTTCGATTAGAAAGCATTCTTAGTAGATTAATTCCCTTTTGACAGGATAATATTAAGTTTTTTATATGATAATTCCAGCTTAGTTTCTGGTCGAATATCATGCCTAAGAATGTCGTGGTAGTTACATATTCTAATTGTTTCTTATATAATGTCAGTTCGGGTGTACTATCACAATGTTTCTTTGAAAATAATATGCATTTAGTCTTTAATGTGGAAAAGAGAAAACCTGAATGTTTTGACCATTGTTCGAGTGTAATGAGTTGTCTTTGTAGTATCTTCTGCATGGTATTGATATTATTACTTTTCATATATACTACTAAGTCATCTGCGTATAATCTTATTTTTATTGGACTAGGTATATTTTCGGTGATGTTATTGATAGCAATTAGAAATAATGTAGGGCTGATAACGGAACCCTGGGGTGTACCATTCTCTTGGCATTGTATACTTGACATATTACCATTTGCTCTCACTCTAAAACTTCTGTGGCTCAGGAAGTTTTTGATAAATGCTAGCATATTCCCATCTATATTCCATTGCTTTAAAGTTTTCAATATGTTGATTCTACATGCAGTATCAAATGCTTTGTTAATATCAAAGAATATGGCTAAGCATTTTTGTTTATTTGCAAAGGCTTCTTGTACATCACTTTCTAGATCTATAATATTATCCATTGCAGTTCTCCTTTTCCTGAATCCACTTTGTTCTGGACTGATTAGTTTGCGACTTTCAAGTTCCCACATAAGGCGGTTGTTAATGATTTTTTCTAGGAGTTTGCAGACCGTGCTAGTCAATGCGATTGGTCTGTATGATGCCGTGTTTGTTTTTTCCTTACCCGTTTTTATAATTGGTACGATAGTTGCTTCAGTCCACTGGGTTGGAAAAGTCTGTAGAAGCCAAATGGTGTTGTAAATTTTTAACAGTACTTTTTTACCGCTCTCGGATAGGTGTTGCAGAAAAGAAATGGGAATGTTATCCGGGCCAGGACTCGAGTTCTTAAAGTCTTTTATTGCTTCGTCTAGCTCCGATTGCGTGAGTGGTTGATTGTAGTGAGATATATTATTATCATTATTGACATGTATTTCTTCAATGGATACTCTGCTTCTTAAACATTCTTCCGGTAACTTAGTGTTGCTCGAGTTTTCCTTAAATGCATTTGCCAATACTTCTGCTATATCTTTTGACTTTGTCAATAGGATTTTATTTTGTTCTATTCCATTAATTTTGTTATATGATTTATTGCCAGATATGTTATTCACTTTTTTCCATACTGATGACATATTTGTCGAGCTGTTTATACTCTGTACATATTTTGACCATGAGTCTTTTTTACTTTTTTTAAATATATATCTAGTCTTAGCCCTTAGAGTTTTAAATCTTATTAGGTTTTCTGCCGTATTATGTTTTTTAAATACATTAAAAGCATGTTTACTTTCTTTTAGTGCTTCCTGACATTCAGTATTCCACCAGGGTACTGCTGTTCGGTGTGAGATGTTATTAGTCCGACCTATTGTTTTTTCTGCAGCTGATATCAATAGATTGTTAAAATTGGCTATTGTGTCGCTAATATCCTTACATATTGCAAATTTTGATATGGATGCATCAGTTACAACGGAGTATTGTTTCCAGTCTGCTTCACGTTTCCACTTTTGTATGGGCGTTGAGTCGTCAGCACTTCTACGTTTATCTAAGACGAGGATTGGAAAGTGATCGCTGTCGTATGAAAAAGGTAATACTTCCCATGAGAGATGTAGGTATAGTGAGGGATTACACAACGTTAAGTCTATAGCTATGTTGAGATTTCATAGTAATAAAATCATCAACTGGGTACTAATGTTTATATGCTTTGTGCTAATACTTATAAATGAGTGATTTGTCGTAGCATGAATAATATTTATATCTTATAGACTTATTATATCAACACATGCGTTGACTCTAGTTAGCAACGCCATATATATATATGTATATAGATTTGTTGTTGAATGTCAGAATGACTTTTCATGTAAAAAGAATAAATGTTACGTTGGTTTTTGGTTATCATTTTTCATATTTTTTGTACCTACAATAGTATTACTGGACGTCTTAATCACATACTTGTGAAAAAGGAGCAGTTGGTCATTTACATACATTTATATACATAGTCGTGGTTGCGACAAGCCGAAAGAGTACCATTATATGCGTTAAATCTTGTTTTACTTCCATCATTAAGGATATTTATGCCTAAGTCGGTTATGACCTCCTCTATCGTGTTTCCTCGGATATCTTTTTTGTCGCATCCCCACATGAAGTGGTGTCCATTGAAATCGCCCAAGATAATTTTAGGATTTGGTATCTGAGATATTAGATCTGTTAGTTCCATTTTGGCAAGGTTTTCATCAGATGGAATGTACAAATTGCATATATTTATTTTCATAGGAAAATAGACGGTCACAGCCGTTGCTTCAAGATTCGTGTTTAAATTAATCTGGCTGGAATGTAGGTTTTTATTTACGTATGTCGCAACTCCTCCCCAACTTCTTAAGCCAATTCTATTTTTGTAATAAATATCAAAGTTTTTAAGCTGGTGTATATTTTGATCATTAAAGTGCGTTTCCTGTAAACAAATAACGTTAGGATTATATTTTGATAGGATAGTTTTTAACATTTCTAGATGGAGATAATAACCGTTCAGATTCCATTGTAAAATACTCATGGATCTGGTTTATTTAGGACGAGTTATATTAAGTTCGTTGCTGTCGGACGAGTCACTGATTGGCTCTTGTTCTATAGGTCCTTCAGCAATATACCTTTCAAGTCTTTTCCTAATTTTGGTTAAACGTGTTTTAATTGATTTGCCTTGAAGTATCGGGTATATTTTTTTAATGGTGTCCACTAGGTCTTCAAATTCTGTAGTGTAATCTCTTATTACGCTTATTGGATCTGGGTTTCCTTTTATATTTGACAGTAAATCCATTAACTGATCATAAGAGAGAGCATATTTTTTGGGGTCCTTTTCCATTAATTGTTTTACGGGTTGCATTTGCTCGTCTGCATTTTCATCAATTTTATATTTTTTCAATGTGTCAGGTAATTTGAACGTTGGAGAGTCTGACTCTGCTATAGGGCTGGAAGTTTCTGACAAAGGTCGTTTATTACAATTTTCGTTGCGCTTCTCTGATCCATCTTGAATTGATCTAGTGGGAGTGTTCGATGAAACTGAGGTTGTCGCATTAGTTTTATTTGTATGGTCTATTGTATTTGATTGAGATGGAACTTCTTGTGAATTTGGGTGTTGTTCTGAAACATTTTGTGAGTTACTTGGTCCTGGTATATTTTGTAATGAAGTGTTTTGTTCAGACTGGTCAAGTTGGTTTAGATTAACTATATTTGGACACTTTGATGCAATATGACCAGACTGTTTGCATTTATAACAAATCTGGTTATCGAATGTGAGGTAGATCCGATAAGAAGTGTTGTCATCTTGGACGAGAATACTGTCTGGAATATTTCGATTTTCAAGTGGAGCTATATATACTTGGCGTCGGAAACTGAGTATATGGTTGTATTCTGGTTTTGTTGTTCCAACTTTTAGAGACATTATTGGGGATGTGATGTTTATGCCTAGATTTCGCAATTCTAATAATAGTACGTCATTGGAAATTGAAGGACAGACGTTTGACAAAACCAGTCGTTCAGTTGGTGTCAGTAATCTACGTGTTTTAATAGAGATATTATTAACAGAGAATTCTCCCCCATGCTCACTGAAAAATTTGTCTATTGCTTGTTTTGATGACAGGTATATGCATACTCTGTTATTTGACATCCGAGAAGCGTATAGGATATTTTTAGGTCCTACGATATCTCCTATTTGATACAAGTATTCCTCTAGTTTAGGGCCATCTAGTGAGGTGAATAAAATAGCTTGATCTTTGGAAGGTAGTGTAGGTTGGGACTGTTTAGATAATGCAATGGAATAAGACATTGGGCTGGATTGGCTGGATTGATTCATTTTTCTGATTTAGTAGGTGTTCTGGTTGCGGTCCTGTATTTTAACGACAAGAATAGGAAACAAATTCCTTAATCACTTGCTTTGATTGATAAAATTTGTATTTGTAACGTTGTTTTGTAGGTTAAATAGTAAATACTGGTAGGATTCTACTTACAATTATTAGTGCAAAGCACTAAGATTTGTAATCGGTGTTAGTCACTTTTTTATAATTGTAATTCACTAAATTTTCGCAAAATTCAAGATAACTCGGAGCCGATTGCACATAGGTGTTTAAGCCATGGCTGTCAGGTCCGTCAATATTGGGTATTAAATAAGAATTTATTGAACAATTTATTTTGAAATAGAATGACAATGAATAAAATAATGATGGATTTACAAATGACACTTTAAGAAATAAGGTAATAATAAGTTAAAAATAAATTGAAAAATTCAATCAAAAATCAGTTATAAAAGTTGTTCAAACTGATGTCCGTTCTGTGCAGTACATAATTCGATCCTCCTTGGCAAATGAGACGCATATCTACTATATTATTTGGCATATTTTTGCTGGAAACTTCGTTTTTTATGAAGCCCCATACAAAATAATCTATGGGGTTAAGACATGGGGATCGAGGAGGCCATCTACCAATCCTATTATCTATCAAATATTCATATACTGTACAACTCTTCTAAAATTTTCAGAAGTTATAGTTGAGAGTAGAATTAGTTTGCACTGCTTCACGTTATAATAACAGTATGCGGCAAAGGTTTCTTTGAGGAGTAAAAAGCCGAAAAGATAAACAAGCCATAAATCACTTCGACCTACAAGCGAACAATTGATTCTCATTGGTGCAATGTAGCTTCCGATTGGTCTATGCAAAATTTTCGAGAAGGGTTAGTCCACGTGGACTGTAAATTTCACAGGTTCCGCTTTTACTTTTAGATTAATTTGACTTAAAAAAGATGATGATTTTTGAAAGACGAAACGTGATAGAATCGTCAAGTATGATATATCATTGTATGTATCTATACAAAACGTGAAAAATATTGCAATAAAAAATCCAGGTTCGTATTTAAAAAAAAAATGAAGTTGATGGTGACCCTGTAAAGACGAAACGTCGTGATGAAGTTTTTGGTATGGCATTTTATAGAAAACCTCGTTTATTGAAAAAAGTTGAGAATACTTTTTTGATATCTTTTATAATAACGACGGCAAATTTAAAAAACGAAAAGGATTATTTTCGGATTTTGTTAAATATCTCGGCAACTAGTCGAGATATTTTTAATTTTTTGAACCATCTAATTTCCTATTAATATACCAAACTTTTTTTCTATTCAATCGATATTATACCTATTGCGGTTTACGAGATCTCTGTATATGTCAATTAAATCCGGTCCACCCTGTATAAGGTGGTAAACCATTGATCGTGAGATAGTATATTGTGCAACAAGTGGGAAAAGTTAAACTTTTCTCACGAGTGAGAAAGTATGTAGCACGAACCTAAAGGGCGAGTGCCGCAACCACACGAGCGAGAAAAGTACTTTCCCCACATGTTGCACACTATACTTTTTCTACAACTGCACAAATTCAAAGAATACAAGTAAACTTAATATTTATCTTTATGGTAAGTGAAACAAATATAACACTAAAGTATCCTATCTCTAAACTGCTTAACTTGTCTTATGCAAATGTTGCAGGTTTACGAGATACAGGGTATTTGAAGTTGGAATTTTAATTTGAAATTTCCTAATAATTCTGTGATTTTAAGCAGTATCGTCTTGAAAATTGGCAACTTTATGTTTTTTGGCATGAAAATTACGAATTTTATGCTGAATTTAGCACTATTCATACAGGGCGTTAGTTACACCCTGTTACTTAGGTGAATTACAACATATCTTTTTTGCCTAATGAGTTATGGTGAAATGACTAGAAAATCCAAAAGGCAGTTCAATTTTGAATAAAAAAGGTACACTCTTGTTCATTTCATGTAACTCTATCAGTTTTTGAGTTATTTGCATTTTAAACATTCAGGGTAAAGACTCCCAAGCCACCGTTATTACATTGACGTTTTTCAAGTAGGCTTGTGTCAGAACTTGTCAGTTTTTCGTGTAAAGAAATATTTGACAATTTTACTGTCACTAAGTAAGAGTGTATTATTTATAGTAAAATAAGAAAATGCCACGACATAATGAATTTTCCAACAGTGATATGCGTGATATTATTTGTGTTTTTGCTCAGTCAAATTATAGTAGACTTAATGCAGCCGAAAGGTATTTAGAATCATACCCAAATCGAAGACAACCCAATCACAAACGTATTTATACCCGCCTAGGCAAAACAGGGTGTTTTCGTCCTAAAAGCTTAAATGGTGCTCCAAAAAATATCAACGTCGATGATGAAGGAGAGTTGGCATTTCGGTGAATCCAGATCTCAGTACTCGTCGGTTAAGCCAATCGTCTATCTGGAGAATTTTAAAGAAAGAAAATATCACTATACTCCTGTCCAAAATTTGCTGCCTCAAGATTTACCAGTTCGCCTAGAGTTTGCTCAATCTATGTTAGATAAACAAAACGGAAACTAGGATATTTTAATTATCTCCTTCTCACCGATGAGGCGACGTTTACTAGACGAGGTGTTTTTAATTGGAAAAACAATCATTTGTGGGACTCCAAAAGTCCACATGCTCTAAAGGAACGACATTTTCAGCATGAATTCAAGGTAAATAATATTTGGTGTGGTGTGATATCTGTTTTTTTATTGTTCCTTTTAAACTTCCTTGAACAACAGTTAAACACACTACTAGAAGATGTACCACTAGCGATAAAGCGGTATTTGAGCCCTCCTCGTCCAATCCAACAATTGAGATAAGTTGCATCTAAGTATTACCTAGAAATCTGACTTAAGCGTACTGGAGTACTGTTCTGATTTTTGTCTGCCTATACATGATTTTAATGAAAATTTATTATGACTAATCTTGAAAAATGTTTCTCATCTGTGAAAAATATGTTCTTTATTGACGTAGCTGCATAGACCATATATTCTTCAGAGCAAAATAGGCTCTCGACAAAGCAATTGCGGTTGTATATAGAAATAACATTCTGTATATGAAAATAACATCACGAATCACCAGGCAACGATAGTTAGTTTTCCTATAAAAGCTAAATACGTTCAAACAGATAAATACAAGACAGTTATAAACTACAAAAACGTTCGAAATGATAAACAGGAACATAATTGGCAAAATTTTGGAAGTCTGCCAAATACGCTTAATCTTTCTTAAATAACTAACCTTCTCAGTGAAACAATACATTTTCGAGATGGCATAAGGTGGATTTGTGTCGAAGAATATGGAAGCTACCTGTAGGTACAAATAGAGTTTGGATATTTACACTCCATCTCATAAGGTACCGATTTTAAAAACAAGGAACTGCAGGCTTGTAGAATCTAATATTACATTAAGTACTATACGCAACAAATGAAATATAGTTTATGTAATAGCCTTTTTGGTGTGCGTCATTGATTGTTAATGTCCTTCTAACACATAACGTTGAAAGAAATCGAAAAAAAGGCAGGTCTGTGATTAATCCTAATCAAAATATCCCAATATTGAACTGTTTAAACGTATTACAAACGTTAACCCTAATCTTTGACAGAAAAATTTGATTGGTTGATGTTTAGTTTACGTGCAAGCGCGACCTATCAATCGGGCAAATTTATAAGGTTCAAAATACGATGTAGACGTTCCCTTCGTAGCGGCAATGTGTCTTACGTCTTTTTCTGATGTCCCACTGACAATTCTCGTCAGGTCTGTACTTTGTTGTTTACGATCAATTATTATTTATGAAAAGTAAATATCAATATCATTGTTAGCATTTTATTTATTTATATAATACAAAAATATGCCTAGATACACGGAAAAAGAGCAGCATCTTATTTTGAAAGTTATCAAATATTTTCAATTTTAAAAAGAAGCTGGTAAACCGTTGATACCTTTAACTTCAGTGCACCAAGTAAGTATTTTTTATATAACAATAAGTGAAATTAATATAAATCAAGTTAATCCTATTTCATTATGATTGTTTAAATATTTTATTTTTATCTATAGTGTTTCAGCGCGTTTCAGATGCATTGGGAATATCCTTGTCGACTGTAGCCAATTTGGCAAAAAATGGCATTCACAGTGATTCAGAGTATACCACTAAAATGAGTAAGTCTGTCAAAATGTCGAAGGGTCCCACAATCCGAGAGAAACACTAGCATGCCATTAGGACGCGTATATACAGAATGTTTAGTGAAGGTATGTAGAAAAATGTTTTCTGTACATCGGATATTTTTGATTAGTCCGATGAGTTAACCATTTTTACACACTTTTATTTAACTTCACTTCTCTGTTTGTCTAGATCAAACCTTGCAATACACTTTTCACCTTCTTTTACCTAACCGATTTCATTCAAATTTTGCACACGATCACATTTTCGATGACAATACATGTTTTTGAAAGTTTTGAATAGATAATAAAATTTAAGCCTAACTCTAAACAGTATAACACAGAGAATATAAAAAAAAATTCAAATTACACTTTTATTAGGAAATGCACTAAAAACTAAAAATTTTTTTTTTAATTACTTAGAAAATTTTTCGTTCATTACTTCTCACTAAAAATAAAAGTGAGTGGTATGTAAGTAAAATATTCGAGAGCTTATATTAAATGTTTGTTCAAAACTAGTGGTCACATTTTATAGATCGTGCCACCTAGTTTAGACAACCAAGAAACTGTAATTTGTGCATTTTTGGACATAGAAGGAGCTTTTGACAACACTCCTGAGACTCTCCTCAGAAACTAAGTAGAAGTAAGGGGGCCCAATAGATCTTTTAGGTCTTAGTGAATGTTACCCCAAAATACATACATACATTTTCATACACCACCTGTACATATTTTAATGAACATCAAATACATGAGGTCAGTAAACACATCAATGAGACAGTGGCCACATTTAAACAAATAAAACAATGAAATTCACTAACAATAAGAATTATAAGATGAATAATACCTTTTTCCATAAAACTTAAGAATAAAATAGGGTCCCATACTGTGCGGACTTATTTGAACAGGCTGTATAATTCTTTTGCAGGACTATATTTACTAATGTAAAATTATTTTAATATGTAAATCGAATATACAATTTGTTTTATTTTGCAGTGTTTTCATATCCCAAGTATTATTAATTTCATAGCCTTTTCGAATTTGGCTCAATACAATCCTGATCATTTTATTTATCAAGTTTTAGGTTAGCTATATGTTAAAATAGCAAATAAAATAAACGACATACCCAAAACCCGGATTTACGTCACAAACGATGACGCACACCAAGAAGGCTATTATATGAACTCTACCTTTTTATGAATATATATTCGAAAAGTCAAGTGAGAATATTGAAAAGCCGACATCTTCACAACTCCGAAGAAAATCTACTAAATAGGAAATGATATTTTTGTTTTATTTCCAATAGTTTCATTGTACAACTCGACCAAATTCATTTCAACCGTGAGATTCGGATGCGCGTAGATCACGCGTACGACAATGTCGGCAGCTACCAGTCCTAGGCAGAACGTTGCACTGTAAAGATCTATTTGAAGTGATAGTGGTACAGCCCGCGTAAGAATTTTAATATGGAATTTAAGTCGCTTGTAAAACACAATATTTTGAGTGCACAAAGTGTTGAAAAGTGCATAATGTTTTTAAATTTATGACATTGGAGGCACAAGGTGGTGAGTTATTAGTTCATTCAGCGAAAATACATGAAAGGGTTGCACAAGCAGTCGTTATTAGCATAAGCAAAGTAAAAGTATTGATAATGGTGAAGCTTCGACATTCAGTACAAAATATAATTAAGGTAAACCACCGAAAAAGACAAAAATAGATGATATAGATACAAGAATTTTACGAGGAATTGTCCACAATTGGTATATACAAGATTATTTCGTTCCCATTAATTTTGACCAATCGCTATCAAGAATTGGTTCGTCAAATATACATTTTAAGTGGAAAAATTACTTAACAAATGTCAACCTAGCAGTTTTACCGGAAAAAAAATCGAGAAAATTTCATGCAAGTTTGACATGTTGCCTTGTAAAAACAAACTTGTATTAAAATAAAATGTTTATTTAACTCAGGGAGTAATCTTACCAAATATCCCTCGTGCATCTAATTTTTCCTGTGGATATTAATTCGCAAAAGTGGAAAAATCCTCGTCTTCGACTAGGATTTTTAAAACCACTCTCGCTAATGCTATTTGTTGAAACAAATTACTAAGAAACTGGTTTTTCCGAATTTTTCCGAAAAAATTAAATGCACTAGTGATATTACCCCCGAAAAAACAGCACCCACTTTCTTTAGTGTATTTAGTTTTTGTATACAACTTTAATAGCCGAAAATTTACTAACTGGATTTGGTCAGGTACTTATGTGGAATAAATTTCGTTTTTATGTGTACCCAGTACCATTTTAAATAATAATTGAAATGAATTTGGTCGAGGTGAACATAGGCCCGTATACAAATATAGAAATTAATGGATGTAGGGACTATGATTTTTTTCTATTTTTGTGTGAAAAGCTGATGTTTTTTAGTTAAATTTTTTCATCGAAACTGCTTCAATATAAACTATATGGTACAAAAAATATGTTTCCTTTTACTCGCGAGTAGCACGTAATAATAGAAAGTAGTATATTATATACCTAGTGTCAAAAACATTACTGTAGTAACGAGTTTTCAAGACCTACGCCTATGACCGACACCGAAATTTAGTCGAAATGGACGGAACGGTGTTTCGGAATTCGGTCCGGGTACCTAGCAAAAGGGCTACCTGCTCACAGAGACCTTGTCCAAATCCGAAAGGGTGATTTCGTAATTCGGTCCGCTGTCGAAGCAGGTAGATTTCAAAAATACGAAGGTGGTTTGGTAGGGGTAGGTTTGGTTGAGTTATTATTGAAAATTATAATAATGTATTCTTCAAAAATTGACTAGAAATACGAAGGTGGTTTGGTAGGGGTAGGTTTGGTTGGGTTATTATTGAAAATTATTATAATTCATTCTACAAAAAAATTGACTAAAAATACGAAGGTGGTTTGGTAGGGGTAGGTTTGGTTGGGTTATTATTTCACGTACTGTTTTTATTTTTGACGATACGCATTTAGCGTAAATTTTTAAACATGCCAGTACAACAACAATAAGTGTGTACTGTTGGTACTAAGCCCAAAAAAATGTGAAGGAAAATAAAAGTCAAATTAAACAAAAAGTAGGTACATGGGACCCAATTCCGAAATCGCATTTTCGCTGGTGTGACCACACAGGTAGTCCCTTCCGCAGGTAGCGAGACCGAATTCCGGTGCGTCCGGACGGATTTCCCCATTTTATTACCCTATACCTTTCCAACATAGACTATAAGTTTACTAAATAATATCGAAAAGCACTTGTGAACATGTCAATATTAAAAATTATTTTCTAAATTGTATTTGAAATGTTGCCGAAATAGGTCGAAGGTTGGTAGTTTTTTTGTATTTTTTCCTAGATAACATTTTGTCGATCATCTTGTATTGTGAAATTTTTAATTATAGTAGGGGAGCCCAAGCGGGGATTTCGGGATTTACTAAAGCGCGGCAGATTAATATACAGGGGGATACCTTGTACCCGGTTAAGTACCTCCACAAAACATGAGGCCCATATATAAGGCCGCCCGTGAAGGATACAGGATCAGATTAGTAAAAAAAAATTGATCATCAGAAATTTTAGAGCGCGTCAGATTAAGGTAGGGTGAGTTAATTACATCCTAAAAAGTGTATATTCCACTAATCTGACAATTTGAGAGTGACGTAAAAAAAGGGGAGGGCAACAAAGTTGTAAAAAAAAAACGTCATCTCGACATTCTCGAGCGTAGCTAAATTTTTTTTTATTTTGAAGGAAATAATTCAAGAATAATGAAAAATATATAATCTGACGATTTTTGCAAGCCGAAATAACAAAAATTCGTCGATAAAGTTAAATGCGTGCAGCTGCGTGATGCCTACATTTCCTTCTCCGCGTTTCTATTCCTCTCTCACTCTTTCTCTATCTATTACTCTCTCACTCCGTCCCCACTCTGGTTTCTGTTGCCACGACGCCATCACAGCTGATCATAAAGACTCGTTCGGGGCATACTGTTTACAACGTGTTTCCAACGTTTTGGCTTTTTTCGCTATTTAAATATTATTTGTGTGAATTAAAGTTTATAAATATTTAATATGAGTGATATTAATTTACGGTAGAAACCCGAAAAAGTGTTTTTTCGGGATTACTCCGAAATTTGTGGCTCGATCAATTAAAATTGCAAAATTACTTATGAGGATGATAAAACTGCGTCGAATTGCGCCAACCGCGTGAAAATTGCTTGATCCATTCAAAAGTTATTGCGGTTTGAAAATTCCAAAAATAGTGTGCTATGAAATTTCTATCAGACTTTCGAGCTGGGAGAGCTCAAATGCATAGAAATATTATTTCTTTGAACTCAGCGAGCTCAAAATATCACATAAATTATATTTTGAGCTCAAAAATGTCATAAGTACAATTTTAAGCACCCAGGAATGGAATTAGCGGGAAGTAGCAGGGAAGGTGAACCGTTTTTCTAATTTTTTTTTGTCAGATCAGGCAAATCCCTCTAGATAATCATCAGATTATGAGACAGTACGTTTAGAACATAAAGATGAACCATATATATCTTAATCTGACGCGCTTGAGTATTTCAAAATGGCGAATTTTTTTTGCACATTATGAAAATGGCCGCGAGTTTGCGTCCCATCGAAATCGTCAGATTAGTGAATGAGAGCTTTTTTTTGGTGCACTTAACACTCCCTTAGAAAATCTGACGCGCTCGATTATTATTTTTTTTTTTCCATTTTCAACCCTTAAATGCAACCACCCCCATCATGCAAACGATCAGATTAACATACGTACATTATTAAAAATACGTAGGACATTGATGCTATCAATATCTGACGCGCTCGAGGATGCCCATGCAACAGTTTTTTTTTACATATTTAAAAATCTATAGCCGCTTCCCCCACCGATGTAAAGGTATGTATCATATAACATTTTTTTCTTCTTATCATCTAAGCTTTGCATCCCAATAGGTCTCTACGACGCTCGAGTAAATCCCCATTTAGCCTCGTGGGCTCCCCTACTATTAGGTATATTTAGTTTTACTTAGGCCTTAATTAAGTGCAGTTTCTCATTGTAAGGGTTGAAACAATTGAATTCATTGTATTTATTACGTATTCCGTATTCTCATATGCAGATTAAAATTTATAATTGGATATCTTGTCTACTATTGATCTTCCTGAATGTGTTGAATTGAATAAGTGTATGCATTGTGAAAAATCATAAACAACCATGGTCATGGTCTACTTTTTTCTGGTTAGATTTGCTGTAGATCGTAAGGACCATAGTACTAGATTTACTGAAACCATAATTGCCGTGTACTATCTACCCCAAAAGTTGTAAGACGCAGGCGCGGTTGAATGGTAGCTTATAATACCGAACAGAACATTGATAGGTAGGAACCGCTATAGCGCAGGGCTTAGCGTAAGGGCTTATAACTAAGTGGTCCCGGGTTCGAGTCCCGGTGGTTTCGCTTTTTCAACTTTCAGAATATTTAGCTTATATATCAGAAGTGGGATTAGATCTACGAAATGTCCACATGAGGCCATAATGTGATGTGAGAGAGGGTGACAGGAATGGGCGTGCATGCGTCAGGCTCGCCAGGAGAGTGAAATAGGCGTAGGCAGGCAAGGCATCAGGCTCACGAACGAGTAGGTGAGATAGGTGTACGCACAAACGTCAGGTCCAGCACTCTAGGTACCTCGAGGACGAGGAGCGGTGCAGGATGGCCGAATGTAAGACGCAGGCGCGGTTGAATGGTAGCTTATAATACCGAACAGAACATTGATAGGTAAAAACCGCTGTAGCACAGGGCTTAGCGTAAGGGCTTGTAACTGAGGGTTCCCGGGTTCGAGCCCCGGTGGTTTCGCTTTTTCAACTTTCAGAATATTTAGCTTATAAAGTTGATATTCTAAAGAAATTTAAATACAAAAGTTACAATAAAATACGACCCATCTAAAACAAACGCATATTACCAATAACGTTTCATATTGCATAGAATCATTCTCTTTATCTTGCAGTTTATTAAGAACTCTCAGTTTATCAAAAAACAAACAATAAACATCTGATTTAATTTACTATTTTTTCCCATCTAGAGGATTCCCCATCGGTTCGAATTTTGTATTTTCCAATCATTACGAATTCTGTGAATAATTAAGAAAAAAAAACGAAATGTGCCAGGTCATGAGATAGTAAGTTATCATTCTATCTTAAAAGAACTTATTTTAAAATTATGTTATGTCAACTAACCTCGATTGAAGATTGTCGTTGTCAATTCGACCCCATGATACCTTTATTGATAAGAAAATAAAAATGATGATAAATTGTCATAGTCGTACAGCTTGATTCTAAAACTTACATTATTCTGAAAATCAAATGACAAAAATTATATGAATGAATATTGATTAAGATTGTCTTTAAATTTGTAATAAATCTTGACATACCTACTGGTTTTTACAATGAAATTAAACAACTGATGTAGTATTATGAGGAATCACTATAATCATCGAAATACCACAGGTCATTTTTCTTTGGACTGTCGGAAGATCCGACCTGCCGTCTTTGTCTGGAAGATGATGAAACAACAAAGCATATAATTAGTGCCTGCCCCGCCGCGGCTCGAGTCAGGTATCCGATGTTTGGCAGGGTCTCTCTCTCGCCCTTGGACCTGGAATATCATGCACCAAATAAACTAATCGGCTTTGTTAAGAAGCTGAATTTGTTTGGTGAAATTTGAATATGTGTGAGCAACAATAGACTCTTGCGAGTCGCAGTGAAGGGGCTTATAGACCCACTCACCATAAACCTAACCTAACCATTGAATGGCATTCTTCCCAAGTCTGGTAATGGTATGTGGATCCCATTCCTTCTTGTTGCTTAATTCCGTAACGAATTTCTTTCAAAAATTATATCTTTTTATCATACCTCCTTGTGGTATATCCCTAGTTTTTTGATTTCTAATTATTTTGTATACAGGGCTGTTAAAAAAAAGTGATGAAAAGTTTAAGTTGAAAAATGTTAAATATCTTCATTTTTTTAAGTCAAACATATTTTTACGTAATTCTAAGGGCAGCTTAAGTTCACTTCCCTTCTTAAGTGTTTTTGGGATATTAAGATACATTTATTATTTCAGCATTATTATTATTGCTTAGGCGTAGGCCGTGTTGTTTTTTCTTTTATTTTAGCAGGCTGTCATAATTAAATAGTATTAATTGTCATTATTTGAAATGACTCGTTTGGAATTAAACAATGAAACAATGCATGGTGAATGTGACAGAGTTGTTGCTAGAACTTGTGTTTATTTGCTACAAAGTGAAGAGAATATTAAACAATTTAATACAATCTGGTTGTTTTCAAGCGAAAGTTGAAAAAGTGAATAATAGTGATAATTTTAGTTTTTTTTTTTTTTTTTTTTTTTTTTTTTATTTGGTTATTTAACGTCGGTCTATTTCTGCGACTGAGGCTAATCACCGACGCCGGGAGCACTCTACCCCTAACCGGAAATTTTGCCGAACCCACTGGTGTTCCAACTAGTGGTAGGGTTCTTTATCGAGCCTAACATCCATGGACTCGGGACCTCGGTTTTACGTCTCCTCCGAAAGACGGCATACCTACATTATACCTCGTGCTCATTGGTATAATGCCTGCGAGCTGTGATATGCTACTCCGCTGCAGGCTGTACGGGCTGCTTACACGACGGTCTTCCCAGTGGGCCGGTCACCCATCCAAGTACTAACCGCGCTCGACACTGCTTCACTGTAATTATAGCATCAGATGCTTTCCACTACAGTGCTGGGCCGACGCCCCAAATTTTAGTAGTTTTGTCGTATTTTTTTTCCTTCACGTTAAAGAGCATCGTCTGCTTTGGCCATTAGCTCTGTACTAAAAAATATTTCAAATTGAAGCTGTTCTATAACTTGTTATTAATTTGTAGAGCTTTTAAGTATGAAAATCTTTTTTTTTTCAAGTAAATATTATCTTCAATATTGTCATGGTTCTTTGTCTGTTATAGTTGGGACAATTGAAGATATGTTCTACATCAAATACACATTTGCAATGGTTGTCGATTTGTTCCTAACAAATAGTGAGAATGTGTTAACCGGCTATGGCCAACTCTTAGCCTACAAGCTATTACTTGTACTGTTCTGTTCTGCTCAGGGTCTTTAGATATTTTCATTTTGCTTCAGACGATTTTATTTCACTCATATGAACCGTGTAGTTGGACCATCGCTCTGGAATTGTGCCGTATTGTTTCTAATTATAATTGGTTCGTGTTTTTGAATGTAATTCCAGACATTAATCACAAGAACTTATCACAAATGTTCAAAATTTCGTCCTTGAACATCCAAGTATTTAGTAAACCTTTTTACCACACCTTCGTTTGTTGCACGCATAATCATTGCTACAGGGAGATAATTGAATGCATTGTGAACTCTACGTTCACAATCTTCTTTTATTGTTAGGGGATGGGAATACACCTATTTTTTTATGTAGCCCCATATAAAAAAATCTAAAGGGGTTATATCTGGTGACGATGTCCCCGAAAGGGAAGGGGCTCCATCGTGGAGGAAAAATATTTTTCTCTATTCATGCGATGGTAAACGATCTAATTTGTTTTTATTCCTCTCAATACATCAAGATATCTTTGACCAAAAATTATTTTCATCATAAAAGTGAAGAGCTACAGCTTGGTTGTCTCTGATCGTATCAAACTCCCATAGCTCTTGAAAACCATGTACTCTTGTTAAGTGTTGATTTTTTACGCTCCAATAATGCTAATCTTATAGCATCGTTAAGTGTTCAACTTGTCGCAGGTTTAAATTGTGTACGTAGGTTTTAAATCTAAGCTTAATGTACAAATACGGAAATTTTTGTGTATGTTAAATTTTATAATAATAATACACATTCAAATTAAGCCACTGCAAAGCTTTATAATTGAATGAAGAGTGTGCGCTTCTCCTTATACTAGTCTTACATTACAGTCTTTTTAAAGAAATTGCTGGCCGTTTTTGAATAATAATTGCGCATGCGTTCCAGCCATTTTCACTGCAACTTTCAAGCTTGAAAAATATAGAAATGTTCCTAATTTTCAAGGTTATTTACGCGCAACTTTACATATTTTTAGTAATTCTAGATTTTGACAACATAATTATTGTGTTGGTAATTCGGTATAATAGACGACTATAAAAAATAGAAGAAGAATGTTTCGAAAGAAAGTATCAGTTTTCTTTATTCGATGCTCAGTTTTTCTAACAACTTATCGAATGTAGGCTCATCCATTCTCAAGTAGTTTTTAAAGGCTTTCAAGTCGTTACAATCTTTGAATTCGTTTGTAATTCCTAAGTTTCCCATTGTTTTATTTAACCATGGTTTGTTCCAACAAGATCTATTCCTCCTGTTTTTAATCCGCCTTTTTATATAAGTGCAAGAACAGCAGTAGTAGTGACTGCTAGAAGTAAAACTTTTGTTTTTTCTGTATTCATTTTCAAAGTGAATTTTCTAATGTGATAATAATAATGTCAAATGTCAAAAAAATCTTGGAAAGTTGGAACAAATAGGCTGAAATGTAAGAAGACTGGATTTTAATTTTGCATGCAATTTATATTGCCTGCAATAAAGTTGCTGCAAAAAGGCTGTAATGTAAGACTAGTTTTAATCCAAATATAAATCTGATGAAGTCGCTGTAATCTTAGTGCTTTTTAATAATCTATGCTCAGAAAGCACATCGCCATATTATAATAAATATATTTTCAATAATCACCAGTAAATAACTAAATTTGTGAATTGCGGAATATGAAAAAAAATTAACGATTACATGAGAAATTAATTTACATTATCAACAATAACAACATTATTTGCTAAAATTCTTGAGAAGGCGATCAAAAAACGTTTCGTAAAATTTTGGAATAAACATAATTCCATTTCAGAGGAGCAGTTCGGATTAAGGGGAAGGGGTTTCAACGAACGATGCAATGGCAGTAGTCACAGATGGAATATACCGGTTACTAAATAAAAGTGAACAAAACTTTTGCGTGTTTCTTGATCTTTCCAAGGCGTTCGATACTGTAAATCATTGGATATTGCTTAATCTTATACGAAATTACCTAGAAGGTCGGGTTCATCAAGTAAAGATAGGTACCTGTTACAGTCACGAACAGAAAGTGGAGGATGGACTCCCACAGGGCACTCTCCTTGGACCAATTCTATTTCCATTTTATATAAACAGTCTACTTACTATTGAGAGCAGTGGAAAAATTTACAGTTTTGACGATGACAAAGCCAAAAATTTGGACGATCTGAAAAAGAAAGCACAAAACGATTTATCTCACTTAGTAAACTGGTTTAATCAAGTGCTACTTATCATAAATTTTGACAAAACACATTTTATACCATTTGCTAATCATACTTCAACACTACCCTCTTATCAAATTTTAAGCATACAAAACCAGAATGAAGTAGTTGAGATAAATTCCGTTAAAGGAGGAGGCAGCCGGCTTATGGAGAAATGGGCTTCGGTGAAATATCATGAATTGTTAGTATATTGTAGTTGACGACTTTCTGAACAATAGTGTCCATGGGCCCAACTGAATCCTATGACTAGTTTCAGAGATACAAGGTGTTGGAATTGGAAAATAGCCATTTTTCAAAAGCATGTATTTCTTATTTTCTTCAATATATCAAGAATTTCTTCCTGTGATAGTGCTCTGATTACACTTAATATCAGTCCCTTATGAGAGAAAGTTTCATTTGCTACAGGGATACTCAAAAATTAGAAAAACCTAACGTTGACTTGAAATATAATCCAACTTTCAGGAATTTCAATATCTGGCTAGATTTGCTTCTGGTTGGTTTATAATAACCTAAACATTTTTTACAGGGCGAGTCAGATAGTTGATCGCCCTGTATCCTACATTTGATAAAATTTTATATACTTTTTATTGCATGTTAGTAGGTGACATCAAGTCATTTTGAAATATATATAATATACAGGGCTATTCAAAAGATATGTATAATAGAATATCCAAGAATCGATTTTTTTTTGGAAATCTCCCTGTAATTGAATATTTCCTTGGTGAATTTCTGTGATACTTTCATACTACTTTTGCTTTGAGTTTGTTGGTAGGTTGTAAAAGTTTTGTCAACTTGCTATGACAATATGACAATATGATGACAAGCCTATCATTATTTTCTTCATAATATGTATATCGGTATTTTTGATGCTGTTTACGTTATACCATGATCGACATATACATAAAAACAAACAAAATAATTATAAGCTGATCTTGATATCGGAAAAAACAATTAACATAAACATGTCGAAACTAACTGAAATTACTCAAGGAATTCAAAGTTCTACAATATCTGGACCATGATCTATGTTTTCTGGTGCTATCCTTTCAGCTGCATACGTTATTTTATTTAGGAGATGAGTAGATGGATGTTTCACATTCTGTTCGTATCTGGCATAACCCAAAAACCATAAAACACTGACCACATGGACACATGTACCTAAAGTTCTAGCTCCCGACTTACAAGTACAATAATAGTGAAGTTCCAAAGGTTGATTTTCGATATCATATCATCATATTGTCGGGATAAAAAAACTGATCATAGCAAGTTGACAAAACTTCAACATCCGATCAACAAACTCAAAGCAAAGGTTGTACGAAAGTATCACAGAAATTCACCAAGGAAATATTTAATTACAGGGAGATTTCCAAAAAAAATCGATTCTCGGATATTCTATTATACATATCTTTTGAATAGCCCTGTATATTATATATGAATTATATATATTTCAAAATGACAGGATGTCACCTACTAACATGCAATAAAACGTATATAAAATTTTATCAAATGTAGGATACAAGGCGATTCAACTTTCTGACTCGCCCTGTAAGAAATGTTTGCATATCTCATTATTATAAACCAACCATAAGCAAATCTAGCCAGACATTGAAATTCCTGGAAATTGAATTATATTTCAAGTCAACGTTCCGTTTTTCTAATTTTTGAGTAACCCTGTAGCAAATGAAACTTTCTCTCATAAGGGACTGATATTTAGTGTAATTAGAACACTATCACAGGACAAAAATTCTTGATACATTGAAGAAAATAAGAAATACATGCTTTTGAAAAATGGTTATTTTCCAACTTCAACACCCTGTATCTCTGAAACTAGTCATAGGATTGAGTTGGGCCCATGGACACTATTGTTTAGAAAGTCGTCAACTACAATATACTAACAATTCATGAAATTTCAACGAAGCCCATTTCTCCTTTATTAAATATCTTGGTGTAGTTGTGGACCAACATCTGAAATGGGATGAGCATGTGATTGCGGTTTAGAAAACGTTAAGATACATGCTATTTAAATTTAAATGTTTAAAAAATACTTAGGTATAAACTATTTGAAGATAATCTACTATTCACTTGTAGAATCTCGATTGCAATACGGAATTCTGGGTTGGGGAGGGATTCTCCAACTTACTTGAATAGAATAAAAGTATTGCAAAAATGGTACTGAAGATAGTTTTTAATAAACCATAGCTATATCCCACAATTCAATTATTTAAGGAAAGTGGTGTTATTTCTATTTTACATTCTGTCCGTAAAGTATGGAACAAATTCATTTTTAGCTAAACAGGCCATTTTAAGAAATAATCTCCTGAAACACGTCGATTTTTGATTTTAATTTACCGTATTTTAAAATAATAATCTAATATACAGGGTGAATTACTTTCGAGTAATGACGTTATCGTCCTTTTTTTTTAAATGGAACACCCCCATTCTGTCTCAATTTTCGGATTACTCCAGCTGAGCTGATTCCAAAAATGTATCACATGTTGATTCCAATTGGTACAGGGTGGACAAAAATACAATAAATTTGTGTGTGCTAATAAAGTAACGCGTAATATTCTTTATTAGTTAAATTAACAATATTATCAAAAATACTTATTGTCTAGCGGACAGAATATGATGAAATATATGACTTTATAAATGTTCGAACTGCAGCTCTTGCTTCATCTGACAGTAACCAAAACGGTGTACAAATTCTTGTTGAACCTTGTTTATCGTGTCTTGAGAAATATTCTTCATTGATGTCCGAATTATCTCTTTTAATTCTTGAATATCTGCTGGTTTCGTTTGATACACAACATTCTTCAGATGGCACCTCATAAAATAATCCAAAGGATTGAAATCTGGTCACCTCGCTGGCCGTTCAATAGGTCCACGTCCACCAGTCCACCTGTTCGGAAAAATTTCATCTAGGTACCTTTTAACATCTACAGCATAATGTGGAGGTGCACCATCCTGTTGAAACCATAAACTTTCATCAAAACCTCCAGGATTACTTTATGAGCACACACTAAACTATTGTATTTTTGTCCCCCCTGTACCAATTGGAATCAACATGTGATACATTTTTGGAATCAGCTCAGCTAGAGTAATCCGGAAATTGAGACAAAATGGGGGTGTTCCATTTAAAAAAAATGACGGTGAATTCACCTAGTATATTAGATTATTATTTTAAAATACGGTAAATTAAAATCAAAAATCGACGTGTTTCAGGATTATTTCTTAAAATGGTCTGTTTAGCTAAAAATGAATTTGTTCCATACTTTACGGACACACAGTGTATTGCTAAGTATGTGTACAATCATAAAAACATGCTTAATAAAATAGAGAACAAATATGAAACGCGCCGCATTCAAATGCCCGTAACAAATAAATCAGTCGGCCAAAGAAATTTTTCATACATAGCTGCCAAACTGTATAATTTTTTGCCACAAATGTACAAATTATATATTTTTTCATTAAATAAAGTGAACCTCTTTAAGAAAAGTATTATTTATCTATTTATTTATTTTTAATACAATATCCAACGGGACACGCCCAATTCCAGGATAAGGTGAACAAACACAAATATGTTCTACATAACAAAATACTACATAAAAAAAGAAAAAAAGTGTGTGTTCAGCTTGCCTATTTCAGCTTTGAAATGAATATACAAAATTACAAACTTACAATGTTATAATGTTATAACCCCACTATAAGAATTAGATTTAAGTAGTTAAAAATGCATATTTAATTGTGGACAATTGACAGTTAAAAATATCTATTTTTGTTTCGATATTTGAATAATTATAAATCATCTTGTATAGATGAGACGACTTATATACGTTTGTCCTGTAATTGTTCTGATAAAATAATTGGTTTTGGCGAGAGTTGACCCTAGGAACACGAAGATATAATAAATTATTAATATAAATGCAGTCCACCTTATAATTAATAATTTTAAACAAAAATATTACAGATTGCATTACTCGTCTTTTAATTAGGCTCTGTGCGTGAAAACGGTCATAAAAGTATTCCTGATCGATACCTCTTGCAGGATAAACACCATCTATCATGAAGCAAGCTGATTTGAAAAAACGTCTTTGGATACGTTCCAGTAACGTTATGTGATTATTATATATATTAAACGTTTTATTTATTTATTCATTTGAGAAACAAATAGGCAGAGCCTTTTTACATGTTTCCCTTTAACAATGGTACTAAAATACAAATAAAAAATAGATACAAGAAAGTTATTAAAAAAAAATAAAAACAAAGAATGTACAATAATAAAAAAAATAAAATACAATAAAAATGCAAAAGAAAAAGAAAGAAATTACTATAATTGTAAAGAAAAGTAGATCAGTTCAACCATAAAATATCCTCAATTATAAATAAATATTTATAATCAATAAATATTTATAATTGATTTGGATATATATGATGTGGATAAGTTGATTGAGGGGTGAGCTCTGTACATTTTCCCCTACAACTGTTGGTTCGGGATATCTCTTTAGTATATTCGTAGTCTGTATATTTTTTTTCTATTCATTATTTGAATTTAGTATTTATTTATATTGGATTTTTCTTAACAAATCTCAAACTGAATAAACTTATATTATTATTATTATAACAATTCCCGAAATATGGATTCCCATCTTAAAAACCATTGGTGATTTCCATCTTGTCTTAAATTATAGTTCTACGAATGCAAATCCTACTTAAGAAATCATATATTTCTTTTTAAAATGTAAGTTTAATTTCATAATATTTAGTAAGAAACTGAATTGTTACTGAATTTAATTAATATTCTTGTGAAATTAAACCTGAAACTGTGACTTCTGGAATTGATGACCGTTTCTTGAAAGTTGTAGAGGTATTTCCATTACATTAATTATATTCTACAAAATCCATGGCAGTACTTTCAAAATTTTGAAACATAATATTTTAATAAATATACACGAAAGCCAAAGTGAATGCTTATATTTTTTGTTAGTTTTCTTAGGATGAGCAAATAATCTACAGGGTGATATATTAGTGCGATACAGTCCAATATCTTGTAAATCCCACAAGTGATTTAACTAAAATTTTGAAATTAGTCGCAATTGTACAGCGTATTCCAAAACGCCGTGTCAGATCAAACGTACATTTTTTTCATTTTACTTCAAATTTAAATTTTGCTTAACTTCGCTATTACTATATGAGATTGTAATCGGTTATACAGTGTATTTAAAAAGTTCTGACCACTTATTGCTGGAAATCAAGATGAGTACAACGCCCCGTATACTTTGAACTGCACAATTAAAAATTAATATCTTACAGCTATATGTCTGTAATTATAATTCACTCGACCTCCTTCCCTATATATAGAAATATACAGTGCTTTTCAGATAAAAGTATCCACCTTTAATAACTTTTGTAATACTGGTATTTAGAAAAAATCCAAAAACACGTCAATTTATGTTGGAAGGGGCAAGCATTATGGCTTATTTAAACTTACTGGAAAAGCCACCCCCTCACCCCTAGCAGCATCCCCTTTATTTTTTTAAATTACTTTTCATATTTTTTATGTAAAATTTGGATACTCCTCTTTGAGCTGATTTAAAAAATGTATAATACTTGTAGGTTAAAGTGGTTAGTTTATGATATAAACAATTTTTCTTTTAAGAGCACAAATTTTACTTATTATTTACTTTCACCTTATTTGCCTGTACTAAAATGGGTTGTACAACAGTTCAAACTCTTTAATCTTTTTAATTGCTATTTATTCTACTTAAAAAATCCAAACAACAAAAAACTCTACTTTTTATTAAAGTTTGACATTGTCAACTAGAATTTTTAGTCACTATTGATAGTGTAATTTGATACATTATTTATTTTGTTTCTCTGAAATGGTTTACTCTTTGCAAGAAAGAATTGAAATTGTAGGTTTATACTACCAAAATAATAATTGTGCAAGAGCTGCTGCTAGAATATTTAACGAATTACATGACGGAAGACATGCAACTCATAAGTATGTAATTCAACTGATGGAGAAATTTACCACAACAGAGTCTGTTTGCAATAAAGTGCATAAGCGAGAGGGACTCGTAAATAACGAAGCAATCCAAGTGGCAATTTTAGGGCAAGTCAGCTTAGAGGCTCAACAACCCCAATCGTTGTCAACAATAAGTAGAGCGATCGGTGTTTCATCTTCTACAGTTTTCCGAGTTCTACATAAATTCAAGTACCACCCATACAAAGTTAAGTTGGTGCAGGAGTTGAATAAAGATGATTTTGATCGTCGTCTGGAGTTTTGCGAATCAATGACGCAAATTATCAATAACAATCCACAATTGTTAAACAATATTTGCTTTTCTGATGAATGCTCATTTTCATTAAATGGCTTAGTAAGTAGGCATAATTGTAGATATTGGGCTGAAAGTGATCCACATATTATGCGTGAATTCCATACACAACATCCCCAAAAGTTAAACGTTTGGTGTGGTATCCTAGGTGACCACATTGTCGGACCTTTCTTCATCAACGGAAATTTAAATGGTGAATCATATCTTGAGTTACTCAGGGAAGGGGTTGACCCACGTATTACAACAATAATAGAAAATGATGATAACCTTTCCGAAGATTTACTGGTATTTCAACAAGACGGAGCTCCCCCACACTATGCTATGCCTGTCCGACAATTTTTAAACGAAACATTCCCCGCTCGTTGGATAGGTAGAAGGGGGCAGATGATGGAGTGGCCACCTAGGTCACCGGATTTAACACCCCTAGACTTCTTTTTATGGGGGTATTTAAAAACAAAAGTTTATGCTACCCAACCAGAATCTCTGGATGATTTACGAGAGAGGATAGAAAATGAATGTCGACAATTAAATCCAGCCGTATTAAGCAATGTCAGAGAGGCATTTCAAAATAGATTATACCATTGTATGGAAGTGAATGGTACTCATTTTGAACACTTATTGTAACTTCATAATAAATAGCACAGTTAAAAAGATTAAAGAGTTTGAACTGTTGTACAACCCATTTTAGTACAGGCAAATAAGGTGAAAGTAAATAATAAGTAAAATTTGTGCTCTTAAAAGAAAAATTGTTTATCTCACAAACTAACCACTTTAACCTACAAGTATTATACATTTTTGAAATCAGCTCAAAGAGGAGTATCCAAATTTTACATAAAAAATATGAAAAGTAATTTAAAAAAATAAAGGGGATGCTGCTAGGGGTGAGGGGGTGGCTTTTCCAGTAAGTTTAAATAAGCCATAATGCTTGCCCCTTTCAACATAAATTGACGTGTTTTTGGATTTTTTCTAAATACCAGTATTACAAAAGTTATTAAAGGTGGATACTTTTATCTGAAAAGCACTGTATATTTAAGATCTATTCTTGACGCAACTCACCTTAAAACGATATACTATGCTTAAGTACAATCTCGACTGCAATATGCCATCCTCAGTTGGGATGGTTTACTTGATACTCACCTAAAAAAAAAAGAAAATATTGAAAAAAAATACTTACAATAATGTACTACAACAGAAGAGATAATCCATCGAACTGTATATTCAGAGATTCACTAGTACTTGATATACGACAATTATACATGTATAACATTTTACTATTCATTTACAAAAATAAAAATATCCTTCAAAATCTTGAACATTACCAGGGGGCTTATTTTCGTTTCAATCGAATTTGATTCGAATGCGACCTCACGTCAAATTTTCGAATGAAATGCAAAAAGTGTATTTTCGTGTAATAGAAATTGGTCCGTATGCGAAATTTTTCAATCGATTTATGTCGACTGGGTTGGAACCAATCGAATTAAAAATCCGTGCTCGAATTTGAGTTTTGAGCATGCGCAAAAGCGATTCTCTGACTTTTCCGACTTTCAATTTTGACTTTTACTTTGGTAAGGTTATGATTGTTGTTTGTTGATATTATAATTTTGATAAATGTTATATATTAATAATGGATGATGCGATAATTAATTTGGCGGCTATAGGAGCACTTGAAGAGGCCGAAAACTTGGCACAACACGGCCGAGTATTAAACGAGCAAATTGACCCGTTTGAAAGTCTTGTAGAAAATAAATTCATAAAAATTTATAGATTAAACAAGGCAACAGCCGAGCAAGATGTTACTCTTGATTTGCAGTGAAATGACCGCTTCTTTCCTTTTCCATTTATAAAAATGTATATTTTGCTAATTATTGAAACTGACACTTCAAAACTTCAAACTTTAAACACAAGGCAGGAATATTGCAGGGTTATTAGAACTCTACAGTTGGTACCGTATAAATTGCGACGTTGTCATGTATGGTCATTCGAATTTCAATTCCGCATACGAATTTTAATTCGATGACGTCTCGAAAATACGTTAGGCCAATATCAATCGAATTGTTTCATTCGAAATCATTCGAACACGAAATATTTCGACTGAAAACGAAAATACACCCCCAGGAATAAAACTGAGGGTAACGTACAAGTCACTATTAGTGTGTCACTATAGTTGCTAGGGAACAAATTTATTGAACAGGGTAAATGCTGAATAAATTCGCTCTCCGTTTCCTTGAATCTATTCATTGAATGCGCAAGTGTATTGCCTTGCTGAAACTGGACTTTTTTTTCCCTGAACCTGTTCTTTTCGTGAAAATTTTCATACTGAGGTTATTCAAAAGATCCAAATAAAATTCAGATTCGATTGCTGCATCTTCCTCAAGATAATCAACACAATAGCCTTTGCATCCCCAAAAAATCCTTACTGTTCTAAACTCTTCACTTGCTGTGGTGCTTCTGTCCACTGTACGTTCTTTCCGACTTCTATTATTAAAGTAATCTGAGTAAAACTTTGTTACTTTTAGAGTAATATGATATAGTGCAATACATCGTTAGATACTTGCAAATAGGACTAAAGGAGCTACTAGTCTCTGAGACTTTCCTTAGGAACTAAGTAGAAGTAAGGGGGCACAATAGATCTTTTAGGTCTCAGTGAATGTTACCCCAAAATACATACATACATACATAGATACTCGCAACAAAGATTCATATTTTCAAACTAGATATTTTTGTTTACGTCCACTTTTAGCTGTTAAAATGGTTGTCAGTTATTTAGCGTTAACAAAAAAATAAGTTTATGAAAAAGATCCAGTGAATTTACTTACTGGTTACAATAATATATGAAGCTGCGAGTTTATGCAGTTGAACTATAAGTTTGCCAGACTGATCAAAAACCGAATTAGAGTCTGCAAGTGATAAAAATTATTATTATTACATATAAACAAGGGCAGAGGAACAAGTTCCTATATTACCCAAGGACTGAAGATAAAATGCAAATCATTTACCTACTAGGAAATTAATAAAAAAATTGAAATGAACAAAATAATGAAAAAAGAGAAGATAGTAAAACAAAGGTACAGTAACTCGTGTTTAGATAATAATTGGAAGGCGGTCCAGTCTATTATTAAATATGTTGGTGAAAAAAGCAGGAAGAATGTCAACATCGAGATTATTCCAGGCGTCAAAAACTCTATTAGTCAAAAAATTTTGTCCTCATCTGGTCACAAAGTTTTCTTCTTTAAGTTTTAATTCGTGTCCTCTGAGCCGGTTGTTTTGGTTTAATGGAAATATCATGGAAAGGTGTCCAAAGTTGAGCTTAAATATTTTAAATGTGAAAATATCAACGATCACAACGAAGTTCAAAAGAAGTGAAGTTAAGCTGGCAATAACAACTCTCTTTAGACGTAATAGAGGAACTCACTGATGTTCATCTCAAAAACTCTATAAAACGATATCGGAAACTAACAATTTGTTTTGTGATTTGAACATTTTTCTTTGGAATAGTTAACGATTCTGGTAGAAACTCAAAATATTGATTCGATCTTGGCAAACACGAGTTGTTAGGGCTGTTGTTCACTCATGTAAACCATGCTTATAGAATGTCGTTAAGCTTTATTAATCTCTGCACTAGTTAGGGAGTGATTAAAAGCTCCCGTGGGACAAATGCCACCTACTTTCTTCCGTAAATTACTTCCAATGTTGGAAGTTCTGTTCATTCAACATGTAAATATTTTAAGCAACATTTTCTATTATATTTATATGAATGTTCAATTTCAGTAATTCATATACGTTCTAGCCAGTCAAACCATTACTCTAGTGGGAATAATTATTCCAGCGAGAATTATTTAATCTACATTGTTTTTATTGAATAGAAACCACATGATAACTTATTTCCTTGTTCTGACGCATCTGTCATATATTTTTAAAAAATTCGTTAAAAAGTTATTTTGATTGTAGCATCAAAAAATAATGTATCGAATACTACACGAGAGTTCGATAAATTAGATAATAATTCTCCAGGCCTTTTCTCATACTTGTTGCCATTTGGCAATAGCCACTCGAGCCCTTCGGGCTCTCCTTACTATTGCCTGGCAACAAGTTTTCTAAAATCTGTCAAATTATTTTCAATGTATTCTCACTCTCTTGTGATATTTCTACAGATAACACACATGTACATTTGAATGATTTTCAGCTGTTCTGATGTTTCAAGGAAAGCAGACGACACCTTGTGAAAAACGGCCAGCAGGCTTCAGGCAGAGTAAACTCAAAGACAACTTCCTGGTAATCACGCATAAATCTATGTAATTATATTGTCTTAAATACTGTTTTTCATTGCATCCCAATCTGGGGAATAACATGAATATTGTCGAAAGAGTACAGGTTGAATTTTTAAATCGCTTGTTGATTCTCAACTTCACACCACTACATATGGTGGTGAAAAGTGTTGAAGAAAGAACGAGATACAGACTATGTAGAGAGGGAATCATTAAAAAAAAAACACCTCCTTACTTCTTAAAATTCAAAAAACTTGGGACATGCCACAAGATGGTATGATGAAAAGGTATAACTTTTCAAAGAAATTCGTTACGGAATTAAGCAACAAAAAGGAAAGGGATCCAAATACCATTACCAGACTTGGAAAGAGTGCCATTCAATGGTACACAGACGGCTCAAAAGCAATAGTAGGAACTGGGATAGGAGTGTACGGGCAAGGAACCAAACACTCTGAAAGCTTGGGGAAGGCTTAGACAATCAAATATTCTTTTGGGTGACTACAACCTGTTTAGATCAAATCAATGCATAAGTCAAAGTAAAACTGCACTAGAAGTTTTAACAGAGATCCTAACGGGACATTGTTTCCTGGATGGGTACCTGAAAAAGCACATAATAGTGGAGGAGGCGGAATGTAGATTTTGTGGCATGTAAGAAGAAACCTCTATCTACATACTTGCGAATTGCACAGCAATTCAGAATCCTAGGACACAGCACCTAGGAGATTATTGTATAGAAGAGGGACATTTACCTAAGTTGATGCCTGCAGATATACTGAAATTCTTCCGGGAAATGGACCTAAGGAGCTACTAGTCTCTGAGACGTTCCTCAGGAACTAAGTAGCGGGCACAATAGATCTTTTAGGTCTCAGTGAATGCCACTCCATCATACATACTTACATACATCATACATGACCCAAAAAAACACCAGATTACGAATAGAAACCGGTGCGAGTTATATGTCCTACTTGATATTAAGCGACTGCGTAAAGTTTCTGGTGAAACTACTTTGTATGAGATGAGGAATTATAGATATCCTAAGATTTGTTTCCTACGGCTAATTCAGTTAGCAAGTGATGGTGACAATAAGTTCAACTGGGTAGCAAAAATTAGTTCATTATTTACCTCTGCTGGTTGTGATAGTGATATATTCAATTACAGTTTCATTCCTAAGACAACAACAAATACGCCATATGTTCAAGGAAGATCTGAATCGGTTAGAAAAGTTCTCATTCATGTTGTTTCACCAAAATCTTCGTGTTTCCCGTGTCACCAGACCATACTTTCAATTCAGGTTACCTATTTACAAGTTTAATAGGTCATACAATTCACACAAGTACGACAAAGATAAAATGTACAACACTACTTGAAAGAGAGAGCCAAAAATTGGTCTTCGTGTGAAACGTACAATTAGATTAGTTCCCTCTACCAAGACAAGTGCGCGTGCGTGTCTGTTCATTGGTTAGGTCAGGTTACTTATAGCTTATATTATATCAGTTTCATTTATGTGACGCAGTTTTCTATGCCACTTCATTATTTCACTTTCTCCGACATTATTTGTAATTTGTGTTCTACTAAAAAATTGTGTAGTATAACTCATTCTATCTTGTGGCTTCCAGTATGGTTTTTCCATTACTATATTTTATCAGCGCTCTTGCTTTAGTAAAATGAGCAGTTTTTATCAGTTATTTTAGCAGCTGACATAAAATTTCCGGAAACCTCTGGTACATATAAAGTTTCATTTAATTTGGAAGTATAATTTTCTGTCTTCACTAACTCTTTCTTTTCCTTGAACTTCTGTGGTGTAACTGTACTACACTCAAATGTGAAGTGCATCCACTATCTAAACACCAGAGCTCACTTTTAATGGAGTCAGTTGACGTTAAACAAATTGCTTCAACATAAAAGTTTTTCAAATTGGCTCCTTCGTTTTTCTTTCTTGCATATTTAGTTTTATGTAACGTTGATCAACATTCGGTTGCCTTGTGAACAGTTTTTTTCACATTTGTTTATTTCAAATTCAAAAGCTTCATTCTTGTTAATAAAATGTTAAAGATCTTCACCATAGAAGGCTTCTTGCGGTTTATAATCATGACCATTATTTTTTCTGGCTTCAAATTCTTCTATAATTTTTCCTTTCTAGTTCCAATAGCAATTCTGAAATTTTCAAAACATGCTGGCAGACTGTACAAAAGGGTAACACTCAACAATTCCAAACCAAAAAGGACATGGGGAGCTGAGTGACTAGCGGTCAGGAGATTATAAACACGCATTTTCTCCCTCCTTCTGTTAGTATCCACACAATTGAAATGTTTAGTGTACTTCAAACTGTTTTCAAGGTATCACTCATACCATCAAAACTGCTGCCGTTCATGATATCTAGCAACATGTAAATGCCCATGATGTAACTCGCTTATTTAGTTTCCTTCTAACGTTGGAATAACTGGCAATGAAACAGGCTAAAGCTACTTCCAGCAAAATTTCAATTACTTAAATCAAACTGAGCAAGGATTTCGAATCCGGAGTGAGCAATATAATCCACGAATCCTGGGAAACTATTTGTACCCACCTGTATGAGATCCAACCCACTCTTCTTAGACAGAGGGTACACTTACATATGGTCACCTGCCAACTACACAGAGGACAAAATTCGAAGTAAACTGTACAAGACGTACTCAGCCGTCTCGACCAGATAAACTGTTGATCAAGGTCCTGAAGGATACCATCTTAATAAACAAAATACAATTTTCTTGATACCTTTGTACTGTGCTAATGGTCATTTGTATTTGGGTGAGTTATTTTTTGATACTTTTATTTACTACAGCAGAAGGAATCCCTATAAAAATAATTTTAAGTCGACGACTATGCTTATAATTAATTATGAGACACATTTTTTATTAAATCGAAAACACCCATTTAAATTAAATACAGAAAGAATTTTTACTTATACGTTTTGCAACTTCGAGTCGGTCAACCAAGAAGTAAAGGTGAGTTTTATAAATTTTTTTCACATAAATCCGTTATTATCTCAAATTAAGAAATTGCGAAAAAGGACCACCATTTAATTTGAAATCACAGTCATATAAGTATCATTCTAATTTTAAGGTTGGTGTAAGAATTTCTTGAAGTTTGTTCTTATATAAAATGTGCTCCGTTACAATTTTTTTTAAACATTTACTGTAATTTTACAATCTACTTCATCACAAGAGTGTTTAGTAAAAGGGTTGTATGTTATCGAGCTTGGAAGTGAAATGTCCATTGGCATTTTCTCTTATACAACACTAATCACTATTACTGTTGCTGAAGAAGATCTTCGGGCCAGTTTTTATTTAATCTTTGGTTGGTTGGTCCATCGTTGTACAAGTTTTCTATTCTGTTGTTTGGGTGGCCAGTCAGTCTCATTTGGTAATTGATGGAAACTGTTCTAATTACTTCTGTGACATACGAAATTTACAGGTCTTCATGGAGAGTTTGATTGCTAATGTACCAGGGAGCATTAACAATTGATCGCAGCGTTTTCGACTGGAATCTTTGGATTGTTTTTATTCTGGTAGGTTTTGCACAGTCCCACAGTTGCACACCATATGTTCAGATAGGTTTCAGCATTACTTTATATAGCAGCAGCTTGTTTTTGGTTGATAGTTTGGATTTTCGGCCCAGTAGCCAGTACATTTGTTTGGATTTGATGTCTAGCTGCCTTCTTCTTATTTGTACATGTTTCTCCCAAGTTAATATCCGATCTAGATGCACGCCCAGCTATTTCACATCACTTTTTACTGGTACTGGGACACCATCAATGGTAACTGGTAGGCAATTGTTGTGGCAGGTAGTGAAAGTCACCTGAGCAGATTTGCCATTCTCCATTTTCTATACCAGGCATTCAATTGGTTCAGATGAGTTAGCATGTTTGTTGGAGAGGTGACTGGATTACTATCTACAGAAAGGATGCCAACATCATCTGCAAAGGCGGCTATCTTAGTGTTGTCTGTTTCAGGCAGGTCATTAGTGTACAGGAGGTAGAGGAGTGGTCCTAACACGTTTCCTTGGGGCACGCCAGATTTTATAGGATAGCTGTCTGATAGTGAGTCATTGTGTTTGACTGAGAAGTGTCTTTCAGTTAGGTAGGACTTCAACAGGACGTACAAGCTGTTGTTAAGGGTATCTTTTACTTTATGGAGCAGACCTGCAAGCCATACTTTTTCAAAGGCCTGCGAGACGTCTAGGAATACTCCGTTGCAATACTCTTTTCTTTCTAGAGTTTGGCCGATGATGTTGACCAATCTGTGAGCTTGATGGGTGGTAGACATGTTCTCTCGGAATCCAAAGTGGTAGTTGGGTAGGATGTTTGCTAGGTCATATTCTTCTTGGAAGTTTTACAAATATTTTGCTAGGGATGGGTACTAGACTGATTGGTCTGTATGAAGTTGTTTCTTGTGGGGGTTTACCGTTTTTGTGGATCAATATTATGTGGGCGTATTTCCATATAACAGGAAAGTAGCTTAGGCTCAGTATTGTAGATTGTTGTAAGAAGGACAATGGCTTTTCTAGGCATCTTCTTGAGAACTTGTGCGGTTATCAGGTCGTAGCCCGCTGCTTTCCTGTTGTTGAGTTTCCGTATTTCCATTTTGACTTCCTCTGGGCTAATGGGTTTAATGGGTAGTGACATTTGGCTCGGCACGTCCAGGAGTTCATCAATGTTGTTGTCGTAACTAGTTGTTGCCTCTGGCGGCTCGAAAACATGCAAAAGATGGTCAATTTTGATGGTAAATTAAACTCGCGAAATATCGGGATCATCAAATTATTATTAAGTACTTTGAAGAATAAATGTTTTATGCAGTTTAAAGTAGTGTAGTACAATTTGGGAATAAATAAAGACCAATGTGAATAAAATATTTTGATGAATGTAAATTAAGTTTAAAATATAAATATGATCAGTAAGATATGTTTATGTACGATATACACCGGGTGTCCCATGACGTTTTGATAATTCATTATTTCGAAAACTGTTTAGATAACCAGTATGAAATTTGTCAGCTCTAAAGAGTCGGAAATGTTACCGTATTCTATTTTACATCCGGTCACGTGATCCAAAAAAATTCTGATGGTTCAATACAAGTCGACCCAAGTTAATGTGACACATTTTAAACGCTTATAAGTTCTAAAAAAAATAAGATAGAAACAAATGGCTTTCGCAGGTCAGTTTCAAATGTGTTGAATCTGATAAGGATTACTAGTTTCTTCACTTTAACCAAACCTCTGACTGGTGGTGCCGAACTAATCAATTGATCAGTAAATAAAAATCTCATTCCAAATCCCGCCTTAAGAAAATGTATAAGTAAGAGTTGAATCGAACAAAATTCTTTTATATCAATATGTTCAAATTTTAATAACACATTTGGAACTGTTGTAAGTTGGGACAGAAGGAGGTTCGTGAGTTATAAATAATAAAAAACAATGGGAATATTGATAAATTACCTTGTATGTGGGATATAAAGAACGATGAATGCATAAAATAAGGTTATTTAGAATCACTTTGATGCGTCCCATTTACCTCTGATGTGTATCCCAATTTAGCAACCTGTATAAAGATACATTTTACAGACAAAACTGATGGTTGTGTCATCTTTTTCAAGTGTATTTGTGATCGAAGAATTTCAAGAAACGGTTATCTGTAGTTCAGAATTCAACATCCATTTCTTCTACGAAATCATTGATGATTGTATAATTACAATTCCAAAAAATAAATGTGAATCTAGGACAAATATCATCATGATAGTTTAAGATTTAATTAAAAATATTACATAAATTTCACAACTCAACAAGCAAAACATCAATCGATTAAACATTTTTCACCGATATACCAATATAAATGACAAATAACATTTTTTTTCAAGTTAAATCTCAATTAAATAGGTTTATTTTAAAAAAATGATGATCTCAATGTTTTTTTACATTAAAGATGTTTATGTTTTTTTTTTAATGTAGATATGCACGTATGTAAAACTGAAGATCAACTTATTTCACCCCAGTGATAAAATAATTTGTCATTTCTTAACACTGATGATAAAATAAAACAATTTCGTCAACGAATTCAATTTCAAATTAATGAGTTTTGAATCTGAACAGCAAAATTAATATTTTTCTGATCACACCATTTCAAGAAACGATCGTATGAAAACTCGTACTGTCGCTTTGACCCACTAGGCAATAATTCAAAAGCAGCTTTATTGGCATCTTTTTCCATTTTCGATGGTAGAAATTCATTTTCTTAATCAACGAAAAAACGAGAAAGACTAATTCGTGATTTATTGTCTTTAGTTGTCAACAAAGACAAATCAACAAAGAAATCAACAAATTCGGTTTTTGTTTATCTCGGCAACTTGTTTCATGAATATATTAGATGAAATTGGATTCAAAACTGATAATCTCGAGGCTATTATTTTATCGATCAATTACAGTAAAATATGGGTTAATTTGGACTTTTTATGGTGTTTTTTAAAAAAACAGTGTATGCTATTCCTGCTAAAAGTGATTTTATTTATATCACAAAATAAAATATCACTTTTAGTACTTATATTATAAATAATAATTATTTTCCGCTTAAACTGCCAAACATCTTGTAATTTATAATTTTTGTTTTACAGAATGAAACACTTACTTCTTCTCGTATTTGTTGCCAGCTGTTACGTCGCATCAGAAGCAGGAAAATGTTCAAGGCCAAACTTGACCAGAAACTCAGCCTACATCTATAGTACTATTGGTAAAGTTCCCGTCAAAATCAGCAGATGTCTATTCAATGATACAAAAGAAGCATATTCTGACATTTCCGATAATTGCGTGAAAGCTTTCCAATCAGGCGTTTTCGTAGATAAATGGTCTGGAGCCAATAAACTCGCAGAAGTAGGTTCACCAATTGTATTAGAAGAATATGTTTCCAGAGCTGATTTGGTGAAGAACGAAGTAGGACTTAGATCTGGCAGTGTTTGCAGATATGACAGAGGATTTTGTTATGACCCCACCGAAACTAATACATATGCAGTGGTTTGGGAAATATTAAGCAGACCCAAAGTGCAATGTCCAGATCAACTTTTCAAAGTTTTTGAAGGAGACGTAGACTTCTGGGATTTCCCACAAGGATTGAGTTATTTATTCTACTACGACAACTTCGCTGATGAAGCTTTTTCTTTGGGTCTGAAATCGAAAGGTCATTGTCAAGATACTGATGTTTGGTATACAGAAGAAGGTTATATTGTTTCTAAGAAACCGTTAACTGCGAAAAACATGGACGGACTTGCAGCTCTTAAAACGAGGCCCAGTGTTAAAGGAGGAACAAAAGGAGGAACAAAAGGAGGAATTAAGGGAGGTGTTAAAGGAGGAAGAATCACAGCTTCGCCACCAAGTTACTTCTATTTGAGGTCTAAGAAAGTTGTCAGTGAAAGTATTTTGAAGAACTGTGACATTTTATCATCAACACTAAAAGAAGCCATTGAAGAAATTGACTCACAGTATTTGGAAGATTCTCAAAATTTACATTTGCTCTTAAAACGCTACTACGAGCTAGTTGAAAACACCAAGGAAGAAATATTGGATATTATTCAGAGAGAGAGTAACCTAAATCTTACATTGGAACTCAAGCAAAAACTTACAGACTTATCCAAACAGTTTGATATTATCACACATAAAATTACCGACATTGAACAGATTTTAGAAAGTGCTGGAAACTTGAAAGGAATAAGGACAGATGTTGATAAATTGGCTCTTGAAATATCTAAAATTTTAAAGAAAAACGGAGAATACGATGAACTGCTTGAGCAAATATCATTGTCTATAAAGCAACATAATCAAGCTTTAGATGATAAAGGTTTGAAATTGAAGAATCTCTCAGAAAAATTGGAAGAGCTTCAAACTTTAATAAATAATAAACTTCCCAATTTAATAACAAAAGCAGAAGTTTATGACAAAATGAATGAAATAGAACAAACTTTTCATAACACGGTTAAAGATTTAACCATGAATGTAACATTGCTTTTATTAAAACAAGAAGGATCCGGAGGAGTTAAAGGAAAAGGCACTAGCAACCTCGAGCTTGAACAAGTTGTTCTAGAGAAACTGAAAGGTTTCAACTTAGATCAACAGAAAGCGGCAATTGATGCTTTGAAAGATAAATTAGTATTATCGATAAACGAACTAAGATCCGAGTCTTATAATAATGTTACACATTTAGAAGATACAATTTTCAAAAAAATAGCTGATCTTTCAGCCCAAAACGAACCTATTCTTGATAGATTGAATAAACTCGAGAAAGAAATAGACAGTTTGAATTCGCTCATAAACAATTTCAAATCGGATATAGAAAAATGTGAAAAAAAATCCGAAAATATCGTTAAAGATTTCGAGACTAAAATAAATAAAATATGGGATAAGCTCAACAACAATGATGAAATATTATCGGGCCTCAAAAAAGATCTAGCAGAATTAAGTAAGAAAGAAGTAGACTTCAAACCAGTATATACAAAGATAGATGAATCGTTAGACAAAGCATTAAAACCGCGCGATAGCAGATTGGACGCCCTTGACGATATTAGCTCAAGATTAACCGAATCTGTTCAAAAAGACGGTTCAGAATTAATTAATCTACAAAAGCAAATTGACGATATTACTCAAGGATTAAAAAAAGTTGATACTCTTAAGGGTGATATAACTGACGAATTTGAAAAGGAAGTAAGGCCAGTACACAAAAAACTTAATGATCTCAATGGAGCACTAGAAGAGCACTCAAAAAAACAAACAGCTACACATGAAGACTTACAGGACGCTAAAAATGGAATTAACTCGGAATTGTACAAGTTAGGACAACATATCAAGGAAGCTGTTGATCAGCTCAACATAACTTTGGAAAATAACTCTGATGCAATTGTTAAATTATTGGAGCACGATACTGTTCATGACACTATTATTGAAAATATAAAAAAAGACTTAGGCGACCAAGGACAGTCTATCAAGAATTTAGAATCCTATATTAAAGAAAATTCAGCAAATTATGAATCATCAAATGTGAAAGTTATTCAATTAATTGGTAATTTAAATGAAAATGTTACAGAGTTATACAACGCTATTAAGAAACACGAAGAGTCGATTTTAGAACTGGATAAAAAATGTGAAAATGCCGCTCAAGAAAGCATTTCTAGATCCAGTGTTAGAACGAGTCCAACGAAAGGTGGTGTTAAAACAAGTGGTACTAAAGGCGGCGTTAAAACTGTTCCTCATTATAATCAACCATACAATGACGATGAAGATGACGAAGGATACAGCGGAAAGAAGGGAAAAATTGTTCAAACTACCGTAAATGACGATTGGTCCGATGACGGTGGTTCTTACTCTCAAACTAAAACAACTCGCGTCTTTACGAAATCATCTCAAGGGGGGCACTCCGGTCGTTTGGTCCATAATGGTCAGGACGAGGAAATAAATATCTTACGAAGTCAACTTCATGCACAAGAGTACAAAATTGAGCATTTGGAAAAGAAACTAAATGAATTGGTTATTAAACTTTCTATGACCGATAATGCTTTGACACATTCAGTTAAATCGCTTAATGATAAACTACTAGAAACTGACGACAAAATTGAGTTCGTGAATGTTGATATTAAAGGACATCTGTCAAAATGCTGCAGTACCAAATCCAGTTATACAGGAATTAAGCATTGAAGTATTTTTTTGATTGAGAAATAAATTTTAAAGTTTTTAAAAACAGTATAAAATGTAAAAGTTGAACGAAATAAAAATTTATCTTTCAAATGAATTAGTTATTACATATTGACAATATTCGTTAAAAATAAATTCAACACTGACTATTTACTTATGTATTGTAATTAAATTTTATTTTATTTTATTCCAACGCTACTTTTCAGGTTTAGACTAGGTCAAAGTACTCATAAAACCTGACAAAAAATACAAAAAACTTGAAAATTGAGTATTTAAAAGGATTGTGTTTAGCATGAAAAGAACTTTACGATGTTAGGCATGTGATTTTCCGGTTTCCGGTTTTTGTTTTTTCGCTCTAATTATTTAAATAATAAATATACAGAAAAACTTCCAAATCAAAATTTGTAGCTGATGCATTTATCTACAAACTTGGTATGAAAAGTTTTTTTTGTAAATTAAAAAGTTAACGAGATAAAATTAATTTCAGCGGTAATCAATTCGCGGTTACGCCAAATTTATTAACCGCTCGACTTAAATGTTAATAATTTTGTGCTTATAACGTTCTGAAAAAATAAATAAACTTATGTAAAATGTAAAGAAAGATCTCAACTTTTAAATAGAAATACTTTCAAATTTGAAAAAGTAGATTTTCTAACTGTAAAATCAGTTTATTTATAAAAAACTAGAGCTAAAAAGTCAATAAACAATCATAATCCCTTTTTAATTAATACTGACCCTAGCGAAAATTCCTTTTGGATTTAGCATTGCAAATGAGCATAAAACATTATTATTATAAAAGCAAAGCCATCAATATTTAAAATTCTAAACAAATGTTTCTTTAAAATCCGTTTTTTTGCATGCTTAATTTTACTTGTTTTTTATAGACTTCCAATGAAACTTTACCACTAAACATTTTGAAGCATCTACTTTCGAAACTACTATACAGTTTTTCTATAAATGTCGAATTTTTTCAATAATAGACAATTATTTACAATAAATACTTAAATCAGAGGTCTTTTAGCAAACCTTCTATAACTTTTTATACCGTTTATGATATTATCTGAAAATTTGCGAACTTTATAATGAACCTATTTAGAAGTGATGGCGATACAAAAGAACACACCTATGGCTCAGGTTAGAAAGAGAAGGGAGCACAAATAAAGGTGAAAAGGAGGTGAGAGAGCGGCTTGAAATAATAATAATAATAACAACAACAATGATAATAATGAAATATTAACAACAAAAATTTTCAACAAATTACATTGAAAATAGAGGCTGGTATTACAATAATAATGCAAATAAAGTAGGGTCAAAAAAATGAAGGTTCAATGAAAGTTCACGTGGAACATCGTATGTATCTTTGAGAAAAATGCAGATACAAAAGCAGTTTGAAAATTAAACCATAATCTTGTTATATATAATAATTTAACTTTTCCAATTTATTGATGTTAATTAGAGGAATTTGGTAAGAAAAACGACTTTGTAGTAAAGGTTTACGTGGAAAATCGATGATAATACTGTAGCATTTAAAAATTCACTTACTTATTGTTGTCATTTAAACTAAATAACAATTCAAAGAGGATTCATTTCCATGCTTTATTTAGTCAATTGTGATGTATTTACAACAACACACAATTGGTAATAGAATCGAAAACTTATATATATATTTATACACTTTCAAGCACTTCGAAAAAGGATTTTAACTTGCTGGGATTTTTTCCATAAGTTGTTTTAATTTGAAGAACCTAAAATAAATAAACAAGTATTAATCATCGACAAAATAAATGAAATGTATGCTTACCTCCTTTTCTTTGATTTTCTTCTGTATATAGTAATATAAATATAAGATAATATAAATGAAAATAACTAATAGTTGTTATTATTATGGCAAATGTCAATGATAGACATGCACATAGAATAATTGTAGGTTAGTACGAATGTCTCGTTTATTTAGTAGTTGAGTGGAGTTCTGTCCTGTGGTGAGGTAGTTCTATGATGCAGTAGCTGAAATGTGAAGCAGTCACAGGCCAAATCCTGGAAGTTGGTAGAAATCATTGTCGATTCTCTTGAGTTGGCAGCAGTGATCAATAGACACCCAGTGGGTAAAGTTTTTTTGTGAGACAAGACATTTTTATAAAGGATGAGGTAGAAACCATGAGGAGGATAGTTCTGTTGTTGGGTTTAGTTGCCGTTCTGTTGTTAGGCTTAGTTGCCAATCAGTTTTTGGTGTCCCCTTGCTGTCGAGAGGGTAAGTTTTGTTTAGGGATGAAAAGATTTGAGTTACTAAAGCTATTTCTAATAGGGATCACCGTCATAGCAAGTGTTGAGCTGCCCACGTGGCGTGCTTTCGGTTTGGAGCGACCATTTCGGCTGGTCGCCATTGCTGCTTCGGCACTTTTGATTTTCACATTTTCCGTTGAGGGTCCTGATGCAGGCCCTAGGAGTGAGACAGGCGGGATTCAGCTTGACTGGTGTTCCAGGCGGGATGCTCATCCTATCCAGGAGCCGTTCTTCGAAGTGGCAGACTCCTCTTCCCGCATGAGGACCATGTGGCCGCTACAACTATTGGTCGAAACGAGATGGGATAATTAAGAAATTCCAACCTCTGCAATCCTGGGATTCAGGTTTCGTTTTTTTCTATAATTCTAAAATTTTTTTATTATTCTTAGTGGTGTTGAAAATTTGTCATTAACGGCATATCTGCATTTTTGGTTTAAGTTAGGTATGCGATTTCCATACAAACTTGCATAATAAGTTGTATGTTATCCAAACTTATATGTTCAGATATTTTTTTATTAATTTTTTGTAATACAATTCAAGCTTTACTTTTGGTAACCTGGTACTACATGTATAAATTTCATTTTTCTTTACATATCTTTAAAACAAACCTAATTTGTTTTATAATTAAGGTTTAATCCCACTTAGAAAGTGTAAACATATTATAGCTATAATCTGTACTTATTCGTACATCATGTTTTGGGGGGAAATCAATTTTTATATGGTCTTAAATAATTTATATACGACTCCAAGAGTTTGAGGACGTCAAAATGTTTTTGGATAAGTATCCTATTTTTGTTAAATTGATAAATCTGTACATATTATGTTGAACGAGTATTCAACCATCATTTTTTTAAATAAAAAGCATTGCAATTAAATTGTGTTATTTCCTTTTGGTCTACACTTTTAACATTCTTAATTTTTTACAGATAAATTTCATTAGTGACATTACCTACTTCATTTTTTCTTTATTTTTTTTATGAAGTTAATAACTACCGTCTAAAATAAAGTGGCGCTCACGGGAAGACTACTTTTCATTCAATACAATCTACCAATAAGCAACAGTTCCTACGACCTATGCTCACCGGTGAACTGCTGCCGTTCGCACTTATGTAATCACTTTTAGTTGCTACCCAAAACCAAATCATAATTTTCAAAAAAATGCTACAATACATTTAAAAATTAAAAAAAAAATGTTTTTAATGTATTTGTTAATGCCCCATTTATGAACACGTTTCATATTAATTTTTTTTTTCTAAATGTCATTGTTTATTTACTATCGTAAAATTCAAAACATGAAAATTGATGATGTTCAAAAATATTACTAGGGAAATTTCGTATATTTTAAAAACTAATACAGATACAAAAAAAATGTTTAGACAAATTTTGTAGATAAATGTATTAGCTACAATTTTTCTGTGTTTTCATTATTTAAACAATTAGAGTGAAAAAACAAAACAAAAATTACTGAACGATTTTCCGGAAAATCGCATGCTTAACATCGTAAAGTCTTTCTCATATTAATCACAACCCTTTTAAATACTCTATTTTGCATTTTCAAGTTTTTTGTGTTTTTTGCGGAATTTTACGGATATTTTGTGTACTTTGACTAGGCTAGTTGTCAGTCTGACGAACTTTATGTTCACATTTATGTTGGCGTGTTACAGAATGAAATACTCAGCTCCTTGCTATCCGTCTTATTTTAGCGACATTTTTCAAATTCCATGCAGAAGGAGGTATTAATGTTGAAAAGGTGGATGATATTATCATACTTTTTTTATTTAAAAAACATAAATTCAGAGGGGAAATGATCGAAAGTGGTCGTGGTTCCTCCAAATTTTAAAATCCGTATGCTTGAAAAATTTCTATCGAAAAATTAGAAAAATTATTACTCCCTAGGGTAATTTTATTCTATTGATCATGACTGAGAGGGAAAAAATTCCAAAGCAATGTGAAAAAATTTAGATTTAACTCAAAACTTATCGTTGGTTTTTTTTTCAATGATAAGAAAATTTTATTGGTGGTTTTTGTACTTGTTTCAGTGTTTTTCGGTGAATTAGTAAAATATATGGATTAATTCAACCAACTTTTCCATCAACATGATACCATGATTGATGATTTTGAGGAGGCTTGGGAAGAGATGAATATTGGAAGAAATGTTCTTTCACAGACAAATCCGTTACATGTTACAACTTTCTCCTGGAAAGTTTGTACAAATGTTTAGATTAACAGAACCTCTTGTTGAGGACGTTATTGAAATGGTGACACCATATATTACAGTTAATTATTCCCATAACTCTTTGTTTTTAGATTTTGGAAATCATAATATTTTCTTGTTCAATAGTTACTTTTTTTACTACTTATTTTTTAATGGACACAATGGTCAAACAACAAAGCCAAAAATACCGCGAAGCAAAAAAGGATAGGTTGAAGTTGAAATTATCTTCTTTGTATTTGGTTAAAATTTATGGCAAAAACAGCACAGTTTACTTATACTACCAAAATTATGTACATTTTTCCCAAAAAATACTGCTTTTTGAAATCGAGTGAAATTTTGTGAGAATAAAAATGTCCACATTTCTTTGGGGAGTAAACATTTCAAGGAAGTTTAAGAATAGCGATCCTGGGGTCATTAGCAGAATGACGTACACGATAGAATAAATGATTCAAATTTCGTGATACATTCAAATATCTTCGGGAAATTGGGGTAGTTCTGGTAATTTGTTTTTGCAGTCCATCGTACCCTTAATTCTTTTAGGTGAATATAGTGGACAATCTAAGATGATGTGCTTCACAGTTAAGGTAGTTTTGCAGTTTATAGATTCTATGGATTTGAAAGCTCTTTTGTTATTTTTTGTAAAATGGTATATAGTGAATATAATATATGATTGTTTAATAACATGCACAGCACTTTGTGAGTCTGTAAACATTTTTAAAGCTTCCAAAATCGCGATGCTTTCTCCGGTAAATATGGAGCAGTGTTGAGGGATACGTATTGCAAATTTCTTATTCTTATATACCGGGTGGTCCAATAAGCCGATCTCTCGGCTATATACCAGAAACTATTCATGTTGTAACCTTAGGACCAAAAAATTCCATGGTAAAAGTGGCCAAGAGAAATCGCTGGAAATAACTTTCAAGTTTCTAGGTTAACCGCTAGGGGGCGTAGCCTGTGAAGAAAAATTTAAAAACCAGTTTTTTGTGAAATACGCCAAATTATACCAAGTGTTAAATAAGTCAACTAAAAAGATTCCTAAATTCCGCACAAATTTGTTTAAGTACTGTTTATTTTATTTTTTCAAATAAAAGGTGGGGGAGAATGGGAAAGTGTTTGTGGATAAATACCTATAACTTTGGCTTAGATCAACCGATTTTAACGAAATTAGTGTTATTAGAAAGAGTGTAGATGAATTAATTACATCTACTATAAAACAATTTCATTTAGTTTTAATTGTCATAGAATGAAAAAAATTTGTTTTTCTTAAAAATGTTTAGTAGAAACACCTGATTATTGTAAATTATAATCGAACTGTATCAAATTCGTAACAAAATGGCACACACTTCATGTTGATAGCTTCTGTCGTACTCGAGATATAAATAAAAACGTATAAACATTAGTGAGTATAGTATTAACTCACCCTGTATTATAACGGAATTCAGGCCTTTTTCTAGTTTACTTATTCAACACTTAGTATAATTGGGCATATTTCACAAAAAACTGGTTTTTAAATGTTCCTTCATGGGTTACGCCCCCTAGCGGTTAACCTAGAAACTTGAAAGTTATTTCCAGTGATTTCTCTTGGCCACTTTTACTAAGGAATTGTTTCTCCTAAGGTTATAACATTAATAGTTTCCGATATATAGCCGAGAGATCGGCTTATTGGACCACCCGGTACATATGCTGAAGCATGTCCTTCATCAGTTTTCGAGACATCAGTAAAAATAAAAATATGACAAGGGTAGTTATTTATAATTTCTTTATATTCGCTGAGGAGTATATGGTAATTGCTAGATGATTTAGGATATTGGGTAAGGGATGTGTCAGTAGGGGGTATATTAACAGACCAAGGTGGGCAGTTCATACCAGTGGAAAGCGATAAATTGAACTGCTCGATACTTAGGCCACTGCGTAGCAGTCTTTCTCTTGAAGGAAGTGCTTTTGTGGGCTTATTGTTGAGCATCTCTTTAGGTGTGATGTCAGTAAATATCGCGGGAAAAACTGGATGGTTACGGTTTGGGGATATTCTGGCAGCGTAGTTTGGTGATAAATGTTTTTGGCGTAGTTTCAAGGGTAGTTCTCCGATAATAGACTGCAAGCTGGTTATGGGACTGGATCTAGACGATCCTATTATGAATCCCAAAAAAAGATGATTGAATGATGTCGAGTTACTTTAGCAGTGTTATAGCACATGAATGCATATAGCTTTTTATTAGGGATCTGTATAGGGTTAGCTGGTGTTTTGTGTCTGCTCCCCAGCAGTAACTGTGAAGAATTTTAAGAATATCCAATCTGGTTTGGCCAGAACGTTTGGTTCCAAAAATATGAGATTTCGACTTCAGTAAATAGTCAAATATCAAACCCAAAAAAAGTATTTCTTCCAGTGGTCTTCTATTTAGAGAGAAGTGGATTTGTTGATGTGTTTTTCTTTTGATAAATACTATGTAGCGAATTTTTCCAGTAGAGAATTGATTACCAGTTATTTGTTACCAGTTGTAGTGTAAGCAAGAAATTTTGAATAATTTGAGCAGCACCTAGTTTTATATTTCTTGTAGATGTATACATGCTTTTATATGCTGATAATTTGGTGACTTCAGTTCACTCCAAGATCGATTTGTTACCGAAATTATTAATTTTTTAGGAATATTGCAAAAAAAATTCAGATTTTGTGAACATTGTAATGGTATTCTGGTGAAAACTGTCATTTATTTGATTCGAATGTTCACGAGTTATGACGTAACGAGAAACTTGACTTTTACTGTACGTTATGTTATTAAAAGTGTGAGAGTTACACTGATAACGACCAGTAACTTTATGCTTAGGTATATGGTGTGCATTTTTCGTTTGTTATTGAAGGAATTATTCTTACAGTGCTGTTTTTTTTACATTTTTATGGAATTATATTTATCATTCAATCGTTTTAGCAAAATAATATATCCTCAAAGAGTTACTATTAACACTTGTTAGAGGAATATTGCATTCCAATACTCTAAATACTTGTTGAAATAAACTTAAGTGACTGTTAAGGAATCTCAAATATGTCTAGAGCCGAGTAGATCATGAAACTTCGTACGGTAATCGATGGTTTTCAATACAAAACCGGTAAAATACGTAAATAAGAGAAAATAGAAAAAAAAAGGTGTGCCAGAGCATATCATCAACCATCCCAGGCGCCTGGATAAGAACAGCATATATAGTTTCACCAGGTCGGAACCTTATAATTTTTTTCTTCTTTTCACGTTGGCTTAATCGGCATAATGCGTAACTCCATTTTAGAAAAATTTTCAGGGCACACAAAAAACAGTTTTCTAATGAAATATACCTAGTTTAAAAAAAATGGTTGATTTTATGGTTCGATAAAATGATATTGTAACGTAAACCTATGAGTTATTTCACTATCTTTGAGCTGATTTTCGTATTTTCCAAGAAAATGGAGTTACGCAATCTGCAAATAAAATTTTGACCTAATAAACGGAAATAAGCATTTTTCCTCATGAATTAAAGCGGGTTGTTTCCTTTTTAAAAACTCTTTATTTAGACAATGAAATAACATTTTCTTGAAAACTGAAAAATATTTCCATTTAGTAAAAAATATATTAAACCTAAATAGGTATTGATTGATTGATTGATTGATTGGATCAGCACACCAGTCAAAGGATTGATGTCCTCGGCACCTCAGCCTTAAGGCTTTTTGTGCTCTTGGTTGTGCCGTTTATGTGAAGAGATCAGTAGCCCTTATCAGGCTCAGCAGACTTTTCACTAGGTTCTTCTTGGAGAACTCCTCCCTTGGAAATTCTAGTCCTAGGAGTCTATATCTCCAGTGAGATAGTGCTTCACAATCAAAGATAATGTGAGAGGCTGTTTCCTCCTCTTCCATGCACAACCGACAGATAGGTACCTCCCTATATATGCCGATTGTATGCATGTGCTTCCTTAGAGTACAGTGACCGGTGAGTAAACCCGTCACTATCCTTATTTGGGCCCTGCTAAGGTTTAGTATTTCATTGGTCAGCTTCTCCGAGGGTTTTTTAAACAGGAGTTTGCTGTGTTCCTGTTTTGGCACGTGTCTTCAGTACGACTGGTGTTTAGTTTGAGTCCACCGAGATATACAGCCACGTGCAGCAGTTTTGGATATCCCAAATACTGGTTCAGGACCAGTGAATGCTGTCTCAGACCCCAGCTTTGCTAGGTTGTCTGCCTTTTCATTTCCTACAATGCCCTTATGCCCTGGGACCCACTTAAGAGTAACTCTATTATGGTTAGCCAGGGTTTTAAGTTTCTGTAGACAATCCCAGACCAGTCTAGATCTAAATAGGTATACATATATTTTGTTATTATTATTCTAGAACTAAATGCTCAGTCATGGGGTACATGTTCATAGAAATCATGATAGTTACTCTCCATACTTAATTTGAGTTGCTGAAGGTGTCCATATTTTTCTGCTTTTATTTTTAGTTTATTTTTATGGAGGTGTGACAAATTGATTTTCAGTTGCTTGGATAGTATCAAGTTCAGTCTTATGGGTAGTGATTGCCATTCTGCTACTAAGTGACGAAGCTTGAAAAAAACTTCTCAGAATACTTGAAAACTTTGACGTCATTTATCATTGGTGCACCAGTACCTCTACCAGGTCGGATCGATTTAAAATAGTTTAGTCCGTCGTATTTCTTGAAAAACGTGTGGTCCAAGTACAGACTTTTCTGGCACGCTGTTTTGCAAACGTATACATAATCTGCTGGTATATTGATTTTTTTGTTTCGAATTTTCCTTTCAATGACAGAATGAATACTATCCACCTCTATTTGTGTGTGGCCTTTTTGTAGGTGCTTCTGAATTATGGTGACACCGGTATCCAAAGCGAAATTAAATAGACTATTTGATAATGTCACATTACGGTTCTGATAACCGCATCCATCGCTCCACGAAATTATCTCAATACCAGTGTGTTGATCTTCTGTGTAATATTGTTGTAGATGTTCTCTCAAAAAATGGTCGATGATAGTTTTGAACTCACTGCTAAATAATCCACCATCTTATTCATTCCAAAGATAGCAGTAGCCTTTATTATGCTTAAGATCATACAGGGTTATGCACAATCAGTTTTGTCTTATAGTACAGAGAAGACACGTTAGATTTAGGACATAGGAGTACTGATTGTAGATCCACGATTGCTGATTCTTTATCCTTGGTTTTCTCATTTCTTGCTTCATTCTTCCGCTGGATGTGATGATAGTATCTTTCTTCTGGTAAGTTGGTAGTTTCATAAGCTACACACGTATCACAGAGATCCTTCTTTGGTTTGTTCAGAGATAGCCGTTTTTTATCAAATTCTTTATGAAATGCTGCAATCGAGACGGGAACTTCAATGTGTGTCTTGCAGTAATCATTTTTATAGAATTTGAATCAATGGGCTTTAGAGTCCCGAACGGGTTCTAGATAAAGCTTTGATGTGGAACCTCTACAATAATATGATTCTATAACTTCGGTAGAGACTCGAAGAAAGCATGTAGCGTTGAAGTTTGGTATTGGGAATTTTATTTGAATTTGTCGGACAATTTATATTTCTGTCTATGGTCTTCAACACATCAATTTTTGACCATTTCTTGATCACCCACTCTTGTGTTCCTATTAATTAAACTAATCGATTTAAAATTTGTCGTTTTTTTTCGATAAATTCCAACTTACAACGTAAAATTGAGTTTTTCAAACCGAATATTTCTCTTTGTGTAGAGTCCGTTTCAATTAGGAAGAAGCCACCTGAAGTTGCAGTCGATGCGCGACCTTGATTTCAAAACCAGCGCCATATTTAAAAATTGATATTTTAATCTAAATCAGTAGCGTAACGTTTTCACATTTGGTGGGGTAACACAAAATTAGAAGTATTAGAACCATATAAATAGCTGCTAAGTGCAGCAGACTATATGAATTATTAGCAGAAATCAATTATTTTTGAAGTAATGTATACTCTTCCATATATTTTACAACAATCTGAATGCCATGAGTAATATATTGGATTATTATACTTTCTTATTTGACTTACCGATGATTTTTTAAAGGAATTTGGATTCCATGTTCAGCTTCAGACTCCATAAAAGTTGCAACGTTTTCAAGAATATGTCGGCCTTCACTGTGGATAACTTTTCTTTTAACACCAACCAGTTTTGTAGGAGGCATGGTTTTAGATCAAACAAAAAAACACAGCACTCACAAATAAACTAGCTGAACGTCTTAAAATATTCGACAGTAAATGATTGTTTCAAACACAACCTCAAATGTCAACAATTTAATTGCTGTCGGCATGAAACATCGCTTGTAACGCCAATGGCATGGAACGATCGCTCGACAGATTTTGACTTATGAGCAGGTCGGTACGCCAACTTCAGGTGGCTTCTTCCTTATTGAAACGGACTTAACTACAAACCTCTGTTTCTATGTAGACAAAAGTTCAAATTATTCAACAACTACCCACAACTTTTTAAAATAATCTTAAACATTTTCTGAAATATTTACGAAAGTTCAGACCATATCTAGAACTATGTAACTTTAGCAGCTAGTTAGTTAGTATCAGCACTATTTTCATATTTACTAAACATTGTTGAGATATATCCTACAATCAATACGTTCGTGGGATCAAGTAAATAATGGAATATCTTTGGCGTCGTAAATTTTTCTATTCTGAGAACTGTTCCATGACCTTGAACTTATCAAGAAATTTAAGAAAAAAAGAAACGCTGATTATTAAAAACAACTATTTATATTAATCTATGATGCATTTTCGCTTGTGTAAGTTATAACTCAAGTGTGTACTGTATTACAAACGTAAGTTCTTAAATGTCTCAATATGTTTAATTTTATTTTAATATGGTTTGAAGTTTAATAATCTGTTTCATGTCCATCTGTTTGTTAATCCAAATCATAGGTAATATTCCACTCAGTATGAAGATTGAATGTTTTTCACAGTAATAAGTACAACTACTGAAAATTATGCATTGAAGTTCTGTTGACCTAGAAACAGCTTGAATGCATTTTTATTGTTATTTGCGAAAATATTATGGGCTAGGCTAGGGCTACGTAAAGTCTATTGTGGCTCACACCTATTCATATTTTACCAAACAAATTCCACTTCTCAAGATCTCTAAATGAGATGATGATGTTCTTTTTTTTATTTAAATGGAATAAAAGAAAAAATATTTATGCAATTTGCTTCAACAAGTGAGGTAATTAACAAATATGCATAAATTGGTACAAAAATCACAATTTGCATAGGTATTATTTACAGAATGTGAACGAGATTAATATTTTGAAGGTACATAATAATGTTTCCGAGCAGTTCTACAAGATTATAGCTAAAATTACATACTTCATGCTCACTACTATATTTAGGGCACTCAACAAGAATATGTTTGACACTTAACTGCACTTGACACACACTACATATTGGGACGTCTTCTTTCTTCAGCAGATATTGATGTGTATGTATCTCGTGTGTCCAATCCTAAGACGTGATAAAATTACTTGGTGTTTACGCGAAATACTGAGGATCTTCCAAGGAGAAATAACTGGTTTATTTGTTTCAACTTAGCTACGGGTCTAGTCCACAATTTTTGCCACACATTTCTTGTTGAGTTTTTAAAGAAAGCTTTTAGAACATTGTGACTAGTCAGTTACTTTTTCATTATTGTGGGATTGTTAAGGTGAGCTTCTTTGGCAGCTTGGTCGACTGTTTCATTGCCTCTAATTTGTGTATGTGAAGGGACCCACAAAAAGTTGATAATTTTGCTTTTCATTGAATGGATATTTTCTTGGATGTTCGTTACAAGCGCTGAATCTGGGTATGTTTGAGTTATTCTTTGAAGAGCACTCAACGAATCTGTAATTATGAGAAATTCTTTTTGATGGGAGTGCTTGCAAAATTCTGTTGCCTCAAAAATCGCATATAGCTCTTCTGTATATACGCTCTACGTATGCGGTAAAACAAAATATTGCGTCTCGTGTGCAGTAACCAAAGCAGCTGACGTGCTATCCTGAGATTTAAAGGCATCCGTGTAAATATGTGTAAAGTCTTCATAGTGTGAGGATATTCGTATAAATTCTTTTTTAATCAGTACATGAGAAGTTTCTCGTTTGTTGTGGGAAGTTAGGGAAAAATTACAGTTAGGAGGTTTTAGTTACCCAGGGAGAGTAATAAATGTCTTTATTTGGTATAGAACTACAAACCTGAATATATGTATACATACGTAAAAATAGTATTGGGCGAAATTCAGCTTGCTATATGGCATAACGATTGACCATTCCAGAATTACGTCACTGACAGGTAGACCATATTGTTCTGGGTCCTCATGTCGGACGCACCGGAATTCGGTCCCGCTACCTGCGGAAGGGACTACCTGTAACGGATTAAATTCGAAGTGTGGTCACACCAGCGACAATGCGATTTTGGAATTGGGTCCCATGTACCTATTATTTGTTTAATTTGACTTTTATTTTCCTTCACATTTTTTTGGGCTTAGGACCAACAGTACACACTTATTGTTGTTGTACTGGCATGTTTAAAAATTTACGCTAAATGCGTATCGTCAAAAGTAAAAACAGTACGTGAAATAATAACCCAACCAAACCTACCCCTACCAAACCACCTTCGTATTTTTAGTCAATTTTTTTGTAGAATGAATTATAATAATTTTCAATAATAACCCAACCAAACCTACCCCTACCAAACCACCTTCGTGTTTCTAGTCAATTTTTGAAGAATAAATTATAATAATTTTCAATAATAACCCAACCAAACCTACCCCTTCCAAACCACCTTTAATACCCACATGAAATCTACCTGCTTCGACAGCGGACCGAATTACGAAATCACCCTTTCGGATTTGGACAAGGTCCCTGTGAGCAGGTAGCCCTTTTACTAGGTACCCGGACCGAATTCCGAAACACCGCTCATGTCATAGTCTATTTAGGTTTCATTGTTTACTGGTGAACAACGGATTATAGTTAGATTCTAATCATTAACAGGTTGTTAACATTATTTCGTTTTGTAGTGTTGTTAAGTGGGAAATGCGGGAGCAAGAGATAAGGTATCTTTTTTCGATTTCTGGCTTTTTCAACCTAGCGGGGTGACTATTTAATTGATCTCTCTGTGCATCTGAATCTGTTGCTCTTACCTTTCGTTGGAATCACATAGCTAACCTCTGTTGATTGCTTTTTCGTTTATGTCACCAGTCTTCCACGATTTGTAGTATTTCTTGTGAGACATTCATAAGTCATCTTCGGGAATTTCTCAATGTCGACAATCAATCACTACGTCGTCCGCAAAGCCCTGCCTCCACATGCCTGGATCATTTAACCTACAGGTTAAATCATGTGGATAATTGTGGAATTAGATTTAAGACTAATGGTGAAAGTACTCCACCTAGTATAGAGGGAGTCCCTTTAGTTGTCATAACGGTCTCAGTTTTATCTAGCATGGATCCCATCCATCATCCACATGTTGTGGTGTTGTTTATTCCTTTTATTTCTTATGTTTAATGATGACATCGATGTGCTGCTTATTTTTTAATTCGTTTTGTAATTGAAAAAAAATTGACATTTCAAAATGACCAGTAGTGACGAAAATATTGTTATCTATTCCAGTAAGTAATGTCAAGCGGCTCTATTATCAATAGACAATTCCAGAACACATGACTTAGATAGGTTGGATATATTGTTATGGAGGACAACCGATCCGTTGGAATAGTTTCTTTGGCATGTGCTGTAAGTCAGTCAGCCATATGAAACTTGCTTAAAGTTTACAAACACACGACAGGGTGTCAAAGGTCAGAATAGTATATAGGTATCTCACACGGACTTGCAGGTATTCATTTCAATTTTGCGATAAACCTTTATTTATCAAGTTACAGAATTTCTTGCTGTTAGACTTTCCATTCTGTATAATATACCAACTCCGTTTAACTTGGAAGTGTAATTCATTGTCTGCGGGGTATATAGCCCGAGAAGTAGATGCTGCTTCCTAGTGAACGGTCTTACCCTTTAAAAAGTAATTTTACTTAAATATGACAATCGTTACAGCAAACTGTAATTACGTAAATAAAAATGATATTTTACAAGAAGAAGTAAGAGGGTTAGTACGAAAAAACTTTTACGAAATTTTAACAAATGCTATATTCATACATTAACAAATTAACAGATGTCGAAAGGAATAATTATAAATATTCAACACTCTATGAATTTTTTGAAAAATAATATTTTTCAAAAACTGTGACCGTTTAACTAAGGAGCAACAACTACTTCCCGTGCAATATGCTCCGCCGGATATTGAATTACACCCCTAAGTCAAACGGGGTTGGTATATCTACAAGATATTTTAAAACCAACCTTTCTGGTTGGTTGCAGTCCGGGATTAGAGATTCTCGGACGGACACCACATACCTTGTACTGATGAGGCGCAAATACGCCGAAACCGGTCTACAAGTTGTGTTGTCCCTTTTAATTGCAAACCAGAAAGGTTGGTTTTAAAATATCTTGTAGATATACCAACCCCGTTTGACTTAGGGGTGTAATTCAATATCCGGCGGTGCATATTGCACGGGAAGTAGTTGTTGCTCCTTAGTTAAACGGTCACATAGAGTGTTGAATATTTATAATTATTCCTTTCGACATCTGTTGATACATTCACTCTATTAAATACGACAATATTGCAGGAAACTGTAATAAGATTTATTAACAAATTATTTCCTGGTGACGATATTTAGCGATTCTCACATCAGTGAATTGTGCTTCCAAGAACTTTTCCAGCCCAGAAGCTTAATTTAGCTCAGGAACTGTGTCCAGGATCTTATTTTGGACCAGGAACTTTATTTATCTCCCGGAACTGTGAAGTAATACAAGAAAAATTTGGAAAAAACGGCTACTATCATTTTATTCCAATATCTACCAAATTTCATCTATAATGAACTACTGCACAGTTCCAAACTCTTTACAGCTTGAAAGACAATCACAGAAGAACGCCGGTAACCTTTTCGTTCGTATATAACACATGGGCTGAAAAGTCCCGGGCCTTACAAAGAAAACGTTTTTTTTTTGTCCAAAATTAGTTTTATTCGTCAACCTAATTTCCATCAAGAATAAAGTAATGATTACAGCGCCGCTCCAACATTTCAAAATTCTCGTGTCACGATGTTAGAAGTTGAACTCCTCCGAAACGGCTCGACCGATTTTCGTGAAATCTTGTGTGCATATCGGATAGGTCTGAGAATCGGACAACATCTATTTTTCATCCCCCTAAATGTTAAGGGTGGTACACCCCTAAATTTTTATTTTACTTTTTCGGACAAAATTGTTTCTTTTCATCTTTTTATGATACAGCTTACAAAAATACATACAACCATAAATGTTCACCCCTCTGCGATCAACCCCTATTTTTAAATTGCGATTTTAATATTTTTTCTTTTAATCCACACATGAGCAATATGATTAAATGAGCAATAGGGTTGCATGGCAATCGAATATAATACATTTTTATTTTAATCTCCAGTTTAGAGAATTAGTCCCGGTAGGTGGCGCTGCAATCGGGTTAATACTGAAACACTCCTAAACGGATGGACCAATTTTGATGAAATTTTATGTGTGTATTTGAGTAAGTAACTGGATGGTCTATATTAACAATTATTCCTGGTAGGTGGCGCTGCAATCGGATTCATACTGAACAATTCCCAAACGGATGGGTCGATTTTGAAAATTTATACAATATGATAAGACGACAGGACAACGTCTGTCGAGTCTGCTAGTATTCAAATAATATTCACGGTTGATAGTATTTCCCTTTTCAAGATAGTCGATAAATATTACACCACGTACATCCAAAAATACCTAGGCCATAACCTTTCCAGCTGATTGTTGTGCTTTCGGGCGCTTTGGACGAGGTTCTCCAGTTGCTGTCCACTCAGATGACGATCGTTTTGATTCCAAAGTGAAGTGATGGATCCATGTTCCGATTTGTTACGATTAAACATGGTCAAACACTGCTCAGAAGCATCAACACGTTCTTGTTTTTGGTTAACAGTCAGCAAACGCGGCACCCACTTTGAACAGAGCTTTCTGATAGTCAATTGGTTATGCAATATAAAGCCAACACGTTCTTTTGATACCTTTACGATGTCAGCTAACTCACGCAACTTCACCTTTCGATCATTCAAAACGATTTTGTGGATTTTTTTAATGTTTTTTGGTGTTAGCGCCTTATTTGGACATCCACTGCGTTCCGCATCCTCGGTCTCTCTACGACCACGTTTGAAGTCAGCAAACAATCGTTTTATTCTTGTTTGTGATGGAGCGGATTCCCCATAATACTTTTCAAGCAACTGCTTCGCTTGAACGGTATTTTTCCCATCAAGAAGCAGTGTAAAATTGAAACACCAAGTTGTTTTTGATCCATTGTTTTGAAAATATTAAAAGTAGCGTCACTATCAGCACAATAACTCACGAACTAATGAATAAAATATCATGAAATTTTGACAACTGTCTTTTTAGTCCAGTAAATAAAGGCACCAACCTGTTCATCTCATTATTGTCGGACTTTTTTTTGCAACTTGTAGGTATTCATGTGTAGATTACTCTCTGAAAATATATCCTCCGCGGGATTTGCGGAAGGGGCTGGAAAATGGCCCATGATCCCGAAAATTCAGTTTTTGGCCGATATCTCCCGAAATATGCTACTTAGAAAAGTACAGTTCATTACCTACAAAAATGGTCCCCATCATTTTCGTCCCTGGATCAATATTTCTTGCAAAAAAGGCTTGCAAAAATTTTCCGGAAAACTGAAAAATTTTAAAAACCGTCGAAAAGAGGACATTTTCAGCTTTTCAATGGTGTGCATTGAAGACCGATATTGCCAATCATTGTTTATCAATTTGCGGTAGACCCGATAATTTTCAGAAAACTCCGGAAATCAAAAAAAAACTTCCCAAGAAAAACATGTTTATAGAAATACACAAAAATTATTTATTCCTTCTTTCGGAATACGTTCACCACCTATCAGTCCCATTATCCAAAAGGTTTCGGTAAAACTACGCTTAATTTAAAAAATATGAACGGATTGATAAGGGCGGTCAAATATTCAGGAAAAATAAAGTTTGGCCAGTTTTTTCAATATTCCTGGAAAATAAAAAAACGGAAAAGTTACACGATGTTATAGGTACAGGTCCCTCCTTTCATATGCACTTTGAATTATGAAGAAAGATTCATTTTTACTCAAGTTATGGGCCAATTTGCCCGCCCTCCCTTGCCTACATTCACGGAGTGTGCTCCCGGAAACGCCGGGCCCGTTTATCTCGAAAACGGTTAAACTTTTGACAAAAATGATCACGATCATTTTTGTAGATAATAAACTGCTCTCCATTCCTAGCAAAACCCCACTTCTCTAAGTGTCATATTTCCGGAGATATCGGCGGAAAACTCAATTTTTGGGATTATTAGCCATTTTTCAGCCTCTTCCGCAAATTTCGCGGAGGACATATTTTCAGAGAGTAATCTACCCGTGGATACCTACAAGTTGCAGAAAAAAAAGTCCGACAATAATGAGATGAACAGGTTGGGGGGTTTCTCGGTCATTATTTACTGGACTATTTGAAGGTTAGTACTATCTGAAAAACACGATTGCAATAAAACTAGCGCCATCTATGTATCAGGCCCGGGACTTCTCAGCCCATGTGTTGAGTAAAGTTGAAATATTTTAAATTTCGCAGTAAGGTTAACTATGATTAATAATTTTTGGTATACTAGTTATCTATTCCATCAAAAATGAATTTTTTGAGATAATTGAATATATCTATGTATGAAATGATTACCCGGATAGACAGTTTGTCTATTTCACCAAAAAACAGATTTCCAAGAAATTATTAAATATTTTCATTTTAGAAATGTTACCTACAAGTCATCTTGCTAGGTTAAAACTGCCTAGAATCGGAAAAATATACCTTATCTCTTGCTCCCCGCATTCCACAGTCAACAACACTACAAAACGATAGCATTTAACATAATTTCAAACACTTTCCACTAACTAAAGTCTAAAGGTGAGATTATACAGCAAATAAAATAAAATAAGGAACAAAATAAAAAAGATGAACATACGCATCTATATGAAAGTGTTTATACAAGAAATAAGGTGAAATAGGAAATAAGAGTTAGTAAAAAAGATGGCCAGCTTATTTTATTTTATTTTGTTTGGAAACCGGTATTCTAAATGTATTGAGTTCCCAATTATTCTTAACTAAACATCTAACCTAAAAATAATATTTGTGATCAATGAAAATGGAAACAGAACTCAAATAAATAAACATAATTATTGAGGTTACGTTCTGTAGTGTAGATAAGTAGATGGGGCAAAACAAAAAGTCAAATCACTAAACTTGCACAAAACACAAACACAGTTATTGTCAAAAAAGCTGCAATTTTATTGGCTTACTCTTATTTCTTACTTTATTTCAGTTATCTGTATAAACCAATGTTTTTTGTCCTTATTTCTTAACATATTCCTTATTTTATTTTATTTGCTGTATAATCTCACCTTAACTATCATTCGTTGGTTACCAGTAAACAATGAGAACTGTATATAATTCGACATAAGTCCTCCAGCACAATATGGCCGACCTGTCAGTGACGTCATTCTGGAATCTATCAATCAAACACTTTTCGCCTATTATAATGATTATTTCCTTCCTATTAATTTTGAACAATCGCCATCAAGAATTGGTATGTCAAATATAAATTTTAAGTGGAAAAATTACTAAACAACTGTCAACTTAGCTGTCAGCAGTTTTTCCGGAAAAAAATCGAGAAAATTTCATGCAAGTTTGACATGTTGCCTTGTTAACTCAGGAAATAATCTTACCAAATATCCCTCGTGCATCTAATTTTTCCTGTGGATATTAATTCGCGAAAGTGGAAAAATCCTCGTATTCGACTCGGATTTTTAAAACCACTCTCGCTCATGCTATTTGAAAAAACAAATTACTAAGAAACTCGTTTTTCCGATTTTTTCCGGAAAAATTAAATGCACTAGGGATATTACCCCCCATAAAACTCAGGTGAGGAAAATATCATGTACACTTTCGTTCATTCTTTATATATTTTTCATGTCACTTTCGTCAATTGTTTCCATTTTTCTCTCTTACTAGTAGATATTGAAAAATTTGCTCCTTCTGTGAGAAACGTTTATCTTTTCAACTTGTAGTTTGTGTAACTTACAAAAGACTGAAACATTAATGCACCTATTTATAGAATGTCCAATATACAGGGTGTTTTCAAATGACACTTACAACGTTTGCATGTAGATACCTCTCATAAAACTGAACAAAATGATATAAGGAATGAGGGGTCCAGCTCATTTACTTTTCAAGATACGCGATACGGGGTGTTGAAGTTATGAAAAATTAAATGTTTTCATTCGATAACTTTAAAATGGATGGATAAATTGATTTGACATTTGGCAGGTTGTTTTAAAATGTGAAAAAGGCATATTTTAATGGACATTTTTTTCCAATTTTTGATCCAGTGTTGTACATTTAGAAAAATATGTCACCTTTCCCCTCCCATTTTTCACGCCACTGGCATTTGAAGCAATTTTTATTCAAATTTGTATTCCTCAATGGTTTTCACGTGAAAAACGCATAACCTTTACATATCAAAAGATGTATAGTTTTCAAGATATTTAATGTTTTCATGAAGTCTGCAAGATCACTTTTTAATAATGAAATAAAAAAATATTTTTCTTGTATTTTTTTAATGACTACCAAACTAGTTATGGTTAGAATATGTAACAAAAACTATTCTGTGAAACAGCAATGCATCTAAAACATTGAGAAAAAATTGTTGAAAATACTATTACAAACTTGTGATTTTATTAACATAAGAATTGATGACAATAAAAAATAAGATAGGTAGTTACAAATTCAAACAATATACATATTTTTTCACTAAACAGCCAACAAATCACAAGAGATGTTTAAGGAGTCCATAGGATTTAAATCCGGTGACCTCGCAGGCCACATATTGGGTCCACCTCGGCCTATCCAGTTGTTTCCGTATTGTTGGGTTATAAGTTTTCTGGCCGCTAAAGAATAATGAATGGATGCCCCATCGTGCTGAAACCATACATTATCCATATTTGCCCTAATATTTAATGGTACAACGTCGTTCAATAAATTAGGCAGGGTTTCTCTCAAAAAGTTACAATAAATATCACCATTGATTTTATTAGGTAACAAATATGGACCCACTATACAATCTCCAAGAATGCCTGCCCATACGTTAAGCGAGAAGTTCTCCTGAAATCCACGTTTTCGAATAACATATGGATTCTCGTCATCCCACACGTGGCTATTCCTTGAATTGACAATTCCTTCACGTGTAAATTTTGCTCATCAGTAAATTAAACATATTCGGTGAAGTGGATATTTTCTAAACATTTTTGGGTGTACAAATTGGCAAACTCAACTCTTTGAAGAAAATCTGTTGGTTTCAGGGCCTGAACTTGGGTATATTCAAGAGGATACAAATGCTGTTCATTTAAAATATTCAACACCGTTGAGTTACTCAAATTTAAAGTTTTACCAATGGTGCGAGTGCTTAAATCGCGTCTATTTTCAATATGGTTTAACACAGCCAATACCTTGTAATTTTGAATTAAATTGTCCAAATTCTCGCAATGTCCTGTCAATTTGAGCAAATGTTATGTGACATGGAAATCTAGGTCGATTTGGATATCTTTCTCTATACAAGCGCTCGGAACGTCTACCATTTTTTCTGGCTTCCCCGTATATTAGCTGCATATCAGCCATTTCTTCAAAAGTGTAATCCATCATATGAAAGTTGCACAAACAAATTTAATCACAAATGATTTATTTGAATTTTGACGTTAAACAAATTGACATTTATCATTTCATCATTGACATCTACCGCCTACTAGACAACAGTAGAAACGGAGGAGGAACTGATAGCAAGAATCCATGCAGCTACAGAAATTATTTACGGTAATCACCCAGTCTTTCCAAAATATGCGATTTTCAATGAGAAAACGTTGATATGTTTATTTAAATGTAAATTGACAACATTTTGAACATTTCTTGTGATTTGTTGGCTGCTTAGTGAAAAATTATGTATATTTTTTAAATTTGTAACTACCTATCTTATTTTTTATTGTCATCAATTCTTATGTTAATGAAATCACAAGTTTGGAAAACTATTTTCAACAATCTTTTTTTAATGTTTTAGACGCATTGCTGTTTCACAGAATAGTTTTTGTTAAATATTCTAACCATAACTAGTTTGGTAGTCATTCAAAAAAATACAAGAAAAATATTTTTTTATTTCATTATTAAAAAGTGATCGTGCAGACTTCATGAAAACATTAAATATCTTGAAAACTATAGATCTTTTGATATGTGAAGGTTATGCCTTTTTCATGTGAAAACCATTGAGGAATACAAATTTGAATAAAAATTGCTTCAAATGCCAGTTGCGTAAAAAATGGGAGGGGAAAGGTGACATATTTTTCTAAATGTACACCACTGGATCAAGAATTGAAAATGGTTTTTCCATCAAAATATGCCCTTTTACATTTTAAAACAACCTGCCAAATGTCAAATTAATTTATCCATCAATTTTAAAGTTATCAAATGAAAACATTTAATTTTTCATAACTTCAACACCCCGTATCTCGAAATGTAAATGAGCTGGACCCCTCATTCCTTATATCATAATGTTCAGTTTTATGAGAGGTATCGACATGCAAACGTTGTAAGTGTCATTTGAAAACACCCTGTATAATGAACTTAGAAGAGATTGCATATGCTCAGAATTGAAGACATTTGACGGATTAATACGTATTCTTAACACCAATGACTTCATTAAATTAAATAAAGTTGTGAATTATCTTCTGAATATTTTGAAACTCAAGGCCTTTTTAGTAGAAGAACGAAATATTTATTGTTTGCACTTTTTTTCTGTTGTTTACTTGAGTATGTCTTAATTAGTTTTTTCCTACTTTACTATCATTGTTATTTCATGTTTCATTTTAGCATTTTGGTATGTAAAGACCGAACTTCTTGTAATAAGAATTGTATATTCTTCATAATGCAATCAATTTATCTATCTACCTATGTTTATCTTTTGAAATAAAACACAGAATAAATAATTATGTATTTTATTACAAGTACTGAAAAAAGAAATTCAATATCATTAATAGAAGTCTTTATTATGTATTATTTCCCGTTAATTTATTGGGAAATTTAACCACAATAGTTTTTATTCCACGTTTCGGTAGCGTTCCAGCTACCGTTATCAAGAATAATTATTAATTAATAATACAAAAAAATGGTGATTCAATTTTCCAATAAATTAACAAAAAACAATAATAAATACACCACAAAGAACATACAGAAATATATTTATTATGTGTTTCACTCAGATTACACTGCCTCAGCATCGGCAGTGAATTTCTGAACTTAAGACGTAATAAGTGCCTTCTGCTCCTAGTAATATAATAATAGTATATTATTAAAATAGCAATTTATGATAGCCATTAAGTCTCCCAAAAGAATAATGGCCACAAATTGCGAGTTGAATACTATACTTTGGCCACGACCCTTGATTTCTTTATTAAATAAAAGTTAAGTAAATAATGCGAAAGTAATAATTTGTTATTATTGACAATTCTAACGTCAAAATTAATAGATTTCTGGAGTACGTCAAATGATGTGACATATAGAGATGGGCGATACTGTGTGTCAATTTTAGAAAATATCTTTGTGGAAAGTATCAATACTGAACAGATCAGAAGAAAGCTGAATTGGAGCTGTCAAAACTTCAGAGGCTTGCCTGTCTGTGCATAACGGGTTCCATGAGAAGCAGCCCGACTGCGGCAATGGAAGCAATTCTCAATCTTCCGCCTCTTGCTCTGCATGTTAAGGCGGAAGCGAGGATGGCTGCATACAGACTGGAATGCAATGGGAACTGGCATGAAAGTACCAACACCCACTGTCACTCCAGAATCACAGAAGTTATCACAAACTCACTCCTTAGAATGAGAAGATGTAACGACACCCAACCATACCAAATCAAATCAAAGACTGACATTGGAACAGGTGCTAGACCCAGGTGCAATTTTCACGCACCGTTGGGGATTCTTGCTTCTGTATTCCAGGCAGAAATCTACGCTATCGATATGTGTTTGCAACTGAATATTGAAAGGGGGTACAGGGGTCAAAAGATCCTAATTATCTCCGATAGTCAGGCGGCATTAAAAGCTTTAGCATGTCCTCAGATCAGATCTAGACTGGTCTGGGATTGTCTACAGAAACTTAAAACCCTGGCTAACCATAATAGAGTAACTCTTAAGTGGGTCCCAGGGCATAAGGGCATTGTAGGAAATGAAAAGGCAGACAACCTAGCAAAGCTGGGGTCCGAGACAGCATTCACTGGTCCTGAACCAGTATTTGGGATATCCAAAACTGCTGCACGTGGTTTTATATCTCGGTGGACTCAAACTAAACACCAGTCGTACTGGAGACACGTGCCAAAACAGGAACACAGCAAACTCCTGGTTAAAAAACCCTCAGAGAAGCTGACCAATGAAATACTAAACCTTAGCAGGGCCCAAATAAGGATAGTGACGGGTTTACTCACCGGTCACTGTACTCTAATGAAGCACATGCATACAATCGGCATATATAGGGAGGAACCTATCTGTCGGTTGTGCATGGAAGAGGAGGAAACAGCCTCTCACATTATCTTTGATTGTGAAGCACTATCTCACTGGAGATATAGACTCCTAGGACTAGAATTTCCAAGGGAGGATTTCTCCAAGAAGAACCTAGTGAAAAGTCTGCTGGTCTCTTCACATAAACGGCACAACCAAGAGCACAAAAAGCCTTAAGGCTGAGGTGCCGAGGAAATCAATTCTTTGACTGGTGTGCTGATCCAATCAATTAATCAATACTGAAATAGTTTATTCCATATTGTACCCTCATCTCTAGTCACCTAAGCCGGAATGTTGTGTTGTCATAGCAACCATAATTCACTATAGTAGATATATGGGTACCATATACCTTTTGTTAGGGGGTGAAATATTGATTTATTATTAAGTGGTCGTGGACAATAGTATATTATTAAACAAGCAGTTTATGATAGCCATTATTCACGCAGGGTGACGTTTGCGTCCCGAGCCGTTGACGACGCGGAACATGCGGTCTTTCGGTGTACCTATCCGGTACCACCAAGAAAGATGCCAGATGGAATTGGTAATGAGACTTTTGAGCGCATAATGCTGGACAAGGAAAAATTTGGGGGGGTTACCAATTTTATTAAATGGGAGGAGACAAGATAAAATGCCAGAAAAGAGTGATATTGGCAGACAAAAACAGCCAGCCGGAGAAAGAGGTGGGTTTTAGCTGGTAGGCAGTCAAAAGCGGCTCCCATGTGGAGTGAGTAGCCCTATGCCCTAGCGGTGTACGGTTTCTAAACGTAATTGGCTGAATCCGCACCCCTGGGACATCTTCCCAGGCGTTTTGAAGATTTCCCACCTCACAAAAAAAAAGAATAAAAAATAAAAGCCTCAACTAGTTTTTTGAGACCCGCAAAGTTCAAAGAGCTTTGGTACATGCAGGGGAAATTTTTTTTTAAATTACGATTTTAAGTGATTTAAGCCCGTAGCTACTAAAAAAGGAAGCATTTAAAAAAAAATGACAGGAGTAGAAAAGGGTTTATTTTTTGTCCAAAATATATAAAATAGTATATTGTTTTATTAGGAGTAAAAGTATAACTTTTTGTGGCGAGTCTGAATGTTTGATGGCCGAACGTTAGTGAGGCCGACAATTTCAGACGAGCCACAAAAAGTGCTTTTGCTCCGAATGAAACATGCTATTTTTTCCGCAAAGTGCATCCAGACTATAGAACTAATTAATATTTAAATAAAAATTCAAAACGATTGCAACGAAGTTGATAAATTCAGAGAATAATAATTATTAAACTGCGCACTACATTTCCGTGGTTACTGGGTTTGTGATTGCCAAGTCAAAAACAAATTTGACAATTCAATAATATTTTATAATGTCAGAAATATTGTAAGTGATTTAAAGCAACAATTGGACTGTGCATTTTTGGTAAGTACTTGAGCATCAAAATTTCGTTTGTTGTAATTTTACTATTAATAATTATTATCGTTAATAAAGTTTAAAAGTTCAACTAATAATTATTTTCCCTGTTAAAAATTCTACTTTTTTGTACGGCCGTCAGCGTACAAAAAAGTACTTTTTGGTCCGCTCACGGCCGTACAAAAAAGTGGCGTCAGTGAAATCATACTTCAACATCATGAATTGACGTTAATAATGTCTACTTTTTTTGACGTTTGCGGAAAAAATGTGTTTTCGGTATCTATTTGTTAGCTTTTTGCTATTTTGCAATTAATTAGTTAATAACAAATTACTGACCACTAGTACACAAAAAAGTCACTGAGCTTTTTTTGTTTGCAATAACTCAATGCACCCACTGCAATAGGTTTCATCCTGGCACCTCTGCGTGCTTGGTAACCTCGATTTTCTGAACGTTATTTTAGGGATGCACCGCTGACCTATTTTTTATTGAGATTCACTAAAAATTTTTATTTTATTTTTCAGAATGGAAATCATACTCCTGTTTCTTATCATTGCCGGCTGTTACGTCTCAGCAGAATCTGAAAAATGCACAAGACCGAACTTAAGCCGAAATACGCTCTATGTATATAGTAACATAGGAAAAATGTCAGTTCAAGTGAATAGATGTTTTTTTAACGATCCAAAAGAAGCTTACTCTGACATTTCCAACAATTGTATAAATTCCTTCAAATCCGGGGTATTCATAGATAAATGGAATGAAACAAACCTATTAACGGCGAAAAATACACCATTCTTTACAGAAGCATATATAGCAAAAGCAGATCTGGCCAAAAATGAAATTTATTTAAAATCAGGTGGAATTTGTAGATACGATCGAGGATTTTGCTATGACCCTACCTACGGTAACACATACGCTGTTGTTTGGGAAATTTTGGACAGATCCAAGGTAGAATGTGCCTCTCAACTTTATAAAGTTTTTGAAGGTGATGTCGATATTTGGGACTTCCAACCTCAGGGACTGACCTATTTGTTTTATTACGATAATTTCAAAGATGAGTCTTTTTATTTGCACTTGAAAACTAAAGGTCGATGTCAAGACAATGATGTTTGGTACACCGAAGAAGGTTACATTGTTTCCAAAAATCCGTTAGAAGCGAAGGATATTGAACCAAACGCTGCTCTAAAGACCAAAATTGTAACGAAGGGAGGAGTAAAAGGTGGAGTTAAAGGAGGCTCAAGAGGAGGAAGAATTACATATTTACCACCAAATCAAAATTATTTTTACTTAAGACCGAAAAAGGTAGTAAGCGAAAATATTCTGGAAAATTGCCAGCTCTTATCACAGACAATCGAAGAAATAACCAATGAAGTTGATTTCGGCTACATTCAAGATCCGCATAATTTACGCATAGTCTTAAAACGTTACTATGATCTTATTATCAGTGCCAAAGAAAATTTACTTACAATTATAAAAAATGAAAGTACTCAAAACCTAACAATAGATCTTAAACGTGAACTGGCAGAATTATCTCAAAAATTCGAAAACACTTCAATCGATATTAAAGAAATTCAGGATATTCTAGCATCCGCTGGAAATTTGAAAGAAATAAGAATAGATGTGGATAAATTAGATTCACAAATAACAACACTCTTGAAAAAAAATGCGGAATATGATGATCTATTTGAACAACTGTTTGAAACTGTAAAGAGAAATAAAGAAAATATCAACGATCAAGATTTGCAATTACAAAAATTGTTGGAAAAATTAGAAACACTGCAAAGCGTCAGTAATCAAATTCCCAATTTAATAACCAAAGCAGAAGTTTACGAAAAGTTGAATCAAGTAGAGCAGGAGTTTCATAACAAAGTAAATGAATTGACGTTGAATGTTACTTTACTTTTGTTGCAGCATGAGGCACCTAGCGGAGTTAAAGGAAAAGGTACAACTATTGCTGAACTTGAAGATCTTATTTTGGAAAAACTCAGAAGCTTTAACTTAGATCAACAACAAGCAGCCATCGATGCACTTAAGGAAAAAACTGAACTACTCATAGATCAAATAAGATTTGAATGTCATAATAACGCTAGTATTATTGAAAATAAAATTATGGAACGAGTAGATTCAGTTAAGGCTCAAAATAAACCAATGTTCGATAAAATAGCTGATATTGAAAAAAACATCACCACGATCAACGTAATTATAGAAAATTTAAAATCAGATACGGCGAAACGTGATGAAGAACTTGTTGATAAAAATAAAGAATTACAAATAAAAATCGATAACATATTAAAAAATTCTGGTTATTTAGAACAACTAATTTCTGAACTAAGATCGAATTTAACAGATTTAAGTGAAAAAGAAATCGATTTTAAACCAATGACTGAAACAATAAACGAATCTATGAATAGAGGATTCAAACAAAGAGATGAAAGACTAGATTCATTAGATGATATTAGCGCTAAATTGATAGATTATATTCATAATAGTACTTCAGATATTGATAATTTACAAAAACAGATCAATGATACTAATGAAATTTTAAAAAATATGGATAGTTTAAGGGAAAATATAACAGAAAATATAGAAAAGGAGGTTTATCCTATACAAACAAAATTAAATGATCTAAACGAGATATTGGATGATCATTCTAAGAAACACTCTGATATTCAAAATACTTTAGAAGAAACTAAAAACACAATCTATTCGGAATTAGATGATTTTAAAAACAATATGAGTGGGGTTGTTGATCAAATTAATTCCATTTTCAAAGTGAATAGCGGTAACATAGACAAGCTTTTAAAACAAGATAATATAACTAATAATTCAATAGATATTCTTGAAAAAGATTTGGCTGATCAAGGACATTCCATAACAAATTTAGAAACTACATTTCAGGAAAAATATAATGAATGCGAAGCTAGCAACAACAATACTTCGGGACTGATAAATAATTTGAAAGAAAACGTTACAGAATTGTATGATACTATCAAACAGCATGAAGGATCCATTCTGGAACTTATAAAGAGTTTGGAAACTGTAAATTCGCAAAGTAGTTCTAAAAATAGCGTCAAAACAAGTAATACCAAAGGGGGTGTGAAAACAAGCGGCACGCCAGTGGAAATTCAAGAAAAAGAATTGAATTTTCTAAGAACTCAATTAAGTGGAGCTCATATTAAAATAAATACCCAAGAGTATAAAATAGTACGATTGGAAAAGCAGGTTGAACAACTATTTATCAAAATAGTAGAGGCTGAGAGAATTTTGAGTCAATCGATTGAATCTGTAAGCGGTCAGGGTGCACGTACCAACGAAAGAATCGACTTCCTAGAGTATGGTATTAAAACCCAGCTTGCTACTTGTTGTAACAAAAAATCAAATTATCAGGGGGTTAAACATTGAATATTCAAGTATCAATCACTATTTTCTGAAGTATATTGTACAGTTTATCATAGATTCCAACTCCTTGTCATAAATAGGTGAAGCTGAGGGTTTTTTTTGTAGCTATTATGGATTCAAGACAAAAAATAAACGGTAACAGTGTCTTTATTTTATTGAAGCTTGACCCACCTGAACATGCTCTATTGTTATTACTTAGTATAGTCGAAGTTGGGTTTAGAGTACTGGGGTTTAAATCCCGTTACACCAAGGCTAGCTCCGGCCAATGAGAAATCTTCTGTCATTTTAGAAATTTCTAAACCATTTTTAACCTAGCTTTAATCACTAGTACTTTGAATGAGAAATTAGTTGTTTAATATCAAAATTTGAATAGAAATGGAGTTATGTTCAGTAATTCTGGGGGTATACTTAATAATTTAGTACAAATGTTTTATCGATAGTAGTTATACCAATAAACATAATGTTATAAAAGGGATAAAAAAAATCACAATAATAATAAAAAAGTAACCAGTTAATAAACTATGAAAAGATAAATATGAATAAATTCTATTAAATTTCTAAATTACTAACCAGATATTTGTTTTAGGTGTGTTAAAGAAGTAGATATTTAATTTAAAATAACCCCATAACATACTAGCACAATGGGTTTAATTTATAATGTGATCACCTTTAGCTCACGTATACACTCCAGTATTCATTTTTACATTTCAAACTTACCGCTCAAATTTAATTTCTCGCGGAACAATTTGGTTGGTCGGAGCCAATCAAGGTGTAACGAGGTCTAAATGCTTCAGTTTAGAGTGGAGCTAATTCCCACAAAGATGAGGTTTGATTTTTTGAGCTCATTACTTATATCATTTCAACATACTAAAAGTCTAGAAAAATGTGAGTTTGCGAAATGCGTTTTTTGGTCGCCATCTTGAATTTTTTTTTCAAAATTCATGGAAAATCATGTGTGGTATCAAATAACGGGAAATTTTATGCTGAAAAAGAATAGATTATGACTTAAAAAGAATAACAAAATAGTATGGAGAAAAATAAGTTTATACGGTATGTTTTTGACGGTGGTGCACTAGTACACAAAATGCCATGGCCAAGAACTGGGAAGTTTTCAGATGTGTTAGAAAGATACGGTATCCGCCAAAATAAACAGTACCGAAACAGAGAGTGCTGTGGAGTTGTTTATGTAATATGGATTTGTCATATTTGACTTAATTGTCATTAGTTGATATATTAATAGTACGCTGCAGTTAAATTTGATTTAAAAATGGTTCTAACAACGGAAGAAAAAGTGTTTTTTGTAGAGCATTATTTTCGTTCATACGGAAAAGGTCGTAATGATGGTCCAAGCTTAGAACAGGTGTCAATAAAATATCAACAAAAATTTAATAAAGCAGCTCCTAGTAAAAGTGTGATGTTAGCTGTTGTTGAAAAATTTCGTCGCACTGGTAGTGTATTGTGTCAACGTAAAGGTTCTTCAGGTCGTCGAAAAAAAGTATGCACTAACGAAAATGAAGGACGTGTTTTTAACGAAGTTGTGCAATCACCTCAAAGAAGTCTTGTAAGAACTGCATGTAAACTCAACATTAGTGAAACGTCTTTACGTCGCCTGTTCAAATCAATTGGTGGTTATCCATACCGTATTCAAGTTGGACAACGACTAAATGCTGCGGACAAACGTGCAAGAGAAATTTACTGTGGTCGCATGTTGAGTTTAATTTACGAAGATCCCGAATTTTTGAAAAACATATGGTTTTCAGACGAGAGTCACCTTCATCTTAGCGGCTATATCAATCGACAAACAACCAGATTTCTTGGATCTGAACGTCCTGATGTCATTGTAGAGAAACCACTCCACTGTCTTCGAGTTACCGTTTGGTGCGCGGTATCTGGTCATGGAATGATTGGTCCTTATTTCGTTGAAGATGATAATCAGAATCCACTTACTGTCAACCAAGAGCGTTATAGAGAGAAAATTATTATACCTTTTGTGAGAGATCTAAATAACTTTTGCCGTGCACGAAATCTACAGTTTCGCACACAATGGTTCCAACAAGATGGTGCAACGAGCCATACAGCTGTGCGCACCTTAGACTTACTCCGTCAGCATTTCGATAATAGAATAATTTCTCGGGAAACAGAATTCGAATATCCTTCTCATTCACCTGATCTGACGCCACCTGACGCATACATTTGGGGCATAATGAAGGACAAAATATTTCACTCGGAAAATCCGCCGGCGAACATTGCCGAACTACGGGAAAGAATACAAAATATTTTTCGGCAGTTACATCAACCACTTTTTATAAATATGTTTATTGACTTACAAAATCGATATAAAGCTTGTTTGCGTCGAAATGGTGAACATTTTGAACACTTACATTTTACAGAAATTAAAAATTAATTTTTATTTTTATTTTCGGTACTGTTTATTTTGGCGGATACTGTAGTAGTCATATGGCTAACCAATATAAAGTTGTTACAGTTGTATTTGATGGCTATAACACCTCCAGTATTAATGCTGTTGAGCATCAGATACGCACAAAAAAATCATCGGTAACAGTGAAATTTACCAAGAGCTCTCCACTTCTTTTCGGCAAAGCACCTTTTCTTGCTAATAATGAAAATAAACAGTGCTTTATCACCATGCTAGGAAAACACTTAGAAGCCAATGGCCACACTGTGAATCATGCTACAGATGAAGCTGACATACTATTTGTAAGAACAGCATTGATCTTAGCAGAAGAAAAGCACGTAACAATTGTTGCTGATGACACCTACATTCTGGTACTTTTAATTTACCATAACACACGAAATATTTGCTTGCAATCATCTACGTTCAGCGATACAAAACGTGATATTAAATCGAACAACTTTGTGGATCTTATGTATAATTTTTCAGGTGAAGTGTAGTGTAGAGTAATGTAAAAAGCACGTGACAGGAAGAAGATTATAAGTATGTAGTTTGTGTTTATTTCCATTTTGTGTATCAGAAAACCTCCTTGTCGTATCTTCCGCCATTTCCTCAGCATCTTGCAAATCATCAATTATTTGATGCATAAAAGCTTCATCTGCGTTCATTTTTGTTCAGTAGTATCAATTTTTAAAAAACTTAGTAAGTAATTACTCTATCTCGCTATATCCACAGTAGGTTGTTTATTTGTTTTTCTGACGTTCTGCGCAAGACTCTACTCGCTTACTTCCATGTGGGACTGATACGACTGATAAATTAATTCGTTTGCAAATCGAACTTTCGAGATTTCGAAGATACTGCTCGAACATAACAAATCCACTCCCATCACATGAAATACGTTGGAGCATTTGGTCGAACGTTCAAAGATACGGCTCCTGGTCGCGATTGTACAAATAGTGCCTCGAAAGAACGTGTTGAAAATAATGAAGAAAACTATCAGACTTAACTTTTGCATTTTTTATACAGCCTTTTGATTATTAAAAATAAAATTTTCTGGATTAGCTTCCTATTTCTCGCCCACCACTTTGTTATTATTTTTTTATCTTTTTTACTCCTCATCATAATCTTTTTCAGCATAAAATTTCCCGTTATTCGATACCACACACGATTTTTCATAAATTTTGAAAAAAAATTCAAAATGGCATTTCGCATACTCACATTTTTCTAGACTTTTAGTATGTTGAAAGGATATGAGTAATGGGCTCAAAAAATCAAACCCCGTCTTTGTGGGAATTAGTTTCACCTTTGGTCAATTTTTTGTGTAAATGTTCTGGGTACCGGTAAATTATTCGAAATCAATTGTTCGAAATCAATTGTTCGAAAATCAATTTTTCGAATGACCGATTATTCGAAAATCAATTATTCGAAACTCAATTGTTCGAAATCAATTTATCGAATAGGTGGCAGGTTCCTAATGGTGATAAAATACGAAGGTGGTTTGGTAGGGGTAGGTTTGGTTGGGTTATTATTGAAAATTATTATAATTTATTCTTCAAAAATTGACTAAAAATACGAAGGTGGTTTGGTAGGGGTAGGTTTGGTTGGGTTATTACTGGAAATTATTATAATTTATTCTTCAAAAATTGACTAAAAATACGAAGGTGGTTTGGTAGGGGTAGGTTTGGTTGGGTTATTATTGGAAATTATTATAATTTATTCTTCAAAAATTGACTAAAAATACGAAGGTGGTTTGGTAGGGGTAGGTTTGGTTGGGTTATTATTGGAAATTATTATAATTTATTCTTCAAAAATTGACTAAAAATACGAAGGTGGTTTGGTAGGGGTAGGTTTGGTTGGGTTATTATTGGAAATTATTATAATTTATTCTTCAAAAATTGACTAAAAATACGAAGGTGGTTTGGTAGGGGTAGGTTTGGTTGGGTTATTATAGGAAATTATTATAATTTATTCTTCAAAAATTGACTAAAAATACGAAGGTGGTTTGGTAGGGGTAGGTTTGGTTGGGTTATTATTGAAAATTATTATAATTTACTTTACAAAAATTGTCATTCGATAAATTCACAAAGTAATAAAAACTTCTATCTATCTATTTTTGTATATTCTATTCAGAATATTGAATTTCGAACAATTGACTTTCGAAGAATTGATTTCGAACAATTTACCTAGATCCAAATGTTCTATACTATATGTTGTTATTAGAGAGATATTGCTTGTTTAAAAATGGTCTGCGGTAATTACGTTTGCGGTATTTTGACGTTTATTAAATGCGCGATTCACTTTTTTACGTCCCCAACACTAATAACGTTAGCGCTTCGCGTAATTTACGGTTACGTACCGTTGACTGTTATTGTAAATACGGCACATAATTGTCCTGCGCAGTTGACAAAATAGAACAAATCGCATCGGATTTCTGCATGTTTACCAAATCGAATTCAATAACAGAGCCTCAGCGATCTTCTATTTTGGTTTTGCTCCACTCCAAGTATATTGTGCAAAATAACATATTGAATATCATCATCATTAGCTCCAGCTATAAGATCGCCGCTTGGAGACCTTCATCCACATTTCATTACTTTTATTTTTTTTAAATATGCAAATAGTGAGGTTCTTTGGTTTTTGATTCTTTTTTTGAATTATAAGTAGGTATTCACAGAAAAAGACAGGTTATGTCACTTCCTACATAACGCAGCGCTATGTTATTAAATTATAGTGATGGCAATAGCTCTTATTTCCAAATAAATTTTAGGTAGACCGTTATAAAAATATCTCTCTATTAATATAATAATATAATATATATTATGTAAAAAAAGTAGGTTGATAATATTTACTACGTTAACTGTTTGTTCAACTATCAATAATTGACAACAAATATTTTCACTGTACCATTATTCACTATGTATCATCTTTGTTTATGTTTCGGTATTTTCCAGTATTCAAATAACTCAATAACATCAATTATTTATAATTAATTACCAAAATAAGTCTTTAATAAAATTTATATTGTTCTATTCGCATCAACCTCTAATAAATTATACTTTTAATCGTTATTTTTTTTAATCTGAGAAAAGGCAATATCCTTTCAGGACATTTTCAAACCCCCCCAGTAACTTATGGATAAAATTAGAAGCCTGAATTTTATGTGATCAAGAGCGCATAATATAACCAGGGGTATTCCCAAATTACATTGAATTTGTGAATTAAATACCATTGGCACTTAAATTCTTTGATTTATGATATGCGATATCTACTAATACTTTCACAAGCATAGACAAAACTTGGTCAACCGACCGAAGGTTTATTATCATTGATTAAGAAAACAAGTGGTCAGAAAATCATTTCATTATAAATATAGTTTAAAAAAACTAAAAAAACACGCTTTAAAAGAATGTTGGACTAAAAAGTAAAAAATAATTTTAAAAATTAAATAATGACAATAGTACATAAACAATACTAGTTTAATTGAGGGAAATGCGTGGAGCGCTTTGTCTTTATCGTATATCAAGCGCCCCACGCTATATTTATATATTTATTTTTAACTTCTTAGTTCGATTTATTGTCTATAGATTTTTTCTTCAAGTTCTCGTTGATAGTATTATTAATTTCCAACAGAGGGTGCATGAACGTAAAATTCTTCTTCAACAACGCAATAAAATTTGAGGTGTGAAATTCTAAAACTTAATGTTGATGCAGATAGTATATCGAATTTCTAACAGAGGGCGGAGAGTTGTAAAATTAGCTCCGACTTGAAGAGAAAATTAACAGTTATTACTTCGATAACCAATCCAGTCTTGACGTGTGCATAAGTAGTAAAAAAAATTAGGTACTTATGATACATAATCTAAAGATATAGAAAAGGCAAAAACATTTTTGGAAAAACAATGCAGATACGCCACTGCTAACTCAAGATATTTAGTTTTTAAATCTTAAATCAAAAGAAAGCAATTATACCCTATAAGAACTACTTCGATAAATTTACTAATAGGTAATAATGAGAATCAAGTTAAAATTATATTTACGGTAAAAAAACTAGAAGCAAATCCACAGTAAACTATTAAAATATGTTTCGACTGAAGGTCACTGAAAGATAACGATAAATTGAGTTAATAAATTCGGTGTTTCCGATGTCCGTCCGGCGGTCAGGGTAAAACGAATACGGCCGTTTTGCGCTCGGCCGTTTTGCGCTCTTACCTGAAATCGACCTGTTTGCGCTCTGCGATTTTCATAATAGAAATGTATTATCCTTTTTTCTAGGATTTACCGATTTGCAATATAATTTTAAATTTATTATAACATAATAGCCCGGTAAAGGTTAGCTTAGAAAATTTGCTTAAAACCCATGGTACCTACTACAGAAAAATAGGAGCGTCTAAATGTAGCTCTCTTCACCGACGTTGCCAAGCGTAGTTCCAAGACACCCCGTGTCGTTCTCTATGAAAAGAACATCTCCTCGCTTTCCATACACTTTTTTAACTAAACCACCCTACCTTACCCCCTACCCTAATCCGAATCGAAAAATTGAATTGTGTAATTGACAGATTATTATAATAATTTTCAATAATAACCCAACCAAAACCACCCTACCTTACCCCCTACCCTAATCCGAATCGAAAAATTGAATTGTGTAATTGACAGATTATTATAATAATTTTCAATAATAACCCAACCAAAACCACCCTACCTTACCCCCTACCCTAATCCGAATCGAAAAATTCTTCGTATTTTTAGTCAATTTTTGAAAAAAACAATAAGAAAATAAAAATAAAAATATCTTGACTCGGACACGACTCGAACCTGGTACCTCTGTGTTAAGAGCCCAGCACGCTCGAATAAACAAACATGGATTTTTGTATTTTACTTTATAAAAAAACTTTGAAAAAATAAATATAATTTTTGTACTTTCTTGTTTTCTTGTAAAACTAATATTTTTAACTTACCCTTTACCGGACTATTATTGTAGGTAGGAGGAATTTAAAATTATATTGCAAATGGGCAGATCAAAGAAAATAAAGTAGATTATGAAAGTAGCAGAGCGCAAAGTGGCCGATTTCAGGTAGGAGCGCAAAACGGTCGGGCGCAAAGTGGCCGACACCGGGTAAAACGCAGGTACGTCCGAGGTCCGTCCCGCGGTTAAAAGGGTCAAGACGTTTGTCCGAAGTCCGTCCCGTGGATCCGTATGATAATTTATATTGCAGATATTATATATTATATATACATATAAGATATAATATGTAGTAGATACTTTATTTGTAATGCTAAAACCATTAAATTTAATTTTAAATTTTTCCCTTCACACTTTTTCCAGGCTTAGGACTGGCAGAAGCAATGGCCAAAATTGACCTTTTCTTTCTGGCGTGTTTAAAAAAATGGAGTGGATGAAAATCCAGTTGTCAATAGGTAATACAAAAAAAACACCAAGTTACCTTACTTACAAAAAAACTAGATACCTACAATACTACAACACTACTAGCTATTATTTAAAATATTCCTTTATTTATAGGTAAGGGTATGTGGAAGGGTGTCGATAATACACGAATCATACTAATTATTCTAGGAATAATATTCTACCCTGCCCATTCTACCTGTGTATCCACCTGACCGCGGGACGGACATCGGTCGGGGATTAAAAACCCTTTTCCTAAACCCTCAATTTTCTGACCGCGGGACGGACATCGGTATTGCCCAATAAATTGATACGCTAATTACTGAATGTCGACATCGAATTCGTTCGGTGCCAGAAGCCGCGGAGAGTTACATACAGACATACAAACAAACATACAAGTGAAGCTAATAAAAAGCGTGTGAAAACGGATCGGAAGTAGCCGAAAACTGCATTGATACCTACATAAATTCAAAATAAAGAGTATGTGTGGTCAATCAAATTTTAAATTCGATTGGATACAACCACATCAACAATTCAAAACATATTACTTCATCATTTTCAAAATATTGTAGCACAATTGCCGTAAATGCATTTTAATAATTGTGGGAATATACCTTTTGGTCGCCGCGGTCAGTTTTACCCAAATTTAATCATTTCACTATTCGAAAGGTACAGACCACTTGGTCGCCAAAACTGGATTAAGGGTTCCTAATACTAATATGGGTTTGTGACCTGTCGACAACCAAAATACAAATATTTTTCATCAGTAAGTTGTCTGCATTCTTACTGAAAAGATTATTTTTTTTATTGGAAAAGTGATTCTCTAACCTAACTTAACCACAAACATTTTAATTCTGCTTTTTATTCAGCGCATCCCGATATATTCAAATTTGGGGATGTAATTCTCGATATTCAGTTAATTACTTATGTGAAATTAAACAGTACACATAAACCTAACAAACAGTATTGTTCGTTCCTTGATAGCGAGCACTTGTGTTTAAAGGTGCCAATAAGTTATCAAAGTAAATAGAAGCTAACCGGTTTACCGATTAATTAAGTTCCTTCGAGCAATGTGTTGAGGACTTGAGGATGTTTATGCCTGTGCTGCATGGATGGTTCTCTGACAACGGCTTCTCCATTTCATACGAAAAATCTGCTTTGGTTTGTTTCTCAAGACACCGTCTTAAGACAACTAGGGCCCTTACTATAGGAGAACAACAAATCCCTTTTGATGAAGAATTCAAATACTTGGGGATAATATTAGATAAAAAGTTGCTTTGGACCAGTCACATTCAGTACGCAAAAGAAAAATGTGAGAAGGGAATTAATCTGCTCCGCAGTGTCTCAAAAAAAAAATGGGGAGCGGATAGTTCAGTTTCACTTATGTTCTACAGGTCTTACATACGTTCGATTTTGGACTACGGATGTACCTTCTACGGTTCTTCATCAAAATCCAATTTGATAACTATCGATAGAATCCAATATAGATCTCTGAAAATTTGTTTGGGAGCTATGATGTCATCACCCAATCAAGCAGTATTGGCAGAAGTGCAGGAACCCCCGCTAATGATTCGAAGACAATTTTTAGCTGAAAAGCAGTTGATAAAATACCGATCGTTTAACACATCCATGGTCTCGAAAATCGCTTATATAAACTCTTGCAACCTCTCTCTTCCTTACTGGAGAATAAAAAACTCCCCACCATTGTCGGATGCCTTTTTAAATACCATCTCAGATATTAGTCTCATTAACAACCAATCTATTTTCCCAATATACCAGTATAATTATGGTTCATTGATATTCCGACCAACAGTCATATACCCATCATATTCGGACTTACCTAGTTTAAATACATGATCTTGAAAACCACATTGGCTATCATAAATCAGGGTGTAATAAAAATTTTTACAGATGGGTCAAAAAATGATGACGGGACCGGAGCAGCTATTTTTGTTTCTGACTTGGACTTAGTCAAACGATTTAAAATTTCAGATGATTTTTCAGTATATACAGCTGAGGCACTAGCTGTGAGAGAAGCATTACACTGGTGTAGTTTAAATTCATTTCAAAACGTGGCCATCATGTCGGATTCTAAATCTGTTTTGCAAGCAATAGAGAGTTCTCCATCAAAATGTTTCAGGCAACATCTTATTTTTGAAATTAAGCGGTTGCTATATGACTTGAAAAATAGTGGGAAGAAAATTCATCTTATCTGGGTGAAAGGACATTGCGGGATAGATGGAAATGAAAGAGTGGACTACGAAGCAAAAGCGGCATGTAGAATATCTATGTTAACTAAGACCCAATCATTTTCGGACTCAATAAATAGCCACAAAGAATTAGCCCACACACGTTGGAAAAACGATTATCAAAATATTGCAAAAACTAACAGCAATCAGTATTTCCATTTATATCCGCAACTCCCCAGTAAAAGTAACCTCTTAAACTTAGATTATAGCAAAAGACATCAGGGAATTCTCACACGTTTAAAAGTGAATCATGGACGTTTTCGGGCTCATCTACACAAAATAGGTATTTTCAACACACCTTATTGTACTTGCGATAATACATCAATAGCTGATCTCAATCATATTTTTTTTGCATGTGAGGATCGACTGACAGAAAGAACAGAACTTTATAATTCTCTCATAGCCTACAACTTTCCCATGCCTGTTAATTTATGTTCACTTCTGGCAAAAAACGAAAAGGTTATTTTTGACCTACTTATACGTTTTGTTAATGATGCTAAATTTGAAATATAGAGTTTTCCTTCAGATTAATATCTAAACTTCCTATACTCCCTGTGGTTAATGGACACCGTCCGAGACCATCTCTCTCACACACACACACACACAAACCTAACAAAATTAAAAACGCTAATTACAAAAAACGGCATGCGTATTTAACAAACCTAATAGAACAGTACAAAAATAAGATTCCTGTTTTTTTTAAATTTGGTTTTATTCTTTTCATGACCCACATTCTGTACCATATCATATCAGTTAAACTATTTCCTTCTTTAAAATATTATTTTCAATAAATCGAATTAAATACCTTTAATGATTGATAACTACGGCGACCAAGTGGTCTATAACATTATGGAACCCCCGCTGACAAAACTGACTGCGGCGACCAAGTGGCCAACACCCATAATTGTAGAGAAATCAAAGTTATAAAGGTATTTTCATTAATTCGATTATTAATTAAATAAATGCTTACGAAATTGTATTTTACTATGAAGTCGTGGAAAAATTAGTGTTAGCAGCACATATTTTATCGCAATTTTTTATTTATTACAGCACTCACCCATGGCTCGTGTCGTAATTTCCATTCTCGTGTTTTGGAAGCTATTGAATACGATTTGCATTTTTTTTTCTTTTCCCATACTTTACTTTTATCATTAGATATACAAAAATTTGAGGAACTTACAAGTGAACTGACAAATTCAATCAATTTAAGATCTGTAACATGGAGGCTAGATAAGGAGATCCAACTCATACGGAAAAACTGTCCTCCTAATTCTCTATCTAAGCAGTTTGTTTTTTCACTGCGGCGTCGCCACTGCAAATCCAATAACATCTAACCATAGTTTTTATAAATGACAATAGTCAAATTGCAAACATAACTTATGATAATGAATAATGAAAAGTCAAAGTGAGAAATAGACAGATTACATTTTTTTTAATTAAAAATGAGCGATGCGTTGTTAGTAGTTAATTATACTATAAGGGATGTAAGTGTAACAATTACTAGTCGAGTAAATAATGTTCATAACCATTAATATTCATATGGATGAATAAAATATTACCACCAAAGAGTGGTAAGTTTACTTACAGCCCGTCGTCAAGGGCAATTAATAATTTTTTTGGAAATTGTTGTTTACTTCCTTCAAAACAGTGTCAAAATCCGTTGTTTAGAATATAAAGAGGAGAAAAAAAGGATTGCAATAGTGGTTGGTAGTGCAAATGATTTAAAACTGAGATGTGAATTGAATTTAATAAAACCAGAGTGTTTTCAGTTACCAAAGGTAATAAGAAATATTCAAAGATTGATAAAATAGGAGAGAAATGTTTAAGCAAGCATCATACTATAGTTCGTAACTTATAAATATCAACCCACGTGATCAAAGTGCCAAAAAAGAGACGTTCGCTTGTATTATGTCATTCTTTTGCTGCTGTCAATCAGTATGTTTTACAGCCTTAATCCTAATAAATATTGAAATTTATAGGTCGCATGTTATCGAAAAATATGAATATATGCTTAAAGAAAGGTTTCGTAATTGATTTCATATGTAATACAACTCGTGGGTTACTTAATTATTAAACTCAAACTAACATTAGTCGTACTAAAAACTTTATATGTTGGCAAAAATGCGCGCTATTGCCGCGATTAAAATGATTTATCTGGTACAGTTGACGTCTTGACATTTTTAAGGTTATGTTGTGACAGTTTAATATTGATCATCTAACTTTTCGATTACTTCATCTCCTTGTTATAAAAAACTTCGAAAAACTGAGTAAATTTTCACAAGCAGTGATGAGTTGTCGAAGTTAACGTATAAATGAAACTTAATAACACTGCAATAGTTGATGTATTTACTATTCATCTATTCCTGACTATTTACAGCATGTATGAAGCAAGTAAGTATGAGTTTAAAATTATACTCAATCAACTGTATTTATTGTATTCTGTTACACTATTCATAATACTTAACAATTATATTTGCACAATTTATTTACAGATAATCCATTTCACTTTAGAAATGTTACTGCTGCAATTGGAGGAAGAACAATTATTTAATGTAGAATGTTCCTAATCATAGTTTCCTAAAATATGACACACAGTGGATTTCCAAGATAAATAAACCACAATTTGAATTTGTTTTTATTAAAATGAATCTTGAATTTTCCAACTATTTCATACATTCCTTTTTAGGCTCAATAGGTAATAAAATAATAATTTTTTACTTAGTGCTGTACTTTTAATATACAAATAAAAGTTTTATACAGAAATAGGTTCAAGTTTGTTTATATACAGTAACTATCAAAAACTAAACCTAACCTATAGCCAAATAAAAAGAAGAATATTTGATAACTTCATTTGACATTTACTAGATTCTCATACCATTTCAAGAGCTTGGCAACATAGTCCAGTTATCACAGAAGTCACGTGGGTTGATATTTATAAGTTACAAACTATATTTCACCACCAATTGATCACAATTTCCAATATTTTTAAGGACTACAAAAAAAAACAGATTTATTACTATCGAAATTTTTCATTTCTGTTTCCTAACTGTCAAATGAGCTAACAATCAATGAAACATCATGAACTTAACGTGTATGTAAGGCTTATAATTGGCTGTTATTGTTCTGCAGTTAGATGTTTTTGGCATTGGATTTGACCAGAAATTGGAATACATGGAGTCCAATCTCTTTGAATGGTCTCCATGATCTGTAAGATAGGTAGTCATAACCAGTGGCGGATCCTTGAAGGAGGCTCAGCCTCCTCAACAATTTATCCAGCAAATAGCACCAGAAATATTGTGTTGATTATTCTTCATATGATTTCCTGTTTATCTAATAATTTTCAAATTTCACAATTAATTTCCCGATTTTATTAGTTATTTTTGAATCTGATAACAGTACCCAGAGGCTAAATTCTACAAACATCTCAATACCGAAACAGGTGTTGCTCTACACAGTTGCCGTTTTTTCGACCAGTCCAATTGGTAATACCGTAAAAAATAGCGGAAATGGCAACACTCTCAGGAGGCTTGCCTCTAGCTGACGCGATGATACACGAACTGTCGAATACAGAATACGAGTGCCACATCGTGTTGCGTGTTGCATATAATTTGGTAGACAAGAAACTACATTGTAAACAACTTTTTTATGAAATTCTAGATACCTACACTATTAAATGTCAAATTGAGATTCGATTTTCCGATTTACATGAATTGAAGTTTTTTGACTTGACGAATAAAAACACTACACAATGAATTATTCGTTGTATACTCGGATAAAAATATTTAAGGTCAGTACGACAGTCACGCCGATATGATAAATAATGATTTGCAACAAGTTATATCCCAGTTTTATAAACTACTTTGTTTGACAGTCACCATTCCTGTCACGTCGTCATCGGTGGAGAGATCATTTTTCTACTCTCAAACGAATTAAAAATTACCTGCGAAAAACAATGGGCCAAAAACATGTATACAATGTTTGTTTAATATATATCTATCTATTGAAAAAGATTTAGTAAAGCGCTTAAAACAAAATGATACATTTTATGATAATAATATTGATCATTTTTCGCAAACTGAAGACCGTAGGATTCCGTTAAAATACATAAAAAATATTACAAAATCAATAAAAAAAAACAAAATATGAAATATCAAAAAAAAATGAAAAACCCAAAAAAATAAAAAAACAAAAAAAGGATAAAAAAATTTTTGCAGGATAAGCCACGTTGGTTCTTGCTGGGCAACAACTAATTTTGTCACCGAAGTAGCTGGTACGGTTGCTGCGCAAAGGTTAAATTAATTGGCTGAATATATTTTTACAAAAAGGTTTTATGTCCAGCTTCCTCTCCTACAAAGTTCACGAGCCGCCACTGGTTATACGATACTGATTGAATATTGGAATGTAAACTTGTGTCACAATTAAAAAAATCAGTATTTCAAAGTAGTTTCTTTATGTCCAATGATAAAATTGAAGTAAGGGATTAGGAAAAAGTATATTGCTTTATACTCTAACTATTGTCAGTGTAATGACCATAAAATAAAGCAATGTTGTCAGATATATTTTCTAAAATTGTTAGGCTCGCTACACAAATGTTCCTCTTACTTCAGTAAACTGTTAGTTCGTGATGTTATAAGAAAGCTAGTTTGGAAATATTTTTAAAAAAATACATAATGTTAATTTATTAGTAAACATTAAAATAAGTCGCTTGAAATTACTGAAAAAAGAAAAATTAATTAAAATCACTTTTTATATGTTACTATATTTAAGAAAATTTTGAAGAGTTGGCAACGTAGTTGCACGTGCAGTCATTACTTCGAAACAACCAATCATCAACTGCAGTATTCATCGTAATATACCGAAATAACCGAAGTATACTCCGTTTGACGATTTTCGCAGAAAAAATTCTACGGTCTTGAGGGTGTTCGGGGGGGGTTGTGTTGTGGTTCGGCTTATCAGCCATTAGTATCATTCAGTGTCGGGTGTGAATTTTGTTTTAAAGAAATACTTAATATAATATCTATTTCTTGGTTGAGTGAGTTTAGTGAATTGTTATAGGTATTTATAGGAAAGTGTAGGTTATCTAATGTAGAAAGGTATCATTAATATAATACCTTTTTGATGGTGTAGTGGTTAGGTCGCGTCAGTGAATTGATATTAATATAATATTCATTTGTTCGTAGACGTTAGGGTAAGTTTTATAATATAATTAATTAGAAGGGCAAATTTGGAGACCATTTGAAACAACAGGCCAAGACGATGCGCGGGATTATTGAATTGTGGATTTAAATATAACAAGTTAGATAATCGAATGGTAATAATGGAATCTCGGCGTATCGCTGAACTTAGACAGGAGTATTTGCGCAGAATAAAAGGGTACCGTGATTCAAATAGAACTATAATTCATTTAGACGAAACTTGGTTTGATACACATGATGTTGTCAAGTGTTTATTCATTTATTTGTTATTCAAACAATCCTTACGGTTTTATTACATGAATAAATATATAAAATAAAATACATTTCAACTTAATATGTAAGAAAATAGTAGTAATGGTAATTATATTATAATTAAAACTGTATGAGAATAAACACCCACCTTTAAAATATGGTTGGGTTGACGATACAAAAAACTGTTCTTTAGATACTCCGTGTTCTAGAGGAAAGCGCTTTATTATTGTATTACAAATTTTATGAATTTTGTATGCAGGTTAATTTTTTTTATTGAAATTGATGTAGTAGATTAACATTATTTCACAATATTCGAGTTTATAAAAAATTTATATGCACACCATTGGGCGGCTTTTTCCTTCAAAGGGATTAAAAATATGGGTCATCACATTAACTTTGGAAGAACTATACGAGTTGCGAAAATAACATTTCTTGAAACGAGAAAACAGTTCGCGTAACGTTCACGAGCTCCGAAAATAGTCTCCTACAAATGAAACATTATACTTCTTCTACAACCCCGGTTATCTATATCATAATAATATACCAAAGAATATAAATTATCATTGGAATGCTTTTTTCGATAAAAAAGTCTTGAAACAAATATATCTTGTTGCCTGGCGTCATTTGTTTGACGTTTCTTGTTAATTTTTTGAAGCTCGTCCAACTTTTTTTACATCCCCGTTTGTATCATAATAGTATGCTAAGAAAGAATGATGAACAAATATAGTATTTTAAGCTTCGTACAGACCTGAACATTACGAAAAACAACAAACAGAGCAACGAACTGGACGGTAAACAAAACGGCGAACGGTCTTTTTGATTTCGACGAGCCAAACAGAGAATGGAGCGTTTGTGCTGTTTCTAAATTGTTTTCAGTAATTCAAGATAAAAAAAAAGTAGCAGTAGCAGTAGCAGCAGTCTAGAAACGTAGAAACTATCCTGTCCCACTACCTCGGCTTTTTTTAAATTTAGAAATTTCTTACCGAAATGGGGCTAATAAGGATTCCATTTTTTTTTTACATTCTTTTCCTTCAATATTATTTAAACCTTGGGTAATGTCTACCCAGGCGTCTAGCATTCTTATTTTATTATAATGATGCGGATGTTTGGCTTTTCACAACAAATCTTTTTGTTGACAAACGTTAATAAGTTCCAAGCATTTTTCTTCTGTCCATTACATTGTAAAAATAACGTAAAGCAGTCAAAATGAAGAAAAAGTGAAAAAATCACTTTACTGAGGCTAGCTAAAAAATTTCGGTTCGCCGTTTTGTATAAACCCGTCCAAACCTGCTAATACATTCGCGCTCATTTCCTTTGATGTCGGGGAAAAAACGGACAAGAGATGGGAATGGTCATCATTTGCGAAGATGTTTGCAAACCCGATCGTAGCCCCGTCCAAACTAGTGTTTTGATTGCTGTTTGGTTCGTGGTTCTGCTTGCTGTTCGGCGTAATGTTCAAGTCTGCACCAATGTTTAGATTAAAAGTAACTGGATTTCTTCAAACATCACTTTTTATTTAAATATTGATTAATTGTTGCATTCATGCAATTATTTGAAATTAAAGGAGTATAACAATCAATATTTTCATGTATTTAATAAGGTAGAGGATGCCACATCTGTTCACTCCAGAAAAATATGCACTATTGTCAGATAATTCGCAAGTTGACAGATAAAATTGTATGGAGTGGATTCATTTATCGCGAAGAACCGATTTAACTTTATCAACATTCAAAAACAGTATCAAAGGTTAGTAATTGTGTAATTGATGAGGCTATATTCGAACTCGGTATGTTTATAAACATTATTGATAGTCAATGAAATATTCATATTTTTCTTCTGTTGAGAAAATTAAAAGAAAGTTAATGAAATTTTTTAAAGCACAATCATATACCAGACTTTATGAACTAACTTACCTTTCAACGAAGACGTTTTTATTACCTGATACGAATAAAAGCCTTCGTTTTAAGTCCCGGACAAAATGATCATGTATTTTTGCATAAACGCTACTTTATATACCCAACCATGTCTTTTTAAGTTCAAAACATACGCACCTACTCTAAAATATAATCAGACAAATATTTTGGCTTGCTAAGATTTCATCCAGAACATTTTCCCAGTCTTTTCTCTCTGCAGCTGTAAGCTCTGGAGTACGATAAGTCTCCTGTGCCTCTGGGCCTATGACATGTAGTAATATAGCTACTTTCCTCTCACCTGACGCCAGCATGTAGATTTCAAACTAGCTATTCCCCTTGTTGAAACTAAGGCCCAGTTTCACCAACAGTTTTGATCCCGATTTACCTCTTAAGTGGAGAGTCTAATCACGATTAACATATTGAAACGTTTCACCATGCTCCAAAGCGGGATTAAATCGACTGATCGCGATTTAGTGCAAATCGGCCATTTTTTGGTGGATTTACCTGTGTTAAGCGCGATTAGTTCAGAAAATATTTGTGATGTATTGTTAATTATGGCATTTCGAAGAGTTTATGATCTTGCCTTCGAAGACGATAGTGAAGATGAATTTATTTTTCGTCGTCCTCGATGGGTTCAAGAAAGGGAAGATTATTTTCAGAATTTGGACAATAAAGATTTTGAGACAAGGTTTCGACTTTCAAAAGAAGCTGCTCTCCAAATTCTGGAATCAATTGAAGACCGACTAGAATTCGCAAACGACAAGTAGGTACCTACCTATAATGTATAATAGTTTTTATTACAGTTTTTATTACAGTTTTTATTATTATGATTGGTGGTATAGGCATTATTGTTGACTGTCGAAGTTCAATTGACTTATTCTTTTTCAGGAATAATTCTGTTTCTCCAATGAATCAGTTATTATGTACTTCAAGGTATTATGCTACTGGTTGTCATCAGATAGCAGTTGCTGATTTTTCTGGAATTAGTAAATCAACAGCACACAGAATAATACATCGAGTTAGTGCTGCTATTGCCTTTCTTCGTCCTCTGCATATTACGTTTCCTACAACTCCTGGAGAAATTCGAAGGACACAGACAGATTTCTTCAGAATCGCCAGCTTTCCTAGGGTTCTGGGTGCAATTGATTGCACTCATGTTAAAATTAATACTCCATGTAAGTTCCCTCAACATATTTTTGTTTCCAATTAATTGTCAACCTTGTTCCGTTTTTCAGCTGGTGAAAATGCAGAGTTGTTTCGTTGCAGAAAGGGTTACTTTTCCCTCAATGTTCAAGCTGTTTGTAATGCAAATCTTGAATTTACTGACATAGTTGCCAGGTGGCCTGGTAGTACTCATGATGCCACAATATTCCGGAATTGCAATCTTAAAGCTATATTTGAAAATGACAGGTATGGGAATGCTGTTCTTGTAGGAGATAGTGGATATTCCTGCTCAAAATATCTAATGACACCTTTTGATAATTGTTTGAATCCTGCTGAACAATTATTCAATGAATCTCAAATCAGGACTAGAAATCCAATTGAAAGAACTTTTGGAGTATGGAAAAGGCGATTTCCTGTATTATCTTTAGGAATAAGGGTGAAATTAGATAAAGTTTTTCCCATAATTGTGGCAACAGCTGTTCTTCATAATATCCTTCGAAGACGAAGGGAAGCTGTTCCTCAATTCGAGCCAGATTTTGAAGCTAACCTACCAGCTCCATGGGAAGTTATAATGGCTCAGGGAGACATGGGGCACTATCCCATTCCGGACCCACACCAGCCATTGAATAGGAGGAGAAATAATCCTGAACACAGAGCAAGACTTGCCATGGTTCATCAATACTTTTCAAGGTTAGTGTTTCCCTATGATGTAATATGAAATTTTTATATTAGAAAGTCTTATTTCAGGCTGGCACATATGGGTCACCAAAATAGAGAAATTGGATAATGATAGTCCAAATTTTAGGTTTTTTACTTTATGGATTCTATACTCCGAATATATACTCAGAATATATGTTATTCAATAAAAGCATATTTTCCAGATATACTGACTTTTAATTGCATTAAAAACTCACAGATAGGAACTCATATAAAAAACACAATTTTCCAAAACAAAAATAAAACATTAAAATATCAAATTAAAAAAATGTTCCTGTTTCACAAATATGAGAAAAATAAAATAAAACAATATTCAAAATAAAAAAGAACTTCACTAATACAAAACATCAAAATATCACATTAAAAATAAAAAGAGTTTCTAATTCACAAACATGAGAAAAATAAAACTAAACAATATTTCAATGCCCAAAACAAAAAACATCACAAAAAAATAAATATCACAATAAAAATCCAAAAAGTTGACTAGATATAAAATCAGGTATTTCACATAAGAAAAAAACCAAACTCAAATTAAAACCCTGAATATAAAAAGTACACAAATATAAAACATAAAATGTAACATTAACTAAAACAACAAAAATAAAGTCTATTCTTCAATTTCGAAGCCTTAATTTGGTATCTTTGAGTTCCAGGAGGAGTATTCTTGTTCTAATCTTCTCTTGCCTCAACTTCTCTCGGTGTATATCCATAATCACTTGATGTTCCTCTTCAGCATGAGATGTAACAGTTGTTAAGGCCTCTATGCTTTTCGACAAAAGTTCTTCATTTTTTTTAGTTTGTAGAACAGGCCGCCTTCTGTTAATCTGGTGCCTGCTTGAATTTTCCATGTTAGCTCTGGATCTTTTTGGAGCTATTTCATCTACACTCATAGGCATTAATGAAGGCCTTTTAAGTGTATTTTCCATCACTGGAGTGCTTTTTTCAAGCTCTGAAGGTATACTATATACCTCAACTGTGTCTTTGGCACACAAAAATAATGATCCATCTTCCCCAACTTCAAGTGAACTATGTGGCAACTCTCTTAAAATGGTTGCTCTAGGCTTCCGCAGTTGCCCTGGTGAATATTGTGACCAGTCACCATTTAAATTAATGTTCTCCTGCAGCAGCGGTAAATGTAAAATGATATATTGTTACAAAGATAATAGGTAAGTATTGTGAAATAGAGTGCTTTCTGGCCAATTTTAGGAATATTAGATTTCTAATAAGAACATTCATTAAAAAGTAACTTGTATTTGAACTCACATTCTCCTGTTTGTTGACAGCTCCTACTTCTGTACCACAGTTACTGTAATTTTCGATAATTATTGTACCTGAAACAAAATCAAGTAATTCACTTCCTCTGATGACAATAAAAAGAATTTAGAAAGTAGAAACAACTTACCATTGTCAAAGTCTGCATCAGTGTCATATGGGTTACTCAATCCTACTGCAGAAGGTCGAATCATATCAATAACTTGGTACATGATTGGATCTACAGTAACCTCTTTTTTTGGACCTCCACCTAAAATTGATGATTGTTGCAATGAATAAAATGAATACAAAGCAACTGTTATGCCTAGAAGAGATATATTTTCTCACCTGTTTTAACTCTTCCTTGTCTCTCATCAGCTGCAACTTTTCTTCCTTCAGCTTTCAAATCCTTCCAACAATTTTTCAACACCATTGTTGTTCTTGGACATGCTGCTTCAGAATTATATTCTTCTGTTATACTCCTCTCCCAGCATTCATTTTTAGAGATCATTGATTCATTGTCGGTTTTTTTATTCTCAATTATATGAGAATACTTCCTAATAATGTCTACTAAAATCTGTTTATCCTCCACTGTAAATGTTGGGTCTCTCTTTTTTTTTAATTTTTGAACTTCAGTCATTGTTAAAATAACCAGAGCGGTGCAAGCAGAAAATATTGTTTAGGGTTATGTTTACGTTAACAAATCTCAATGACTGACACAGAACTATACATTTTCACAGAACAATAGAATTTTTTGCATTCTACAACGTTGCCAAAATGGTTTGCTGATCTAATCGTGATTTGATAAATCGCGATCATCTCGGACGGGTTGATGCATGGTGAAACGGGAAATATTGTTAAGTCAGATTAACTATTAAGTAGAGCTTAATTAATCCGAGATCAATCGTAGTTTGGTGAAACTGGGCCTAACAGCCACATCTCCATCAACAGATAAGATGGCAGATGGTTTTAACGGCTCTGTAGCAGAATAGCGCTGGACAAAATATCGCTGGACATAAATAGCGCTGGTCAAAATAGCGCTGGTCAGAAACAGCGCAGGACAAAAAAGAACTGGACAAAAACAGCGCTGGACAAAATAGCGCTGGACAAAAACAGCGCAGGATAAAAACAGCGCAGGATAAAAACAGCGCTCCATAAAATAGCGCCGGTTGAAATATCCTTACAAAATCAACTATTACAGTAGGATGTGATTGAAAAATTAAGTTTCACCGCAAAGCATCAGCCTTCCTTTACAACAAACAATAACAGAATATAAGGAACGGAAAACAAGTAAGAGCAACAATCAATATTTTTCATCATACTTCAACACATATCGCTTCCCGACCAACTGACACTGATCAAAGTGTAAACAACTACTTGTCAGTGTCATATCTATTTAAAGTCTAAAAAAATGCAATTTCACGTTGCTTGTCATTTCGGTAATTATATCCTTCGTGGAATAATGTAGCACCTTCTTTCTTTCTGAGATTTGCCAAATTGCATTTTTTTAGACTTTAAATAAATATGACACTGACAAGTAGTTGTTTACACTTTGATCTGTGTCAGTTGGTCGGGAAGCGATATGTGTTAAAGTATGATAAAAAATATTGATTGTTGTTCTTACAACTTGTTTTCCGTTCCTTATATTCTGATATTATTATAGACAGTTACCAACACTTTGATCACTGTCAGCTGGTCGGGAAGCGATGTTGAATTGACGAATTGAATTAGGAAAACTATTGTTATGACTGTAATTTATGAAAAATATGTTATTCCTAATTATGCTAATTCGGTACTATAGTCTATTTTTATGTATAAGATAGTAGTAAAATAAAGAAGCATAATTATCTTTGGGCGACGCTATTTTATGGAGCGCTGATTTATCCTGCGCTGTTTTTGTCCAGCGCTATTTTGTCCTGCGCTGTTTTTGTCAAGCGCTATTTTGAGCAGCGCTATTTTGTCCAACGCTATTTTATGAAGCGCTTTTTTTGACCAGCGCGATTTTGACCAGCGCTATTCTGCTACAGAGCCGGTTTTAACTCCATATTAATAGATCAATTTTTTTTACACCTAGCACAATTATGCAACCTATTGCACTTTATCTTTTACCTCCTTTTCAAGGAAACTTGCTCTTTCGTCAAAAATTGGAAAAACTAGGCCTTTTCTATACATTTTTTATTTTTATGTAAAGGCAGAATCAACAAATCGATTGGCACTTACTTCAACACTGCCAAATGAGAGGTGCGTTCATGTACGCTACTCTATGTTACCAACATCCTGACACATACCAACTCAAAGTTATAAACTAGTTCAATGCTAGAACGAGTTTTAAGGCCAAGCCACACCAAACATCCATCCATCCTTCGTATGGACGGGCTGGATGTTCAAAAAAGATCGCTCGCCAGCTTGGCAAATAGCGCAATGCAGACCGACATCCATCCGTCCGCTGGACGTTTAAAACGTCCAATGGATGGATGTTTTGGAATCGCCAGGGGAGCGATTTTTCCTTCGCATCCGCATGGACGTTTCTCCTGCACATGAGCACTGGGCCCGGTCACACGCGCTCCACTCGGTATCAGACAAAACTACCCTAGTCATTTAACGTCTTCGGGAACCCTTGGACGTTACACTTGAGCTCGTATCAAAAAGCCTCACTTAGGCACCTAGTGATGAAATATACTATTCTCCTTTCGAGTTTAGTTTAAAAGGGCTTACCTTAAACAAACAGCTAGCCGTTCTCTGCTAGTTATAGCTTTCCTGTAGTTTGTATCTTGCTTTCGAATTTGCCTCATTAACGAACGACAAAACCTCATCAAATTGTTCTCTGTTGAGTCTGAAATATCCTTTAAACTTTTCTTCGTCTAGTTCCAAATCGGTCATCAAATGATGAAACAATAAGTATAACCTATAACCTAACCACGGAATATTTTTTGACAAATCACTTTCACACCAAAGCACATTAAACGACAGTATTTATACACCGCTACTGACACAAGTGAACAAAAAATTCGTTGATGAAGAGATTCATGAAAACATCCGTCCACTGGATGGATGCTTTCGGTGTGAATCGGAGCGCTCCATGGACGTACGAGGTCGGACGTCCATCTATCGGACGGATGGATGCCGGTGTGGCTCGGCCTTTAGTGTTTTCGGTGCATACGGCTGAACACGCACGACGTAAAACCTAGGCAATTACGTGCTCATTTAAAGAAAGAAATTTACTTGCTGGTTCGCTGTTGTTTTGGGAGCTCCCACTGCGACTTCCTTTGGTATGTGAGCCTTCTACACTACCCAAACTAATTCTAAAATTGGTTTTGAAAAAATGTTTTTCGAAATTATCAATTTTGTGCGAAAATCACTAGGAACATTTATAATACTCAACGAAACTGTGCCGGTTTTTAGGCGTCACACTGTCTCTCTCGTCGCGCATATATGTCGCGCAGTTTCTTTTTGCCACGACGACAGGTTAACCAACTAGAATGTTGTATGTATTTGAATTATTAATAGAAATTGAAAATTCTATTTTGAAAAATTATAGAAAAATTGTATTATAGAAAAAAAAACAGAAAAAATCAACGTACGTGCGTAGACAACGGCTATTACCGAAATTGAAAATTTTCATAGGCATTGTGAAACGTCAAAAAATAATCAGTTGAGCAACTTGTTTTTGAAAAGTTTTTACAAATTATAATTGGATTTAAAAACTCACTTTGAGTTAAAATAGATATATTTCAGTTATCATAATGAATTAATTGAATTAACTTTAAAATTATTTTAAAATGAATTATTTCCGTGTATTTTTGTGTTGTCTTGATAGTTAATAACTGATTTCAATTTTTGATCTATTTTCCTCTATTGCAATATTTTAGCCTTGAAACTGGAAACAAAGTTTTCCGAAAGCTTGGTAATGTGTAAAAGAGTTCACTTTAGTAACTAATATTAATTTGTGTTTTTGGCTGCTTTCCCCGTGAATGGAGAAATAATTTTTGATGTAAAAAGATTTGTTCTACTTTTATTATACAGGATATCCCAAGATTTTTTCACAGGCTGTAACTCAGGAACTGACGAATAGGTTCATTTGAAAATTAGGTAATATTTTTGGGACCTACCGTAATTGCATCTGAGGTATCCGTGACGACATCATAGGAGCAGGAACATAATCGCAATGAAAAAAATTCAATGGAATGGGGGATCCAACCTAGCTCAAATAAAAGGGCTTTTTATTTCAGATTCAACGGTGTATCACAGTAAGGGTACTCAAGTGGAAAATTATGAGCCCAGTCGAGTTAGCTCAAAACCGGGCCAAGATGTACAAAAATTTGAAACAGCAATTTTCCTTCGGAATTCGTTGGGGGCGGTCACTGGTAGTCTATATTCAAAAACTTGGGGTACCAGACTTATTGCATCCCACATCTTGATTTAAAGGGTCGTTTTTTGTCTCATGAATAACTCGTTTATTTTCAATTTTACACGGAAAGTAGTTATTACAAAAGTTGTTTAAAATTAAATTTCCTACAATTTTGATACCCATAATATTTTTCATAGGATTGATTTTTTCCGAGTTTTACCCGAAAAGAGGGGGTGAATTTTTGGTTATCGAATAGGTAACTCGTTTATTTTCAATTCAACGAGAAAAATTGTAATGAACAAAGTTGTTAAGAACTTCACAAAATCAGTTACGAGAAAAACATTCAATTTTGCCACGCTTCCACCTACCTCGGCAGTAGCAGAACAACATATCTACAGGACGCACAGGTGCAAATGTGGATGGAGTATGAAGTCAACGTTACGGAATGGCGATGGAGAAAAACTAATCGTGGACTCGAACCTATCGCTACCATCGCCGATCCAGCACCAGAATTTTTGCTGAAGACGATATCATGTAAATGCAAAACGACATGCGGAAAAATGTGTGGTTGTCGCAAATCCGGGCTCAAATGTTCCGTCTCATGCCACATCTGCAACAGAGAAACGTGCGAAAGCTGCTGGATGAAGACGACCTTGGTAGTGACGAAAACCGTTCAGAACAAGTCACCCCTGTCCCTCCTGAGCTTCCAGACGAATTCGTCGACAATCACGCGGAAGAATCGAACGACGAAAACTTGGCAGAGCCATCGGCTAAACGTTCCAATCAGACATAATTGAAATTTCTAAAGACTTTTAGAAGTGTATTGAACAGACTATTTCACTAGAGTAAATTGATAACTGACAAAATTTGAAGGTTTTGAACTGGCAATTTTTTGTCTCGTCGCGGCAATTTTTTGACGTTTAATATATCAAATCTATGTGTATAAAATTCTATCACTCTCTCTCTCGTAAAATAGTCATGTCGAATACCACTCAATTAAAAATTTTGTAAGGTAAAATTTTTCTCTTGTCGTATTCAAGTTTGTTGCTTTTAGGTAATTTTGCTCATGACATTTAATCCAAAACCACTCGCCTGACGGCTCGTGGTTTTGTTAAAAATGTCATTCGCAAAATTGCCAAGCAACAAACTTTCATGACAATCGAAAAATTTACCTTTACCGTGAACGAGCGTGTCCAAAATATAAACTTTAGAAAAAATCAGAATCATAATTGTACCAAATAACATTTTCAACACATCAAATTTACAACGACAATACAACATCGATAATAAACGCGATAATAGAATACTTAGGATCACCCCCAACTTTTCTTAGGTATAAATCGAAAAAAATCGATCCTACGAAAAATTTGATGGGAATCAAAATGGCCTCCGTCTGCAACAATACAGGCATCGAACCGTCTAAGTAGTTCACATGTACATGTAAGAATACTCAAAAAACTTAATTAAATGTTTATTTTCCTCTTTAAATTACAAGACTGGGAAGAACGACAAACAACCGTTCAATCCGAAAAACAGAATAAGTGCTAAAACTAAAATCACTTTCTTAATCTAAATTTCGCCATGTGTTTCCCATCGTTTCCCATCCTAAGCAAAATAGCTAAAGTTAAGCCTGTCAGACCTCTTCACATATCTTGAGTAATTGCGTCGTAAAATCCAAAATTGGTATATACTTTAGAAATCGTCTATTATCGATGCTTTTGTTGATAATGGGCGCCATGGGTAATGAATAGGCTGATGGGTAACACATGGGCCGGCTGTACGCTGACACGGCCAACCTGACACATAATTCGCTCTCGAATTATCAGCAATTGGTCAGCAATCTGAAACAATAAAAAAAAAAAGACCGGCAGATTCGTGTTTGTCTTGCTTTTAAGTAAAGATAGTGCTGTGAGCTGATTGTGAATAACCTCAATAAAAATATCACCCTTTTAAAATATCGACTATACAAAGTGCATCATTGTAGAGTACAAACTATTACCTATATCACCGTAGGATTCAAAACTCATCGTCGTATAATAGGTGATACAAAATATTTCATCGAAGAATACAAAACATCTAATTAATAAAAAAAATATTTATCATCGTAGAAGACAAAAATACGTCATCATAAAATTCAGAATGAATTATCGTAAAATTCAATACATATCATCGTAGAATACAAAATATAATCGCAGAAGTCAAAAAATATTAACATAGAATTCAAAATATATTATCGTAGAATACAAAATAATTCATCGCAGAAGTCAAAGTATATCATCGTAGAATTCAAAATATATCAGTGTAGAATGCAAAATATATCATTGTAGAACGCAAAATATATCATCGTAGAATAGAAAATATATCATCGTAGATTTCAAAATATATTATCGTAGATTTCAAAATATATTATCGTAGATTTCAAAATATATCATCGTAGATTTCAAAATATATTATCGTAGATTTCAAAATATATTATCGTAGATTTCAAAATATATCATCGTAGATTTCAAAATATATTATCGTAGATTTCAAAATATATCATCGTAGATTTCAAAATATATCATCGTAGAATACAAAATATATCATCGTAGATTTCCATCAAACAAAAATTAAAAAAAATATAATAAAATTATAGTTTATCGTTGGTCACAATAAGCTCACATTTTCTATTATTTTATCTAACATTTCTGAATATTCACCTAATAATATTAATCTGCGGAATTAGAAAATTCCCCAGGCCCGGCCATATGCGAAGCATACCCTTGGCGACAATACTTTTACGATTCGTTGTCATGTTTTTGATGTCAAATCTATCGTTTTCCAATATATTCACAATATTTTACAATCTCAATAAAAAAAATAATTATGTCAAAAAGCTGTTTTGTCGAACACAGCCTTTGCATCTCCGACTTTTAACAGGAGAACTGCAAAGCGTTATCATATCGAAGTAAATATGTCTCTCAATAAGTAAACTGCAACGCGTTAACGAATCAAAGTTAATACAGCTTTCAACAAGTGAACTGCAAAACATTAACGAATCAAAGTTAATACAGCTTTCAACAGGTAAACTGGAAAGTGTTATCAAATCGGAGTAATTATGATTTCAGCGGCGGTGAAAAGTAACGATAAAAATAAGTTATTTTAATGAACAATAATAAATACTTGCAATCACTCTAACTATTGCACTAAAACAATATTTATGATTAGTACCTCGTTATGGAATTTTGAATTCGGAGAATTGACTGTACCGAACTATAATCATGTTCTTAATTTACTTTTTTTTTCCACAGATAAGTTTTTTTTTTTTTTTTTATCTCAAACCATTCGTTTGTCAATATTCTCATCACTTCAAATAGTCCCTAATAATTCTTGTCAAACTTAGCTAAATGACTATTTCCCGATTGCTGAAATACTAGCTCACCCATCTTGATAACTTTGTTACGTTGTTTGGTATAGATTCAATCAATGTTTTTTTTTGTCTGGTTGATCACCGTTTACTCTGGTTAATAAATAAACATGCGAAAATACCTTGGTGTTTGGTTCCGCAGGAATAAAGGTCGTTCGTAATTTAATATTAAAGCTCGGCCATTTTATTCATTATTGTTGATTTCTCTTCGCAATAAATTTATCACCGTTTTAAAAGAAATTAATAAGTCGTTGCTTGATTTCGGAGAATCCGCCATACTATTATTGTTAAGAAAAACTCTAGTACTTCTGAAGTCGGTGTAAATTTGAACATTTGTTCCATTGTTCAAATGAATCCCCTCCTGATATTGCATCCACAATTATGCATTGAATAATCATCGCCTGCACTGTATCATCATCGACTATATTAAAACAAATATGCACTGAAAGCTGTGCCATTATTTTCAATTTGTAAAATAGTCTTGCTCATAACAGTAATTGTATTGTTTCCTGTCCCTTCTGAAGTTATTAAAGCTGGATGAAGGTGAAATTCCAATTTTTTTTTTTTTAATTATATCCTCAGATATTAAACCACTTCCTCAGTATTTTATGTTAAAGTCGAAGTTGTTCAAACAGCTTTTAAAAACAATCTGTTACATACTGCCCACGTTTTTCCTTCATTCAACACAAACAATAGATACTAGATTTATCAAAAAAAACAAGCAAAAAGTTATTTTACTCGCTTGTTCCCCTGGTTGTTAGTTTTATTTTGAGCATTTTTGGTTAAAATGAGCAAGATTATTACGAAAATATCAAAGTCGTTGACTGAATGGATAACTTCCTTCTAGTACTTTTTTTTTAATAGTCCCCAGTTGAATGGGTTATTTTAAAATTACCTACTTAATAAATTTAGTAAACCATTGATAGAATCTATGTTATTATTAATTGCAACCGTTTTGATATGAATGTCAGTAATATCTCCAATAACAATTTCCATTATTTGGTTCGTCGTTAATTTTGAATTCGATGCATTATAAAAAAAAAATTTTCTGTCATACTCACAAAATAACTCAACCTCCTTGCTAGTATACAAGGTATAACATTGCGGAGTTTTTCACTCATATTGCGATTTGCTGAATACAGACTCGACGTTTCAACTCAACTCGGAATTCTTCCCATCCAAGTATTCCATCCGGTAAATCATTCCTTCGCTTCTCCAATCACGCCACTAGCACTCGTCCCTCGTTAACATCTCGTAGCTGGACCAAGTGAATATCTCACCAACTTTCCTCATTTCATCGCACCACGCTGTAGCATCTTCGTATTGTTTAATTGCATCAAACACTGGTACATTCACGGCCGCTGATGGTTTAACTGCATTGTCTCAAAGGTTTTATCGTTTCAGTTGAGACCTTAGCGAACTTTTTCATCTTAAAATTGTTTCTCACTTTGAAATTACACAAAAAAACATCAAACTTTTCTCACGGCACCGGTACTATCCCACTTCTGATGTAAGAATACTCAAAAAACTTAATTAAATGTTTATTTTCCTCTTTAAATTACAAGACTGGGAAGAACGACAAACAACCGTTCAATCCGAAAAACATAGAATAAGTGCTAAAACTAAAATCACTTTCTTAATCTAAATTTTGCCATGTGTTTCCCATCGTTTCCCATCCTAAGCAAAATAGCTAAAGTTAAGCCTGTCAGACCTCTTCACATATCTTGAGTAATTGCGTCGTAAAATCCAAAATTTGTATATACTTTAGAAATCGTCTATTATCGATGCTTTTGTTGATAATGGGCGCCATGGGTAATGAATAGGCTGATGGGTAACACATGGGCCGGCTGTACGCTGACATACATGTATCATCTCTTGCGTAAAAGGTTATTACAAGCTTGTCTAATTTGATTTTTTAAATCGTTCGTGTCTACAGATTTTTTAGTATAAACAAGCTCTTTCAAGTATCCCCATACAAAAAAATCTAGGAGTGACAGCACCGGCGATCGTGGAGACCATTGAAAGGTTCCATGAGTTCCAATTCATTTATTTGGAAATCTAGCATTGAGATAACTTACTACAATACCGCTATTATGTGCTATCATATCATATCTCTTCTTTCGTTCAAAGGAGTATTCTCCAATAAAGCAGGTTGGTCGTTTTCTGGAAAATTTAAATATCTCTGACCATTGAGATGGCCTTCAAAAAAATATGGGCCTACTAACCGACCATTGAATAATCCACACCAAAACATTAACTACCCATCTGGTTTGAAAGCGAGTTTTCCTTACCCACCGCGGATTTTCCACTGACCAATAATGAGAAATATGGCGATTCACGACACCATTATTATGGAAACGCGCTTCATCACTCGACAAAATTTTACTCAACACATTGGGAGTGTCTTATCATAACTTGCTTGATGGCGATAAAGGTTAATCTCCGATCCAGATCGGTGGATCGCAACCCATGAATCAAATGCAATTCAAATGGATGGTAATGGTGGGTTTTCAAAATTCTATGACCTGAACATGAAAAAACACCAATTTCTGCAGCAATGAATCGGATGGACACATGGGAATTAAGCGCTATATATGCTAAAACATTCACTACATTCTGTTAGGTCTGTATTGCTTTGTTATGATTACTATGCTTTGAGCTTGGAAATGAACCTTGCCGCTTCTTCTCTTCAACCATATCAAAAGTTACATGAGAAGGGGTTCATCTTTCGGTAAAACGCTCCTGGTATAAAGCCTGAGCATTTCAAGAATTTTTCCTACACTTAACATAGATTAGCAACATCTTTACATATTGATTCGGGGTGAATAGGAACGACATTTTAACTTCAGAGTTTTCACACTATGTATTGTTTTAAAACGGTACTACGTATGAGTATTTAGAAAGTGACCACAATCAATGTGACATTAGATTTCACTACCCAACTAGTTGTTCCATAATTTTTGGCTTATATAACAATTTTATTTTAACGTTGATTTATTGTTGCTTTCAAGAATGTAACTTATTATATAAAGGTTCCATAGGAGCCAGTTTAGCTTTTCGTTACAAAATTGTTTTATAAATTTATCACAAAAACAATTTGGCAACAAAATTATATAATATTTATAAAGCGATTTTATACGTATTATGTAAAGGATTCATAAGACATTTATTATTTATAAAATTTAGTTGTTTTATAACACTTTTTTAAGAGAGTTTGGTAGCATTTATAAATCTGGTATAAATACATTATGAAACTATTGTTATAAACACTTTCAGCAGCTTATAAAATAATTTTATTAAAGCAGCAGATGCCTCAGTTTTATTGCCATTGAAAATTATAGTTATAGGCACAGCTATAAAATAATTATTACATCGGAAGCTGTTATGTTGCTTTTATGAAATAACTAATAAATATATTCGATTTGGCTTAGCAGTTTTAGAAAAACAAACCGAGAGAAATGTCGGAGTTAACGGAGTGGACGAAAATCAAGAGGAGTGGAGCGTTTCGGAGAAAAATAAAGAAAAACTTTCAAGGTATTATGATTAGCAATAAAGAAATTTCAAATAATACGCCTACATGTTCAGATAGTAATCTACAAGAAGTAATGAATAATTCAATTATAATTACAAATAATGATATTATGCCAGAAAAAGAAACCAAAGATGAGAACTAATGATTAGAAGTGCCAAATTTTAGTTTAGTCGTAGGTATTAATAATGTTATAGAAAAAGCTAAATAATATAATCGTGTTGAATTTTATTAACAATTCCTTTTTTCATTATGTTTTTAAAATACGGTCCTGTTTTGTAGGGTTCTTTTGAAAATAAAAGTATCACAAATGTTGGTAAATTATTTTATAAAACCTACTTTGTCCACTAAACTGTTATATTACTGGCAGCCATGTTAATAATCAGATATAGATAAAATTTTAAAAATATCTGTAAAGATAAAAATATATTTCACTTTTACAAATAGTTTTATGTTAAAATAACATTGACTAAAAACAAATTTAGAAGAATATTACTAGTAGTCTCAAATATTACTACCAAAACTTGATTTTTTTATTTTTTAACTTCTATAATAATTATAAAACCTTGATAAATTAACTCCAATGTTAGAATGTCATTTACCTGGAAATGTTATTGTCACTTTGACATCGATAAAAAAGGTGCATCCTTTTTTATCGGATGAAAACTTCTCTTCCTCAATATCTAGTAAGCGGACGTCACTTTTACACAATGACAATGAGTCGCAAGTTTGGTTACTTATAATTATTATTGTTGTTGTTCATCTGTCGTTAATTTATCAACAGTAAAAACACAGGAGCTTTTTTTTTATCGGATAAATTTCTCTTTGCAACGAAATAGTTTTGCCAATCACTCATTTTACGAGAAAAACTGACATGATAAAATCGCGACACCGAAGGAGCAAATTTAGTGATTGGCAAAACTTTGAGTTAAAGAGAAATTTATCTGGTAAAAGGAAAGCTCGAGTGTTTTTTGGCAAGATAAATTAACGACATAATATATGAATGAACAACAACAATAATTATCTTTATTGATACAATAAACTACAGAATATATGGATGAACAACAACAATAATTATCTTTATCAATACAATAAAATTCGATTATTTGAAAGTACAATCGAAAATTCACCAAAACGATTCATCTTTTGGGTTTTTATATCAACAAAGTTAAATAATTACCACACCGAATCAGAATAAAAGCACTATATGTTTAAGATTCAAAAATCTGACAGACTAATTGAAAGTTTTTGCAGTTTTGCCAACACTTAATTGCTGTGAAATTATAAGTAACCAAACTAGCGACTCATTGTCATTGTGGAAAAGTGACGTCCGCTTACTAGATATTGAGGAAGAGAAGTTTTTATCCGATAAAAAAGGATGCACCTTTTTTATCGATGTCAAAGTGACAATAACATTTCCAGGTATATGACATTTTAACATTGGAGTTAATTTATCTTGCCAAAAAACAGCTTTTCTTTCATCAGATAAATTTCTCGTTAACTCAAAGTTTTGCCAAACACTAATTTTACGAGAAAAACTGACATGATAAAATCGCGACACCGAAGGTGGAGCGATTTTATCTAATAAATTTATCCGATAAAAAAAGCTGTTGTGTTTTTACTGTTGATGAAACCGGAGCGCAAGAAAAATTCACTGCATTTATACCCTAGAAATCACAATAAAATTTGTTTTGAACCAAAATTTTTTTTCTGTCGAAAACTAATACATGCACAAAAATCAAATTTAAGTGAGAACAATCGGACATATTTATTTTCATTTTAAAGTTGGTGCTGCATTTGTATTATCACCAGCCACTCTGAAATATAATTATTTGAAAACAATTTAGCTTCCCACAAACATATTTAAAACAAAGTGGATTTATTGATACTACTACAATAGCAATAAAGTGACATAGCCCGTTTATTAAACGTTTCTGAGAACAACCCGTTGAGATAAAATGAATTAATAAGTCAAAGTAAAACTGCACTAATAGTTTTGAATGGGCTTCTGAAAAAGCCCAAAATAGGGGAGGAAGAAGATTGTAGGTTTTGTGGAATGGAATAAGAAACCTCCAAACACACACTTGCAAACTGTACAGCAATTCAGAATCCTAGGGCACAGCACCTGGGAGATTACTGGATAAAAGAAGGACAAATACCCAAGTTGGAGCCAGTAGATATCCTAAAATTCCTCCGGGACATAGGACTAAAGGAGCTACTAGTCTCTGAGACTCTCCTCAGAAACTTAGTAGAAGTAAGGAGCACAATAGATTTTTTAGATTTCAGTGAATGGTACCCCAAAATAAATACATACATACAACATTCCTACGACTATTATAAAATAGCAGATTGTTGTAATCGATTAAGGTGGATCTCCAACGCCAACTGGTTTCTTCAGCTTTTATAAACTGTTTTCTTTAGCTTTCATAGAAACTAGTTAAAAATTGAAAATAGGCCTATCTGAAGTGAATCCGGACATGATAATTGCGACATTTAAAGGGTCACTGGTTATTGTTGCAAATAAACAATAAATTGGAAATTTGGTATAATTATCCACTTGAGTACCCTCACTGTGATACACTGTTGAATTTGAGATGAAAATCCCTTTCATTTGAACTAAGTTTGATCTCCCCCTTCCATTGAATTTTTTTCATTGCGATCACGTCTCTTTTTTATGATGACGTCACAGATATCCTGTATACCTCGGATGAAATTACCGTAGGTCCCAAAAAGATTCCCCAATTTTCAAATGAACCTATTCGTTATTTCCTGAGTTACAGCCTGTAAAAAAAATCTTGGGATACCCTGTATATATAAATTCCTCTATTCTCCTCTAACCTTAGCTTTCTCTTTCCAATTTCGTATTTTCAGTTAATTTATATCAAACACCATACCAAGCTTTCGAACCATCTTTTTCTCGTCCGTCCAGTGGCGTAGCTATCATAGGGCCAAGTGCCCCGGACCTCAAGGGGCCCTCTAACCTCAGCTTTGGAAAAAAAAAATAAAATAACCTTTCCTATACCTATAACAATTCACTTAACTCACTCAACCATAGATAGATATTATATTAAATATTTCTTTAAAACAAAATTCACACCCGACAATAAGAATTTTTTTATGAGAAAGTGGTCAAAGTGAGTATTCTTCGGTTATTTCGTTATATTACGTTAAATACTGTAGTTGATGATTGGATTATTTGGAAGTCTTGAGTGCTACTTGCACCTACGTTGCACCAGGGCCCTTGCCCCCTAGCTACGCCACTGCGTCCGTCCTCTTCTTCTTTTCCCAATTAGAATCTTGTTGAGTCTCATTTTTTCTTTGCCTGATCTTATAGGGAATTCAAAAGAGTACCAAATAGTTATTTTGGTACGCTTTAGAAAATCTAGAATAATACCTCCTATGCATTTATCTTTCTAAAAATAATTTTGAAGCAAAGCACACATTATTGAAACCCTGTTACCTAAAAAGAGGGGTTCGTTACATCAGCATATCTGGGAAACAGTAGCGACATAAAAAATCAAGTGGTTGAGATAACGTAGTGATTGCTTTAAGTCAGAAATTCTCAAACGTTTTCGTTTTACAAGAAAAGATTTGAATACTGGGCTTTTTTTTTGGAATATGTTAACTTGTTTTGTTTTTGAAAATAAATCTTATTAGTTTCTGGTACTTAAGAAAATGTGCAGGAATTAAAAATAGTAATTGTAGTGACAATTTAATTCATGTATAATAAATCGCATATGCCACAGTGCAATTGTCACTTTGACAGCGGCAAAAGTTAGCTTTAACTTTTACAGCGACAAATACACTAGTGGTTTTTTCACTTATTCATTTGTGTTCATCAATTATCGCGGTGTTGGTTACCAGAATAAATAGTTTGGCATGTTTGTCAACAACTTATTGAATTTTCAAGAACTAACAATGAGTCGATTCGGTGTGTCTACGAACGCCAAAATTAGTCAAATTGTTAATACCTGACTGTGTGTGCCTACTAATACAGTTGCGACGCAATCATCAATCTGGCGACAATTTTCTACGTTTTGCGATGCAAAAAGATACACATTTGAGCCAGATACTTCCATCGAGAAATTGAATGTAATATTACAAGATTGGGCATTTAATATGCAAAAAAGTAACGGAGAAGACTACAAAGAAGCGGTAGTTAAAACAATTTGGAACACCACCGCTAAAATGCTACAAAGTAAATATTATAACGAATGTAATATTGTATTCAACCCTTTCACCGATGTTCAGTTTAATTCATCACGAGCTGCACGTAATGCTAAACGTAAAATCCTACAAGCACAACCCGAAAAGAGAAAATGTAGTGCATCAGCTCTTAATAAATCTGAAGTATTTGCAATGGCCAGATTATATAACGAAAATGAACCGGAAGGACTTCAAAAGAAATTATATCTCATTTTGGCGTTTGAACTAGCTTGGCGCGGAGGAGAAGCGGCTTACTCCAAAACCACTTATTTCGTATCTGAAATTGAAAATAATGGAAAAGAAACTGGACGTATCGAGTATAATCCTCTATTTTCGAAAACGAGACAAGGCGGCAACAATAAATTATGTGACAGCAAATGGATCACGCCTCATATTTTCGACGAAGATATTTGCCCAATACGTTTATTCAAAATGTTAATTTCTTACACCAAATCCCTTTTGGAAAAAGAAAAATTCTGAAGGTTGGTACAAGAATTTGCCGATTGGAATTAATGAAATTTCCAAATGGACTAAACGCTCAGCACAACGCATTGGTTTAGATGTCAAACGTGTCAAAATAACAAATCACTCAAATCGAGCGGCAGCAGTTAGCGAATTAAGTAAAAGCGGAATTGAAGAACAAGCTCTAATAAAAATAACAGGACACAGCAATTCATCATCAATAAAACCATACTTACAAGTTGACAAAGAGTATCATTCAAGCATTATTCAATCAATTCGTTTGGAAAATAAAAAAAACTTCAATATCTACTACAGAAACGATTAGCTGTGGCACCCGCAGCGATATCACTGTTCCTAGTATGAATTTCAATAACTGCGTTTTTAATAATTGTACATTAAAATAAAAATGTGTTTATTTTTAATGTTTCATAAATAAAGTTTGCATTGATTTGTTTCCAAATTTCTCATTCATTAAATTGTCCTGCCGAATTACACTCGAGGTTTGTATTGATATTGGGTAAATTTGTTTTGTTTAAATTCTAAACTGTTTCCTTTAGCAATTTCTCATTAAACTACCCAAATTTACCCGATAAAATACAAACCACTTGTGCAATTATAAGTGACAATTTAATTCATGTATAAAAAGTGCCATAAGCCGCGTGATTTTGTCATCATAACTGCGGGAAAAGTGTGCCCTAACTATTCCAGCGACAATAACGGAACCTAACTTTTGACAGCATGGCAACCAGCATTGTAAACAAATTTTTAATGACGTTATGTCAATTTTTCTCAAACTTGCGTTGTCAGAAAAGTTTTCATTAGTGGAAATGTCGCGATTTGGAGAGTATTCGAGTGAAGAAATTGAAGAAGCCATCAATATTAATGTGCCTCGCAATACTGTGAATTCAACTACATCAATTTGGCGAAAATTTTCGATGTTTTGTTTTTGTTTTAAAAAAAATATGAACTGATTGTAGAAACTTCCACTGAAGAGTTAGCTTCTATTTTATGTGACTGGGCATTCAACATGAAGAAGAGCAATGGAGAAGATTATAAAGAGAGTGCACTCAAGACGATTTGAAACACTTCAGCAAAAATGTTACAGGAGGAGTACTTCAAAGATTATAAAAGAATTTTTAATCCGTTCACGGACATACAGTTTTAGAAAGCGAGAAATACACGCGATACAAAACGCAAAATTTTACAAGCAATCCCAGAAAAAAGGAAAGTTAGATCTCACTCCCACAAAACTTTTTTTCAGAAATGGCACTGCCCTGGAGTGAAGAAGAACCTGTAGGCCTCCAAAGAAAATTTTATCACATTGCTGCGTATGAATTGGCTTGGATAAGTGGAAAAGCAGCAAATTGTAAGGTATTCTATTTCAAAATCAAGACAGACAACCGTGGAAGAGAGACCGGAAGAGCTGAATATAACCCTGTGTTAACGAAGACAGCACAAGGGGGAAATCAGAAGTTGGCCGACAGTACCTTAATGGTTGGTAGCAAACACTGCAGAAGATTGTGTATGTCCAGTAAGATTGTTCAAACAAATTATGGGAAGACGGGGAAACAGTATCACGTGAAAAGTTTTTTTAACTCCAAATCATTTCTTGCAACAAACAAATTCGAAAGGATGGTATAAGAATTCTCCTATTGTGATTAACAAGATATCCAAATGGACCAAGTCTTCGGCGAAAAACATTGGACTTGAAATCAAGCGGGTGAAAATTACGAACCATCTAATCGAGCTGCCACCGTAACTGAATTGTCCAGGAGTGGTAAAGGTGAATAAAAACTTATGAAAATTACGGGACATAGCGATCCATCGTCATTAAAACCGTACCGTCAAATGGAGATATATTGGATACCAGGGGTTATATTGGATGTGCGCGCTTTTTTATCAATTTTTAAATATGGCGCTGGTTTTGACATCAAGGTCGCGCATCGACTGCAACTTCAGGTGGCTTCTTCCTTATTGAAACGGACTCTACTTGTGATTGTTGTGGTTGTGAAACTTCAGACTGATAAGGGTAAGCTTCTAAAAAATGAGTTTTGAAAATGATTTTTGTATAATTATGAGTAATTGTCGAAAAAACCTCCTTGTAACTGTCTTATTGTTGTTTATACCAGCATAGTCCAATGAAACTAATATAATATCATAACCTCAATAACGAACGTAAACAAAAAAATCATTCAATATATTCACGATTCTTTGGTAAACCGCCTGCAATTCCACTTGTAGAGGAAAACTGCGGCTGAATTTGGTGTTCCATTCACAGAAAGTGTTCTGAAAGATTTTGTGCAACAGTACATTAATCGAAAGGGGGTTGTTGTGAAGCAATTTCGCGATAATAGACCAGGCAGCGACTGGTGTCATTATTTTCTGTTACGAAATCCTGAATTATCGAAAAGAAATTCACAAAACATCAAAAGATGCAGAGCTGAATTAACACCGACAAAATATTTTGCTAATTTGTTGGAAATAATTCGTGGTGTGCCACCCGCTAACATTTTAAATTATGATGAGACGAATATGACTGATGATCCAGGAAGTCAAAAAATTTTTGTTCGAAGACGTGCCAAACATGCCTCTAGAATATTAGATAGTTCAAGTCCTCTACATCACTGATGTTTGCGGTGTTAGCGAGTGGCAAACTTTTACCTCCATATATCGTTTATAAAGCAAAATATTTATATCCAGATTCCAGAAGTTTACTCAAAAAGATATTGACAAATTGCAGTGAGAAAATGTCAGCAAATATATTGTCTGGCTTTGAAGCAACAGGAATTTAACCGTATAATCCGGAAAAAGGTTTGACGAAGATAAGGCCCAGGATTGATGATGCCAATCAAAACAAAACTTGCTATAGTGGAATCGTTTTCTAGTATTATGATAGAGCTAACAAGAGTGAATGAACAGCCAGCAATAACAAGAAAGAAAAAAATTAATGTTCCGTCAGGAAAATCAATCGGATTGGCAGATTTGGAAGTAAAGGCCGATGTTATACCGACAACATCAATGCATATAGATGATCCACAAGATGATTCAGATCACAGTTCTCGTAGCAGTGTCGTAGACGAAACAGAATATGATATTATAATGACTTCCGTTGAGACATATATAATGCAGGAACAAAAAAAGAATCCAAAAAACTTTTTGTTACACAAATAATGAACATGAAAAAAAGTTTTATTGAAATAAAATGCCTTCGCACTTATAACGGAAAGAAGTGTGCTTTTGTATTTCCCGACGTAGAGGACTTGCAGACTGTGAAAATGAGTCAAATCAAATATAGGCTTTGTGAACCATAGGAAACAAGGAGCATTTATACGTTTCCTCAAAATGTATTGTAATTTTCAATAACTTTACATGGAAATTACATTTCCAAATTAAACGCAATCAAATGTTATATTCAGTTTATCACTGAATTTTTTTGGAAAATAAAATAAAAAATAAATTGAAAAACATAATTTTCTTGTTTTTTTTTTGACAAAAGTCATTCCAGGCCGCATTTATGAAGGCTCCGAATCAATTTTTTTTTCCAGAACAGAGAAAACTGAGCAAAACCCAAAATATCATCCAATATATCCCCGTTTGACGGTACCTTCAGTTAGATGAAGAACATCATAGAGAAATAATTGGTTCCATTCGTACTACCATCCAGGAAACAGTTACTACCACCGCTCAAAATACTAGCATGCAGCAAAATAATAACAAAAGACACGAAAGTTCTAAAAATCAAGCTATTTTTAATAATTGTGTGTTTAACAATAATTGTACTTTTCGGTTAAATTAAATAAACTAATTTACATCTCATTTTTTAATTTATTGATTCACATATTCATTCAATTGTCTAACAGAATTACACTCTATCTTTTTTTATGAGACGAAGGGAAGGGAATCTATATATTTTATGTGGCCCGAGTGCACCACAGGAAGAGGTGCAAACGAAATAGCATCTTGCATTTTTGCGCACTTAAACAGTGTTCCCATAGAGGTGAAGCAAATTATGTTTTAATCGGACACATGTGGAAGCCAGAACAAAAACCCTTTCATTTGTGCAATGTTTCAATATGTAATCAATCTACACCCAACATTAGAAGTCATAGACCACAAGTTTTTAGTACCTCGGCCCCCTCATCTTGAGTGTGATATGTGGACCATGATTTGAAAGAAATTACAAAAAAGAAAACATCCATTGATATACATCCACCCAGAGATTGATATCAACTAGTTAGGTCTGCGAGCAAAAAAAAGAAAGTTCAAAGTTGAAATTATGGATCAAGACCGGTTTTTTTCTTTTTCCAAAGTTGTTTCAAGAACCGTGCCCCTACAGGCTGAAAACAAAGATTTCAAACTCAGAAACATTTGTTAGTTAAGGTACACAAAAGACTCACTTGTTCGCTATAAAAACTGTTTGCATGAAGAAGAGGCATTCAAAGAAATGAAGTTATTTAAGAAAAATCAAAATGAAAATAACCTGGGAAATTTTACGCTGAATAATTTATATAAAACTCAAAGAGCTATAAACATTAAGAAAAAAGAAAATGTATTGGAAATTTACTTGATAAGGAGGTCCAAGATTATTGCCGATATTTACCAACCGACAAAAATATTAGAAATGAGACAGATCCGGATGTCGACAGATATCTTCCTCCAGGAGAAGAATGCAAGGTTTAAAGCTGAAAAAATATGTTTTCCATGTAGGTATCATAGTTTATTGAAAACCTATTTTCCTTAAATGTGTTACTAAGAGTGTTTTTTAAACATAACTCTGTTTGTTTTTTTAATACCGAACCAAAAATAAAAAGAAATATATCATATATACACTTGTTTCCTTTGGAGTGCCTTGGCACAATAGCTACCGCTTAGAAGAGCACATATTCTCCTTATACCGCTTCACTTGTACCTTCATTCTTTGATAAAAAGGACATAAGTCATCGATTTTCAGAAAAACACTAATAATTTGTATTCCCATGAAGGCAATGGGTGTATTTGTATTGTTAGGTATGTGAAGTAAACTGCGTGTTGATTAAGATTTACACTGTTAGAGTGCGAAAGTTTCAGATTTAAAATCCAATACTTATTAACATAACGTCTCTTAAAAATTGTTGACATCCTGTATATATTTTTAATTATAACTTGGGATTTGGGTTGAAATACAATTTATAACAGGGGTTGTTGGAATTAAGTACGGGTTGAAAGCATAGAAGACTCCGCTGTACCGGGTGAGCAAGTAAGAACGACTGTCATCTTTATCTTATGACCGGATTGTGGAGCAGCGTTGGGGAGTACATTTTTTAACAGAAATAACCTCGATACAAATCCGGTTGTTATTTAAAGACTTGTTGGTCAGCTGCTAGAGGGCGTAGTTGAAAAATTTTAAAAGTTAAAAATTCTGCGTATATTTAATATTACAAGTTTAAGACTACAAGAGATGCTAAAACACACGCGCGACTCTATAAACTGTGAATATTTTGAATGAGAATGTTTTCATGAAGAGGAAGGAAAAGTAACCTTAAAGAAGGGGTAGGGTGGATGAAATGGATTTTTCCAAAAAGGAGAAAGAAAAATAACCTTCAAAAAGGGGAAGGGTTAATGGAAATCCCCTTCTTGAAAAAATAATTCCTTTATCATCTCGTCTATTCACTGGAATACAATGTAGGAGAGAGTGAGATCATAGATGAAAAAACGCCCATAACTCCGATTCTAGTAAACTGGTTTTTGCAAAAATTGTCTTTGTAGATTTAAATTGGACTATATTTGAATTGATGATCGGCCTATTCTACTACGACTCTTCCAGATCTATTGTGGTGTTCTGGATCTAGGTTACTTTTTCTTCAGCCGGTTTCTTTCTCAGTAGCCAATCAGCCTTAACACTGGACCCTTCATGTAGTTTCTTGCTGTTGGTTTCTCATCGCCTAGTACAAGAAACTGCACATTCTCCAGGCAGTCGTACTTGGTTAGTATGTGCTCTACAGTTGTCTCCTCTAGGTGACAAAATCTGTACATGTAAACACCATTAGCTGTGCGTGCTTCTTAAGCTTACAGCGCCCTGTTAACATACCTATCTTTGTTTTTTAGGTCTGCCGAAAAATGCTTCTAAAGAACTGTTTCGCCTGTCTCTGTCCTTGTGAGATTACCCATCATTCTAGAGATTTCTGTGCCACCCACTTCCTTGTGGCCACATTTATTGTCGCAGATGGATTCCGGTCGTTTTATCTGCCTATTCGTTGCCCTTATGACCCTCGTGCCCAAGTACCTAGGCTAACATGAACTTGAAATGGTCGCTAAACGCGTTTAAGGTACCTAGCTTAGAATTGACCTCTATGGAAGTATCTTCAGTGCAGCTTGGCTGTCGGTGAAGATGGCAACTGAACGGTATGTCCTTTCCTTTCGAAGCGCATTGGTGAATCGCCGTCATTTCAGCTTGGAAAGTTGTAAAGTCGTAAGGTAGGCTTATTGGAATGGATATCTGTTCTTTTAGCCATACAACTCCGGCACCTAGACCTACTCCTGTCATGCAGACGCCTGTATGGGTACAACTTTCTTCCAATCTTTCCAACCTGGTATATAAATTTGGCACTTATTATTCAAGCTCTATCTCGATTCCGTTGCGTCAATGGCCATTTATACCATTGAAACATTCGCTTTTAGCTCATCGATAAACTTCCAATAGTCAGCACCGTGCGTTTGGCTTATGTGTGGTTGACTTCTGTGCATTAAAAATCTTGTATAAAAATTAATAAAGTCTTAGGTTTCTCGCCAAAAATTCCTAGTTTTCCGCCTAATTTTCAAGTTTCCTGTTAAGAATTTTGTAGTTCTCCGCTAAAATTTTGGGTTTCCTAACTGCCTAACCAAAATTTCAGGTTTCCTGCCGAAACTTAAAATTTTTGGCAAAAGACCTAAAATTTGAGCGGGAAACTTTAAATTCTTAACGGGAAACCAGAAATTTTGGCGGAAAACTGGGAATTTTGGCGAGAAACCTAAAACTTCATTAATTAATATTAATGACAGAAAAACCTACTACTTTTTTGACATGAACATTTTTTTATAATGTTAGATTCAAACCAATATACAGTGTGACCCATTTTGTTTGGAATCACCCCTATAAAATCCGCATTTTTCAACCGATTTTGATTTAGTCTTTTTGTTAGATTCAGTATCAAAAACAGAATTTGAGCACAAATTTTCATACCATAATAGCTATTTTCAAGGCCCTCTACGTTAATTCTTCTTTGCCAAAAAAGACGAAAGTATATTAGGAATTTTTTTTTTCCCAAATATGACTACACCACTGGATTCGGAATCATCACAAATGTAAACTATCAAAATTTTATAAAAAAAGTTTTATTAACAACAAAGTTATCACTACATGAATTTGGAAAAAGTTGTTTTTTAATTAATTTTTTATTAAGAATGTAGGCACATTTTAAAAATGGCAACATGGTAAACAAAAACTAGGTCTCAAACATATTGCACTGTGAAAATTCGAAGCCGAAATTTTGAAAGACAGGATAATAGGTCCATTCTTTTTGGAGGATAACATGGTAATGCCAATAACTTCATGGAATTCTCTGAAGGTGAGTTATCCGCTGTGATTGACGAACTGCCACTAGCAGAAAGAAGAAATTTGATATTCAGTTAGATGGTTGTTCTGTACACTATTCTAGGATTGTCAGGCAGTGGCTTAACGAAAAATTTCCAAATGGTTGGATAGGTCGCGGTAGCGAGTTAATGGAATGGCCTCCTAGATCGCCCGATTCAACTATCTTGGATTTTTATCTGTGGGGTCTTTTGACACAAAAAGTGTATAAGACACGTCCAAGGAATAGAGCAGAACTGTGTGACAGAATACGACAGGCGTGTGCTGGAATAACGCCACATGAAATAAAAAAGCGCTAAGACATAGTCGCAAACGATACGAGAAATGTGTGGAAATTAACAGAGGTCTGGTCGTGGCTACAAAAATGTAGAATTAAATTATTATTAAGTAGTTTGATAATCAAAATGTATATTATTTGGTGTTAATTTGTATTTTCGTCACATCAGCACAATTTTACATTACTCTCAGAAGCTATAACTCCAGAACGGGTTAAGGTATCGGCTTCGAATTTTTACAGTGCAATATGTTTGAGTCCTAGTTTTTGTTTACTATGTTGCCATTTTTAAAATGTATCTACATTCTTAGTAAAAAATTAATTAAAAAACAATTTTTTCCAAATTCATGTAGTGATAACTTTGTTGTTAATAAAACTTTTTCTATAAAATTTTGATAGTTTACATTTGTGATGATTCCGAATTCAGTGGTGTAGTCATATTTGGGAAAAAAAATGCCTAATATACTTTCGTCTTTTTTGGCAAAGAAAAATTAACGTAGAGGGCCTTGAAAATAGCTATTATGGTATGAAAATTTGTGTTCAAATTCTGTTTTGGATACTGAATCTAACAAAAAAGACTAAATCAAAATCGGTTGAAAAATGCGGATTTTATAGGGGTGCTTCCAAACAAATTGGGTCACACTGTATGTAACTTTGGAATTATTAAAGGTAGAATTATACGGTCTTAACGGTTGGATTTATAATTGAATAGATTATGAAAAACTGATACTTTATTCATGGTGTACCTACTATTAAAAAAAAAATATGTTAATAAGTTATTTTGGAGCAACGGTGCACCCTGTATACTTTTAATCGACTTATGCAGATGGTCTGGATTATTTGAAAAAACAGTTTTTTTTGTAAATCTAACGGAAGTCGAAATATTAGCAAGTTACCTTACTTTATGTACATACTGTATCATGAACAACCAAATTAGTCTTAATTTATAATTATGTTATCCTTCCATCCATTTATTATTTTTCAAATGTAACAAAAGAAGAATGGGAAAGTGAGTATTAAAAGTGACATTTATTTTCATGGGATTTAGAGACAGTAGCAGACTAAAAACATCATTCAGTATCATCTTATTATACCAATGAACTTATTTTCAAAAGCCTTATTTACTTTCATCAACCACCCAAACAATGTTAAGCCTGGTAAAATTTTTGTTTACTTCAGTATAGAGGCAGATGTATTAAGAAACATATCATTGTTTGACAACCGCTGTTTAGCAATGTGAATGGGTTTTCCGAGAGGATGTTCCTAGATAATGCCCAGATAAGATGATAGTTCAGTGTAACAATACAACCCGTAACCCCTAGGGGTAGAAGGGATACATCTCTATATCTCGTCGGCATCTCAAGATGTCACCCTTCATTGATCTCTAGATTGCCATCGTTTTCGTAAAGGAATTGAATTATTTCGGTACACCGAAACTTTATTCTCTGGTAGGTATTTTCGTGCATAAAAGATACATTACAAAAAGATGAAGGGCGAAATAGATTCGGTTTCTAGAGTATACGGGATTTAATGGAAGTACTTAACGTTATATACATAAAATAGGATACAGTGATGTTCACAAAGAAGTCTTAGATATGAAACAATGTATCACAGCCACTGAATTTACGGCAAAGGAAATGATAAAGCTCAGTAGGTCTGTTTTCATGAGATTTACCCAAAAAAGTTAATCATAAAAAATGTAGGCATCTTTAAGCTTCATATTTCAAAACTAGTGACAATGCTACAGGGTGTTTACTATAAAACTGATATCTGCTTCTCTCCTTCATTACAACGATAAGAGGTTGTGGTCTGTTGTAACAAGTTTAACGCCGTATACACACAACACAAAAGTTTAGGGATATTATGGTAAAATCCTGAAACTAGTGAAAGAAATTTTCGTGTTCGTTTAAACTTGCTTCGACTGCAACTGTTAGTCTGAATACTCATTTTTTTAAATAAAAAATATTGCAAAACAGATAAAAATACGGTTTTAGAACGTTGTTCACAGGGGACGAAAAAACAGGGGACATTTTAATGTTTTATTTAAATCCGATTTCATACTGTTCTTACTAAGTAGGTGTGTTAAAGATAGTTTGTTTTTAGCATGGAACTACAACACTTAACGTGGATGAGATGAATATGGTAGGATTAATTCTTGTCAAGTAGTACCAATATACAGGGTGTCCAGAAACTCTCCTGTCAAACGGAAACTAAAGTTACTAGAGTTGATTTTAAGTCGATTTAGCTCAAATTACCTAAATCCGAAAATGTTTTCTAAGGGAGATACAGCCCTTTGAAGAAGACGTCCTTATATGAGTTTTCTTCAAATTATTCAAAAATACCGTTACTTGAAATATTCAAACTTGGTATAATCAATAAACAAACCAATCGTTCGCTGTAAATAAATTTTTTCAGATCCATCACAAGCGTGTCAGTCGGGACCTGAAGTGGAAGGAACATGTTAAGAAAAAAACGGAACAGTTGAAGATGAAATATAAAAATATATATTGGTTGATAGGTAGGCACTCGCAGCTTTCCACTCAGAACAAATTATTAATTTACAAACAGGTTCTGAAACCGGTGTGGACTTATGGCCTGCAAATATGAGGTTGTACCAAAAAAAGCAATTATAGATGCCTAGAAATGCTCCAAAACCGAATATTAAGGAATATTGCAGATGCTCCTTGGTGTATTCGGAACAACGATCTTCATAGAGACCTCCAAGTCGAATCTATCCCGGATGAAATCAAGAAAGTCGCCAGGAGACATGAAGAGGGGCTCCATAAACATCCCAACCTTGAAGTGCTCCAACTTCTAGACAATCAACCACAGATGCGAAGGCTCAAAAGAACTAAACCGTTTGAGCTTGTGTAAGTGTTAAGTGCAAAGCAGAGACAGTGCTGTGCTGTGTAGCCACAACAAAGAAGTGAGCTTACGTTAAAAACTAGGATGGACCACAGGTGACATCTAGATTACAAACTTTTTAGGAACTTAGGTTAAAGCAAAAATGCTGATTAATCTTTTAGATTAGGTGCATTCGTCCCAAAATTTGCGGAAAAATTTCCAAACAGAAGGCATTCTGCTCGCGCAACATTTGTAGCCGTACACCAAAGATTAAGAGAAAGTGGCTCAGTAGTACTTAGAAATCGAAAATAATCCTAAGGTTAGCACCAGAGGACTCGCTGCTATGTATCCTGGATTTCTAAGTCTTCCATATGGAATATTATTCATAAAGAAAACCTTCATCATTTCCATTTTTAAAAAGTTCATGCCATGGTAGATGCTGCGGAACAAAAAAAATCAGGATCCTAATTTCTTTTCCAATATTTTATTTTGCGATGAATCTACGTTTACCAGAAACAGAATTTTTAATTTACATAATGCACATCATTATGCCTACATTGGTGATAATCCTCATGCAACAGTAGAGAAAAAGCACCAGCAAAGATTTAGTATAAATGTTTGGATAGGTGTGATCAGTAATCAGTTTCTGGGACCTGTAGAGGTTCCTAGCTGTTTAACAGGACAAAAAAACTGCATATATCAGATATCTTGTGAATGCGACAAATTCTATTTAGGTGAAACATCTAGACCATTGAAAGTCCGAATAAATGAACATAAAAAGTATATCAAAGATAGGGAGTTCTTTAAGTCAGGTATTTGCAAACATGCTTGGGAAGAGGGGCATAAAATTCAATGGGATTCGACAAAAATAATATTGAAAGAGCCCAATAATAAAAGACGAAAAATCAAAGAAAGTGCTTTAATACAACTAAATTCAGATAAATGTGTAGCTAGTATTTCAGCCGAATGTAGTCAAATTTGGTTACCAATGTTAGAAAGAGAAATTTCCAATAATCAATTACCTGCATTATCGGGATATCATCATAAGTTTTTATCCAGGTTTTCTCATGATTTATCTTTGGAATGATTGTTAATCGATACATACTTCAATACACAAAATCACCAAACTAAGTGATACATATTTTGAAAACAAAAATAATCATACACAAAAAAGTAACAACAAACGCGTTTTATTAACAAAATTTCCAAAATAAGCGAAAAAAAGCGCTATCCTAATAAAAATCGTTCCTGGAACGTGCACTTCACTGGATTCCATTTCTAGTGGACTACATATCGTTAGAATGTCTTAAACTTCAAAATATTATTGATTGTCTAGTTGTCAAATTTTTTTCGTTGTGTCAGATAGAGACTAAAAATTATTCATTCATTCATTACTAGTTAATCTCTACAACGGTAGCTGGAACGCTACCGAAACGTCGAAATAAACATTAATAAAACATTGTGGTTTGATTCCTAAAAAAAATAAGAGAAAAAAGAATAAGTAATGCCACAAGGAACTTACAGAAGATATTAAGAATATCTTAATTTCCTACAAAATGTTTTACCTGATTTAATAGATGAGGTTCCCCTGATGATTCGAAATAATTTATGGTTCATGCACTACGGCTGCCCAGCTCATTTTAGTAGAGAGGTTCGTCAATATATCGACAATAACTATCAAGATTAATGGATTGGAAGAGGTGGTCCATGTAATTGGCCCCCAAGATCTCCAGATTTAAACCCCTGTGATTTTTGTATTTGCGGTTATTTAAAATCATTAGTATATGCTGTTCCAATAGAAACCCTTAATCAGCTGTGGCAGAGAATGCAAAAAGCTTGTAATAAAATTAGAAATAATGCAGGAATTTTTGCAAAAATTAGACGATCTTTAGAGAAAATAATAAATTTGTGAATTGAGACAAATGGTCGTCATGTAGAGCATCTGTTGTAAAATTAATTATCCTATTTCTATTGGTAATTATCTCTAACTTTGTTTTTTTTTAATGTTGATTGTTGTTTTATACCCTCACGAAATGAAATTAATTTAAAATTTCAAAACAATGTAAGCAACTTAATACTTACGACTTTTGTTACCGGTATCTGTACAATTTGTTGATTTTCAAAGCCAGCTTGATATTACAGATACAATTTTATAATCAAACATGATTTTATGTAAGAAACACAAAAAGTTTAAATTTCTTTTTCTCGAAAACGGTTCATGATATCGATTTGAAAGAAGAGAACATTTTTCATGAATATTATCTTAAATTTTCCAAATTTGGTGTCGGATACATGAAAAACTTGGAAATAAAAATACCTTTTGGTCCCCCCGACTGACACGCTTAATGAAGGATCTGAAAAAAATTTATTTACAGCGAACGACTGGTTTGTAATTGTTTATACCAAGTTTGAATATTTTAAGTAACGGTATATTTTTGAATAATTTGAAGAAAACTCATATGAGGACATCTTCTTCAAAGGGCTGTAGGTATCTCCTTTAGGAAGCATTTTCGGATAAAGGTAAATTGAGCTAAATCGACTTGAAATCACTTCTAATAACTATAGTTTCCGTTTGACAGTAGAGTTTCTGGACACCCGGTATACTTTAATACCAAAATCCGGATATCGGCTTAAAACCCCATTATATATTTTACTACAAGCCCTGAGAACTCCAAATTTTCGTAGATGAGTACAAATTCCATTACAATTACACCCATTAAAGCCGTGTTGCCACACAAATATTTATAATCATAATATTGTAATATTTACTTCCTCTTCTCAAGTTCTTTGGTCCGTAAATAAGACTCCGTCCCTGTTGCAAATAAATTGAATATTCATTAAAGAGTTTAGTGCCGATATCCGATCACCATAAAACTGTCTGGATATCTTATTCAATTCCGGTTTTAGGAACTAAAACATTGCATCGTCTGCGAAAATCGAATCGTATATATTGGATGTATATATCGTGAACCAATCTTTATCCGGGCTTTTGGCTTACCAGAAATCGCGCCAAGAATGAATTCCTCCGGAATGAAACTACACCCCAAACTTCTGTATGTGTCCCATATACGACACTTTTAATGCCCCAACATTTTATACTCTTCCTGATTGTATCGCGGAAAATGTTTAGTTTATGTCGTTTGGTTTATAAGTTCTCTTGAAGTACAGTATCCGCCAAAATAAACAGTACCGAAAATAAAAATAAAAATTAATTTTTAATTTCCGTAATGTAAGTGTTCAAAATGTTCACCATTTCGACGCAAACAAGCTTCATATCGATTTTGTAAGTCAATAAACATATTTATAAAAAGTGGTTGATGTAACTGCCGAAAAATATTTTGTATTCTTTCCCGTAGTTCGGCAATATTCGCCGGCGGATTTTCCGAGTGAAATATTTTGTCCTTCATTATGCCCCAAATGTATGCGTCAGGTGGCGTCACATCAGGTGAATGAGAAGGATATTCGAAATCTGTTCCCCGAGAAATTATTCTATTATCGAAATGCTGACGGAGTAAGTCTAAGGTGCGCACAGCTGTATGGCTCGTTGCACCATCTTGTTGGAACCATTGTGTGCGAAACTGTAGATTTCGTGCACGGCAAAGGTTATTTAGATCTCTCACAAAAGGTATAATAATTTTCTCTCTATAACGCTCTTGGTTGACAGTAAGTGGATTCTGATTATCATCTTCAACGAAATAAGGACCAATCATTCCATGACCAGATACCGAGCACCAAACGGTAACTCGAAGACTGTGGAGTGGTTTCTCTACAATGACATCAGGACGTTCAAATCCAAGGAATGTTTGTCGATTAGTATAGCCGCTAAGATGAACGCGACTCTCGTCTGAAAACCATATGTTTTTCAAAAATTCGGGATCTTCGTAAATTAAACTCAACATGCGACCACAGTAAATTTCTCTTGCACGTTTGTCCGCATCATTTAGTCGTTGTCCAACTTGAATACGGTATGGATTTTCACCATATCGGGCTTTTCCCCCTTCAAGTCACCAGGACCTGACGGAATAAGACCAGCCCTACTTCAATGGGGAATGGATATTCTTATGCCGCACCTGGTTGGAATTTTCAGAGCCTCTCTAACTCTGAGGTATATTCCCAGTAAGTGGAGAGAAGTACGAGTGGTATTTATACCCAAACCAGGCAGGATGGACTACACCTTACCAAAAGCATTCCGACCAATTAGTCTCACATCGTTCTTTTTGGAAACAATGGAGAGGTTATGCGAGCGGTATATAAGAGACGAAGTGCTAGTTCACAACCCACTTCATCCCAATCAGCATGCATATACTCCGGGAAGGTCCACCGATTCGGCCCTTCACCAAGTGGTTGGCAGAATCTAAAGAGCATTGGACAACAAAGAATCCACCCTGGGTATATTCATAGACATCGAGGGAGCGTTTGATAAAACAACCTTTCCAACAATTACCCAGCAACTCAACTCCAGGAATGTACCTCTGGTAGTAGGAGAATGGATACTCAAGATGCTCTCTAGTAGAGCAATAAGTATTTATGTAGAGGACATCACAGTAAGAGGACTGGTCATGAGGGGATGTCCACAAGGAGGAGTCTTATCACCCCTTCTGTGGAACATGGTTCTAGACACCCTGATTAATCACCTCAACAACAATGGATTCTACACAATTGCTTCCGCAGATGACATAGTTATTTTGCATACCGGCAAATTTGTGAACACACTGTGCGATAGAGCGCAGGATGGGCTTAAATTAATTGAAAAATGGTGCAAGGAACACTCACTGTCCATCAATCCCAGAAAGACTGAGATGGTCCTTTTCACCAGGAAAAGAAGTTTATCGGGTTTGAAACCTCCTGAAATCTTCAAAAGCAAACTAAACTTTTCGGAAGAGGTGAAATACCTTGGTATTACCCTTGACAGGAAACTAACATGGAACTCTCATCTACACAACAGAGCAAAAAGAGCATATGTGGCTTATGAGCAGTGTCGGAGGACAGTGGGACGCACATGGGGTTTGTCACCCCGTGTGGTTACCTGGATCTACACTGCAATAATCAGACCCATGACCCAGAGCAATTGCATGGGGACCGAAGGTTCTACAAGCAACGGCCATCCAAAAATTATATTAAATACAGCGAATGGCTTGCTTAAACATCACAGGAGCCATGAGAACAACACCAACCGCAGCAATGGAACTAATTACTGGTCTGACCCCTCTGGACCTGTACGTCAAGGAGGTGGCGTTAATGGCCATGGTACGATTGCGCACGGCTGGTGTAAACCCCGAAGTAGGAGTGGGCCAATTGAGGTTGAGCCTGTGGCAGGAAGCGCTCACTGCGCTACCTCTGCTGCAGGCAACCAATGATGCAATTGAACCCAGGTTTTTGTTTAACAAACCCTACAAAATTAAATAAAACAGAACACAAAGCCAGGTGCTGCAAATGCAATACGCATATATACAGATGGTTCAAAAATGAAAGAAGGCTCAGGATGTGGAGTTTACTCAAGAGCACTAAGCCTAAAGATGAAGTGGGGAATGGGAAACAATACCAGCGTAGTTCAAACAGAACTGGCTGGTATCTCAATTGCCACAAAAGAACTAACCAGAAGAGGAATTTCTGGCCAAAACATAATAATCTGCACTGATAGTAGACAAGCCCTATTAGCCTTGAACAGACAACGTGTTATATCGAGGCTAGTACTAGAGTGCCACCAAGATTTAGCTGACGCCTCGGCAGATAACAATATTATCCTGAGGTGGGTTAAAGGGCACGACAGGAGTAAAGGAAATCGCATTGCTGATTCTTCAGCCAGGGAAGCCACTGGACTAAAAATTCTAGGACCCAGTGACACCTACGGCCTAACGACTACACCCATACTCAATCCCTTAAGAGATGGGATGAAATCAAAGGATGCAATCTTGCCAGGATCACCCTGGGCGACCCTGGGAAGCTGGAGCCGAAGAAATATTTGGCGATGACCAGGAGAAACCTACGGTTAGCAGTAGGATTTCTGACTGGTCACTGTCAACTAGGGAAACACCTCCATACCATGGGGCTGGTGGACACACCTCTATGCAGGATGTGTGAACAGGAAGATGAAACTGTCAGGCATGTCTTATGCGAGTGTCCGGAGTTATCGTCAATAAGAGAGTGTGTGTTCGGTGAGTCTTGGCCTACACCTGCCGATATAAAGGAGATGTCTCCTAGTGACCTGTCCACCTTCCTGAGAAGGACAGGATGGACAATGACCTAGGAAGACAACTCCTCGGGAGGATGCACAATGGGTCACATGTGGCCTAAGTGCTGTGAGCCTACACTCACCCTCCCTACTCTACAGATACAGAACCACCAATTGATTTGAACATGCGACGTAAAGACGTTTCACTAATGTTGAGTTTACATGTAGTTCTTACAAGACTTCTTTGAGGTGATTGCACAACTTGGTTAAAAACACGTCCTTCATTTTCGTTAGTGCATACTGTTTTTCGACGACCTGAAGAACCTTCACGTTGACACAATACACTACCAGTGCGTCGAAATTTTTCAACAACAGCTAACATCACACTTTTACTAGGAGCTGCTTTATTAAATTTTTGTTGATATTTTATTGACACCTGTTCTAGCTTGGACCATCATTACGACCTTTTCTGTATGAACGAAAATAATGCTCTACCAAAAATACTTTTTCTTCCGTTGTTAGAACCATTTTTAAATCAAATTTAACTGCAGCGTACCATTAATATATCAATTAATGACAATTAAGTCAAATATGACAAATTCATATTACATAAACAACTCCACAGCACTCTCTGTTTCGGTACTGTTATTTTGGCGGACACAATTTTGAAAACAAAATATATGATAATAATTATCGGAAGCATTTAGAACTCTGGAAATAGAATTATTTGTAACTACTCTACTTAAATAAGCAGAGTAACCGTCGTGCTTGTCCATAAATTTAGCCGTGTCACAAGGAGAACGTCGTCCAATAAATCTGGTGAATTAGTTTCGAAAAAGTTAATTTAATCTTGTTCTGTTGCACTGCAAGCTAACTCTACTGGTTTCAAAATTTTTAAAACTGCTAACTCCTTTTTTATGTTGTAGAAATTAAACTGAAAATATTTCACATACGTTTTTGTGAAAAAATGGGTTAAGACAATACTGAGATATATTTACAAGATAGTTCAATTGAAACCCATCTTTGGTCCGGGAAAAGTTTATCGACAAGTACAGTTACAAATAACTACCACTACAATTGAGGCACATATCCCACTGTTTCACCAACCGATGTATACCCTGCTTATAAAATTCTTGTGGCTGCTGCTGGAAGAATTCTTTCACAGCGTTTTGTACTTCTGCGTCCGACTGAAAACGGTTACCTTTTAACGCCTTTTTTTAGTGGCCCAAAGATGTGAAAATCGCAAGGCGATAAATCGGGACTATAGGGTGGGTGCTCTAATATCCTCCATTTCTTTCGTTGTAGATTTTCTTTCACTACGTTGGCAACATGAGGCCGAGCATTATCGTGAAGCAGAATAACACCACGTGAAAGCTTCCCTGGACGTTTTTTTCTAATTGCTTGATGGAGCTTGTTCAAAGTTTCATTATACAGGTTTGCGTTGATATGCACTTTAGGTTCTGTAAACTCTATCAGCAAGGGTCCTTCATGGTCGAAAAAAAATGTCAACATCACCTTGCCTGCAGAAGGTTGAACTTTAAACTTCTTTGGTGGCGGAGAATTTGTGTGTTTCCATTGCATCGATGACAGCTTACTGGATGGTTCAAAATAATGACACCAAGATTTATCCCCAGCAACTATTGACGAGAGAAAGTCATTACCATTTTGACTGTATTCCGTGGGGTGTTGCAAAGACAAGCCCATTCGCAAGCTTTTTTGGTCCTCAGACAAAAGACGAGGAACCCATTGCGCACAAACTTTGCTGTAACCTAGTTTGTGTACGATACTATGGACAGATCCTATACTCACACCAACATTTTCTGAAATTGCTCTAATTGAAATTCGACGATTTTCTCTAATCAGGCCTTCCACACATGCCACATTCCTGTCTGTTGATGCAGTAATCAATGCACCTGGTCGTGGCTTATCATTCGTCCTCTCTTCTCCATTCTTTTATTTTCGACACCATTCCTTCACAGTTGGATATGCAAAACATGCGTTTCCATGCACTGCTTGCATTCGCGTATAAATTTGCAACGGTTGCACACCTACAGCACACAAAAATTGAATGACCGCACGCTTATCACATTTGGACGGATTGTTAACAACAAACGCCATTTCAAAGTCACAATACTTAAAATCGCTGTCAAATATAAACGAAATAAACAGATCAGTGTGACGTTTGCATACACTACTAATGTTGGAAAACGTCAGTTGAATGATTACAATTGTTTCCAAGGCTAACCTGACCAAAGATGGGTTTCAGTTGAACAAGCCTAGTATATCAAAAAATATTGTCATATATTCTCGTTTGTATTGATCAAGGCAGTTTTTTCTCTCTCTTGAAAAATTGAGCTCATGTGAGTTGGCAGGTTAACAAATTTATCCGACGATATGTGAGGGATATTCCGTATGTCCATAAAACAGACCACACATATCTACTGTTATTATAGGTAGGTACATGCTAGGTACTTGATGTGACATACGAAAGACACAACCCTAGCAAGTGATATACATAATGCTATTTATGTATATTCTAGGAATGTACCTTGGACCATGCGGGACATTCCAGGTATGTTCCTAGGATATGAAAATGTTACTTGGGTGTCGCCACCATCTTTTTGGAAACTGAAACGTTAACTTTACGTTCAACCTTTTAGATAATAAATTTATCGATACATTTCTTCAGAATTTTGATTTTTGGTGGAATATTTACAGAAAATTTTTCAATTGAAAAATTCATAAATTATTTCACATATATAATTCTTGGTGGAATTAACTTTTGGTTCAAAAATCAATATTCTTGAGATATTTTCAGCGAAATTTAAAATTTTGAAGTTTCTTTAAATAAGAACGGAGAAAGTACCGGCAGGTCTTCACTTATCGTCTATCGTCGAGTCAACAAGTGTGCAACTGTTCAGTAATCTTTAAACTATATTTTTTTTGGAAATTGAAAACCAAAATTTGCCGACATATATTATCTTATAAGAATCTGGATTACTGGTATGTTATTACATAATATTGTTTCTTCTTTTTCTTTCTTCAAACATATCTCATATCATCTTCAATATAAACAAAAACTAATCGAAGTTTAGTTGAATCTCACCTAATTTACGGTATGGTCAGCTAGGGTGGAGTGGCGAAGACTTACTGTAACATTCTCCAGGTTTCGCAAAAAAGATTCCTCAAAATCATCCTTGGAAAAACGAGAAGATATAGCAGTGAACTACTATATACTGAAACGAAAATATTAGACGTAAGACAATTATATTTTAAAAAAGCGGTATTAAAACAACATAAACTTAAATCAAATCTGCAAATAAAAACTCACAATTATACGACAAGAAACAAACATACCTACTTACCTGAATCCAGCAATGAAAAAAACAGCTGAACAAAGAAGCTTTTTGTTCCTTGGATCACCTAAGCTATACAATGCTATACCTCAACAAATTAAATGTGAATCTTCTATAAAGGTACTGAATTTAAAACTGAATGATTATATAACCGAAACAAGTAGACACGCTATTCACAAACTTATCGAAAATAAGTACTGAATGTTTCTATCAATTTCTATTTTATTAATCTTTAATTATAGTATACATTTTTAATTAACTATCTATTACTTGTTATTTTTTATTTTGTCACCTAGTATAAGTTTTATATTGTCATTATTTTATCCTTGCAAACAAGCCTTATAGGCTTCGCAAGTGTATATATTTATTTCGCATAACGTCGTTTGTTTTGTCTTCTATGTATTTTGAATTAATTGTTGTTGTTGTTGTTGTTATGTGTAAATAAATGATTTTATTATTATTATTATTTATTATTATTCCTTCTGTATTTTTAATTTTGATATAGAAAAATTTTGGATGCAACATGGATTTACCTTCATATTCCTTTAGCAAAATTTTCCATATAAATATTGTTGGGATTTTCAACATTAAAGATTATTTTATTTGATTGAGATGAATGTTGCTGCTGCTACGTAGAATCACGAACGACTAGGACGTGTTGTTTTAATTAATATGGAAAGAGAATCATTTTTGGCACTTCAATCTTTTTTATTTTGACAATCACTGACAGGACAATATGTTTCTTATCTCTATAGAAACGCACTTTTTATGGCACAAAAGGAATAGAGCGGTTGATTTGTTGCGCACAATTGGACTAGGAAAACATTATATTTCTTGTTACAATAAATACATTTTTCTACTCCTGTTTTATAATATACTTATTAAAAGACTAAAATCTGTATCATAATGATATTCATTATGATACAAATTTTCATTATGATACAGATTTTTAAGCCAATAGGAATGCGACATTCGCACAATATTTAATATAGCCATGGATACCTGGTTGACATTTCTGAAATTAATTATATTAGGTCTGTTCCCTGCAATAAAAGAGTAGCACTGAGCTATACGATTTTATTTATTTTAATTATGTTTTAATGCTTCTTGCAGTATACAAATGCAATATACATAGATAGTCCCAACTTTAGCAATTTTACACAGATAGACCTGAATTTTTCAAAATTATATAGCTCAGTGCTACACTTTTATTGCAGGCGAACAGACCTATTAAGTGACACTTAATTTGACAACTGTCAAATTAAATGTACAGTACAAAACATTGGAATAAACAAATTTGGAAACTTGGGCAAGCAAATTGCTACCTTTTTAGGGCTTCCCAATCCCAATTTATATACGGGACATCTGCAACCGTATTGGTAGATGGCGGCGGTGATGATATTATCACCTTAAAAAGACACGGTGGTTGGAAATCCACTACGGTTGCAGAGGGTTATATTGAAGAAAGTATTCAAAATAAAATAAATGTATCCAATAAAATTTTTAATTCAATTGAAAATAGGAATGAAACAAACTTTAACATGCCCTCCAGTTCAACAACCATCCGAACAGGATCAGCCCCCCAAATAAATTTTACAAATTGTACAATAAATAATTTATACATGCACAAAGAAGATTAAAGAATTAATATTATTATGTTCAAAAGTTTTAAATTTATTTGTTGTACAATTTGTAAAATTTATTTGTTGAAGTTCCTTTCATTGTTCTTGTTTTTTATAATAAATGATAATTATTAATTAAATAATTCTTATTAATCGGAGTAGAAAAAATATTGTATGCAACTTTCATGTAATGGCCATTAATACACTCGCATATTATATACGAAACTCGCCTGCGGCTCGTTTCGTATCCTACAACATGCTCGTGTCTTAATGGCTATCATTACATGATCGTTGCATAAAATACTATTTTATGCAGCAGCGACGGGTTGAGATGAAATTTCAACAAATATATAATTTTTTCTTCTTATATTTGATTCTCAAAATTTTTTTTATATATAAAACGGATATTTGTCCAGGATGAATCCTTTAGCTGAATAAATTGATATATTGTATATTTTTTATCTGGACAGATATTCTTGTGAGCTCCAGTTTTTTTATGTATTCTTATACCTGTATATCTTTGTAGCACAGTTTCCTGGAATACAGTTTCTTGAAGTAGTTTTCCTGGAGCATAGTATCCTGGAGTACCGACAATTTCTTGGAATAGTTTTCCTGGAATACAGTTTCTGGGAGTAGTTTTACTGGAGCATAGTATCCTGGAGTACCGACAATTTCTTGGAATAGTTTTCCTGGAATACAGTTTCTGGGAGTAGTTTTACTGGAGCATAGTATCCTGGAGTACCGACAATTTCTTGGAATAGTTTTCCTGGAATACAGTTTCTGGGAGTAGTTTTACTGGAGCATAGTATCCTGGAGTACCGACAATTTCTTGGAATAGTTTTCTTGGAATACAGTTTCTTGGAGTAGTTTTACTGGAGCATAGTATCTTGGAGTACCGACAATTTCTTGGAATAGTTTTCCAGGAATACAGTTTCTTGGAGTAGTTTTCCTGGAATACAGTTTCTTGGAGTAGTTTTCCTGGAGCATAGCATCCTGGAATACCGACAATTTCTTGGAATAGTTTTCCTGGAATACCTACAATTTTCTGGACATAGTTTCCTGGAGTACCTACAATTTTCTGGAGCATAGTTTCTTAGAATATAGTTTCCTTTAGTACCTACAATTTTCTGGAGCATAGTTTAAGGACAGTTTAAGGATAGTATACACAATTTTTTTTGTACAAGTCAGAAGGTAGAAAAACCAGTTCTATCCGTTCAACGCATCAAGATCAGAATAATAGAAGAAAAAAAAGAGGTTGTATCACTCTAAAGATAATTTTTTTTCAATTGTTACAAAATTTTAATGACCATTTTGTATAATATTAGTCATTACTAACCTTTCTAGTTATAGTTATTTTTTTTTGTGCACAGTCGATCTTTCATATTTTTATGTCAATATGTTCACCTATATTAATTTTTTTTTTAATTGAAAGTTTTATTTATTAAACCGCATCCTACAGTTTTCATCTTTATTTGAAATTAACTTAATTATTTTCGAATAGATTGCAACAAATACTATTAAATTGAAAACGTCAACTTTTTTGACAACTAACCAGAGGCGGACTGAAAAATCTTCAATATTTAAATGTGAAATAATAATTTTGGTAATTATTTAATTTATCCGTCAAAATTAGTTTAAACCCAAACAAAATTAATATGGCTATGTAGCAAATGTCAATGCCTTTCAAACGAGATATCACTCGCCATAAGGTCCTATTTAAAATTATTGGCCAGAGTGGCACTGTGACATCATCGATTACTATTACGTCACCTGTTACCATTCGTAGAGAAGTTTACAACACTTTATTTTCACACTCCAAATTTTATTAATGTAAGTGTAGCCGTTCAAAAGATACGAGGGAGGGAGGGGACTTTTGAATAGCACTGTATATTATATTGTGATTGTGTATATTATATTGTGTTATATTCACTCTGTACCTATTAGTTGTTTTGACTAAATAAAGCATTTATATATTGGGAATTTTGAATACCAATTAAAAAAAATTTTACCTGAAGAATTATCCGTAAAAAAATTAGTTTTTGTTGGATACCGCATCTGTCAACTCAAGAACAGAAAGCAATTAAAGTCAATACGAGGGAGGGGGGGGACCTTTAAATACCAATGTATGTACAAACATAAGTCTTCAATCCAACTCCAGTCATATGAAATAAAATAAAATAATCATAATAAATAATAATAATAAATTCATCATATTTTACATGATATAGGACAAGTCATAGATAAAACACAAGGAAACAACCGACTTGTTAGGATGTAATCTTATGACGATTCCTATTGTTTTGATTACGGTTTTGAACAATCTCAGCGAAATTCACATTTGCATTCTCAGATACTATACGATTCGAAATATCTGGTTGATTAGCCACTTCCAAAATTTCTGGTGTCGATGATTTTCTTCTGTTTTGGTAATTCCCATTTGTATTGATTGTACTTTTTTTCCCATAAAAACAGTTGTTAATGATGGTTGGGGTTTATCATTAATTACATTTGTTTTTGTATTATTTGAACCCGTTTTCGTCGATTCAAACTTATTCTCTACCAAACAGCATTTTAAGTGTATTGGATTCAAGAGTGGTATCTAATTATTTTTAATTTTTATTTTTTCCTATATTTCTTTGATTACTAAATCTTTTTGTCGTAGTATATATTTGAAAATTTGTGAACTGGACTTACTGTCGGATGTCGGGACTGCTCACCTCTAGAGTAGCAGAGACAAGAACGAGCAAGGACATTGTTTCCATCTGCACAACCAGAGGATACCCACAGGGAGGAGTAGCATCCCTATTAATGTGGAGTCTGACGGTTTATGAACTCATATACATATGTACCCCCCACTGGTAGGATGTCCATAGAGAGGAGTAGCATCCCCATTAATCTGGAGACTGATATTTCACGAACTTCTGTGTGGTTTGACTGACCTCGGAATATCCTCCTCCAAGGATATGCCGATGATATTGTCATAACAGCCAGGGGCAAATTTGAAAACACTCTTTCTGACATCGTACAAAAGGGTCTGAACTATACAAATAGCTGTTGTAGGCAAGTGGGACGCAGCATCAACCCCACCAAAACCATCTTGATAGCCTTCACTAAGAAAAGAAAACTGTTGTATTTTTGTCCATCCTGTACCAGTTGGAATCAACATGTGATACATTTTTGGAATCAACTCAGCTAGAGTAATCCGAAAATTGAGACAAAATGGGGGTGTTCCATTTAAAAAGATGACGGTGACGTAATTCACCCTGTATATTAGAATATTATTTTTAAATACGGTAAATTAAAATCAAAAATCGACGTGTTTTAGGATTATTTCTTAAAATGGTCTGTTTAGCTAAAAATGAATTTGTTCCATACTTTACGGACATAAGACTGAATTTTCTAAATTGGTAATATAATAAATATTTATTTTTTTAAAATATTTTTATAATTCGATCTGGATGCTATAGTCCAAAGCGCACTTTTTGGAAAGGGTTCATCAAAACTGATATCGTGGAATAAAACTCACATCATAAAGAAGAAGTTAGTGCCACTATAAATTTAAAAAGCTGTTTCAAGGTTTATGTTTTGGCTATTTGAAATCACATTTGTTCAAAGTTATGTTGCGTAGTAAAACCAATATTGGTTAGGAATCTCTTTTTTTGCACACTAAGTAAAAAATCGAGTTTATATTTTATGAGTTATCGGCGTACTTTTGAGAATTATTCGTAATTTTCCCAGGTTTTGATGTCAAATTGATTGTTTTGAACCTTAGTCCATAATTATCAACTTAAACCAGTTTTTAAAGAAAATTTCACAACTGAAATATACAGTGTGGAACAGAAAAATGGAATAAATTCAATAACGAATAGATAAGAGCGTGTTGGGAAAAACGCTTGGACACGTCGATTTGTATTTTTAAAAGCGCATTTTTTCAAAAAAAATTATATAGGGTGTGTCACGTGACAGTAGTCAATACTAAATTTCTTATTTTAAACGCAACCCCCTGTATACTTTATTTGTTTTATGGATTCTTCAACTATTTCGAAATTTTCAGATTTATTACAAAAATTAACATTAAAAAAAGAAAATTATTTTATTTCACAAATTCGCTACATTACACTCAATACTTTTTTTCCCATTTGGCTCTTGATATTTAGAAAGTAAGCAAAAACCATTCCTGCGTTCTTGTTTACTAATATGGAATGAAAAAAAATACAAACACAGTTTTGTTTATTTTCGTAGAAAACTCATAGCCTTAGCAAACTTGTTGTGTGCCTGCATGACAGTAGTAATCAGTGTCAGTGTTATTGTTATTTGAATTCCGTTAACTGTACGCAATACTATCAGAAAAATGGTTCATTTAACAGAAATGCACAAAATAACTATTCTAAAAATGATTGGTTATGTTAAGTATCTCGCTTATTTCAAGCAAAATTTCCAAATTTGTCGCATGTATCCCAAGGAAGAATTAGCAAAATAGAAAAGCAGTTTCGCGAGCTTGGTCATGTAAGACAGATAAAAAAGTAGCTGCCAATGAAGTAAGTAATGAAACGAAATAATTCTGGTCGAAAAGCAGCCCAGCCCCACTCTTCAACGCTAGCCACACATCAATATTTCGAATATTAAAGGAAAGTAAAATGTATCCCCAACTCAGAAGCTCATGGAAGACGATTTCGATAGGAGAACGTACTTTGGCAATGCTAGATAGCAGTGTGATCTAGAAGATGTTTTGTTTTAGAAGATGTTTTGTTTTCTGATGAGAGCACTTTTACACTCCACGGTCATGTTAATAGTTAAAATTTCCGCTATTGGTTTAATGGGAATCCTCACTGGATGGGAGAAAAACTTACGCAATATCCTGAAAAAGTTAATGTTTGGGCAGGAATTGTTGGAAATTATATCGTAGGTCCCTTTTTTATTTATGGAAACATATATACAATTGCTCCAAAAAAATGTCGCGCTAACTTTGATAATCTTATATCCTGATCCAGCAAACCCACAAGCACCGCCCCATTACCAAATCAATGTCCGGCAGCACCTGAACCAAATTTTTCCAAATCGGTAGATAGGGAGGAGCGGATCGATAGAATGGCTAGCACGATCTACTGATCTGACCTCATTAGACTACTTTTTGTGGGGATGTCAAAAGTATGGTCTACAAAACTAAACCTTTCAACTTAGATGACTCAAAAAGACGAATCACGCTTGCGATTAGATCAGTCACGTATTTCATTGTTTTTTGATGAATACTTAGTAAACAATTTTTTCACTAAAGTTTTCCGCAGTGACAATAAAAATAAAAGGTCCCGTTAGTCATGAAATGTTTTCATTCACACGGATTTGTTCATGTTTTATCCATTTTTTGAAACATTGGTACAAGTCAGATCAACCCCTTCCGAAAAGTGCTGGGAAAAGTTGAGAATTCAAGTGAGGATCGAAACTTGAGATTTTGTAATTTTCGAGCACTGGCAATTACTACTTACCACCTTTTTCCAACATTCCTGTTATACTGTAAGGGGTGAAATTACCAACCCTTACTTTATTTGATATCAAATTTCAGTTTCGAGATTAAGTTTAGTGAAATGAAAATTTCATTTGAAATCTTTGTTATCTTTCTGGTAACAATAGATCGGAAAAAATACACTATCATGATTTTATTCTTCATTAACTGATAAATTACGTATCGATGACAAATATATGAATAAAGTATCACACACTACTTGAATACCATTCTTTAAATCGTTGATACAAAATCCTAAAGTCCAGATGCTGAGTCAACCAAATATTGTGAATCGTTCTTTAGTTTTGTTTTATAATAATTATAAGGATCCTTCCTTCGTTCGCCATATTTCCTTCGAACAAATAGCTGATTTGGTGTACCAACGATGGTGCCAGGCAGCAGACTTATAGGATTCAGTAGCATGACATTTTCACCTGAATATAATGGCTACATAATTAATCACTATACAATTTGTCTCCTGTCCAATAAGCATGTCAATACGAGACTGGGGTAGTTTGCGTGTGATGTTATTTAATACAACACAAGCGATGTAGATTTTTTGAAACAAATCGATATTCCAGTGCAATGATATAACAACAGTTTCAGTTGGAAGAGAGGAGTTTTGATGAATTTCCGACAATTGAAAATTAGATTTTTATTGGGCTAGTTTACATATAATAAAGGAGACTCTCTGTCGGCAACACTATTCAATTTGGCACTAGAATATACATTGAAGAAAATATGTAAAGGGAATTTAAGAACCAGAGGATGACAAATAATAGCGTATGTAGACGACGTAGCACTAGTGACTAAAAACAGAATGGTAATGGAAGAAATGTTGAAGGAAATAATAAGGGAAGGAACGAAAATTGGACTTGAGATAAATACACATGAAACCAAATTATTAAGACTCAAAAGGAATTGTGAACAAAAAGACGTGAAAATTGGAAGATATGAATTTGAAGAAGTGGATAGAGTTGAATATCTGGGAATAACAATAAGTAGTGACGGAGACAGAGAGACTGTGATAAGGGAAAGAATCATTGCAACAAACAAAGCATTCGATATTGATACAGGAAACTGTAATCAGGTAAAGAAATTAAAAGTTTCTTAGAGTTTTCATATATTTGTTTATTATTAAAGTGAAGTTAATTAGAAACTTTTAGTTTCATTTTAAATACAAACGTCATAAATGATTATTTACCATGTACCTAACTCACCATAGAAAATATATTTTCAATTCAGTTTTTGCATATTGGGTAAACAGCTGTGTATATATAAATTAAAAATACTTATATTTATACAGTGTGTCCTCAAATATACCGACCACGAAATCTTGAGAATTTACTGATTTATTATAAGTATACTAGGGTGGCCCAAAAAAACAAAATAATTTTTTTTTTGAGTCTCGCGTGAAAATATGTTAGTTGACTATGTTTTAAGAGCCTCCACCAAAGGACAGGTCAAAAAAAATGTTTAAAAGGTCGCTCCGAATTTTTAAAAAATTCCAAAATCGCCGAAAATTGGATTTTTTTTTGTTTTAATTTTTTTTTCTCGTCATGTCATCTTTTTTAGTGTAAAATAATATAAGGATTCTGAAATTTTCAAGTAAAAATTTTATTATCTAAAGGTCGCTCCGAATTTTTATAAATTTTCAAAGTAAATACTTTATATCTTTTTGAGCTACCTCTAAACATGAATATTATCGACCTTTAGATAATAAAATTTTTACTTGAAAATTTCAGAATCCTTATATTATTTTACACTAAAAAAGATGACATGACTAGAAAAAAAACTAAAACAAAAAAAAATCCAATTTTCGGCGATTTTGGAATTTTTTAAAAATTCGGAGCGACCTTTTAAAAACTTTTTTTTGACCTGTCCTGTTTTTCCAAATATTTTGAAAAACAGTAAAAACAAAAATTGAATTTTAAATATTTTCTGACTCACCCTGTAACCATCAACATTTTGGATAAAAAACTATTCCTTAACTAATGCCTCATGGATAAGACACAGTCGTACAAAATATTTATAACAATCAGGTTCTCCAAAACAAAATATTACTTTTGAAAAATCGTTACTTTCGAACTTTAACGTCTTGTATCTCAAAAACTTTCCATGAGTCTAAATACACCTTTATTCAGTAAATCAAACTCCAAAACATATCCAAAATTCAGAAAAATTGGTCTGAGTGTGTTGAGGTTTAAGGAGATTATACTCAAGAAGAAAGACATTTTTAAAATCATATATTTATTTGTTTTTAGGTTAAAAAAAAATTGTGAAAAATGTAGTCAAAATATACGATATAAATTCCTACCCTCTGTAACTTGGTCTGTGATTTTGACCTGAATATGTTCCCGTTTTGCTGTAGCTACCTGAAGTTGAAGAAGATCTATCAACACATTGAGTTCCTGCAACTGCGTCATTGACATTGTTAGACCATACTCTAAAGTTAACTTGGTCATAATTTAAACTACCATACAAGAATTCTGGCATAGTATTTGTAATAAGGTATACTTTGTCCTGATGTACTTTGACGTCACATGGATAGATCATTTTTTGGTCGTCCTTTTGAACAATGGATAAAGTACTTAATGGCTTCTTGATATTCCAGCAGCCTAATCCGTTTTGATTTACAAGACCCAAGAACATTATTCCTGAAGGTTGGTGAATATCGGCAGATGAGCTTTGAGATTTCAGATCGCGGTCGCCAACAACCTGAAATTCAACAAAATGTAATAAGATAAATTACGTCAATAAAAGTTGATAAATTCCGAAATTGTGTTCCAACTTATTCCGATTTTTAGTCAATAATTGCTTATATGTTATGAATTGGATGTTTTCTTCTTTTATATGAGCGTTTGTTTGCCCTTTTGCGCAATACGTTTGCATTTTTAGCCAAAGAAAAACAATAATTTGCGGTTGAGTAGCATTTTCATTTTATTGAATATTCAAGTTAATAACGCGTATGGTTGCCTTTATTATCAATTAACACACGGGCTGAAAAGTCCCGGGCCTAGCAAAGAAAACTCGTTTACAACTTTTAGAACTTTTGTAGAACGATATATCTTTTGCCCCAAAATGGGCTAGTGTCAGCGATAACCTCCTTATTCGAGCGAAATTTTTTACCGGCAATCATTTTTTTAGTTTGCGAACAACCTGTAGTTACTAGGAGCCAAATATGGGGAATACAGTGGATGTCGGAGTAATTCGAAATTCAATTCATCTAGTTTTTCCATTGCTTTAATTGACTTCTGACACAGTGACACTGTTCATGGTATTTCTCTTTTCAAGACAGTCGATGAATATTGTACCACGTACATCCCAAAATACCGAGGCCATAATCTTTTCAGCTGATTGTTGTGCTTTCGGGCGCTTTCCAGCTGCTGTTCACTCAGATGACGATCGTTTTAATTCCGGAATACAGTGATTGATTGGATCAGCACACCAGTCAAAGGATTGATGTCCTCGGCACCTCAGCCTTAAGGCTTTTTGTGCTCTTGGTTGTGCCGTTTATGTGAAGAGACCAGCAGGCCTTATCAGGCTCAGCAGACTTTTCACTAGGTTTTTCTTGGAGAAATCCTCCCTTGGAAATTCTAGTCCTAGGAGTCTATATCTCCAGTGCTTCACAATCGAAGATAATGTGAGAGGCTGTTTGAATACAGTGATGGATTCATGTTTTATCCATTGTCACATATCGACGCAAAAATTCCGGTTTGTTACGCTTAAACATGGTCAAATACTGCTTAGAAGCATAGACACGTTCTTGTTTTTGGTCAAAAGTGAGCAAACGCAACACCCACTTTGAACAAAGCTTTTTCATAGTCAATTGCTCATGAAATATAAAGCCGACACGCTTTTTTATTATCTTTACGATGTCAGCTAGCTCACGCATCTTCACTTTTCGATCATTCAAAACGATTTTGGTGATTTTTTTGATGTTTTCTGTTGTTACCGCCTCCTTTGGACGTCCACTGCGTTCCGCGTCATCGGTAAAACTGGTCCCAAGCAAGCTCGATGGGGTTGAGGTTGGACGATCGAGGGGGCAGTGCCAAATGAGGGACACCATGAAAATCCGAAGCATCTTCTGTTGCACGATGCCGTAGAGCATTATCGTCCAAAGGCACGTAGCCGCGAAAAGTAGTGATGACCCATACGCCAAAACACCTGTTCCCGCATTGAGACGCTCATTCGCTGTTCGTTGGCCTCTCTGGGAAAAGACAAGCAACCCATTCGTAACAATTCGTACCTCCATTCAGCATTTCAATTCACATGTTCAATAGCCTATGCAGATCGAGCATACATATAAATATGTGTTATTGAAACTCGTCTTAAACGTGAGTTAACCTCGTGTTATCTTCGACGTACTGTTTTAATTAAGACTGAAACACCAGAAACATTCGACAGACGCTGTTGTACTCAGAGGTGTTCTACAGGTTCACGCTGTCAGATAACGATCTTGGTCGTCCACTTCTAGTTGCTCCATATCTACGAAGAAGCGCCGAAATGACACTTCCAGTGACTTGAAAAGCATCAGCAACTTTTCGCTGAAGACGACCCACCCCCATCATACCAATAGCCCTACTAGCATTCGTAACAAGTTTACGTCTAGGCTTTATTCAAAACAGAATTCCAAATTTCAAATCACAGTTGACTGGAAACAATAACCGATGTGAAATTCTTGAAATTACCAAAGAAATAATTCGACTCGAACTTAAAAAATTATTATTATTTTCCGCGAGCTGTCATAATTTGACATTATTGGCGCTCTTAGGCAAAAAGTAACTTTGGCGCACGCCTAATTTTATTTATGGATAAAAGAGAGCTAGTAGTTAATTTTTGTGTAGAAAAAATCTTGTATGTATTTAGAGCAGAAAGTCTTTTGGTAGTTTCGACAGATTGCCGATTGACAGATTTCCGATTGACAGATTTCCGATTGACAGATTGCCGATTGACAGATTGCCGATTGACAGATTGCCTATTGACAGATTGCCGATTGACAGATTGCAGATTGACAGATTGCAGATTGACAGATTGCAGATTGACAGATTGCCGATTGACAGATTGCAGATTGACAGATTGCCGCGCTCCGCTGACGCGTCGCGTGGCAACTTTCTGTCTCGACTACCAAAGTACTACTTTCTGCTCTTGATACACAAATAGCTATTTTTATGTTTATGATTTCAACATTTCGGCGACGTTCCAACTACCGCTATCAAGAATAATTAACTTTTTCATAAAATTCTGGTCCTTATCTGACACAACGGAAAAATATGACTACTAGACCATCAATAATATTTTGAAGTTTAAGACTGCAAAAAATTAACGAAAATAAAAATGATTACACCACATGGAATATACAGAATATATGAACCCAATATTTGTGAACCTCCTAAATTTTGTAGAGCAGCTCACAACAGTCACTCTCTCAAATGATACTTTACCTTGAAGTCATTGTCGTGGTACGATCTTGTGGATAAAGTGTGATTTCTCAATATCCTAGTAGATACTTTATACATGTGTGTTCCAGCCATAGAATGAAAATATAGATCTCTGTAACCGTCGGCTTGAGGCAGGGTTAATTCAGTACTGAAAATACCATCATTCCATTGGAAATGATGTCCAGATATGAAAAATTCACCAGCATGAGGTTCTAGGTAAAAGTAGTTGTGGGTAAGTCGCCATGACCTATCTTCTTTTAGAGTGAAGACAATGAGACCATATCCACCTTAAAAAAACAATAATTTTATCATAAGATGAAATAATCCAAATCGCTTGTAAGCGCATGCAGGAATTTTTCTTGAGAAATTAAAAAGTGACTTACCCAAATCAGGTATGTAAGCGTAGGCATCGTCGCAAGTGTTTTTGGTAACGTCTACTGTAATACTAGCTAAGCCAGTGCTGGGTCTTAGCTGGTCATCGGGTATTTGGTAGGTATGAATAATCTGGTCAGTATTTAAATCTATTATTACTAGCGTAGTTGGACGTACACGACTTGCGTTTCCTGGAAAAAAGTAGTTTGGAAAATGTTTATCAATTTTTGGTATTATGTATGAGGTGTGCACTGTTTTCTCCTTAAATAATTCATTATTGAGTTATTTGAACATCTTTAAATTTCAAGAATGTATGAAGCTTTTGAAAATACGAAACCGGCTTGATGTATTCGTGAATCTTGCCAAGGCGTCCAATACTGTAGAGCATAAACAGTTCTCAGACGCTTTGGAGAATTCATAAATACGTGCAACAGCTCTAAGTCTTTTCAAATAATAAATAATATCTCCATAATCGTACACAACATGTCAAAATAGATGATTGTGTAGGGTGAGAGCAGCCTGAATCAGGACAGATTCTCAGTATACCGAAAACTATAGTACGAAGATCTGTAAAGACCTGGATCAGAGAACAATATAAAAATTTCTGGCAAATGTCTGGGAAAACCTTTATAAAATAACCATGCTGAAACGTACAGCGGAACTGCTAACACTGTGCAGAAATCAGCTGAGAATCATAACAGGTTTCATGACTGGTCATGCACCAGTTAAGGAACACCTGTACAAATTAAAAGTATACAACGGAGACCTTACATGCAAACTATGCGGTAAGGAAACGGAGACAGTGAAACATATACCTACTGTTTTTTCTCTTATTTTTTGGGAATCAAACCACAAAAATGTTTTTTATGTTTTTATTTCGACGTTTCGATAGCGTTCCAGCTACTGTTGTCAAGATTAACTAGTAATGAAATAATTTTTAGTCCCTATCTGACCCAACGAAAAAATTTGATAACTAGACAATTAATAATATTTTGAAGTTTAAGACTACAAAACTTTGTTGTCAAATTTTATTAAGGTCCATTCATAGTAGATCACACCTCTGGTGAAATGTGAAATAAAATATTTTATTTCATGACATTCTAACGATATGATAGTCTACTAGAAATGAAATCCAGTGAAGTGCACGTTCCAGGAACGGTTTTTATTGGGATAGCGCTTTTTTTTCGCTTATTTTGGAAATTTTGTTAATAAAACGCGTTTGTTGTTACTTTTTTGTGTATGATTATTTTTGTTTTCAAAATATGTATAACTCAGTTTGGTGATTTTGTGTATTGAAGAGTATATCGATTAACAACTATTCCAAAGATAAATCATAAGAAAACCTGTATAAAAACTTATGATACTATCTTGATAACGCAGGTATACTTTAACTAAAGTCAGTGTGATCACCATAAAATAAAGCAATGTTGTCAGATATATTTTCTAAAATTGTTAGGCTCGCTACACAAATGTTCCTCTTACTTCAGTAAACTGTTAGTTCGTGATGTTATAAGAAAGCTAGTTTGGAAATCTTTTTAAAAAATACATAATGTAAATTTATTAGTAAACATTAAAATAAGTCGCTAGAAATTACTGTAAAAAGAAAAATTAATTAAAACCACTTTTTATATGTTACAATATTTAAGAAAATTTTGAAGAGTTGGCAACGTAGTAGCACGTGCAGGAAAACTTCGAAACAACCAGTCATCAACTGCAGTATTCATAGCAATATAACGAAATAACCGAAGTATACTCCGTTTGACGTTTTTGGCAGAAAAAATTCTACGGTCTTGAGGGTGTTCGGGGGGGTTGTGTTGTGATTCAGCTTATAATCCATTAGTATCATTCAGTGTCGGGTGTGAATTTTGTTTTAAAGGAATATTTAATATAATATCTATTTCTTGGCTAAGTGAGTTTAGTGAATTGTTATAGGTATTTATAGGAAAGTGTAGGTGATCTAGTGTAGAAAGGTATCATCATTATAATACCTTTTTGATCGTGTAGTGGTTAGGTAGCGTCAGTGAATTGATATTAATATAATATTCATTTGTTCGTAGACGTTAGACCATTTGAAACAACAGTCCAAGATGATGCGTGGGATTATTGAATTGTGGATTTAAATATAAGAAGTTAGATAATCGAATGGTAACAATGGCGTCTCGGCGTATCGCTGAACTTAGACAGGAGTATTTGCGCAAAATAAAAGGGTACCGTGATTCAAATAGAACTATAATTTATTTAGACGAAACTTGGTTTGATACACACATGATGTTGTCAAGTGTTTATTCATTTATTTGTTATTCAAACAATCCTCACGGTTTTATTACATGAATAAATATATAAAATAAAATAAATTTTTACTTAATATGTAATTATATTATAATTAAAACTGTATGAGGATATACACGCACCTTTAAAATATGGTTGGGTTGACGATACAAAAAACTATTCTTTAGATACTCTCTAGAGGAAATTTTATGAATTTTGTATGCAGGTTAATTTTTTTCATTCAAATTGATATAGGTAGTAGATTAACATTATTTCACAATATTCGAATTTATAAAAAATTTATATGCACGCCATTGGGCGGATTTTCCTTCAAAGGGATTAAAAATATGGGTCATCACATTAACTTTGGAAGAACTTTAATTGAATATTGGAAATTTTTCTTTCTAACATTGGTAAGCAAATTTGACTACATTCGGCTGAAATACTAGCTACACATTTATCTGCATTTAGTTGTTTACATGCAAGACTCTTGATCGCAAAGACAATAATTATTACTTGGCCAACCGCAAGGAAACGCTGAGCTATACAGCAAACACCCAGCTAAGAACTTGTACAAACTGGTGCAGGGGACGAAGGTGCTGGACTGGGTGCTATAGGAAAGCACGAGCAAACATACAATGAACTGCAGTGTATCGGAGAGTTGTCTGACGGGCTCGGAAAAAAAGCAAGCTATGCAAAATGGTGTGACACTTCTAGGACCCATTTTCTCTATTTGTAATTTAAGATGGAAGCATCACATAAATAACGTCATCAAAACCTTAAGATCTCCTCTGGGACGAATTAAATATTTGTCGAAAACTTTGATTTATCCCATCTAAAAATGCTCTATCATTATTTGGTAGAATCTTGGTTGTTCAATGGTATTCCAGTATAGGACAGAGCTGTAGATCTGTATTTGGATAAACTTCAAGTACTGTAGGAATATTTTTTTGAAAATAATATTCAATAAAGAAAAGACACACCCCTTAGACCAGCGTTTCCGGGAAGTATCTGTTTTTTAAGAACTCCTTCTTATTCATTTGAACATAAAAAATAGTTTAATTTTGTTTATCATTCATGAACTGGTATATTTGTGGAATCAGTTTGTCTTGTCGATAATTTTCAATAAGTGATTTGATAATAATTTATTGCACTGGCAACTATTAACATGTTGGTCTTAGTGATAAGCTTTTTGCTTATGATTTTTCGGAAGACCATAAAAATGTGGTGGTTTACTGAATTTAGGTGTTAATATTGAGCTTCAAAAAATTTGAAAAGTGTCTTTTATCTACTCCTATTATATTATATACTAATTATTCAACTGCTTTTAAGCAGGTTATAGTATCTGTAAACGAACAGCGTGAGTTATAATAACTCACTGCTTATAACTCACTTTAATAAATCGGAAATTCTTGAAGGTATTTACGAACCGAATATCAACGTGGCTCTGTACTCTGTACTTCTGTACAAGCACAAGCCGGATGGGGAGTAATGTCACTTGTGACACTTGATTAATTTTGACGTTTTCAAATTAAGTTAATACCGAATTCTTATTATTGTGAATTTTGTGCTGAAAAAGATGAATTCAGATAGTGAAGATGAATTATTATGTACACCGCCAGAAATAAGACAAATAGCTAATAAATGTTACCATACAGAATTTATTGCCTGAAAAATCCCAAAACAAATATAGAGGTGTATACAAAAATTTTCAAGATTGGTGTAGCAGTAAGGACATTAGGTCATCGTTTACAGAAAACGTAGTTTTGGCATATTTGACTGAACTTAGCACTAAATATAAAGCATCGTCTCTATGGACTTTCTACTCCATGCTAAGAAGCACACTCAACATAAATAATGGAATCAATATAGAGAATTATTTAAAATTACGTGCGTTTCTTAAACGTCAATCAGAGAAACATGTAGCTAAAAAGGCAAAAACATTTACGCCAGAACAACTTAATAATTTCATAAATGAAGCTCCTGATGAGAAATATCTGGCGACAAAGGTAGATCGATTTCACAATAATTCAATCGTTTTTATCATTATATAATTTATTTTAGGTTGCTTTAATAATGGGCATTATGGGTGCTTGTCGTGCAGCAGAATTATACTCTATGCAAATTACAGATTTAGAAGACCATGGATCTATTTTTATGGTCAGTGTACCAAATACAAAAACAAAAATTGCCAGAAAATTCACTGTTACGGGAAACTTTTATACCGTAGTTAAGAAATATTTAAATCTTCGTCCTACCGATATATCGCAAACGATATTATTCTTTAAATATCAAAATGGAAAATATCATTCACAAAGAATTGGCATTAATAAATTTGGAGCAATGGGGAAAGACATTGCTACATTTTTAAAATTACCCGACTGTAATTTATATACAGGGCATTGTTTTCGCCGCTCATCGGCAACTTTATTAGTAGATGCTGGAGGGGATATAACGGCACTGAAACGACATGGCGGTTGGCGATCAACTACTGTGGCTGAGGGGTACGTTGATGATTCCGAAAAAAATAAGAAAGATACCGCAAATAGAATATACAGTTCTATAACACCTCAACCAGTACCTACATCATCAACATATATGCAACAAACACAAAAAGAAACAATAAACTTCCATAATTCGGTCCCAAATATTCAGTTCACTGGTTGTTCAAACTTTACTGTTAATTTTATTAATAAACAAGATGAATAATCACAACTAAAGTTTTTAAAGCAATGTTATAGGTACCTATTAAGATTTGTTAATAAAGTTTTTGTCTGTACTTGTGTCTTAGTATTTATTGTTATAGTCGTAGATAAAGTATAGTATTCAACGAGCGGTAATGGTCATAACTCACTTGATGAATTACAGCACTCGCCTGCGGCTCGTGCTGCAAACTTCATCTGCGTGAGTTATGACCTACATTACCGCTCGTTAAATAATATACTATTATTTCCAATTGATTTGGTGGGATCATTTGCAAGCTTTGTATATTTTTTTATAATCACAATAGAGTTGCACTTATTTGCCAACATGATAATGATAATTGATTTTTCTTCCGCTGTTGTATGGTTTCTCCAATGAATAAATTTTTCGGATATCACTTTCATATTTTTCTTTTTCGTTTTCAAGTAAATCATTATCTATTGGTTTTATTGAACTTATGTCAAATTATGGTATAGAATTTATGGTCAAAACCATAGGCGTGCGCAGACTTTTTTATTAGGAGAGGAGATGGATAATGATAATAATATCCTATCAACTAATCTACAAAAGCATTCGACATGCTGCTTCGGATAACACTTTAAACTCGTGTATTACATTGTCATAATTCACATTCGCCGTTTTCTCTTGTTCATTGAATAAAAAGAGAAGTGAATCGAGTCTCTGTTGTGACATGGTACTCCTCAGTTTTGATTTAACTTGAACCATTTTTGAGAACGAACGTTTACAAGAGCAACTAGTAACTGGTATGACAGCAAACATTTTTAAAAGCGTGAAAAAGCTAGTGTATATTTTGTAGTTGTCTGAGAAAAGGATCCAAGCCATCCAATCAACAAGATTAACACCTTTAGGAATAATAATAATAATAATAAATTCATTATTGTTCACCATATAACAAAAACACAACTCAGTAAAACACTTTATCAGAAAAAGAAGGTGAACAAAAGGTTAGGTGATAGGTCCATTGACCAATTCTTCCTCACCAACCTTAATGAAGAACACTAAAAAATAACCAAACCAAAGTTACCAAAGAGTAATAATTAATATTAAGGTTATGAATTAATATGTAAATAAAAAAAATTCAATAACATGACATTAACATAATATATTAAAACCAATTGATAGAATTATCAAATTTTATTACACCCAGTTCGGCAAGCAATTCTTATTTTTTTATTTTGAATTTATTTTCAATTGAAGTGAAATTAAACTAAACGTTATAATTTAAAAATTAAAAAATGTTTTTAATAGATTGATATTTTGAGGAATTGGGGTAGACCGATTAGGGTGGGCCATGTCCCACCTCCCCCCCCTGTTTTCTGTCCATAATTACAGTAGAGTTGCCCTTATTTTCCGACAAGATAATGGATATAATAATTTTTTTTGAGATTTTTGTTTTATTGTTGTTGTGTGTTTTCTCCAATAAATTGAATTTTCGAATATCCTTCTTTTTCATGTTCAAGTAATTCATTACTTTTTTGTTCTATTTAACTTATGTTAAATTTTTGTATTGATCAAAACAATACTCAATCCTACAAAAAGAACCAATACTTCTGAAGAGTTTAACGTTTTGTTTGATAAAATAATCAATTGTTTTGTTACAGTTCGTTTTTAAATTTGAAAAATGTCTAATAGATTTTATGGTCAGGTCATTCAGTCATGAATCAATTATTAATAAATCTATCACTTTTGAATCGGAATTATTTTTTTTATAACTACACTAGAATTGTAGTTGTCTGCCGTTACGATATTGATAGACTTCTCTTCTTTGTTTTTGTTTTGCATTTTAAAATTATTATTATGGTTCAATTTGCTCAAAAAATAACAAAAAGAGTAATAATTAAATATATCGAAATGGGGAAAAGGATAATTTTCATCTGGACTCCAGAGCACGTACATATTCAAGGTAATCTCTCAGCAGATATTGCAGCTCGCCATGCTACCAAACATGCTAGTACTGGAAATATCCCGATATGCGCAAACGACCTGAAAAACCATTTCAAACAAATAATAGCCAATAGATGGGAAGCCGAATGAGATGTTTCACACGAAAAACTGAGGCAAATAAAATCAACCACAAACAAATGGAAATGCCCAATTTCTTTGAAAAGGAGAGACCAAGTAGCGCTCACCCGATTAAGAATAGGGCATACAAACCTCACATCTTCATTTATGCTGAGAGGAGAGCGACCCCCACAATGCCAAACCTGCCAGGTTAGACTTACGGTCAAACATCTATTGGAAGACTGCATGGAAAACAGAGACCTTAGACACATGAATGGAATCCAAGGACACATCTCAAAAATATTAGCTAATGACAAAAGGGAAATTTATAATTTACTCACCTTCCTCGATAGAGCTGGTCTAACAAAAAAACTATAACAAGCAATAGTGAAGAATGAAAATGTACTCAGTGTCTTGCCTTGCAAGACATTGGGGGCAGCTAATAACCCTAGCAGTTGATGCTGCCTTATCAATCACAAAACAAAAAAAAAATTAAATATAAATAAACCAAACTTACCAAGAACTTCTACAAGTCCAGTATCAACAAACCATAACCGGTCACACGGATCGACTGCTACTCTGTAAACTGATGCAAAGTTTTCTCCACTATTCTTGGGATCGGGATAAAGATTCGCTTCCCAGCTTGGATACGGAATCAGAGGTACATTATTTCTTTTGCGACTATCCAATGGCACATAGTTCAAGGTTGAAGGTACTCCTAGTCTTCTTCTGGGAACGCTTATGAATAGTTTGTTCTTCCACACATTGGCACCCATAGGAATATTATTAACTGAAAAATACATTCAATTAAACGAAATTGTTAGTAAGCGTTTTTTGCTTGTTTTCTTTACTTTACTTTAATTATAAACTAATCTCTTGATATCCATACGAACATTTGTATACAGGATGTTACCAAAGTAAACTGGAATATTGTTGTGGGCCATAGAGTATTCAACAAAAAATAGATTCTTGTTTATGCATAACAGATAGTGAATTCTAGAGAAACAAATTACATCGCGCCATATTAAATCAAATTTATGCCAGGTTGCACCAGTTTAACTCAAATGTGAGACAACGTAAAGCTTACCGATAAATTAAAATTTCGTGCATATACATTCGATAATACCACCAAAATATTGCGATTGAGCTTAATATGTCTTAATCAAATGTTGCAGGTTTACGAGATACAAGGTATTTAAAGTTGGAATTTCAATTTGAAATTTCTCAATAATTTTGTGATTTTAAACAGCATCGTCTTGAAAATTGGCAACTTTATGTGTTTTTGCATGGAAATTACGAATTTTATGCTGAATTTAGCACTATTCATACAGGGCGTTATTTACACCCTGTTACTTGGGTAAACTACAACATATCTTTTTTGCCTAATGAGTTATGGCTAAAATTACTAGAAAATCTAAAAGGCAGTTTAATTTTGAATAAAAAAGGTACTCCTGTTCATTTCATGTAACTCTATTAGTTTTTGAGTTATTTGCATTTTAATCATTCAATGAATTTTGTTTATTGTGAAATGAATTTATTTCTTTAAATTACTACTATGCGAGGTAACAACAGTAAAGACAACAAATAAGAATCAATAACAGTAATAAAAGAAAAATTCAAAGTAAATGCTCAAAATGCCCGCCTTCCACTTCAATACACTTTGTAAGGCGTCTCCTTAAAGATCTTTGAATATTAAATAACACCCTGTTTCGCCTAGACGGGTATAAATACGTCTGAACAGTTTGTGATTGGGTTGTCTTCGATTCGGGTATGATGCTAAATACCTTCTGGATGCATGAAGTCCACTATAATTTGACTGAGCAAAAACACATCATATCAAGCATTTCACTGTTGGAAAATTCATTATGTCATGGCATTTTTTTATTTTACTACAAATAATACACTCTTACTTAGTGGCAAGTAAAATTGTCAAATATTTCTTCACACGAAAAACTGACAGAAGTTTTGACACAAGCCTACTTGAAAACAAGTCAATGTAATAACGGTGGCTTAGGAGTCTTTACGATGAATGTTTAAAATGCAAATAACTCAAAAACTGATAGAGTTACATTAAATAAACAAGAGTACCTTTTTTATTCAAAATTGAACTCCCTTTTAGATTCTTTAGCCATAACTCATTAGGCAAAAAAGATATGTTGTAATTTACCCAAGTAACAGGGTGTAACTAACGCCCTGTATAAATAGTGCTAAATTCAGCATTAAATTCGTAATTTTCATGCCAAAAAACATAAAGTTGCCAATTTTCAAGACGATGCTGCTTAAAATCACAAAATTATTGAGAAATTTCAAATTAAAATTCCAACTTTAAATACCCTGTATCTCGTAAGCCTGCAACATTTGTATAAGACATATTAACCTAACCTAACCTAACCATATGTGTAGTATTTCCAGTTCAGAGATTGTCAATTCTTAATGAATCACCCTGTATATAACTTTGCTCAGATAACGGTGCAGCGAGCTTTATTTTTCAAGCCTGACCCACTTGCTAAGCTGAGGTGGTGCCAAATTTTCAAAATCTACCTTTTAGATTATTAGGTACGTCACTAATATAAATTGAAGTTAGGCATGAATTTTGACTTGGAACATAATCATTATAAAATCCAGCTGAACGTGCTAATCTTGATATCACAGCACAACCTAATTTTATTTGATATAATTTGATTATAATAACAAGAAATTTTTTTATCGAATCAGAAATTTTTTGTTTTCAAAATACGTGGTTTCTGAAGACAAACGTTTTCAGAGTATTAATGAATCCAGGAATCGTATTTTCCAACGTCAAATTTAAGAAAAACGGAGAGAAAAAATGTATTTTTTCCAGTTAAACTCGTAAAAAGGAATGTCAAAAAATTTGAAAAAAAATCCTTGTTATTGTTCATAAAACTACAACTTATTATGTATCGATTGCAGCAAACCGCGTATCGATAGCGTTAATGTTCATGAAATGAGACAAGATTGAGAAAAATATATATATTGAAATTTTGTAGGGCCGCCATTTTGAATTTTCAAAATCTGAAAACACCAACGTTTTCAGGTGCCGGACTAATATATTTTCATATATTACCAAGTCGTTATTGTTATTATAATTATGTGTGTCGCTTAAAAAACCATTTTGCAATTTTTTTTTCAAGTTATGGACGAAAAACTGTTACATTTCACGTGCTCCTAGCTATGCTTGCAAGCTGCATCGCAAGCTCGAGCGGAATCTTGTCACAAATCTAGGAAAGTAGTCTATAGTACATATACTTTCGTTTAAAAATGTCAAATCTCTGGTGGAATTTTTTTTTCATTTTATATCCTTACTTCCCCGGACTAATAATTCACTTGCCACTTATATAAAATTTAAAGTTAAACTCTGATGACCAAACGCAAATGTCACCACTTGACATCATTGATTATTAGGACAACGCTACCAAGAAAAGAGAGAGGGAAAGCTCTAACGGACATAGTTAATTAACATTACAAACAAATATCTGAACTCCGAAAATTGTTCATTTGCAAGGATACAACATCTAAATCGCATGAGCTGGTCGCGAAAGCCACCTTAGATTTTATGAACCCTGATAAGAAGCTTGAAATCGTTACAGACTTCGAAAAAAAGCCGGGACCAAAAAGGGCTTCATGGCCGATATCATCACGACCTCAATAAACCATATATCAACAAGGAAGAATCAAATAAGTGACTAGCTGATGGAACATTGTTTCCAGAAACAGAAGGATTTATGATGGCAATTCAAGACCAAATAATTAATACCAACAATTACAAGAAATGTGTCTAAACATAATGTCGAATAAGTGCAGAAGGTGTCCAAACCACAGAGAAAAAACAATGTCTTAGACAAAAAAAATATTGCAAAATACCTTGCAATTGAGGTAGGACAGATGTGGCATGCAAAGAAAGTAGAGGTGGTGCCGGTAATCGTTTCATCTATGGGACTAATTCCTAAAATTTTATAAGACAACCTCGCCAAACTAGGTCTTTGAATTCTTGTCCGTAAATTTCTAAATATGTAACAGCTGAGCCTAAACCCATTTGCGTTTACACACGCTCGGAATAGGTGCACTTTACCAAGAAGGGCTGAGTTAGTGTACACTTAAGGTAATGATAATAATAATAATAGCATTTATTTTATTACCCAACAGATTTTACATTCTCTTTTAATGGCAATACATACATGTGTGTTTACAATGAATATAAAAGTAGACGAATAAAACCAGTGATACGAGTGATGAAAATGATACGTAGAAAGAAAAATAGAAAACCAATGAAATGCAACAAACGGAGCAAAATTACATATTACCTACTAAAGTTAAATGTGATACCTAGATACTGTGAAAACATAAATCGCTCTAATTGCAAACTTTATTAAAATTTTTACACATATTAAAATACAGGTGATCTTAGCCTTTGCCTATTTATTAAATTGAGTCACGTTGAATTGTATCAGCTCCAGCTAACTTAAACAGTCAATAAGACAATGTGGAAGCAAGCAGAAAATCTTCGGAACCCAAGACTCTTAAAATTAAAGCTCGTTGTGGGTAGGTACCATTAACTTTGAAGGCCAAGCACTTCAAAAAAATTTATATATTTTCAATAGAGGATATATGTATGGACGCTGTAATGAGGACTTCATACATTGGAAACATTTTCAAGTCTAGATCTAATATGAGAATATTTCCAAAGAAAGAAAATTCGAAAAACTTTCAATTCCGTCCAATGAATCCATACATCCTTTTTGCCTCTGATAACTCCAAGTGAATATACTCAATAAAACTTTAGCTATATTTAAAAACAACACCCAGGTGTTCAATATATTTGAAGCATATAAATATTGAAATTTCCTCCTTGTGAAAGATAAATTACTACATTTACTTTATTAACATTATTTTATTTCATACTGTGCTGTAATAACTCATTACAGTACTGAGTCCGGGAAATTTTTACTTTCTGGACTGCTTTAAAACACAATACTCACATTTTTTAATGTATTTTATGTAATTAATTGACATTCAGTATATCATTCAAGATGCACATTGTTTAATTCAAAGCTGATGAAAAGGTTGAACTTGTTTAACTTAATCAAAAGATACTCTTGTTTGGCTTCCACTTCTTCTTTTGTCAAAACTTTTGATTTGTTTGACTGATGACCAACTGCTTGCCTTTTCAAGAAAGCCGTCAGTTTTAAATATTTTAAAATATTAGCTTCTTCTTTCATCATCAGCATAGACTTGAGCATCGAATATTTTGCCCACATTGCCGAAGGATTAATCTTTTTGGAGATATCCAAGAAGTACGCCAAAAGGATATTCTCATGCATGCCGTTTTCCACCTTATAGCTTTTTCTCCACTTCGTAGGCACCAATTTACTGGTTAGTTCAGTAAATAAAGACCGAGAAACCCCCCCAACCTGTTCATCTCATTATTGTCGGACTTTTTTTTTGCAACTTGTAGGTATTCACGGGTAGATTACTCTCTGAAAATATGTCCTCCGCGAAATTTGCGGAAGGGGCTGAAAAATGGCCAATAATCCCAAAAATTAAGTTTTCCGCCGATATCTCCAAAAATATGACACTTAGAGAAGTGGGGTTTTGCTAGAAATGAAGTACAGTTCATTACCTACAAAAATGGTTTCCATAATTTTTGTCTCTAGATCAATATCTCTTACAAAAAAAGGCTTGCAAAAATTTTCCGGAAAACTAAAAAACTTAGCCAAAAATTGTACCTATAACATCGTGTAACTTTTTCGTTTTTTTTATTTTCCAGGAATATTGAAAAAACTGGCCAAACTTTATTTTTCCTGAATATTTGACCGCCCTTATCAATCCGTTCATATTTTTTAAATTAAGCGTAGTTTTACCGAAACCTTTTGGATAATGGGACTTTGATAGGTGGTGAATGTATTCCGAAAGAATGAATAAATAATTTTTGTGTATTTTTATAAACAACATGTTTTTCTTGAGACGTTTTTTTTTTATTTCCGGAGTTTTCTGAAAATTCTCGGGTCTACCGCAAATTGATAAACAATGATTGGCAATATCGGTATTTAATGCACACCATTGGAAAGCTGAAAATGTCCTCTTTTCGATGGTTTTTAAAATTTTTGGCTAAGTTTTTTAGTTTTCAGGAAAATTTTTGCAAGCCTTTTTTTGCAAGAGATATTGATCAAGGGACAAAAATTATGGAGACAATTTTTGTAGGTGATGAACTGTACTTCATTTCTAGCAAAACCCCACTTCTCTAAATAGCATATTTCGGGAGATATCGACTAAAAACTGAATTTTCGGGATCATAGGCCATTTTCCAGCCCCTTCCGCAAATCCCGCGGAGGACATATTTTCAGAGAGTAATCTACACATGAATACCTACAAGTTGCAAAAAAAAGTCCGACAATAATGAGATGAACAGGTTGGTGCCTTTTTTTACTGGACTAGGTTGCTTCAGCACATTTAAGCTCGATATTTTACGTTTTTTAGAAAAAATTTCACAAAATACGCACAGGATGACAAATTGCCAAATTTGTTATTTTTGTTTTTACATCACGTTTTTGTATCACTAAGCTACTAATCAAAAGCTATGCGATAAAACACGAATCAAAACCACGCTAACACCTATATACAGGTAGGTAATCTAAAATAAAACATTGAAATTTCAGTTTTAATCCAACACTGTATGAAATAAAACTTTATACGATACACGACCGTGAACTGTCAATAAAGTACTCGTCTAGAAATTCCAGACTCGGCTCCTTCGTCATCTCGTCCGTAAATATCTAGACTTGTACTTTAATAAGCCATTTCATGGACTTGTAACGTAAATTACTATTGCAGGCACTCACAGTCACAAAATTCAGATATTGATAAGTTAATTTTTAAATAATCTGCATAAAGCAGGTTATTAGTATCTATAGCTTGTTCCCAATCGTTTATGAATAATGAAAATAGCAAGCTGGAACCTTGAGGCACACCTGAAATTGACATGTAATTATAATTCGAAAACCGTTGTAATAAAAGAATTGTTGCTATGATGAATATAAGAACTACAGAACTGTATCATTCTTGAGGAAAATCCCACGAAATGACTAAGTTTATTTCGCCGCTCGACCAAAGTTATATTTCTTAAGTGAATGTTATTTATATATTTTTACTTCGAAGACTGTTAATTAAATCATTTCCGGTAATGAAATTTGATTGTTTGTCGTAACAATGTTAGATATTATAGCTGTGAGTTTAAACATCCTTGAGACGTGAACAAATAGATAATCCTTCAAACTCTTAGAATAGTATTATAAGCCTACTTTATACGGGGTTGGGATAAAGTATGGAACCAAGTAAATATCTTTTAAACTAAAAGAACGATATTTATGAAAATTTGCAAGTAAGTGCAATGGAAGAAAATGCATCTGATGTAGATTTTTTTGTTAATAATATACTTCCGGTTTAACCGGAAATGCCATCAACTTCTTAAATTGAAATGGGACACCCTATATATTTTTACGGATTTTGAAAGAGCTTGTTATTTTGAATTCATACATACTGAGTTTAGTGTCAAAAAAAATTTGTAAAAACGAGGAATATGGCACTTTAATCAACCTCCTTTGAGTTTTTTGCATTAGAGCAAAAAACTATTTAGATAAACTAATTGATGTTGTTTGTATGCATAGTAATAAATAAACGAGTACTGTTTAGTACGTCTTTTGTTCTCCAAGAGTCAAATTCTAATTAACGAAAATAAATTTCACAATTTAGAATGGTTCAATAATGTGAAAAAGAGCGTATTGAAATTTTAATGATGATCGTGTTAGAACTTATGAAGAAGTGTGTCATATTTTCCGAAGAGAAATCCTATATCACGCTCAACAGTAACTAAAACATTACAACGTTTTAATACAACTGGGATGGTGAAAAATTTGCTAGAACCTGGAAGACCGCGGACTGCAACGAACGAAACTGTTAAACAAAATATTTTGCAATCGATTTAGAAGAATCACCTCAAACTTCCACCACAAATTTGGCACTAAACCATGGTATCAGTCGACGTTCTGTAGGAAAGATACTGAAAAGTGAAAAATATCATCCGTATAAGGTACAGTTGGTTCAAGAATTGTCAGACGATGATTTTGACCGACGGCTGGAATTTTGCGAACGTCTAATGGACATCTGTAATGTCAACGACAATTCTGCTTATAACATTATTTTCTCCGATGAGGCAACTTTTTGTTTAAATGGAACAGTTAATCGCCATAACTCAAGGTATTGGTCAAATGAGAATCCGCATTGGATTCATGAAGCACATACCCAGCATCCACAGAAGTTGAATGTTTGGATGGGAATTGTCGAAAATAGGCTTATAGGCCCATTTTTCATCGACGGAAACTTGAATGGTGACAAGTATTTGGATCTGAAAAATAACGAAATTATTCCTGCACTTCAACATGATGGGCAATTTCCACAGAATGTTTGGTTTCAACAAGATGCAGCACCTCCCCATTATGATTTTCTGAATGCGAATTTTCCAAATCGATGGATTGGACGTAGAGGATTCATAGATTGGCCTCGTTCTCCGGATCTTGGACCGTTAGATTTTTTTCTTTGGGGTTATCTAAAATCACGTGTTTGCGTTAAACGACCAACAAACTTACAGGAATTGAGACAAAAAATTATTGATAAATGTGAACTAATACGTGGAGAAGTCTTGGAAACAGTGACTCAAGAATTTGTTAATAGGATGGCATATTGTCAGCAAGTAAACGGCGAGCATTTTGAATATTTGAAGTAATTTTGTTCCTCATTATTCTAAAATAATGAAATTTACACCTATTGTATAACTAACAGTGAATTATTCCTCGTTTTTACAAAATTTTTTACACCAAACTCAGTATGTATGAATTCAAAATAACAAGCTCTTTCAAAATCTGTAAAAATATATAGGGTGCCCCATTCAAATTAAAGAAGTTAATGGCATTTCCGGTTAAACTGGAAGTATATTATTAACAAAAAATGTACATCAAATACATTTTGTTCCATTGCACTTACCTGCAAATTTTCATAAATATCGTTCTTTTCTTTTAAAAGATATTTACTTGGTTCCATACTTTATCCCAACCCTGTATACTTAACATAAGTTGATTGTTTTTTTTTCACCCGTTTATCAATTTTTAATCCTCGCTTATCAACTCTTAGCACCATGTTGTTTTCCATATTGTTTTTGATGATAACATAGTACCCAAGGAATGTATCCAATAATTTTGTTTTAGTTTCGTGATAATTTTAAGATTTTCAATATCAACTGTAACGTCGATTATCCAGTTTGAGTCTAGGCCATGGAGACTAGATATAAGGAGCACAAACTTGTATAGGAAAAATCTCGAAAAAGTGTCCAGCGGTAAGGTACAAATAGTAGATGGCGCGAGAGTAGCTAGCGATTAAAATTACAGAGTGAAGTTTGCTGAACAAGTTAACCTAACAAAAAATGAAAATAGTGTTTATTTTTTAGAAGTTTTTATAAAAATTTACAATGTGAAAAACGTGTGACGTGAAAGGTTGTCCAACTAGAAGTAAAGTTAAAAATGAAAAAAATTACACACCCCAGCCCCTGTTTTATTTTCGAGCAACAGTAAGTGGTTGATGTAGGACTCTTGTGTTAGGTTTATTGCTTCCATTACTATTTTGCAATACAATTGCCTATATAATGATATTGAAGAAACTCAACTTTAACCAAACATAGCACCAGCTACGCGAAATACTTATTTTCTCCTCGAAATTTGCTAAAACCAAGCATAAAAGGTAACCGAATGGGAATAAACAAACCCTTCATTTACATAACCTAAAATTTAACACGTCAAACATGATTTTAATCGCTAGCCTCCCCAGCGCCACCACAATATTCCTAATTTCGACGGACACTTTTTATATACAGAGTTTGTGCCGGTGTTTCGGAATTCGGTCCGGGTACCTAGCAAAAGGGCTACCTGCTCACAGGGACCTTGTCCAAATCCGAAAGGGTGATTTCGTAATTCGGTCCGCTGTCGAAGCAGGTAGATTTCATGTGGGTATTAAAAGATTATTTTTAGCAATTGTTCTTCCGAAGTGCAGAGTGTAAGACGTGTTTATTTGTGTCCGTTATTGTGATTTTGTTTGTTTGTTTGACATGGAAAATATTAATTTCACCTCTATGACGAGTGAAAAGGGTAAGCGTTTATTAATAATAGATGGGTTTAAATTTTGTTTTCAAAAATCATTATGTCAAAAATACGAAGGTGGTTTGGTAGGGGTAGGTTTGGTTGGGTTATTATTGAAAATTATTATAATTTATTCTTCAAAAATTGACTAGAAATACGAAGGTGGTTTGGTAGGGGTAGGTTTGGTTGGGTTATTATTGAAAATTATTATAATTCATTCTACAAAAAAATTGACTAAAAATACGAAGGTGGTTTGGTAGGGGTAGGTTTGGTTGGGTTATTATTTCACGTACTGTTTTTATTTTTGACGATACGCATTTAGCGTAAATTTTTAAACATGCCAGTACAACAACAATAAGTGTGTACTGTTGGTCCTAAGCCCAAAAAAATGTGAAGGAAAATAAAAGTCAAATTAAACAAAAAGTAGGTACATGGGACCCAATTCCGAAATCGCATTTTCGCTGGTGTGACCACACTTCGAATTTAATCCGTTACAGTTAGTCCCTTCCGCAGGTAGCGGGACTGAATTCCGGTGCGTCCGTTTGTGCTACTTATATCTAGTCTCCATGGTCTAGGCCTTATTCTATTTGTTTCTCACATGAAACTCGACGGTGAAAACGGCTTCCATTCAAAATAATGATCCTACATTATATCAATATTCATCAATCGAATTCACGTGAATATCTTTATGATATATTTAAGGATTTCTGTAAACTCCTAGGGTAGTATTGTGGTAGTGCCCAATAGCTTTGCTTCGTTTTAGTCAGATCCCCATTATAAAACAAGAACAAACTCACATTTTGAGAGAACCTCGAGATAACTTATTTTTGACGTTAATTATTTTATTATTCTAAGCGAGTTGAATACCTCTTTCAAGGATGTCGTGAATTAAGTGACCTCATACACAAACCTGTACGAGGTGAAGAAAATTTTTAAAAATAATCAATTAATTAATGAGTTATGTAGCGTTTGGAAAGGTTTAACTTATTTCAATAGATTTAATAAAACAGAGGCATACAGTAATTATTTATTAATTTGTTTATTCCTGAGTGTCATATTTGATAGATGAAATGCTATGTTCATCATACTTTTATTAATTATTAAATAAATAATAACAAATTCATTACAGAAATCTAACATATATTACTCGACCAGTTTCACAAATTATATTTGCATCTGCAGGAGGAAATCCAAAAAAAATCGATATTAATAAACGGGAAACCTAAGATATGAAGTATTATTACAATTTCCTGTAAAATTGTCGTATTTAGGGAAGCGTGTTACCAATATCTTCTGTAAGTTCCTTGTGGCATTATATATTTTTTTTTCTCTTATTTTTTTGGGAATCCACAATAATGTTTTTTATTTTTTATTTCGACGTTTCGGTAGCGTTCCAGCTACCGTTGTCAAGATTAACTAATAAAGAAATAATTTTTTGGTCCCTATCTGACACAACGAAAAAATTTGACAACTAGACAATCAATAATATTTTGAAGTTTAAGACTACAAAAACTTTGTTGTCAAATTTTAGTAAGGTCCATTCATAGTAGATCACACCTCTGATAAAATGTGAAATAAAATATTTTATTTAATGACATTCAACGATATGTAGTCCACTAAAAATGGAATCCAGTGAAGTGCACGTTCCAGGAACGGTTTTTATTGGGATAGCGCTTTTTTTCGCTTATTTTGTTAATAAAAACGCGTTTGTTGTTACTTTTTTTGCGTATGATTATTTTTGTTTTCAAAATATGTATAACTCAGTTTGATGATTTTGTGTATTGAAGTGTGTATCGATTAACAACTATTCCAAAGATAAATCATAAGAAAACCTGGATAAAAACTTATGATGCTATCCTGATAACGCAGGTAATTGATTATTGGAAATTTCTCTTTCTAACATTGGTAACCAAATTTGACTACATTCGGCTGAAATACTAGCTACACATTTATCTGCATTTAGTTGTATTAAAGCACTTTCTTTGATTTTTCGTCTTTTATTATTGGGATCTTTCAATAGATAACGAAAAATAAATACATTTTTCTAATGTTTCACGAAGTTTTGGAAAATATTTTCCAAAAACAGTAACCGTCCAACTAACAAGAAACAACTACTTCTCGGGCTAGAGGCACCTGACAGCCATTGAGTGGTTGGTTAAAACTTGTGAATCTCACCGATCCCATTTGACTAAGAAGGCCTATATCCCGGGAAGTAGTTGTGTCTTTTCAGTTGAACGGTCATTATTTCTTAAAAATATTTTTTCAAACTTAGCTAGACATTAGAATGATATATTCATTCTTCGATTCCATGATCTAATATATCAGACACTAATAAGGGGCAATTGTGTAAGCAAATGTTGAATTTTAACGCATGGTTGGAAATTAGGCAATCTGCTTACTCCATTCCACTCTTAATTGGATAATAGATACCATACCTGTTGAAATTTGGATACCAATCTTGACTATGTATAGATTAAAACATTTTCTATTGCGAAAACTTCGTGAAATATAACGGCGTGTCATTAATTTTCCCACTACTTATAAAGTTGCCCTAAAGTAAGTGAGCATTTATATCTTATTTCAATATTTCTTTGTGTTTTGCCGATATTATCTAAATTACAATCAGAACATTTGATCTTATATATGTTACGTCCCAAGCCCGATCTTGTACGGAGTCGAGCTTCGTACAACGAATTTGTACGAAGTCCGATCTGTACAAGCCATTTTGTACGAAGCCGAGATTGGCGGACTTCGGACAGAGATGATTGTACGAAGTCGACTCTGTACAACGCTGGTTGTACGGAGTCGGAGCATCGATACTCACTCGGTAATGAGGGTATAGGGTAGGTTGGGTTGTACTTTACAACATTTTGGAAAATATCCCTTAAAAAAGTGTATAGAAAGCTAGGATATCTATGAAAAGAACATCTCCTCGCTTTCCATACACTTTTTTAAATATATCGTTTGAAAAAGTGAATGGAAAGCAAGTCAATTCCTAACCTAAACCACCCTACCCTACCCTACCCTAATCCGAATGGAAAAATTGAATTGTGTAATTGACAGATTCGTCCTAAGTCTGCGCTAAATGTGAAGGGGGATATGTTTTTTTTAAAGAAGACCTGATGGGCCGATAATATCAATTAAAAACCCATAAACACCCACTAATTATCTTTGACAGCATAATTTTACCCTCCTCCGCGCCTTCGAGTCAGATAATGTTCAAATTATAATAATTTTCAATAATAACCCAACCAAACCTACCCCTACCAAACCACCTTCGTATTTTTAGTCAATTTTTGAATAATAAATTATAATAATTTTCAATAATAACCCAACCAAACCTACCCCTACCAAACTACCTTCGTATTTTTAGTAAATTTTTGTAGAATAGTATCGATGCTCCGACTCCGTACAACCAGCGTTGTACAGAGTCGACTTCGTACAATCATCTCTGTCCGAAGTCCGCCAATCTCGGCTTCGTACAAAATGGCTTGTACAGTTCGGACTTCGTACAAATTCATTGTACGAAGCTCGACTCCGTACAAGATCGGTCTTGGGACGTAACATATACACCTGCAAGCAAGTTAACTTCTCTCCAGCATTTGTTGAAGAGTACGGAATGCAATATTATCCTTCGAATTATGTATTATTATCAGTGGAACTTGAGTTGTAATTTTGTCAAAGTATATTATCGATTTATTTTGTTTTTCTTCATTTTGTTTTGGATAAATTAATGATGGTCATTTCATATCTTTTTCTTATTATCATTTTATCAATTATTATAGTTTGCATATTATACAGCACAAACAGTTTCAAACAAATTGAGGAAAGTTCATTTAACAAAAAAAATTGTTGTTCATAAAAAGTTCTGTTTGACTTTATACAGTGTGTACATAAAGTAACGTAACTTATTAATATTTCGATTTCCGTTAGGTTTACAAAAAAAAAATGTTACATAAAAGTATTTTCAAATAATCCAGACCATCTGCATAAGTCGATTAGAAGTATACAGGGTGCACCGTTGCTCCAAAATAACTTATTAACATACTTTTTTAAATAGTACATCATGTATACAATATTTTCAGTTTTTTATTTGCATTGGTTTGAATGTAAAATTATAAAAAAATTGTTTATGTCAAAAAAGTAGTAGGATTTTCTGTCATTAATGTTAATCAATGAAGTTTCAGGTTTCTCGCCAAAAATTCCGAGTTTCTTGCCAAAATTTCAGGTTTTCCGCTAAAAATTTCAGGTTTCCCGTTGAGAATTTCAAGTTTCCCTCCCAAATTTCAGGGTTTTAGCCAAAAATTTCAAGTTTCGGTGGAAGACCTGGAATTTCGGCGGGAAACTTGGAGTTTTTTGCGAGAAACCTTGAACTTTATCAATTAATATTTATGACAGAAAAACCTACTAGTTTATTGATGTAAACAATTTTTTTATAATTATACATTCTAACCAATTATTGAAGATGGAATTATGCGGTCCTGACGTTTGTTTTTGTAATTTAATAAATTATGAAAAACTGACAATATACATATACATGGTGTACTATTACATAAAATGTGTTAATAAGCGGCCTGGGCGATAGCTCTTTTTTCGGTACGTTAAAAGGGTATTTCGCGGCCTAAGCATACAAATAACTATTTTTTTGGTTTTGGCATTTTCTTTCTAATACTATAAGATGTTCGTTTATTCCAATTTTGAAGAAAAATGAAACAATAATTAACAAATAATCGTCATTTTGGCCACAAGTTAAACTTTAAACTGCTCCTGTGTCAAGCTAAACAGGCAAGAAAAGGTGACAAATTGACAGAGAGGCATTTCCTATAAAGATCAGGTAAGACACCTGATATTTCCATTTCAAGCAACATTGTTGATATCTCAACTTTGACCTCAGTGCAGAGGTTGGTGAACCTGCTAGGTCAAGGGTCAAGTTAATGGTTCCATGGCAAACAATTATTGGCAAGCTGTGAACCATAACTGACAGACTAAGTATAACCAAGAATCAGTCTAATAAAATAAGAGTCTGGTAATTAATAATATTCATTAGAGATTGGTTTCTTACTCCACTAATCGATATTCTATTTAAGATGCTATGGTCGCTCAATCATGAGAAACTGCAGACAGGGAAGAAATAGTGGTATTTGATTATACAGGGTGATTGATTAGGGTGATGAAGTTCAGTGCCTCCTTTGTCCATTGAGATATCAATTTGAAAATTTGAGGGTTTATAGCCATAATTAGTCTTCACATTTTTAAATTATTTACAATCTTATCCTAGAATGCTGCGCCATATCAAAGATACATTTTTTTAAATAAAACACCCTATATTTTATCGCATATTTGGAATCAGCTTGACGTCCCCATCATAATAATATGAGGTTGTGATGTGTTCTACGGGGTGTTTAAGAAGTTATAACCAATTTTCCATAAAAATCGTAACAAGTTCAATACCCTGTACATTGTAAGAGAAATTCAAGAATGAAAATCTGTTGCGGCCAAAGCATTTGAATAGTAGTAAAAATTCTGGAAAATTATTTATTTCGTTAATATTCATTGAATCTGATACAGGGTGAATCAAAATACGAATACATTATTTTCTCCGTTTTTTCAAATGGATCACCCTGTATTTTATGAGAGTATCGTAAAGTACTATCAACATACTTATTTTTTTATGAAGCATTCCCTATACCTTAAATTGTTAGTTCTTGAGATATTTTGATTTTTCTATGCAAAACATTGATTATATGTCATTATTTAATAATAAATTGTGAGTTGGGTGTGATTGATTTGTCAATAACTGATATTTGACAATAACATGACATGGCAGTAGGTACATTAGTGTTTTTTTATTTAGCGGTTTGGTACATTTTTTGGTGTTTTGAAGAATTTGAACTAGGGCAAAAATGAATATCGCTAATGATGAAATGATTGATATGATCTGGATATTGGGAGAATGCAATAAAAACGCCTTACTATCAGCAAGAGAATACCATGAACGTTTTCTTGAAAGGCGGCAACCTACAAAACAAAAACTTCTGTGACAAAAGAAAATGAAATTAATGTTTTGCTGGCAGTTACTAAAAATCCACACACAAGTGTGAGGAGCCACGTTTCATGAAAATGGTTGTGTTAATAGGCATATTTTTCACTATTATTCATAAACTAATCCATATCACATAGTGACACACAGTCAAACTAGATGGTCGTTGAATGCGTGGGGAGGTATTGTTGGTGAATATGTAGTAGGACCATATTTTTTTGATATAATCAATGTTCTGCATAGAAAAATCAAAATATCTCAAGAACTAATAATTTTAGGTATCAAGAATGCTATATGAAAAAAGAAGTATGTTGGTAGTACTTTTCGATTCTCATATAAAATACAGGGTGATCCATTTGAAAAAACCAAGAAAATAATGTATTCTTATTTTGATTCACCCTGTATCAGATTCAATGAATATTAACGAAATAAATAATTTTCCAGGATTTTCACTACTATTCAAATGCTTTGGCCGCAACAGATTTTCATTCTTGAATTTCTCTTACAATGTACAGGGTATTGAACTTGTTACGATTTTTATGGAAAACTGGTTTTAACTTCTTAAACACCCCGTAGAACACATCACAACCTCATATTATTATGATAGGGACGTCAAGCTGATTCCAAATATGCGATTAAATATAGGGTGTTTTATTTAAAAAAATGTAACTTTGATATGGCGCAGCATTCTGGAACACCCTGTAAGATTGTAAATATTTTTAAAATGTGGAGACTGATGATGGCTATGAACCCTAAAATTTTCAAATTGATATCTCAAAGGACAAAGGAGGCACTGAACTTTATCACACTAATCAATCACCCTGTATTGTTGGTTATTCCTTCAAACCATAACATAATCTATTGCCTGGCAACAAGTTTTGTGAAATTATTTTCAATATATTCTCACTCTCTTGTCATATGAAGATTATTACACTTTCCTATAATACTGTCGTAGTTAATAAAGCGTTTTACCAACAGATGTCGAAACATAATTATTTTTATTCCAACGCTTCATACAGTTTTGATTACATTTCCGTTACTGGAAGACATGTATTGATTGTGATTAAAGTCTATTCTTCAATCCGGGATTGGAGATTCTCGGACGGATAACATGTACCTTGTACCGAAACCGGTCTACAAGTTGTATTGTCTCTTGTAGTTGCAAACCAGAATAGTTGGTTTTAAAATATCTTGTAGATATACCAACTCCAGTTGACTTTGAAGTGTAATTCAATATTCGTTGGTGTATTAAGCACGGGAAGTAGTTGTTGCGTCTTAGTTGAACGGTCGCTGTTTTTGGAAAATATTTTTCAAAACTGTATTAAACGTTGAAATATAAATAATATTTTGATACTACTACAGATAATGAAATGTATCCGCGATTAAACGGGTCTTAGGATTTATTCATTTATTTAAACAGATTTAGTTAAAAAAAAAAGTGGTGTCTAATTGGTATATTGCATAATGAGAAAAATAAAGAGATAGAATGTTTGAAACATTGTCTGGAGTATAGAATAAACAGAAAATAATAATTTGGACGGAGAGAAAAATACAATGCTCATTGAAATTGTGATTAAGTTGCAAAAAAATATTTATAACTTTGAATTATCAATATTCCCAGATAAAAATAAACAGCTATTTCAATAAACAAGTCAACTATTGTTAGATTAATGAGTAGTACAAAACCCGTTCCTAATAAGTACCTATTATAGAATGCTTTGGAGAATGGTCTGCTACTAATAGATTGCTTTGGAATATCTAACAGAGGTCAACAACTGTGTGTGTGCAATAATGAGTGAAATATCGGTTGAACCAAGTATTGCGGATAAAATTGAAAATTGTTCCCATAGGTGGAGAAAATCGAAGGGAAGCAGCAGAAATCTTTAATAATAGACACCTTGATAAAAATATACATTCCGCAACTGTCTAATATGTGACAAATAAATTTAAAAATCCTGGAAATAATTTAAAAAAAAAACAATTGGAAGTGGGTTAGAAATGAAGATACTGAATATAAAGTGTTTATTGCTTTTCAATTTTTCTATGGATGTATCAATAATGTACAATTATGCTACTTAATCACAATTTCAATGAAGATTGTATTTTTCTCTACGTCCAGTTCATCATTTTTTGCTCACTCTGTATTCCCGACAATGGTTTAGAAGCTGTGTAACTGATTATGGATCTACAAGTCATGCACTATGAAGAATAATTATTTTGTGAAATGGAAGATAAACTTTTTCTCTATTTGTATAAAACTGTATATTTATTTGATATCGCAATTTCTTTTATTATTTTGATTTCTCTTCCGATATTTTCTGAATAAATTGGAATTATAAAAGCTCTGTGTATTATAGAGTGTATGCTGCTAATCTGTGTAACATAGGGTGATTTGAGTCGGATGTTATGTCATGTCTACAGGGTGTCAACTTTAAAACTCACAATGGGCTGTACCTCGTGAACGAAAAGTTTTTTCAAAAAAAATTTCAAAACCGTTTCTGGGGTAGAGAGAGGGAACTTGTGATACGTCGTTGGAGACCTCAGGGAAAATGTTTTCCAACGGTCTTGGTCATAATTATACAGAGTGTAACAATAAAGCAGAAACATTTATTTGACTGCAAAATGAAAAAGTGTTAAATGTCGAACTACAAAAATGTTGAGTAATTTAGTGAATGTTCAAAATGGTTTCCATTATTTTGTAAACAAAACCTATTTTCAAACTCCTTACGAACGTTGGCAAATGTTGCTTCAGTAATATCACGACATGCTTGACTTATTTTTTGTCGTAAATCGTCGATTGAGGTGAATTGAGTTTTATAAACAACCGACCTAAGGTGACCCCACAGAAAAAATCGGGTGGCGGTAAGTCTGGTGACCTAGGTAGCCACTCAATGGGACCTCTCCTTCCAATCGATCTATTTGGGTAATTATTGTCTAACCAGTCCCTAAATACTACTGGGTAATGGGGAGGTGCTTCGTCTTGCTGGAAGTGCAACAAATTTTCATCTAGAGCTGGATTGCCATCGCCGTCCTGTTGGTTACTGCTTCATTGTTAAACCCTCTATTATTATGACTTACACCGTTGGAAAGCATTTTCAACGAGCTTCCCAACGATGTATCAAAAGTAGGGGTTGCCTTTTAAATTTTTTAGGTGGGGTAGGTGGGTCATAGGAGGTTGAGATGGGAGTGCGTTCTTTTCCATGTTATTTGAGAAGGAACTGGGATAGGAGTGTACGGGCCAGGAACCAAACACTCTGAAAGCTTGGGAAAAACCCCAAGTATCTTTCAAGCGGAAATTCACGCAATAAGAAAGTGTGTCCAGTTCAATATTGACAAAGGATATAGAAGGCAAAGGATTATCATAATGTCTGATAGTCAAGCAGCCATTAAAGCGCTGAGTTCTTGTGTAATCAGTTCCAAAATGGTGTGGGAATGCCTAGGCAAACTTAATGAACTAGGCGAGAACAATATAGTCACCTTACTGTGGATTCCAGGACACACTGGAATAGAAGGAAACGAAATAGCAGATGAACTAGCGAAGAGGGGGACTGAAATACTCTTTTGGGGGCCGGAACCCTTTTGCGGAATCAGCTCCAATATAATATTGGAAGAAATAGGTAAAGCCGAAGAAAAGAGAAGATCTGACAATTGGAAAGATCTAGTAGGGCTTAGGCAATCAAAGATTCTTCTGGGTGACTACAACCTGTTGAGATCAAATGAATGCATAAGTCAAAGCAAAACTGCACTAAGAGTTTTAACAGAAATCCTAACGGGACATTGTCGCCTGAATGGACACCTTAAAAAGCTCAAAATAGTGGAGGAAGAAGATTGTAGATTTTGTGGAATAGAAGAAGAAACCTCCATCCACATACTTGCGAACTGCACAGTATTTCAGAATCCTAGGGCACAGTACCTGGGAGACTACTGGATAGAAGAGGGACAGTTACCTAAGTTGAGGCCTGCAGATATCCTAAAATTCCTCCGGGAAATAGGACTAAAGGAGCTACTAGTATCTGAGACTCTCCTCAGGAACTAAGTAGAAGTAAGGGGGCACAATAGATCTTTTAGGTCTCAGTGAATGTTACCCCAAAATACATACATACATACATACATACATGTTATTTGAGTTCCTCCTTTCTCTCCTAGAAACGGTTTTGAAATTTTTTTCTCCTTCGCGAGACCCATTGTAAGTTTTAAAATTGACACTCTGTATATGTGTTGGTTAGGTTTTCTAGAAATTGTATATTCAATATTTTTTGTTAATTTGTTGGGAAATCAAACCAGAATCTTTTTTATATTTTCAACCCAACGTTTCAGAGACTGGAACACTCCAAAGAACAATTTAACGGAACTCCTTGAGGACCAATCAGAAGTCACACTCTAGTACCAATCGCAATCAATTGTATTCTCAAAAAAATTTATAAACTTGTTCAAGCTAGACTCTACGCCGATGATCTTATATTTATGAAGGATAGAAACTTAGATAGCATATCTACTATACTACAGAATCAAATCAATGGGTAAGAAAACTGCTCCAAAGTCACAATATTATCAAAAATTCCAACTCAACTACAGCCAACGGTAACATCATCATTCGTTCAATGGCCATTTGACATCCTCCCTAGGGGTCTACTTATGACGTAGAAGTATGTACAGTTCCTCATGTCTTACCCTGTATAAGAAATGCGTTTTCTAATAAATTTGAAATGATTTATCGTTTTTTAATTCGAAATGATATAAAAGCGTTTTTATCTTTTAAATTTGGGACGTTTAGGTTGATAAAAAATATATAAATAAATAATTTGACATACCATGATTATAGTCAATTCCTTCGGGAGCTTCTCCCCATACGTTGTTGGTCATATTTGGATCCTCAAACACTATTGCTCCGCTAGCCCCATACCGTTTAATTCGTTTACCCTGATCCTGATTCCGACCATTACCAGGCCATTGATAAGTAATCCTCGTCCAGGAGAATTCTTCTTTTAACCCTGTGCCACTTACATAAATCACTAATAGTGAAAAAATACAAAACGCGAGAATTTTCATGTTTTCTCGATATAAACTTTACAAATAAACGAACAACCTCAAGAATGAGTGGATATCATTGGACTGATCAAGTTGGCGAAATCTGTTGTTGATATAAATAAGTATCAACAGTGGCGTGGATTTGCTATTTCAAGAAGCGGTAAAAACATTTAAAATATCTTGTTTTCAATGAAGTTCAAGTATATACAAGGTGGGTGGAAATTTATTTAGTTGAAAATAAATTATTTCTAGATCAATTTTTAATTAAATAATTAATCTGGTCTCTACAAATTTTGAATATACAGTGTGAAATAGTCAAATAAAATAAATTGTTAATTTTACGTCAATTTTAGATTGCAACGAGAAATTTCATCACTTCCTTCGAGTGGTAGACACAATTTTTCAAATGAAAAGTATAGTCGGGGCAATAGGACTTGTCTTTTTATCTAATAATGCCGTAACTATAGTAATGCCGAAGCTTACGTGTTTTATTGTTTTGGGCTAGAACTATTGTATGTATGTATGTATGATGGGGTGACATTCACTGAGACCTAAAATATTTATTGTGCCCCCTTACTTCTACTTAGTTCCTGAGGAGAGTCTCAGATACTAGTAGCTCCTTTAGTCCTATTTCCCGGAGGAATTGTGGGATATCTGCAGGCTTCAACTTAGGTAAATGTCCCTCTTCTATCCAACAATCACCTAGGTGCTTTGCCCTAGGATTCTGAATTGCGGTGAAATTCGCAAGTATGTGGATGGAGGGTTTTTGTTCCATGCCACAGAATCTACATTCTTCTTCCTCCACTATTTTGAGCTTTTTCAGGTGCCCGTTCAGGCAGAAATGTCCCGTTAGGATCCCTGTTAATACTCTTAGTGCAGTTTTACATTGACTTAAGCATTCGTTTGATCTCAAAGCGTTGGAGTCATCCATCAGAATCTTTGTTTGTCTAAACCCTATTAGATTTTCCTTACAATATTACATTGTCGCGGATACCGCAAAAGGGTTCCGTTCCCCAAAACGGTCTTTCAGTCCCCCTCTTTGCTAGTCCATCTGCTATTTCATTTCCTTTTATTCCAGTGTGTCCTGGAATCCACAGTAAGGTTACTACTCATACCATTTTCGAACTGATTACATAAGAGCTCATAGCTCTAATGGCTGCTTGACTATCCGACATCATGATAATATTTCGCCTTCTATACCCTTTGTCAATATTGAACTGGGCCTACTCAAGGAATTTATCCAAGTACAAGGCATCCATTAGTTAATTGTTCAAGTTTCCTGAAAATTCCAAAATTTTCAATATCCACTGTAACGTCCATAAGCAAATTTGGGTCTTGGGACATTAAATTCGATGGTGAAAACGACTTCTATTTGAAATAATGAAACCTACACGAGTCATGGGCTACCGGTCCACTAGGGTAGATTGTAGAGAACTCTGTCACTGACTAATAAGGTCTTTCAAGCATAAATGCCTTTGTGAATCTTCGAAATGTATTCGCTACTTTTAACTCTGAAGGTAGTTGATTGAATAATTTTTTGGCATTGAAGGTGATGACATTTTTTATTAGATCAGAGGTCGGAAATTATGTATGCTGAAGAGAGTATAGATTTTGTTATCTCAGTAGATTTAAAAAAAATTTAATGAGATACATTTTGCGGGGATACATCATTTGTTGATAGTTTTCCAAATATGATGTGAAAGTTATAATTGAAAACAAATTTATGGCTGCCATTTTTTCGTTGTAGGATAATTCACAATAAAAAATGTACGATAACAATAAATGTATTCCATTTGGTGTTTCACACCGTATAATTTGTTTTTATAATTCACATTCATAAATAATTCTATAATTGAAAATCATTGAACTCAATATCGACAATTCTTTCATTGAAGTATCCATATCATCAGAACAATTTCACAGTTATTTCAGTGCAATTCCATGTATTTTTGTTTGCTTTGTAATGGAGAGATTGCATGATTTGAGGGCTGTAAAAACATTATTTGATATTGAAACTGTTTTCAATTTTAATTATATATAATTTAGTTTTATTGAATTATTATATCGTTCAAAGTTACATGGAACTTGATTTACTTTATTTAATATGGTGGAAAATGGTGAGAAACTCAAATTTGAGCACGTAAACAAAAAATTCGGTACCAGTGGCCAAACATTGTATTTGCCATCATTCAAAATCATGCGGCCATGCGATGACGGGTGTGTTAATTGTTGTCTTAAAATGGAAGAAAGCATGAAAAACACCGCAAACCACTCTCAAATATACTGAGAACAACAAACAATTTGAAATGTTTTTTCCAGGTACATGAGGCAAAAAAAATATCAGCAATGTGTCTATTATGTATTTTAATTTTAATTTTTTGTCATCCCAGATATTTCTCAGTTAATTTTTCCTGTAAAAAAAATAAACAAGATGATTCAGAGCATGGCAAAAAAACTATTAAGTTCTGTCGGGTCATATACAACGTCACCCTGCGTGAATAATGGCTATCATAAATTGCTCGTTTAATAATATACTATTATTCATCCTTTTTTATCATGGTACAGCGGTGTTTCGGAATTCGGTCCGGGTACCTAGCAAAAGGGCTACCTGCTCACAGGGACCTTGTCCAAATCCGAAAGGGTGATTTCGTAATTCGGTCCGCTGTCGAAGCAGGTAGATTTCATGTGGGTATTAAAAGATTATTTTTAGCAATTGTTCTTCCGAAGTGCAGAGTGTAAGACGTGTTTATTTGTGTCCGTTATTGTGATTTTGTTTGTTTGTTTGACATGGAAAATATTAATTTCACCTCTATGACGAGTGAAAAGGGTAAGCGTTTATTAATAATAGATGGGTTTAAATTTTGTTTTCAAAAATCATTATCTCAAAAATACGAAGGTGGTTTGGTAGGGGTAGGTTTGGTTGGGTTATTATTGAAAATTATTATAATTCATTCTACAAAAAAATTGACTTAAAATACGGAGGTGGTTTGGTAGGGGTAGGTTTGGTTGGGTTATTATTGAAAATTATTATAATTCATTCTACAAAAAAATTGACTTAAAATACGGAGGTGGTTTGGTAGGGGTAGGTTTGGTTGGGTTATTATTCCACGTACTGTTTTTATTTTTGACGATACGCATTTAGCATAAATTTTTAAACATGCCAGTACAACAACAATAAGTGTGTACTGTTGGTCCTAAGCCCAAAAAAATGTGAAGGAAAATAAAAGTCAAATTAAACAAATAGTAGATACATGGGACCCAATTCCGAAATCGCATTTTCGCTGGTGTGACCACACTTCGAATTTAATCCGTTACAGGTAGTCCCTTCCGCAGGTAGCGGGACCGAATTCCGGTGCGTCCTGGTACAGGTCAAACAGAAAATAGGATATTACATTAAATACGTCTTACTTATTGAACAGTACAATTAAAATCGTTTCTTATACAGCTGGGCTAATGATTCAGGAATTGAATTCCTTTATAGACATTATTTTTTCAAACAATGACGTTTCATGTTTTGGTAGCCGGATACGTTTGCCAGAGTTGGTTGGGTAATCATGGAAATCAGAAGTAAGAGTAAAATCACTGAAATTAGTTTTTGCATATGATAATATGCACTTGTAGATGTGAATAGAATAGAAAGTTGGGATACCGAAATCTTTAAAATGATTTTTGCATGTTTCTCTATAATCTAGATTAAAAATTAGACGGACAATCCCCCCCCCCCCCCCCAGAGAGTGAGATTATGGGAAATATGGGAGTACAGTGTCCGGCAAACCTCTGTCGTAGCTCTATAACTCTTATTGTATATAACTTACATATCATATTTATTTAAAAGGTATATGGAAACGGTAATTAAAATCAAACATTTTAAAATTATGTTCATGTATACAGGCCGGTCCATTAGTAAACTGGACAAATGACGTGATTTTTTTCAAATGTAATGCCATACTTTTTTTACATTTTATGAACCGAAATAGTTAGTACTATACACTCCCAAATTTTTTTTGTAAAACTCCGAGCCATCTCGGAGAAAACCACCTTTTTCCCAAAAAAATTGAATTTGCAAATCCCTTTTTAAAAAATCGCAACTTTATAAGATTTAAAGCTAAAGCTTTAAAATCACCAATGTACAAAGACAAATGACTGAAGATTCTTTTAGAGTCAGTTTGAAATTTTTATTCTGTACAGGATGGTCTTGAATGAATTTTACATTCCAAAAACTTGAATGGAATTTATTTCAGTGTTTTCAAATGGGACACCCTGTGTAAATATCCATCAATGGATACTGAATTTGATCCCCTTCAACAATGTTTTTGTTTTCAAAATACCAATTTTACATGTTTTTAATATTAATAAAAGGCCATTATTAACAACAATTCTAATTTATTTAAAAATTCTCCAGTCTTATTTTATAAAAGGTGCTCGAAATGTCTGCCATTTTCTCTTATACATAAATCTACTCGTTCGTTAAATGATGCCGATACGTTTGTTAGCATCTGAGGGGTAATAGATCTGATTGCTTGTACTATTCACTCCTTCATATCTTCAGATGTTGTAGGTGGTGTTTGATAAACAAGATTCTTAACATAACCCCTCTTGAAAAAATTAGGTTTTGTTAAGTCCGGTGATCGAGCTGGTCATTTTTTTGGACCATTTCTGCCGATCCATCTATTAGGAAACTGTTGATGTAATGCATCAGCTACCTCACGTAAATAATGCGCGCCGCTTCATCATGTTGGTACCACATTGACTGTCTTACAGCTAGAGGAACGTTTTCAAGTAAAAGAGGAAAATAATCAGCCAAAAAATCTAGATACATCAGGACATTTAAATTGCTTTCTAAAAAATGCAGCCCTATCGCATGTTCCCCAATTATACCTCCCCAAACATTCTCACTCCATCGATCTTGGCTGTGTGTTTCTCTGATCATGTGGAGATTTTCTTTGGCATAATAATGGAAATTGTGCCTGTTAACGAATCCATTCTTATGAAATGAAGCTTCATCAGAAAATAATACTTTTTTACCAAAAATGTGTTGTTCTTCGAATAACTTTTAAACGAGGGAAGTTAGGTACTGAGAGTGAATAGCAAAGTTGAAGGGGATTAAATTCAGTATCCATTGATGAATATTTACACAGGGTGTCCCATTTGAAAAAACTGGAATAAATTCCATTCAAGTTTTTGGAATGTAAAATTCATTCAAGACCATCCTGTACAGAAAAATTTCAAACTGAGTCTAAAAAAATCTTCAGTCCTTTGTCTTTGTACATTGGTAATTTCAAAGCTTTAGCTTTGAATCTTATAAAGTTGCGATTTTTTAAAAAGGGATTTGCAAATTCAAATTTTTTGAGAAAAAGGTGGTTTTCTCCGAGATGGCTGGGAGTTTTACAAAAAAAAATTGGGAGTGTTTAATAGAAGAAAAAGGGAACAAATAAACAACGACGTACATGACAATATAAAATATTTATTATGAGATGAGATTAATTAAGGAAAAAGAAAACGATTTTTAACAGAATTCCCCGTCCAATTCACAATCTCTTGCGCGCTTTAATTTTTGCGAATTCGTCTATAATTTCACTCAAATCCAAGTTTGAGGCCTCCTCATTTTCTATTGCAATTAACAATAAATGTCGCAGGCGATCTTGTCTAATGCTGTTTCTTAAATAATTTGTTATAATCATCAGTTTACTGAAAGATATTTCTGCTGCTGCGGAAGTAATAGGAATTGTATGAAACAGTAGCATCGCTGTATACACTTCCGTAAGGTCACATTCGAGCACGCCAAACAGATTCTGTTCTTATAGAAAAATACATGAGGATGGTTTTTTAGAGTTTACTATCAAAAAGTTTTTCTCCTACCAACTGATAAATTCTTTTGATAAGATATTCATCTTTAAAAGTGACTCATCTGGAGATTCCGAATCAATTGCTAATGTGGTGTCATCTGCATAGAGTATCAAATGATTAGTGCTAACATATTTCGAAAGATCAATTATATCAGAGGACCTAAGATTGACCCTTAAAGTACGGAAATTTCCACAGGTTGGGGGAGGGACTTCTGATCTTCAGCAGAGCTATGGATGCACTCTCCGTCGATCTGTCAGGCAAAAAACTATGCTGATGGTCTGATATAACATTATACTTTTTTAGGAAAGAAAACATTTGTTTATAAATACATTTTTCTATCTCTTTACAGTTTGGACAGTTATTGTCCGATAATGGTCAAAACTAAGAAGGCTGCCTTTTTTATGTATTGGTAAAACAATATCCCACTAAACATAAAAACATAACTAAAATATAAATGTTATGTCACATTGTTACTTTGTGATGTTATACAGAGATATGCTTGATATTACAGATACATTGCATATATAGCACTTTGTGCCCCTTATAAATATTACAATGTAATGTTTAATGATAAACATTACATAAATGTAACATATTTAACGAAACTTCAATGTAATTTCATTACATATATTTAATGTGGCTCCAAAACATTTATTCAATAACATTCCTATAATGTTACATATTGGTACCCTTTTATATTTCAATTTTATTTCGCGGTATACAGGGTGGAGCAGCATGGTATACCTTCATTTTTTTTATATTTACACAATTCTGGAATTTCAATCCCATTTTTTGGAAATGTAGAAAGAGAAGGTATACCATGAGATACTTACCCTCTGCCACAGAAAAAAAATTATCGAACTAGTTGAATGATGATGTCCAAAATTTAAATGCTACTGGGATATTAAATAAAAAACTTTATCTGCATAAAATATATAATGTAACTTTAAAATTTCCATAAATAAATATAGAATATATTGAAATGAAGAAAACAAAAAATAGTATTTAAAAAAAGTAAACATAAAGATATATAAAACATGTAGTGTTGAACAAAAAATAACTATTATCTCTATTACAAATCTTTCCTTTACAGTCTCATCCACTCCATTGCAATCAGTTCGAACTGTTCATCAGTAGTCGAGACATACACTTATTTCGAAGATTCTGAAAAAAATATTATATGTACATATATGAGAGAGAGAGAGGTTGGAGAATAAATTAGTGGTGAGCACTTTAGTTTGAGTATGTCGATGAAAATTCTAAATCCGACATTTCAAAATTTTGTTTTTGTCCAGTCCACGAGCAATACTGGGCAAGCTCATCCTCTATAATCTGCTGGAGGCACCACTTAATCAAATTTTGATAATCAGATCCCTGGACCAGTACTAGTTTGTTCCTATAGAATAATAAAAATATAAAAGAAAATCCCAAAACACAAACAAACTGAAATGACTGTCATTTTGAGTAGGGAAAATTTTTTTTGATAAAAAAAGTGAAGCATAATTTCAGTATACATATCTTCACACACTCCTGGTAGATTCAACTGAACAATAATAGTTGTTGACTAAAATTAAAAGTTCCCATCCCATTGAACATAATGTTTGATCAAGACTATAACTTCTACAAACAGTACACCATATTTCATACAAAGAAGCACAGCTAGGAGCAATGGAGAATTATAGCTTTTCAAAAAATGAAGATAGTGGAGCTATCTGAGATTTATAAATTATATCCTATACTTATACCTCTAAGTAAATTATATGCGATAGAAAATGATGCTTTGTTAATAGACAGTGTTTCGATTATGGTATATCTCATCATGTTCGGAGTTCGCATAATATGCTTCCAGACTTGACTTCATTTTGAAACAAATTTAAAGTTCTGAAATATGAAGAATTTATAGAAACTCACCCTGTCGCTGTCCTCTTCAGTTATTGTTCACACACGTTAACCGCCACTACACTTTTACTCATATTGAAGTGAGGATAGTACTTAGTTATTTATTTTTTGTTCAGTTAAATAACTCAATATTACGCTAAATAAATCAATTCTAACGTATTGGTATTATATATTGTAAAAAGATGGAAGAGGAACACGCGGTTAAACAGAACGACGATACAACTATAACCTCAATATAATCTTTGACTAACCTCAACAAACAAAATAATATATGTAATCAGTAAGTAATGCCCGTTCCGCAAACTACCACCTGATTTTCTATCTCACTTTATCACATGCTAATCGTATATTTCCTGTTCACTCTTCTATCTACTCAAGGAAAAAAGATTAACGGAAATACATTTAAGGAACGTTTTAAGATAATATTAATTCCAAGTTTCTTGTACACATGTGGGTAACGTTTTGAGTTGGTTAAATACAAACATCGGATATATAACAATACCACTATGTATGAGACATATTATCTGGGCAACATAAAATCAACATTTTATATATTATTTAATGAATATTATTGGTTATGCTGTTTCGATGTAATTTAAATGTAACTGGAAAACATTGTGTTGGAAACTTCATGACAACATTAATGCAATGTAAGTTTGCAAATATTGCAAAAGTTATCTCTGGAAAATGTTTTTGTTATGTATCATGTTTAGTGGGATAATTCCTATCTTTAGACTTAATGGAAACGTTTCTGTTTTCCATTTGAACACACCGACTACCAAATCAAAAACATCCTGTCGGGTTAATTAGTGGGACGATCAAGGTCATTGCTGACATGTCTAAAACTTCTTTTTAGAATACGGGGTTGTTGAAAAGGTGATGGAAAGTTCAAGTTCAAAAACCATGTTTTCATTCTTTCGCAATTAAGTCTTCAGAAGCAAATTTAATCTTCAATAGCAAACTTAACTTCTCTGGAGAGGTGAAATACCTTGGTATTACCCTCGACAGGAAACTAACATGGAACTCTCACCTACGTTAATGGCCATGTTAAGATTGCGCACGGCTGGTGTGAGCCCCGAAGTAGGAATGAATCAGTTGAGACTGCGACTGTGGTGGGAGGCGCTCACTGCGCTGCCTCTGCTGCAGGCGGCCAGAGATGCGATTGAACCCAAGTTTGTGTTTAATAAACTCTACAAAATACGAAGAAAACAGAACACAGAATCAGATACTGCAAATGCAATACGCATATATACAGACGACTCAAAAACCAAAGAAGACTCAGGATGTGGAGTTTATTCCAGATCACTAAGCATATGGATTAACTGGCTGGTATCTCAATTGCCACAAAGGAACTAACCAGAAAAGGAATTTCTGACAAAAACATAATAATCTGCACTCATAGCAGACAAGCTGTACTAGCCTTGAACAGACAACGGGGCTAGCACTGGAGTGTCATCGAGATTTAGCTGACGCCTTGGTAGATAACAATATTATCCTGAGACGTCAAGATGAATAGATTTTTCATATTATGTTACTCATTTTCCATAAAACAGCATGTAGGTAGCCATTAAAATTTAATTTTTAATTTTTTCTTCTCTTAAGCATGTAGGTATGTACTGAATCCGAACCTTATGTAATAAGAATTGTAATATTCTTCAAATACAATAAAATTAATGAAAAAAATTAAGAATATTTAAATTCTATCCAATTGAAAGATTAATAACCCATTAAAAACATATTTCAAAGGAAGCCAAAGATAAGCATGAAACTTATTATTTGATAATAATTAATTGATTAATTAAGAATATTTTATAATTTCTATTACCTAATTTATATTTAAATTAACATCTGTTTATTCGACCTTCGGCATGTTACATCTACCAAATATTATGATTTGCTAACAAATTTAGATATTTTATTGGCGGTGCTTTATTGAAATATTTATCTACTTTCACGAATTAAAACGTACTCTGGGTAAAAATTTCAATAGACCGCACATCTAGTTCAATAGGGTTACAACTGCAAATTTTTGCTTTTTTGGAGTTATAGCGATATAAAATTTTCTAAATTTAACTGAATGGGATGCAACACAGCCATAACTGAACATTGCATTAGTTTGGCCTTTAAGTGAGATACATCCCTATTGCAATAATGAAGTTTTTTGGTGCAATACAGCCCCAACTACCAGTTAGGGCGATATGTCAACAAAACAGTCCATGACAAATTAGTTCTATGAGGCCACTGTAGCTTGCTTTGACTTGCAGGCAATTCTTCCCACACCATGTGGTGATATCTCCACTTTTTATTACAAATGCCGACTTAACTGCTTCAATTTTACGATCTTTGAAATGGTTTCAAAGAATGGTTACTGCTATTTTTGGCATGAAGCCATCGCAAACCGTGGCGCCAATGAAATATCTACTTGTTTATTGGATTATCTCTCATCATTTTGTGTTAACAAGGATGTTATATTTTATAGCGACAACTGTGTTGGTTAGAATAAAAATAAATTTATCGTAACCATGTACCTCTACGCAATTGCAAAAGTCAATATAAAATCCATCACACATAAATTTCTTACTGTGGGTCATACTCAGAATGAAGGAGATGCGATGCACTCAACCATTGAGCGACAAAAAAAGAAAGTTCTTAAAACGGGCCCCATCTACGTACCAGCACAATGGCCTGTAATAATAAGATGTGCCAGAAAAGAAGGAAAGCCTTACAATGTGAGGGAAATGTCTACAGAAGAGTTTTATGATTTCAAAGACCTCAGCTCAAAAATGGGAAAAAACTTTACAAAAACTACAACAGATAAAAATGTTATTTGGAATGACATCCAAGCTATTAAAGCTGATAAAAATAGCCCTGGATCATTTTTTTACATAACTGACTTTAATGATGAGTTTGAAGAAGTTTGTATTAAAGGAACCACAATACAATGCACAGCTTCTTCAGAAACGGCCCTGGTTCTGAAAAAAGCTTACATAAAACCACCTTCGATTTCGGACAAAACTAAGCAACACCTCTCGGAATTTTGCAATAAAAATTTAATCAAACCCGTTCACCACAAATTTTTTAAAGACCTAATTAATCAAAAATAGATATAAAATGTAAACTCCAATTTAAGTTTTCTGTTGTTTGTACCACATATAAATTAAATAAAATGTTTTAAATTTTATTAATGTATCTTTTATTTATGCGCAATATGGCCATATCTAATAATCAATTAAATCAAAGAGACATACATGTCAGTGCAGTATCGCTATAACTATCCAAACTCTTTTAGACTTTAAATTCTTGGAAATCTAATGAAATTTCAGTACAAAGCTTTATATTTATGTCAGAACGTCACACTTTTGAAGAGAGTAATTTCTAAAATGAAATTTTTACAGCCAATAATGTGGGAACCCAACATTGTTTTATTAAATTAGATGTGCGAGACGTTCATTGCAACAATCACACATATACTTATATAATGACATATAAACTCTATTGGAAATACAATTTTGTTGGATTGTTTTTAGTTTTTTAGTTAAAGAAGTGATGTATAAGTTGTCTCTGGTTACTGAATAAAAATGACTTAATCTTATTCCTATAACATGCTTCAGAATTGGAGATGTTGGAAAAATAGCTGCCTGAAATAATATCAATGAATCTTGGTCCTAGAAAGGCACTACATTTGGTACCCACTGTTTTATTTGCTGAAGGGGTTTTTACTTTATTTGAATATTTAGCCCTCGTTGGGTAATTGTGTGAAAGAAAGTCAGTATGTTTCCTTCATATCTTCTTTAGTTGTAGGAAGTGTTTTATACATCATATCTTTTATCCACCTAATATTAAACAAATTATAGATCAGACTAAATTATTTTGTTGGTTTTTTTGGAAAATTATTTATTGTTAAATATTTCCACCGCCAAACTAATGAATTTTCACATAATATTTGTTTCAAATGTTTGGCCAAAAGTATCGTCAATAACTCACAAATTAAGGCAATTGGGTATAGGGAATACTTGAGAAGGGCAATACCGATGTCCGTCCCGCGGTCAGAAAATTGAGGGTTTAGAAAAAGGGTTTTTAATCCCCGACCGATGTCCGTCCAGCGGTCAGGTGGATACACAGGTAGAATGGGCAGGGTAGAATATTATTCCTAGAATAATTAGTATGATTCGTGTATTATCGACACCCTTCCACAGACCCTTACCTATAAATAGAGGAATATTTTAAATAATAGCTAGTAGTGCTGCCTTCACCGAAATCTTTGTTGGACGTTCATAATTCCATAGAATCGCGTGCGAATCTTTTCATTCTCACTTTAATAAAAAATTTAATTGATCAAGTCCAAATATTTTTGTTTTCATTGATGCACTGGTAGACATTCAATGCGAAACTCATGTAAAAATGCGCAGTACAAAGAACGAACTAAAAACAAATCTGGAGAAAGAAATTTTTTTGGGGGAACAAATGTTATTATTAACAAGCGGACAAATATCTAGATTACACTTCCTAAAAAACGTGTCGCAGAAATTTCTTCCCATTTCTGTGTAGTTTTCCATAGAAAAATATCCTAAAAAATTAAACATAAAACAAAAAAAATTAAGAAAAATATTAAAAAATGAGGAAAAACATTGAAAAATTAAAAAAGTATATATTTAAAAATATTAGTGTTGTAGTATTGTAGGTATCTAGTTTTTTTGTGAGGTAACTTGGTGTTTTTTTTGTGTTACCTATTGACAACTGGATTTTCATCCACTCCATTTTTTTTAAACACGCCAGAAAGAAAAGGTCAATTTTGGCCATTGCTTCTACCAGTCCTAAGCCTGGAAAAAGTGTGAAGGGAAAAATATTAAATAAAATGTAATGGTTTTAGCATTACAAATAAAGTATCTGCTACATATTATATCTTATATGTATATATAATATATATTATAATATCTGCCACGGGACGGACTTCGGACAAACGTCTTGACCCTCTTAACCGCGGGACGGACCTCGGACGTACCTGCGTTTTACCCTGACCGCCGGACGGACATCGGAAACACCGGTTTTTAAACTTGTTGATTATTGATTATTTGCACATTGTATAAACTGGGCATAGGACTTTTCGTCGGCTAAAGCAATAAAAATAAAAGGTCGGAAGGAACTGTTTACCTGACTATGGGACTTTTCGTCCGCTGACTGAAAACAGGTAGGTTGAGTTAGATTTCATTTGCTTTCAATGTACTTCACAAAAATTTATGAAATTTCCCTTAAAAAAAAGTGTATAGAAAGCGAGGACATCTATGAAAAGAACATCTCCTCGCTTTCCATACACTTTTTTAAATATATCGTTTGAAAAAGTGTATAGAAAGCAAGTTAATTCTTAATCTAAACCACCCTACCCTACCCTACCCTAATACGAATCGAAAAATTGAATTGTGTAATTGACAGACTCGCTTTCTATACACATTATATTTACTTTTGCTGACCTAACCTAACCTAACCCATTATTATAGTTTTTAGAAATTGTACATAATAATAACTGTAAATACAATAGTTGCTAATAGTAGTATTATTATATCTAGCATTGGTAATTATAGTAATAATTTATTAATATATTATTATAGTATATAGTTTAATTATGGTGAATAAATTAAAAATAAATAAATCTTTAAATCTTATTATGGAAAATCTTATTTCATATCTTCTCTATCATAATGTTCCATTTATAACAATTTATGCCGCATCTATCTAAGTTGGGTTTTTTTTTACCTGGAAGCCGGCCGGACGAATAGTGCCATTTTCAAAATTTCACATTTGGGTCAGCGGACGAAAGCGACCATTTTAACAACACTTGGAAAGGATTACGGACGAAACACGAATCGCCCTATAAACTTACTTGATACGATTTACTGCTTCTATCCGTTTCTGTCGACCTTTCAATAAATGTGAATTTGATGGAAAAGAATGACATTTTATATTTTTATCCATTTTACCATTGTAACACAACAACAACAACAACACAACAATCTGTGTTTCCAGATCTTGTATCTTATTTATCTTATTTTCAAGATTAATCATACTCATTATCACTTTTATTTTAATTATAATACTGATATTTCTTGTTTCAAATCACTTACTTTAATATTTATAAATTACATTTGCATAAATTAACAGAATTAAAAAAAAACTAAACACATATTAGTGATTTCATATAATGTTATTATGTTTGTAAACAACTCGATCTCACGTATGAACTTACAAAATTACCAGAAGATGAGCCCTAGTCTTTACGCAGGCTCTCTATGGGCCAAGCAATAGAGCATCAAAATATAGTGATTTTTGACAACAAAAGTCCTAGTAGAAAACAAATTGTGCCATCATATAATAGTTATTTATGATACAAGTGAGAGTAGTCATACTTTTTCGCAACGAGTGCGCAAAAGTACTCCACGCACAAGTTTCATACAAAACTTTATCTACGACCACATGAAGAAAAAAAAAGTGCTCTGAAGGGGTTAAAAAACATAAAAATACATTTTCTATAAACAAATATACGGGGTTGGGATAAACTATGGAACCAAGTAAATATCTTTTAAACGAAAAGAACGATATTTGCTGGTGAGTGCAATGGAACAAAATGCATCTGATGTACATTTTTTTGTTAATAATATACTTCCGGTTTAACCGGAAATGCCATCAACTTCTTTAATTCAAATGGGACACCCTATATACTTTTACAGATTTTGAAAGAGCTTGTTATTTTGAATTCATACATACTGAGTTTAGTGTAAAAAAATTTGTGAAAACGTTAGTTGTACAATAGGTGTACGTTTCATTTATTTTAGAATAATGAGAAACAAAATTACTTCAAATGTTCAAAATGCTCGCCGTTTACTTGCTGACAATATGCCATCCTATTAACAAATTCTTGAGTCACTCTTTCCAAGACTTCTCCACGTATTAGTTCACATTCATCCATAATTATTTGTCTCAATTCCTGTTAGTTTGTTGGTCGTCTAACGTAAACACGTGATTTTAGATAACCCCAAAGAAAAAAATCTAACGGGCTAAGATCCGAGCAGGCCACTCTATGAATCCTCTACGTCCAATCCATTGATTTGGAAAATTCGCATCCAGATAATCCCTAACCCGTCTATCATAGTGGGGAGGTGCTCCATCTTGTTGAAACCAAACATTTCGTGGTAATTGCCCATTCTGTTGAAGTGCAGGAATAATTTTGCTATTTAGTGGATCCAAATACTTGTCACCATTCAAGTCTCCGTCGATAAAAAATGGGCCTATAAGCCTATTTTCGACAATTTCCATCCAAACATTTAACTTCTGTGGATGCTGGGTATGTGCTTCATGAATCCAATGAGGATTCTCACTTGCGCAATACCTTGAGTTATGGCGATTAACTGTACCATTTGAACAAAAAGTTGCCTCGTCGGAAAAAACTATGTTAGAAGCAAAATTGTAGTCGACATTATCTACAGATGTCCATTAGCCGTTCGCAAAATTCTAGCCGTCGGTCAAAATCATCGTCTGACAATTCTTGAACCAACTATATCTTATACGGATGATACTTTTCACTTTTTAATATTTTTCGTACAGAACGTCGACTGATATATACCATGGTTTAGTGCCAAATTTGTGGTGGAAGTTTCGTTCGTTGCAGTTCGTGGTCTTCCAGGTTTTAGCAAATTCTTTACCATCCCAATTGTATTAAAATTTTAAAGGTGGTCGTAGATAAAAGACATTACATGGTATCATTTTCATATGTTTTGGACACGCAAATGTTTTTCAGTAATTTTTTATAAAAAATGTTGAAAAAAAAATTTTTTTCTTTATTTATTTGACTTTTAACTTAAGTTGGACCCATATGGAAAACTTTGTAATTATTGGTTTTAGGAAAAAAAGTTATTTCTGATAAAAAGTTCTGCATTATCTAAAACCTAAAATGCCATCATTAGATATCAATTTTTTTAAGTCGTTCACGAGGTTTGTCAAAAAATATAACTCTTACTCAAGAGTGAAGTATCTTTATTTTTTACAATACATCCAAAATTGTCGCAGTGATCCAAATTTTGTAAAAAAAAGTCGTATCCAATTTTTGATTAAAACCAAGGTATGGTGTGGTGTTTGCAAAAATAAATCAATTGGACCCTTTTTTACAATCCTTAAATGCCGCACGTTACTCAGAATTATTAAATAATCAAGTAAGTGATTTTTTGGACGAACTTCCGTTACAAGAACGCATGAAAATTTGGTGCCAACAAGACGGTGCCTCCATCCATAGTACCTTAAACGTTAGAACACTGCCTGAAAATATGTTTGATGGAAAGGTGATTCATAGGTTTTCAGATATTTTTTGGCCTCCCAGGTCTCCTGATTTAAGTCCCCTAGACTTTTTTATGGGGATACTTAAACCAGCAAGTTTATCAGCGAGGATCATTTGATCATGTAGACCATTTGGAAAGGATTATTTCTGAAGAATGCCAAAAAATTACTCCAAATATTATAAGGAAAATAATAAAAGAGTTTGAGAAAAAAACAATTGTTTACAAAAAGAAGGTGGATATGTAGGGGCTCTAGTAGATTATTAAAATTTAATTATGTTTGTTACTGTATAAATAGATTTTTGATTTTATTTCTTAAATAAATAATTATTATGCATATATTACGTATTTAAATGCAAACATTAACAGAAAGAAAGGTTGTCATATTTCTATTAGATCAGAGAGGTAAAGTCAATTTTGAAATTTATAACTACAAATAATTTATAATGTTAAACGTGAATAATCACCAAAACTTAATTTTCATGCTAAATATAGTCCAATAAAGATCCCCGAGATTCTGCATGGGAGAGCTGTATGGTTGCGAATACGTTTATAAGGGTATTTTGGGGACGGGGAATCGAATGGCACTATTCGCAACATCCAATTTTGCCGGGAAACAGTGGAAATGTGATGATTGTTCAGTGGCTGTTTCATGTTCACTATGCTCAGACTCAGCTTCTCCACTATTTGAACTAGGAGGTGATAGATGAGATTCTCCATTATATTGTTCTTCTTTTTCTATAGATTCCCAAAGTGCTTGTAAACGTTGTTGCTCAGCTTCATGAGACATTTTTTAGCGAACACAGTAACTACTAATTGAAAAACTAAACTGATTTCAATTAACTTGTCAGATTTAAAATAACATACGTAACTAGTATTCCTCTTATATTTCTTCTAACATATAGTTCAGTTCAGACAAACGCATTTAGTGTCGTGTTAGATTCCATCTAACATTCAGACGCGTTCCAATACAATGTCGTACTGTTAAATGGAGGAATGAGTGCGAGTAGAATTGAAGATGGGGTGTGGTTTAGGACACAATGGGGGTGGAATACTAATAACGGCCTTGGAATGTATCTCACAGTTTGGAAATAATACACGTTTATTTGAAAATGTTAGATAGAATCTAACGTGGACACCGATCGCGGGTTAAACCACTTGCACGCACCTGAATTTCCTCGTTTGGATTTACATTATTTGAAACAGCTGACAAGAATTTATCATGTTAACTTGGCAAAAAGTTATATTCGTGACAAACTTCAAAGAGAAGAAACAAATATTCTTCAATTCGATGAAATTTTGGAGAAGCAGAACATTTTACGAATACGAGTTTACTCTAGGTTTCATAATTCATGTAAATATATATGTTGTGGATAGCTATCACTGTTGAAGATGATATCGAATATCAACCTTTGGAACTTCACAATTATTGTACTTTTAAGTCGGGAGCTAGAACTTTAGGTACATGTGCTCATGTGGCCAGTGTTTCATGGTTTTTGGGTTTAGCCAGATACGAACAGAATGTGAATATCCATCTACTCGTCTCCTGAATGAAATAACTGATGCAGCTGAAAGGATAGAACCAGAGAACATAGATCATGGTCCAGATATTGTAGACCTTTGAATTCCTTCAGTAACTTCAGTTAGTTTTTTCCGATATCAAGATCAGCTTATATTTATTTTGTTTGTTTTTATGTATATGTCGATCATGGTATAACGTAAACAACATCAAAAATACCGATATAAATATATGAAGAAAATAATGATAGGCTTGTCATCATATTGTCGGGATAAAAAAACTGATCATAGCAAGTTGACAAAACTTTCACATCTCAAAGCAAAGGTAATATGAAAGTATCACAGAAATTCACCGAGGAAATTTTTAATTACAGGGAGATTTCCAAAAAAAAATCGACTCTCGGATTTTCTTCCATACATATCTTTTGAATAGCCCTGTATATTATATATAAATTATATATATTTCAAAATTACTTAATGTCACCTACTAACATGCAATACAAAGTATATAAAATTTTATCAAATGTAGGATACAGGGTGATCAACTTTCTGACTCCTGTAAAAAATGTTTGCATATCTCATTATTATAAACCAACCAGATATTGAAATTCCTGAAGATTGAATTATATTTCAAGTCAACGTTCCGTTTTTCTAATTTTTGAGTAACCCTGTAGCAAATGAAACTTTCTCTCATTAGGGACTGATATTTAGTGTAATTATAACACTATTACAGGAAAAAATTCTTGATACATTGAACAAAATAAGAAATACATGCTTTTAAAAAATGGCTATTCTCCAACTTCAACACCCCGTATCTCTGAAACTAGTCATAGGATTGAATTGGGCCCATGGACACTATTGTTCAGAAAGTCGTCAACTACAACATACTAACAATTCATGAAATTTCACCGAAGCCCATTTCTCCATAAGCCGACTGCCTCCTCCTTTGCAGTACAGATTTTTTTCTCTAAGCTGTACGATAAACAGTTTCTGAGATACAGTGTGCTACCTCTGTTAATCCGACATCAAGTACAATTAGCTTAATTAAAATAATCTAAAAAATTACCTAATCATAAAAATATCTGTCCAAATCTAAAACATTTTATTTTATTCAAATAAACTGTTCACGCTTTCGAACTAACCTATTCCAAATAAATTACAAATTAACATGAAATTTGGTTAGAACAAACAAATCGAAGTTCTCAAACTATAAACTAAAAGAGGTAAAAGCCAAAGACAGAAAGGGCCAAGCACCTAAGGGTCCCAGCAAGTGATTTAACTATGTAATGGCAAAGACGAATAACGCAATTTGTAGGCAGCAAAACTAATTGCAGCTTGGACAGTGTTTTAATGAGAAGCGGCTGGAGTGGTAGCCCTGACACCTAGGGGAATATGAATTGCGATTGGTAAGTTTGACATATCGCTGCTTCCGCTTTCTAAGAGAGTGGATGTCGAACTCAACCTCTAAGCTTCTATTTATTATGCTTCGATTCCTAGTTGGAGTCCTACAAAATGTACTGTTTGTTTTAATTAAATTACACCAGCTGATTGTATTTTATTTTTATCTGAACTTTCATAGATCAATTTGGAAAATGTGAAAGAGTTTGTAATAATAAAAAGTCAAAGTTCACGATTACAAAATTGTGTCAACTGCAAATTGTTTTATTTCTCTTAACTCGACTATCACAAGTTGATTATTTTTAGATTTTGAAATCAGCGATATACAAGAAACAAGTCAATGAAAAAGTTTATTGACCGTCTCTTCAATGATACCATGATTATTGAAAAAATAACAGATCCAATTATTGTCATCAAGCTGGTGATGTGTTGAGAGCATAAGAAATAATAAGCAAAAAAGTTACAGTGGTAATTGCAAAAAAGATACAGGGGTATTAAACCATTTGAAGGTTGAAATTCTACTTTTCTTTAATGATGTTTATGTATATCACGTTACTTGCTTAGCTTTGGTTTTTAAAGCAAATTAAACTAGCCTAGTCGTCAGTAAAGTGTTGATATACAGGGTATCCCATAGCGCACTAGATACTCCGGGGGTTAACCGAATATAATAATGGTACTCTATTTGAACTTTCGTGCATCGGGCCCTTGTTTATGAGTTATATGTTTCCGAAAAATGTTTCTCTACGACTATACAGGGTGTCCCACGCCGAGTGAAAACTATCTGTATATGGCAAAATACTCATAGTAAAATCACGAAAATTTCTACGTTTGGGTTTTCGGATACGATCTTTTCAACTAAAATATTTTCAAAGATGGCCGACTTCCGTTTCTACCGGAAATCGACTGTAACTTTGTTATTTTAAATGAAACACCCTGTATATTAATACATTTTTCAAATCTACGTAACATTTTAGTATCAAAACTTTTTTCGAAAAATGCACACTTTTTGAGTTATTAATTTTTTTGTAGAAAATTTGACCGTTGAAGACCCTTATAAATTATTTTTTTACGAGAGGACCCTTGAAGATATGAAAATGGTTTCTCTTCGGTTGCCTTAAGCAAGGTCAAACGTATTCGAATCTATGTTGAAACATTTTTCATTTTATACAGGATGTGTATAAAAAGTGTTCAAAGTTTAACTTCATAAATATCAAATTTCTTCATTTTTTTAAATAGAACCACCCTGTTTTTTCTATTTTAATGCATTCAGGAGAAAAAAATAAGGCAAGTTCATGTATACTTTCCTATACCTAAACCTTACCGTTATCCAGATATTAAATATTTTCTGTAAATTTTTAGAGATGCAGGTGTAGTCTAAATAATAAAAAGAATTATGTAAATTTGCTTTTAATACATGGTAAATATGACAAAGTTGTTACAAGAACATGTGCTTTATTTGCAGTAAGATATCCAGATTGACCGCGATCGAAATCGCACATTGTTAAAAGAATACTTAACAATTTGAAGCTATTCGGTAAATTTTAAGCAAAAGTTAATCGAATTAAACCATTTGTGACAATAATAAGATATGCTACCAAATTTTATGGAAAATTAAAAGTCAAAGAAAAATAGTCTTATGTTTCAAAGTAAATGTTCAAAATTCCTACCTTGAACTTCAATGCATTTTTCAACCCTTCTCAGTATGCTTTCATTCGTCGCACGGCTGATCATCATCTCAGAAAGAAAATTGAAAGAATTTCGAACTCTTAGCTCACAATCTTCTTTAGATGTTAAGGCTTGTGAGTAAACCTCTTGTTTTATGTGACCCCATATAAAAAAATCTAAAGGCGTCATGTCGGGAGAACGAGGGGGCCACCGAAAAGGACCATTATTTGCTAACCACCTGTCTTCAAATTGCTCTTCTAAAAATGTATTTATGACAATTGAACTGTGAGCAGGAGCACCGTCATGAATAAAAAAAAGTTTGCTTAATTCGTCTGGTGGCAAGCGGTCTAAATAATTTTGTTTCAAATTTCTTAAAATATCAAGATATCTTTCACCTAAAAATACAACAAAAAACATTAAAAAATACAAAAACAATGTTTTTTCCATAATTAATTAGGAATAAATTAATTGATTGTGTTTCCTAACCATTCAAATTCCCATCGTAAAAATGAAGTGCTATTATTTGATTATTTCAAGACATTGAACTGCCACCGATCTTGAAAAGCACGTTCTTTGGTTAAATGAAGATTATCTTGACTCCAATAATGGGAATTCTGTCTATTAAATAATCCATTTTTCGTGAATTTCGATTCGTCGCACCAAATTATGTTTTTTAAAAAATCGTCGTCTTCCTGGCATTTTGTTAGTAAAAACTCAGCAAAGTCTATTCGTTTAGTAAAATCGGTTGGTTTTAAATTTTGACACAAATTGTACGAATAGGGATGCATTTTATGTTTTCGTAAAATACGGTGAATCGACGATTTGCTTACTCCAAGATCTCTTACGGCAACGCGTATTGATGCTTCTGGATAAGCAGTAAAATAAGCAACAACATTAATTTCGGCATTATTATTGTCAATAACTGGTTTAATTCGATTTACTTTTGCTTCAAATGAACCGTATAGCTTTAAATTGTTGTGGATTCTTTTAACAGTATGCGAGTTTGGTCGTGGTCTAACTGGATATCTTGCAGCAAATAAAGTACATGTTTTTGTAACAACTTTTTCACATTCACCATGTATTAAAAGCAAATTTACATAATCTTCGTTATTAAATTGGGAATGAGCCATTTTAACGATTTTCGAAAGTATCAACAAGTAACTAATGTCAGTTAAATAAGTGTCATTTATTACAAAGCCTACTAAAAGTATACATGAAAAATTTAGACCACACCTCAATCTCTAAATTTACAGAAAATATTTAATATCTGAATAACGGTAAGGTTTAGGTATAGGAAAGTATACATGAACTTGCCTTATTTTTTTCTCCTGAATGCATTAAAATAGAAAAAACAGGGTGGTTCTATTTAAAAAAATGAAGAAATTTGATATTTATGAAGTTAAACTTTGAACACTTTTTATACACACCCTGTATAAAATGAAAAATTTTTCAACATAGATTCGAATACGTTTTGACCTTGCTTGAGGCAACCGAAGAGAAACCATTTTCATATCTTCAAGGGTCCTCTCGTAAAAAAATAATTTATAAGGGTCTTCAACGGTCAAATTTTCTACAAAAAAATTAATAACTCAAAAAGTGTGCATTTTTGGAAAAAAGTTTTAAGACAAAACTATACTAAAATATTACGTAGATTTCAAAAATGTATTAATATACAGGGTGTTCCATTTAAAATAACAAAGTTACAGTCGACTTCCGGTAGAAACGGAAGTCGGCCATCTTTGAAATTATTTTAGTTGAAAAGATCGTATCCGTAAACCCAAACGTAGAAATTTTCATGATTTTACTATGAGTATTTTGCCATATACAGATAGTTTTCACTCGTCGTGGGACACCCTGTATAATAATGCACAACAAAAAGATGAAGTTTTACAAATCTTATACCACTAATCGAATCTTAAAAGAACAATACCTTACTTACAGAAACAAACTAAATCTACAAATTAAAACAAGAAAAAAAGATTATTATTTATCTCAAATAGAAAATAACCGAAACAGTACGAAAGCTGTTTGGGAAACATTAAAAGATATAAATGAAAACAAAAATAAAGCAAATATAAAACAAATTTTTAACGAAAAAAGTCAACTAATAGAAAATAAAAATGATATTAGTAATATATTCAATACATATTATGTTATGGTAGGTAAACAACTTGCAGAAAACATAACCATTCCAGAAGATTCACTTTTTAAAAAAAATACACTACTATACACAAGGGCGGATCTAGGAAGCTTGTAGGGAGGGGCCATTTATAAACATTTCGGGTATTTGCAGTCGTACTGTGAACTGTGAATGGGGTAAATTTGTAGATTAGAGACTTATTATAACTAAGAGGTATACCACGTTACAAAATGTTTAAGTTACTTATAACATTAATCGTTCGTAACTTGTATTTCGACAGCTAGGGGGAGGCATTCTTTATTATAAAGAATAGGATTGAGGAGGAAGTTGGTAGAAAAGGGGGTTTTAGGGAAAACCAGCACGGGTTTGCAAAGGGGAAATCATGTATCTCGGCTCTGGGAAGGGTTATGGGCTTGGTGGAAAAGGCTAGGGAGGGCGATTAGAGGAACAAGAGATTGGCCCTTCTCGTATTCTTTGACGTTGGGAACGCGTTCAACAGTGTCAGCAAACGGGCGGTGTTGGGTGCGTTGCTGAGGCTTGGAGTAGGGGAAGGGCTAGTTAACTTAGTGGAGGACTACCTGACGGGGCGGGTGATAGTGGACTCTAGAGGGAGGAGATATGAGACCGGAGCTGGAGTGCCACAGGGCTCGGTGTTGGGACCGACGCTATGGAAATGTGTGTTTGATGAGGTTTGTGGGATAGTATGTGAAGAGGGATGTGAAATTACGGTGTATGCGGATGATGTATGTCTGGTATGTACGGCAAAGGGAGAGGCGGAGATAGAAAGAAAGGCGGGGAGGATGTGCAGGAAGATTGTGGAGAAGATAGAGCGGTGCGGACTGGAAGTGGCGGAAGATAAGACGGTGGGACTGCTAGTGAAGGGACGGAGCAAGATGAGGGAAGTTGCGGGGACGGTGAAGAGAAGGAAAATTCGGATAGAGGAGTCTGTGAGATACTTGGGAGTGTGGTTGGATAGCCAATTATCCTTCAAAACACACATGGCAAAGGTGACACAGAAAGCAAAAGTGAGAGCAGCAAGGCTGGGGCGATTGTTGTGCAATGTGAAAGGGCCGGGAGAGTGGAAGAGGAGGGTAATTGGTAGGACAATAGAGCAGAGTATGCTGTACGGTGCGGAAGTCTGGGGTGAAAGAGCGGGGGTGAATGCGAGGGTTAGGCCACTCCTGCGTTTGCAGAGAGGGATACTCCTGAGGGTGGTACAGGGATACAGGACAGTGGGTGGACTGGCGGCAGTGGTGCTGTCAAGATCCTACTCATTGGACCTAGAGGCTAGAGCCAGGAACAAACGCTGGAGGGGTGCGACTGTAGAGGAAATGAAGGAATGGATGGAGGAGGAAATGGAGAGAAGATGGGAGAAGTATGAGGGCGCGCTAAAAGGAGCGATTGGGAGTAGGAGAGAATGGATGGACCGGAAATTTGTGGAGGTAAACTACTTCTTGACACAGGTGAGACATGGCTTCCATGGCCTCCCCCTTGGATCCGCCACTGACTATACATTCCATTTTCCTTCAACCAACAGATGTAGAAGAAATCATTAGCATCATAAATTCACTAAAAAATAGTAAAGCTCCTGGATTGGATGGAATAAATTCTGAAACATTAAAGAAGATTAAATATGAAATAGCATTGCCAATATCGCATCTTATTAATGAAATTATATGCATAGGCACATTTCCATCTGTGTTTAAATTAGGTGTTGTGCAACCTTTATATAAAAAAGGAGATAAAAATGTGGTTGGTAATTACAGACCCATATCACTAATAAGTAAATTAGCAAAAATAACTGGAAAAGTACTCAAAATCAGAATAGTCAAATATCTTGAAAAAAAGTAAATTAATCTCTGATAGACAATTTGGTTTCCGTGATGGAAAATCCACAGAAGATGCAATACATTTTTTAACGACAAGAATATATGAAAATCTGGAGAAATCGAGACCTTGTCTGTGTGTCTTTCTGGATCTTGCGAAGGCTTTCGATACTGTGAATCACATGCAGTTGTTGGAAGTCTTGCAAGGTTTGGGGTTTAGAGGAAACGTTTACAATTTAATAAAAATATACATTAGGTAATAAATAAGAGATAAGTTGAGGACTGTTTGGGACCCCTGTTAAAACTCTCAGTGGAATTTCACTTTGACTTATGCATTCATTTCATCTCTACGGGTTGTACCCAACTATCAAAGTTGTTTTATAATTTTTGGCTTATATAGCGATTTTATTTTAATGTTGATTTATTGTTGCTTTCAAGGATGCAACTTATTATATAAAGGTTCCATAAGAGCCAGTTCAGCTTTTCGTTGCAAAATTGTTTTATGAATTTATCACAAAAACAATTTGGCAGCAAAATTATATAATATTTATAAATCAATTTTATAAGTATTATGTAAGAGATTCATAAGACATTTATTGTATATAAAATTTAGTTGTTTTATAACACTTTTTTAAGAGAGTTTGGTAGCATTTATAAATCAAGTATAAATACATTATAAAAATATTGTTATAAACACTTTTAGCAGCTTATAAAACAATTTTAATAAAGCAGCAGTTGTCCTGTTTAAAAATTATCACAAATGTTGGTGAATTATTTTATAAAAGCCTACTTTGTCTACTAAACTGTTATATTACTGGCAACCATGTGAATAATCTGATATAGATAAAATTTTGATAATAATAAAGATAAAAATATACTCTACTTTTACAAATAGTTTTATGTTAAAATAACATTGACTAAAAACAAATTTAGAAGAATATTACTAGTAGTCTCAAATGTTAATACCAAAACTTGATTTTTTTTATTTTTCAACTTCTAAAACTATTATAAAACCTTGATAAAATTGTAGCGCAAGAAAAATTCACTGCATTTATTCGCTATGAATCAGAATAAAATTTATTTTGCATCAAAATTTTTCTCCTGTCGAAAACTAATACATGCACAAAAATCAAATTTAAGCATATTTATTTTCTTTCTAAAGTTGGTGCTGCATTTATATTTCACCAGAAAGTCTGAAATATAATTATTTGAAAACAATTTAGCTTCTTACAAACATATTAATAAAACAAAGTTGATTTATTGTTACTACTACAATAGCAATAAAGTGGCATAGCACGTTTATTAAACACTTATACATCTTTTATAAAACAATTTTATTGTATTTTTATTAACATTGTATATCCGTTTTATAGTAGTCGCTGGAGTACTTATAAAATATATTATACAGGGTGTTTTCAAATGACACTTACAACGTTTGCATGAAGATACCTCTCATAAAACTGAACAAAATGATATGAGGAATGAGGGGTCCAGCTCATTTACTTTTCGAGATACGGGGTGTTGAAGTTACGAAAAATTAAATGTTTTCATTTGATAACTTTAAAATGGATTAATAAATTGATTTGACATTTGGCAGGTTGTTTTAAAATGTAAAAATGCATATTTTGATGGAAAAACAATTTTCAATTCTTGATCCAGTGGTGTACATTTAAAAAAATATGTCACCTTTCCCCTCCCATTTTTTACGCCACTGGCATTTGAAGCAATTTTTATTCAAATTTGTATTCCTTGATGGTTTTCACGTGAAAAACGCATAACCTTTACATATCAAAAGATGTATAGTTTTCAAGATATTTAAAGTTTTCATGAAGTCTGCAAGATCACTTTTTAATATTGAAATAAAAAATATTTTTCTTGAATTTTTTTTAATGACTACCAAACTAGTTATGGTTAGAATATGTAACAAAAACTATTCTGTGAAACAGCAATGCATCTAAAACATTAAGAAAAGATTGTTGAAAATACTTTTCCAAACTTGTGATTTTATTAACATAAGAATTGATGACAATAAAAAATAAGACAGGTAGTTACAAATTTAAGCAGTATACATAATTTTTCACAAAGCAGCCAACAAATCACAAGAGATGTTCAAAATGTTGTCCATTTACATTTAAACATAAACATAACAACGTTTTCTCATTGAAAATCGCATATTTTTTAAAGGCTCTGGGTGATTACCGTAAATAATTTCTGTAGCTGCATGGATTCTTGCTATCAGTTCCTCTTCTGTTTCTACTATTGTATCGTAGACAAGGGACTTCATGTAACCCCACAGAAAGAAGTCGATAGGATTTAAATCCGGTGACCTCGCAGGCCACATATTGGGTCCACCTCGGCCTATCCAGTTGTTTCCGTATTGTTGGGTTATAAGTTGTTTGGCCGCAATCTCCTGTCAATTTGATCAAATGTTGTGTGACATGGAAATCTAGGTCGATTTGGCTATCTTTCTCTATACAAGCGCTCGGAACGTCTAACATTTTTTCTGGCTTCCCCGTATATTAGCTGCATATCAGCCATTTCTTCAAAAGTGTAATCCATCGTATGAAAGTTGCACAAACAAATTTAATCACAAATGATTTATTTGGATTTTGACGTTAAACAAATTGACATTTATCATTTCATCATTGACATCTACAGCCTACTAGACAATAGTAGAAACGGAGGAGGAACTGATAGCAAGAATCCATGCAGCTACAGAAATTATTTACAGTAATCACCCAGAGCCTTCCCAAAATATGCGATTTTCAATGAGAAAACGTTGTTATGTTTATGTTTAAATGTAAATGGACAAAATTTTGAACATCTCTTGTGATTTGTTGGCTGCTTTGTGAAAAATTATGTATACTGCTTAAATTTGTAACTACCTGTCTTATTTTGTATTGTCATCAATTCTTATGTTAATAAAATCACAAGTTTGGAGAAGTATTTTCAACAATGTTTTAGATGCATTGCTGTTTCACAGAATAGTTTTTGTTACATATTCTAACCATAACTAGTTTGGTAGTCATTAAAAAAAATACAAGAAAAATATTTTTTTATTTCATTATTAAAAAGTGATCTTGCAGACTTCATGAAAACATTAAATATCTTGAAAACTATACATCTTTTGATATGTAAAGGTTATGCGTTTTTCACGTGAAAACCATTGAGGAATACAAATTTGAATAAAAATTGCTTCAAATGCCAGTGGCGTAAAAAATGGGAGGGGAAAGGTGACATATTTTTCTAAATGTACACCACTGGATCAAGAATTGAGAATTGTTTTTCCATCAAAATATGCCCTTTTACATTTTAAAAGAAACTGCCAAATGTCAAATCAATTTATCCATCCATTTCAAAGTTATCAAATGAAAACATTTAATTTTTCATAACTTCAGTACCCCGTATCTCGAAAAGTAAATGAGCTGGACACCTCATTCCTCATATCATTTTGTTCAGTTTTATGAGAGGTATCTACATGCAAACGTTGTAAGTGTCATTTGAAAACACCCTGTATAAACAAAATGTTTTATAAATTGTGCCCATTTTAATTATAATCTTTATCGCCAAAACATTCATACGACTATTATAAAATAGCAAATTGTTAGTTGGGTAGTCCCCCTTCAGAATCTTTGAATATCTAAGCCCCACTAAATCTTTCCAATGGTGGAAAAACCATACAAAGCATCATTATCAGTTTCACATGATTTTCAGTTTGATCTGCTTCTGAACCCCTGACCATTATCAATTATTATGATTTCCATTAAATAGCACTTTAATAAATTGAATTAAGTTTATGAAATAGATTCAAATATTTATGATGAATTTCCAGTTGAAACACAAATTTATTCCTTAATGGTAGTTAATATTCAAATCTGAAGGTTTTTTGTTAATTTCGAAACATTTCTTGGGGATCACTGAAACAACAATAAGTAATAGGCACGATTGGCAGAACGATATACGTATACAAGGTTAAGAACGTAGTAAAACATATTAAATACTCCAAAAATTTGAATAATCAATAATTAAATCGAAGTTATGTGCAATTTTATGTGTAAGCTAAACCACCGAAGTGAATCGATGCATTGAAATATTATTATTTTCTTATTGCTGTGTAATTAAAGTAAACAGTAAAATAATAATTAATCAACAAATTGTTGCATATATTACTGACAACAAGGTTATTTAGAATCAATTAAAGCATTTCAAGAAAATGGATTAACGGTGTATGGAAAGTATCATTCGAGGGAGAGGGATATGCTTTATTGTCACTTATAGTTACACGAGAGCTTTTTTTTGTCGAAGTAAACTTGACATCAATCAATAAGAATTTTGTTGCCTGGTAATTTAACGAAAAAAAATGCCTCTGTCGGTTTTTTGAGTTGAATTACCTAATGGCAACAAAATTCGAATTATAAATGTCAAGTTTACATAGGCTGCTATTTATATTTTGAGCCTAATAATGAAAAGACAGTAATTTATTATTAAAAATGGCTTTATTGTTTTTCGAAGTATTCTCCATGATGATCAATACACTTTTGCATGCGCTCGAACCAATTTTCGTAACACTTTTTCCATTCCGATTGAGGTACCTCCAAAACATGGTTTTTGAATGCATCAACAGCTTCTTCAGGCGCCGAAAAACGTTGGCCACGTAATTTATTCTTGATATGCGGAAATAAAAAGAAGTCATTTGGTGCCAAATCAGGGGGCTATACGGAGGATGACCCATCAATTCGACGTTTTGGCCAGTCAAATAGGTGGTTGTTTTAGCCGATGTCTGAGAACTGGCATTGTCATGATGAAGAATGGTCCTTCGTTGCCGGTTGTTTTTTCGTATTTCACGAAGCACTTCTGGGAAACAAATGATTGTGTACCATTCAGAATTCACCGTTCTACGTTGGTCTAACGGCACGACTGCCACATGTCCAGTTATTCCGAAGAAACAGGCGATCATTTGCTTCGAGGTGCTTCGCACACGAACCACTTTTGACAGATTGGGTTCGTCTTGGAAGACCCATACAGTGGATTGCTGTTTTATTTCGGGCTCATATGCATAGATCCAAGTTTCGTCACCTGTGTAGATATTATACACAGCTTTTGATGCACCGCGATTGTATTTCTTGAGCATTTCTTTGCACCAATTGACACGAGCATCCTTTTGAGCTTTTGTCAAATTATGCGGGATCCAACGCGAACAAATCTTTTTAACAGCTAAATGTTCATGCAATATCTTATTGATGCTTGTCATACTAATACCCAAAGATGCCTCTATCTCGCGATATGTCACATGTCGATCTTGCTTTATCAGTTTGTGCACAGCATCGATGTTTTGTGGCAGAACAACTGATTTTGGACGACCTTCACGACTTTGGTCCCCGAGCGAACTGCGGCCACGATTAAATTCGTTATACCAGCGTTTAACAGTGGCCGAGGATGGGGCTTCATCGCCAAAAGTCGAAGTGAGTTGATCGATGCACTCTTGTCTTGATAAGCCACGTCGAAAGTCGTAAAAAAACATCGCACGAAAATGTTCACGAGTTAATTCCATTTTTTCGCTGAGACAAAATTTTCAAGTCGCTGTAGATAACACAAGTTATACTTAAATGACAAAAAGTTCTGAAGAAGGTTATGGTTAAAAAGATCAAAATTTCAATTGGAAACATCAGATGGCGCCTGTAAACACTTGGTAAGCCAAGGCTCAAAATATAAATAGCAACCCTCGTACTTCGACTCAAAAAAAAGCTAGAGTGAAATTCGGTAAGACAATTTAATGAATATATAAATCAATAACTTAAAAAATGAGATGTTAATTAGTTTATTCAATTTAACGGAGGAGTACAATTGTTAAACACACAATTATTAAAAATAGCTTAATTTTCAGAACTTTCGTGTCTTTTGTTAATATTTTGCTGCATGCTAGTATTTTGAGCAGTGGTAGTAACTGTTTCCTGGATGGTAGTACGAATGGAACCAATGATTTCTCTATGACGTTTCTCATCTAACTGAAGGTACGGTTTTAATGATGTCCCGTAATTTTCACAATTTTTGTTCACCCATACCACTCCTGGACAATTCAGTTACGGCGGAAAAACCGAAAAGTAGTTTTTTTCAGGTCGAGACTAGCAGATTCCAGGGCGAACCGGATAATTCAAAATCTGAATTAATATTGTTGTTAAATTTGCGCAGTCGCGAAATAAGTTTGACATAAACGACAAATTAAAAATCAACGAACTGTCATAACTGGACAATATATCGAAACGTTGTTATCATAGTAACGAAACCAAGGTAGATTGTATTATAAAAAAGCGATTGGAAAAATGAAAAATCAGGGACCGGAAAAAGCTTTGGCCGGTCTTGATCGGCAAAACGTTATTTTCTGGACGAAAAATTGTCCAGAATGTGTATATTTGCTGGTCGGTCTTAGAAAAATAGTTTCTCTGTCATACTGACAAAATCACGCGGCTTATGTGATTTTTTATACATGAATTGAATTGTCATCAAAAATTTACAAGCATTTTATAGACAAAGCTTGAGTAGTGTAATAGTATATTATTTAACGAGCGGTAACATAGCATACAATTTCTTTTCATATTTTATTCAGTATTATAGGTAGTAGTACTGTTCATTAAAATATTATTGATTTTTTGTAAATACTTGATCCTCGATGATCTGATGTTCATTTTCTCTATTAAAATGTTTCTATTATTTTCAGTCCTTCTTCATTTGAAACCTATTTTCTCTAAAATTCTACGGAGAGATGTTCTGGAAGGCACAATTCCCAAAACGTCATGCTCGGGAATATCGGTTATTGGTGCTCTTCTAGGCCGATTCTTTCTTTAGGTGGAAAATTTTACTTACACGTTATTTGCAGAAATTAATTGCTCCCCTTCTCTAACCACTCTTTCAATGGTTCTTATCAAAATACCTAATACGAAATAAAGATTTGTGTTGAAATAGTTATTTTTGAAATTCATTTAATGTTACCTGTACAGTAGCGAGAGATCTTTTATTTTTCAGATTTGATAACGTATCCGACTAACATTTGACACTTTGAAAATAATTTTAAAAATTATTTCACGTGCCTGACTCTTGATAACTGGTTTTTTGTTAGGCGATGACATTTTTTCAGAAACAACACGGAAATTATTCAGACAATGCCGAACGTCAACAAAATTGGAAGACAACTAATGATATGCCTCTGTACAGAACATTATTTATATGTCTTACAAGAGCTGCAGTGGGAGGTTACATTGAAAATAAGTTTGTGCGCATGAGGGCGTTTGGCGCTTGCAGTACTATACTTAAAGTATGAGACATATTGAATGTGCAGACCAAAACCAAACCTTGAAATTTTTGAAATTTTTGGCGGAAAACCTAAGATTTGGACAGGAAACCTAAAATTGGAGCTGGAAACTTTAAATTTTTAACGGGAAACCTGAAATTTTTAGCAAGAAACCTGAAATTTTGGTGGAAAACTTGGATTTTCCGTCGAGAAACCTAAAACTTTATTAATTAATTTCAATGACAGAAAAACCTACTACTTTTTTGACATAAATAATTTTTTTATAATTTCAGATTCATTATTCATTCATTATGCGATCTTGAAGGTTGTATTTGTAATTCAATAGATTTTGAAAAACTGAAAATATGTACTTGGTGTACTATTTTAGAAAATATGTTAATAAGTTATTTTGGAGCAATGGTGTACCCTGTATACTTCTCATTGACTTATGCAGATGGTCTGGATTATTTGAAAAAACTTTTATTCAACTTTTTTTTTGTAAACCTAACGGAGGTCGAAATATTAGCAAGCTACCTTACTTTATGTACACACTGTATATAATTTAATAGTAATGAAAAAAGCAAATAAAAAACATAGCAGAAATTAAATTTGGTGATGTGTTACAATCAAAAAACAACCCAGTATGAAAGTATATGGTAGACTTCATTCACCACATTCTTCAAAAACGATCCTTTTAGCTTAAGACAAAAAAAAGAAAAATATCTGGCCCATAATAAATAAATCTCGGGAAATAGGAAAGGATGGCATCTAAAGAGAAAAAATAATGTTAAGAAAACGCAGCAAATAGTTCTGAAGTGCTTCACAAGCTGTTTCTTTTCCATTCTGTACATATTTTAAAATTATTTAAATAAATGATACTTTTTTATACATATTGGCTCAAAGTGTTGCTGAAATTAATTGTGAATGAACGAGAAAATATTTCAACAAACGATATACTTGAAGTATTAATATAACATTGACATACATTGAGAAATTTTCTGTTTTTATCGTTTGAATTTCATTTGCTTAATCAATGTCACGGAATTTTTCCTTCCCATATTTTCTTTATCGATAACAACATGCAGTGAAGCGTTGAGAAACTGGTAAATGTGCTTTAAACGTTGAATTAAACAAGCTTCTACACCAGAGTCATTGTTTGCTTGCCTTAGTTGGTTCTCTGACATTTGACAGTCGGACTAAGTCCGTTCATTAAACTCTTGTCAATATTGACCTTCCACGCTGTCCTGATTGTGTGACCAACTAGCTCCCATGCGGCGTTACGCCCTTCAGATGCTGTAGAGTTTAAAATATGTATATACGCAACACTGATCTGTACTAAACAGTAGCTAACGGGAATTATTTGAGAAGAGGGGAAATTTTTTTATAACTTGTTTTAAAAATAATTTCATTAGTAAAAACTCCATTTTAAATAAAAATTTCCATACAAGTAATTTGACATAAGGCGATGAAAATACGTTAGAATTTGAAATATTCACATGCATACTTTGCTATGGAGGGTTCTTCGATGCATTGTTAGGATGTGTAATTGAAACACAAACATTACCAATTGAAAGATCGTTCGAATTAACTCAACGATTTAGTGAAAAATAATTCATGCTAAAGTATTGAAACTAGTATATTATTAAACGAGCAATTTATGATAGCCATTATTCACGCAGGGTGACGTTTGCGTCCCGAGCCGTAGGCGAGGGGCGCAAGTCACCCGAGTGAATAATGGCCATAAATTTCGAGTAGAATACTACACTTTGTCCACGACCCTTGATTTCTTTATTAAATAAGGAGAGTGTAGAACGGAAAGTAATAATTTGGTATTATTGACAATTCTAACGTCAAAATTAATAAATTTCAGGAGTACGTCAAATGTGACATATCGAGATGAGCGATACTGTGTACACCGTACCGTTATACAGGGTGATTCATTAGTGCGATAAAGTCCAATATCTGTTAAATGGTTAAAGATATTTGTTTGAAATTCATTCATTTTTTTATTGGAAATAAAATTTTTAATAACAAAATAGAAATAGAAAATCTTGTAACTACGAAAATCAAAAGATGACACAAACCTCGTATCTCCAAAAAACATATTATTAAAGCAAATCTCGTAACTCCGATGTATGTTTATTGTCAAATAATCAGAATATGTGTTTTCTGTTGTTAATTAGTGCCTGGTTATTGAAAAATATCAAAAGATAAGTATGAACAGTTACAGCAACTAGAAAGTTTATTGGAAAAAGGCTGTCATTCCTTCTATGATTCCCACCATACGAATAATAATATAAATTACAAGTTTTTATATTTATAGAACAAAAATTAGTTAGGTTCTCTTTACTCTTCACTTTGCAGTTAATTAAAGCAGGGTAAAATTTAATTTTTTTTTAGTAAATAACTTGTTATTTTATTATTTGAAATAAAGTTTGTTTGCCTCGTAACTCCTGTTTATTATAAAAACGTAATAGAAAACCACGTATCTCTGTTGAAATCTCAGTAAAAGTATTACGAGCTCAGAACATTATTATTACAATATCAACAGACATATAGAATAAATGTATTAAAAAAAATTTCAAATAAAAAAGAAACAGTTTTTCTTATCTCCTGTGAAATTTTAGATTTTGGAGATACGAGGTTTGCAAATTGGGGTAACGTATTGTTACCTCAGAATGCATCTTCATCGAATAAAATCAATTTATAAACCCCTCAGTTAAGAATACATAAAGGAGGGAAAAACAATTAGGATCCTTAGCCAGCCATCATCAATCATGTGTGGCACGTCTTTTTGCGAAGTCGTGGACTAGGTGTTAAAGAATGACACTCATTTTTTACATGGTTGTGCAATGTATTCAATGATGTTTTTGTGCTGCGTATCAACTCAAGGTCCAGAAGTAACAAATATGCTGGAAAAAAAGTTTAGATTAGTACCTTATAGTAAATTTGGCAAAAAACATGTATGCTAGCAATGTTTAAGACTTTTCAATCATATTATGACATCTTATACAAGATAAAAATTAATTTTTGGAATTCATAATTTTTTCCATGGAATACCCTGTATTTCATTTCATATTTGTCAATCCCACATTTTTGAATTGTCATCACACCAGCTTCAGCCGTTGTTGAATTATTTAACATGCATACTCTTTGACTATGGTGATGTTCACTCTTACCTCCTCCATTGTTTCGTATAACAAGTCTTGAGCCCTAGCGGACCTACCCAGATCACCTGTAGGATTAGGAAAGTCCCGCATTGGCATAGCCTGCCCTGTTAGCCTTTTTCCTTAATTGTTCAATGGATTCAGTTACTGCAAATGTACTCGTCAGCATACAAAGTGTAGTTCTGGTGGATTGTTCATGTTCATACCGCTCTCTAAACTATTAACTGCTGCTGCTACATAATTTTGATATATTAGGATAGTAGCTGCATTTACGTATATAGTTCGTAACTTATAAATATCAACCCACGTGATCAAAGTGCCAAAAAAGAGACGTTCGCTTTTATTATGTCATTCTTTTGCTGCTGTCAATCAGTATGTTTCACAGCCTTAATCCTAATAAATATTGAAATTTATAGGTCGCATGTTATCAAAAAATATGAATATATGCTTAAAGAAAGGTTTCGTAATTGATTTCATATGTAATACAACTCGTAGGTTACTTAATTATTAAACTCAAACTAACATTAGTCGTACTAAAAATTTTATATGTTGGCAAAAATGCGCGCTGTTGCCGCGATTAAAATGGTTTATCTGGTACAGTTGACGTCTTGACATTTTTAAGGTTATGTTAAGACAGTTTAATATTGATCATTCAATTTTTCGATTATTTCATCTCCTTTTTATAAAAAACTGCGAAAAACTGAGTAAATTTTCACAAGCAGTGACGAGTTGTCAAAGTTAACGTATAAATGAAACTTAATAACACTGCAATAGTTGATGTATTTACTTTCCATCTATTCCTGACTATTTACAGTATGTATGAAGCAAGTAAGTATGAGTTTAATATTATACTCAATCAACTGTATTTATTGTATTCTGTTACACTATTCATAATACTTAGCAATTATATTTGCACAATTTATTTACAGATAATCCATTTCACTTTAAAAATGTTACTGATGCAATTGGAGGAAGAACAATTATTTAATGTAGAATGTTCCTAATCATAGTTTCCTAAAATATGACACACATCCACACAGTGGATTTCCAAGAAAAATAAACCACAAGATGAATTTATTTCTATTAAAATGAATCTTGAATTCTCCAACTATTTCATACATAGCTTTTTAGGCTCAATAGGTTTTAAAATAATAATTTATTACTTAGTGCTGTACTTTTAACATACAAATAAAAGTTTTATACAGAAATAAGTTCAAGTTTGTTTATATACAGTAACTATTCAAAACTAAACTAACCTCTAGCCAAATAAAAAGAAGAATTTTTATTAACTTCATTTGACATTTACTAGATTCTCATACTATTTCAAGAGCTTGGCAACATAGTCCAGTTATGACAGAAGTCACGTGGGTTGATATTTATAAGTTACACTATAATTACAATATTGATAATGCCGTTGATTGAAAAATCACAAAGCACTTTAAATCCAGAGAAAACATCAATAATCAAAGTAAAACTATTCATGTAATTAAAAAAATATATATTTCGTCACTTCGCTTTTCTCAAGCATCCAAATTATGAAGAACAATCACTTGTTCTGCTCTTTCAACATAAATCAAATGTGAATAATAAATCTCAACTGTTTTAGACATAACTAATGACGCAGCAAATCCATCTACACATAATGGTTCACTCAGTATATTATACTGCGTCACGGTGTCGGATCTAAAACGGTAAAAATCCTGTAAAACTTGACTGAATAACAAATGAACAAGTCCTCGACAGACACCCATCACTCTCTCAGACCATTTACCTAGACCGGAAGTATCTTTTATGTGCGGGTGTTCGTGCTAACCTGTCCTTCCGGTTAGGATAGGCCCATGTGCGCCGACGTTAATTTCACTGTAGTATCTTTTTTTATTGCAGTTATTTACACGCTAATGATTTTTTTTTTTGAGTAATTATTGTGTAGTCAGGAAACGAAATGACGTTAGTCCTTTTATTGTAGTGAAACATTTTGTATCCTTCCTTCATTTATCTGTGAACGACGATTGATATGATAATACCAAGCTTTTTTGTCGTACATTTGGAATTTGCATAATATTGTGCCAAAAAAAAAAACCTGATTATTGCGGATCATATTTTTCATAAAATTTCAAATATTTGTCTAAAAATTTTTCGATTTTTTTGTAATTTTTTTTTGAATCTTTCGTGTTTTTTCATGCTACATTTTATTTTTTGCAAACTCACCATTCCTGATTTCTTCAGTTTCTGTCTTAACACAATTTTAGTCGATAAATGCAGATAAAAGTTACTTCATTTTCAAATATTATTCAATTTTCATTCCGAGTAACTGCTTGGCTGTTTTTCCATGACTGCAAATGAATATTAATTAGGTATATACAGGGTGCGGCATCAGTGCGAGGAAGTCGAATAACTCACTTGTCGTGAGAGATATGAAAAAACTTTATTTAGATAAAAGTTAAGCCATACATAGGACCATATTTTGAAAATATTTTCAAATATACAGGGCCACCCATATTGGCAGGCTGAACCTAACTTATCTTTTTTTAAATGGAACACCCTGTATATTTCCATATTTTTTCATTCCCCCCGATTTTTTTGTTTCTGTGATATGAGGTATTGCAATGTTATACGAGGTAATTCAAAAGATATGACCACTTTTTTATTAGTTTTCTAGTAACATCAACGCCCTGTACCATTGTATAGATTTGATATTGAGAAATCTATTTACGTTCAAACGATTTTTGATATAGTTTACTACTGTCCAAAATTATTAACATAACGCTATATTCGTTTTTTATATACAGAGTCGGTCATAAATCGGAATGATTATTTACTGGGTTTTCTTAAATGCAACACCCTGTATAACCTAAATACGAGTAAGAACACCAAAATTAGGAGCCGCAATGCGCGCAACAAGATAAACACAAAAAGGAAATATAAAATAAATTAGATGGTTAAGGTATTTGTACATTTATTTCAGGACACAAGAAAAGCTTTGCACTTCTCACTTAACATAACTTCACACTTAATTTCCATCTTTGTTGTACAACAGTTCGAAATAAAATAAAATACAACCCGTAAAATATTTGTAAAGATAGAATTCTAATAAAACCTCTGCCTACTTCCTACCCCCGCCAGGGTAAAACTATTAGGGAAGTCCCGATAACAGAACATTTATTGGCTTGTTATTGTCTTGAAATTCTATTACAACAAATATCCTAATCACGGTATTTTGGTTTTTTCCTCATTTCATTAGCATAAGCACCCCTTTGCATTATCGTCAAAATTACGTATTCCGGGAATGTCGATAATCCCTTGACGGTTACTATCTGAGACACCCCTTATTAAATAAGGTAAAATTTTAACCATTGCAAGCAACTCACCTATGCCGGTATTTTAGTATCGTAATGAAATGGTATTGTATGGCACTTATTCCCCCCCCCATTCCCTATACCCAATTGCCTTAATTTGTTAGTTATTGACGATACTTTTGGCCAAACATTTGAAACAAATATTATGTGAAAATTTATTAGTTTGGCGGTGGAAATATTTAACAATAAATAATTTTCCAAAACAACCAACAAAATAATTTAGTCTGATCTATAATTTGTTTAATATTAGGTGGATAAAAGATATGGTGTATAAAACACTTCCTACAACTAAAGAAGATATGAAGGAAACATACTGACTTTCTTTCACACAATTACCCAACGAGGGCTAAATATTCAAATAAAGTAAAAACCCCTTCAGCAAATAAAGCAGTGGGTACCAAATGTAGTGCCTTTCTAGGACCAAGATTCATTAATATTATTTCAGGCAGCTATTTTTCCAACATCTCCAATTCTGAAGCATGTTATAGGAATAAGATTAAGTCATTTTTATTAAGTAACCAGAGACAACTTATAATTTCTTTAACTAAAAAACTAAAAACAATCCAACAAAATTGTATTTCCAATAGAGTATGTATGTCATTATATAAGTATATGTGTGTATGTTTGCTTTGATATACAGGGTGTAACAAAAAGGCAGGTCATAAATCATACCACATATTCTGGGGCTGAAAATAACTCGATCCAACCCAAGTTACCCTAGTACAAATGTGTATGCGAAAAAAGTTACAACCCTTCGAAGTTACCAAATAAAAATTGATTTTTTCAAATATTTCGATAGTTGTTCGACATATTATAATGAAAGTTGACAAGTGGCTTTCTTATGATAAGAGCATCTTAAAAAAAAAATTAAGGAATTATTGCACTCCGTTAACAATTTATGGGAGTTGAGATCCCCTAAATCCTCCCCAAAATTTTTGTGTACGTTGCAATTTAATGCTTATTGTGGCACCATTATTCAAACACATTATTTTTGAAACTTTTTTGCCCCCTAGTACTTTTTACAATTATCAGTTTTCATCGAGGTACGGCCCTTTTTTCATTATGCTTCAAAAATTTCGAGTAACAAAAACTAAAGTCAATGAATTTTTTTCGAGGGTCCCACATTTTTGATTGAATCTTATTTATTTACAAATGTGTAGTTTTTATTAGATGTTCGAAATGACCCCCATTTTCTTGAATACACAGTCGGCACCATTCTACTAACGAAAACCGAATATTCTGGAAAAGCAATGGCTTCTGACGATATCTAATTGCAGCCTCAAGGATTATATTCCTCAGTTGTTGTTTGCTCGTCATTTTTACAGCATACGCCCTCGAAAAAAATTCATGTGGTATGATTTATGACCTGCCTTTTTGTTACACCCTGTATATATATTTATGTAATGTATTACCTACCATAATTGAGTATTGAGATTATCATGTTATACTCGTACATGAATAAATGAATGAGGTATGACACGGACAGCGAAAGCTTTGTGTTCCTTCTCTTTATTTGTTTGTGTCTGAATATTATGCCAATGTTTTTATTATTTATATTTCTTGTAAATTTTCTTGATACAAATAAATTATGATTATTATTTGAAATGAATTTATGAACTTGTACAGAAATGTGTTAACAAAATAAATGTGAGTAGCTCCTTTGAAGATTTTTTGCAAGTATATATCGACGTCGATGGAGGTAATTTTAAACATCTATTGTAAATTCAACGATTTTCTTGTTATTTTTGTTAGGTAACTATATTAAACGTTACTTCCCTTTTTTGTTTATTTGATAATGGGTATCAAGTTTGCGAATATTCGTAATTTGGATTTTGTATAACGATGCTTATGCTTGTGATACAATAACCATAACCTATTATTTTCATAGCCAACTAAAATACTGTGTGATTTTAGTAATATTTTATACACCAACAATCTAAAGTACTCAAGTATTTTGGTAATTCACCTAATATTAATCAATTATGGATCAGACTAGATTATTTTGCTATTTTTTTGGAAAATTATTTTTGGTTAAATATTTCCACCGCCAAACTAATGAATTTTCACCTAATATTTGTTTCAAATAATGTTTGGCCGAAATTAGCATCAATAACTCACAAATTATGGCAATTAGGTATAAGGAATGCTTGAGAAACAATAAAGTGCCATACAATACCATTTCATTACGATACTAAAATACAGGGTGTTCCATTCAAGAAAACCCAGTAAATGATCATTCCGATTTATGACCGACTCTGTATATAAAAAACGAATATCACGATATGTTAATAATTTTGGACAGTAGTAAACTATATCAAAAATCGTTTGAACGTAAATAGATTTCTTGATATAAAATCTATACAATGGTACAGGGTGTTGATGTTTCTAGGAAATTAATAAAAAAGTGCTTATATCTTTTGAATTACCTTGTATAACATTGCAATACCTCATCTCAAAGAAACTAGAAAATCGAGGGGAATAAAAAAATGTGAAAATATACAGCGTGTACGGTTAAAAAAAGATAAGCTATGTTCAGCCTGCCAATATGGGTAGCCCTGTATATTTGAAAATATTTTCAAAATATGTTCCTATGTATGGCTTAACTTTTATCAAAATAAAGTTTCTTCATATCTCTCACGACAGTGAGTTATTCGACTTCCTCGCACTAACGCCGCACCCTGTATATACCAAGTGGGTTTTCAATACCAATTTTAATGTTCAAGTATGATCAATAGACTTCAGTTTAGGATTGATAATCATACTATACTTGTAAGTTTTCCTACTTTTCTAAAAGAACCAGGGTTGTCTTCACGAATAACATCGAAATATCTGATTATAGTATTTTTGGTTTCAGACAGTGAGTTTTCGAAGATTTCGCGAGTTTATTTGAAAGCGAAATTAACATTTTACCGAAAAAACTGGCTGTGCCAGTAAATTTCTTGTCCCAAATAACCCTTCATAACGAATTTTTAGGAATTTTCATATCCAAAAATTTTTGTTACAAATCTCGAATATTCCACGATTTAAATGTTTCTTCATCAAATTCCTCAATACCTTGAATTATTAATTCAAAATCAACTCATGTGTTTGAAATTTTCGTCTTAATCGATAGGTGTTAATTAGAAGGCTCTAGATTCACAATTAGTCGAGATTGAGTATTTTGGTTTTAGAAAGTGAATTTCCGAAAATTTCATGGCACTATCTGAAGAAGAAATAATGATTTTATCAAAAACTGACTGTGCCAGTAAATTTCTAATCCCAAAAACCCCTTAACCCGCGATCGGTGTCCACGTTAGATCCTATCTAACATTTTCAAATAAACGCGCATTATTTCCAAACTGTGAGATATATCCCAAGGCCGTTATTAGTATTCCTCCCCCATTGTGTCCTAAACCACATCCCATCTTCAATTCTACTCGCACTCATTCCTCCATTTAACAGTACGACATTGTATTGGAACGCGTCTGAATGTTAGATGGAATCTAACACGACACTGAATGCGTTTGTCTGAACTGAACTATATGTTAGAAGAAATATAAGAGGAATACTAGTTACGTATGTTATTTTTAATCTGACAAGTTAATTGAAATCAGTTTAGTTTTTCAATTATTAGTAACTGTGTTCGCTAAAAAAGTCTTATGAAACTGAGCAACAACGTTTACAAGCACTTTGGGAATCTATAGAAGAAGAAGAACAATATAATGGAGAATCTCACATATCACCTCCTAGTTCGAATAGTGGAGAAGCTGAGTCTGAGCATAGTGAACATGAAACAGCCACTGAACAATCAAGCATGCTTGCTTCGTACATTCCTAAAAAGAACAAGAATGTCCTAATGTTGTCTACATTTCATGAAAATGCCGAAATCGACTTAGAGACTGGAGATCAGAAGAAACCATTAATTATCACGTTCTACAACCTCACCATAGGAGCAGTTGATGTTGTGGACCGTATAAATACTGAGTACTGTGTTACACGAGTGAGCAATCGTTGGCCGCTAACATTATTCTGTTCCTTTCTCCATATCGCAGGCATACATTCGCAAATCATTCACTTCTCTAACACAAGTGACAAAATAGCTCGAAGATTGTATTTATCTGAGCTAGCGAAGCAACTAACAAAACCCCACATTATGCGAAGATCCAGTTTGAGGAGTTTATCTGTTCCTTTGCAACAGAAAATCAAAAATGTGCTGAATAATCAGACACGAGATGCAGTACCACAGGCACATGAACAGCATGTACCTACAGCACAAGGAAATGTGAAACCAAGATGCTCTTTGTGTCCGAAGAGGAAGAACCGTTTTACAAAATACTCTTGTGATACATGCCAGAAACCCATTTGCAAGGAGCATACAATTAAAACTGTATTGATGTGCGCCAACTGTATCGAACATGAGGACTCCTGAATGTTGGTTAGAATTTAGTGAACTTTTCGAAACGTTAATAATTTTTTAAATTACTATTATGTGTTATAATTTCTCTCATTAATAAATATTCATGAATGATATCTTCGTACTTATATCATCAAGAAATAAATAAATTTCATCTGGAATCATAATTACTTCAATTTCAAGAATAATGTTATAATAAGAGTCAATGATTTGAGCAAAATTAGCACCGATAGTGGGATTTTAGAGGGCGTCACCGATCGCGGGTTAAAACGAATTTTTAACAATTTTCATGTCTAAACATTTTTGTTATAAAGTTATAAATCTCGAATATTCCACAATACCTTTAATTATTAATAATTCAAAATCTACACATGTATTTGAAATTTTTGCCTGAATCGATAGGTGTTAATTAGAAGACTCTAGATTTACAAATAGTCGAGTTTGAGTATTTTGGTTTTAGGAAGTGGATTTTCGAAAATTTTATGGCACCATGTGAGAGAGAAATAATGATTTTATCGAAAAACTGACTGTGCCATTACATTTCTTATCCCAAAATCCTCTTGAAACGAATTTTCAACAATTCTCTTGGAAAATGCAAGAATAATATACAATTCATAATAAATGTTGGAAAGAATCTCATCCAGTCAATATACACTTTATTCTAATACGATTCTCCAAATCATTGATGTTGAGTATGTTACAAACTATCGCCTTAAGGTGACCCCATAACCAGAAATCACATGGATTTATTTCTGGAGATCAAGGATGCCGGTGTGATCAATCCAACGGTTGCGATAAATTGCATCTACATATAAAAATCTGACTATAACTTGAGGTTGTTGGTCTGCTTACGTGCTTATTAAAATAAGTTATGATGGAAAATCTCAAGGTAAAATAGTTTAAAGACGTTGGATGTGGCAAGGTTACAATTGGGTTGTTAACATATTTTCTAGTTCTTGTTTCTGAGAGTTGATCCATTCCATCCAGAATATCTTGTTCTACCCTTCTTATGTCTAATAAACTTTGGTGAATATATGCAAATAAATGATGATGAGGCGTTACTCATTGCGGATATTTTTCAGCGTGAAAATGTTTATATTCTAGAAAATAACCATTTGTAAAACCGTACTCAAAATGCATATCAGTCATTTAAGCGTTTGTATAAATGTTATAAAAATCTATCCAGGACATCTACAGCTCTCACCCCCTCTTGCAAGCAATACTTGAACGATACCATAAACTTTACCATAAAGGAGTAATCGCCACACTACTTTGGGTACCCTATCAAGTCGGAGTTGTCCGCAACGAATTGGCAGACCGCACAGCAAAAGACGCAGCAATATCTAATCTTCCGGTAGAAAAAGTTCATCTGTACCAAGACTTAAAAAACTTCTTTAAAAATAGCAACTACTCATTATGACAAGAACACTGGAACAGAACCCCTTCGAAATTGCGTCAGATCCGTCAATCCGTTCTACCTACCTTCATTACCAAGAAAAGATAAAATAATGATCAGAAGATTACAAATTGGACATACCAACATCACACATTGCCATCTAATGACTTCAGAGCGTCCTCCTTTATGCCATCATTGCAACACCATTGTCTTTGTCGAACATATTACCACAGATTGCCAACAACATTCAGAAAAGCGTGTAAAAAGAAGACTATTAGAACTTTTAAACATCCTACCAGAAATTCCAAATACACAATGCTCTAAACTACTTAAAACACATTAATTTCAGACCCAAAATGTAATCAGCTATAGATAAGTCAACAATGTAACTATTCATTTTATCTAAAAATTGACTCTACTCTGTAATATTTACACTGAAATTGTGTCAATGGCCTCTGAAGCTGAGACACATTAATTTAAATTAAAAAAATATATTGAGCAATGAAAACATCCTTTTTATGTAACACCAACAAGAGCGTCGAAGAAAAACATAAATTCGAAATATTTCCTGCACGAAATAATAAGTAAATCTGTTTCATTGTCAGTGTGTATTTTTGTAAACAGTGATCGAATAATAGGTAGTGAATTAGCGAATGGACACATATACAAAAACAAGCACAGTCTCGCAATTACACATATGCACAAACGGGGAATCAGAAAGCGTTAGGCGCCGTTGCGCATTCTGCATATCCGCTGTTGCCGCCGCTATTGTGGGGGTGCTGCCACCCCCTGTGGTGGGTAAATGTCCAGCTTGCCCTCATTAGCGTGTAAAACTCGGGTTAGGTACAGTTTTATCATGCGTTCCACACTAAATCCCCTATCGGTTCTCTATGACTCTCCAGGAACGCAGAACTTAAAACCTTTATACAGGGGTTATTGAATGCAACCCATTTCATACATTGAGAAAGGATATCGACCTTTTCTATAATGAAGAGTATACAATGTGAATGGAAAACTTGGTGCAGATTTAATAAACGATTTTTAAAAATTCATATTTTATCAATAATGTTTGAATACGGTTAATAATCGTTATTCATTATACAGGGGAAGTAATTATAAGATTTTAGCTCAAGGTTGTATTGTCTCCTTCCGCTTCGCGTAGAGTGTTCAAATATAATATTTGTTATTTTGAATGGTATAATGTTAAAAATTGTTTTCCTTTTCCAAGTTTACTATGATTATATCGGATTTATAGACCGGTAGCCCCTGACACAACATGTAGGCTTCATTATTTCGAATGGAAGCCATTTTTACCGTCAAGTTTCATGTGAAACATATGTAGGATAAGGCTATTCCCCAAGACCCATGTATGTATGTATGTATGTACCTATGTAAATATGATGGGGTGACATTAACTGATACCCAATGGATCTATTTTGTCCCTTTACTTCTACTTAGTTTGAGCTTTTTTAAGTGCCAGTTCAGGAGGCAATATCCCGTTGGGATCACTATTGTCTTTGACTTATGCGTTCATTTGATCTCAACGGGTTGTAGTCACCCGCCAGTGGGCACACTTTCTTATGGCGTGAATTTTCGCTTGAAAGATACTTTGGGTTTTTCCCAAGCTTTCAGAGTGTTTGGTTCCTGGTCCGTTCTTTTAAGCCGTTTGTGTACTATTGAATCGCATTCTTTCCAAGTCTGATAATGGTATTTGGATTCCGTAACGAATTTCTTTGAAAAGTTGTACCTTTTCACCATACGTTCTTGTGGCATGTCCCAGGTTCTTTGATTTCTAAGAAGGAAGGAAATGTTTTTTTTTAATAATTCCCTCTCTACTTACTCTGCATCTCGTTCTTTCTGCAACACTCTCCACCACTATATGTAGTGGTGTGAGGTTGAGAATCACTTCCATGGCTGCCGTTGGGCATGTTCTCATTGCTCCTGTTATGGAGTAAGCAGTGATGGATTTAGGCCCATGGCTGTGAGGCCCGGGCCTAGGGCGGCATTTTAAAAATTGTTTTAGATTGGTTTTTTTGATTAAAATTTATATAGAATAGATTATTCATAAACCAATGCCCATTATTCAAATTTAGTAAAATCACGTGGAATTGAATCTGTAACAGAAGCTATTCTCTACTTTGCAAGTACTAATCACTTGTCAAATCGTTGGGAATTCTCGGTGCAGCGTACAAATTTGAGTAACGTTTCTTTTTCAAACTCGTTGGTCTGCGCGATATGATGCATGTTACGAGTTAGAAAAAGAGTGGTCTGCAATAATTGATGCACTGGAATCCATTGCCGAGAGCATACATAATAAACCGACTACGCCATCTGAAGCTACAGGATTGCAGCGAAAATTACAGCATTTAGAAACAGCAACTCTAGTAATTGTTTGGAATGCAATTTTAGATAGTGTTTATACTGCTAGTAAGATGCTTCCACTAAAAGGGCGGCGTATCAAACCGGGCCTAGGGCGGCAGGAAGTCTATCCGCTACTGGCAGTAAGTAAGGCTAGTCTTTGAATTTTGGAGAGGTTTTCTCTAGTCGTCCATAGACTAGTTCTGCTACTCCCCGCAATGGCTCCAAAAGTAATGATTGGTCTCACTATGGCAGTATACATTCAGCTGATCGGTCGTTATACCCAGTGGAGAGCGTTGCCCTTTAACCAAGGATCGTGTCCATTTACGCGATTTCTTTCCAAATTTTGAACGAATACACAATTTCTGGGCATCGATTTCCAAAAATACAATGCAATACAATATTTTATGAGACCCACTTACACGACGTGGACATCATCTTTTTAATCACTTCTGTCAGTGTGAGATTTTGATAGGAAGCGTACCGATCGCGGCTCACAGTCGAGAGAGAAATGTCAACTCACCGCTGACGGAAATAAAATAGAAATTAAAACGCAAATGTTCGAAATCCGAACACCCAGATATTTTGAAAATTTTAAAAAAAGAAGATACGAATGTTGGTGCGGTTCTCTTATATTTAAAATATTGTAATTTGGTAATCCGTTTTTTAACAAGGAAAAGGTACATATTCTGATTTTTTATATTAATTTCTAGTAACTCGCTGATTCATCTCTTCATATAAATCTTCAAGAAGACTTAGATTCGATCTCTAAGTGGTGCTCAAACTGGATGTTGCCTCTTAATATAGATAAGTGTGTAGCTCTTTACATGGGCAAAAACAATCCACGACATAAATACTTTTTAAACGGTCATACCTTAAATGAAGTGAATTCTTATAAAGATCTCGGTGTTACAATTACTACGTATTTGAGCTGGTCCGAACATGTTGTAAGTATTACCAACAAAGCAAAAAGTAAGCTGTACCTCATTATCAAGTCTTTCGGAAGGATGTCGTTGAGTAATTCAACTAGTTTATATAAAACTTATATTCGCCCAATTATGGAGTATTGTGGAACTGTGTGGTGACCGGAACTAGTGCGGGATAAAGATCTTGAAAAAGTTCAGCGTCGATCAACCAAACTATCATTCGGGCGTACAAGACCTAGTTATACAAAAAGACTAAATATAATGGATTTACCGACCTTTGAACAACGTCGTCTTCGTGGGGACATGATAATCACCTTTCGCATTTTAAGAAGTATATTTCATGTGGACACTGATAATCGGCTTTGAGGGCACAAATGGAAATTGAAAAAAGAAATATTTACTTGTCGGACAAGGCAATATTTTTTGTGTAATCGTGTTTTTTCAGCATGGAACCATCTACCTGAGGATATTGTAACGGCACCGTCTAATATTTTAAGAACAGACTGGACGCTTTTCTGTTTTCTTATTAAATTCTTTCCTTGCAATTTTCAATTTAATAATTACTTTAATTTTTGTAATATTTGCATTGTATAATTCAGGGCTTATGGATCTTAGGGTCCCTGCCCGTACCTTATTGTAATATTAATAATAATAATAATCTACTATCGAACCATTGTTTGAATAGAACTAGGTCATCTTCAGCGAAGTTTTTATCTGAAGTTCATTAATTTACTCCATAAAAAATAACGGTGTCGTCAGTAGATTTATGTAGGTACATAACCTCTTATTTTTAACTTCAAAAGATTAATCACATAAATCCTAAACAAAAAAGAATCAAGCACTGTTTCCTGGGAAAACCCGTTTTAATAAGTAGCTCTCCACTTTTTACACCGTTAAACTCTACAGTGATTTCTTCCGTGGAGATAAAACTAGTAAATCTTCAAAACTCTTCCAGTGACTCTAATAATTTTTCATGACTTACTGAAAGCTTCATTCAAGTTTAACTATTTTGAGAATACACATAAAGTAGATCTACTAGCATTTTATGCTTGATATGTTTTTAATATTAGTGTAGAAATGTTTTAAAGTTTTAAAGCCGAATGCATGTGAGATTTGAATTGAATTTTTTTGTATACGAGTCATATCTCCTTTTTAGAATATTTTCAAAACTGTTCGTCAAGTTACTAATAAATGATATTGGTTTGTAGTGGTTTACATCTGTTCTGTCACCATTATTGACAAAAGGTTTGACTGTAGCACATTTGAAGGTATTTAGGCACCTACTGGTTTGAAATATTTCATTCTTTAGAAACGTGGGAGGCTTACAAATGTAGCATGCTATTTTTTCTTTTATGAGTTTTGCCTTTATTCCATCATTGCCGGGTGTTTTACTATTTTTTAGTTCATAAATTTATCAGAACGATCATGCGGTATGACAGTTTTCTTCTACATAGTTTGGTTTTTTAATATTTGTTGGTAGTTTCTGCCCTATTTCAGTAAAAAACGAATTGAATGAAGTCACTGTTTCTTTTTCAACTGTAATCGTGGCATAATCATAATTTTTAATTCCTTTCATTTAATCTTGTTTTTGTTGATAGTTATTAGAGTTCTAACTACACTCCATAAGTTCCTTGGATTTGCCTAATTACCATATATTTGTTTTTTGAAAAAGTCTGTTTCAGTTTTTTTCATCAATTGTTCAAGATTCTTTTTATCTATGCCAAATTCAAGCCTAAGTAGACCTAATACATTTAGATCGCTGTGATTGAATTTGAATAACTTTTAATGATTTATATTTTAATACAAATCTTAAAACAACTTTCAGTAAATTTGTGAAAACTTTGCAAAATATTTGGTAACATCCTTGACTACTAAATTCTTCTTATCTCTGTGGCAATCCTATCTTCCAATTCCTGAATATTGGCAGGTTTTGTTTTATAAAAGATGCTTCTTAAGTGACCTCACAGGAAATAGTATAAAGGATCCATGTCGGGCTGAGCTATTCAAGTTTATCCCAATGAAAAAGGGACCAATTATTTTGTTGCCTATTATTCCAGCCCACATATTTAAATTTTGTGGAGAGTGGGTATAATATTCACGCATCTCAGGATTGTTACGTCGCCAGTATCAACAATTTTGTCTATTTACGTTTCTAATAAAAAAGAAGTGGCCCTATCACAAAACCTAACATTGCTTGAAACATTTGGATTGTCTGATTGTTTCATTATTATGTCTCCAGACTGTTCTATCGAAATCATCATCTGCCAACTCTTGAACTAATGTCATGTTGTATGGATGCAATTTCCATTTTGGTTCCCTGGATATTTGTCTAGTACTCAAGTGTGGATCGTCTTCTAACAGGAAGCAAACATCTGAACATTTGTTATCAGTTGATGCTTCGCCCTGATTTGGATTGACATTTCACTGAACCAGTTTCTCTTAACTTTTTTGCAACTTAACTGACAGTAGACTTTGTTTGGGCATTTAGGTTAGAATATAAATTATTATAGTTATTTATACTATAAGGTATGAAACTAACATTTACCCAAATGACAACGAAGGATGGCAAAAAAGTTCGAGACTAGTGAATATACTTACATCCCGAGAAGTATATAAGATTTTTTCTCCTCCCCGCAGTTTTATTAATTTAATTCGATACTTATCGCATTAAATTATGAACAGCTTTGATCGGTTTCTATAGCGTCATGAGAATTGTTATTTTATCAACAAGGTCAAGCTGACAGTTTATTATCAAAAATTTAAAGAACTTGAAACTATTGATTTGTATAACAGCCAAATGGATATAGAAGAATCAGCAAATATTCCTTGTCTGTCGCTTCTGCCAGAAAAATAAAAAAAGTGGTATGAAGCAACGTATCAATACTTCAAGAAATGGTGTCAAACAAAGATTGCTACTGTAGTTCCAGAAACAGTGCGTTGTTGGCGTTTTTTCACGGAAAATTTTCTGGAGTGAAATCTCTATCAAGCTTATGGTATAAATATTCCATGCTGAAGGCACCCTTTCCATAGAGGAAAACATAGTAGGTACCCTAATGATGTTCGGAAAAGAGCTAGAAATATCCAAAGAAGTTAAATATCTGGGAGTGACCCTAGATTCCAAACTGAATTGGAAAAAATTACTACTAGGGCGACTAGGCTTTTCTGGCAATGCAGAAGACTTATGGGCAAAACCTGGGGAATAGGACCTGAGGTGGTTCACTGGCTTTATAGAACTGTAATAAGGCCTACGATCACCTATGGATCAATAGTCTGTTGGAGGAGGACAGAAGTGACCTCTGCAGTGAATACATTAACTGCAATTCAAAGACAAGCCCTCCTTGGTATTACCGGGGCAATGAACAGCACGGGGACGGCATCTATGAAGGCCCTCATTGGACCCCTCCTTGAGTGGTTTTGCTTGTGCGTCTAGATGTAACAGTCAGCACTTCGCAGTTCAGTTCGTGAAATCATCATGGAGTGTGTGTTAGCCCATCTATTTGAAGAAGAAGATGATGAAGCGATCATTTCGTTGTTAATTCAAAGAAAACCCCATCATAACATGTACAAGCACAGAAATGCAGAAGGAACATTCAACAATTTAATTTCAAGGTATCTTGTAGATAATGAAACCAAATTTCACGCCTATTTTCACCTAACCAGAAATCAATTTGATTTTGTGTTAACTTCTATGAAGGCAGATGTTAAAAAGGCACCAACTCACTGGGTTAATAACATCTCGTCATCCTAGCTCCATTTTTCACCACTCATTTTGACTGGTCTTCGAAGCAGTCGTTTCGTTTTGACGTTGCATTTAGACGCAGGCGCTAGATATTGACGCACTTGTAAAACCACAAGCACGTGGTACCATATGAGCAGTCCCTGCGATGAACGCATGCAGCGGCTGCAAGCGTCGTACGCATACATTCATCATACGTGCGAAACCAGGCCTTTAGCCTTGGCTACGACTGTGTGTGAAAACATCAGAAGAGGATACACTGGACAAAAGATAAAAATATTCACTGACATCCAGGCTCTGCTTAAAGCTATCAGCAACCCAACAACTAGGTCTAGGCTGGTAAAAAACTGTAAATAATCCCTCAACAGGCTGGCAAGAGACAACAAAGTGTCTCTAATATGGGTGCCGGCATATGAGGGGATTGCAGGTAGTGAAATGGTTGGCCAGTTAGCTAAAGAAGGCTCTAAACGAGACTTCATAGGTCCGGAACCGTTTTGTGGAATCACAAAAGATTGCATAAGGGGGGAAATCGGGAACTGGCTAGATAGGGAACACCAACTAAAATGGAGGTTGACACACAGGCACCTCCATACAAAGAGTTTACTGAACAAGGTAGACAAGGAACTCTCAACCAGGCTATTGTCAGTCAGTTACCGACCTGGTGACTGGACACTGCACCCTGAGGAGACATCTGCACAAAATGGGCAAAGTTAGTGACCCTTTGTGCGGGAAATGTGATCGTCATGATGAAACACCTACTCTGCTTCTGCGAGAACTTACATGGACTCAGACGGAAGCACTTTGGAGAGGAAATAATACAACCATTACAACTACTGAAAATCCCTCCAGTCAAACTAGTGGCCTACATGGAAGACACAAAGCTTCTGGAATGAAAGAAGATAATAGGAGAAATGGTACAAAAGTTCAGTTCAAGTGCCTGGGCTGATGAGCACAACCCAACCGAATGAATGAGTTACCCTAAACTTCGATCATTTTTAAAAAGAAGAAATGACGGATATAAACTAAAAAAATCCAATGTGTTTGGCAGGGTGGATGTAAATAGATTCCTGTTTAAAGTTACCGATGATATTTATTCAATGATGAAGGTTATATTGATAATGGGAATTCTAGTGAACTCTGTACAATGAAAATGGACAATGTTGAGTTAAGTCATGAAGTCATAATTTTTACTATTCCTGATTCCAAAAATGGATTGGCACGTAAATTTATAGTGACTAGAAGTGACCATGAGACGATTTGCTATTTCGAAATAGTTCGAAATTACATTCTTATAAGATCACACATGACGAATTTTAAACCTCGCTTCTTCATGCGATATTAAAATTGGAATGTGCTTAAATCAGGCTGTCGGGAGAAACTCGATTTTTTAAATCCCAGGTCAAACTGCTAAATTTCCGAACTTTGAGAAACTGATAAGAAACGAGAAAACATGTGGCTAAACCCGTCGACTTCTTCTTGGTAATTGTTACTTACGTCCTTCAAAACAGTGTCAAAATGCGTTATTTACAATATAGGAGGAGAAAAATGTAATATTTTAACTGCGGTGGTAATAATGTGAAATCCGAAACTATGGCATTTAGGTATAGGAAAAATCACTCGTAAAATATTCAGTATTTCTTAAGTATTTTGGAAGGAGTAAAATATACAGGGTGATCTACTTGAAATGACAAATTTCATCATTATTTCGGAGAAGAGATCTGACAACACGACGATAATATCGGCTGTATCATAAAACCCTTGCACAGTAAAATTTATAGAGATCCTTTTCCGAGATAATTGAGGCGTTCTTTACTTGAAACTCACTCTGTATGAATATAAAAAATATGCCTTAATGCATTTTGGTGTATCAAATGTATTTTTGTACCGCTAAAACCAACAAGCTACACTGTGAATGCGAACATACATCAATATAAGCACGAAATATCGACAACTAGTTCAAAAATAAAATAAAACCATTAAACCAGCAGAAAATCAGACTAACCAGTCTCACTGCAAAAATATCCAGTGTTTTAGTGTGCATTCATTATTAACCAGACATGCAATTCCACTAAAAACATCGATAACGACCACCAACTAAAAACAAAAAAAAGCGAAAAAAAGCAAACAGAAAACAAAAGCATGTTCATTTGTAACAAAAGGGTCAATGCAGATACAACGGTTAGGCTTTGGCTTTGGGGTGGACCAAACAATTGATAACTAGATTATGCGTTTTTCTGCGCTTCGCGATGATTTAACCAACTCGTTTTTTGTTTTAGTTTAGTTTGTAGGTTTGGTTTTTAAGACGAAAAAATAGTATTTGAAGCTGAATCATCCTGCGATTTCCGCAACGGCAGCCAAATGTACGAAATTTCAAATCACAGCTTAGAAGTGGACAATAACATCTTCATAAATAAATATTTATTCAAATTAATAAATTTATTTGGTATTTTTTAATTCTGTAGATATACTGATTTTAAAAACGATTCTTATCAAATATTATTATTATTATTATTATTATTACATAGAAATAAGGGCACCTATTAAAATGATAACCAAAAACGCAATAAGAAGCTTCAGTGTTTCAAAATATTAATATTAGATTTTCAATGATTTTAACTTTTCTAAAAGTAAAAATTCATACACAACCCAGACGAACCCAGACTAATGATCATGGGTAACGCAAGTTACCATTCATTGGTGGAACGAATTCCATGTTCTAGTTGGTCTGGAACAAAATTACTAGATTTAGACGAGTCTGAAAATATCGATATCCAAGAGATACTTATGAAGTACCAAATATGGGAAATTATATAAACAAAATTGCCAAAAGAAGAGTATTATTTGGATTAGAGAAACACAAAGTTTTACGTCAACCGCCATATCGTTGCCAGTACAGCGGTATTTAAATGGTTTGGTCGGAGAGTGAAAGAGTCTACGATTAAGACATTATTGAAACCAATAGTAAAACGGATTTGGAATGAAAATAATCTGGAGTTATTTTGATAAAATTTCGGCAAATATGTCCCGAACTACGTATTATTTATCTTTTAGTGGTGATATCAAGTACCAGTACAATGAAAAAATTCGTAATATGATCAATATCGACAAATTCTTTATCGTGACCAGTACATTTGTTGTTGTGATTTACTGAGGGACACTCGTCTTGAAGCACTAATCCAAGCGTCACGACGTGGTTTAAATGGAGCATTTAAATGGTCCCATCGCTTCATTAAAACAATCGGAAATCGAGAAGAAGATACCTTATCTCTTTCTCCTCATCTTTCACATTTAACAACACTACCAAACGATGGCAATTTATATACTTTGAAAAACGGACTATTTTCCATATTTTCTACTTTCAGAGCTCAAAACTCTAAAACCTCTTGATATCTATATATAATGGCTTGACACCCCATGTGGGGTTGCGCCGCGTATGCTTTCTAGATCCGGTTAATTGGAGTGGATCAGTCCAAATTGTACGTTTAAATTCTTTCACTTATGTTCCTCCATAATTTACTATTTTTTTCTTTCCAGCCTGCTACTCCCTCTCTATTTAGGTCCACCTCTACCTCATTTTGCCACTTTGGCCGCATCTTCTTCTTCCTCCTGGGTTCCACTGCGAGATATTGTTTGTTACTGAGTAAGATACTTCTCTCCACTTAACTCGTTGTACTTTTATGCTTTTACAATGTCTTGACGTTTTTGTTCGTCTAAAATTTCACAGTTCGTTCTGATTTTATATTTATTCTCTTCCATTTTTACAGGCCTAATATTGTTCTCATGATCTTCCTCTCAGTTATTCTCAATTTTTCCTATTCCTTTTTTGTGAACGTCATTGTTTCTGCTGAGAACATCATTATTGGCCTTATTATCGTTTCATATATATTTAATTTTTTTTGTTTTGTTAACATTTTGCCTTTAAGTAGTTTCTTATTAGCGTGGTAGGCTCTATTTGTAGCAATAATTATCTTTTCTTCAATTTCAGTGCTTCTATTTTCTGTGTTGTTAATAATGACCCTTAAATATTCATATTTTTTTAATTGCTTCAAATTTTTCTTTTTTATTTTTGGCTAAGGTATCCTAGACTCATTAGCTTTGTTTTACTTCCATAAATTTTCAGTCAAAAAACTCTGGTACTTCAAAAACTAAAACAATTAATCGTGCTGCGATCTTATGTTGCTCACACTGTATCCGTTATAAATATTTTTGTTTGCCATTTCACTCATCCATTCAATGGCTGTCATCCATCAGTAAGAGTTTTAAATAAACTTTTAATCTTCTTATTGACGGATGGATCCATTTACGCTCGAAAATCAGAAAATTTTACACTCTAGAGGTGTGGCGGTTATTAATAAGAGACATTTTATTGATCACACAAATAATGTTTAATCAATCTTTTGGTTATTGCCGAATATACTCGTAGCTACAACTATGCAGTTTAATCATTGTACACTAGTCAACAATACATTGTCTGTGATGTTTGCTTTAATTAATTAAATGAGTTTTTAATTGATTGTTACATTTGAAAAAGTATTCAAAGTTATATGATTAGGATTCTTATGAATTGAGGTAGACGATGCCACATCTGTTGTTGTTAACTGATGTCAGTTATTTTTTTTTCTTGATTTTTGCTACTGATAAATCAACATATTATCCTTTCGCAACGCTACTAGATTCCCAGCCTCTATACTTTTTTAAATCAATTAAATCATCTCCTGCATGAACTAACATAGCGTTGCAGAAATTCTATGCAAATAATGCAGAGTATACTTTAGAGGATCAAAATTAATATAGTTTTAATATTAAGCTATTTGCTTGGGATATCCACTAAATTCATTCATTTCCACTGTTACTGCCCTTGAACTTAACTGTTTCCAGTAATAACCAAAGGACCTTGGTAATTTTTATAACCTATAAGCAACAAGCTTGAGAAAATTAATAAAAAAATTTCAAGCATTTATCAATATAATGGGATGACATTCACTAAGACCTAAAATATTCATTGTGCCCCCTACTTAGAAGAGGGAATCTTAAAAGAAAACCACCCCTTCGCTTCTTAGAAATCAGACAACCTGGGACATGTCACAAGATGGTATGATGAAAAAGTATAACTTTTCAAAGAAATTCGTTAAGTAATTAAGCAACAAGAAGGAATGGGACCCAAATACCATTACCAGACTTGGAAAAAGTGCCATTCAATGGTACACAGACGGCTCAAAAGCAATAGAAGGAACTGGGATAGGAGTGTACGGGCCAGAAACCAAACACTCTGAAAGCTTGTGAAAAACCACAAGTATCTTTTAAGCGGAAATTCACGCAATAAGAAAGTGTGCCCAGTTCAATATTGACAAAGGATATAGAAGGCAAAGAATTATCATAATGTCTGATAGTCAAGCAGCCATTAAAGCGCTGAGTTCTTGTGTAATCAGTTCCAAAATGGTGTGGGAATGCCTAGGCAAACTTAATGAACTAGGCGAGAACAATATAGTCACCTTACTGTTGATTCCAGGACACACTGGAATAGATGGAAACGAAATAGCAGATAAACTAGCGAAGAGGGGGACTGAAATACCATTGGAAAGATCTAAGGTAATCTAAGATTCTTCTGGGTGACTACAACCAGTTGAGATCAAATGAATGCATAAGTCAAAGTAAAACTGCACTAAGAGTTTTAACAGGAATTCTAACGGGACATTGTCACCTGAATCGACATCTTAAAAAGTTCAAAATAGTGGAGGAAGAAGATTGTAGATTTTGTGGAATGCAAGAAGTAACCTCCATCCACATACTTTCGAACTGCACAGCAATTCAGAATCCTAGGGCACAGCACCTGGGAGACTACTGGATAGAAGAGGGACAGTTACCTAAGTTGAGGCCTGCAGATATCCTAAAATTCCTCCGGGAAATAGGACTAAAGGAGCTACTAGTCTCTGAGGCTCTCCTCAGAAACTAAGTAGAAGTGAGGGAACACAATAGATCTTCTAGGTCTCAGTGAATGGTACCCCAAAATAAATACATACAATTTTTTCTCAAGTAATATCTCACGTAACAATTGTTCGTATAGTGCCCTTTTCTGATTTCTGACTCATTCAAACTGAACTTGTCAATGGTTATTTCTGGTTCTAAATTTGCAGCTAATACTAAGTTTTGCTTGATTGAGATTATCACAAGCCAACTCACTTTCATTGGTACATGAATCTGTGAATAGGAACAAGAACATAACAAACAGTAAAGCGGGATTTATAGTTTGACGTACTGTAAACGTAGACGCACTGTGAAAAGATCAGCTATCAGAATTTACGTACCTTGTTTAAAAAGGAACGTAAGTGCATGACGTAACGTAAGGGGAATGGACTGGAACGGAAGAGTTTCATCTTTTTACAGTGCGTTCTTACGTCCGGCCAATCAAAGGAAATAATTTTGTGTGATGTCAGCGTGGCTATCAGCTGTCATTTAATGTTGTGTTTTTGAATGTATAATACAAAATTTAAAACTCAAAACAACATAGGACACAGGCTGTAGATGATTTGTATAATTTCTAGGTTAGTTTGAATGTCGCGAGTACGTTACCTCTGCCCATTCGCAAAATTTCCGTTCCGTTTATTTATAACTGCAACAATTTTCCTATACCGTTCGTTACGTATCCAGTGCGTCTACGTGTGGTATACGTTTACAGTCCGTCAATCTATAAATCCCGCTTTAGATATTATAAATTCACTTACATTACCAGAATCGGAATGAAATTGTGCAGTAACACCGATACCAATTATAGCTAATATGCGAGAACTGATAGCACCCAATACTCCACAACCTGTTTTATACAAACTTTGTTTGTGCTCAGCATATCATTTTTGTGTGCACAAATAACTTCAAATGTTTTTTTCCATTCTATGTTTTTTCTATCACTATCAGCGGTGCCGGTTTGTTTCACATGCTGAAATAAATTTAATTATCTGAAAGTTAAATACCTACATTAAAAATAAAATAATATGATGAACTTACCTGTAGCCTGTTCAACCTCTTCCACTAAACTTATTTGCTGTGAAATTATTACATCGTTTTTCATCCATGATCGGAAGTTAAAAAAAAATTAATATACAGGGTGTCCCACGACGAGTTAAAACTATCTGTATATGGCAGAATACTTATAGTAAAATCATGAAAATGTCTACGTTTCGGTTTTCGGATACGATCTTTTTAACTAAAATAATTTCAAAGATGGTTCTATCGGAAGTCGACTGTAACTTTGTTATTTTAATTGGAACACGCTGTATATTAATACATTTTTAAAATCTACGGTGAATGTTAGGATACTTTTGTCTGAAAACTTTTTTCGAAAAATGCGTACTTTTTGAATTATTAATTTTTTTTGTAAAAAATTTGACCGTTGCAGATCCTTATAAATTATTTTTTTAAGGGGATACCCTTGAAGATATGAAAATGGTTTCTGTTCGGTTGCTTTATGCAAGGTCAGACGTATTTGAATCTATGTTGAAAAATTTTTCATTTTATACAGGGTGTGTATAAAAAGTTTTCAAAGTTTAACTTCATAAATATCAAATTTCTATATTTTTTTAAATATAAATACCCGGTTTTTTCTATTTTAATGCGTTCAGGGGGGAAAAATGAGGCAAATTCATGTATACTTCCCTATACCTAAACCTGAATGCATTAAAATAGAAAAAACCGGATGGTTCTATTTAAAAAAATAAAGAAATTTGATATTCATGAAGTTAAAATTTGAACACTTTTTATACACACCCTGTATAAAATGAAAAATTTTTCAACATAGATTCGAATACGTTTTGACCTTGCTTGAGGCAACCGAAGAGAAACCATTTTCATATCTTTGAGGGTATCCTCTTAAAAAAATAATTTATAAGGGTCTGCAACGGTTAAATTTTTTACAAAAAAAATTAATAACTCAAAAAGTATGCATTTTTCGAAAAAAGTTTTTAAGCAAAATTTTTCGAAGATTTTGAAAAGGTTTTAATATACCGGGTGTTCCATTTAAAATAACAAAGTTACAGTCGACTTACGGTAGAGCCGGAAGTCGGCCATCTTTGAAAATATTTTATTTAAAAAGATCGTAGGTATCCGAAAACCCGAACGTAGAAATTTTCATGATTTTACTATAAGTATTTTGCCATATACAGATAGTTTTAACTCGTCGTGGGACACCCTGTATAATACAATGCTACTTGCTAACAGATCATTCCAGGATGTCGTCACTGACAGATTAGCCAAACTGTGCTGGAGGACTCCTGTCATATTCCATTCAGTTTTCATTGTTTACTGGAAAACCACGGATGATAGTTGGACTTTTAATTAGTAAAAAGTTCTTAAGATTATCTAAAATGCCATCGTTTTATAGTTTTGTTAAGTGTGGAATATGGGGAGCAAGAGATATATTTTTTTCGATTTTCGGCTGCTTTAACCAATCGAGGTGACTATTTAATTGATCTCTTTGTGCACCTGAATCTGCTGCTCTCGACATTCGATGGAATCGTATAACTCAACTGTTTATTTGATTTTTCCGTCGTCTGATATTTTAATTATTATTTAATTGAGTTCAGAGACAGAAAATTTTTATTTGAATGACATATGTATTATTCGTTTTGTTAATTTTGTTGGGAAATTAAACCACAATATTTTTTACATTTCTATTTCAACGTATAAGATACTTAGGGCACATAGAGAGACTTGCAAATAGCAGAGCAACAAAAGAAGTACTTAGAAGAGGAACTGGAAGTAAAAGAAAGAGAGGAAGACCAAAAAAAAAGTGGATAGAAGCAGTAGAAAAGGACCTAGAACTGTTGAACATACGCAGATGGGAAGAGGTGGCAAAACATAAAAGAGAATGGAGGAAAATAGCCAATCAAGCCTTAGGCCTTCATGGCCTGTAGAGCTGTTATATATATATATATATTTCAACGTTTCGGTAGCGTTCCAAATTTCTGGTCCCTAAAAAACTTAATTATTCTTGATAACGGTAGCTGGAGCGTTAACAAAACGTTGAAAGCAAAATATAAACAATATTGTGGTTCAATCTCCCAACAAAATTAACAAAAAGAGTAATTAATATACCATAAGGCACATACAGAAGATACAAATGTATATTACATCGACTTTACAATGTCTGTCTGACAACCAACTGACTTACAGCACGTGCCAAAATACACAAGCATGGAGACTATACACTGTGTCCGTAAAGTATGGAACAAAATTCATTTTCAGCTAAACAGACCATTTTAAGAAATAATCCTGAAACACGTCGATTTTTGATTTTAATTTACCGTATTTTAAAATAATAATCTAATATTACAGGGTGAATTACTTTCGAGTAATGACGTCACCGTCATTTTTTTTAAATAAAACACCCCCAATTTGTCTCAATTTTCGGATTACTTTAGCTGAGCTGATTCCAAAAATGTATCACATGTTTATTCCAATTGGTACAGGGTGGACAAAAATACAATAGTTTTGTGTGTGCTCATAAAGTAACGCGTAACATTCTTTATTAGTTAAATTAACAATATTATCGAAAATACTTATTGTCTAGCGGCAATTGGTTTAAATGTAACACCCTGTAGTTTGTTACATTTTTAGATTAATAAAAATGAGCTGTTTTTAAACACGTTTGGTACTTGTGGTCTAGCAGACAGAATATGAAAAAAATTATTTCTTATCACTTTAAAAAAAACATAGTCGTCCAGTTTTTTGTGAAATGTCATTATTTGTTTAGTTATTTATTGATGTTCAGTGACAGTTTAGTACTACAATATTTTTGGCATTCGTGAATGTTTCAATTATTGCTTAGATTTAATTTGAAGTAGAAATGGAGTTAATTGTGGAACAAAAAATTGAAATACTTATGATGATTGGGAATGGAAACAGATCGCGAACTCAGATGGAAGTGTGCAATTTGTTTAATGATAAATATCTAGAAAGACCTATAACGAGTTCAACAGTCAGTAAGATTGAAAATAAATTTCGAGAAACTGGTACTGTTGAAAATGCACGCAAATCAAGTCGTCCCTCTGCAAATTCTGATACAGCATTAGATGTTTTACTTAGTTTTGAAGAAGACGCGCACGCTTCTGTGCCTAAAGTTAGTCGCGATATCGGTGTTAGCAAAACAACGGTACAAAAACTATTAGAGCTTAAAAAATGGCATCCTTATAAAATTAAACTTGTGCTGGAATTAAACGAAGATCCAATCCAATCCAATTTTGCGAAAAAATGATGGATAAATGTCACCGAGGCCCTCTCTTGATACAAAACATTATTTTTTCTGATTCAGAATTGTAGATACTGGGCAAAAGAAAACCCCCAGTGGATGCGTGAGCATTATACACAATACCCGCAAAAGGTAAATGTATGGGCTGGAATTGTAACAAATCGAATCATGGGACCCTACTTCATCGAAGGTAATTTAAACGGGGCAACGTACCTTGAGATTTTAAGGGGGTATCTCGTACCTACTTTACGTAATTTGTTTTCCAGCAGACGTAATCTTGGAGGTTTTGATGAAAGTTTATGGTTTCAACAGGATGGTGCACCTCAACATTTTGCTGTAGATGTTAGAAGGTACCTAGAAGAAATTTTTCCGAACAGGTGGATTGGTAGACGTGGACCTATTGAATGGCCAGCGAGGTCACCAGATTTCAATCGTTTGGATTATTTTATGTGGAGCCATCTAAAGAATGTTGTGTATCCAACCAAACCAGCAAATATTCAAAAATTAAAAGAGAGAATTCGGACAGCAATAAACAATATTTTTCAAGACACAATAAACAAGGTTCGACAAGAATTTGTACACTGTTAGGGTTACTATCAAATACAGCAAGGGCTGCAGTTTGAACATTTATAAAGTCATGTATCTCATCATATTCTGCCCGCTAGACAATAAGTATTTTTTATAATATTGTTAATTTAACTAATAAAGAATGTTACGCGTTACTTTATGAGCACACACAAATCTATTGTATTTTTGTCCACCCTGTACCAATTGGAATCAACATGTGAATTTTCTAAATTGGTCATATAATAAATACAGCAAGGGCTGCAGTTTGAACAGTCATGAAGTCATGTATTTCATCATATTCTGTCCGCTAGACAATAAGTGTTTTTGATAATATTGTTAATTTAACTAATAAAGAAGTAATTCACCCTGTATATTGGAATATTATTTTAAATTGAAATCAAAAATCGTTGTGTTTCAGGATTATTTCTTAAAATGGCCTGTTTAGCTAAAAATGAATTTGTTCTATACTTTACGGACACAGTGTATAAAGAGAACTAGCTCATACAGAGGAATTGGTAAAACCTGACCTCAAAATCGACTATCTGAGCTGTTTGTTTTTTCACGGCTACGCTGCGCATTGCAAATACCGGACCATCCAAATAAGTAACCTTAGTTTTTATTAATGACAGTAGTCAAATTGTAAACATTACTTATGACCTAATAATAAGAACTCAAAGAAGGAACTAGAAAGATTAAAATTGTTAAAAATTGAAAAAGGGCATGGTGTGCGTTGTTAAAAATTATTGCAATATAATCGAGGTTGGTAATGCATCTGATTTAAAACGAAGACGTGAATTGAATTTGAGAAAACCAGAGAGTGGTTTCAGTTACCAAAGGTGATTAAAAACATTCAAAGATAAATAAAGTGGGAAAGAATATTTATTATGATAGTGTTCAAATTATATACATCATGTACACCATTCTGGTATATACAAGTACAATTCAAGAGAACTGGAAGAAAAAAGGTGAACAATGATATGATATAAGGAATAAGCTGTAAAATTAATTTGAAAAAACTATTAATAGGTATGCTCTTTATACAGAGAAATCAGAATTCAGTTGGTATTTAGATAGAAATAGGATATCAAATTATTAATAATAGTTGAGAAGATAAATCGAAGCAAACATTACAACAAATGGAAAAAATTATTGGTGTACTTTACCTCTGTCGGGGCTACTAAAACCATTAGAAATTGAAAGTAATTATTTCTTACCAATCTTCAGCTAACTAATTCCAGCCTGTGGCACTTGTGGAATAACAACAATAGATAAAACGCAGAGGATTTAAAATAGTGTAAAGAAGGTTTTGTGCAAGTTTAGTTACAGAATGTCAATAGATGTTATTTTCAAATAAACTGGTCTTCAGATGACAAAAATATTGGAAATTGTAGTGTCAGTATATCCTCGAGTATATCTGAATAGTGAGTGGTTCAAAAAACCAATTAAAAATCAAAAACAGGATAAGCCCAAGTGGCCAATACCTCCCCAGGAGAATTTTGGTCAAAGTGATTAAATAATAACTTGAAATCTGGCAATAAGGGATGGTGAATAATGTACTTTCTATAATACAAGTACCTCTGAACAGCCCAGTTAACATAATATGTATAATTTGCCACGGTACTAACAAGCTGTTGCAAATATAAAACTGAAATTGTATGTTCAAATTGGTCAGAGTATGAATACATTTATATTTTGTGTACTTTGCACTGTATTTGTGTTATTAGTAAACCGTGAATTGTAATTTTTATATTAGAATAAAGTAATAATTTTCTTGTATGATATGTACTATTTAAATATACCTATGTACTTTATATGGAAAACCTTTGCATGAACTAATATCATTAGTAAGTTGTGCCTGTTGATTAAACATATATTGTACCTATTTTTTATTGTTATTAAACAGATTGAAGATTGTGCATGGATAATTTAAAGCATTGGGATTCATCCTACACCACTAAAACCATTTCACTATTCTAATGTAAGTTATTGTAGCTAAGATTATTATGACTGATCACAGCAATGTCATCTACATACTGCAATATGTAGATTTGCAAATTTGAATGTGTTGGTGTGAAATCAAATCTGAAGGACTCCATTTTGAGGTATACATTTTTGGAGAAAAACTGTAGTTCACTTCTACTTGCAGTGTTCTATAACTAAGGTAGCTTTCAGGATTAATAGCAAGTATTCTGGACACACCATCAAAGGCTCTAGTAATTCCTAGAAAAATAGCAGCACTGTTTTCTTGGTAGCCTAGATTTGTATAAGTGTGTCCTCCTCTACCAGACTATTGATCCATAGGTGATCGTAGGCGTTATTACAGTTGTGTAAAGCCAGTGAACCACCTCAGGTGGTATTCCCCAGGTTTTAACCATAACTCTTCTGCATTGCCAGAAAAGCCTAGTCGCCCTAGTAGTAATTTTTTCCAGGCGTCTTTTCCAATTCATTTTGAAATCTAGGGTCATTCCCAGATATTTAACTTCTTTGAATATTTCTAGCTCTTCTCCGAACATCAGTATTCTACCCAGCGGGATAACTCTTGTATTCGTGAAAGCAACTAGTTTGGTTTTTCTTGGAATGACTGAAAGGTCCTCTTTAAGGCACCATTCCTCCACAATTCGTAGTGCTCCTTGTAGGACATTCATAACCCTCTGGGAATTTCTCATTGGTGACAAGCCCTGCGTCCATATGCCTTGATCATTCAACCTGAAGATCAAGTCAGGTTTCATAAAAGTGGTGAAAGTACTCCATCTTGAGGACATCCTTTAGTTGTCCTAACGGTGTAGGTTGTATTATGCATATGTGCTCTTATTCTTCTATGCTCGAGCATGTATCCTATCCATTTGCATGTGGTACTGTTAATCCCTCTTTTTTAAAGGGATATACCATTCCTGGGCCAAATACAGTTCCTGTGCCAAACAAAGTTCCTGAGCCAGACTAGTTTCTGAAATATACAAGATCTCCAGATTTATTTGCGATCTTCGAAATAGTTCACGCATTTTAATTTTGTAAATTTTTTTTCACTAACCACCTCTTTCTAAAAATTGTAAATTTGATAAAAAGTTTATGTCATTATTAAGTATTTTTTTATTTAGAAAGATTTATTTACAATGCAGTAACCAACATTACCGTAATTTCAGTGTTTCTATATTTTTTTAGCAGATAACAATAGTTAAAAGATTTTGGATTTGATTCTTTTTCTAATTTTGGAATAAAATTAGTAACGCTCTTTAATTTTTTCTTCTATACTTTCAAAATAAAATTTCTTTATCTAATTTTCATCAGGTAACAAACCCCTGAGAATTGGCTTTGTTATCTCCAAATTTAAATTCAGTTTGGCTACAACCTACATTTTTCACATTATTCAATTTTTTTTAATAAGGCGCAATGCCGCGAGTCAAGTTTTGATTCAGCATGTGGGAAATTTCCCTATCAGTAATTAATAGGAAAACATGTTTGAAGAAATGGCGGGAGAGTGGAAAAAATGGTATAGGAATTTGAAAACAGTTTATTGCTGAGCATACAACAAATTATTGTGTGAAGTACCGATACAAATGGTCTATTAGCAAACAAAACAATCAACTAAATTTCTTAATAGGGTTATGGAGGAATGTCAGAAATTCCCGCTTTCTGAAGCGTCAAATGTCAAAACGTTGGTTGATTGGAAGTACATGTGAGATATTCTTGCAATAACTGTACCTGTAATAGAAAGAAAAATGGATCTAAAATCACATCTGGTTTCTATAGTTTGCATTTGACAAAAGAGTTTCTAGATACCCTGTATATGACTAATTCAACACAACTTTGCCAATTAATAATACATACAACTTTTATTCGTTTTATGTAGACATTTTATAAATAACAGGTTCTTGAAACGTTACTTCCCATCTTTGCCATCGGTTAGGTAAAATAACATTTGTATAATTTAAAATACGCGCCTGATACCAGCTGGTAAATAAACGGTTTTCAGTGACCTACAACTCCTAATTAAACCCTATTAAAAAGTAATAAATGAAGATTTTTGGCATATGGGAGTAGAAAACCCTTTACCAAATGATGGCTCTGCTTGGGACGGTACAGTTCTCACCAAAATTCACTTTCTCTACATTCCGTTTAACAGCAAAAATGTCATGTATATCAATATTTTTGTAATAAGCAGCTCATACATGGTGATTCAGAAGTAATGTACTAAATCGTAACTACACGTTCAGAAGATAACTAAAATCGTATTTCACTTAACAGCAATGGGTCAAAGTTTAAGAGATACATGAAGTTGAAGAGAAAAATATGAAAAAGATTTTTGTTGATAGATAAGCTATTTTTTTTAGATAATGACTGGAAAATTGGGTATTCACTAGTTTTAGTGAGAATGCACAAGAGAGGACTTAAGTTAACATGATTATAAATGTAATTAAGTGCTATTGGGGCTGTAACCCAAAAATCCTGAGCTGGATGTACAGAATACACTGCTATAGTGACACCAATTATCACTTATGGATCTATTGTGTGTAGTAGCAGAACTAGTCTATAGACGATGAGAGAAAACAGCTCTAAAATTCAAAGACTAGCTATTACAGGAGCAATGAGAACATGCCCAATGGCAGCCATGGAAGTGATTCTACACCTCAATCCACTACACATGGTGGTGGAAAGTGTTGCAGAAAGAACAAGATACCGACTAAGTAGAGAGAGAATCATTAAAAAAAACCATGTCCCTAATTCTCAGAAATCAAAAGACCTAGGATATGCCACAAGATGGGATGATGGAAAGGTATAACTTTTCAAAGAAATTTTTTACGGAATTAAGTAACCAGAAGGAATGGGGTCCAAATACCATTACCAGACTTAAAAAAAAGCCACTCAATGGTACAAAGACGGCTCGAAAGAAATAAAAGGAACTGGGATGGGACTGTACGGGCCAGGAACCAAACACTCTGAAGGCTTGGGAAAAACCCCAAGTATCTTTCAAGCGGAAATTCACGCCATAAGAAAGTGAACCCAGTTCAATATTGACAAAGGGAATAGAAGGCAAAATATTATCATAATGTCGGATAGTAAATCAAAATGGTGTGGGAATGCCTAGACTTACTTAATGAACTAAGCGAGAGCAACTGTGGATTCCAGGATACACTGGAATAAAAGTAAATGAAGTAGCAAATGGACTAGCAAAGAGGAGAACGGAAAGACCCTTTTGGGGCCAGAACGCTTTTGGGGTATCAGCCCCAATGTAATATTGGAAGGAATGGGCAAAGCCGAAGAAAATAATAGATCTGACCATTGGGAAGATCTAGTAGGGTTTAGACCAAGGGTTCCCAACCTCGTGCCCGCGGGCGCTATGGTGCCCGAAGATCGATTCGTATGTGCCCGCGACTATTCGACAGGCAGAATTTTTGCATAAACGTTAATTAAAAATGTGGTTTATCTTTATTTATTTGTTGGAGTTTTAATTTTTTTGAGTGCCTTGATTCACTAAATACGTTCTTATGTTTGCTATATTGTATGTATGAGCGGTTTCTTTGCTGACAGTACTTGTCGCAACTTGTCTAGCGGCGAGCCAAACTTCACTGCACTCTTGAAGCTAGCCTGGAACGGACTCACTTCGGTTTTTCGGCGTGTACAAGGAGTGATGTGCAAATAGCACTCCCGCCTGTGTGGAGTAGTTGGTCGTTTAAAAATAGGTGGTGCCCGCCACCCTATCGATATTTTAGAATGTGCTCTAGAGTCCAAAAAGGTTGGGAACTCCTGTCTTAGACAATCAAAGACTCAACCCATGGAGATCAAATGAATGCATAAGCCAAAGAGTTTTAACAGGGATCCTAACGGGACATTGCCGCGTGAACGGGCACCTGAAAAAGCTCAAAATAGTGGAGGAAGACGAAATCTCCATCCACATAATTACGAATTGCTCAGCAATTCAGAATTGTATGGCACAGCACCCAGGAGATTTTAGGATAGAATGTTGACATTTACCTAAGTTGAAGCCTGCAGATATCCTAAAATTCCTCAGGGAAACAGGACTAAAGAAGCTACTAGTCTCTGAGACGTTACTCAGGAACTAAGTAGAAGTAAGGGGGCATAATAGATATTCTAGGTCTAAGTGAATGTCACCCCATCATACATACATACATTAATGTTTGGATGATTAGATTCTTATATTTTCTCATTTTAATGCATACTAATTACTTGTTATTTAACCAGTATTACAAAAACCACTTCAAAGTATTTTTCTCCGTTTAAAATCATTTTTGAACAGCAGTTAATTGTGATTAACTACGAAATAAATATGTGAAATAATGGATATAAATAAATAACCGGTTTTTTATTTTCAATAGATGGCAATAATTTTAAGTTTTGTTTATGAATAATGTATATGGTTGTGAATATAAATATAAAAGTAATGAAGATAATTTAATCGAGGATGTTCATGAAGGTCATAAATATTATCCAAAATAATATTAACATGACTCCTTGAGGACAAACATATTTTAATCTGTTAATTTACGCTTATTTTTGAAGATTATTTTGATAAACACTTCAAAATAAATTTCTTGTTTTATTTCTAAATTTAAACATAAAGCTTCGTTTATATTTTTTGTTTTGTATCTTTTAATTGATCAAAAAATGTTTACAGATTTACGTTTTTTATTAAATGAAATCTTATTAGAGATATTTTAACAATACTTCTGTCCCTGTCATCCACAAAACCGTGAATTATTGAATTCAACAATAAAACCGCATACAATATAAATGTTTACGATCATGTGTCGGTGGGATGAAGTCCACACCTGTTTATGCTAAATTGGCAGAATGTAATGAGCCCCCTCTGGAATTAAGACGTGAGTATTTGTCTCAAAAATACTTGATAAAACTTAGATTTTGTGAATCGCCCATGATCAACAAGTTGAGTGATATCTCGGTAGAAGATTTAACAAACCGATATTGGAAAATGAAAAATACTCCCCCTCTTGCGAAGGCTTTTACTGTAACTGTAAATGACACTAATATATACAAAAAAGACAAAATCATACCAGTATTTCGGGTGCAGTATACAGGGTGTAACAAAAAGGCAGGTCATAAATCATACCACATATTCTGGGGCTAAAAATAACTCGATCCAACCCAAGTTACTCTAGTACAAATGTGTATGCGAAAAAAGTTACAACCCTTCGAAGTTACCAAATAAAAATTGATTTTTTCAAATATTTCGACAGTTGTTCGACATATTATAATGAAAGTTGACAAGTGGCTTTCTTATGATAAGAGCATCTTAAAAAAAATTATTGCACTCCGTTAACAATTTATGGGAGTTGAGATCCCCTAATCCCTCCCCAAAATTTTTGTGTACGTTGCAATTTAATGCTTATTGTGGCACCATTATTCAAACACATTATTTTTGAAACTTTTTTGCCCCCTAGTACTTTTTACAATTATCAGTTTTCATCGAGGTACGGCCCTTTTTTCATTATGCTTCAAAAATTTCGAGTAACAAAAATTAAAGTCAATGAATTTTTTTCGAAGGTGTATGCTGTAAAAATGACGAGCGAACAACAACTGAGGAATAGAATCCTTGAGGCTGCAATTAGATATCGTCAGAAGCCATTGCTTTTCCAGAATATTCGGTTTTCGTTAGTAGAACGGTGCCGACTGTGTATTCAAGAAAATGGGGGTCATTCCGAACATCTAATAAAAACTACACATTTGTAAATAAATAAGATTCAATCAAAAATGTGGGACCCTCCAAAAAAAATTCATTGACTTTAATTTTTGTTACTCGAAATTTTTGAAGCATAATGAAAAAAGGGCCGTACCTCGATGAAAACTGATAATTGTAAAAAGTACTAGGGGGCAAAAAAGTTTCAAAAATAATGTGTTTGAATAATGGTGCCACAATAAGCATTAAATTGCAACGTACACAAAAATTTTGGGGAGGGATTAGGGGATCTCAACTCCCATAAATTGTTAACGGAGTACAATAATTTTTTTTAAGATGCTCCTATCATAAGAAAGCCACTTGTCAACTTTCATTATAATATGTCGAACAACTGTCGAAATATTTGAAAAAATCAATTTTCATTTGGTAACTTCGAAGGGTTGTAACTTTTTTCGCATACACATTTGTACTAGGGTAACTTGGGTTGGATCGAGTTATTTTCAGCCCCAAAACATGTGGTATCATCTATGACCTGCCTTTTTGTTACACCCTGTATATTTTATGTTGCTATATTCAAAATGTGATGTGAAATTTTTGAATTGTAAAACTTCGAATCGGTCAAAATTTAAAATACAAACAGTTTTTTTTATTTCTCCGGGGTTGGAATCGTAATTAGCGACCAAAAAATTTCTCACCTATAAATTGTGTAGAAAATTGATTAAGTATTTCTCTAGTTATTCCATTAGTAAAATAATTGTTTATAACTAATTACCGACTAAGTACCAAACTTGTATTATCGAGCACTCAACAAATTTCTTAACAATTAGCAAAAAGTTTCAAGTCGATCGTAGCATTTTCGAATTATTTTTCGATATCATGAAACTTTTACATCATTGATTGTATTTTGTAATATCAGTATCACCAATAATTAAAATCTTAAAATCAATACGACACCATAATTATATTTTTAATATTGTTCATAAGTATTATTAGTTATTCTTATTTCATTCGGATGTGATGTATAATATTAATTGTTGATAATATAATCGAATAAATTTTGTATGATTAAAATGTTTACAGTGCGACAGAAACGTATTTAAAAATATAGTTTTCACGTGGCCTCTGAATATTGGGATTGTTCTGCCATCTGTAACACAGCAGCGAAACGAAGCATGCATGTTCGATTTCAACGGAATTTATATTCTCGCGGAAAACTTTAAAAGTACAATTTTTCCGTTCGAATGTGTGTACTCTATTGGTAAGTTTTTTAAACATTTTCAAATCGCTTAAAACTGATCAAGCGATGTTGTCGATTGTTGTTTATTTTCCTGATACAGAGGAATTTAGGAAAAAGTACCTACTACTATTGAAGCTGACGAAACAAAAAGTATTGAGAAGCAAACAGATGTTATATACTGTTGTGAGGAGGTATAGTTTGGTTCAATATTGCACTTATTTGTTTTTTACGTGTTTTTTTCAGTTTCTTATTTTATCTTTCCTGATTGTCCAAGTTTTTTTTCGATTTCCATTGTTATACTCACTTTTGCAGCTCAACTCTTCCCCTAATTTGATTCATTAGTGCCATAACGTCCAATATCTTGTAAATTCTCAAAGATATATAAATATCGATTGTATCCGGCATAAAGGCACTATTATTGCTCACAATTCCAAAGCAGTTTGTACACTGGTTGTAGACAACTGTGGTAAAACCAATGGTTACCAAAAGAGCCTTAGTTTCTTGGCGAAAAAGAAATCAAAGGAAAGCCGAACTGGAGCTAACAAAGCTTGCCTGACTGTGCGTGACGGATGCAAAGAGAAGCAGCTCGACTTCGCCAATGGTAGCCATTCTAAAATCTCCGCGGAAACGAGTATGGCTGCGTACGGGCTGGAATGAAATGGGGATTGACACGAAACAACTAGCACCCATAGTCATTCCAGAATCACAAATGTTATCACAAGCTCGCTTCTTGAAATAAGGAGTTAGGACATGTTAGCCACAATTCATGACAACCAACCATACAATATCGAGCCAAACTGGAAGCATGCAGTCAGGAAGTAATGTTGGTGGTACACAGACCGATCTAAAACTGACATAGAAACAGGAGCTGGAGTCCACGGTGCTAGACCCAGGTGCGATGTCCACGCATCGTTAGGAAACCTTTCATCTGTATTACAGGCGACACGTGTTTGTTGATGAACATCAAACGGAGGTATAGAGGCCAAAATATACCTAAACTCTTAGATAGTCGTGCAAAAACTCTCAACCTTGGCATGACATAATAAAGTAACTCTTAAGTGGGCTCAGAGGCACAAGAGTATTGTAGGCAATGGAACGGCAGACACCCTAGCAAAGCTAGGTCCTGAACCAGTATTTGGAATACCAAAAACTGCAGCACATCAAACGTACTGGAGCTTCGTACCAAAGCAGGAAGCGAACTCCTGGTCAGAAAACCCTCGGAGAAGCTGACTAACGAAATATTAAACCTCGTCAGGGGCCAGATAGGGAGAATGGATTACTCTCTGTACCTTGAGGAAGCACATGCATACAATCGGCAAATATAGGGAGGAACCTATCTATCGGTTGTGCATGGAGAAGGAGGACACATTATTTTCGAATGTGAAGAGCTGTCTCATTGAAGATATAGACTAGGTATAGAAGAGGATTTCCCCAAGTAGGACCTAGTGAAAAGACGATTGAGCATTCATATAAACGGTACAACCAAGCGCTCAAAAAGGCTAAAGGATGAGGTGCCGAAGTCTCGAAGCCTTTGACTGGTGGTGCCATATCAATCAATTCGTTTGTTAACAACATGACGCTGATGCTCAAGAGCTGGACTAGCTGGACCAGTTCACTGGGCACCCATATAACCAAAGCTGAATACATGTTTTTCTTTTTGTGGTTATAGTAAAGATTAGGTGTACAAAGTCTTCAAGCCTGCATCGCAACATTAAAATCGTCTGACGAAAATTTTACCGCGAAGTCATCCAACGACGTTGTCAAAGCTGCGGCCTGCCTGGGAATATTTTGGAGCAACGGTGTACCCTGTTTACTTCTAATCGACTTATGCAGATGGACCGGATTATTTGAAAAAACTTTTATTCAGTATTTTTTTTTGTAAACCTAACGGAAATCGAAATATTAGCAAGTTACGTTACTTTATTTACACACTGCATAATACCGAATACAAGGCAAAAATAGGTGTCTGATTATGTACCAATGTAATCGACTGAAATTACAATAATAGTTCCATATTCTACACCCAAAAGTTTGTTATATCATTCTTTTATTAAGACGTCACTTTTTTTGGAGAGCACGAATTGCGGACAGATGCATGAAATGCGGACAAGTGCCGTAGGGGTCCGTTAATCACTGCAAAAATTGCGGACAAGGGTCGGTCAGGTAAAATGAACAGGTAAAGGGTTAGGGGGATGGGTTAGGTTAGTTGAATATTACTATTCATATTTCTATCACTCAACATTCCATTTTACCGATTTGTTAGGAGAAAAAAATCTAATTGGAAAATCAAAAAAAGCAAATAAAAAGATATAAAAGGTATAAAAATTTTGTTAAAAAACTCACCGTACCACTAGAACTAGATACTCAGCACACCACCACCACTTAACACCACCTAACAAGAAAGTGAAATGATTTGTGACACGAAATACCTGAATACGTCCCTAGAGATGTTTTTCTAAACGATGCAATTCAATTACATTTCTGAAAAGAAGGTGGTTTTTTCTTCGTTCACGCAAAAAACAAAATTTTATCGATCTATATTTAGTTTAATAACTGGTTCTTTATTTCACAAGTGCTAAAACACTTTGTCCCGACTAATTGATAATTTTAATATTTTACAGAGTTTAATGACGAACATTAATCACCAGTGAATAAGTGTGGATAATAGATATGACGGGGATAGATAGCACCTATATTGAAAGTTGTTTATATAAAAATGTCACAATACAATAAAAAGCGAATCAGCCAAAAAAAGAAGCAGAATAAATAGTTTCACTACATTTATTGCCAGAAAAGTCGAAAAAATTACCCAACCAACCAACCGAAATGCGTGATGCGAAATGCGTGATGCGTAATGCTAAATGCGAAATCTCTAGGAATTTAGGAATAAAAAAACAATTGATTTTTCGAGAAGTTTATTTATGTCCTTTCCTTTAAATACATTTACATAATAGTATTAGTTACTACAAATTATAACTAGTTTATAATATGGTTTTTTTCTTCGTTCACGCAAAAAACAAAATTTTATCGATCTATATTTAGTTTAATAACTGGTTCTTTATTTCACAAGTGCTAAAACACTTTGTCCCGACTAATTGATAATTTTAATATTTTACAGAGTTTAATGACGAACATTAATCACCAGTGAATAAGTGTGGATAATAGATATGACGGGGATAGATAGCACCTATATTGAAAGTTGTTTATATAAAAATGTCACAATACAATAAAAAGCGAATCAGCCAAAAAAAGAAGCAGAATAAATAGTTTCACTACATTTATTGCCAGAAAAGTCGAAAAAATTACCCAACCAACCAACCGAAATGCGTGATGCGAAATGCGTGATGCGTAATGCTAAATGCGAAATCTCTAGGAATTTAGGAATAAAAAAACAATTGATTTTTCGAGAAGTTTATTTATGTCCTTTCCTTTAAATACATTTACATAATAGTATTAGTTACTACAAATTATAACTAGTTTATAATATGGTTTTTTTCTTCGTTCACGCAAAAAACAAAATTTTATCGATCTATATTTAGTTTAATAACTGGTTCTTTATTTCACAAGTGCTAAAACACTTTGTCCCGACTAATTGATAATTTTAATATTTTACAAAGTTTAATGACGAACATTAATCACCAGTGAATAAGTGTGGATAATAGATATGACGGGGATAGATAGCACCTATATTGAAAGTTGTTTATATAAAAATGTCACAATACAATAAAAAGCGAATCAGCCAAAAAAAGAAGCAGAATAAATAGTTTCACTAAATTTATTGCCAGAAAAGTCGAAAAAATTACCCAACCAACCAACCGAAATGCGTGATGCGAAATGCGTGATGCGTAATGCGAAATCTCTAGGAATTTGGGAATAAAAAAAAACAATATATTTTTCAAGAAGTTCATTTATGTCCTTTCCTTTAAATACATTTACATAATAGTATTAGTTATTACAAATGCGGCGGTTAAGCGGATTAGATATGGCCTGTCCGCAATTCGTGCGCTACCTGCTCTCAACCCATCGGTTGTCCACAGTTCATGATCACCCACTTTTTTTATCCACCATAATAGTTCAGGTAGAATATTTGGGATAAATAATGGAAACAAATTAAGTGACAGGTTATTGTAACGTATTGTTAATCATAGTGTGGAATTGAATTATGTATACATTGGGGCCTAGATTAACGCAAAGTAAGTCAGTTCAAAGTAATGAGAGGTATAAATCCGCCAGGGTGTTAACTAGATCAAGCTTTGATGCGTAGACAAGACAACTGGACAAGTGAATCGATAACCACACTAATATAATGTTTAATGTCTAACTAGGATGTAGACCATCGACATGTGTTAAATGATAATTGTGTGTCCAGTGAGACAGATGCTGAAGAGACATTATGTGTAGGTACATATATTGGGAACAATTTACTATAATTTAGATCCGTCACTGTTTCTCAATCTGTTTATTTGATAAGTTAATACAAATACGGTTTAATAACTTAATCAGTACACATTACAACAGTATGACATTTTTCAGTTTGAAAATTGAATAAATGAGACTTTCACTTGATGAAGATCCATACTAAACGATGAAATAAAACAATTTAGTGTGCTTAAATCTTATATCTTATTATATAATTGAACTAAGTTCAGTATACATTCGTAACGCGCTTTTACGGTGGTCGTTTAATAAAATACAGGCTTCCTGTAAAGGTGGTATTTAATTAAAAGTTCTCTTATTTTGACAGCGTTTTTGTCAGTCTGACATATTTGCTAAAATATATATTATTACATAATATATCTCCATCTCCAGCACCCATTATAATAGCAATTTATAATTGTTGGTCCAAATGGAATAATATTTCAAACATACCAAATCAAGCAAACAATAATTTCGAAAACTATAAACACACAGCTCTTGACTCGAATTTTTAGGTTATAAAAGCGCGGAACAAAACAAACATTACTACCCTTCTAATCGCAAACCAGAATGGTTGGTTTTAAAATATCTTGTAGATACACCAACCCCGTTTGACTTTGGGGTGTAATTCAATATCCAGCGGTGCATATTGCACGGTAAGTAGTTGTTTCTCCTTAGTTGAACGGCACTGTTTTTGAAAAATATTATTTTTAAAAAATTCATTCAAGTGTGAATATAAACAATTATTTTTCAATATCTGGTGATAAATCACTTTATTTCATACGACAATATTACAGGAAACTGTAATAAGCTTTAAGTACATATTTGTTGCGCGATGCATGAAGTTTGACTAGCTAGAACAGCTCTTTTTTGTTACGATTTTGATGATAGTAGACCAATGATATTTTGTGAACAAGTAAATGATAAAATTTCAAATTTTTAATTTTAAATACACTGATAGTCTGGATCTCGGAGGAAATATTAATTTTGCATTTTGCCGAAAAAGCCAAGTAAATGACTGGATTTACTTTTTTCCGCTTTTTCCAAATACAGTATTCATTTTTCTGATATACAGGGTGTTGTTTTGGGTTTGGAATATTTTATTATTTTTTTCAAATCCGGAACTGGATTTTTCTAATTTGGAATATATTGATCGATTGGACACCTTCAAGTGAATACGTCTAGCAAATTTCAAGGAAATATTCAATATGGTGAGAAAGTTACGAACCAATAAAGAATTTGGCAAAATAGATCAAACATCCTGTATCTTGATTATTAAAATAGTAATACCCAACATGTATGAAGTTTTAGAGATCACCTAGGTGTCCCGTATCGGCAGTTAACGTATGTCACTTTCCCAATGAATCATCCTGTATAATAAAATAAAATATAAACTAAAGTGGAAATATTGAATTGAATTGAAGACTTCTATACTAAATAAAATTAAAATAAGGTAACATTTTTTATGTTCAACTACTAGAAGCCTTCGGCATTGCTAAGAATAATATTTCATTTGAAATTCTATTTTCTTTTATACCGATGAAACAAGAAAAGTAAATACCGATAAATAGATTAACAGAGGTGCAATTGTAACTAACAAAACAACCGCTGGACTCGTCCAGTTAGTGTGAGTATCTCGTTTTCCCAGATGTCCACGTTTGCGGCAAAATCAGTGTGTTTTAATTTGACAGATAGCTCTCACTAGGGATTTCAGGCCTACCAACTTATGTAAACTATAAAGGGCACGTGTGAAAAATTAACGCGAATGTGTCACGTTCTGTCTCGTTATTCAAGTATTTACAATGTATTAGATCAGAGTCGTACAATAAACCAGATGGTTGGGAGGGTTTTCAGTAAAGCAGCAGCTATATTTTGTTTTGAATTTTTTAAACGAGTCATGGAAATATTTAACCAGCTGGTGGGGATTGGAGGATCCCTATTTAGTCCAGGGAATATATGTAAAATCGGCAAAAGTATGTAGAAAAATATCAACTCACCTCGACTGCTAAAGTCGTGAAGTAAAATTGCTTAACAAGGTGAAAAGGGTGAGATTTCAGTGAAACTTTCATGAATTTATTCTCAATGAATTAGAAGACTCCTTTTGTTTATGTTGCTGATAGCAACGGGAGATTTTCGCGAAAATTTTATTATATCAGTTAATCTTAGCCAATCAGATGCCTGCATTTTGACATGTTGCTATGACAATAACCTAATTTCTTCGGAAATTTCCCTGCGCAGACGGAAATTAGTAAGTGGAAATTTCCCTCTGGCTTGACAGCTGTCATAAACACAGTGGCGTAAAATATTTTTGATAGATATTTATTTATTTATAATTTGATTATAGGTACATGTTATTATCTGTTACAAATTTCAAATGTATTAGAAATTCCTTTTCCACGTCTTTTCTCCTCGTCGACAGAAGTTGATGTCTCGATGTATTATCTGGAATTAATTTATCCACCTCTTTTCTTATCGTCTCACAATTTTCTTTACCAAAACGCGACAATTTTGTATCTGATGAACATAACAAACTTGTCATGCAAAACGTCAAAAAACTCGTCATCATGGCCACTTTATGCAACACTCATTGGTTGAAAATACTCAAAATGTTACTTTTTGTGTATTTTCAACCGATTATATCAAATCCGCAGAAAAAATAATTCGCTGTTGTGAGACAAAAAGCCTTAACAACGGCCTACTATGATGTACGTTACATGGATAATAATATGTCGCCTAAGTATGTCACCAATTCAATTTCTATTTTAAAAAAGTTTTGGTATAAAATTTTCTTACCGAATCTCCCTAGAGCATGAATTAATATTCCGGAGATTTTCCTCAGCTGCGAATTTTTCAAGAAAATTCGCACTTTGAGAAAATTTTTGGAAATAATTCGTGCTCTAGGGAGATTTTAAGTGAAAATTTGCTTAGTTCCTATCTACTCAATGGAATAAATAAGTGACAATTTTTTTGTCGAAAATGAAGTGCCTTATACAGTGTGACCCATTTTGTTTGGAAGCACCCCATAAAATCCGCATTTTTCAACCGATTTTGATTTAGTCTTTTTTGTTAGATTCAGTATCAAAAACAGAATTTGAGCACACATTTTCATACCATAATAGCTATTTTCAAGGCCCTCTACGTTAATTTTTCTTTGCCAAAAAAGACGAAAGTATATTAGGCATTTTTTTCCTCAAATATGACTATACCACTGGATTCAGAATCATCACAAATGTAAACTTTAAAAATTTTATAAAAAAAGTTTTATTAACAACAAAGTTATCACTACATGAATTTGGAAAAAGTTGTTTTTTAATTAATTTTTTACTAAGAATGTAGGCACATTTTAAAAATGGCAACATAGTAAACAAAAACTAGGTCTCAAACATATTGCACTGTAAAAATTCGAAGCCGAAATTTTAAAAGACAGGATAATAGGTCCATTCTTTTTTGAGGGTAACATGAATGCCAATAACTTCATGAAATTCTTGGAAGGTGAATTATCCGCAGTGATTGACGAACTGCCACTAGCAGAAAGAAGAAATTTGATATTTCAGTAAGATGGTTGTTCTGTACACTATTCTAGGATTGTCAGGCAGCGGCTTAACGAAAAATTTCCAAATGGTTGGATAGGTCGCGGTAGCGAGTTAATCGAATGGCCTCCTAGATCGCCCGATTTAACTATATGGGATTTTTATCTGTGGGGGCTTTTGACACAAAAAGTGTATAAGACACGTCCAAGGAATAGAGCAGAACTGTGTGACAGAATACGACAGGCGTGTGCTGGAATAACGCCACATGAAATAAAAAAGCGCTAAAACATAGTCGCAAACGATACGAGAAATGTGTGGAAATTAACGGAGGTCTAGTCGAGGCTACAAAAATGTAGAATTCAATTATTATTAAGTAGTTTAATAATCAAAATGTATTATTTGGTGTTAATTTGTATTTTCGTCACATCAGCACAACTTTACATTACTCTCAGAAGCTATAACTCCAGAACGGGTTAAGGTATCGGGTTCGAATTTTTACAGTGCAATATGTTTGAGTCATAGTTTTTGTTTACCATGTTGCCATTTTTAAAATGTGGGTCAAATTCTGTTTTTGATACTGAATCTAACAAAAAAGACTAAATCAAAATCGGTTGAAAAATGCGGATTTTATAGGGGTGCTTCCAAACAAAATGGGTCACACTGTATCTGTTGGCAAAAGTCACTCAGAATAAAGTAAAATAGTATATTATTAAACGAGCAATTTATGATAGCCATTATTCACGCAGGGTGACGTTTGCGTCCCGAGCCAAGGGGCGCAAGTCACCTGAGTGAATAATGGCCATAAATTGCGAGTGGAATACCATACTTTGTCCACGACCCTTGATTTGTTTATTGAATAAGGCGAGTGTAGAACGGGAAGTAATAATTTGGTATTATTGACAATTCTAATGTCAAAATTAATAAATTTCAGGAATATCTATACTAAAAATTTCGATATTTTATCGATACGATATATTTCAGAAACAAATTTCTTGAACAAAATATAGTAAAAACCAAATAAAGCTGCGTTTACGTCAACAAGGTCGTATTTCTATCGCATGTGTGGCTACATTTCTATCGAAAAGTGCATATACTTAAAGTTGTTAATTAATCGGTTCTAAATATAACCCAGTCAATAAAAAAACTTTTGTACCAAAATAATGTATAAGCAATATAGCTTTATTGGGTTTAGACGTCCCTCGATGTAAAAATTTGTGTTAAAATTTTCATAAAGAAGCCTCCTATTATTGACGGTAAAATAGTCACTGCCAGAAATAATGTCATGTTGCCGCGTTGTTTGTGACTTTTCTACTCGTGTAGTATCATCGATTTTTGAGGTTATATAGTTACGTGCTTTATAAAATTTTCTTGTGACAAATATGTCAAAACAACAAAGCATTTTCTTCTGTGATTGTTAAAATGTCCAAACAGCTGAATAGCCACTGCAAAGAACTTGTGCTTCATTAGTAAATTATTTTGAACAAGGAAGGAATAATAATGGTCCTTTGTTGCCCTCAAATGCTGTACTATACCTTGTTTTTAAACTAAGAGGAGCGATTTGAATTTAAGTTGGCATTTCTGCTGCCTAGTGATTGGTCAGATTGCCACCAGTTTCACACAGCTCTTTTGATACCACTGACAGTGACATTTGTCAGTTTTGTGTTTATTTATATAAAAATAGTCATTAGTTCAATCATCACTACCACGATTGTTGTTTATTATTTATTTTTAACAAAGTATTATATTTCACCCAAGGTATTTGCTATTTTTATTATTTATTCCCTTTCATGAAAAAAATCCATGCTTTATTTTCCTTGTTAATAATATAAGTTTCACTTCAAGTTTTACATACATTGCAGTACTATATTATGGTATTTTTCGATAACAAAACTTCTGTTCACTTTTAGTTTTGCTACACCAAAAGCCTCAAATGTTAAAAAAAATTTAATCATACAATTGCATTTCTATATTCTCATTAATCCTCAAATTCTTAAAACATTTTACATAAACTACTTATTATAACCTTACATCTTTTCATAATAATGTGACATTTTGTTACTACTTTCGCAATGACCTGTGACCAATCATCATTCGATATTTAGACATGCCTTGATCCCTTATTGGCCACGACAACAGCGAGCAGTACAATACATATTTCACGTAATTTTCATTTAGTTCAAAAAGTCTGAACACGACCCTTTCGGAACACACTCCCAATCTAGTAACTTTTAGTGGTGTGGTTGAGGTTTCCTAAAATGCTCCTCCTATACCTTGTTTTTAAACTAAGAGGAGCGATTTGAATTTAAGTTGGCATTTCTGCTGCCTAGTGATTGGTCAGATTGCCACCAGTTTCACACAGCTCTTTTGATACCACTGACACTGACATTTGTCAGTTTTGTGTTTATTTATATAAAAATAGTCATTAGTTCAATCATTAATACCACGTTTGTTGGTAATTGTTTATTTTGAACAAAGTATTATATTTTACCCAAGGTATTTGCTATTTTTATTATTTATTTCCTTTCATGATAAAAATCCATGCTTCTTTTTTCTTGTTAATAATATAAGTTTCACATCAAGTTTTACATACATTGCAGTAGGTACTATATTATGGTTTTTTCGATAACAAAACTTCTGTCCACTTTTAGTTTTGCTATACCAAAGCCTCAACTGTAAAAAAAATTTAATCATACAATTGCATTTCTATAATATTCGCATTAATCCTCAAATTCTTAAAACATTTTACATAAACTACTCATTATAACATTACATCTTTTCACAAAAATGTGACATTTGGTTACTACTTTCGCAATGACCTGTGGCCAATCATCATTCGATATTTAGACATGCATTGATCCCTCATTGGCCACGACAACAGCGAGCAGTACAATACATATTTCACGTAATTTTCATTTAGTTCAAAAAGTCTGAACACGACCCTTTCGGAACACACTCCAATCTAGTAACTTTTAGTGGTGTGGTTGAGGTTTCCTAAAATGCTCCTCCTAGTTTAAAAACAAGGTATAGTTTAAAAACAAGGTATAGAGGTAGGTAATACGTGAATAAAATATCCTTACTTTACTTTACGAAAATTTCTATTATTTTAGCGTGTAGTTGCTGCTTTAAAAATCAGTGTAAGAACGTCTTCCTCCTTACCATTGCATATTCAACTCTATCGAATTAATTTGGGGCATAGCAAAAAATAGGGATGTGGAACGAGGCACTGCACATGATAACTCCTGATATGTGGAAAAATTCTATACAACATACTGAAAGAGAGATATTTAAATGGTATGAGAGGGAAAGAATATTTAATCGTCCAGAAATTAGTCCGATAGTTATAAATGTTAATAGTGAAGAGAGTGACACTGATGTTGAATCAAATGAAGAAAATGAACAAGAATTTGAATCTGCCTAGTTTCATTTCACAATATGTTGATTTGTTTAATGTTAGTTTTTGTCATTGAAAATACGTTCATTATTAAACATATTTTATTTTATTGCTTGTATTTTTATTATATTCATTTATTAAAAGATTTGGTAACTCAGTAATAACCTTACCACTTTTATTCTAGAATTCCTTACTTTGTGATATCTATTCATAAATTTAATTAACAAAAAACGTAAATGAAAAAACTCCACACTATATTAAACGAAAACTATCAAACTATCGATAATTTTGTAGTTTTCATTTATAATATTGTGAAATTTTCTACATTTACGTTTTTTTGTTGACTTCAGTTATTTTCTGGTAATATCCATATTTCGTGAACAATCTGACAACGCTATAAATGTTCACAATGTTGACGTGAACGCAACTTTATTTGGTTTTTACTATACGTAGATTTACTAGTTTATTTCATATTGTACCCCCATCTCTAGTCACCTATGTACCGAAATTTTGTGAGCGTAGAGTAGTCATGGCATGTTATTTAAGTGCATAAGCGTGAATTATGAGTTCATAATTCACTCTGGTAGATATATGGGTACCATACCGGGTGGTGAATGGTCGGACGCACCATAGGAAATCCAATGGAAAATCATAAACTCTTAGATTAGATTAGATTTTATGAGGTGGCTTTCGGCCTAATCCACTGCGACCTTTTCAGATCTATTGTGGTCCTCTCAAACTCTAGATTACATTCTCCAGCCTGACTCTTTTTAAAAAGTCTATTAGCGTGGAGACTGAACCTTCCATATAGCTCTCTGCCACTGGCTTTTCTTCGCCTAATGCAAAAAACCGCACATTTGCCAGGCTATCGCACTGACATAGAATGTGTTCCGCCGTTTCTTCTTCTAGGTGACAAAACCTGCACGTATCTTCGTTTGTCAATCCCATCAGCTTTAAATGCCTATTGAGCTTACAGTGCCCCGTTAGCAGACCCACTACAGCTTTAACAGTTTTCCTGTCTTTGGCCATCAGATCTGCTGTAAATTTTGGCGAGTGTTCTAATATGAACTGTTTCGCTTGCCTCTGTCCTGGTGAGTTCCTCCACCATTTCAGAGATTTGTGGGAGACCCACTTCTTTGTTTGTTTCCTTGTTATGGCTTTTGCAACGACGCAGAAGGGTTCCGGACCAACGAACGGCATTGATGAGCCTTGCTTGGCCATTTCATCTGCTTTTTCGTTGCCCTTATGCCCCTCGTGCCCCGGTACCCAGGCTACCGTAACATTGCTACGCTCACCCAGTGTGTTTAGGGCCCGCACACAATCCCATACTAGCTTAGAATTGACCTCTACGGAGTTGAGTGCCTTTAGCGCTGCTTGGCTGTCTGTGAAGATGGCAATTGAACGATATGTTCTCTTCTGCCTTTTAATTTCTTCCACACAGTGGTGAATCGCCGTAATTTCCGCCTGGAAAATTGTGACATTCCTTGATAGGCTTACTGGGAAGGCTATCCCTTGCTTTAGCCCTACTATACCGGCTCCTACGCCATCTAACGTCTTTGACCCGTCTGTATACCAAAAAACATCTGCATGTATGGGTACACCTTTTTTCCAGTCTTCCCTGTTTGGTATAGTTACTCTGAACTTATTTTCGAAGCTATATCTCGTAGCTATTGCATCGATGGGCTGTCCCATAACGCCGTCCGCCTTTAGCTCCTTGATTAGCTTCCAGTTGTCAGCACCATGCGTTTGGCTTATATGTTGCTGGCTATGTATTAATCTGTGCATTACAGATCTCGCTTCACCTTGTATAAATATGTGTAGAGGTGGCAGATTCATTAAGACTTCCATTGCAGCTGTAGGAGTAGTTTTTATGGCCCCTGTAACACACAGGCAGGCCAGCCTTTGTGTGTTATTCAACAGCCTTATTGCTCCTACTTGCTGCGTCTTTGTCCACCACCCCACGGACCCATAAGTTATCATTGGTCGGACAACCTTTGTGTATAACCACAGGGTCATTTTTGGGTTGAGTCCCCAGTTCTTACCGCACAGTCTTCTACATCTGCCTAAAGACATGATAGCTTTCTGTGTGGTTTTCACTATGTGAGTATTCCAAGTGAGCCTATGATCAAAAAATATCCCTAGGTATTTTGTTTCTTTGGCAAATGGAATCTCTGTTTCTCCTAGCACTGGTGGTTTTAGGCCTTGCAGTGCTGTTCTTTTTGTAAAGTTGACAATTTGTGTTTTCTGAGCGTTGACCGTCAGTCTCTCTTGTTTACACCAGTTGTCTACCATATTTAGAGCTATCTGCATTCTTTCAGATATAACTCCAGCAAACTTACCTTTTACCACAATTACTATGTCATCGGCGTATCCTAGGCAATAAAAATCTTCCTTGGACAAATCGTTGAGGAGATCGTCTACTAAGGTTGCCCAAAGTAGTGGTGAGAGAACTCCTCCCTGTGGGCATCCTCCACCTGCTCTTGCTTTGATGGTAGCTTGACCCAGAGTGGATATTACTATCCTGTTCTCCAGGGCGGCCTTTATCCATCTGCATATCACAGCAGGTGTGCCTCGTCTACTCATTGCGTTTATCAGTGAGTTGGTAGTAACATTATTGAATGCTCCCTCGATGTCTAGAAACGCGGCCATTGCTATTTCTTTGTCTTCCATTGACTTTGAAATAAGCCTATTCAGATCATCCAACGCTGAGTCCGTAGATTTTCCAGGTTGGTATGCGTATTGACGATTACTTAGAGGGTTGTCTTTTAGCACTTCGTCTCTTATGTACCTGTCCAACAGCCTTTCTAGCGTTTTCAGTAGAAAGGAGGACAAGCTTATTGGTCTATAAGACTTTGGTGTTAGGTCTGATATTTTACCTACTTTAGGTAGATATATGACTTTAACTTTTTGCCATATTTCCGGTATTACCCCCCATGCCAGGCTGGCTTTGAGGATCTTACTTAAATGCGGTATCAGTATTTCCATACCCATCTGCAAGAGTATGGGATATATACCATCGGTCCCTGGGACTTATATGGCAGGAATTTATTTATTGCCCATCTAATTCTGTTCGGTCTTGTGACTTCTGTGGCTATTTCCCAATCTATTGGCCGTGGCCTACTTGGCCTATGGTCTTGATTGCTTTGCCTAACAGAGTCGTTCAGAATAGTTGAGGCCGGAAAGTGGACATTTATTAGTTCCTCAAGACTCTCCTCTTTGGTTTCTGTGTAAGTGCCATTAGCTTTCTTAATGAAACCTACTTCTTTTATGGTTGATCCATCCTTTGCCAGGACTTTATGGATTCGAGAGCACGCCGGGACATCTCTAATTTCCTCGCAAAACTTTTTCCATGAATTCCTTTTGGCTTTTCGTATTTCTTTATTGTATAGCGTGAGCTTATACCTGTAGGTATCCCAGTCTTGGGTACTTTTGGCTTTGTTAAATAGGCTTCGAACTTCCGATCTCAGCTTCTTTAATCCATTGTTCCACCAGACTGTACTGTTACCCGTACTCTTTCTTGTTTTTTCCGGACAGTTTTCTTGGTAGGCCGCCATTATGGCTTCGCTTACCTTTTCCGCTGCCGAGTTTATGGCCTTTACGCCCTTAACCAGTTCTATACCTCCTTCTAAATTCCTACCGAGGGACTCTCTGTATCCTACCCAGTTGGTATCTCTGGGGTTTCGGTATTTGAGTTCTGAAGGAAATACATTAAGATCAAATCGTATATGTCTGTGATCCGAGCAAGACGGTTCATCAGACACATGCCAATTTGTTATGCTTTCACTTATTTTGCTTGTGCAGAGTGTTAAATCTAAAACTTCTCTACGCGCTTTAGTGACAAACGTAGGTTTATTTCCTATATTAGATATTATTAAACCCTCAGATAAGATGAAATTTAAAATAGACTCACCTCTTATGTTGATGTTACTGCTACCCCATATGGTATGGTGTCCGTTAGCATCGCATCCAATTATAAGCTGTAATCCTTTTCCCAAGCAATATGCAACTACGTCGCTTATAATGCTTGGTGGACTTTGAGCTTCATCACCCGGGAAGTAGGCTGAGCATACCACTAGCCTTTTCTCTCCCTCTTCCGTGGCAATTGTTAGAATACCTGTAACAACATCATTGGTGCAGAGCACCGGTATCAGTGTACAATCTACTCTATTACTGTGAATTATGCACGCTCTTGGCCTTATAGCGTTAGGAGTGCATAAAACTTTACCTTGTTTGGTTGATAAGCCAGCAATCTTCTCGCCTATCCTCCAGGGTTCCTGCAGGAGGGCCATGTCAATGCCTTCTTGTTCCATTCTTCTACACAGCGTTGCCGAAGCAGCTTTTGCGTGTTGTAGATTGGCCTGCAGAATCCTTATTTCTCTCTTCGTTATGAAGAGATGGCCGGATCAGTGGACTTCCCTTCCTCAGTGGGTACCGTACGCTCTGGGACAGGTGTCCTTGTGAGCGGGTTGGTTCCACTTGTGGAAGGTTGTTCCTCTTCCTGAACCTCCATATCTGAAGAAGGTTCCCCTACATTGGAGCTAGTTGCTTCCGGCTTCTTCTCCAATACCTTTGCTTTCCCTTCCTTGAGTCGGAATGTTAACTTTCCTATCCCAAAGAAGGGCGTCATTTGAAGCTTTTGGAGCTCTTCTCTGGATTCATGATCCATTGAGAAGGTCCATAAAACTCCCTTGTCTGTTGGTTTCCTTCCCCAGACAGTCCATAGTTGCGTCTTGAGCCCATGGTTACCTATCCTCAGTCTACTAAGGATCCTTTTGGACTCAAGTCGTTCCCCGTCCTCGTCTGGTACGAAGACGACGCATGCGCAGGGCTTGGGTATTTCCTCCCCCTCCATTGCAATGAGAGATGCACCCTCCCAAGGCTTTAGAGTTGGAATAATCTCCTTTGCCCACCTCGCACTTGTGTCATCCGCACAGATTAGTTCCAGGAAGCCCGGTCTATGCGTGCTCTTCAGGAAGCGAACCTGGGGTCCTCCTTCCGGAATTGCATCATAGGCGGCCAGGATGGTTTTTTGGACTGCCTTAAGCTTGTCCGGATCCATCCTAACCTGCGGGAATCCTGTAGGTGCTGCCGCAACTTTTACTGCAGCGGCAGCTTCACTGAAAGTCACACCGTCGGTTTTTGGCCTTTTCCCTTTGCGTTGGCTTTCGGGAGGCGTGCTCGCATCTGACCTTGGTCTTTTTGACTTATTGGTCGTGGTTGGCTTTGTTGTTGCCATTGCCTTTTCCGGCTTTGACGGTACGTCCTCTGCCTTTTCAGCGGCTCTTGTAAAATTGGCCTTGATTACGGCCCTTTTGGCCTTGATGTAATCTTGGCCTTGTTTTACCAGCTTGCTGACTTTGGCTTTAGATATACCAGATAGCTTTGCAGCCTGTATTTCTTCATCTGTCATAAGTTCCACGTCTTCCAACGTTGTGACCCTGACAGATTTAGAAGTTCCTTGCCTTTCAGCTTGGGAAGTTTCTTTTGAGTTTCCTTGCCTTTCAGCTTGAGGATTCTCTCCAGAAGTTCCCTGCCCTACAGCTTTAGGAACCTTTTCTTTTCTAGCCTCCGAGGTCCCTGGCCTATCAGCCTTGGGTTCTCTTTGGCTTTGGTCTTTGACTTTATGTTTCTTTTTATTTTTTACCATAATAGTCCCACGAGTAGCTAGGGAAAATTAGTCAACCCCAGCAGAGCCCCGCATACTGGAGTAAGGTCTAAGTACGATGGGGTGCGACCTGGTGCCCCAAAGGAACCGTATGAGACAGCTATAACCCTAGTGCCATCCAGCTCTCGCCACGGTGTCTTACAGCTTAGCTTGGGGAGAGTTTATTGACCATTCCGGTCTAGATCCACTGAGTTCGGTTTCAACAGGACCACCACGGGAAGGATGCAATCCAAGATCACATACTCCCAATCATTGTTGAGAGTACCCAGCGGTCTTGGAACGGATTATAGAGGTGCAATGTACTAATACGCTCTGTGCAAAACCCGTTCCCTGGGGTAGCTCCTTTTCCGTTCAGCTTTACGCCGATTGAAAAACGAACCAGAGCCCTAGGTCCCATCATAAACTCTTAAATTCCTGCTTCCCAAATCATTTTAGGTGAAAACTCAATAGGAACTTTTCTCAAATACTGCATCAGATGAGACTATTAAAAATATTTTTCAGCTTTTGGTAGTTGAAAAAATTGACCAATTTATTTACCATTCTTGTACAGCATCAAGACAGCAATGATATGTCAGGATGACGTTACCTTTAAAAGCTATTATCAAGATTGTCATTCTATTATTCAATTAGTGACAACAATAAACGTAAAAAATGTCGTACACCGTTTCAGAACGAGTAGAAATTGTAAAAATGTTTTATTCCGGCAATAGTACGCGCACGGTAAGTGCTTTATTTAGCGCGAAATATCCAAACCGCCCGATTCCAAGCCATACTACAATTGGAAGAATAATCAAAAAATTTGAAAACACTGGCACATCGCTTCCTTTATGCAAGTGTAACAAAAATGACCAAAACATTCAAATAAATGTGTTTGAAAATGAAAATACCACAAATGTATTATCTGCAGTTATTGAAAATCCCAGAATAAGTTCTCGAGAAATCGCACAGCAGTTCGACATGCATAATTCAACTGCATTAAAAATATTAAAAAAGAATAACTTCCATTCTTATAAAGTTCAATGTCATCAAGAGTTGCTTGAGGGAGATTATGAGAGAAGAGCAGAGTTTTGTTATGAGATGCTGGAGAGGGCGAATGCAGACCGACAATTTTAAAAAAATGTTTGTTTTACAGACGAGTGTACGTTTACGTTAAACAATGAACCCAACGTGCAAAACTGTAGAATTTGGTCAACTAAAAGGCCTGAAATTGTTGTGGAAACTCGTACTTAATATCACCAAAAAATCAATGTTTGGGCAGGAATACTGGGGCATCATCTCATTGGACCTTTTTTCTACGAGGAAAATCTAAACTCAGGAAGGTTTTTGGATTTGCTTCAACAAGACATTTTACTAGCACTCGCAGAAGTAGCTCCCGAAGAAGAAGAAATTTGGTTTCAAATGGACGGTTGTCCTGCTCACAACAGCCGTGAAGTGAAAGAATTTGTCAATAATTGTTTTAATAACTGTGTGATAGGACCAAATTGTCTTATTAAATGGCCCCCAAGATCTGGAGATCTTGCCCCAAATGACTTTTATCTCTGGGGAGATGTAAAATCCAAAATTTACGGCACGGTAATCTTTCCAGATTAAGAGGCATTAAAGACAGGCATCCGAGAAGAATGTGCAAAAATAACGCCTCGCATTCTAGCAAATGTTCGACGAGAGTTTTATGATAGATTAGGATATTGTTTAGCCCAAAACGGTGGTTTATTTGAGCATTTATTGTAATTTATTTAGCGTTTGTATTTATTTAACAATAAATAACTTTGTTTTCTATTTTTTTGACTATTTGAATGATTTGACATCTAAATATTTTAGTCATTTTGACATATCATTGCTGTCTTGATGCTGTACAAGAATGGTAAATAAATTGGTCAATTTTTTCAGCTACCAAAAGCTGAGAAATATTTTTAATAGTCTCATCTGATGCAGTATTTAATTCTTTAAAGAAAAGTTCCTATTGAGTTTTCACCTAAAATGATTTGGGAAGCAGGAATTTAAGAGTTTATGATTTTCCATTGGATTTCCTATGGTGCGTCCGACCATTCACCACCCGGTATACCTTTTGTTAGGAAGTAAAATATTGACTTATTATTAAGTGGTCGTGAACAAATACATTTTGTTGCTGACTTATAATTTTTATCAATACCAATCCATTATATTATGAATGTTTTAGCTTTTCTTTCCAGATTTCCTCCCGACATATACATTGTTGGGCATAATACATATTTTTTTTGCTAAAATGCTACAAAAACATATTTTCGGCAGTTTTAGTTAATTGTAAGTGATTACGGTTTTAGAAATGGAGTTTATTTTAGCCGTTAGTAACTCATTCTTGTTACTCAAATGTGAGAAACGTTAATTAAATTTTTTTTATCTGAAATCCAATGTAGGTGTTCAGTTTTAAATTCATATAAAACTTCAAAAAACATAGTTCACAATAGAAGTTGAGGTTCATTACTATACAATTTCAGGAACATTGAAAACTTGTAGACCATATAAGGAGATCAAACTCCATGTATTTAAATTTTTGGTAATGGTAGAGGGCGCCAGTGTCAATTTAATACCAAAAACATGTGACTGCAGAACAATAACAGCCAACCATCAGCCTTTCAGTTTATGGAATTTTATTGGTTGCTAGCTCATTTGACAGTATGTTAGGTGAGCGAGGTTAGGGAACAGAAATGAAAAATTTTATTATTAAGAAATGCGTTTTTGTCGAAAACTGTGATCGTTTGGTGGTAAAATAATTAGTTCCAATCTGTGCTACTGACTGTGTTTATGGTTTTACGTGATTAAAAATACGAATATCTATTGTCGTTTCTTCTCTTCTGTATGGAATTTTTTAAGACATTTAAAGGAACATAACAGTTATAATGAGTATAATAAGTGTTTAAAAGGGAAATTTGGAGAATCAAAAAGACTCCCTTTGTACAGGTAAGTATATTCTAAAGCCGATTAAAAAATAAATTCAACAATTAACAAATTCCATGGCAGAAATATGCAATTTTTAACAATACACAACTTGCCCATTTTCAATTTTTAACTTTGGCTCGTACTTTTAGTTTTTATCATTCACTAACACTAAGTAATGTCAGGTATTGTTTACAATTTGTCCACTGTCATTTATAAAAACTAAGGTTACTTATTTTGATGGTATCGTATTTGCAACGAGCGACGCCATTGTGAAAAAACAAACTGCTTAGATAGACGATTTTGATTACAAGATTTATATAATATTGACATTATTCCAACTTGAAAAATTGTGGAGGAAAACTAACTAAACTTAACTAAAAAAATATTAACACAATTTTTTTATAATACTGAAACGTCAAGCTTGAATAAAATGTAAACAAAACCAAAACACTCAAATATATTATAGACTTTGACAGTTCTTCAAACTTCAAATTCGAATGGCCTTTTTGTAACTGGTTATTAGTTCATAAAACATCTAAATCAGAAATATTTAGTGAAGTGACGTATCTGTAGTGAAAGTTGCAAACATTTTGGAATCATTTATTTCCAGTTTTTTTCTAAAATATTCGGTTTAAAAAATTTGTAAATTAATTTTTGCAAAGTAGTACCAACATACTTTAATAAAATACCAAAAGCCGGATATCGGTTTAACACCCCCTTCCCACCGAAATTATGGTATATTATTTTGGGAAATTGCAGCTGGTATTGAAGCAGCATGCCTTATGCAAAAACCTACTTTGCGAATCATTGACGGAGCAAAGTGGGATGTGCACTGTAAACCCCTGTTTTCAAAGTACAAAATTCTACCCTTATCTTGTATGTATATCTTTCAAGTGGCAAAATTCATTCATCAACATCGTGAAAATTTTATGACTCACTCGAATTTTCATAATTACTCTACTAGGTTTGCGAACAGCTTAGTTGTTGAGATATTTAGGATTGAAATCTCTAAACGTAATGAATTTGATGTTGGTATACAGGGTGTCCCAGAATTTTTTAGACAGGCTATAACTCTAAAACGGCTGAAGATAACTCCATAAAATTTGGTATGCAGCAATTGGACGGATTTTACAATATTGCGAATCCCTCATGACGTCAGCGAAATCTTCAGCGTAGCTATGACGTCATGTCATTATAAAATATCAAATGCAAAGGTGGTCGTGTGACTGCTCATATTAAAGGTCTTTTTATTCTGAATTCAACCATGTAATACACTTAGTATGTTAAAATTTATTAGCTGTGTATTTTCGATCAAAAGGAGTTTAACAAAATAAAATAAAAAAGTTTAATAAACAAATTTAATCACATGAAAATTAAGGCAATGATACCATTATTCTACAATTAATTCTCAATAATGTGCTTAAAATGCCCCCCTTCCGCTTCAACACAAGCCTCAAACCTTCTCAATAGTTCACGCGTACATGCCGCTCTTATCGTTTACAGAGTAACAGCGCCACATGCTTCTTTTATTTAATTTTTTAAATCATCAACATCGCGTGGTGGATTTGAGTATACAATATCTTTTAAATAACCCCAAATAAAAAAATCGAGGGGTGATAGGTCTGGTGATCGCGCTGGCCATAGACATGGTCTTGCATTACCGATCCAGAAAGAAGGAAATCTATTATTTAAAAACTGCGTTACCCTACCATAATTATGTGAAGCAGCACCATCTTGTTGCCACATCATTTCTATTCTTTCATTTAATATCCTCCAATAAATCTGGTAACTCATTTTGCAGAAACATCAAGTAACGTTCACCAGTTAATGTTCCATTATAAAAGTAAGGCCCTGTCAACCTTCCATTAAATACCCCACACCAAACATTTATTCTCCACCTTGTTTGAAATCGAGATTGTAGAATAATGGTATTATTGCCTTGATTTTCATGTGATTATAGTATTTTATGCAACGATCATGTAATGATAGCCATTAAGACACGAGCATGTTGTAGGATACGAAACGAGCCGCAGGCGAGTTTCGTATATAATATGCGAGAGTATTAATGGCCATTACATGAAAGTTGCATACAATATTTTTTCTACTTCGATTAATAAGAATTATTGTTTGTATAATTTTTCATAAGTTTCCTTGGATTTTTCTGGTAATGTTTGTCAACTGCATTTTCGGCTCTTTCTCTAATTTCTGTTATAATTCTTCGTTATCACTCATTATTTTAACACAATTTAATTATTTTGTTTGATTAATTTTAAATATAGTTACTTTTGAAAATCAAAATTATTTGACAGCTGTCAAATTAAGTGTCACTTAATAGGTCTGTTCGCCTGCAATAAAAGTGTAGCACTGAGCTATATAATTTTGGAAAATTCAGGTCTATCTGTGAAAAAATGCGTGTAAAATTGCTAAATTTGGGACTATCTATGTATCTGGCATTTGTATACTGCAAGAAGCATTAAAACATAATTAAAATAAATAAAATCGTATAGCTCAGTGTTACACTTTTATTGCAGGGAACAGACCTAATATAATTAATTTCAAAAATGTCAACCAGGTATCCATGGCTACATTAAATATTGTGCGAATGTCGCATTCCTATTGGCTTAAAAATCTGTATCATAATGAAAATTTGTATCATAATGAATATCATTATGATACAGATTTTAGTATTTTAATAAGTATATTATAAAACAGGAGTAGAAAAAATTTGTTTATTAAACTTTTTTATTTATTTTATTAAACTCCTTTTGATCGAAAATACACTACTAATAAATTTTAACATACTAAGTGTATTACATGGTTGAATTCAGAATAAAAAGACCTTTAATATGAGCAGTCACACGACCACCTTTGCATTTGATATTTTATAATGACATGACGTCATAGCTACGCTGATGATTTCGCTGACGTCATGAGGGATTCGCAATATTGTAAAATCCGTCCAATTACTGCATACCAAATTTAATGAAGTTATCTTCAGCCGTTTTAGAGTTATAGCCTGTCTAAAAAATTCTGGGACACCCTGTATACAACAAACTGATATATATACGGGGTTACGATAAAGTATGGAACCAAGTAAATATCTTTTAAACGAAAAGAACGATATTTATGAAAAATTTGCAGATAATTTTGTTAATAATATACTTCCGGTTTAACCGGAAATGTCATCAACTTCTTTAATTTAAATGGGACACCCTATATATTTTTACAGATTTTGAAAGAGCTTGTTATTTTGAATTCATACATACTGAGTTTGGTGTAAAACAATTTGTAAAAATGAGGAATATAGCACTTTAATCAACCTCCTTTGAGTTTTTTGCATTAGAGCAAAAAACTATTTTTTCTACGATCACATAGGAAAGGGCCATATATCGCACTGTATAGTTCTATGGAAAGTGGCCTTTATTCATACGCGTACGGAAAAAAAACTTATCCGTACGTGTACGGATAAAAAAGCTGTCAAATTGAATGTTGAGATGCTAGTCTATTTATCCCGCAAATTTATGTATATGTCAAATGCGTATTTCCTAAGTTGATTTGTCCATATAAATAATTAATTCTGAATCGCAATATTTCTGATGTTCTGTTTCCAATTGTTGTTAGTTGTCTATTTTGTATACCAATATTAATTCTAACTTTTTTATGAAGGCACTCTTTTTCATCGCATGAAAATCACAATTTTCTGGGCCACTTTCAAAGGTGAGTAATCAAAACTACTTATATAAAGTAATTACAAATACACATATGTAAAACCTCTCACAACTACATAAAAACGCAAGATTGTACATGCCTGATTCGGTAAAAGTATATCACGTGGTCATAGGAAAAATAGTGTACATAACTTGTGCGAAAGTGATGTTACTTTCCGCAGTCGTTACGTAATATACTATAGATGAACTAATTGATGTTGTTTGTATGCATAGTAATGAATAAACGAGTACTGTTTAGTACGTCTATTGTTCTCCAAGTGTCAAATTCTAATTGAAGGAAATAAATTTTACAATTTAGAATGGTTCAATTAAGTGAAAAAGAGCGTATTGAAATTTTAATGATGATCGGTTATGGTGATCGTTTTAGAACTCATGAAGAAGTGTGTCATATTTTTAATAATTTGCATCCGGAGAGAAATCCTATATCACGACCAACAGTAACTAAAACATTACAACGTTTTAATACAACTGGGTTGGTAAAAAAATTGCTAAAACTTGGAAGACCGCGAACTGCAACGAACGAAATTGTTAAACAAAATATTGCAATCGATTTAGAAGAATCACCTCAAACTTCCACCACAAATTTGGCACTAAACCATGGTATCAGTCGACGTTCTGTAGGAAAGGTATTAAAAAGTGAAAAGTATAATCCGTATAAGGAACAGTTGATTCAAGAATTATCAGACAATGATTTTGACCGACGGCTGGAATTTTGCGAACGGCTAATGGACATCTGTAATGTCGACGACAATTTTGCTTCTAACATAGCTTCTTCCGATAAGGCAACTTATTGTTTAAATGGAACAGTTAATCGCCATAACTCAAGGTATTGGTCAAATGAGAATCCTCATCGGGTTCATGAAGCACATACTCAGCATCCACAGAAGTTAAATGTTTGGATGGGAATTGTCGAAAATAGGCTTATGGGCCCATTTTTTATCAACGGAAATTTGAATGGTGACAAGTATTTGGATCTACTGAATAACGAAATTATTCCTGCACTTCAACAGAAGGGGCAATTACCACAAAATGTTTGGTTCCAACAAGATGGAGCACCTCCCCACTATGATAGACGGGTTAGGGATTTTCTGGATGCGAATTTTCCAAATCGATTGATTGGATGTAGTGGATTCATAAAGTAGCCTGTTAGAATTTTTTCTTTGGGGTTATCTAAAATCACGTGTTTATGTTGGAGGACCAACAAACTTACAGGAATTGAGACAAAAAATTATTGATGAATGTGAACTAATACGTGGAGAAGTCTTGGAAAGAGTGACTCAAGAATTTGTTAATAGGATGGCATATTGTCAGCAAGTAAACGGCGAGCATTTTGAACATTTTAAGTAATTTTATTTCTCATTATTCTGAAATAATGTAATGTACACCTATTGTACAACTAACAGTGAGTTATTCCTCGTTTTCACAATTTTTTTCACACTAAACTCAGTATGTATGAATTTAAAATAACAAGCTTTTTCAAATCTGTAAAAACATATAGGGTGTCCCATTTAAATTGAAGAAGTTGATGGCATTTCCGGTTTAACCGGAAGTATATTATCAACAAAAAAATATACATCAGACGCATTTTGTTCCATTGCACTTACCTGCAAATTTTCATAAATATCGTTGGTTCTTTTCGTTTAAAAGATATTTACTTGGTTCCATACTTTATCCCAATCCTGTATATACTAGGTCAAGGAGTATTTACTGAAACAATGTATTTATTTTATGCAACAATTTATGTGTTACAAGTTTATCATTTCATTTCATTATTTTTATAAAGATTTTGTAAATTTTTCCAAAATTTATATTTTCATATGTAAATGTATTGTCTTTGGTTAATGAATGGTATGGTATAATAATCAATTAAGAAGTAGTAATTGAGAAATAACTGATAATGAACATCTTCTGCTTCTCCGCTGTAGGTATGTTTAGTATCAATATTAATATTTTCATTCACCATTGAATGTTATGTAATTTAATATAGTAAACATACCTGATGAACTTGACACCTAACCTTGCTTCAATTATGTTATGAATTTTTTTATATCTATCGATTTATTGAATTTACTTTTTATTCTATTTAATGACAAAAGGCTTTACAGATTATTTTATAGTTGAGACCCCAAAGTCTGAACAGGACAGAGTATAGTAAATATTGACAGGAGAGATTCTGGACACTCTAATACCTACCTACAATCTTTTTTAATGCCTCAGTGATATTATCATATGCTCTAAATCTCTAAATCATTTATATTCATACTGCTAACTACGGTAGAGGAAGATGGAACCTGTTTGTATAAAAAAAAGTTCCTTATCTGCGAATTCATCTGATAATGTCATTTTTCAGTAATTTTTGCCTTCCACTATAAACACAAATAATCGTAGATATGTTAGTCGGTATGTTGGACTTTGGCTTTGAGAATGTCTACTGTTGTTTCTCATTTCCCTCTGAACTAACCGTCCTTACATTCCCATTCAGTCAAAATTATTCAACGAACATTTCAATATTGAGTAAGACTACACGTTTTTGACAGGCCACTCAAAAATTGAATTAGTATTGTCTGCTTACACTCCATTGTACTCGATTTCCCGATTTGCCGATTTTTACCTGATATCCGTCAATGCCATTGTCATGATCCGATTATGAGATACATCTCTATTTATATGTGAAATTTTATACAAGAATTGTGGATTTTGGGTAAAAAACAACTAAATATTAGCAGATGTGTATGAGGGTCGTTTTAGATTTGAAGCTTAAAAACTACACTAATACATGCGATTCTTGTTAAATACGGGATATCCTGTTACAGATAAGCAAGTTATAGAATAACCAGATAAGATACTTGATATTATCGATAGTGCACAGGACATAATCTACTAAAATGTATTGACCGCAACAGTGTAAAAAAAATGGTCTACCTACTGTGAAATTTTCTACGATATCTGTAAGATGAACAGTAAAAAACAGATCTTTTTACGAAACTTATTTTATTCTTTGTCGAACTCATAGCTATTTAATAGTTATTTATACTATGAGGGGTGTAAGTGACATTTTTTTTCGTCCAATGAGTCTAGTGTCCTTTCCGCTTAAAACCTTGGAGAGGCTGATAGACAGATATATCAGATATGAGGTTTTATTACCAAACCCTCTCAACGAGCGACAATATGTGTATCAGCCAGGCAAATCAACGATTTGCACTGGATTTAGCACTAGACGATCTCAACAGGCTATTAACGAAAAACCTAGAGGACAAGAGTGCTTTCAATAATGAATCTACATCGTCAATTACCAAAGCTCTAGAGAGAAAAGAGGTACCACTCCTCCTGTATCGGTGGATAAATACGTTTGGAAAAAAGGGTTATCATATCATCCATTGACGATACCACCGTCACAGCTAGAGCAGGTAGGGGTTGTCCGCAAGGAGAGGTGTTATCACCACTTATGTGGGCTATCCTAGTAGACGAATTACTGAAGAGACTGACTTTCAAAGGCATGTATTGCTTAGGGTATATAATAATTGCAAAAGGCAAATTCGCAGGTACGGTGTTTGAGCAGACACCAACTGCTCTGAACATAATTAACGAATGGTGTCAAAAGGAGGAACTAACTGTAAACCTTTTTAAAACCATGATAGTTGTTTTCACCAAAGAAGAAAGTACTGAGAGGACTGAAGTCACCAGTTCTTAATAGGGTGGAAATTCCAATTGCACTAGAGACAAAATACTTGGGAGTCTAGTGACCACAAGTTGACATGGGCTCAACACCTACAGAAAATGATACAAAAATATACGATAGCCCTCAATATGTGCAGAAGAATGAGCGGGAAGAACTGGGTGCTACAAACAAAAATAATCATATGGCTATATACCAGAGTCATCAGACCCGTGATAGCATATGGCTCGGTGGTACGGTTGCCAAAGACTCGGCAGGCTGGGGCGATCCAAAACCTAAGTGGCAACCAAAGGCAAGCTTGCCTGGCTGCCACAGGGGCTATGAGGACAACCCTTACAGCTGCGGTAGAAGTCTTGCTGAACCTGCCGCCCCTTCATGAATACATACAAGGAGAAGCCAGGTCATTCACTAGTAGATTGACCAGAGGACAAACTCCCATTAGTAGGCTACACGGTAAGGTGTATAACAAGCTATACAGAGAGTTGGAAATCAACCTCATAATGAGAATGCCATCGGACGAGATGATTCCCAAGTATAGCTTAGGAAAAAACTTCAAAACTGTCATAACAGGCAAAGAGACATGGGAGGAAGGACCTCCAATTAATGCAGAAATGGCCTGCTACACAGGTGGCTCAAAAATCGTGAAAGGTGTAGGTGCAGGAATATATATGTAGTCAATCCAAAAGAAAAGAGTCTCACTAAGCTAAGGTAAACATGTGACGATATTCCAGGCAGTAGTTGCAGCAATACAACACTGTGCAGGGGAGCTATTAAGGCAATATTTTTTAAAAAAGACCATTTCCATATACTCCAACAGCCAAGCGGCTATAAAAACAATCAGTTCCAGGAAGATAAGTTACAAAAATTGTCCTTACCCTGGGTACCAGGCCACTCAGATCACAAGGGTAATGAAAAGCCAGACTCACTAGCCCGCGAAGGGGCACGTTGTGCTTCCATTGACACAGAAATTTCTGTGGCATAGCGAAGCCGCTGCAAAGAACAAATAGCAGTAATTGGACAAAAAAACATTCTCGAGAATGTTGCCAGGAATTGGACAGGCCAAAGAGTTCACAAAGAACCCTCGCCAAAATTCACGGAGCATCTACTGAGCCAGAAAGAGAAAACAATCAGGATCCTGATAGGGCATTGTAGACTTAACAAACACATGAATAACATCGGGTTGGCAGACACAACTGTATGCAGGTTTTGCCAAGGAGATGAGTACACATACTGTGCAATTGCGAGATTTGCCATTTGAAGTCTAGTGATAATGATGGGCCCAGACAAGGAACTATAGAATAACAGGAGGGCACATACAATAGATCTGCAAGAGTTGTAGTGAAGAGGCTCCTAGAAGCACATAAGCCCCATATTTATCTTATCTTATCTGTGTGTGTGTGTGAGAGGCAAATGGCACGGAAATTACTCCATTTGCCACAGAATTTTGGAAGTTGCTTCATATAGTAACATTGGACTCCTTCAAGAAATTTATTAACAAATCGTATTTTGTCCTATTAGCATTGTTAAGGATGTGGCTAATATTAAGCGGAAGGTCATAATTCAATTTCACAAGCGACTCAATTAAACATTTGGATCTCGCGACATTATTAGAGCAACCAAAAAAGATGTGATTCAGATCACAATAAGAATGCTCGTTACAGCTACAGGATGATGATATAATAATACCAAGTTTTGCAATATGTGCTCCAAATCTTCCGTGATTGGTTTTAAGTCTAAATATAGTTGATGAATAGAATTTGGGTGTTGTATAATTGAATATATATTTGGGAGGAAGGGGTAATGTGGGATGAATTTGAAAGTACTGGTTTGTAGAGGATCTAGATATATTTGTCCACTCCTGTTTCCATTTATTGGCAATTCTATGACTTATCGAGTTATTTATATCTGCTAAGGTGAAAATATTGCAAACTTGTCCATTTATAACTGAATCCTTTCCTACCAGGTCGGCCCTTTCGTTCCCAATTATATTGCTATGGCCCTTAACCCAAATAAATGTAACATTTAAATCCAGAAGCATAGATTTGATACTACATAGTATAGGGCATCCAATACCTCTGATATAAGTAATCTTATCTTATCTCTTAACATTAAAAACTTTCAATTTCTACGCTTAAATATATAACATTAGTTATTAATCCAAATAGTATAACTAACGTCTCTAGTGGCATTAAGCAGCAAAAGCATGCTCCCTTTTTGGCGTTCAAAGTAACTTAACAAAGATGTTATTAGGTATCTTTATCTGAATAATTAGGTATGAAAAAAAAACGGGTTCCTTAATCCTCTAGGCACAATTAATGTCAAACTAAACTGGAGAATCTTACTAATTGATCGGACAACGTATTGAAGATTTGTCAACCTGTAGAGTGTAGACTGTAAATTGTCGTATCCATTAATCATAAATTATATTCACGGTAGGTATATCTGACTATTAATGATTAAAAAGATAATTGAATCAATACAAAAAAACCCAATTACAAATTTAAAATCTATCCAAATAATGTTTTATCCTCAGAGTGACAGTCATTAGTGTCAATTTCTCAGTTGGTTGATGTACCCTATATACTCAAAAATATGATGTGGTTGGATATTTAAATTTTTTAAATTAACATAATTTTAAGCAGCACAAGTGGCTTGTAAACATTTCATTTTCAGATAGCATTCTGAATTAGGTTGTTTTATTTCTTAATTTTGAGAAGAAGAATAAGTCATGTAACGACCTTTGTATGATACAAATACATGTCGCATTGATTCTCTTTTGTTTCAGTTCCATTGTCTGTTTCATAGTTCACTTTGAATTACGGAGCATTGTGTGAAATTTCACTAACAAGGTCCTTTTTCGTTAACAGTGTACTTTTCAACCCTTGCTTCATATATTCACCCCTTGGACAGTGGCCGGTTTAATCCGTAGCCCTTATTCTACTCTGCCGCTAGCCGACGGCTTCCCCTTTTTGCCAGCCCTCTTTGAAACACTATTTTGTGGAGGCCACTTTACGGTTTCCGAACACAAATGGGCAACTGAGTGAGAACTGATTTATTTTTTTCGATTTCAATTTCGATGTATCTTATTATTCGAAGTTATTACAAATGATAATAATTACTGCAACAAAATTGTCATTTAGGTTTAAGTGCTATAGTTGTGTTATTGTACCCTCCAGAAATTTACAAAGTGAACTTAATAATTAACAGCTTTAAGCACAATACGAAAGTTCTTTTATATTTTGCATTTAGAGTGAATAACTTTTCAATACTATTGTTTTTCAAAGTATTCTTAACGAAAAAAATGCATCTTTGCATTCTTTGGAACCAATTATTCGACTCACTTATTAGTACATTAGACCGGAGAAGTGATAATATTAAATGGAAAAGTTTGAGTAACTGAATTTTCTTCTTTCAAACTAAAGTATATCTAGTATAGAATGCTCTCCTGAATTATTAAGATAATCTCGCTGGAGCCTGCGACACAGCTTGCAAGCACGTGAAATACCTACAACAGTTTTCCATCTATAACTTTTTTATATTTGATCGCTCAATAAAAATGTGGACAAAATTGTGGGAAATACTTCAAATTTTGATGTATGTCTTCAATTAAGTTCTTTTTTTCACAGATAAAAATGATCTTGATGTCTCTAAATTAGCCATAGATGTTATGCTTTATCATTTATCATTTTTTCTTATTTTTTTGGGAATCAAACCACAATAATGTTTTTTTATTTTTTATTTCGACGTTTCGGTAGCATTCCAGCTACCGTTGTCAAGATCAACTAATATAGAAATAATTTTTTGGTCCCTATCTGACACAACGAAAAAATTTGACAACTAGACAATCAATAATATTTCGAAGTTTAAGACTACAAAACTTTGTTGTCAAATTTTTTTAAGGTCCATTCATAGTAGATCACACCTCTGGTAAAATGTGGAATAAAATATTTTATTTTATGACATTCTAAATATGTAGTCCACTAGAAGTTAAAAAAGGAATAGTAAAATCTTTATACGATAGGGCCAGAATCATTTGTTCGAATGATTATCAGTTCACAAAGGAGAAAACTTTAAAAATGTTTTAAATGTCAATAATTACCTGGCAGAATTTGTAGATAAAGAAATTAAGAATATAGAGAAGGGCTCATTGTTAATACCCCATAACAATAACAATAATATTAATAATTCAGCTAACATAATTTTTTAAAACTTGACAATACCGTATGTTAAGGGTTTATCAGAAAGAATTAAGAAAATTGGTAATCAATTCAATATTCGAACTAGCTTCAAATCTAGCAATACGTTGAGATCTGTACTAACAAAAACGAAGCCAAAAAATGAAGAACAATCTTCAAAAAACTGCATATATCAGATATCTTGTGAATGCGACAAATTCTATTTAGGTGAAACATCTAGACCATGAAAGTCCGAATAAATGAACATAAAAAGTATATCAAAAATAGGGAGTTCTTTAAGTCAGGTATTTGCAAACATGCTTGGGAAGAGGGGCATAAAATTCAATGGGATTCGACAAAAATAATATTGAGAGAGCCCAATAATAAAGGACGAAAAATCAAAGAAAGTGCTTTAATACAACTAAATTCAGATAAATATGTAGCTAGTATTTCAGCCGAATGTAGTCAAATTTGGTTACCAATTTTAGAAAGAGAAATTTCCAATAATCAATTACCTGCGTTATCAGGATAGCATCATAAGTTTTTATCCAGGTTTTCTTATGATTTATCTTTGGAATGGTTGTTAATCGATACACACTTCAATACAGAAAATCACCAAACTGAGTTATACATATTTTGAAAACAAAAATAATCATACACAAAAAAGTAACAACAAACGCGTTTTTATTAACAAAATTTCCAAAATAAGTGAAAAAAAGCGCTATCCCAATAAAAACTGTTCCTGGAACGTGCACTTCACTGGATTCCATTTCTAGTGGACTACATATCGTTAGAATGTCATAAAATAAAATATTTTATTTCACATTTTACCAGAGGTGTGATCTACTATGAATGGACCTTAATAAAATTTGACAACAAAGTTTTGTAGTCTTAAACTTCAAAATATTATTGATTGTCTAGTTGTCAAATTTTTTCGTTGTGTCAGATAGGGACCAAAAAATTATTTCTATATTAGTTGATCTTGACAACGGTAGCTGGAACGCTACCGAAACGTCGAAATAAAAAATAAAAAAGCATTATTGTGGTTTGATTCCCAAAAAAATAAGAAAAAAGAATAAGTAATGCCACAAGGAACTTATAGAAGATATCATTTTTATCATGTCTTACCATCGTTGTTGAGAATACTTTGTACATCTACACAGATAAAACAAGCTAAATTTTTATTCTATCTCTCGTTAAATAATTTGTAATCAGGTCTTTGATTTATTCCTTTATATTTATAATTAGTTTTAGGTTTAAGAGTGACAATAATAAATTATTAATAAATTCTAAATATATATTAGCCTAATCAAAGTACACATAAACCTCACAAAAAATACAAAAAACTTGAAAATTCAAAATAGGGTATTTAAAAGGGTTGTGTTTACGATGTTAGGCATGCGATTTTCCGGAAAATCGCATCGTAAAGTTTTCTCATGTTAATCACAACCCTTTTAAATACTAAATTTTGAATTTTCAAGTTTTTTGTGTTTTTTGCGGCATTTTACGGATATATTGTGTACTTTGACTACGCTATATGTTGTGTTATTTGAAAGTAATATCGTTAAGGAGAAATTAATACGGTTTGTCTATTATGGACGGTTTATATACCGTATAGTGGATAGTAGTGGTAGTTGGTGTTTTCAAATTTCGAAATTCAAAATGGAGGCCACACAAAATTTCAATATATCTTTTTTTTAACCTTGCCTCATTTAATGGGCATTAACGTTATCGATACGCGCAGGAAACGACGAGAAAATTGAAAAAAAAAGTTTTACATAATTTTTTCCGGTTTTTACTAAAAAAAAATAATTTTTTTCTCTGTTTTCATTAAATTTGACGTTGGAAATTATACTTGATGGATTCATTAATATAAGTATTGAAAATGTTGGTTATTAAAAACCACGTATTTATAAAAAAAATTCAAATTTGACCATAAGAAGCGGAGAAAACAGTATACAAAGTTCGGTAGCCACTATTACAAGAATATTAAAATTTTTGAGTTTATTATCGATACGGTGAATTCTCTATTTTTTGTGTGTCTGTGAATAGCATAGACCTAAGAGAGCGAGAATAGTTAAGAGTTAATGAATATTCGTGTTTAAGAATATTCGAATTTAAATGTAAATAGTAGTAGACTTTGAAAGACTTGTTGTAGGTAAATAATTGAAATATTTGTACAATATGTGTAATAAATTCGTTCATAATAATAAAATGTTAAATACCTGGTACTGATTATAATCATTTTTTACACAATATCTATCTAATAAAACCAAATAACAACTAAAAAAGTTTATCACCATTTAATTTACACTTCCAGCCTCTACTGCGTCAACTGTTCAATATTTTATCCATTGGTTGACAATACGTATACATAAAAATTTGTTTATTTAGTGCTTTCATTGAACAATTCACCAAACCGATCATAAACTCTAAATTTTTAAAATTCTTGTCACAATGACTAACAAACTGTGAATACTGGTTTTCACCGCTTTCAAGTCTAGAATTTTTTTTAATCTGGTTTTTGAAGACCAACATTGTCAAAATACTAAATCCATTAAGTATATTTTTTAACATCAAATTGAACAAAAACAAAACAAAAAAATTATTTTTTCAGTAGAACTCTGAAAAAATTATGTGAAATTTTTTTTTTCAAGTTTCTAGTTACTGTTCATGAAACTATAATTGAAGACCATAACTTCAAAGGGGTCCTCCAAGTGCCGAAAATGCAAAAAATTAGTTTTTGTCTTTAAAGAGGTGTAAGTACCAAGCATAACGATATTCAGAAGGTTCTAAGTGCGTACAACCTTGCAAAAGTTTGTTATAAATGCCGAAATATGGTTGAAGTGCCTCGTGAGAAAAGTGGAACGGTCTAGTAGTTCTATGAAAAATGTCACTATAGTTTCACAGGAAATTAACACCAATCTATGCGTTGACGCACAGTAAAATGTTCCGCAGTAGGTAGCTACCAGTTTACAATCTGTGTATCCATATTGGCAACTCTAATAACGCAATGATGCAGAATATGCTGATATGCATTCAGTTTATGGGGGAGTACATTTGTAGCCGTACACCAAAGATTAAGAGAAAGTGACTCAGTAGTACCTAAAAATACTGAAACTGGCAGACGACCTGATGTGACAATGGAATACGAAGACGATATTTTGATTTAAGTCGAAAATAATCCTGAGGTTAACACCAGAAGACTCGCTGCTTTGTATCCTGGCATCTCCAAGTCTCCCATATGCAATATTATTCATAAAGAAAACCTTCATCCTTACCATTTTCGAAAACTTCATGCCATGGTAGATGGTGATTTCCCTGCCCGCATAGATTTTTCAAACTGGTTGCGGAACAAAAAAAAAACAGGATCCTAATTTCTTTTCCACTATTTTATTTTGCGATGAATCTACGTTTACCATACAGGGAGTTTTTTTATTTTTTTTTTTTATTTACAAATCCGCATCAACCTCAAGGGTTATTAGCGGTCTGTAGCTATATGTATATTATGATGCCTGTTACATAAGATGATATACGTGTTTAACATTATGGATACATAGATATGTGTTTTGATTAAAGTACATAAAGGAGATGTCTCCTAGTGACCTGTCCACCTTCCTGAGAAGGACAGGATGGACAATGACCTAGGAAGACAGCTCCTCGGGAGGATGCACAATGGGTCACATGTGGCCTAAGTGCTGTGAGCCTACACTCACCCTCCCTACTCTACAGATACAGAAAGTACATTTTTACATTTTATGGTATAAATTTGAAATTTGCAGATATTTAATAAGATTCTTCACGTTGCTACTGCTGTTTAAAGTATTTTCCAGGAAGTCGCTTGTGTTGCATGCAAGTCTGTTGCTCTTAACTAAAAAATGTTTCACTGTTAACCACTGCTCACAAGTAACACATTCTGGTCTTGGTGCTCGGGTAAGTAAGTATTCATGAGTAGCTCGAGTATGACCTAGACGTAACCTTGTGATGATGATTTGATGTCTTCTATTTTCGGTAAAAGTAAGCCACGGTGTTATGTAGGGTTTGATTTCTTTAAGTTTTGTGTGTGAGCTCCTCCATGTGTCATTCCATTTTTGTTTTGCTTTATTGCTAATAAATAGTCTTAAGTCGGTGTATAGGGGCTTAATAATTGGTGTGGTATTAAGTTGTGCTGCTTTTTTAGCGGATTGATCAGCTAACTCGTTGCCTTTTATGCCTATGTGTGCAGGGATCCACAGGATATGTATGTTTTTGCCAATCGAATTAAGATGATGAAGTCCTTGTTTGATCAACTGTACGAGAAAGTTTTTCGAATAGGTGCTTCACAGGGAATTTTTAATTTACAAAATGCACATCATTATGCCTACATTGGTGATAATCCTCATGCAACAGTAGAGAAAAAGCACCAGTAAAGATTTAGTATAAATGTTTGGATAGGTGTAATCGGTAATCAGCTTCTGGGACCCGTAGATAAATTTGTGTGTTGAGACAAATGGTCGTCAACTTCTGGTACTTAGACCACATATTGCTGAGTAACATTTTAAATTGTTATACTTTCTTGGACTTAGACCCTTTCACCCTTTGAATTTTGGCAATATGAAGACACCAACGTTTTCAGGGGCCGAGCTAGAGTCCGTTTCAATAAGGAAGAAGCCACCTGAAGTTGGCGTACCGACCTGAGCATTAATCAAAATCTGTCGAGCGATTCTTCCATGCCATTGGCGTTACAAGCGAGGTTTCATGCCGACAGCAATTAAATTGTTGACATTCGAGGTTGTGTTTGAAACAATCATTTACTGTCGAATATTTTCCAATTTTAAATATTTTAAGACGTTCTGCTAGTTTATTTGTGAGTGCTGTGTGTTTTATTTGATCTAAAACCATGCCTCCTACAAAACTGGTTGGTGTTGAAAGAAAAGTTATCCACAGTGAAGGCCGACAGATTATCAAAAACGTTGCAACTTTTATGGAGTCTGAAGCTGAACATGAAATCCAAATTCCTTTACAAAATCATCGATAAGTCAAATGAGAAAGTATAATAATCCAATATATTACTCATGGCATTCAGATTGTTGTAAAATATATGGAAGAGTATACATTACTTCAAAAATAATTGAATTCTGCTAATAATTCATATAGTCTGCTGCACTTAGCAGTTATTTATATGGTTCTAATACTTCTGATTTTATGTTACCCTACAAAATGTGAAAACGTTACACAACTGATTTAGATTAAAATATCAATTTTTAAATATGGCGCTGGTTTTGACATCAAGGTCGCGCATCGACTGCGACTTCAGGTGGCTTCTTCCTTATTGAAACGGACTCTACTACATTTTTATTATGAAGTCGTTATTATGATTTCAATTATGTTTATCGCTTGAATAACCATTTTGCGAGAATTTTATCAATTTTTCTGGGATTAAGGGTTGAAATATTTTTTTCCCCACAATTCCCATATTCACAATTTTTTTGTGCGATCAAATATAAAAAGGTATAAACGGAAAACTGCCTATATTTCACGTGTGTGGACGCACAGGTGCTGAACTACTATAGTTTCCTATATATTTCCACGCTATAGCCGGAAAAGTACTTTTCCGGCTAGAAGTATGTGTCACTTTTCTGAATTATGACAATATCATGTTAGGCTGGTTTTTAAAAAGAAATTAATACCTTTCTTGGCTTTTCTACGGAATTATTCCGTCAACCGTAGTATCCGCAGCTTCTCAGTCTTACGGAGGAGTACAGGTTAATTCAAAATCGAACATTGAGCACAAAAATTAAAATTTCGTGACAGAAAGAATATTTTTTGACATAATTGTCAAAACCAATGAACTAGTAATATTGCCTAGCAACAATTTCATGAAGTTCTTTGTCGAAAATAATATAAAATTACGATCACACATTTTATAAAATAGTATACATACCACGCGGGAAGGATCATTCCAGCCACGGCTTTTAACGGACCTCGGCGCTACGCGCCTCGTGCATCCAACAAAGCCTGGGCTGTAATGATCTACTTCCCCGCTAGGTATGTAATATACTATTATTTCACAAATTCGCTACATTACACTCAATACTTATTTCCCATTTAGCTCTTGATATTGAGAAATGAAGCAAAAACCATTCCTGTGGTACTTTCCACTGATATGATATAAAAAGATACAAAAAGAGTTTTGTTTATTATCGTATAAAATTCATAACCTTAGCAACTTGTTCTCTGCCTGCATGACAGTAGTGATCAGTGTCAGTGCTATTGTCGTGGGATCTACAATGTAATGAAATATTAAAAAAAATAAGAGGCCATCTTCCAAAATTCAAGTATTTAAAAGAAATTCTTGAGCCTAAAGAATTAAAAGTTTTATATTACTCACTGTTGGAATCATTGATTTCTTATGGAATCATCGGTTGGAGTGGAGTGAAAGACTGTTTCTTAAATAAAGTTCATATTTTACAAAAATGGTTTTTAGGAATAATATTTAAAAAAAATATTTTATATCCATCGAATCAACTGTATATAGATGCCCAGGTAAAAGATGTACGTCAACTTTTCATTCAAAAAATATTGTTGTTTATATTTCAAAGTAAAATAAAATTTGTACATAATGAACATTCTTACAAAACTAAGGGAAATGAAGGGATAGTTTTCCCATGCAGTGGAAAAACTATTGGGCAAAGAAATGCTAATTATTTAGCACCAAGAATTTACGTACTGTTGTTAGATGATATAAAAAGTTCAAAAAATTACAATTTTTTAAAAAAGCGAATTAAAAAATGGATTATGGAAATAGACAAACGATTCTTTAGCAATATAGTAAATCAAACTATCATATAATTAAAAGTATTCATTTAAGAAATATTTAGGTGTTTAACAGTTAATATGGTACCCCTTAACTGGATTTGTCTTATTACCGTATTTGACAATTTACTATACTTGACAATTTACTGGACTTGGACTTGACAATTTACTGGACTTGACAATTTACTGGATTTGACAAAAAACTGATTTGTTCATGTTTTTCGGTCACAATACAAGTAGTAATACAAACTACTTCTGTGACCTAAACTGTTTATTTAATTTATGCTAACTTCTATGTATCAATGTATTTATTTTTTTTTAATAAATTATTATTATTATTATATGAAAATGATCTGTCTTAGTTACTTGTTTATTTTTATCCATTTCAAGAATTATCTCTCGACGATGCAAATGTGACTTGTGGAATGATGGAAAGTTTTTACGTAGTATGGGTTGAAACTATAAACAAGATGATAATATCACATTCCAAAGAGTTTATACCTATCTATTTCAGTTTTACTGTTTTTAAGACTCACTCAGTTTTCGATATATTAGCTTTCTAATATTGGTTGATTTATTCACAATTTTCTACTAACATTCTTGTTTTGTCGGACTGACTGAACTAGAATTTAAATGAGTTTATATTTCCCCCCAGCAATTAAACCAACAGCAACGGTCACCAGGGGTTACAAACAATGGACAGTGTACAAAAATGCAGCTTATAAGTCTTAGTAGGTCTAATTTAAGGGCAGTAAAGGCATGCTGGGTGTATGCTCAAAGGGAAAAGGATTATCGAGATATCCTATACTAAAAGGGTGAGGGATAATAACGAGAAAAAGGATGTTATAAATTCTCATCCATTTGTTTCAAATATATCTTCAAGATTTGAGATAAATACTGTTCACCAAAAATGTTGAAATGTGATATTTGGTAAAATAAAAATCACCGACTTCAATATTACAATGCAAAAAAAAATGGAATATATTTATGTAAGGACCCCGGACTTTTCCCATGCAAAGTGGATATCGGTCGATTTTTCTAAATTTTAAATATGTTAATGGTAATTTGCAGTGAGGGACAGAATATAGAGAATGGCACATTTTGCTAAAACGCAAGTATTTTACAAATCACTCTTTATTTGAAAATTTTGTCCGTAATATTTTTTAATTAATTAGCTCACCTTGAATGTAGAAAACAACTGGTACATGGAAAATGATAGAATTGTGGAAAACTTTACAGTCAGCAGTAGTGTACCCCATGGCTCAGTTTTAGGTCCAATTTTTCCTGATATTCATTAACGATGTCGCAGACTTACGAATAAATGATAAATTCACCATATCTTCTACTGAACAAACTATAGTTCGATCTCACAAGGGAGCTTTGCAACCTCTTAGAATTAACAATAACTTAATAAGATCCCCAAATTCAATCAAGTTTCTTCGTTTCCATACTTAAATGGTCTGTAAATGCAGACATTTTAGCAAAAAAAAAATGTTGTCCGCCTGTTTTTTCATTAAATCTGTCTATAAACAGCTTGAATCTTTTACTGCATTATCAACTTAGTACCTTTTGTCTGAATCGTTCCCTAGTTATGCCTTTCTGTGGCTTTTGTAGTTTGTACCGGCACGAAAGTCGGAGCAGTTGAATATTTTCAAACAAACTTCAAATTTAATGCTTTGTGATGTTTTATTATTACAATATCTTTTTTTTTTTTTTTTCGGGCCGAGATGGGAAACTCATGTTGGAATACAGACAGTGTTGGACTCATCCCAAGGGATGCCTACCAACCAAACCCACCTCAAAGCTCGCCGTTACTCCCGCCTCGGAATCACTACCCTAGCATACTTCGAGACGGGCGGCGGTCCCTCACACACACTCCGTCATCTTCTCCCTTCTATCACTCCTACGTCTCATGTCAAATCATTTCCTTCTCTCCCCCTAATCATTCTCTCCACTACGCCACTCACCTCCCTCCATTTTTCCTCTCCCCTTAACATAATCTCCACCATGTTCTCCCAATACACAGCCTCCCCTAGTTTCTGCTCTAACTTTACCAGCTCGTCCACGTTCTTCCAGCATCTGAACACATGCCCCACATCATCCTCCACTTCACATCTCTCGCACAATCCAGTCTCTCTTTTCCCAATCTTGTGGAGGTACCCTACTCTCGACCCATGCCCAGTGAGCACCTGTGTCAAGAAGTAGTTTACCTCCCCAAATTTCCGGTCCATCCATTCTCTCCTACTCCCAATCGCTCCTTTTAGTGCGCCCTCATACTTCTCCCATCTTCTCTCCATTTCCTCCTCCATCCATTCCTTCATTTCCTCTACAGTCGCACCCCTCCAGCGTTTGTTCCTGGCTCTAGCCTCTAGGTCCAATGAGTAGGATCTTGACAGCACCACTGCCGCCAGTCCACCCACTGTCCTATATCCCTGTACCACCCTCAGGAGTATCCCTCTCTGCAAACGCAGGAGTGGCCTAACCCTCGCGTTCACCCCCGCTCTTTCACCCCAGACTTCCGCACCGTACAGCATACTCTGCTCTATTGTCCTACCAATTACCCTCCTCTTCCACTCTCCCGGCCCTTTCACATTGCACAACAATCTCCCCAGCCTTGCTGCTCTCACTTTTGCTTTCTGTGCCGCCTTTGCCATGTTTGTTTTGAAGGATAATTGGCTATCCAACCACACTCCTAGGTATCTCACAGACTCCTTCATCCGAATTTTCCTTCCCTTCACCGTCACCACAACTTCCCTCGTCTTGCTCCGTCCCTTCACTAGCAGTCCCACCGTCTTATCTTCCGCCACTTCCAGTCTGCACCGCTCTATCTTCTCCACAATCTTCCTGCACATCCTCCCCGCCTTTCTTTCTATCTCCGCCTCTCCCTTTGCCGTACATACCAGACATACATCATCCGCATACACCGTAATCTCACATCCCTCTTCACATACTATCCCACAAACCTCATCAAACACACATTTCCATAGCGTCGGTCCCAGAACCGAGCCCTGTGGCACTCCAGCTCCAGTCTCATATCTCCTCCCTCTTACACATAAACAAAACAACATCTTCTAAGTATTCTCTAAGAACAATTAAACCATTAATTGAAGAAAAAAAATATTTTGTGACTCTTTAAAAAACGCACAAATTGGTGTTGTGGAAAAATTACTTTAAATTAATCAAAACTGAAACGCTTGCTAGCAAAAGCTGGGGAGCCGCATTTTTGATAACGGGTGTTGCCCCCACGTGCTTGAATTACTGCCTTATCCTCCTTGGCATGCCTAAAATGTAGCGAATGTCCGCTTGTGGAGTAAGTTCTCATTTCTCTACTGATTTCGCAACTGATTTAAAGTTAAAGGAGCAGGAACACGATTTCGGATCCTTCGCCCAAGCATGTCCCAAACATGTTCTATGGGGTTAACATCTGGGCTTACCGCTGGCCACTCCATAACAGAAATATTTACCTCGTTTAAGTAAGTACTGTTGAGTGATTCTCGCGGTGTGAGGTCGGGCATTATCATGCATCAGAAGAAAGTCATTTCCAATAAAATCACCATAAGGGACAACAAAATCTTGGAGAACAACCTCAATGTACCTGGCAGCAGTTGAGGATCCTCTCGGAAGGATGTACAATTCTGTGTGCCTCCAGAGGAATTCCAGTCCACACCATAACTGAGCTCCATTGGTATCCAGTCCTAGAACTGAAGGTATATTCTGCAAAACGGTTATGTGACCTTCGCCATACTCTCTCACAACCATCTAGAGACAGCAGGCTAAATTTAGACTCATCGGTGAACAGAACGCGCCCTGACGTTCTGGACCTGTTCCAGGTCTACGACTGGTAAGATTGGCTTCTACGAGTCGTCGTCTAACTGTCCGTTCGCTCACGTTGGTATGCCGAACGTGCTAAAGTCGATTAATGATTTCAACAGCTCTAGCATGACCATTTCGCAGACTTTGTAAGATGTTAATACGATTATCACGAGCGCTAGTTTTAGGTTGGGGACCATTTACTGGTCGTCTGGTGTTCAGTTTCCAAAAAACGTGTAAAAGTACGGCGCAACAATAGCAGCCAGTGTGTCGGAATTAAAATCCATACTTATTAGATTAATAAACGCACCACAATAAGTGAATAAACGCAGAACAACTTTCGAATTGTTTCGTTCTATGGAATTTATGATTTTTACTCGAAAACACTTTTTTTCTTCAATTTAAGGTTCATTGGTTGTTACTGTTGTTAGAAAATATGTGAAACATGTTGTTTCGTTAGTGTGTAAAATATTATAATAATAAAATATAAAATATAATAACAAAGCATTAACATTTGGACAAATTTGTTTAAAAAAATTCAACTGCTCCGGTTTTCGTACCGGTGAGTGTATAATATACGGAAGTACAAACTACAAAAGCAACAGCAAAGAATAGCCAGGGAGCGATTCAGACAAGAGGTACTTAGTTGTTAATATCTTCTATAAGTTCCTTGTGGCATTACTTGTTATTTTTTCTTATTTTCTTGGGAATCAAACCACAATAATGTTTTTTTATTTTTTTATTTCAACGTTTCGGTAGCGTTCCAGCTACTGTTGTCAAGATTAACTAATAATGATTGAATGAAAAATTTTTGGTCCCTATCTGACACAACGAAAAAAATTCGACAACTAGACAATCAATAATATTTTGAAGTTTAAGACTACAAAACTTTGTTGTCAAATTTTATTGAGGTCCATTCATAGTAGATCATACCTCTGGTAAAATGAGAAATAAAATATTTCATTTCATGACATTCTAACGATATGTAGTCCACTAGAAATGGAATCCAGTGAAGAGCACGTTCCAGGAACGGTTTTTATTGGGATAGCGCTTTTTTCTTGCTTATTTTGGAAATTTTGTTAATATAAACGCGTTTGTTGTTACTTTTTTGTGTATGATTATTTTGTTTTCAAAATATGTATAACTCAGTTTGGTGATTTTGTGTATTGAAGTGTGTATCGATTAACAACCATTCCAAAGATAAATCATAAGAAAACCTGGATAAAAACTTATGATGCTATCCTGATAACGCAGATAATTGATTATTGGAAATTTCTCTTTCTAACATTGGTAACCAAATTTGACTACATTCGGCTGAAATACTAGCTACACATTTATCTGAATTTAGTTGTATTAAAGCACTTTCTTTGATTTTTCGTCTTTTATTATTGGGCTCTTTCAATATTATTTTGGTCGAATCCCATTGAATTTTATGCCCCTCTTCCCAAGCATGTTTGCAAATACCTGACTTAAAGAACTCCCTATCTTTGATATACTTTTTATGTTCATTTATTCGGACTTTCAATGGTCTAGATGTTTCACCTAAATAGAATTTGTCGCATTCACAAGATATCTATGAATTAAAAAAGAAGAAAAATTGACTGGACTATTAAAAGTGCGCCTGTGGAAAAAGTTAAGTATTTTTCGAGTCAAAAGTGAGATTGCCGCTTCCAAAAGGTGAATTCTTAAACGGCAATCCCTTACTTTGCACTCTAAATAAACAAATAATAATTTTCGAGTAGATCGTCGGACAATATTTCTAGTTGAACGAAATCGGAGGCAATTTTTTCAAATCCATCATATTTTCCTTGTAATAAAGTTAGTGGAGACAGGTAAGTGCAAATTAGTTACTTTCTTTTGTTATTAAAAGAAACTAGTAGGTATATATTATTATGATAGGGATAAATTGGGTCTCTATAAATAACTTAAATATTCTTGAATCATTCTCCTCGATAAGCGTTTATTTTCATATTCAGGAAGAAACTATAAAGTGTAGTCACTGCATTAATAGAGCGCCAAGTGAGTTAGGTACCTTGTGCATATATGCATAAGACTTACATTCATTATTACTGTAGCCCAAATTTTATTAATATTTATTTTTAGTTGTAGAAATGGACTTCTGTCATAAACTTAAACTGGAAGTGATATTTTATGTCAAAAGAAACTTAACCGCTGTTCCTGGGATCTTTCTACAGGGGAATTTCCCAAAAACTTCATCACTTGGGGTTGGTACTCATGAGATATCCGGCTCTCAACTTGATTCATGCACTAAAACCATGAGGTGTAACGGATTAAACTATCCTACGAAAGTGATGATCGATCAGGTATTTACTTAGTTTTCTTGCTAAAAATGTTTATGGAGAGTCTTATGAAGGTCTATAACGATAAGTTGTGTTAAAGTGTTCATCTTATAAAAGAGGTAGGTAGGATAACTCACCTAGGTTGGCATGTGGCCTTTAATGTGACTTCGAACACGAATTATATTAAAAATAAAATTCTTTTGGGCTGAAGAAATAAGTAATATATCCACATATATTAAAATCGCAATCGGTGCGGGGTAGTAAAGCTATCGGAACAGGTAATTTTAGGGGTGGGTACCTATTATTATTTTCAAGGTATAGAGACATTCGGATTACTGAAATATTTATTACGTATATTATTGAATGCCTATAACACAGTGACACCATAACAATTTCAATAAATAAGTGACGATTGTGAATCCGACAGTAATTTAGAGACATTTGCACTTACTTACTGAGATGAAGGAAGAACTATTTAAAACAATTTACAAGTGGCATGTTCACATTAATTTGGTAAGCAAATTACAATTAGTACCTATCATAATATTGTATTATTTAGAATTCGAGCCATAATTAATTTAACGGTCAACATTTTTAACCACACGTATTTAATAGGATATCTACATATTTTCATAATTTAAAACTTGAGCAATACAACAAATATGATATCTCGTTTGAAAGGTATTGACATTGGCTACATAGCCATATTAATTTTGTTTGGGTTTAAACTAATTTTGACGAATAAATTAAATAAATACCAAATTTATTATTTCACATTTAAATATTGAAGATTTTTCAGTCCGCCTCTGGTTAGTTGTCATAAAATTGACGTTTTTAATTTAATAGTATTTGTTGCTTTGCAAAGTTTTTCTAAATAGCTTAAATATTTAATTTTATTATTGTTTAACGAGACGTTTAAGAGTTTACATAGGAAAATGGTACGTACTCTAGCCGACAAAGTAGCAGCTATCTTAATAATTGGTGAATCTGGAAAGAATCTCCATGAAGCGGAACGTTTATTTAATGAGAGATACCCAGATCGCTCTATCTCGAGAACTTATTTGAGGGAGCTTCTTCACAAGTTTGAAGGAGCAGGTAGTGTTCAAGATGCCAAACGATCTGGTCGACCAACATTTAGTGATGATAAAAAAATTGATATAGTTGCTGAAATGGTAATAAACCCTACTTCCTCTTCAACTGAAGTTGCGTCTATCTGTGAAGTAAGTAAAAGTACAGTACAGAGAGTGTTGGCTAAAAATAAATGTCATCCATACAAGTTTAAAATGGTACACCTCCTTTCGGAAGACAACCCCGACAGAAGACTCGAATTCTGTGGAATAAAATTAGTCAAAACCCACATTACACAAAAACAATTTGTTTTAGTGACGAAAGTACTTGTTGCCTCAATGGAAATGTGAATACACAAAATGTAAGGTATTGGAGTGACACAAATCCTCACACCTTTCGTGAACAACATACTCAATTTCCAGAAAAAGTCAATGTTTGGGCAGGTATTTTGGGAAACCACATAATGGGTCCTGTTTTCCTAAATTCAAATTTAAGCGGTGAAGTGTATCTGGAGATGTTACAAAATGCAATTGAGCCGTTAATTCTTGAAATTCTGGAAGATAATCCATATGAATTCGGCCATCTAGAAATAACATTTCAACAAGATGGTGCTCCTGCACATTATTACGGTGCAGTAAGACGTTACCTGGATGAAGAATATCGAGGTAGATGGATCGGCCGGCGAGGTCCTATAGAATGGCCACCTCGGTCACCAGATCTGACACCATTAGATTTTTTTCTATGGGGGTACTTGAAATCCAAGGTTTTTACTACGGCACCAGATAGCATTGGCGTTTTGAAAGAAAGAATTATTGAAGAATGCAATGCAATTTCAGCTGACACATTCGAACGAGTACGACAAGAGTTTACTAATAGGATGTATTACTGTCAGGAAGTAGACGGAGCACATTTCGAACACTTGCTATAAGAATCCATTGTTGATATTTGATTAATTAAATTTAAAAAAATAATTTCAATAATTTTGGTATTTATTTAATTTATCCGTCAAAATTAGTTTAGTTACCCAAACAAAATTAATATGGCTATGTAGCCAATGTCAATGCCTTTCAAACGAGATATCACTTGCCATAAGGTCCTATTTAAAATTATTGGCCAGAGTGGCACTGTGACGTCATCTATTACTATTACGTCACCTGTTACCATTCGTAGAGAAGTTTACAACACTTTATTTCCACACTTCAAATTTTATTAATGTAAGTGTAGCCGTTCAAAAGATACGAGGGGGGGAGGGGACTTTTGAATAGCACTGTATACCTACGAACCCCTAATACTGTTCCTAAACCTACGCCAATTATACCCCTAGGAAGTATTAAGATGAGACTAAATAAATGTCTTGTTTTCACAACATTCATTACAGCAAGTAGAGTAAAATTACATATTTTGTTTGGTCCACTTATGCTGAGCAAGTCCCATAAAATTTTGATTTATAACCCTTACCGATTGCGATTTTACAGTAGTAAGTGGTTCTGTATAGTTCTTTTCACGATCTGAGAAACTGACTTGACTTTATTTGGGCTTGAGACGCAATAAAACCATAAAACTTCTCGGATTTACCGTGCAGGGCCGCACTATACCTGATGAAAAAGAAACAGTCTCATAGCGTTTGCGGGTAATAATTTATCAATCGTCAACAACAAAATAAATACGACCCTGACAAGGCTAATACTTTTATGGTTTTATTGAATGTCATTATCCCATCTCAGGTCAGGTCAGTTTCTTAGATCGTACAAAGAAATATACCTCAGACTGGAACTATATGTATTTAATGGCGAATTCGACTGCAGAGCATGATCCGAGTGCTCGGCCTACCCCAGTTCCCTTCCCATTTTCTCAGTGACATGTTAAAGCTGCTTCAGCTCGGATCCGGTGGAGTTACCAGGCTGCACTAAAGAAATGAGAGCCACACCAGTGCAGTTCTTAAGCTGAGATTGATTCGACTGGGATTGTTCCTCTAGAACTGTACTAGGAGCACAGTTCTAAATGTTTGCACTGGGTGCTAAAATACCGCACCGAGCGCAAGCATGCCGAATACTCACCAGGACCGCACTAAATTGGTGTATGTTCGAGACAAACATAAATATTTCCAAAACTAGTAGCGAACTTTGTCAGTCGAAGAAGCAGCACCAAGAGAGAGTGCTTTCAGTGCTGCTTAGTGCGCACTAGTGCCACCAGTCGAATTCGCCATAATATCTCCCAAAGATTTTTGGTTTTAAATCCGCCAAAGGCGTAGCACGTTTTTTTTAACAAAAATGCTTTCTACCCACAAAAAAACCCCTATTTAGTAAGACCTCTGACCTGATGCCGCTGGTTAACCTTGAAGAGACTTTATTTACTAAGGTCAAGGAGGTTAAGAGAATGAAAGGAGATATTTCTAACCGCTTATTGATTGCTGAGACTTTTTGGTTCTGTTTACATTTTTTGTAAGTTGTTTATATAAAAATTAAAATAAGGTGATTTATATTGAAATTAATTCAAGGTTTTGTTCAGTTAAGAATTCTATAGGTGACTCTTGTCGAAATCAAGACCTATAGAGGATTTGAGTGGAAAAAATAACAAATACTGACAAAAGTTATGGAAATTTCTTGATAATGAACGTTTTCGCTTTTCCTTGGTTGATTTCATAATACAATTTAATGAACTTTAATCCTCTTTCATATTTGTTGAGGTAGGTTGTAAAATGAACCCGTAACAACTGGAACATACTACTCACCTGCAACAATGGACGAATAATTACGATTTCCTTTTGCTCATCTCTCTTTTTCCGACGTCATGTCGTATTAACAGGAATATCATAACATTTGGGAGAAAGAAAGGATTCAATTATTTTTGTGATCTGGATTTATTTCAGACCCAAATTAAATATCCATACTTTATAAAGAACGCAATTATACTGGAAATATGACACTCTACGATCCATGACATGAAAACGAGAATATTAATTCCAAAGAAGCCCCTTTTGCTATACTGACCCTAGAACATTAGCTTTCAGTGACCACCCTCCGCTGAGAACGTTTCGGGCCCAAAGGGCCGTATTCCCTTTGTTATTCGTGCTTTGGATAATTTATAGCAAGGGGCCACACATTTTGCATACCCTGAATTGGCTTAATCAATTGTAAACTTGGTTTAATCTGTTAAGTTACCAAAACTTCCGTATATATTTAATGATATTTTTTGTAAAATCTTTTTTCAATATTCCTTTGTAGTCCAGTAAATAAAGGCACCTACCTGTTCATCTCATTATTGTCGGACTTTTTTTTTGCAACTTGTAGGAATTCATGTGTAGATTACTCTATGAAAATATGTCCTCCGCGGGATGTGCGGAAGGGGCTGGAAAATGGCCCATGATCCCGAAAATTCAGTTTTTGGCCGATATCTCCCGAAATATGCCAATTAAAGAAGTGGGGTTTTGCTAGAAATGAAGTACAGTTCATTACCTACAAAAATGGTCCCCATCATTTTTGTCCCTGGATCAATATTTCTTGCAAAAAAAGGCTTGCAAAAATTTTCCGGAAAACCAAAAAATTTTAAAAACCATCGAAAAGAGGACATTTTCAGCTTTCCAATGGTGTGCATTAAAGACCGATATTGCCAATCATTGTTTATCAATTTGCGGTAGACCCGAGAATTTTCAGAAAACTCCGGAAATAAAAAAAAAACGTCCCAAGAAAAACATGTTGTTTATAAAAATACACAAAAATTATTTATTCATTCTTTCGGAATACATTCACCACCTATCAAAGTCCCATTATCCCAAAGGTTTCGGTAAAACTACGCTTAATTTAAAAAATATGAACAGATTGATAAGGGCGGTCAAATATTCAGGAAAAATAAAGTTTGGCCAGTTTTTTCAATATTCCTGGAAAATAAAAAAAAAACCGGAAAAGTTATACGATGTTATAGGTACAGGTTCCTCCTTTCATATGCATTTTGAATCATTTTTACTCAAGTTATGGGCCAATTTGCCCGCCCTCCCATGCTTACATTCACGGAGCGTGCTCCCGGAGACGCCGCGCAGCAGCTCGAAATCCAAGGTACGTTTGGGCCCGTTTTTTTCGAAAACTTTTGACAAAAATGATACGGATTATTTTTGTAGATAATAAACTGCTCTCCATTCCTAACCTAACCCCACTTCTCTAAGTGTTATATTTCCGGAGATATCGACGGAAAACTCAATTTTTAGGATTATTGGCCATTTTTCAGCCCCTTCCGCAAATTTCGCGGAGGACATATTTTCAAAGAGTAATCTACCCGTGAATACCTACAAGTTGCACAAAAAAAAGTCCGACAATAATGAGATGAATAGGTTGGGGGGTTTCTTGGGATTTATTTACTGGACTATTAACAAAAATATTGAAAACGACATTAAATTGGAGGGCGTTAAAAACAAATTTGAAGCTAAGAGGTAAGTTTTTTTTAGCGCTAGAATTAATATAATAGAGCAGCCAAAATACTGCAAAAGTTATGAATTATAATATGTTGTCACGCAAACTCAGTTTTTATTTTTATAATTTTTACAGTATTTGTGTTATAAAGTATATTTCTAAACTCCTAAGAATAATTCCAGGACGTGATTGCCGGTATTAAATCATAATGGCATTTTCTCTGCCCACTTCCTGCCAAGATATCACCCCTAAAAGGAGCTGAGTAAAATTAATTTTTTTTTCTGGAATGTAAACTTGAAATTTTGTTATTTCCGTGCACTGGCCACGACTAACCACCGAATTTCAATATCAAATTTTTTGTGGAAATTGAGTTTTGTGAAGTAAATATATCATTTAAAATATCTATTGACTTGAAGAATTTTTTTAACAATTGTGTTTTTTTCACAGAACGAATGGGTTCGAAAAAAAAAAAATAAACTTTTTCTTAAGAATGCAAAGTGCTGTATTTCGGAAACTATTCGTCGTAGAGACTTGCAATGAGAAATATTGTGACTAAAGTGGCCAAAAAAAAAATCCTGGAAATTGTTTTCAGGTTTCCAATACTTTTAAAGTTAGCTTCATTTGAGTATTTTTTTTTCTGTGAGTTCCTTGTGGCATTACTTATTCTTTTTTCTTATTTTTTTGGGAATCTAACCACAATAATGTTTTTTATTTTTTATTTCGACGTTTCTGTAGCGCTCCAGCTACCGTTGTCAATAAAACACCTACAGGGTATGAAACAAGTGTTTACCGTAAGCCAACACACACTAATAGGTATTTGAATTTTGAATCAAATCATTCTATAAGCGTTGAAAAAGGAATAGTAAAATCTTTATACGGTAGGGCCAGAATCATTTGTTCTAATGATAATCAATTCACAAAGGAGAAAACTTTACTTAAAAAGTGTTTTAAATGCCAATAATTACCCGGCAGAATTTTTAAATAAAGAAATTAAGAATATAGAGAAGGGCTCATTGTTAATACCCCATAACAATAACAATAATATTAATAATTCAGCTAACATAATTTTTAAAAACTTGACAATACCGTATGTTAACGGTTTATCAGAAAAAATTAAGAAAATTGGTAATCAATTCAATATTTAAACTAGCTTCAAATCTAACAATACATTGAGATCTATACTAACAAAAACGAAACCAAAAAATGAAGAACAATCTTCAAAAAACTGCATATATCAGATATCTTCTGAATGCGACAAATTCTATTGAGGTGAAACATCTAGACAATTGAAAGTCCGAATAAATGAACATAAAAAGTATATCAAAGATAGGGAGTTCTTTAAGTCAGGTATTTGCAAATATGCTTGGGAAAAGGGGCATAAAATTCGATGGGATTCGACAAAAATAATATTGAAAGAGCCCAATAATAAAAGACGAAAAATCAAAGAAAGTGCTTTAATACAACTAAATTCAGATAAATGTGTAGCTAGTATTTCCGACGAATGTAGTCAAATTTGGTTACCAATATTGAAAAGAGAAATTTCCAATAATCAATTACCTGCATTATCAGGATAGCATCATAAGTTTTTATCCAGGATTTCTTATGATTTATCTTTGGAATGGTTGTTAATACACACTTCAATACACAAAATCACCAAACTGAGTTATACATATTTTGAAAACAAAAATAATCACACACAAAAAAGTAACAACAAACGCGTTTTTATTAACAAAATCTCCAAAATAAGAGAAAAAAAGCGCTATCCCAATAAAAACCGTTCCTGGAACGTGCACTTCACTGGATTCCATTTCTAGTGGACTACATATCGTTAGAATGTCATAAAATAAAATATTTTATTTCACATTTTACCAGAGGTGTGATCTACTATGAATGGACCTTAATAAAATTTGACAACAAAGTTTTGTAGTCTTAAACTTCAAAATATTATTGATTGTCTAGTTGTCAAATTTTTTCGTTGTGTCAGATAGGGACCAAAAAAATTATTTTTATACTAGTTAATCTTGACAACGGTAGCTGGAACGCTACCGAAACGTCGAAATAAAAAATAAAAACATTATTGTGGTTTGATTCCCAAAAAAATAAGAAAAAAGAATGAGTATTTTTCGTTTGACACTTTTTGACGTATTAAAATGAAGTTGGAGAACGATAAACGACAGAACGAATATAAACAAACCTGGTCTCATTGGAAATAGCATTTATTGCTCTATCACAGCACAGCTTGTTACGGTTTTAACTAAACTAACCTTGTTATTTAAAAAAATAAGTAAAAAGGATATTGGTTGTATTGCTCAGAATAAAAGTCGTTAGGTTTGTTATTGAATATTTTATTCACTGATAATACAGTCAGGCTAAAAGTTAGTCAGCTCTATGGATTGGGAAAAGTTTCTCTTGATTGTCTCATTTCTTTTTTTTCAATCCATTTTCTGAAAAATGAAATGATATTAGTATCACGTATTATAGCAGAAAAAAAAACCCATAGTAATAAATATAACCTTAGAATAGTTTCATCATCTGCCAGCAAATGTGTAAAAAAGTGACAGACGACCTTGACCTCTCAGTATTACCATTTGCATATGTTAAATTGGCACTAGATCTACCCGGCAAGACGCGGTATTTTTGGGGATACAAAAAATGTACTTTGGATTACGTTGCTTTTGCTAAGCCAAGAAAGCTTGCCGAACGACGAATTTCGCGGATTTAGTACCAAGTGGTTAAATTCAATCTAATTGTGGAATCATTGACAATTAGCACCTTGGTGGATATAAATTTCACCAATTGAGTTAGTTCGGAGGGCGTGAAAATTATGGTTTTCGCTCAACGCTGCCAGAGCTTGAAAAAGCCCATAACAAATTTGAAAAAGTGTTCATCTTTTAATATTCATAAATTGAAAAAATTATGTTAATATACACAATCCAAGGAACAAGCACATTCAAGAATTACCTTTTAATCATATTGTTAATATTGTTAACAACAAGAAGTCCATTTTCTAATTATTATCACTACATACTTAGCACTTTATCTTTTTCATAGTTAAACGTGGCAATATCGAATGTTTTCGACTGCATTCCTTTCACGGCTTCAGATAAACTATACTATAATTTTAAAGATATCCTGCACGTGCGTTTTATTGTATTTGTTAATACAACTTATTTGGGTTTCACAATTTATGTGGTCAAGGGTATAAGTGTAGGTTAACTATTAAAATATATAACTGCATCCCAAAGTACGGATAACTGTACTAACCAAGGAAATCTAACCTAACTTATGGTTGTCAATTAGAAATATGAACGATTACGATGTTAAAGTCTATAGCAGCGACGATGAAGCCAGACGGCCAAAAATTATTCGTCTAAGAATTCGACAATCACGATTTTTTTCTACAGATTTCGTTTGTCCAGGACGACAGACAACAGTCTGTTGGAAGAAATTGAATAGGCTATTTCCCATCCAACAGTAAGGTAAATTTTATCAATTTATCAAGAGTTAAAAAAATATTTTTTTCATTGAAATTCTTGATTAGAGAAATGATGCTCTTTCTGCACGTTGGTAGTTTTAGTATAAAAACATAACCTCCAAAAGTCTTCTTATTCCTGTCATTTGACATAGAACACCATACTACGATTGTTTTCATACCAACGCAACAAAAGCTATCTGTCCATTAGTTAATTGATGATTGTGAAACAAGTTCTATTGGTTAGTGTCTCGGTTAAGGTTACTTAACCTTAAGAGTTTAACACCGATTGTGAAACTGGCTGTGAGACTGTTAAATATACCGATATCCTGGAAATGAAACTTGTGCATATTTTCAACCTATCCCTAAGATCTATATTTGAGTTAGCTTGTGGTATACTTTTGCTGCTGTTAAACGTAGCGAGCCGGCGGTAGTCCTTCGTGACTCCTGTTTACTAGGTGAGTAACCCACGTTCTAATTTGGTACCTTGTTCTTGGAGTACCAAACAAAATAATATTATAATGTAGTTATCGCTACCGGTAAACCGATAAAGGCCTAACAAGCTTACCTGTGATATGTCTAGCTTTTGGTTATGCTGCTAGAGTGCGATTATTGATACAATAACAGAAAATTGTAAAAAAATTCCATAATAAAGTGATAAAATTATACCTGATGAGGCTAGTGAAAACCGTATCTCGTTATCTTATTCCTAGCCTGAAATATCGGAAAAAAAAAATTCAATTTTGAAGGAACATTGGTTAGTTCTTATATCACTCAAAATACTATATTACATATCTTCTATAAGTTCCTTGTGGCATTACTTGTTATTTTTTCTTATTTTCTTGGGAATCAAACCACAATATGTTTTTTTATTTTTTTATTTCAACGTTTCGGTAGCGTTCCAGCTACCGTTGTCAAGATTAACATATTGTGGTTTGATTCCCAAGAAAATAAGAAAAAATAACTATATTACATGTTTAAAATATTTTTGTACATTACTTTGAAACTAAATATTTTATTATAAATCACCGTTACATTTTAATGCAAGCTTTTTATGTTGCAGAATAATTATTTTAACCTATTGAAACATATTTATTAGAGCTGGGCGTCAATGAAACAAAAAAAATATATTTGATTGCTATGAGACTTAAAAAAAAAATGATGGAAAAAATACTGCAAGTTCTTACCAAACTGATTAATTATTTGGAGATAACAAAGCCAGTTCTCAGGACTTTGTTATCTGATGGAAATTAAGAAACGAGAAAAGATTAGATCAGGAAAGAAATTTAAGGGCGCCACTAATTTTGTTTCCTAAAACGAAATTAGAAAAAAAATCAAATAAATAAAATCAGCTAACTTTTAACCTTTGCTATCTACTCACATATAATTAAGTTAATTGAGATATTGAAATGAAAACTGATGGTGGAGGTTTAATAAATAAAACTTTCACACAAAAAAAATATATATGAATAACTATATTGCTATAAAAGTTGAACCATTGAAAGTGTATAAAAACAAATATCTATAATTAAAAAAGGTTAATAAAGCTTAAAATTAAATACAAAATGGTCATCAGATTTGTAACAATTGTAGAAATGATCTTTACAGAGATACAACCTCTTTATATTCTTCTGGTCTTGACGCGTTGGATGGATAGAACTGGTTTTTCCACCTTCTGACTTATAAAAAAAATGTTGTCTTCTGTTTTTTAAACGGGCCTTTGGGAAACTAGGCTCCAGAGAAATGCAGGTACCTCAGAAAAACTGTGCTCACAGAAACTAGTAGGTACTCCAGGAAACACACAGGAACTGTCCCCTATGCAACTGTGTTCCAGGGAGCTGTATTCCCAGAAACTACTCCAAGATAGGTACTTCAGGAAACTATATCCCGGAAACTGTATCCCAGAAACTGTATCCCAGAAACTGTTCCAAGAAACTGTGCCCCAGAAACTGTATCCCAGAAACTTGATTGCCAGAAACAGTAATCCAGATTCTTATTAGGTAAAACGTCTGCAAATTTTAATTTGCAATCTCAGCAAAAATATAGTTTTTGGATTACTGCACAGTTCCACACTTGTTGGTTTGACGACAGACGATAAGAGAAGACCTCTCGGTACGTTCTCCGTTCATATTTAAAGAAAGTTCAAAATTTTAAATTTCGCGGTATAATAGCTATAGAATATTGATTTTTGGTTAATTAATTTATTCCGCCACAAATCACAAATGTGAAATAATTTATTAATTTTTCGATGGCAATATTTTTAGAAAATCGATGCATTCTATTCCACCAAAAATCAAACTTTTAAAGAAATTAATCGATAAATTTATCAACTGAAAGGTTGAACGCAAAGTTCACGTTTCACTATAAAATATTCCTTATAAAAACCTGCCAGTGCCGGCTTCACCTATCATTAAACATTTTATTTTTTTAGAAATGGTTTATTCATGAGCATAACTTTTTGCTATAATTAGTTTTTTCAGATCATTAGTACATTTTCTAATTAAGCCGACAATTGCTTTTTTTTTCTATTTTAATATGGGACATATATGTTGGAAAGCTTCCAGTACATTTAACATTCCATTATTTCAAACAACTGCCTTCCTTTTTTACCTGAAAAGCTAAACCAACATTATGTGCCTCATTACATTCAAGTCCCTACATATCCCCAATCCACCTGAACTTTTAGGTAAGCACAGCTGCTAGGATACCGCTATCTAACCACTAGGATACACCTAGGATATTAGCTAGCATCAATTTCAACTAGACAACACCACCAATTTCGGCAAGACATATCTAGCATCAGTTTCTACCAGACATCCCCATCAACAGTTTCTACCAGACATCTCCATCAGTTTCAACTAAGCTAAGTACCTAACTACTATAAAGTGCAGGTCTCATTCTTCTTGTTTTCATTCTCCTTCGTGGCACGATTCCAGCCGTGCGCAATCGTACCATGGCCATTAACGCAACCTCCTTGACGTACAGGTCCAGAGGGATCAGACCAGTAATTAGTTCCATTGCTGCGGTTGGTGCTGTTCTCATGGCTCCTGTGATGTTTAAGCAAGCCATTCGCATATCCTACAAAATTCAAATAAAACAGAACACAGAGCCAGGTGCTGCAAATGCAATACGCATATATACAGATGGTTCAAAAATGAAAGAAGGCTCAGGATGTGGAGTTTACTCAAGAGCACTAAGCCTAAAGATGAAGTGGGGAATGGGAAACAATACCAGCGTAGTTCAAACAGAACTGGCTGGTATCTCAATTGCCACTAAAGAACTAACCAGAAGAGGAATTTCTGGCAAAAACATAATAATCTGCACTGATAGTAGACAAGCCCTATTAGCCTTAAACAGACAACGTGTTATATCGAGGCTAGTACTAGAGTGCCACCAAGATTTAGCTGACGCCTTGGCAGATAACAATATTATCCTGAGGTGGGTTAAAGGGCACGACAGGAGTAAAGGAAATCGCATTGCTGATTCTTTAGCCAGGGAAGCCGCTGGACTAAAAATTCTAGGACCCAGTGACACCTACGGCCTAACGACTTCGACAATTGCGGAACTAGCCAAACGCTACACCCATACTCAATCCCTTAAGAGATGGGATGGAATCAAAGGATGCAGTCTTGCCAGGATCACCCTGGGCGACCCTGGGAAGCTGGAGCCGAAGAAATATTTGGCGATGACCAGGAGAAACCTACGTTTAACAGTAGGATTTCTGACTGGTCACTGTCAACTAGGGAAACACCTCCATACTATGGGGCTAGTGGACACACCTCTATGCAGGATGTGTGAACAGGAAGATGAAACTGTCAGGCATGTCTTATGCGAGTGTCCGGAGTTATCGTCAATAAGAGAGTGTGTGTTCGGTGAGTCTTGGCCTACACCTGCCGATATAAAGGAGATGTCTCCTAGTGACCTGTCCACCTTCCTGAGAAGGACAGGATGGACAATGACCTAGGAAGACAACTCCTCGGGAGGATGTACAATGGGTCACATGTGGCCTAAGTGCTGTGAGCCTACACTCACCCTCCCTACTCTACAGATACAGATATCCTTCGTGGCAGAATAAAGTTGATATTTTGAAAATTTTTTATAATTTCTTATCTACCCGGCTGTAAGAGCTATAGGAGATCGTGTCCGGGTTTATGTAAGTTTCCAACTTTTTTATTATTTACTTTCAATTAAATTCTACAAGGTGTTTCTACTTTAGTTTCCTTCTTATTTAAATTAATTAATTTGTTATTTCGTCGACGTCTAAAAGGTAGTGGCGCCCTAAGTTGTTATAGTCTGTCAACCCTCTGGCATACCCAGTGTAACACTAACATGGAGTCGATCCACCCTTGAGAGAGTTTCTAGCCGGGATCTGTCTCGAGAGGAGATAATAGCGTTACATACTGTTTTGTAATATTTCAAACAATCTTAAAGGTATATTTTCGGATCAATTAGTCAATAAACCCTCAAATTACATCTTCCCTAAGAAACGCGCCAATAATTAGCGTAGATGAGGAACGCAGTGTTTCTGCATACAGTGTGGAACAGCCTAATGGAATAAATTCGATAACGAATAAATGAGGGCGAGTTGGGTAAAAAACATCCAAAAAACAACCCACATAATTCTGGTCGAAAGGAATACCTATAAAATATTAACTCAGTAGCTCATGGAAGACGATTTCGATAGAACGTATTTTTGTGAACAAATGATGGCAATGCTAGATAACAATGTGATCCAATTTGAAAATGTTTTGTTTTCTGATAAGAGCAGATTTATACTTCATGGTCATGTTAAACGTCAAAATTGCCGCTATTGGTCTAATGAGAATCCTCACTGCATGAGAGAAGAACATACACAATATCATGAGAAAGTTAATGTTTGGACAGGAGTTGTTGGAAATCATATCAAAGGTCCCTTTTTCATTGATGGCAGCTTGAATGGAGATGAATATTTAGAACTCCTCCAAAATAATGTCGTGTCAAGTTTGATCAACTTATATCCTGATCCAGCAAACTCATAAGTTCCTGCCAATACAATATGGTTTCAGCAAGATGGAGCACCGCCCCATTACCAAATCAGTGACCGGCAGTACCTGAACCAAATTTTTCCAAGTCGGTGGATAGGGAGGCGCGGATCTAAGCGCGATCTCCTGATCTGACGCCATTATTTTGTGGGGATATGTCAAAAGTATTGTATACAAAACTAAACCGCTCGCGCTAAACTTAGATGACTTAAATAGACGAATCACGCTTGCCATTAGACCAGTCACGCCTGAGATGTTGAGTAACGCTAGAAGACATCAGATTAGCACCACACCAGACTAGCATATTGCCAAGACGTTTGCGGCTAGCATTTCGAACATTTCCTACATTGACATTAATGTTTTTTTGATTTTTTTTCACATTATTTAAAAATAATCAGTATTTTTAGTGCAATGTAGCGAATTTGTGAAACAAAATAAATCTGAAAACACTTAATATTTCCGAAACAGTTTATAAGTCAGATTTGGTTTTTACCATTTCCCTGTTCTGCCAATTTTCAATTCCATACTTTTAAAGAAAATTTTTGTAAAAATAATGATTTTTCTATCTTCTCTCAAAAATCTTCAGAAATTAGTAAACATTATTTATCTCGCAACGACCATCTCTTTTTTTTAAATAACCAACATTTTTAAGATGAAATTTTTATTGGTCCATTTAAAATTTTGACATGCGTTAATCTGAATTTATCTCCTTTTTTTAAATAATTGACAAAAAACTTCATCATCTGTCATATTTGATAGTTCAAATGTATACAATTATTTATTTTATTTTATTAGACACATTTATACAGGGTGTCCCAGGTATGAGAGGCCAAAACTTGGGAATGAGTAGGTGATGTTGAAATAATGTCAGTACTTTATATAACTTTTTTTTCTACGGACCTCCTTTGTTGAGTTATAGGGCACTAAAGTTAGACACTTTGTCCGTGGTTTCCGAGAAATATGAAATTTCGTAAGACACCGCAGAGCACATTCAGATTCTATCATTATTTTGGAAATTGGTTATAACCAAGTAGGCTGCCGTCAATTATTTGTCAAAAAGTTATATGAAGTACTGACATTCTTTTAACACCACCTACTCGTTCCCAATTTTTGGCCTCTTATTCCTGGGACACCCTGTATAAATATAAAAAAATTCTCATCCATAATTTTCATATCTATACAAAATATGTATATTATTTATAAAATAAAAAAATATTCAAAATATTGTTTGGATTTAAACGGATATTTCCACATAATAATAATTTAACATTTTTATTGCCTTTTTTATTCATATTACCTACCTTTGAAGACGCCTTTTCTCCATTTTTTTTCTGCCTACAAATTCGGGCTTTAGTTATAAAAAACGATAGACCCATAAAATATTTATTTATAATAACTGCGGTATGTGCAATCTACCTTTACTGTATGGGTATGGGCATTTCTCAACGAATCACCCTATATAATGTATACAAAGGCTACCACTTTCAACACAAAACACTCGAAATTACCGTCTAACCAAATAATAGTGTTGAACTATCGACCACCCAGTGTCCCTATTCAACACAACGAATACCAATAAAGGCGGAAGCCTGTACAAAAACCAGAATCAGCTTTGAAACGGAAGTCTACACGTGTGTTGTTTTGTGTAAAACTACTTGGCTTAATAAACAATCATTTCATTCTGAATAAACAGAGGATTCCTAATTTATAGGTGGCCACACAACCTGAAAGAAATCACTCTTGTGATCTGAGCTTCTGGTTTTGATATAATAAAAATAAAGTCAACAAATGATGCTACACTCGAATTTTCATATCAAGCGAACTGTTTTATTTTTTCAAAACTGAAATAACAACAACTTTGAGCTTTTGAAATTTTATTGGATTGTGGGATTGTGCACTATAAATTACTTACTTAATAAAATCTGTTTAGATATAAGACTATTAAAATTACATTGATGTCAGTTTACTGTTTTTTCTTTAACTGTAGCTAAAAGCATTAACGTTTCGTGAAATGAACTATACATTACCTGAGATGGACATGATGAAAAACAATATTCCTTTATAAGGATTATACAATTGTTATACGTTTGTGGGGCTCTTTCTCCATTTGTTATTTTAAATATCTTTTGGTATAGTTTGTCACAAAGTATGTCGTCTTGGCTTTTGCCGGCAATCATCTAAATACGACGTTCTTAAAAAAATTTTACCTGAAATGAAACCCAACAACAGTCGAGTGACAAGGCAAGGGCGGGTCATCAGGTATAGATGAGTATTGTATCGGGTGTATAGTGGCTGCATTGAATTCATTGGATATTATTAAATATTTCGTTTCAACGTGCGATTTCAAGGAGCTTTCTATACGAGTATTATGATTGCCGGCAAAAGCGAAGACGATATACTTTGAGTTAAACTATCATTCGACTGAAACTACTAACCTTTTTCACTAAAATGTTAAACTAGTATTACATATTTACGTATACTCCTTCATGTCAAGCTTTAATTTAATTTTTCATTTCATTATTTAGTGTACCGGGTGGCCCACTAAGAACGGACACCGGTCAAATCTCAGGAACCGATAACCGTACAATATTTGTAAAAAAAATTTAATAGGTAAATCGGCCAAGGGAAATCGCTGGAAATTATTTTCAAGTTCGTAAGATGACCGCTAGGGGGCGCAATTGCTATGGCTAATCATAAAACGGGCGTTTTCTCAATAAATATGCAAGTAAAGATTTATTTTAAATAGTGCCCTCGTAAGCACCGGAAATTTTGTGACATTTTTCGTCTGAGGTATTTTACTCTATTTTATAAAATGTAGTGGTGTGGGAACGTCAAATATGTTTTTATTTAAATGGCAATAACTCCAGTATGGGTTGACGGATTTGAACAAACTAGGTCTCGTTTAAAACCGCTCTTTTTACTTAGTAATTTGCTGTAGAAATTGTTTCCGAATATATTTTTGTGTGCTACATAGAGGGCGCTGTTTGACATTACAACAGTTATTGCGCATTATCAAGAAAATTTTAAATAGTAGGCTATGTCTCTTCTTGCATAGTCGTATAGAGGGAAAAATTCCTAAAAAGTCAGCGCTAACCGCAACTTCCTATCTTTTTTCTAACCGGGATATCAATAAAAGAAGCAGCATTAGGCCACTGGCTATGCAATATCCCTGGAACCTATGATGGTATCATTATGTTAGTATTATTCCAGTAATAATAGTCGCCTGCGAAAGTCAGAAATTATATTTATAAATTTACTCACAATCTGGGGCAAGAAAAAAATCTAATTCATCTTATTTTTGTCCGGAAGCTACAAATTTTTAGAGCTCCATCAACAAATTAAAGAAATAATAAAACAGTAGGCCGTGAAAACATAACTGACGTCAAAATATTAAAACATTTTTGGGTCACGTCAGTCAGTCAGTCACTAAAAAACCACTTTGCAAAATCTTATCAAAATTGGTCCATTTCAGTGTGAACTCGATTGCAGCGCCACCTACCGGGACCAATTGTGAATTCAAATCATCTAGGCAGTTACTTTACTAAAAAACCACTTTGCAAAATCTTATCAAAATTGGTCCATTTCAGTGTGAACTCGATTGCAGCGCCACCTACCGGGACCAGTTGTGAATTCAAATCATCTAGGCAGTTACTTTAACACTCACATACAAATTGATCAAAAAGGCCTAGTTGTTTCTGAGGAGTGTTTTCAATACCACCTATCGGAACCAATAATTGTAAACCTTAATTATCAAGGGACTTATTCAAATAAACGTTTCCAATCATGTTCAGTTATAGTGTGAATGGTTTTCCGGAAAAGTTGTTATCCAAACTGTTTCTAAATTTGAAAACGATTCGTACTGTCATAATAATATCTCCCTCACACACAAGTAGCCCTCAAAAGAAATTTCAAAGTGGTTGGATCGGGCAGTCGAAAATTCCTTTAATATCTATTGATTTATTTTCCAGATGTTCCCTTAATTCCAGCAAACGATGACATGACGTTCATGTATTGGTACATCATGTATTTTCGGGAAAAAACCAACTATTCCATTTTCCTATAAATACCACACCTAACTTTTGTTTCAAATTATCTTCGTAACAATTTTCGATTTGGTCAAAAAGTATTTTAATATTGGATTAAATTCATTTTTTCTAATGTACCTCGTATATGATTTGTTGATACCCGATTATTGCACTTAAGGACTAGATCATGCAGAATTTTTATGAAAAACAACTTTTTTCAGCAGCATGATTTCCCATAATATGCTGCGAACTCATAAGAGAACAAAGTTTATAATGAAGAAAATAATTTTTTACCACTCAACTCGATCCGCTTTAAAAACGAATTATTTTCAAACCATTATTTATTTTTTAACTCTCTCGCTCTATTTTTTATGCAATAAGATAAATTTGGTGCTTATGTGCGTCTATAAGCCTCTCCACTACGACTTTCGCAAGATCTACTGTGTGTGCCCTCCTGTTATTCTAGAGATCCTTGTCTAGACCTGTTCTTATTACTAGACTTCGAATGGTGAACCTCGTGTCCTCCATATACTGGAACGATTGTGGTTTTTCCTCCCCTATTATTGAAAACCTCCGCCTAGTCAGGAATCGCAGTAGCACAGTATGTCTTCTGAGGTTTCTTCATCTTCTTAGAAAAACCTGCATATTGTCATCTTACTAAGAAAATTACGTAACTCCAATGTTTGAGGAAATTGATCTTTTAATTTTCCATCTAACGGTGAAACATCAAACTCAAGTACTCAGAATCCTGATTCGCGTTACTCGCGTTACTCCCAGTGTGCCTAACATCAGCTTATTAGTGTGTCACATTGTGAAGTACAGCATCCACATACACCTTTACGAAGATACTTGAGGAGTTAAACTTGTCGCTGTATATACCAAAAAGAGATATGTGTGATGTGTGTGACGCATACTTATAGAACGAAAAACTTATCTGAGGAAAAATATCACTTACATCAGACTTTAAAAGAAAAGGTTTGCCAGGAAAAAGACAAATCTAGTGGTGACTCAAGAGTAATCGATTTCAAATCAATTTTCAAGTATAATTAGCTTCTTTGTAGAAGAAGAGATTTAAAAAGGGTCAGGGTAATTTAGGTGAGATGATTTTTTTAGCGATGGTTGCGCCGGACAAAATCGAAACTGCACGTTGGCTAATGCGTTTGTGAATTTGGCGGCAAAGAACAATATCATTCTCACACAGAAGTATTTATTCAAATGGAGGTGGACTCGATGCATGCCACAATTGAATGAAAGATCAGAGACCGCAAAATAAATCTTCCCGCTGATTATGCGTATTACTGTCTAAAGGCCAGATCAAATCCATCTCCATATATTGTCAAGTACATCATCAACACCTTCTTTGAAAAATTTTATAATCCAAAATTTCACACTTAAATTTGTCCAGGTAGAACAGTGGGCGACCCAGTTGTCACTGATATAAAGGCATTGCGATATTTACCAAATTGCAATATTCATTTTAAAATGAGCGATACAGATCCATGGGGTGTATTAAACCAAAGGCTGAATAAAAAATAGCTCTCTCCACGTATGAACATTTACAGAACACAGAAGAATTAAAGAGGAAAAATACGATCACTTACAAATTCTAAAATTAGATCTTTCAGAAGATCGCCACAAGTTTTATGATAAACTTCCACACGATTAGTACATCTTACTTACTTTTTTAAGATTGTTTAACTATTTTTAAATGATTAAGTTGTTATTTATCAATTCCTTCACTGCTTATAAATTTGATTTTATTGTGTGCTTGTATTTATTTAAGTATGAAAACGCAGATATGTTTTTTTTGTAGTAAATTTTTATAAGAAAATAGCGTAACTCCTTTTTATTTTATATGAAATTGTTTTTTTCATATTTTCACCCAAAATCCAATATTTTATGCAATTTTTCTGTATTTGTTATTTTAAGATATTACGTCGCTAATGGAAAGGTTAAAAAGTGTTTTTGTATTTCAAGTAAAGTTTAGTTGAACGGAGTTACGTGATTTTCTAGCTAAGACGACGATATGGGTGTCTGCCAATTCGATGTTATTCATGTGTTTTTTAAGTCTACGAGGATATATTGAGAAATTCTCAGCCTACTATAGAACCAAACAAAATTTCAATGTCAAAATATTTTATTACCCAACATATTTTCCTTTTAATTGGATACATTTATTACAGCGAACCTGCAACGTCTTTAAAAAAAAATTTTTCTTCTTGCTCTGCTAACCAGACCTCCACAGCTTTTATTACCTCCTCGTTATAAGAAAATTTACGACCTTTTAAACTTTTTTCCAGTTAAGGAAAGAGATGATAGTCGGACGGAGCCATGTCTGGTGAATAAGGAGGGTGTTCTAGTAATTCAAACCCTAAATCACGGATTTTTTGCATGGCAACATGAGATTTGTTTGCAGGGGCGTTGTACTGCAAAAACAAAACACCTTTGGATAGCTTTCCGCGTCTTTTCTCTTCAATTTTTTCCCGTAGAGTGGTCAGTAATGTCGAATAGTAATCTCCAGTTATTGTTCTACCCTTGTCCAAAAAATCAATCATGATTACTCCATGTCAATCCCAAAAAAACTGAAGCAAGCAGATTTTTGGACACGAAACTTTTTAGATCTTGGAGAACCAGAGTGTTGCCATTCCATCGATTACTGCTATGTTTTTGGATCGTATAAATGTACCCAAATCTCATCCATAGTAACAATTTGGTTTAAGAAGTCTACATCGTTTTCAAATCGAGCACAGATCGAACGCGATGCTTCTACCCTTGCATGCTTTTGGTCAACATTCAAACATTTGGGGATCCATTTTGCAGCAATTTTTCTTATGTCCAAATTGACGAGAACTACATGATAAACGCTTTCTTATGAAATATTCAGTGCTTCAGATATCCGTTCTAGCCCAATTCTATGGTCTGATGAAATCATGTCATGAACTGCATCGATATTTTCGGGGACTGGCACAGAAACTGACCTTCCCAATCGGTCATCATCTTCAATGGAAAATTAACATCTTTTGAAGCTTGCAGTCCAATTTTTCAAGGTTGCATACGAAGGACATTGATCACCAAGGGTATTGAGCATATCTTCGTAAATTTGCTTACCTCTTAACCCTTTTAAATACAGGTACTTGATGATGGCTCGATACTCCAATTTTTCGATTACCACAATTTCGGTGGACATCTTTTTTCTTTCAATTTATTGCGTAATTCTTGTTTACTTTTTTGGTGTCAAACTTTACACTGATACTTCTAATGAGTTATTGTTCGTTGCTATGGTAACGCAATATTTTTTGTTTATGCATGGAACTGGTCTAGGCTAACTAGATATCAATACATCCTTACAAATGCTCTATAAGGAGCCCAACCAGGATCCTGATTTTTATGCCAGCATACTTGCATTAATTCTATTTTTTTATCAATCATTCAAAATTATGAAGTACTATAATTCATTTCGAAATCATGACAAACGGGTGAATTAAAATATCTCAATCCATAATAATTATCCACTTGAGTATAAAAGTTACATATTTTTCACATGCAACATGAATTTAAAATCATTCAATGATTTAATGTGTTGATCGGTGATTCAATTATTGGTTGTCTACATTTAAGTTGTTAACTGAATAATTTATTTTTCATTACTATGGTGATTTTTTGATTTAATAATAAATTGATACAGTTGATAGGCTTGATTTCAAGATTGAATGGTTTGAAATTTGTTTTCTTAATATCCACAATATGGTAATATAGGTAATTTTTTTACAAAGCTGTCAAAACGAAACCATTACATTCTCGTTTAGAGAGGTTGGCGCATGGGCGTACGTGCAAAAAATTTATTGAGCTAAGGCAGTAGCGGTCATATACACTTTGAGAGGGGGGGGGGCATGGTCCAAATCGTTACCTTAAAGTGGGCTTAAAGTAAGCAGTACCTGAACTCTGGAAATGAGACATTTAGGCAAAAAACAAGGATAAATATACAGTGTTTTTAATGGAAACACCCCCCTAAAATTTGAAGTTGTAAACACATTTTGATAATTTTTTTTTAAAATGTCAAGTACTAAAAGGTCTACCTTGGGACAAAATTTGAAATGTTTATTCCAATTTTCAGGGCATACTACGATATTTTTTCCTAGTCGAAAATCGAGATTTTTTATTAGCGATTCTTTTATTGAAAAAATCACTACGCCACTGGATTCAGAGTGCCTCTAAACAGGTGTGACCAAAATTTCATAAAAAAATATTCATTAATAACAAAGTTATGACAACTCAAAAGTTCGAAAACTCACACAGCTAACAGTCACAAAAAAATACCCTATATCAACAGATATAGCCATGAGAATATTTTTTTATGATTTCAACAATAAAGTGCCGCCAGATGAAAAAAAAACAAATGGCGTAAGTTTTTTTAATGAAAATAACGGAATTACATTCAAGTTGTCACGCAAATTAACTAAAACTAAATGGAAATGATATTACACTTTGACACTTGTGAAAGATTTAAATGTACTATTGTCAACAATATTCACCTTACAATTCTTCGAATTATTTTGTGTCATGGCTGCAAGATTGAGAGTAAGAGAGAAAATTGGAATTGTACGTCTTTCGGGAAATGACGTTAGAAGTGCTAGAGAGGTTTGTAGAGTATTTAATGAGAGACATCCAGATCGTCCTCGTATTAGCTGCGGTACGGTAAATAAAATAAATAAAATATTCAATGAAACTGGTGCAGTATCAAAAATGATGTTAAAAAGTAATCCTGTACAAAGACGAAACAGGAATGACAGGAATGATCAAATCATAATAGATTATCTCGGAAATAATCCTTATGCCAGTATAAGGAATGCCACCTTAGATTTGAATATTCCACGAGAAACCATTCGGAGATGTCTCAAGGCGAAGAATATTAAACCTTTCAAGCCAAAATGTTTACATACACTGCAAGAAGGCGACGAAGCAAGACGTCTGGAATATTGTTTATGGGCCCAAGGGGAATATTTAAACAATATAAATTTCCTACAAAATATTTTATATACCGACGAAGCCACTTTCACTACAAATGGAGTAGTGTCATCACATAATTGTCGCTATTGGGCAGCGAATAATCCTAAAACTGGGTAATAAACTGTAAAAGCCAGTATTCCCAAAAAATCAACGTCTGGTGTGGGATATTGAACGAACGAATTATTGGTCCTTTCTTTTTTGAGAAAAACATTAATGCGCAGGGGTTTCTAGAATTTTTGGGATACTATTCACGAGCTGCCAATCAATGAACGATCAAATTTAATTGTCCAGTTAGATGAGTGTTCGTTTATTATGCCAGGGCTGTGAGGCAATGGCTTAACGAACATTTTCCAAACCGATGGATAGGCCGTGGTAGTCCGTTTATAGAGTGGCCACCCAGATCCCCAGACCTCACAGTTTTGGACTTTTTTCTCTGGGGACTTCTCACACAAAAGGTTTACAAATGAATATTTTCTCATGAAATTTTGGTCACACCTGTTTAGAGGCACTTTAAATCTAGTGGCGTATTGATTTTTTCAATAAAAAAATCGCTAATAAAAAATCTCGATTTTCGACTAAGAAAAAATATCGTAGGATGCCCTGAAAATTGGAATAAACATTTCAAATTTTGTCCCAAGGTAGGCCTTTTAGTAAAAAAAAAATTATTAAAATCTGTTTCCAACTTCAAATTTTAGGGGGGTGTTTCCATTAAAAATGGGTCAAACTGTATATGTAGTTTGGTTTCGCAGTAGGTACCAGCAGTGTTTAAAATTATTAAAGAGTTGATCTTAAGTGTTTTTTTTTTGTTTTAAAACTTTCAACTTTATTTTACTTATATATAATGCCGGGCTGTGCCGTGGCTACATGCAAAAATACCAATCGCAATACGAAAGAAACGGGTATAAAATACTATGGATTTCCAAAAAATGAAGACTTAGCGAAGCAGTGGATAAGTGTTTGTCGTTAATCGCGACAAATGTGAATTGTATAATATATGGTTTTCTACCTGCTTTGTCCAAGTGCCAAAGATTGAAATTCCTCTACAAGATCGCGAAAAGTCTTTTCGACTTATTTTATTTTAAAGTGTTTTTCAACAGTTAATTACACATGAACATAATTATTACACGGGAATGTTATTCTTTTTAATTTCTGAACAACTGCGGTTGAGCTAGGGGGGAGGCATGGCCACCGTGGCCCCCCCTATGACCGCCACTGAGCTAAGGAGATTAGTTTTTGTCTTGAAGATGAACGAATATCACCATTTTTTATTTGGTTTTGCTTATCCTCGGGAGAAAAGAGCACCACTTCAATTCCAGAAAACAAATTCTAACTTTAGTTACAGTCCTGGAATCCAATAGAAAATGAGATATTTGTTTGTTCGTATTTCATGCGCTGCCGTACCTTTCATCCGATAAAACTTTGACAACGTACTGCTTGCATTTGCGGTAAGGTTAATGGATAATATTTGTTACAAAAGCTGGACCATACCATATACACTAATAGTGCCTGGAGTTATCGTCAATAAGAGAGTATGTGTCCCACACCTGCTGACGTGAAGGAGATGTCACCTAGTGACCTTCTCCTCGGCAGGACGTACACATGTGGCCTGAGTGCTGTGGGCCAAAACTAATCCTACCTACTCTACAGATACAAATATATAGTTATGAGTAGAATTAATTTGTACTATTTTTCAATAAAATAACAGTATGCGACAAGGTCTTTTTGAGAATTGAAAAACCGAAAAGATAAAAAAGTCATAAATCATTTCTAGTCTTGACCTACCCGCAAGCGAACAATTGATTCTCATTGGTGCAATGTAGCTTCCAATTGGACTATCAAAAATGTTCTTGAATTATTGGACTGTTAACGGCTCAGGGTGGGTTTTGTTCATTTCTGTTATTTACGAGATATTATGTTCTTAGATAATGCTGTGATTGAGATTTTGTTTTATTGACTGAAACTATTTTGTTGGAGATAATTAAAATTATGGCTTTTTGGCGACCATTCGAAGAGGAAGATATTGTTATAGGCTCCGAACAATGGATATACTAGGAGACTAAACAAACGTAAAAATAATGACTGTGAACAAACACCTAATGAACAATAATAATAGCATCGGTGACTTCAAATTTGAAGAAGTTGATAAAATAAAATATTTAGGAGTTACAATAACCAACAATAGGGATGGGGAAATGGAAATAAAGGAGAAAATAATGGCAGCAAACAGAGTCTTCCAGGCAAATAAAAATCTATTAAGAAGTAAATTTCTAGGCAAAAACACCAAAATGAAAATTTATAAAACAATAATTAGACCAACAATAACGTATGGAGCTGAAGTTATGATAATGACCAAGAAACAACACGAAGACATAAAAAGTTGGGAATGAAAAATGGTTTTTTATTTACAATTATTAAATGACTGATTGGAAATTAGTAATATTTTAACCGTTTGTAAACCCCATAATTGCACACTTTTTGGCGTGATAGACAAGTCTACAACATACTTGTGAACTCAGATACCGGCTAAGTTAAATGGTGGATGCGCCATTTTTTTGGTAAGTAAAACTTTTTTCAGTTATAAATGCAACTATTGGCTTTTGTGAACATTTTTAGAGATATCAAGTCCTCTTGTGACATCTCGATAATATTAAAGGTTTAAGAGATACGGGCAATTTTATGTCGCACTGCACACCTATTGGAGCATACACATGTATTTTGAATGTACGATTACAGGAAGCATCCTGTATTATTAGTACATTATTGATAAATCGGTACAGTCTACATTTATAAAAATAAACTCTTACTTTATTGAAAACGAACGTTACTTTGATAAAAGTAAAAATAGCAACAAAACCCTAAAAAATGAATAACTACATTACATTAACAGATTAAAAAACGAGTAACCAAGTAATTAACGACATTAAAGAAGTCAAAACGGTTTAAAAAAATTACAACAAATGTTCAATATGGACTCCTCTCACATCCACACATTTCCTCAATCTTCTAAGATTAGATCTTCGTACTTGAGATAACATTCCAGGATTATTTCGGATGTTTTCGCAGTGAAAACGTATCCTATCAATTAATTTATTTCTTGTATTTACAGGTGTACTGTAAACTAAGCTTTTAAGGTAACCTCAAAAGTGAAAATCGCATGGGTTGATATCAGGCGAACGTGCTGGCCATAAAAATGGTCCACCCCTCAATAATACAGGATGCTTCCTGTAATCGTACATTCAAAATAAATGTGAATGCGCCAATAGGTGTGCAGTGCGACATAAAATTGCCAGTATCTCTTAAACCATTAATGTTATCGAGATGTCACAAGAGGACTTGATATCTCAAAAAATGTTCACAAAAGCCAATTGTTGCATTTATATCCGAAAAAAGTTTTACTTACCAAAAAAATTGCGCATCCACCATTTAACTTAGTCGGTATCTGAGTTCACAAGTATGTTGTAGACTTGTGTATCACGCCAAAAAGTGTGCAATTATGGTGTTCACTAACGGTTGGAATATTACTAATTTCCAATCAGTCATTTAATAATTGTAAATAAAAAACCATTTTTCGTTCCCAACTTTAGAGCCCTATAGTTCGTTAACGAAGGGCGTAAAGAAAAAATTTCATATGAAATACCATCATTATTTTTAGTCTTTCTATCACTTCCCAAGTTTTTGGTACGAACTCCTGGGACACCCTGTATATAAACAGACGTATTATTCTATGCCAACATAAACAATATCAAAACTTATTTATTTATTCTGCTTGATTCCATGTCGCAGCGAATATAATAAGTTGTTTGATTTTTGTATGTATAAAACTGAATATTTTATTGTTAAAATTTTATACCAAAGGTTTTGAAATTTCTGAAAGTGGAGAGTAGGGATTTGAGACAATAGACAGAAAGAAATTTGGTATGCTCTAGTCACGATCTACGAAAAAAATGATACAAAATATGTACTGGCAACTGAAACAAAAAAATAATGAGTCAAAGCATGGAGACGCTGAAAGCATACATAATTGACAAAAGTTTCAAAAAAATCCTGTATTACAGTTATCGGTAAAATTGCCAAAAAGAGTACCTACAGAAATCGCTAGTGGTCGGGATTCTGAAATAAAGAAAAATTTGTCTGGAACCGGTTCTGCTTCTGCTTACAGATTTCTTTATCTCGCCAACAAATTGTGAAGCGGTGCAAACTAATTTTACTCACAACTATACACTAATATAATTATCTAGTCAAAACAAACGTTCCATCACTCAGCACGGCACTGTTGTTGGGTGGTACGAACTTTGCTGTGTGTATCGCTATCCTTGTTTTGGAATGAAAGGATCCATTAAGATGCTGTTTACAAACAAAGGGTATTGTGGTTTGTTCATCTAGTCTGTTTATTGACCAAAGATTTGAATCATACAAAAGTTGTGTTTTAAAATCGACATGTAAACCTCATAAAAAACGAAATATCAAAAATAATTGATTTACCAATATGCTTTTATCCACTACTAAATATTAGAATATTTTTATTAAAACAAACACCCTATTGTACCGGATGGCCAGATAATAATGCAAAGTACTGTATCTCAGATATCTAAAACGACGTTTACGCAATGTAATAATTTTTTTCTATTTTGAAATTTTCGTAATACAGGCAACTTTCGACGTCATTTGCTAAGAGCCTCGGCTAGAACAACGGAAGAAACTATTTTAGAGTATGTGGAATTGAGTCACCACGTTAGTACAAAAGCAATGTCTTTTGTTTTGGGTATATCACGTACTACTATTCTTAATATTTTAAAGGATCATAGGTTAATGTTCATGTTACTTGAAATACTACATCACATGTTTTACAATGTGCTCGTTATTTCAAATTATGGTTCTACATCAAGCCTTTGATGACGAAGATTTCGATCGACGGATAGATCATTGTCATTGGATGTTGGGCATGATTGAGGAAAATAGAGAATTCTTATACGAAATTCCTGGGAGTGATGAGGTCACTTTTAGGAGTGATGTAAACGCTAATTTGCATAATATGCATTATTAGTCAGAGAACAATCCTAACTGGTTGCACGAAGTCCAACATCAAAGCCATCAAGAGTCTTCTAATGTTTGGTGGGCTATCCTGGGCGGAACTATTATAGGTCCCTATTTATTCGATCAACCACTAAATGGTGCCATGGTTTTTGATATCCTGGTAAACTTATTCCCTATTTTATTAGAAGATAAGTCCTTGCAATTACGGCAAAATATGTTTTTGCAACTAGACGGTTGCACAGTACAATTTTCAATAAATTTTCGAGAGAATTTGGAACGGATATATCACCAGAGGTATTATATTTCCTTGACCACTCCGATCTCCAAAGTTAACCTGTTTGGACTTCTATTTATAAGGTCGGTTAAAAGATATCGTCTACCAAATTCCACAAACAACGAGAGATTATATGAAATATACAAGAGTACATTCGTATCCTGTCAAGAGCAGTTCGAGAATTTAAGGAGGCATAAGTTTTATTCCAAAGTTGGCTTATTATTCAAAAACTATAAAATTATGTAATTCTATCATTGATTTTCGGAAAGAGACAAATAAACAAAGATAATTACCGGTGTAATAGCGTTTCTTCAAAATTTTATGATAACTAAACTTTATATCTCCGATCATTTAGGCTAGGAATCAGATACGGTTTTCACTAGCCCGTTAAGGTATTATTTCACTACATTTTCATGGGAAGAACGTCATATTTCTGCATTTAATTTCTTAGAGATATTCGCAATTTTCTGTTATTATATTAAAAACCGCGCCCTTGCGGCAAAACTAAAAACCAGACATATCACAGGTAAGCTGTGTTTGATGGAGCAATAAAACAAAGTTTGCTGAAATCCGTTCTGTCGTTAAGTAGTTATTTAAAAAAAGATTAAATCAGTTAATAAATACGTCAAAAAATGTCAAACAAAAAATACCCAAATGAAGCTCACTTTGAAAGTATTGGATAGTTGTTACGCCCCCTGTCAGCCATCTTGGAGATTTTTTTTGGCCACTTTGGTTATAAAATTTTTCACCGCGACGAGTAGTTTCCGAAATACAATAGTTTGCATTCGTATATGGCTACCCGGTATATAAATAGATATAAAAAGACCATATACGAGTATATCAATGTAAAGTACTCAAATATACCGACCAGGTAAGTAGCTATAGGCATTTTTAAAATAGTACAATAAATACACACAGTCGCAAGTGAATGATCAACATGAAATATTTCATTCATCAAGCGTTTTTTTTAATATATCCTTTGTAGACCTAATCAACTAAAATTAATTATTTCTCAATGGCCTTTGTACCAAAAACAAAAATATCGAACAAGTAAGGATTGGCAGTGGAAGGTTGTAAATAAAAAACTAATCCACATAAGGCCATTTAGTGAATAGAAAATAAAAATTCAACTGTATGTATTAACATGTTATTAAAAAAAAAACCAATAAGTACTCACCTGGTCGGTAGATTTGGGGAGCATTTCACCGGCCGAATTCTAAAATATAGAAACATTTTTGAATAACTCGCGTTTTCTAAAAATTCACAATCTCCCAACTTTTGTTTCCTACTGTATATGATCGTCGGGCATATGTGTTGTGAATATATACTAGTTGGTAGAAATGCATTTTTTTGACCAACCCTATTTGCTATATTGAAAATTTTCAATACTGACATAATAACAGCATTTTAGTTCGTTATTTATCTGATTTACATGTTAGAATACAGTAAAAAATAAGAGCTAGTAGGAATTTCATTTCAAATATCTCTTGATTCACCCTGTACCCTTGAGTATGTTGGGTCAAAAATCAGTCTTTTAGTTGAGAATTTAAAGACGTGTAAAATATTCACAACAAATAGATTTTTCTAAACTATTTATTATTTTTAAAGAACCGCTACTTTTAAACTTTAGCCTCCTGCATTTTAAAAACGGAATATTGGATTTAAATGATCTTTTGTCCAGGAGATCAAACTTTAACAGCATAATAAAGAAAAGGTTATTAATTTTGCGAAAAAAAGTACGGTATCTTTTTTACTCATAAAAAGTTTTGATATCAAGCATAATTCAATTCAACCTACATCTACTTTTCGATAATAAACAAACAAACAATTTTAACTTTCTCGCGTTTAAAATCACCTATCAGTTTTCACTAATTCCTCAAACATCCTGATAATAAACACACTCTCGATATCGCGCCAAATCTGAAGTATACACAAGAATTACAAAACAAACTTTTCCCAGAGAACAAAATAAACCCTTAAATCCTTGCGTTTTATCCTGTGTTACCGCGTAAAGGATGTAGCGGTATATTCCGTTAGTATAATAGCCACATCACGGCAACCCGTTGCCAAATACAAAACATATGACAATCCGTTCAAAGCACACCATCTCACTTCATACGTGACGCCTGCGTCTGGGGTTCTGTGGCCAAAAAACCGCTTCGAAATTCCGTCTCGCTCTTCGGTAACGTTTCAAATGTATTTCCTTCTCTTTCGGGCTCTAGGCCCGGCCCGCTTCTGACCGCAAACAAGATGGGTCTCTCTTACACTCTATCTGCTCTCTATCAGACGTGTACCCTTTATGTTAGCTTCTGTTTTAATCTAGCTATTTTCCGTCTCTTTCGCTCGCATTCGGTGGGTGTACTACTCTCCCCTGATAAGTAAAGGGTTATCAAACGCGCGGTAGCTACTGCTTTAGTAGACAACACTCTTGCTACTTGTCTTGCTCTAACCACTTCCAACTGATTATTTTTGGAACACGACGTACGATGCACGCCGTTTTTGTTAGTTAATCAACAACATACCGGCTAAATCTTTAGTTTTGGTTTAAATGTCGGCAGTAGCGGTGAACAGAAATCCTAATATCACATGTTTTAACCATCGCTATTTACGTCGCAAAAAACTACTTAATACCACTTCTCAATCGCTCTCCGCGCTCGAATAAAATCGAAAAAAAAAAAAACCTGCTCACACCTGATCGGGTGGATGTACTAATATCTGTGCGTTATACCAATGATTCCCCACCCCTATAAAAAGTTTTCATTCAGAAAAAGTGTTGACATGTGTTGCTAGGCAACCGACGCCAGGCGTGTGGCATGCATTTTTTGACGGACATGTGAATATAAACTGATCGCATTTGTGCTAAATATTTTGAACTAGTGATTCGCGATGTAAATTAAATCCACAATACGCTTTCACAGCTTAATACGCATCAAAGGATTTGTGAGGAAAAATGCCAACGATATTAAGCAAGGTGAACGAGTGACTAATAAACTAAGTGCTTAATTCAGTTTAATAAAGTAGGCTATCGAAGCAAATTGTAAATAAGTGCCTCAAATTATAATTTCTCAATGCACTAAAGGAAGATTTATTGTTAAAATGTTATTTAAATTCTACTTCAGTCTACAACTCTTTCAACATTGAAAATATTCCGTTAAAACTTTCAAATTACAAAAAAATAGTTATAATGTTAATAATATCAATATTCATGGTAATAACTGATGATTGGTGACTGGAGTCAGTCTATAACTATGCATTTAACGAACACTCCTGCCGGTACTACCGGTAGTACCTCTACCCCAGAGGGTACTACTAATTTGATACAAGATACCTACACAAAAATGACCAGTGATATTTTGGCAGAAAGAACATTAAATGATTTCTTGAGTGAACATCCGGGTGAACTGATACGAACAGGAAGCCCATTGTTCGTTTGTACAGTTTTACCTCCTCATTGGAGATCCAACAAGACTCTTCCTGTGGCGTTTAAAGTAGTTGCTTTGGGGGATGTTGGTGATGGGACTGTTGTGACTGTGAAAGCTGGTAATGATGAAAATTATTGTGCTGAATTAAGAAACTGTACTGCTGTTATGAAAAATCAAGTCGCGAAGTTTAATGATCTTAGGTTTGTTGGAAGAAGTGGCAGAGGTGAGGATTGTTTTTATATAATTATAATGTTTAAGTGATACATCTATTTGAAGACTCACTATAGTTTATCATAACCGCACGATCTATACTAATATGTGTAATATTCTCAGTTATAATTGCACAAGTGGTTTGTATTTTATCGGGTAAATTTGGGTTGTTTAATGAGAAACTGTTTCCTTTAGCAATTTGACGAGAATAACTGTCAACTATTAAAAACACGACATCGAAGGTGGAGTGTTTTTAGCTTGACAGTTATTCGAGTCAAATTGCTAAAGGAAACAGTTTAGAATTTGAACAACACAAATTTACCCAATATCAATACAAACCTCGAGTGTAATTTGGCAGGACAATTTAATGAATGAGAAATTTGGAAACATATCAATGCAAACTTTATTTATGAAACATTAAAAATAAACACATTTTTATTTTAATGTACAATTATTAAAAACGCAGCTATTGAAATTCATAATAGGAACAGTGATATCGCTAGGGGTGCCACAGCTAATCGTTTCTGTAGTAGATGTTGAAGTTTTTCCAGTTTCCAAACGAATTGATTGAATAATGCTTGAATGATACTCTTTGTCAACTTGTAAGTATGGTTTTATTGATGATGAATTGCTGTGTCCTGTTATTTTTATTAGAGCTTGTTCTTCAATTCCGCTTTTACTTAATTCGCTAACTGCTGCCGCTCGATTTGAGTGATTTGTAATTTTGACACGTTTGACATCTAAACCAATGCGTTGTGCTGAGTGTTTAGTCCATTTGGAAATTTCATTAATTCCAATCGGCAAATTCTTGTACCAACCTTTAGAATTTTTCTTTTTCCAAAAGGGATTTGGTGTAAGAAATACTCTGTCCGAAGATATAAAAGTGTTTCGTTATTCCATTGACTTTTTGAATAAACTTATTGGGCAAATATCTTCGTCGAAAATATTAGGCTTGATCCATTTGCTGTCACATAATTTATTGTTGCCGCCTTGTCTCGTGTTCGAAAATAGAGGATTATACTCGATACGTCCAGTTTTTTTCCATTATTTTCAATTTCAGATACGAAATAAGTGGTTTTGTAGTAAGCTGCTTCTCCTCCGCTCCAAGCTAGTTCAAACGCCAAAATGTGATATAATTTCTTTTGAAGTACTTCCGGTTCATTTTCGTTATATAATCTGGCCATTGCAAATACTTCAGATTTAGTAAGAGCTGATGCACTACATTTTCTCTTTTCGCGTTGTGCTTGTAGGATTTTACGTTTAGCATTACGTGCAGCTCGTGATGAATTAAACTGAACATCGGTAAAAGGGTTGAATACAATATTAAATTCGTTATAATATTTACTTTGTAGCATTTTAGCGATGGTGTTCCAAATTGTTTTAACTACCCCTCCTTTGTAGTCTTCTCCGTTACTTTTTCGCATATTAAATGCCCAATCTTGCAATATTACATTCAATTTCTCGATGAAAGTATCTGGCTCAAATGTGTATCTTTTTGCATCGCAAAACGTAGAAAATTGTCGCCAGATTGATGATTGCGTCGCAACTGTATTAGTAGGCACACAGGTATTAACAATTTGACTAATTTCGTCGTTCGTAGACACACCGAATCGACTCATTGTTAGTTCTTGAAAATTCAATAAGTTGTTGACAAACATGCCAAACTATTTATTCTGGTAACCAACACCGCGATAATTGATGAATAAGTGAAAAAACCACTAGTGTATTTGTCGCTGTAAAAGTTAAAGCTTACTTTTGCCGCTGTAAAAGTGACAATTGCACTGTGGCATAATGCGATTTTTTATACATGAATTAAGTTGTCTATCTAATTCCGCTATCAAATGTGACACTTTAAAGTCTTTTCTTGACATTAGGAACGTTACATTTTTCATAACCTTCATAATATTATATCAGTTATGAAAAGTAGTTATGTAAAAACTTCACGTTAGTGTTTAAGCTTTGAAGAATAATTCATTCATTACTGTAAAAACTGATAATTATTTTAAGATTTATAAACATTGAAAACAACATTATTAAAGACACCTTTATTTAAAGTAAGTCCATTTTCTGGGTTAATATTCTCTTGAACTTCTTGTCTAATGTTAATTTCATTTGAAGCTGTGACATCTACATGTGTGCCAGGGGCTTGGCCCAGAACGTTTTCTGAAATTCTTCTCTTATTTTCTAATGAACTCTAAACATAGCTTTCGGCTACACTGTTGGATTTCCATCCTCCGTGTTGCTTTATTTTCAGAATGTCCGCTCCTGAGTCTACCAGGAGAGACGCTGATAAGCGTCTGAAACAATATCCTGTGTATCCTTTAACATTAGGTAGACCCAGGTAGTGAGCTGGTAATTTTCCAATGGTATTCATGCCCACATTTTCCATTATAATATCGCACTAAAAATCTGCCGAGCTTTACAGCAGGAGGTCTAATATTTTTATACTTTTTGAGAAGGTCAACAAGATTGACACCAGCAATATTTCCAGCAGTGCCCACAAAATGAAAAAATGAGTCAGTTTACATTTGACAAGCTTATCCCACCAAAAACAATTTTTTCGCAAAACGTGAGATCTATTATAGAACCAAGTCGGTTAATTTATCCGGTAACTATGTATGGGAGCATCAAACAACTTTGTCCAAAAATTGGTAACTAATTTGTTAACTAGTATTATCTATCGTATCGTATCAATGGTACACATATTTATCTTTTTAATGGTTAAAGTAACTTGACAATCATACACTACAATATAATCTACATTTTCCAAATTCACCAAATATTAGCAGTCTGAAGGCATTTTTATTGATTTCTGTTTGCTCCGCTGGCGCTGTCAATTACAGACTATTCAAAATAGGATTATTTTTATGGGATTATATTGCTGTTTGATAATCAAGAGAAATAAAGATGTCCGATATTGATTCGGTCACTATTGATGTATTTTCGTCTACCTTGCCGGAAAATCATAACCCCACAAATAGGACGGTACGTATTGTCTAGCAGCCCAAGGGCAAAAAATTTTCAACAGCAACAGCTTTTCACCATATGTCACTCGAATCGAATACTTTGATGTTTCACGTGAACTTTCATCAAACGTCAGTGTAAATCAAAGTTTTTGGTTATATTACCCAATTTTTTTGTTTGTTTGGTAGGCGAAAAATAATTGTGTGTCACACAAACAGGAAACACTTCAGCAGCCCAAGAATATTAGCTGCACGAGCGAACGTAGCAGTTTCTGCCCTTGTCGAAATATACTATGCGTCAGCGGAAAAGGTATGGTTTTGCGGAAAGTTTCCAGAAGTAATAACACAAGGACATTAATAATTGTTCATAACATATTTCGAAAGCTTGTTGCTTTGTAACAGACCGAGCCCATAGGAGGAGATATGTTGCCTATCAGCAACAAGCTTAAGAAAGTTATTGAGAAAATTTTGAGCATCCATCAATTCTCGAGGGTAATTCGAATACAATATTTCTTGCTAATTATAAAATAACAGAAAGAAAATAGTTTATGTAAAGGTGCAATTATTAAAAAAACAACAATAAGGGAAGTTGAATGAATAGTCAGAAGTGTTAGTTTCTATAACTGATGAAGATGTATTTCCACTCCGGATGTTGGTGATAATTTCATAATGATGTTTCTAGTAAATATTCGAGGTTTTATTGTGCTGGAATTGTTATAACTGAGCTCTTGTCTTGTAAACCACTTCTGGCCAATCGACTCACCGCGCTCGATCTATTGGAGTGATTAGTTATCTATTTCCTTGGTATTTATTATACAAGTGATCATTTTCGGCTGTCTGTGATTGATTTTCACAAAAAAACTTGTTTTTTGTTAACATTCTTGAACCACAATTGCAAGTGTTGCTGGATGCAGGATTATATTCAACAAAACTTATATCCAATTAGCAGCCTCCCCACCTCGCCAAGCCTATTCTAACCCTGCTATGTGATAGAATTTCTGTGGTTTCTTCATCTTTCTGCATATGGTTGTGTCTGCCATTGTTATTTATGTGTTTGTTAAGTCTACAATATCCTGTCAGGATCCTAATTGTTTTCCTATTTTGGCTCAGTAGATACTCCGTGAATTATGGCGAGAGTTCTTTAATGAACTCTTTGGCATACTAAGCGCCTTGTTCCAACATTATTTAGACTGATTTTTTATCCAAGTACTGCTTTTTGTTTTTCGCATCGCTTTTGCCATGCCGCAGAGAGAGAGAGAGAGCAAACGGGAGCCATATTCCATTCTCGGTCCAGTTAGCATACCTTTTCATTGCCCTTGTAGTCTGAATGGTCTGGTATCCCGGCTCTTGCAGCGTCTATATCTACCCTCTATGTAATAAAGCGCTTATTTTCGGCCAGGCATTTACAAAATTGGTGAGAAATAGTAATTTTCCATAACTTCCAAGGGATGTATTGTTGCAGCGCTGATTTGTTCAATTCGAAGTATCCAAGTGCTGGTTGTGATATTTTCCGCACTTGTTGGGAACAACATATTTGCTAAGAGCCTGTGAAAAATGAAGAAAAATCATTAAATTAGAAATAAAATAACTAGATACCAACGGACAAGGTTGATAGTTGGTTATTATTCCAATTTCTATAAAAATTGAAGCTTTCTATACTAAAAATTGTTGCAAATTGAACGTGATTTTTGCACTAGGTATGAAGTTTGGATGATGAGCATAGCGAGCGATCCAACAAATCGTGAAACAGCTTATTCTTACTTTCAAAAAAAGTGAAGAAAATGAATACGGAAAAACTATATCGGAAAATGTTCTTCTTGATTATTTTCCTAACAAAGCAGAAATATTTCAATCGTCGATGATGTGAAGTCACTATTCTTCGTTGAAACGATAAATATAAATGTCAAAAAAATTTAGTGAGTTCAAAATTTTTATTGCTCTTCTGGAAGGATGTCTACCAAAAAAATCAAATACTTTCATGTAGACTTGGCATTTATTATTATAGTGCTGTAGTTGTTTTATTGGAATAAGTATGCCAGACAATAGTCCGGGAAAGTAAGGAAATACAATTCAAAACTTTCCCATAATGGATTTTTCATTTTTAAATGAGAATATATTGACCCAGCATCACTCTCCTAAATTGTCTAATAATTTCCACTGGAGCTTGCGATGCAGCTTGCAAGCACAGCTCAGACCACCTAAAATTCAAGTGATTTATGCTCGTGTCATTTCTGGATGTGTTCTTACAAAAAAATCGTAGAGATGAAAATTGAAGCAAATCTTATGCTCTTGTAGGTGACGTGAATAGTTTTTAAAAAAAAAAATTTTCCGATCTTAAATTTTCCAAAAATTGAAAAAATTTTCGAAAATTATATTTTTGGCTGGTAATTATAAATAAAATATTAATATCGAGGTCAAAACATAGATAAACATAGAGGGCAAACTTCTAAAAATTTACATTTTTTCAGATTTGGAAAATTCAAAATGGCGGCCGCGCAAATTGGAAACCAATTTTTTTTTTTCATTCGCGTCTAAATTTATGAACATTAACGATATTGAGAAACGGTTTGTTGCAATCGGCAGAGTAAAAGTTATATTTTTATAAATAACATAAACAAAATTTTTAAAAATTTATTTTACCGAAAATAAAAAAATTTCCATCTAGTTTTTTTTCATTTTGGCGTTGAAAAATTTGTTTAAAATATGTTTTCACATTATAAATATGTGTGTCTTAGTAAGACGAGTATGTAAAAAAAAAAATTTTTTTAGATGCGACTTTTACAAGCTGAGATAAACAAATTCAAAGTCTGTTAGATACTGTAATAATATTGATTGAAATTTTCAAATTTTGATCACTTTGCTAGGTTGTCGAATCCCAACTAAACTTAAACACAAATTCTCATTTTTCTACCGTCAATTGGTCCATTCAAAAGAGAACAGTAATCCTATAGCTCGCCCGATCAAACGGTGCGGCGGCAGCTGCTTGGCGTTGTGGTGGGGGGTCAGCGCTCGTTTTCAGTTGAACGAAGCTCAAGCTAAGTATGTTATCTGTGGCTCAAGCTTTTATTTTGGTTTTCTTCGTAAAAATTTTGCATTTGTGGTTTGCTAATAGTATGGTTATTATCAACCATTACATATTGCTAGAAATAAGGTACAATGATATTTATAATTTATATCTATAAATCCATTTATTATATATATATTATACATAATTCGAAACGTAGATACTAAGAATAATATTTATTTACAAATTTACATCTATTTTCTACAAATTCTCGCCCTTTTTGGTCTCTGAGGAAGTGGCTCTGTACAATTTTCCTCGTCATTATCATTAGCAAACAAATCCTCATCGATATTATTGCTACTACATTGCAAGTTCACAATCGAGTAATTGACTCATATAAAAATTCGGCTCATCACTCAGAGTTTCATTATCATCCTTGTCATTGTCAAGTACCGTACTTACAATTTCGATGTTACAACAGTTTTTGCCTTCGCAATTTTTACATAATATCGTGCTCCAAAAGTATTCTCTAGTCTCAAACTGAAAAAATATAAGAATGATTTTCATTCGCAGATTGGACAAGTACAATGAAATTAAATTAAGTTAACTTGTAATACAAATTTGTGTCTATTATTTAAATAAAACAGAATAAATGATGAGAATCTCAAAATCATTACTCGTATAAAACTGTAGAAAAAATACTATTTGGAATAAACTTTTTACATTTAATATAATTAATAACTGACCATTATACATACCATTCAAATTTATTGTTTGCGTTTCCATGACAATTTATAAATGTATTTTTTTAAACGTATAGCAGAGTTCTTAGTAAGGGCCGTTCGGGCGCTCTACGAGAATGAGCGCTGACCCCCCACCACAACGCCAAGCAGCTGCCGCCGCACCGTTTGATCGGGCGAGCTATAGGATTACTGTTCTCTTTTGAATGGACCAATTGACGGTAGAAAAATGAAAATTTGTGTTTAAGTTGAGTTGGGATTCGACAATCTAGCGAAGTGATCAAAATTTGAAAATTTCAATCAATATTATTACAGTATCTAACAGACTTTGAATTTGTTTATCTCAGCTTGTAAAAGTCGCATCTAAAAAAATTTTTTTTTTACATACTCGTCTTACTAAGACACACATATTTATAATGTGAAAACATATTTTAAACAAATTTTTCAACGCCAAAATGAAAAAAAACTAGATGGAAATTTTTTTATTTTCGGTAAATGTTCTAAAAAATTATGTAAAAAAATTTTTAAAAATTTTGTTTATGTTATTTATAAAAATATAACTTTCACTCTGCCGATTGCAACAAACCGTTTCTCAATATCGTTAATGTTCATAAATTTAGACGCGAATGAAAAAAAAAAATTTGTTTCCAATTTGCGCAGCCGCCATTTTGAATTTTCCAAATCTGAAAAAATGTAAATTTTTAGAAGTTTGCCCTCTATGTTTATCTATGTTTTGACCTCGATATTAATATTTTATTTATAATTACCAGCCAAAAATATAATTTTCGAAAATTTTTTCAATTTTTGGAAAATTTAAGATCGGAAAATTTTTTTTTAAAAAACTATTCACGTCACCTACAAGAGCATAAGATTTGCTTCAATTTTCATCTCTACGATTTTTTTGTAAGAACACATCCAGAAATGACACGAGCATAAATCACTTGAATTTTAGGTGGTCTGAGCTGTGCTTGCAAGCTGCATCGCAAGCTCCAGTGGAAATTATTAGACAATTTAGGAGAGTGATGCTGGGTCAATATATTTTCATTTAAAAATGAAAAATCCATTATGGGAAAGTTTTGATAGTTAACAGATTTTTCGACCTTACTTTCCCGGACTACAAAGACAAATATTGATATAGTTTTTAAAATAAACGAAAAAGATGTTGATGAAATCAATCTGATTTAAAAACATTCTTATGCGTCCAAATCATGTTAGAAAATATAAATTTGGCATTACTTGGCTTGCAAAATCGTTATTTATACACTAGCCATATATTGCAGAGACCGTTATAGCAACGTTACTTGTCAGGGGCTGGTGCTGATATACAAACGTTGAAAAGGCGTGGTGAATGTACAATGCTGAGGCTAACAATTATAACAACAATTCTATCAATAATGAAAGAAAAACATCTGTGAAGATACTTGGACAGAATACATCGGCAAATATCGGCAATATTGCAGTTCTCATACAAAGTACATCGACAAGCATATCAATTGATTCTAACGTAGCTCAGTTTGTTAATATTGATGGGATGAGATAGAAGAGGAAGAAGTTTTCCGTAGCAAGATATTTCAAAACTGTATGTTCAATTTTTGTAGTGGATTACAATAATTTTTGAGTAAAAACGAATGTTTAATCTCTATAAATTTCAAGTGAGTATTCTTAGTAAAAATGACCCACATAATTTCACAAGACAACGATGGAAAACAGAAAACATTTTGGTTTAATTCCAATATCGTTCAAGTCACGTTTGTTTTGAAAACATTAACGTACATCAAGATGATCTGAATTTGAATTCGCTGAGGTAGAAATACAGTGAAGGGTGAATAACCGTTGACAGCTAGATAATTATGTTGGATAATATAATTACGTATTAGTGGGTTTTCAACGACAGTAATTGTGTTAAAAGTGATGTTTTATTTTTGTGATTGAAAAAGAAGCGAACGGAGCTAGTCATATTTCAAGGTATTAGCATTCTTGAAGTGAGAAGATGGAAAATATAATTCCAAGATATCGAAAACTCTGCCTGTGTGAAAATCTGAACAATATATTCATAACAGACAAATACCAGAACAATGACGGCTTAACTAAGGACAAATCTTACTGCTCCCTGTTAAATTTTCCGTTTTCCAATACACACATAGATGTAGTTGAAAGATTCGAATATCTTGGCATAATTTTCAGTTATTATGGCCATAAGCTTTTGCCACCGTTACATCTATTTGATTTAACTTGAAGACAACCTCCTGGCGATTTCGCATAAAACTATCTAAATTTATTACTTATTGCGTCCCAAACTGGAGAATAAGGAACATGGAGGATATTGTCGAGAAAGTATAGGCTGCCTTTTTTTAGTGCTTGCTGCTGCCCCCATGAACTTACCAGAATATGCTGTACAAATAGAAACCGGAGTAAATCATATGTCCTATTTAAAGCCACTACATAAATTTCCTGTTGAAACTTTGTATGAGCAATGACAGATATCTACGGCTAATTGAGATCCTACCTTCTTCCTAATAGCATCTATATGACTTTCATGTATAAGAAAAATTGTTATAAAATTAAATTCGATGAGCAATGCAAGGTGTGTAGCCTAAGAAGTAATAAGTCACCAAAGCACAAATTATTTGATGGTCCTATCTATAAATATTTGTCACTTTGTTTATGCCCAAGGGCAATGATTAACTTGATTACCTAAGACTTAGTAAGTGTGACAAGGACGATTTGTTATCATGTATGCAGTATCATTGTTAATTGAGATCTTTAATATTAATTGAATTATTAATTTTGATTTTTTAGTTACATTTATTTATTTACTTGATTACAGTTTCCTGTATCAATGGGCTCGTTTCATGGATATGAATTAACAAGTGAAATCATATCAGAAGGATTAAGAATAACATATGATAACGATATTTATCTCAAAAAATTATAAATCTACGAAAATTAGATTTAAAAATTTTTCTCTGATTTAAATGAACCGCTGTAAGCTGACCAATGGCAGAAGTCCTTGTTGCCAGATTGAAAGTACGTTCTGTTGACAAATCCTACTTTACTATCCAAGTTGATTAAGACAAAATGAAAGTCGACTAGAAGAATTTGACAGTTAATGATTAACATCAATATTTAATAAAATCCGGAACACACAAAACGAAAATAAACCACACCCAATCTAAACAAAACAGTTGTAGGTTATGGCATTTGTTATTGTTTTAGAAGGGACTCGAACTCCCTTAAACAGAAGAAGAATAAGCGAACTAAATCGAGCTCCGAATTCTGGGGTAACGCAATTTGCGCGTGTGTGTTACATCACATGTTTTTCAAACAACTCAAACTACAATTAGAACATAGAATTTTCATTAAAGTCTATAAGATTTAAAATTTTTTTTTATTACAGTATAGATAGGTACTTTTACTATGCTGTGTAATGTTCTTTGACTACGAGAGAGTTACCTTTTTTAATAAGAGGCACTCGATTATAAGAACATTATTTGAAAAAGTACGTTTTGACAGTACTTTGCGTTTCTCTTTAACTGGTGTTGAAGAAAAAAGATAACTAGTCTACTTATAATGTTTTCCCTCGTGACAACAGCGCAAAATTTCCTTGTTTGCCATTGGCTCTAGCCTACCACAGGAGTTCAAATTTCAATATTTTTTAAAATTTTTATTTGAAATCGTAAAGTGGCGTTATTAGTTGGAAATACTTCAGACCCAATATATCTTGTGACATTTTCATTTAAATTCATGAAAGCGTGTTATGAATAGACGTCAAAATAATAGTGTAAAAGTCTACAAATTAGAAAATTACTTTCCAAAGGATAGACCGTTCACCAGGAATTACACCTCCAAGATAAACGGCGTTGGTATATATGAAAATATAGAACCAACCATTTTGGTTTATAATTAGGCTCTTAGAGCTTCTGGACGGATAATATGTACCTTGTACTAATGAGGCGTAAATACGCCGAAACCGGTGTGCAAGTGATATTGTTCCTTCTAATTAAAAACCAGAACGGTTGGTTCTATATTTTCATATATACCAACCCCGTTTATCTTGTAATTCATTGTCTGGCGGGGCATATTGCCCGAGAAGTAGATGGAAACACCCAAACAAGAAATAGTTTGGTTCACTGACGGTTCCAAAACGGACACTGGTACTGGCGCTGGAATATACGGTCAATCCCCCAGATGTGACATTAGTCATTCACTGGGAGTAAATACCACTATATTCCAAGCAGAAATTTACGCAATTGACTCATGTCTGAGAGAAAACATAAGGAAGGGATACAGCGGTAAAAACATTCTTATCTGCTCAGACAGTCAAGCGTCAATTAAATCACTTAATAGTAGTGCCATAAAATCCAAACTTGTCTGGGAGTGCTTAGAAAACCTTAAAAAACCCAGTGCCACAAATAAGGTAACCCTGAAATGGGTGCCAGGTCACAAGGGTATTGAAGGGAACAAAAAAGCAGATGCCCTAGCACGAGAAGGATCGGCAACCGGCTACACCGGTCCTGAACCGGCAACCGGTATAACAAAGGCTTCGGTAAGAACCACGTTAAACCAGTGTGTGCACAAACAACACCTCAAATACTGGCAAACAATTCCGAAGCTCAAACACAGTCAAATGATGGTTAAACAACCCATACCAAAACTTACTGAAGAAATTCTGAAGTTAAATAGGAGAGATATCAGGCTGGTAACCGGCCTTATAACCGGACACTGTGGCCTGAGAAAGCACCTTCACACAATGGGGATCTTCCAAGAAGAACCTACATGTAGATTATGTGGCGAGGAGGACGAAACAGCCACCAATATAATTTTCGAATGTGAGGCTCTACGTTGGTGGAGGTATAGACAGATAGGGCCGGATGACCCTATATACAACCTCACCAAAAGAGATACTGTGAAGAGACTTCTAGATCTCATCAAGGTCACAAATCTTCTCACAGACTAGCAGACAGACAGGACAATACAATAAGCCAACGGCTGCAGTGTTGGGGCCCACTAACCCGGCCTGTTTTCGTCTGTCTACCAACCAACCAACCAACCAACCAGATGTTGCTTCCTGGTGAACTGTCTAACCTTTGGAAAGTGAATTTCCAATTTATAAAGCGTTTTAATAGTTTTACACTATTATTTTGAAGTCTATCCATTTATTTAATTTATTCAAAAATATGTTTTGTTTGATAATAATTCTACTTCTTTTGTACTCACATGAAACCTGGATTAAGCAATTTAATAACAGTTGCGCTTTCACTGTTAGCAGGACTTCTATTTTAAAAGGTATGGATCAAGAGGCTAACTTCAAGTTAAAGGATAATAGTAGTTGTGTGAACTGTGTTCTAAGTGAATGTTGTTCAATCTTTCATGAAAATGAAGGAAACTGAAGAAATTCTTGAAAATTATGGTTTTAACATGAAAAAAAGAGATGGTACTGATTATACTGAGGCTAGTGTGAAAACACTTTGGAATACGACTGCTCAAATGGTTCAGGAAAAATATTTTCTAGAATTTAACATCAAAATTGATCCATTTAAAAATATTACCTATAAATTTGCTAGATTGGCCAGGGATACAAAACATAAAAAGCTTCAGGCTGAACCTGAAACCAGAAAAAGAAGTTCTAACGCGTTTACCAAAGAAGAATTAATGGAAATGGTAGAAAGCTATTCTGAAGATAATCCGGATGGGTTACAAAAAAAGTTTTTTCATTTATGTTCGTTCGAATTAGCATGGCGTGGAAATGAAGCTGCTAATTGTGATATTAATTACTTTCAAAAAGAATATGATAATAAAGGTAATTTTACTGGCAGGGTAGAATATAATCCAATCTTTTCCAAAACGACACAAGGAGGATCAAAAGCTTTATCTGGCAGTAAGTGGCTGGTAAGAAATAATGCTAACAACAATTTGTGTCCCGTTCGTTAATTTTTAAAAATTATTGAAAAAAGAGAATCCAATCCTTATCTAACAACAACAAGATTATTTTTAACAGTACATCCAAATTGGGAGAAAGGAATATGGTACAAAAATTCACCATTGGGAATTAATACAATTTCAAAGTGGACGAAAATATCGGCAGAATCAATTGGTATAGGCACAAAAAAAATAAAAATAACCAATCATTCACATAGAGCTTCTACAATATCTGCATTAGCAAAAGAAGGAGTTGGTGAACAAGAAGTAATTAAGCTTACAGGACATTCTTCTGCCCATTCTTTGAAACCATATTTACAATTAAATGAAGAACACCATTTCCAACTTATAGAGAACCTTCGAGAAAATAAAAATAAAGAAAAGCACTCCTCAGTTTCTAACTTAAATTCATCACAGGTTATGATGCAAAACAATCCCCAAAATAATGCTACAACGTACAATTATAATAATTGTACTTTTTACATAAATAAGTAATTTTTATTTCATAATGTTATTATTTTTTTGGCTTTGTATAATTGAAGTTTGCAATAAATAAAGCGTTTAAACATATGATTTTCTAGTTTTTCTCTCGTGAAATAGTGATGCCGAATACCACTCAATTAATAATTTTGTAAGGTAAAATTTTTCTCTTGTCGTATTCAAGTTTGTTGCTTTTAGGTAATTTTGCTCATGACATTTAATCCAAAACCACTCGCCTGACGGCTCGTGGTTTTGTTAAAATGGCCAAGCAACAAACTTTCATGACAATCGAAAAATTTTGCCGACAAAATTTTCACTCTCGTGGTATTATATATGAAAATTCCACTTTGCACATATGGGTTCGAGAAGAATCGTCACCAGATTGGTGAGTTTCAGCCAGACTTTTTTGATGTTGATTGGACCATAATTATCGTGAATTTGAAAACTCAATATTCCTTTCATACCTGCAACTTTTTATTGTGGTTCAGCGCTAGTTAGAAATTAACCTTCCAATATGTGTAATGGAAAATTTAACACGTGATGCAGCTTTTCAAGAAGGGGAAAAGAAAATAATCATTTCATTCGTCCTTCCTCTCCCAGAAAAATATTCAATACTTTGTAACACACATCCAGTTTTTGGATGTCGCTCTTACCCTTTTTAAAGTACATTCGATCTCGCTGCCCGATGAATTTGGAGTGAAGTTTGTCGCACTGATTTGATCTGCTATCGCAGGGTTGAAATTGAAAGATGAAGGATTTTAAAATGTGAAATTCTTGTTAGTTTCAAGCTAGGTATATGTTATGCAGATCTGTATAGAAAGGTTCAAGTTAATGATCTAAGTAGTAGGGAACATTTTTTTGTGCATAATTGAAGGATTCTAGTAAAATTTTTCGGAAAAATATTACTACTCAACTGGAAAATTCATTCTTTACTTTGTTTTGACAGTTACTTTTATTCGTAGCGCATATATATATAAGATTAAGTTGCCTGCTGATTTGATTTTATTAAGAAAAGCAAGTCTCCGTCTTATTATAGAGATTTCAACGTCAGGATAAATAAGAAAACCAGAGAAAATCTCAAGGAAAACTTAAGCTTCCACGCATGACTAAAAAGGCGGGAATATTATGCGGTAGGAAGCCAACAAGGTTCCGGGAAACTGTCAACAGATTATAAAAGTTAATCTGCCATAAAATAAACTGTTTGTCTAACCCTTTTCATTTCTATCACTCTCCAGCTGAAAACCCTGATAGCATTTAATTTAAAAATAAAGTTTCGTTGGGGATTACGTTCAAAAACATTTGCTTTTTATTCGCTGATTCTGTTTATGTTTCGGTTTTCTGGGATTTCAAAGAGAATGAACAATTTTGTGTCGTGGATGCTGGTAAAATGGGGTAAAGTTTAATTGTTTTCAATGTGCTTTTTAAATTATTTGAATGAATTTTTCTAGACATGACTATAAATAAAAACGAGAAACTTTGAATCGGTGGTGGAATTATATATTTTGAATCGCGAAACTTTGTATAACTGATACTTATGCGATAATGGCTTTACTCACCGATAAATACTGGAAGTTTATAATAGTTTGTGTCCCAAAGGCATAGAACGAGCTTTAGCAGACTCAGACTGTTAGCTGATAGTTAAGTTTGTATGACACACAACTGTTTTCCGTCTACTGAATAAACAAAAAAATGGGAAAATATGAAAAAAACATTTATTTTATTTTTTATAAAAAACTTCAAGAGTAAAAATGAACTCATTTATTCATTCCCTTGACTTTGAATTACTCAGACGTTTAATGGAAATTTTCGTCAAAGGTCAAAGTATTTAAGTGACAGATAGTGAGAAACTACAAAATCGTGTTGTTATGAGTTCAGCAGCCCAAAGGACGATGGAGAGAGATGAGCTTCATTGCCATGAAAAATTATACAAATTCATGGACAAAGTATAAAATATAAAAATATAAAATTCACCACAAAATTAAAATACCAACTATATTACACTAATAATATACTTTATTTCATACTGAAAATAGAAAATAGACTTTTACGGTATAGTAGCTCGTAATGAAAAATTACCGGCTTTTACATATTAAAAACTAATAAAAACTCAGTTATGCTTCAGAAGTGTGAATATACATTTATTGAAATTCAACAGCAAAACAACCAACAGAACTATCAGATGCCCCGTAGCTTCATGAGATTTGCGCAAAATGTCCCAGGAATGAATAATTGATCTTGAACCATTTCGTGCAGTGATGAGCAAAGCAAGACAGTTGGACAGTCTTGGTCTTGCGTAAACAGTCTTGGCCTTGTTTGTTTTACTCGTTATTTTTTTTCACTTCTAAAGATCATCATGGTCGTAAATTATTAAGAATTTACAATCAATTATCAACTAGTAAAATTATTGTAACGGGAGACTAGGATAGTCTTGGTCTTGTGAAAAAGCAAGACCAAGACCACTTTTGCTCATCACTAATTTCGTGAAAATCGGATAATGACAACCCTCTGATAGCATAATATTATTTAAAAACAATATTATGTTTCCAAGGGTACCAACTACAGGCCAGCTATCTTGGCCTTGAATGCAAATTTCAAAAATAGCGAACGCCGATAAATATATTAATATCTTATTTTTTCATTGTTCTTTTGTGTTTTTTAGCAGTATGAAATAAAATGTTGTACGTCACACGTCCGGTAAACTTTTACAGTACTCGTTTCGAAATTCCGCTCACACGTACTGTAAAAGTGTACTTAGCGGACTAGTAACGTAAATATCTATCAATATATCATAATACAATATTACAGCGTGTCCACGGAGGGGGTATCCTATAGGTGAAAAATGTTTAAATATAAGTGTTAGTGAAAAATGCCATTCTTGATAAAAAGTTTTTCATAAAATAAAATAAGATTAAAGTTTTTCAAAACCCGTATCATTTTATCTTATGAAAACTGTAAGAATTGTTGCACTAAGTTCGAAAATAATGTCTGAGTGACGTTAACGATGTACCAAGTAACTGTTAACATTTATAAATAATTTTCAAATTGTCATTCTTTAATGAATATTTGACAACAATGTTATTAAGTATTATGGTATTGGGGAAGATTCGTACCAGTTTGCAATTGCAAAATTTCACGAAAAATATCCAGATGTCCCATTACGCGGTGTGGATTAAGAAAATTAATAAAGAAGTTTGATGAGACAGGATCTGTTCAAGATAAAAAGAAATTGAAAAAAGCGTACGTTGAGGAGGATAGTGCAGGTAGTGCACTAGCTTTGCATTCGTTAAGGGAAAATCCCAAGTTGAGTCTACGAAAAAAAGCAGTGGGGGTTGGTTTTTGCAAGTGACACTTACAGAATATATTTGAGCGAAACAAAATTCATCCATTCAAACCGAAATTTATTCATATCTTACAAGATTATAATTATAACACAATGTTAGACTTTTGTGCGATAATTGGTGAAAAACTTATACATGACCGATCATTTCACAATAATATTTTGTTTTCTGAAGAAGCAACGTTTACAACAAACGGAGTCATTTATTCCCAAAATTGTCTATATTGGGCTAGTGAAAACCCGAGGAGGTATATTTGTATTTGCAGGACAACTTCTTAATACCTGAATCAGAAAATATTCCCTTGGTGCAAAGGCGTAAAATGTACTTTTAACATGATAGATGTTCGTCATATTCGACTATGCCAATTAGAGGCTGGCTGAATGAATATTTTCCTGGGCGATGGATGGGACGTTATGGACCAATATTTTTTCCGCCCCGATCCCCCGATTTAACTATTTTAGATTTTTTTCATGGGGCTACTTAAAACAAAAAGTTTACGCATATAATTTAAACCATAATATTGAAGACTTGAAACGAGCTATCATTGATGCCGTTAACGGAATTACCGAAGAAATGCTGCGAAATACTTAAAAAGAATTTAGAAAGATAATTGAGAGATGTTTTGAAGTTGGGGGAGGATATATTGAATAGATGTTTTTTGTTTACTTAGTGTTTCTTACATTATTATTCTGTATTGTTATTTTTGATAGTGATTATAATTCTTGAATAGTCAAATATTTATTAAAGAATTACAATTTGAAAATTATTTACAAAAGTTGACAGTTACTTGGTACATCGTTAACGTCACTGACTAGATTAATACATTATTTTCGAACTTGGTGCAAAACTTCATACGGTTTTCAAAGAGCTGGCTATAAAATGAGACGGGTTTGGAAAAACTTGAATTTCATTTTATGGGATTTCAGAACAAGCAAAACATTTTATCAACAATGACATTTTTCACTAAAACTAATATTTAAACATTTTTCATTTATATGATACCCCATCCGTGGACACGCTGTATAATATCGTAAACGAAAGTTTGGGATAGATTGTAAAATTCTGAAAAGGTCTTTCAAGCAGAAATGCCTTTGTCAATCTCCGGAACTTTTAATCCTAACGGTAGCTGTTTGAATAATTTTTTGGCATTGGAGGTGATGGAATTTTTCACCAGATCAGGCATTGTGAAAAATATATCGGAATTTTTTTCTTCCAGTAGTTCAACCATATGAATTGATCTTTCAGTTTAATTGTGAAAGTGTTTTCGAACCGAACACACAGATTCCAAAATGGATAGGGCGGGAAATGTTGAAATTCCGTATTTTTTAAAATAGAATTCGCAATGCGTTCTACTACTTGAACCTTAACTGTAATTTTTTGTAATTTGAAGATTGATTCGAAGATGTGCTGACTACAAGATCCCCAGAAAGGCAAACCATAGCGAAATTCCGTTTCGAATAAAGAGTTGGAAATTGTTAAAGCAGTAGAAGAATCAAGCTGCTTAGAGACAGATTTAATGCTTACCAAGCAGAAAATAATTTCATGTATAGACCATTTAAGGGCACCGTCAATATGAACACCAAGAAACTTAATCAAATTTGAAGATCTCATCAAGTCATTGTTGAGTTTGAGAAGTTGAAAAACTCCTGTTTATGATAAAACTAGTTTTATTTTTGTTAAAACAAAGCCCGTTTGAGTCGGACCAGGACTTGGTATATCTGAACCACTCTAGATTACGCTAGTGAATAGATAAATATAGTGAATTTACCATTTTTTCGTAAGTCTGTGACATCGTTAATGATAACCATAAAAAGAATTGGATCTAGAACTGAATCCTGGGGTAATTGATTGATTGGATCAGCACACCAGTCAAAGGCTTGAAGTCCTCGGCACCTCAGCCTTAAGGTTTTTGGTGCTCTTGGTTGTGCCGTTTATGTGAAGAGAACAGTAGCCCTTATCAGGCTCAGCAGACTTTTCACTAGGTTCTTCTTGGAGAAATCCTCCCATGGATGTTCTAGTCCTAGGAATCTATGTCTCCAGTGAGATAATGCTTCACAATCGAAGATAATGTGAGAGGCTGTTTCCTCCTCTTCCGTGCACAACCGACAGATAGGTTCCTCCCGATATATGCCGATTGTATGCATGTGCTTCCTTGGGGTACAGTGACCGGTGAGTAAACCCGTCACTATCCTTATTTGGCCCCTGCTAAGGTTGAGTATTTCATTAGTCAGCGTTTCCCAGGGGTTTATGACCAGGAGTTTGCTGTGTTCGTGTTTTGGCACGTGTCTCCAGTAAGAGTTTGATTCCATCGAGATATACAACCATGTTCAGCAGTTTTAGACATCCCAAATACTGGTTCAGGACCAGTGAATGCAGTCTCAGACCCTAGCTTTGCTAGGATGTCTGCCTTTTCGTTTCCTACAATTCTCTTGTGCCCCGGGATCCACTTAAGAGTAACTCTATTATGGTTAGCCAGAGTTTTTAGTTTCTGTATACAGTCCTAGACCAGTCTAGATCTGATTTGAGAACATGCTAAAGATTTTAATGCTGCCTGACTATCGGAGAGAATAAGGATCTTTTGGCCCCCTTTCGATATTCAGCTGCAAACACATATTGATAGCGTAGATTTCTGCTTGAAGTACACCAGTGCTAGCTGGTAAATTTTCCGAATCCTCACTATTTGCTAGTACCAGCTGTTTTCTACACTCTAGGTAATCAAGGTAATACTCAAACCATTTCAAAGGAATACCACGGATTCCATAATATTCCGGTTTATTTATCAACACAATGGAAGGCTTTCGTAAAATTACAAAAAACCAAATCCGTGGACAATTTTATTATTAAGTAAAATATATGCTCCATTGAGGACATAAAACATGGTGTCATTAGTACACTTATTAGGTAGGAAACCAAACTGTTGAAACTTCAAGATTTTACGTTAAAAAAAGAAGAATAGACAGTTTCTAATTAGTCTTTCAATTATCTTTATGAGATTAGTAATAAGGCGATAGTAACTAGTATCATATGGCATAAATTATTACCACTTACAGCCCGTCGTCAAGGGAAATCGATACATTTTTGGTAATTTTTACTTACGTTTTCCAAAACAGTGTCATGATGCGTTGTTTACAATATAGGCAGGAGAAAAATATTAAAATGTCTAACTGTATTGTTCACATAACGAATAAAATATCGTTTATTGTTAGTGATACTAAAAAAGTAATCAAGAGTCTTTCAATTTATAATCTTCACATTCTTGTAATGCATTTGTGGTAAACATATTTTAGTTTGATTATTAAAATGCTCACTATCTCAATATAATGTTCGATGAAAATATTTTATAGCAAGAATATTTCAAATAAGATTGAAGCATAATATTCCACGTATTCGAAATAGCTGATTAAGGAATTAACACTTAAAATTCCAGAAAGATTATATTTCAGGAATTTTAGATTGGGTTGTTAGAACAGAAAATGTTCGTTATACGATGTAATTAGTTATGGTACATTGGATTATTTTGAAACTTATAAATACAAAATAATTTTCAAAGTTTAGTATTCCTCGTTGAATCGTAATAAATGCATTTTTGGTTTTAAATTGTTTTTGCCCACAACCGCTCAACTGTCCAGTGGAATATTTCCAATCAACCATCATCTTCTATTGTAATAAAAATTCCGGGACCGATATGGAACCCAGAAACTATCAAATTTTTTCTTTCTAGTCTTAAAAAATGAGCATGAATGAGAACAATGAATTGGTGCTGTCGACAAATAACAAGCAATAACATTTTGACAGAACAAACGAATTTGTGTATTTGTGCGTGAAGGGGAACTTTAGTAGTGTATGCAAACGTCACACTGGTCTGTTTATTTCGTTTATATTTGACAGCGATTTTAAGTATTGTGACTTTGAAATGGCGTTTGTTGTTAACAATCCGTCCAAATGTGATAAGCGTGCGGTCATTCAATTTTTGTGTGCTGAAGGTGTGCAACCGTTGCAAATTTATACGCGAATGCAAGCAGTGTATGGAAACGCATGTTTTGCATATCCAACTGTGAAGGAATGGTGTCGAAAATTTAAGAATGGAGAAGAGAGGACGAATGATAAGCCACGACCAGGTGCATTGATTACTGCATCAACAGACAGGAATGTGGCATGTGTGGAAGGCCTGATTAGAGAAAATCGTCGAATTTCAATCAGAGCAATTTCAGAAAATGTTGGTGTGAGTATAGGATCTGTCCATAGTAACGTACTCAAACTAGGTTACAGCAAAGTTTGTGCGCAATGGGTCCCTCGTCTTTTGTCTGAGGACCAAAAAAGCTTGCGAATGGGCTTGTCTTTGCAACACCTCACGGAATACAGTAAAAATGGTAATGACTTTCTCTCGTCAATAGTTGCTGGCGATGAATCTTGGTGTAATTATTTTGAACCATCCAGTAAGCTGTCATCGATGCAATGGAAACACTCAAATTCTCCGCCACCAAAGAAGTTTAAAGTTCAACCTTCTGCAGGCAAGGTGATGTTGACATTTTTTTTCGACCATGAAGGAGCCTTGCTGATAGAGTTTACAGAACCTAGAGTGCATATCAACGCAAACCTGTATAATGAAACTTTGAACAAGCTCCATCAAGCAATAAGAAGAAAACGACCAGGGAAGCTTTCACGTGGTGTTATTCTGCTTCACGATAATGCTCGGCCTCATGTTGCCAACGTAGTGAAAGAAAATCTGCAACGAAAGAAATGGAGGATATTAGAACATCCACCCTATAGTCCCGATTTATCGCCTTGCGATTTTCACATCTTTGGGCCACTAAAAAAGGCGTTAAAAGGTAACCGTTTTCAGTCGGACGCAGAAGTACAAAACGCTGTGAAAGAATTCTTCCAGCGGCAGCCACAAGAATTCTATAAGCAGGGTATACATCGGTTGGTTAAACAGTGGGATATGTGCCTGAATTGTAGTGGTAGTTATTTGTAACTGTACTTGTCAATAAATTTTTCCTGGACCAAAGATGGGTTGTATATAAAGAAGCAACTGTAAAAACAATTTGGAATACTACGAGTAAGCTACTCCAGGAAAAATACTTCAATGATTTCGAAATTGTATTCGACCTGTTTACAGCAGGATCCAAACAAACGAAAATGCAGTTCATCAAATTTGAGTTCAAGTGATTTGGTTAAAATCATTAAATTATGGGATGAATCAGTGTACACCAGAAGGTTGACATACAAATTTTTATCATATTGTAGCTGTTGAGTTAGCTTGGCGAAGTGGTGAACCAGCTGATTGCCTTATAGATTTTTTCACGATTGAGAAAAATGATGGGGAACGCCAACCAACATAATTGAATACAATCCAATATTCAGTAAAACATGCCAAGGAGGATCGAAAAGTTGTACAAATAGTAAGTGGCTTGTTCCAAATATTGCAAACGAAAGTGCATGCTCTGTTCGGTTATTCCATAAATTATTGTACAAAAGGGGGAAAAATATCACTTCCAGTCGCCTATTCTTGAGACCAAATCGTTTCTGGAAATCCGAAAGTGACACATGGTTTGACAATATACCGGCAGGCAAGAACACAATTAATATGTGAACCAAGCCATTTAGCAAATAAAGGAATTCCTGAACAGCAATTAATAAAAATAACCGGATATAGCAGCTCTAATTTAATTAAATCGTACTCGAATATTAACCAAGAACGCCATGGTGAAATAATCAACACCATGCGAGGAATTTCTTCAACAGTGGAAATTAACAATCCGTAAATTTCAGCAAACTCTTCTTTCAATTGAACATTTACCAATTGTACTTCTCACAACTGTAGTTTTAAATAAAAATAAATATTATTTGTTTAATTAAAACTAATAACTAATTTTGTATTGAAAATTATTAAACATCAGATTGACAATCAATTTTTTGATATTTACAAAGTAAAAAATTATCGAATACTCCTCGGGACTTGATAAATACTCAAAATTTTGTCATAGAGAATCCCTCAAGCGTGTTGCTCAAGGATAATAGCCCTTGGCCTTGAGTATTATCAAGCAACACGCTCTCAGCATTCTTTATGATAAAATTATCTCGATATTATCAAGACCCTAGGGGTATTACTACTGAGTATCATGAAAATTGGAATTTAATTAGCAACTAACAGTATGGGAGTAGAAAAAAAAACGTTTCTGTGTTTGGAATGTTAGGAGAATTGACTAATGTCCGAAACTGTGTGAGGCAATTAAACATTGGAAGTGTGTACAATCGATTGTATTTAATTGTCGATTCTACGAGCGTACGTCGGATGGTGGACACGGTGGACTCCGATATATGGCAGACCGACAGATTATTGCCTGTAATTTTGTTTGTATTTCACCAACAGAGTATTTTAATGTTTATTTTGATTATTGGAATAGCTCTTTCGTACCAGTTTTTTGCTTAATCTGGATGAGCTAATGTATTTTCTACTTTCAATTTATATGATTTACCGCATTGAAATTTTGTTAACATTTATTTGGTGGTGATTTGTCAACTGAATATAATTTCTGGTTTAAAAAGATAATTGTAATGAAAAAAGTATTATCAATTTTTATTAAATTGAAAAAAGAGTTCATCATTATTCGAATTTCCTGTTTGAACCCTCACTTCGTGGAATCTACTTATATATTATGAAAGAATTATGAGAATTTCAAAATTTGTGTTTGTGGTAAATATGGGATAAGGAAAACTAGGGACGATCTGTGTCCTGTTTATGGAGTGGTAGACGACGTGGAACATGCGGTTTTTCGCTGTGTTCAGTACCAAGAAGAGAGGAGGCAGATAGAAAAGGAGCTAGGGGCAACTTTGTGTGAACCCAGGGAGATATTCGAGAAAATAATGATACTTATATAAAGGGGAGTTCGGAATTTTTCTAGGGTGGGTCACGGGTTTAATGAGAAAGAAGGAAGCCAGAGAAAGGGCTATAAAGGAGTAAAGGAAGAGAATGAGGAATAACCAACAAAAAGCCGGCGCTCTCCGATGATATGTTCGCTGAGAACGGTTCCGGGGGCGTCAGCAAGAAAAGAGAGGAGGGTTTTAGCTGGTAGGCGGTCAAAAGCGGCTGCCTCGAGGAATGGGTGTCCTCGTAAATGTATACTTATCGAGGTATTAATTGTTTTAATAAATTATTGACAGGTGCAGACCTTTATAATGAAAGTTCTATGTGAGCATACCCAATACTAAATAAAAAAAACTGCTTGTCAGGTTATTGACATGTCGAAAACTTCTTTTTTTGTATCTTCTATAAGTTCCTTGTGGCATTACTTATTCTTTTTTCTTATTTTTTTCGGAATCAAACCACAATAATATTTTTTTATTTTTTATTTCGACGTTTCGGTAGCGTTCCAGCTACCGTTGTCAAGATGAACTAATATAGAAATAATTTTTTGGTCCCTATCTGACACAACGAAAAAATTTGACAACTAGACAATATTTTGAAGTTTAAGACTACAAAACTTTGTTGTTAAATTTTATTAAGGTCCATTCATGGTAGATCACACCTCTGGTGAAATGTGAAATAAAATATTTTATTTTATGACATTCTAACGATATGTAGTCCACTAAAAATGGAATCCAGTGAAGTGCATGTTCCAGGAACGGTTTTTATTGGGATAGCGCTTTTTTTCTCGCTTATTTTGGAAATTTTGTTAATAAAAACGCGATTGTTGTTACTTTTTTGTGTATGATTATTTTTGTTTTCAAAATATGTATAACTCAGTTTGGTGATTTTGTGTATTGAAGTGTGTATCGATTAACAACCATTCTAAAGATAAATCATAAGAAAACCTGGATAAAAACTTATAATGCTATCCTGATAACGCAGGTAATTGATTATTGGAAATTTCTCTTTCTAACATTGGTAACCAAATTTGACTACATTCGGCTGAAATACTAGCTACACATTTATCTGAATTTAGTTGTATTAAAGCACTTTCTTTGATTTTTTGTCTTTTATTATTGGGCTCTTTCAATATTATTTTTGTCGAATCCCATTGAATTTTATGCCCCTCTTCCCAAGCATGTTTGCAAATACCTGACTTAAAGAACTTCCTATTTTTGATATACTTTTTATGTTCATTTATTCGGACTTTCAATGGTCTAGATGTTTCACCTAAATAAAATTTGTCGCATTCACAAGATATCTGATATATGCAGTTTTTTGAAGATTGTTCTTCATTTTTTGGCTTCGTTTTTGTTAGTACAGATCTCAACGTATTGCTGTTAAAAATATGATGAAAAGTCCAAGCTCAAAAATGTTAAATATCTTCTTTTTTTATGAAATATCCATATTTTCATTTTTTCACTCAATTCTGAGGCCGAAAATAAGGGCAGCTTACGACTTTTAACTATGTTCCCCAAGTTAGTTTTGATTAAAATGTGAAATCTTGTGGATAAGGTTTTTTTCGCCTACCTCACCGTAAAACCAAGAAGAATAGGCTTTTCTCATATTTACCGCATAATCTTTCAAGATATTAGCCAAATTATGCAAACTCGTTTCAGCATTCAGTTCGTATTCTCTGGTCGCACAAAACTCGAGAAATATTTTCCATACAAATTTTTTTGATTTGATTGTATTTTTTTGTATATTATTAGATATAATATCATTAATTGAATCCTTAGATAGCATACCAAACCTTCACGACATTTTAAAACCATTTGTCAGTTTGACGTTTAATTGATTTTTAATAAAAAAAACACCAAACTGAAAACACCACATGTAGGGTATTATCGCTGTAATCCAGAGGTGATCGGATGAAATTTGACACATAACTTGAAATTAAGTAATTTGATTGGTTACTATATTTAGTAAAAAATTATCATTATAACACTGGTTTTCAATATGAAACTGAAAAATTGACCAATATAATTCTAGATTTTTAAATAACCAAGTAGGCAGACCCAATATTTTCTGTAGAATGTTTGCCAGTTTCTAAGAGATTCGTGTTTTATGACAATTTCAATCTTTTGCGTTTGTCAAAAAGGTAGATACCTTCCACTTTTCAAAAGAAATGTCGAGCGACGAAGAGTTTTCATACACACCACCTGAAATCGCTGAAAAGGCGAAAAATGTATTCAATAGTTTATAACCTGCAAAATCAAAAAAGGTATATGATTAATTTTATGGTCAATTCATGGATTGGAGGGTAGCAAGAGAAGTATCACCCTATTCTGAAAATGTGTTTCTGGTGTACTTTGAATTACTCTATTTTTAAACCCAACTTAACATTAAACATAAAACTGATATTAGCCAATATCCAAAATTGCAGGAATTTTTAAAAAGAAAGTCCGAAGGACGTAGCGGAAAAAATCTAAAACATTTTTGCCAGATAAAATTAAAAAATTTATTGAAGAAGCACCAGACCAAAAATACCTAATGACCAAGGTACATATTTTAAGTTAATAATTTTTTTACGATAATCTATTATTTATTTTGTAAAGCAGTATTAAAAAATTTAAAAAAAGCAATTTTGTTTAATTTAAATAAAATTTCTGGTTCGTAAAAAAAAGTGTATGCAACTATGATAATATATACTATTTTTTCACTCTACGTATTGTATAGTGAAAGTTGTACTCAGTTTACTATTGATAGAAGATATAGCAGGCAACATTGATAATGAACGAGATAATTTTATGACAATCGAAATCTCGGACCTTCCTTACAGCACTCAGTCTTCGACCTCGGGCCGTTAACAAACAACGAGCTTAATATTTGTAAAACTTTTAGAACCATCTTGGCACGTTTTATTTAACACCGGATTTTATTCAATGCGATTTGTTGGAAAGTCATTATTTTTCTCGGTTTGAAACAACCAGACAAGCACCTGCCTATCCTCCTCGTCACAGCAGCAATAAGGGGTTCTGGTAGACTTCGCGACCCTCGGAATTTCATGTTAATTTTATTTGTTTGATAGCTTACCGTGAATAAAGCAGATTAGAACAAACATCACTCGATCATCCAGTAATTACTTCTAGCAATCACGAATTTAGTTCAAGAATGGTACTTTTTGGACAACATATTTTACGAATAATAATTTCACTTTAAACTTCAAAGGTTATTATTATCTTGAACAAAATATAACTCGAGGCAAACCACCAACAAACAAAAGTGGTGGAATACAAACCTCGAAACGCTCAGAAAAAATACCCGCAAACTATTCAACAAAGCGAAGAAAACCGGGAAATGGGTAGCAAACCAGCAAACCCTGACCGAATACAATAAAGAAATCCGGAAAGCAATACTAGAATCATGGAGGAAGTTCTGCAGCGAAGTTAAAAACACTTCCAAGAGAACTCGAGTTCATAAAATTCTAGCCAAAAGCCCGGTTCAACCAACGGGAACCATTGAGATACCCGATGGGAAATTCACTGGAAATGGGAAAGAAAGTTTCCAGAGTCCACCATAGCTACCTCTGAAAGCACTAACCCACCAAACCCTAACATGTTCCGCAAAGGGGCAAACAAGGTAGACTGGGAATTAGCTAAGAAAGTGGTAACTTATGGTGGCATAAAAAGGGCCATCGACTCATTTGACAGCTTCAAATCTCCGGGACCGAACGGCATAATACCAGCTCTATTACAAGAGGGTGTGGAGCTTATAGCTCCGCTTCTTTGTAATATATACAGGGCCAGTCTAGCAATAGGCTATATCCCGAGAGCCTGGAGAGAAGTAAAAGAGGTCTTTATTCCAAAACCAGGCAGAGATTTATCTCAGGCCAGGTCATATAGACCGATCAGTCTATCATCCTTTTTGATAAAGATTACAGAAAAACTGGTAGGGAAACCTCTCTTAAACAGAGGCCACTTCACCAAAACCAACACGCTTTTCAACCAGGCAAATCCTGAGAATTGGCTCTATACCAACTGGTCTCAAGAGTTGAAAATTCACACTGGTGGTCTTCCTTGACATAGAAGGAGCATTTGACCACACCTCCTTCAACTCCATAGTTAGAGCGGCCAGGCAGCATGCGATTGATGATACCATCTGCAGATGGATCAAGTCCATGTAAAACATCAGGAACATAAACTCGACCATGACAGAAACCACCTTAAAAGTAACAGCGGCAAAAGGGTGCCCACAGGGAGGCGTCCATTCACCACTCCTGTAGAACCTAGTCGTAGATTCGCTTTTAAGAAAACTTAACGAACTAGAATGCTTTGCCCAGGGTACGTTCGTCTGGTGGCCTAAGGTTAACCAGAAACTGGCAATCTTAGAGCTAACCAAAATCCAGAGACTGGCGTGTCAGTGCAGTGACCTAATCGTCAAAGCGGTGGCTAGAATTGGGACATATCGTCTCCAGTTGAACAATAACTTGAACAATACTTACATTTTGCCAATTTTTAGAAGAATTTTCAAGCATAATAATTATTTCCACTAGACACATGAGTTATAAAATTGCACACTAAAATCCAATGTCTACGGAGACTAGGTTCATAAATTATGTCGGCTCTGTTGTGTGATCAGGTGATAGTTTAAGCGGCATTGTATAATGGTGTTTATTTTCTTTGAGTTGAATTAATTTTACATTGCAATAGATTACTTTAATATATGGAAATATAAAATTAGAAGAAACTACTATTCTCTGGGACTTTAATTATGATCATGAAGGGATCCTATAGATCTTTTAGGTCTCAGTGAATACCCATCCAAACATACAGGGTTTCTAAATACTTTTCTGTCAGACTAAAACTACGAATACTAGGTGTGATTGTATCTCCATCTAACTTCTTTTACCTTCATCCAAAAGTTTCTCCTAAAACAGCTTTGGAGATGACGCTCTTGGAATAGTTTTTTGAGCATATTTTTAAAATCTACCTACACTCCTCAAGCTTGGTTCTTGTATAACCCTGCAATAATGAATATTTCACTTCAAACAATTATTTTTCATTGCCATTACAAGCGTTCAACGGGTAGAGACAACGGGTAAAGTTATATAAATACAATTGTAAGTAGACAATATGGCCTATAATACTTTTGTCAGTATTCCAGTGAGGGTGCTAGAGGTAATAAAAGAAATTGATTAGATAGAAAAAAATGAAATTGTACTTCTGGAAAAAAATTGGAGCTTATCATTACAGAAAAAACAGCAGCTCAAATGGTATAATATGCCCGGAAAGCCACGATGTGGGGTCGAGGGATAAGTGAAATTACAAAATAAAAATGTACAAATCATTAACGTTAAGTGTACATATCCATTTTCTGGAAACTCATCAGTGTGTTCTAAACTCATAGAAATATTGTCGATTTTCTCATTTTGTGTTGCTCAAAAAGATTAATCTAATAAATTTCCTGAATACAGGCTTTATCCAGCAAAATCAACCAAGGTTCGCGTTTACACTGCATGTTCAGAACAGAGATGGACTTACTTATTGTCACAAAGAATATTTTAAAAATGGAAAGTACGAATACTGTAACAACAAACAAATTACAAAAAATTTACGATCACAAACATTATATAAATTGATCGATAAATTTTGTTTCAAATTTAAAATTGTTATTGATTTTTGTACAGATGTATTGATTGATCCATTCAGCACTACCAGTTAGAGGCTTCACTTTTTGTGCTATCGGTTGTACCGTTTATGTGAAGAGACCAGTAGCCCCCTCAACAGTATTTTCACTAGGTCCTCCCATGGGCTCTCTAGTACTAGGAGACTATATCTCCAATGAGACAGTAGTGCCCCAGGACGGACTTAAGTGTCCCCTATCGTGGTTTGCCATGGATAAGAATTTTTGAAGGCAGTCCCATATAATCCCAAATTTGATCTGGAGGTATGCTAAAGATTCCAGTACTGTCTGAGTATCTATGGGTAATTGTTTCTATTGCCTCTACACCCCCTTCAGATATCGATAGCGTAGATTTCTCCCAATTCTCCCTGAAATACGGATAACAATTTTCCTAATGATGCGTAGGCATCGCTCCACCTGTGTCTAGCACCAAGGACTCCAGTTCCAGTTACTATATCAGTCTTACGGCTTGCGTCGTTATTGTACTTTTGTTTTCTAATTCGCAGTGAAGATGACATGCTTGAAGTGTTCCAGTACAGAATAATCCACTCAAATATTTGTGCAAATAATGTTATTTTATTGTTTATGGTTGTTATATGAAAAGTGGATAGCTCACGATACTTGCCAAATGATTCAATGCTGAATAAGTGGATGTGCATTGAATTTGTCATTTCGGTAACAATCTCTGAAGTGTTGCCACGTGCTTATTACTTTATTCTTCCATTTCGATTTGGTAGTTTTAATTTTTATGCAAAAGAACCATTCGCATAGTTCTTGAGTTGTTAATCCGCCCAATTATTTACTGCAGTGTAAATTATCTCCACATTTTTGTCAATATCAAATGAAAATCGTTTACCTTAACAATATTGTACTTCTTATGAAAATTTTAGAGAATTTTGCTTTGTAAATCTAGCTACACTTCAAAAATATTTTCTTCAATCCTGCTTAGAGATGCAGAAGGAGATTTATTCACCTTGCACTGATAATGGTACAACTACGTCGAACCTGATCTGTAAGCGATGACCCCTTTTAATAACAATCCAAAATAGTTAGTTATATTATCTAGTAGTGTAACCCAATGTTATTCAGGGAAATTTGGACGAAATGTTACTAATAACTGTTGTTTCTTGTGATCTAGATCGTCTATGTACAGTTCCTGCACCCAAATCACACTATTGTTGTTTAGATAGAAACACTCCTGGACAATATTAACGCAACACTTCGATTAATCTAGATGTATAAAATATAAATACAAAATTAAACTGAGCTACATTGAAATAATAATAAAACGATTCAAATTAAACGAGCATTGTCAAAATTTGTTTTTGCTGGAAATACATCAACTCATCACTAAAACGGTTTAGCCGCTCCTCAACCCCACATGACTGGATTGATGCGTCGATGCATTCTTGAAATAAAATATTCATCATAAGCTTGCAGAATATTATTCCATTCATTAATAGCGACCTCTATGAGTTGGTCGTGATAAGCAACAGAGGCTCTACGATTTCCAATACTTTTCTTGAGATACTCCCATGAATACGATTCATACCAGGAAGGTTTGGTGGTCACTTTTATGAAGTGAGATTAACATAACGTAAGTAGCCACTAACTTGTCTAGCAACATGGAGATGACAGTTAATAAAAAATCAAGTCCAGAACATGGAGCAAGAGATATTAGGTATATGGTTGACAATATTGTTGTCCAAGCAATTTTGGGAATTCATAGAAACAAGATAGAATGGCGAGAGAAGTTTTGGAAATGTGAATATCAAAAAAAAGACAAAGAGGAAGACCCAGGAGGAAATGGATAGACCAGATTGAAGAAATTGGAAAGAACAAAGGAAAAACTTTAGGAGAGATGAAGGCATTGGCCAGGGACAGGAAAGAATGGAAAAAATGGATTCAGGAAAAAGGAAAAGGCATAAGGATAAGAGAAAGAAAGAAAAAGAAAGAGAAAGACCTTTCACGTATAGAGACGAACTCCGTACTCCGGATCGAAGCAAATCCCTCTCACTAAAATATTTTGGAACCAACAAGAGCTTCAAGAGAGATATTTTGCTGCACTTGGCAAACATTTTTATATTCTTTCTAGCGCCAATGACTTGAATAAGTGTTAACAATAAAGTTGCTGGAAATAGTGTCCTGATATTTCAACATTTGACGTTGGTATAGTTTGTCTCAAAGTATATCGTCTTAGCTTTTGTCTGCAAAGATCTAAATATAATCATTTATCATAATTTTATCTGAAATGAAACCCAAGAACAGTCGAGAGACAAGGCAAGGGCAGGCCATCAGGTTTGTATCGGGTGTATGATGGCTGCATTGAATTCATTTGGCAGTATTAAACATTCCATTTTAACGTGCGTTTTCAAAGAGCTTTCTATGCGTCGAAAACACTTGTCATTAGATGCAAAGCAAATTGTGAAAAATGTGTATGATTGTTTTGTAAGTAGAGGATTCATTAAACAAGAAGTTTCAAAAGAAACCTGCTTATTTACAAAGACACCAATATCCTCTATAAAGGATATTATTAACAGTGAAAAATTGGGGCGTCGGCCCAGCACTGTAGTGGAACGCCTCTGATGCGATAATTACAGTGAAGCGGTGTCGAGCGCGGTTAGTACTTGGATGGGTGACCGGCCCACTGGGGAAGACCGTCGTGTAAATAGCCCGTACAGCCTGCAGCGGAGTAGCATATCATAGCTCGCAGGCATTATACCAATGAGCACGAGGTATAATGTAGGTATGCCGTCTTTCGAAGGAGACGTAAAACCGAGGTCCCGAGTCCATGGATGTTGGGCTCGATAAAGAACCCTACCACTGGTTGGAACACCAGTGGGTTCGGCAAAATTTCCGGTTAGGGGTAGAGTGCTCCCGGCGTCGGTGATTAGCCTCAGTCGCAGAAATAGACCGACGTTAAATAAACAATAAAAAAAAACAGTGAAAAATTAAGTGGAAGAAAGAAAGGTAGTGATTTTCAATCTCATCGTCTGGACAATTACCTGGTTATAGTTTATTTAACTTAATAGTGTATAATAATCTCTCATTTAGGAAGGAAAATAAAAAAAAACATTTAAAGAAGTGGTCTTCACATATTAAATAAAAAACAAATGATGTACGATAAGAATCCAAAAAGATAGATATTTGTGAATTTGATCCTTTCTAGAATAATTTTAAATAGTCCGCCACTGGCGATCTCTTCTACAGCAGTTATTGGTCATATGATTTATTGTAATTGGCACATTAATTTTATAATTTCCGGCAAAAACCAAGACGAAAAACTTTGAAACAAACTATAATACAGATTTCATGGAATTTGTTAAACTCTCCACATAACTTTGAAAAATATTTCATGCACTTAGTTGATGATTATTATTTAAAGTGGTGAGTCAATCTTGATCAATAATTTTTGAATTGTATACCGTATCTGTTTGGACATCCAATTGCCACACGATTTAAACATTCATAATAATATGCGAGTCTGTGATTACCTAATCCGGTCCTGTTAGTCATAAATTCAAAATTTTTTCAAGCGATATGTGGAGATCAGACGAGGATAACCGCTGAAGCTTTTTTCATTGCCGCTTAATGAGATTGTGGATTCCATTAGCTATGTAGGTGAGCTTTTGGTGAAAAATGCACACTACTTGATGTATTTAACCCTCGCTATTAGGGTTTGTGTTTCACCTCAAACATACCGCTTTTGATTCTGGGGTCGGATTGATCAATCGATTTTTTTTTAACTACTGTTCTCCTCTGTTAATCCAACTCTATGTTTATTGATTGAAGTTCGCAGAGATATGTGCACGCTTAATATTGAATTTTTAATTTTCTATTAGTTTTGCATTGATAATAAAATGGGGGAAAAATGTTTCAACTATTACAGTGCTCTTCTTATCAATCTATGTCATCGATCAGACATACCGATAGAGTAGAACTATTAAAACGCTTTACAATTTAGAAAATTAATTTCCAAAGGATAGACCGTTCACCAGGAAGCAATATCTACCTCTCGGGCAGTGTGCCCCGCCAGACAATGAATTACACTTCTGGAGAGCGTTTTCCTTTAACCAAGGATCGTCTCCATTCACGCGATTTCTTTCCAAATTTTGACAATTAAATTTTCTTACAATATTTTCTTGGGGATTCCATTAATAAATATGGTTAACAACACAATTAACCTTTATTGCACGAATACACAATTTCTGGGCATCAATTGCCAAAAATACAATGCAATACAATATTTTTTGAGATCGACGTGGACATCATTTTTTTAATCACTTCTGTCAGTGTCAGATTTTGATAGGAAGCGTACCGATCGCTGATTGCTTGGCTTATTATTTGAACGCCTGTCTGTAAATGTGGTATCTCCCATTTTCTTCTTATTTATTAGACCAACTAAACGTTTTTGAGTAACGTCAAAAATATCCATAAATGTCTTTCTGCATATTTGAACGAAATTTCCATCTTGATCTGGAACTGTATACGATATACTTGTTTGTCTTTTACTGTCCAATGCAGTTTCATACTTTCCATGCCGACGTCTTTTTATTTTCACTAAATTTATCAACCCCATTAAATATGTGCCTTGAGTTTTATAATTTTCGGCATAAAATCTTTCAAAAAGTTGAAGCTTTCGTTCATACGTTATTTTTTTGCAGTCATAATAGCATTTGCACTGCACCTGAAACTAATTTTATTTTCATTGCTACGAAACATTATGTCCCCCTAGCATTTCAAACAAAAACATTTGTGTAAGCTCCCTAAACACACATTCCCGCCATCACTACACTCTCCCGCCATAACCTAAACTTTCTTACCTGTTCATTAGGCGGATTTTTGTGACCAACTTCAGTCTTATTTCTCTTAAGATATGTCTTTCCAGCATGCCTTTTCTTCCTTTGTTCTTCTAAATTCAGCCCAATACACACACAAACTATGACGTACTTTTACTGTGAGTAAACATTCTCCATAAAACCTCCTGGACTGTAGTACCCAGCGCCATCTTATTTTCGTTTATATAAGCTAAGAAATTAGATAGCACTTAGAACCTTTGAGGAGGTATTGGCGACGCCATTTAGAACCATTTTAAGAAAATACTCAGAATATTTAGATTTTGGTACTTAGTGCCTTTGGTACTTCCACTCTTCAATTGTCAGGATCACTATACAGATGTTCCCCTTACTTTAGTGAACCGTTAGTTCGTGATGTTCTTAGAAAACTAGTTTGGAAATATTGAAAAAAAATACCTTATATGAATTTATTATTAAGTATTAAAATAAGTTGCTTGAAATTGCTGGAAAAAGAAAAATTAATTAAAACCACTTCATGTATGCTACTATTTTTAAGAAAATTTTGAATAGCTGGCAACGTAGCAGCAGGTGGATTGGAAATCGAATAGTCCAGCTCCAGTAATTGGTATAATATAACGAAGTAACTGGTCAGTTATTAACGCGGTCCACTGTTTCATAAAAAATTTTAACGTTCTGAAAAGAAATTGGGGTTACTTATCCAGGGGCGTGTGCAAATTGTGTTGTAGAGAAATATTATTAATATAATATCTATTTCTTGGTTGAGTGAGTTTAGTTATATTATATTACAAATTTTATGAGGTTTGTATGCAGGTTAATTTTAATCTACTATATTAAATTTAATGAAAAACATTATTTCACGATATTTGTATTTGTGAAACAAAATTCATATGCACAACATAGGGCGGCATTTCTCATCAATGGGATTAAAAATATGGGTCATTATATTAACATTAGTTCAACCACGGAGCAACAACTACTTCCCGTGCAATATGCACCGCCGGATATTGAATTACACACCAAAGTCAAACGGGGTTGGTGTATTTACAAGATATTTTAAAACCAACCTTTCTGGTTTGCAATTAGAAGGGAAAACAAAACTTGTAGACCGGTTTCGGCGTATTTGCGCCTCATCAGTACACGGTATGTGCTGTCCGTCCGAGAGTCTCTAATCTCGGACTGAAGAATACACTTCAATCACAATCAATACATTTCCGTTACTGGAAGACATGCCGCAAATGAAGGACATCTTAAAATCATAGTGAACGAGGCTTTGAAGAAAATACGAACATGGCACATGAGGATGGAATCAAATAAAACTGTTGATCAGAGCAAACATTGGAGAAACTGTGAGGAAAGTGGCGACACAGGAAAATCTTGCCCAATATAGGAGGACCCACAAACGCCAAAAGACGAGTATTATGGGAGGTAGTGAAATCTATACATATATCCCCCGGTATAGGGTAATACTATGGAAATTACAAAGTACAAAGAAGATATGGGGAGGGTACAGGGAAGAATGCTACTCAGAATAGCACTCGGATGGGACAAAGGAAAATATGAAAATGATGCGATACCCGAAGAAATAAAAGAGGAATGGTTGAATAGGGTAAGCAATCGGTGAGACATCGGTCATTCAGGGTGTTCACCCATGAAATTGGCAAAGCAAGCGACGACTTATGCATAAATTGAAAAATGTCCAATCTGACTGATTTCAAATCCCCATATATTTATTAACTTATTCATTAGTCTATCTATACACATTTAGTAAATACTCTGTAACATATTTATTTCAACCATTTTTCCTATTTAATATTTCATCTATACAGATCTATTTATTAACTTGAGGGAATAAGGAAGCGTATGTCAGAGAAGTATATGGAGGAATACCCACTCAAACACTGAAGTAACATCCAATAGGGTAGTCCCAGAGTTTTAGGGTAAGAGTGGGGTTTAGTGGTGATACTGGTTTATTCGAGGCGGCAACAGGTACACCTTTCACAAGAAGTGTTGTTAATGGCGTATAGGTTGTGCTAGAACCCCATGCTGCCTGGATTGCCCAGCCGCTAGTCTTGTTGAAGATTCGCCACTTTAAAAAAAATGTATATTTTAGTTCTCGTAATCCAGACTATATTCTTCTCTTTTTAAATAGCCAATCAGCCTCGAATTAAATCTTTCATGTAATTTCTTCAGGCAGTCAAAGGATATGCTCTGCAGTGTTCCTCTCCTAGGTAACAGAATATGTTAACCCCATTAGCTTTACGTGCCTGCTAAGCTTACATTGCCCTGTTAACATAACTACTACGGCTTTGACAGTTTTCTTATGTTCGCCTATCAGGACTGCAGTAAATATTTCGGAATGTTCCACCTATCTATGTCCTGGTGAGATCACCAACCATTCTAGAAATGTTTGTGGCGGCCACTTCCTTGTGGCCATATTTATTGTCAACTTTGCCGCCGATCCTATGAATATCATTAATCAGCTCAATCTGGCTGTTTCATCCGCCAGTTCGTTGCCCTTATGACTCTCGTACGCTGGTACCCAGACTACCATGACCTTGCAATGATCTCCAAGTGCGAGATTTCTCCATTCCTGTCTTTTGACTTATTCAACGAAGTGGTGAATCGCCGTTACTTGTTTGGAAAGTTGTTACTAAGACTTATTGGAATAGCTATCCTCCGTTTTAGCTCCTTCACGTACTTCTGCCCTGGATCCTTCCGTTTATCAGGTTACCTCAGCCTCGTTAAGCTTATATCGATAAGAATCAAAAGACATAATGATGTACAAGGTAAACCATTTGAATAAAAACAAAATTAATGTTTGATCCACAAACACTAAACACCGTGTATATGTTGAAATATCTCCAAATAATTTTCAGTGTGAGGCTGTTAGACAATACAATATATATTTTCCATATCTCATTTAGTTTCGGTGCTGGAGACCGCGTGGAAATAACTGGCGCTCCCTCTGTATGGATGTAGTTAGTTAAAGGATCAATCCAGATAAGTATGTCTGCGTTGATATATCAATCAATATTTTTGTTATATACAGTGTCATATCTGTTTTGAGATAAGAAATAAATCCAACTATATCCACGCATTATGTATACAATACAAGATTCATGAACTACTTCACGCTGCTGTAACAATTTGATACAATCTCCCGATGTAGAATATATTATATGGAGTCATAATAACCCCAATCTTAATCTAACCTCCCACCCCAACGGTATTGATATACTCTAATTCCTTTAATGGTAAATTTTGTGTAAATCCCACATTAATCATTCAAAAAGGAAGGGTTAGGACTGTGAGATTAAGATTTTCCAGCCAGCACTCAAGAAGATCAGCGACGTGTAATTAACAACGCAGTAGACGTTTTCTGATCGAAATCCTGATGCTTCTAAATAATAATCCACTAATCTATTTCCAATATAAGAAACTAGAACTTAATGACTAGAATCATATGTGCAGTGAATTCACAGTCGATAGTATTCAATAGCAGCTTGACATAAAAATGAATCCAAAGAGAAAAATTGTATATTTAGGGATAATGAGGGATATTATTTATTGTAAAAACTGTATAGATTTAGACAGTTTTCCGTTATTCTTGATTTATAGCAAAAATTCATAGTTTACAGAATTTTGGTAGAGTAAAGTAGAACTTACTTAAACTGCCTTGAGGTTCTTGAACGAAAATTTCCAAATATTATAGGAAAAGCAGAATGTACTCTAGTGATCAGTTATACAAAGAAGCAGAATTTTTGATTGTCATCAACTTTCTTATTCCAGATTTGTAACATTGCTTTCAACTGGTAATCTTTGATATGGCGCAAGTCAGCGGAATAATATTTTTTAATGTTTAAATCTGGATCGTCTCATCCTGTCGAGTGTTTGGTCACCATGCCATCGAAACCTATGAATATGATCTTTTTTGGTTATTTCCTGTGGATGATGATTCCATGTCAACTGGTGGTCCCTCAAGTATTTTGACTCTTTTGTAATTGGAATTTCCAACTTTTTAAAAACTGATAACTTCAACTCAGTACTTTATTTCTGGTAAAAACTAGGACGCACCGGAATTCGGTCCCGCTACCTGCGGAAAGGACTACCTGTAACGGATTAAATTCGAAGTGTGGTCACACCAGCGAAAATGCGATTTCGGAATTGGGTCCCATGTACCTACTATTTGTTTTTTGACATTTATTTTCCTTCACATTTTTTTGGGCTTAGGACCAACAGAACACACTTATTGTTGTTGTACTGGCATGTTTAAAAATTTACGCTAAATGCGTATCGTCAAAAATAAAAACAGTACGTGAAATAATAACCCAACCAAACCTACCCCTACCAAACCACCTTCGTATTTCTAGTCAATTTTTGAAGAATAAATTATAATAATTTTCAATAATAACCCAACCAAACCTACCCCTACCAAACCACCTTCGTATTTTTTAGATAATGATTTTTGAAAACAAAATTTAAACCCATTTATCATTAATAAACGCTTACCCTTTTCACTCGTCATAGAGGTGAAATTAATATTTTCCATGTCAAACAAACAAACAAAATCACAATAACGGACACAAATAAACACGTCTTACACTCTGCACTTCAGAAGAACAATTGCTAAAAATAATCTTTTAATACCCATATGAAATCTACCTGCTTCGACAGCGGACCGAATTACGAAATCACCCTTTCGGATTTGGACAAGGTCCCTGTGAGCAGGTAGCCCTTTTGCTAGGTACCCGGACCGAATTCCGAAACACCGAAAAACTACTATCGTGGTTTAAAGAGGATTTACGGTTAGTTCCTTTAGGTACCACTTGTAGATTATGTTGAGGTCAGTTTATGTCTGCTCCTAGAGTTGTCCTTGCGAATATGCATTTTGCAACAATCGTAAAATCGTCGGAGTACCCTGAGCAATGCCTGCCTTTGAATGTTGGCCTTTCCAATAATTCCTTTACTGAAATAAAATAGCCCACTTCTCCTCATGAACATCCCCTACCTGCTATAGCTGTTCCTGTGATCTCGCTAATGGATGATATTATTCCCCTTTTCTCCAAACTGGCGGTTATCGACTAGTACAGAAGAGGTGAGATCCCTTATCCTTTGAGTGCTTTGACCTTCCTCAATGTCTACTAATATTGTCTTTGTCCTCTAAGGATTTTGTTTGTTGGTAAAGCCCTATCTTTATTAGTATTTGGAACGCTCCAAGCAGTAAGGACTATAGATTGATTGAAAGGTATGACTTGGGTGTCATTTCGATTAGGCTACTCACCTTGGGTATATAAATGATTCTCCCCTTTTGCCAGTTGTATGTATTCCAAAGCTAGGTATGATACATAGCTAAGAACCTCGAATTTCCATAAAAATTACATGGTTATAAAGGAAAATCTGTACTATAAATTCGCATACGAGAAACTACGGCTCCTTTACTGATTGGGGATGTAGTTCACAATTATATCACAAACTATAATTTTTCCACAAAATGTAACGTTGTAGCAATCATTAGATCATTTAACATAAGTTTGCTCCAGTACTTTTTCCTCTTCCTTTTAAAATGTAGGGGTGAGCTGAGTCAATAAAACTGTTATACCTTTTGTTTCGCTTTATGGATTTTAACAAACTTATTATCATTTGAAAGGGAATTTAACGCCTAATAAAACATCGTTTCATTCCAGTGATTTTAACTATCGCTAGGTGGTGATTTTTGAACAATTGTTTCGAATTCAGTTTGTTTTGGGAAACTTCAAAGGCGATGCCATACTTTTCAATAATTCACTTGAACGATTTAATTAAAAAACATGGTATAAACAGCATCTTAATATATATTTTCTAAGCGAAGATACGAGAAAAAATAGCTGACTTAAGGATCGAGTTTCATACTGAAGTAAATTGAAAATTTTACATAACGTAGTAAGTGTCCAGATGTCAAAAATTGTTGACAATTTGAATATAAAATTAATGTAGGGTGAATTTATGAACCTGTAGCGGTTATTAATTTGAAAATAAGTAACGCTTGAGGCAAATAGGGAATCTTATCATAATGTTAAAAGTGTATTTTGAATGTTTTGAGAATGCCTCGATTGCAGCAAGAGATTGTGATAAGTTACAGAGGGGCGTTAATAGGGTAAATAAATTACATTTTAATTTGAATAAATGTTCTGTATTTACCAACACGCGTATTAAGCAACCATGTGTTTTTGATTATTTCATGTGGGTCAAAGTTTAACCCGTAACTGCTACTACCGGGTCCCCGGGACCCAGCTGAAAGTTTGATCGTCTGCCTATAGCGTTTTGGTGGAGACCTATTATTGATGCTACATGACTTTTCATCCATTCTAGTTCTGTTTCGATTGCCTAAGCAGCTGTACCGTAAATTTGTATTTACAGTGTTAGTTAGTGTTACGTTATTTGGATTACGACTTGAAAGTATAATACTTAATTTTTTTCTTTTACTATATCTAATATGATTCTTTGGTTTTTCAAATTTATACGTCAGATATAAATAACCGTAAAAATATTATTTTTCGCAGTAGTTATGGGAGGAAAAGCTCTAGCCGATCAGCAGCTTTCTGATATACTGGCAAGTAACGATTATTCTGTATCTCGGCGCTCGAGAAGGTGACCGTCAACAAAATTTTTTTTGTATTTCAAACGTAGCAGGAGTAAATAGTCGCGTATTGTATCAATTCGCTAAACGTGGAGAAGAAATATCACGTTAAAAATTCCTAAAGGCACTTAGAAAAGCACTTTGCTCCCATCACATAGACATGAGAATTACGAATAATTTCGTTCCGGTCAAAATTCGCGAATTAGCGGCAGATATTTTTAAGAAAAAAATTACATATCATCAGGAAAGAACAAAAAGAAAAAGATGTGCCCTTTGTCCCCCCAAAAAAGACAGAAAAACAGCTTACAGCTGCAAAGTGTGTAAAAAAACAATTTGTTTGAAGTGCGCGTCTGTAGTGTGTCCCAAATGTATAAAATGTTTTTTCATAACTAACTATTATTAATACCATATGTTTCAGATTAGTTCACGTTAATAAATCGAAATTTAAAATCTTGTGTTATAATCAATTATTTTCAATCATGGGTCCCCGGGACCCACTAGTAGCATGAGTGTTACAAAAAGAAGGTAGTTACGGGTTAAAAAGATGCTATGTAATTAAAGACTTATGATAGCAAATTCTCATTTGCCACTCAAATCATCAACATGTTCAATTTATTTAATACAACATTAGGCTTCATAATAAAACAATCATACAATTTAAAAATTTAAACACTCTCAAACTTTCATACTATAGGTACACTCACCAGCAAAAAAACTCGGCCACCTAAAATTTTGCTGAAGTTCGTTGTTCAAGAACTTTCGTAATTTTCCATCGATTTCAATCGTTTCTAAGCCAAATTGTAGATAAATTCTTTGGTATTAAAACAAACTCCAGAAAAGTTTTCCAAAAATGTTGATAGCTTATTTATACAGGGTAAAAAAAACATGTATTTTGTAGTCCAATTTTTTAACACCCTGTTCGAGAAATTTGTAGAGTTCACGCTTCGTTTATTACAAACATCATTTGTGGCTCACTTATTGGGTTTACCAAATACCAAACTAGTTCAAGCGAATCAGAAAAAATTTAAAATAAATTTTTAAGATTTCTCTATTTCAAAAAATATCGCATATATCCTGACTGCCAGATAGTTAAAAGCACATCCCTTGGGAATTAATTTAAGATTATAATCCTTAGAAAATAGACGACATTTATCAATAGCGGTGTTTTTGTATAATATCATAAATCATAGAATTAACTCCCCAGAGATATTATTATTGATTAGATTCAACTTTCCGCCTAGAAGAATGCGTCCAGTACCTATGTTTAATGTACCTCCATCGTTGAATATTTCGAGATCACCTACTGTGAACATGTTTCGACTCGCAAAATCAATTTAATACGCTGATGCAGCTGGAATGGACAGTTTCTGCCAGAGTTTTCCGTAAAGTAGTTATAGATCATTTAATTGACATATCCATGAGACAAATTTTTAAGGTGGGTGTATATACTCTGCAGTTTTAATTATAATTATTTGGGTATTAAGTTGAAATGTTTTTTTTTATATATATTTCTTCATGTTATCAAAACGTAGGGTTTGTTTGAATTTCAAATAAATGAGCATTTAAGAACCTGGCTGAACGCTCAAAACAAACCGGATCTGTTCAACCTGAAATAAATTCTACGCGACGGCGGAGAAACAATACAAGAATAGATGAAATTAATGTTTTGGATACATTGCCACATCCACAAGTGAATGTAAGAGAACTAGCTTAGGAATTTCTAGGTGCTGTTATTTTAAAGAGAAATCGTTCTCATCCCTATAGATTGCGATTGATAGATTGGATCATTATAATTGGATTGAGGATATCCGGAATGAAAATCCAAATTTGTAATCAAATATAATGTGGTCCGATGCAGCGACATTTTCCGGTAATGGATCTGTAAATAGGGATAATAGGTACGCACTATTGGTCTGATTATAATCCACACTGAATGCAACAAGATTTTAACCAGGGTCGATGGTCAGTTAACATATGGTGTAGATTTTTAGATGGTAGAAATATAAATCCTTTTGATTTTGATGAACATTTGAATGGCGAGCGCCCCTTAAAATTGTTAAGAGATGAATTGCCTATATCATCAGAAGATGTGTCTTTAGCAGTGCGGCAAAATATGTGGATACAACAAGATGACTACCCAGCCCACTTTACAAACGGAGAGACACATATTTTGAACGAACAATATGAATATAGGTGGATAGGAAGAGGTAGCATATTCCCGTGGCCGCCAAGATCTTCCGACATCGCTGAGCTAGTATGGTAGATTAAATTCCATTTCAATATATCACTCTTGCTAAGGTCCTTTTGGTCAGGATCGCCATATGGTGGATTAAAAGCCCTTTTGCTATTTATTTATTAAACTATTGTTTTAAAATCACACTTTTACAAATACCTTCATTCGTACTAAGAATGCAATTTCAGTATGAATATATATTTTATCGTAAACATCTAGTTGATGTTTAAGCACAAAGTCTAATTGAAGGGTACAGGGGAAGAACGGACCATAGTCCATCTGGACAGATGTGGAGAAAATAGAGTTTAATAACTCTTTGGAAAGGTAAAATTTAAGGAAAAAAAGTTACAAACAATATTTTTGGTAAACAATGTATTTATTATTGGAAAATATAAACATACAAAAAATAAAAATGTATTCAAAACTAGTGATCACTTTTTCCCTGAATTAGGCGTCTATTGGTGGGTCATCTACCAATTCGTTATCGCCTTCTTCAGGTTGTTCGCCATATGGTAATCGTTGATAGAACACCTTGGCTTCTGCTTTCTCAAGGAATGTAGTCAGCTCTTGCAAGTTCTTACATTTAAGCAATTGCCAGTTCTCTCACTTCCATGGGCAGGATGTTATAAAAGAAGTGATAAAGCTTGGAACAGACGTCGTCAGCTCCCTTCTAAATAACAGATTCATCGTAGGTGTAAAATACAGCTCTCGAAATTGACAATATATGAATGTTGAAACTGATGAAGTTTAGTTGACGTTTATAGTACGAGGGTTGCTATTTATATTTTGAGCCTTGGCTTACCAAGTGTTTACAGGCGCCATCTGATGTCTCCAATTGAAAATTTGATCTTTTCAACCATAACCTTCTTCAGAACTTTTTGTCATTTAAGTATAGCTTGTGTTATCGACAGCGACTTGAAAATTTTGCCTCAGCGAAAAAATGGAATTAACTCGTGAACATTTTCGTGCGATGATTTTTTACGACTTTCGACGTGGCTTATCAAGACAAGAGTGCATCGATCAACTCACTTCGACTTTTGGCGATGAAGCCCCATCCTCGGCCACTGTTAAACGCTGGTATAACGAATTTAATCGTGACGAAAGTCGTGAAGGTCGTCCAAAATCAGTTGTTCTGCCACAAAACATCAATGCTGTGCACGAACTGATAAAGCAAGATTGACATGTGACATATCGCGAGATAGAGGCATCTTTGAGCATTAGTATGACAAGCATCAATAAGATATTGCATGAACATTTAGCTGTTAAAAATATTTGTTCGCGTTGGATCCCGCATAATTTGACAAAAGCTCAAAAGGATGCTCGTGTCAATTGGTGCAAAGAAATGCTCAAGAAATACAATCGCGGTGCATCAAAAGCTGTGTATAACATCTAAACAGGTGACGAATCTTGGATCTATGCATATGAGCCCGAAACAAAACAGCAATCCACTGTATGGGTCTTCCAAGACGAACCCAATCCGACAAAAGTGGTTCGTTCGCGAAGCACCTCGAAGCAAATGATCGCCTGTTTCTTCGGAATAACTGGACATGTGGCAGTCGTGCCGTTAGAGCAACGTAGAACGGTGAATTCTGAATGGTACACAACCATTTGTTTGCCAGAAGTGCTTCGTGAAATACGACAAAACAACCGGCAACGAAGGATCATTTTTCATCATGACAATGCCAGTTCTCACACATTGGCTAAAACAACCACCTATTTGACTGGCCAAAACGTCGAATTGATGGGTCATCCTCCGTACAGCCCTGATTTGGCACCAAATGACTTCTTTTTATTTCCGCATATAAAGAATAAATTACGCGGCCAACGTTTTTCGGCGCATGAAGAAGCTGTTGATGCATTCAAAAGCCATGTTTTGGAGGTACCTCAATCGGAATGGAAAAAGTGTTACGAAAATTGGTTCGAGCGGATGCAAGAGTGTATTGATCATCATGGAGAATACTTCGAAAAACAATAAAGCCATTTTTAATAATAAATTACTGTCTTTTCATTATTAGGCTCAAAATATAAATAGCAGCCTATGTAAACATCATTGGTGGTAATGTTTGGGCATGGTAAATTTTTTTGATAATCCATGGCGATACTTTCCACAGTTTATACTGTAAAATCGTTCACTTTTTCTTAGATGTAGCTCCTTTTCACGCATTTTTTGTAAAATCCTTGCTTGCCGTGTTTATGGTTTTATCATCCGAGGTGTAATTTAATGTTAGAGTAAGTGAAAAAATGTCTGCTTTTAAGGAATCGCACGTGTCTTTGTGTGGATATCCAAACGATATATTGAAGTTGCTTTCAAATATTCCTCGGAAAGTTTCGTAGGAAACTGTAGTTTCAGGGCTGCAATCAGAATACATTTTGTGTAATTTGACGATATTTAGATCTTCAGGCAGGCACAGTTTTTTTGGAGTCTGTCAAGGAATAATAAGATTTGCGCCCTAATGAACTCAATCACTTTGTGTTTTGTGTCTTCTGGAAGTTTGTGAGGTCGTGTGTTCCACTCATATCGACGGGCGATTTCCCAGATAAAAGCAAATACTCTTTTACGTATCTAGCTTGACGCCTGGTGATTTCATGTAAAGACAAAAAAGCCTTAATACAAACTGGAACATAACGAGTAATTTTTCATTCCCAACGGACACGATAGCGAAACGAGGCAAGTCTTGATTGTGCTTCATTTTTTCGAGGACACCTGCGCATGACAGAAAGAACAGTAATGATATCACTAAGCTGAGTGTTTTGTTTGTTAGTGTTACCTAATTCTTTGAAATCCCGAAGAATTCTACGACGTTCAGGTTCAGGAACAACAGTAAAACAGTGAAAAATGGTGTGTAATTATTAATACAACACATGCACGTGGACACGAATTATAATGAACTAATGGCTGATGCAATAAAAATGCGTTATCCTTCTAATATCCTGTCAACATGGACTGATGCCGTTTTTCCGTACCCGCGCAAGGACTCATGCCACTCTTCCCGGGTATAGCCAATCTTGTAGAAGTTGTTTTGTGGATCCATGCTGTTTTTACATTTTAACGATTTCATTACCTGATAGTGAACTTAGAAATGCATAAATTCAAACAGAAGCTTAATTTCGCAAATAAATGGACTAATTCCGTTTCTCCCCTGGACCCTTCAATTATATATATATACAGGGTGCGCCAATTATTTCCACTCGATCTCTAGCACCGAAACTAAAAGAGGTATCAACAAGATTTCTTGTAGGTTTATACGGTGTCACTACAATTGTAAAATATTTTGATGTATACAGGGTGGCTAATTTTTGTGGAATGAAAATTAATTTGGTTTTTTTAAATTGAACACCCTGTATACGATTATGTCTTCTGATTCTACTTAATATTAGCTTTACGGTAGTTTTTTGAATTTGTAAATCCGACGCGGCGTTGACAAGTTATTCCTATTATAAGCAGATTTAATGAAAAAACAGCACTTCAGAAATATTAGCACAATAAACACATTTTTTCAAAAATTCCTTCAAAAGGCTACTATGATGTAAATGAAACATACACCTACCACAATAATTACCCAACATCTTCACCTGTTGCACAGGGTGTTTGCCGATGGCGTGCAAATAGTCTAGTTTTCAAATTGCAATAACTTAATTTTTTCAAATGGGACACCCTGTATATTTTTCTTCAGTTAGAAGCTCTCCTTAATACACATTAAAAAAATATAGGGTTTTGGACATCTAACTTTACTATTTACTTTAATAATTGACGTTAAATGAGAAATAACATATTTTACACAATTTTTAATAAGTACAAAATTTTACAAAGTTTAATCGTAAGAAAACTACAATATTGAAAGTTAAAATTTATAATAGGTGTTCAAAATGTCTTCCATTTTCATTTATACATTTTCTTGCCCTTTCTTTCATTGATTTACGCACATCTCTTAGGATTGCAGGGGTCACCTCTGTCGAAATGCTGCAGTAATTCTGTCTTTCATATTATGTTTTGTGGTAACCTCTTCTTTGTAAACAATATTTTTAATAAAACCCCACAAGAAAAAATCGCAAGGTGTAAGGCCCGGCGATCTAGCAGGCCAATTTGTAGGTCCTGCCCTTCCTATTCAACGATCCTGAAATTCCCTATTTAACCAATTGCGAACATTTAATTGGTAGTGTGGTGTGGCACCATCTAATTGAAACCACATTCCGTTGCGATAATTTTGAGGCACATTTTGCAAAAGGTTTCTAAAATCAAGTTTTAAAAAATTTAAAAAAGCAGCTCCATTCACAGTCCCATCAAAGAAATAGGGACCAATTACATAATCACCTATTATTCCCGCCCACACATTCAAAGACCATCGATACTGTGATGTGGTTCTAAATAAATGTTCATTGTGGTCCGAATAATAATGGAAGTTGTGTCTATTTACACAACCGTTCTTATGAAATGTGGCTTCGTCGGAGAATAAAACTTTGTTTAAAAAGTTACGCTCTGTATTCATCTTGTTTATTAACCATCTACAGTATTCTTCTCTACGCGCGAAATCACGCGGTAACAATTCTTGGTGAAGCTGGATATGGTAAGAGTGATATTTATTCTTCTTTATTATGTGTCTAATTGTGGTATTGGAAATATCTAACTGATTGCTTAACTGCATTGTGCTCACATTGGGATCTTCAACTATACTGATCATTACTTTATATTCGTTGTCAACAGTAACAGCTGTAGCATCACGTGAATGTTTTTCATACTTGACGGTTCCCGTTCTATCAAATCTATTCTTTAAATTCTCAAAAGTATCCTTTTGTGGATGACGTCTTTCTGGGTATCTTTGACGATAGACCCTACTAGCAAGAAACGCATTTTTTTGACATTCACCCAGTATCCATATCATATCAATATTTTCTTGAACACTATAATTCTTATTATAATCCATTTTTTATACCTAATACCGATTAAATATAGTAGACGTGATATAATACAAAATTTTATGTTGACAATTAATGCTACAACAAAATATACCTACTGTCATTTTCATAGATAACTTGTTTTCTTATTAAAAATTGTGTAAAATATGTTATTTCTCATTTAACGTCAATTATTATAGTAAATAGTAAAGTTAGATGTCCAAAACCCCATATTTTTTTAATGTGTATTAAGGAGAGCTACTAACTGAAGAAAAATATACAGGGTGTCCCATTTGAAAAAATTAAGTTATTGCAATTTGAAAACTAGACTATTTGCACGCCATCGGCAAACACCCTGTGCAACAGGTGAAGATGTTGGGTAATTATTGTGGTAGGTGTATGTTTCATTTACATCATAGTAGCCTTTTGGAGGAATTTTTGAAAAAATGTGTTTATTGTGCTAATATTTCTGAAGTGCTGTTTTTTCATTAAATCTGCTTATACCTAATAGGAATAACTTGTCAACGCCGCGTCGGATTTACAAATTCAAAAAACTACCGTAAAGCTAATATTAAGTAGAATCAGAAGACATATTTGTATACAGGGTGTTGAATTTAAAAAAACCAAATTAATTTTCATTCCACAAAAATTAGCCACCCTGTATACATCAAAATATTTTACAATTGTAGTCCGAGTGACACCGTATAAACCTACAAGAAATCTTGTTGATACCTCTTTTAGTTTCGGTGCTAGAGATCGAGTGGAAATAATTGGCGCACCCTGTATAATCAGAACCTTAATGTACCCTAAGGTGTTAAGGTGTTTTTATATGTACAAATTTAGCCCATTCCCGTTTATTTCCAGCCTTTAACTTCGCCTCCTACCAGTTTAGTCCCCGATCTCTCAGGATCTCCGCTACTGCATCATCCCAGGTTTTTCGTGGTCTCCCCCTGAGTCGTCTTCCTCATGTTTTTATTTGCCATATCATTTTTGTTTGTTGCTCATTTTTCATGCGTACTAAGTGGCCAAACCATCTTAAGTGATTCCTTTCTATGCTTCTTTCTAGGGGATCTACTTCTAGCTGTTCTCTTATGTAATCATTTCGAATTTTGTCCCTTCTTGTAATTTTCTTTGTAATTTTCTTTTTGTCTCTCTCGTAAGAACCCAGCTTTCACTCCCATAAGTTAAAATGGGTTTAAAAACGGTTTTATAGACCTTTCAATTATAATCAACCTATATTTTCTAAAAACCATCTATAAGTAATTTATCATAGTTTTGAATAAAGTCACGTACCGATACCAGGTACTCGTGTCTATGTTTATTAAATAATCTAAATGTATTTTAATTTTATTGCTGAGTCAACTAACTATTGAAATTAGTACAATGATCTACTTCTACAGGGTGCCTACACTAGATTTTTATCCACGGGGTAGAATTAAAGATTCGATATTTCAGACAAGACCTGCAGATCTGATCCAACGAATACAAAACGCAATTTATAGTCATCTTCATGTTTCTCTACTAGGTCAATGTAATTTATTTTCGTTCTTTTTGTTACGTAATTAATTGTTTGTTACCGACTTTGTGAAAATCCTATTTTTTCTCGTATCTTAAAAATTATAAAGCGAAACAAAAGTTATAACACTTTTATTGAGTAAGCTTTCCCACTCACCCCTACCAGGTATTTTACAATATAGAGGAAAAAGAACAGGAGCAAACTTACGTAAACGGTTATGAATATTTGAATTTTGTTGTACTATAACGGTACATTTATTGTAGATAAATGATATTTTTGTGTTATTATTATCCTCTAGCACTGGAGAAGAAAGTTTGAAAATAAATTCCAGCAGTACCGAGTTTTACAGATATTTTTCTTTAAATTGTTTCTGGGATACAGCGGGTTACCTCTCTCAATCAGACACCCGGTACATAAGGAAAAACTGTAGTTTCCATTTACAAAGAAGTAAGTCAAAAATTAGTGATTTTCCATCATAAATTTAGCACTACTTGTACTTTGAAATTAACAAATATTTTTCCATGAAAAAAGTAACTGGAATTAATAATGTTCAGTTTTCTTGTCAGACATCTAAAAATAGTGAAATAAACTTATAAAGTAAATAAGTGCCTTTGTCACATTGAGTGTGTCTCATTTTTAATGAGAGCATCAAACTTTTGCGTTTATATAGCAGCAGGTAGACATAACACGCCCGGTATACCGCATGATTGTTTGTGTGGGCTTAATGTTAAACACGCCATCTATTTGGTGCCTTGTACAGGTATCTCCGACACTATCGTATCAGGGTGCTGAAATTGTATCTAAAACGTTGGCTTCGACACCTCATTGAAAAATTATTTAGCAATGGTGGTGCATGAACAAGGTTTTGGAGAAATTTGTGAGAAATTAAACTGCATTGATTTATAATTATTTTCTTTATTTGGTTCCATTGTCAAGTGGGAAATCATATCTACGTCTTCAAATGAATTATTTATCACAATACAATAAAAGAGTGGTGTAGTGTGTAGTACCCAGGTTAAAATCGAGTTTGGATCTTCCGATGTAGAGGTGCAGTTATTGTGACGGTGGGCAAATATAACAAACTACTACTTTTATTACTAAATGTGGAATAAAACAAAAAAATGTTACATGGATTTCTCCATTGGTTCTGTAAGACGCAATCGCGGTTGAATGGTAGCGAATAAGGGTACGGACAGAAAGAAAGCGGGTTGCCTGCTCGCTGGTTATCGGCGCCGATCGGCGCCTAAAATCAGTATGCGTATTGAACGTGGACGCACAGAGACAGAACAGGCTGAAGCTTGTCGGCGCGTGTAGCAAGCTGCTGGCTTTTTACCGGAATGAATATTTAATTATAAGCGAGCAGGCAATGGATACGGAAGCATTGATTTCTGCAGTTTTTAAACAAATCCCTGAATGGGACAAACGTGAAAAAAATCACAGTAATAGAAATGTTGTTGAGAAGTGTTGGAAAAAGATTGCCGAGGAAGTGAACATCCAAGCTGGTAGGTAAACGTATCTAGATTCATTCGCATATAACTAAAAAAACGATCTGGATATCCTTGTAACTCTTTAAATAATTTGTTATATTCTCCAAATTGTGTCCGGTTCTGATTGATAGGATGAATGCCTGTTTTCGGTCTCCTCAATCTTAAAAACGGATTGTTCAATAGAATTCCTTCATCGGATGAGGACGATATTTTTGCTTCACATTCAACTAGGTACTAAAATAATCTACGAAAACAAGTAGCATGTTTACGCTTTCTTTCTGGGCGCTAACCTGCCTACACCGGCGCCGTCTTTCGGCGCCGATAACCAGCGAGCAGGCAACCCGCTTTCTTTCTGTCTGTACCCTAATACCGAACAGAACATTGATGATTAGGAACCGCTGTAGCGCAGGGCTTAGCGTAAGTGCTTGTTACTAATGGGTCCCGGGTTCGAGTCCCTGTGGTTTCGCTTTTTCAATTTTCAGAATATTTAATTTATATATCAGAAGTGGGATTAGATCTACGAATTGTCCACATGAGGCCATAATGTGATGTGATAGTGAGAGAGGGTGATTGGAATGGGCGTGCAGGCGTTAGGCTCGCCAGGAGAGCGAGATAGGCGTAGGCAGGCAAGGCATCAGGCTCACGAACGAGTAGGTGAGATAGGTGTACGCACAAACGTCAGGTCCAGCACTCTAGGTACCTCTAGGACGAGGAGCGGAGCAGGATGGCCCGAATTTAAGACGCAGTAGCGGTTGAATGGTAGCTTATAATACCGAACAGAACATTGATAGGTAGGAACCGCTGTAGCGGAGGGCTTAGCGTAAGGGCTTGTAACTAAGGGGTCCCGGGTTCGAGTCCCGGTGGTTTCGCTTTTTCAATTTTCAGAATATTTAGCTTATAGAATCGAGTTTGGATCCTTCGATGTAGAGGTGCAGTTATTGTCACGGTGGGCAAATATAACAAACTACTACTTTCGTTGCAAAAAACGTTACATGAATTTCTCCATTGGTTCTTGTAAAACTTGCCTCTTAAACTTCGATATCTTATGCAAAACATTATTCAGAATTTCAAGTATTTGTTAGTAGTTACTCACCTGGTGCAAATACAATATTTGTGTTTTTTAGATATCGCAGAATAATTATAATTATTTCAAAAATAGTTTTCAAAAATACTAACTACTAAGAAACAACTACTTTCCGGGCTGTAGGCACAGACAGATAGAAAATTACACTTCAAATTCAAACGGGGTTGGTATATCCACAGGATATTGTCGTTTGACTTTGAAGTGTAATTTAATATCTGTCGCGGCATATAGCCCGGGAAGTAGTTGTTTCTTCTTAGTTGAACGGTCAGTGTTTTCGAATAATATTTTTCAAAACTCTATAAAACATTACAATAATTATAATTATTTTGTGGTATCTATTTAGTAATACGCTTTATTTAATATGACAATATTACAGGAAACTGTAATAATACTTTTGGATTGTGGAAATCGGGTGTTAACTAAACAAATGGATTGTGATTAATTTTTTGTTTTAAAGTAATGATGACTCTGGAGCTTATATTTTATGGTGCATGTAACAGGGTGGACCGGATTTAATTGACGTATACAGAGATTTTGTAGACCCCAATAAATCGATTAAATGTAGAAAAAGTTTGGTACATTGATGGGAAATTGGACGGTTAAAAAAAACCTCGTCTATTTCCGGAGATAGTGGACAAAATCCGAAAATGGCCCTTTTCGTTCTTTAAATGCGCCGTTGTTATTATAAAATAAATATATCAAAAACCTTATTCTCAACTTTTTTTTATAATCGAGGTCTTCCATAAATTACCATGCCACAATTTCCATTACAACGTTTCGTCTTTACAGGGTCACCATCAACTTTGTTTTTTTTTTAAACGGATTTGGAATTTTCTTAGGATTTGTATAGATATGATAAGCATACGTGACCCCCACGTTTCATCTTTGAAAAATCATCATCTTTTTTGAGTCCGCTGTCCTTCACCAAAGTCAAATTAATAATTTTATACGTTGGGTATTGTATGAGAATTTTTGAAGAATATGAATAAACTTTACCAATTCAACAATTTATTTTAAAGCTTAATGACAATGAACAAATCATTATGTATTGTACAAATGACACTATAAGGTGATAATGAATTTAAAATTTCAATTAAAAATCGTAAAAATTCTTCAAAATGATGTCCATTCTGTGCAATACATAGTTTTTTGATAATTGTAAGATATAATTTTGGTCTTACCACAGAAATTTAAGGTAAAACTAAAAAAATCAGCGATACAGGAAAAGGTGCGCTTTGCTTCCAAGACGGTCGGTAGTGGATAAGGATGAGGCTGTCGTTCTCAAAATGGAAGCGGCCGTTGAAAGATGTCAATTGTCTCAACGATCAGGGTTGGGGGAATGGAAGTGGTTAATGAGGCGACAAGCGGGACTTAAGGGATGGTTTGAAATATAAATTTGAAAATCGAAACAGGTCGATAGACTTAAGATTTCGGTTTTCAAAACAATATTTTCTGTTTCCGTTTTAAATCGATTACTGTACTAAATTGGTTTCTACATTGGTTGTGTGGACGTCCCTTGGTCCTTGGTGCCCATTTATGTTGAATAAAACTCTCTGGTTCACTGGGAAACTGTACTTATATTTATTAATTACTATACATAACATAAAGATTATAACACTATTAATATTAACTTAATATCAACTAAATCATAATAATAATTAAATAAGAATGGATTAATAATTGAATAATAATTGATAATCAAATAGGAATCAATCCCAACCGATATAATACCAAATATATATTTTACTTCAATTTCAAACTGATGTAATATTAGAGTTATTAATTTGTCGTGTAACCTTAATTAATCACATACTGCTTATTCAGCGTTGAACTTGACTTTGTCACGTTTGTTGATAATTTGTTAATAATAGTTCATGTCTAAAGGACTTTACAAATCGTCTGCATGCATTGAAAGCAGAATAACAGTCGAGTTATCTAAATTTATATCCAAAAGACCACTGTCCCTAAAAAAGAACTAATTCTGATACAAAAAAGGAAAGTAATAGTGGACTAGTGAAACTGTTTCAGTATTTTCCAAACTACGTGAAAGATCATGGTTAACCTAAACTAAACAGTTGTATCATATATTTTTTCAAGTATTCGTATTTTTAGAGTATTAACCTCTGAATCATTTAGCGTTGCCCAGTGGAATGAGTGGTTTATAGAATAAAAATCAACAAAAGCGACAAACTGTTCCACTTTTAAATGTTAATGTGAATATGTGATACTGACAGCCCCCTTTTTTCAACCCACCTCGACTTTCTGGGAGAATTTTGTTAAATCGGCCTATTTATACAGTTTATTTAAAATAACAGAAGTGAATGCTTTGGTGATACAATTGACGAGCAAAATACCACTGCAATTAGTTGGGTTATTAGTTGTGTCTTCCTTTTGAAGCATAGTCATAATCATTTTTGAACACCCATTTGGGACCACCAAGAAAAGGTTGTTCAAAATATCATTCCAGCCCCACATACCGTAATACATTAATCAATTTTTAATTTTTTCACTCTATTGGCACACACAAAATGATTCCAAGATATTGTTTAAATTTATCATTAGCATGCCAATGGAAGAAATATTTTGACAATATTTCTAAATATCAGCTGAGTTCTAGTCGGTGATCAGAAAAAGAAAATGCGATTGACTTCAAAAGAAAAAATCACAATAATCCGGTTGTTTGGTGATAATGCTCGTAGTAGCAGAGTTTAACTTGAGACATCCCCAACGTGCTTCCATCACTCATGAAAAAGCAGCTGCTGTAAATGCTCTTTTCAACGAAACTGGCAGTGTTATCGGAATGGTCATCTTCGTCGAATACAAGTTCACCCCCCTTTCTCCATTTACTGGAGTTGTGGTGACAAAAGGGGATTTTCTGGAAAATACGATTATTTGAGTGAACATCAACCTCAACTAGAGAGGTCGATAACAGATTCAGTGAGTTAATTTGAGTATAAAGCATGTGACCTCTTGAGAGCACTAGAACACAAAAATGGAGGATTATGGACCAGTCCAAGATTCACAAGTTCAAGGTCGTTCTACTTCTACTTAATAACCCTTAGCATCAATTTGACACATCCCCATTGTGCTCCAATTACTTATGGAAAAGCATCTGATGTAAACGCTCTTTTGAACGAAACTGTCCGTGCTATTGAAGTTCGTCGGAATGGTCAGCAAATCGAGCAAATTCATGCATGAGCTTTCGAGATGTATGGTCTCAACTCGATATTAGAAAGGATAAAATCAGATATTTCGTGTCACCAGATCAATCCCTATTAACCGAAGTTCTTCAATTTATTGAAAGGAGGTGATGTTATTATTGGGCCGAAGGAAATTTTTTCAATGACAGACAGTTTCTGAAGAAGATTATGTTCACCGATGAGGCTACATTCACCACTAATGGGGTTGTATCCTTTGAAAGTAGTAGATACTGGGTCATAGATAATCCTATCTTGGTGATCAATTGTGAAGACTATTATTCTCAGAAAGTCAATGTCTGGTGTGGGATTTCAGAAGTCCGTTGGCTCTTTTTTTTTTGATGGATCATTGAATGCTGAAAGCTTTGTTAACTTCCTCGATGGGGAATTTTGGCAGGCAATTGAAAATATTCTTTTTTATGTGCGACAGGATATGTATTTGCAACAGGACGGTTCATCCATTCACAATTCAAGGCTTGTTCGTCAATGGCTGAACCTAGATTATCCTATACGCTGGATAGGAAAAAGTAGTCTTTTTGAGAACTGGGGCCTCCGAAGTGTCCCGATGTTACACCACTTGATTTTTATTTTTGTTGAGTGGTAAAAATACAGTCTATAGAACAAGGGCCAAAAATTGAGATGAACTTTGTGCCAGAATAAGACAACCCTGTCCAGAAATCAGAATCCAGGAACTAAGACGAGTAGCTAAACAAAATCGCGAAAGGATTGAAAAATGTATTCGCAGGACTAGTCGAGAGAGGTCATATTTTATAATTATTTATTTGTAATATGAAAATGATTGCTTGATACTTTTTCCAAGATCTAATCAATTGTCAAAAATTTTTCCCCATAATAATAAAATAGTTATTCCTATGAAAGTGCTGTATACTTCACAAAAATATTTGAATATATGACATTGTGTCAAGATTTTACTTGCCAAGGCACACTATTATCAAAATAAATTTGAAATTAGACTAAAAAATGGAAAAATTGAAAATGCGATTTTGTGATGAGACTTGTGTGGTTGACATAATATTATGAACAGCTTTTCTCAATAATTTTTTTCGATATCTTCATGCGCAGCAAAATATCGCGGAATGGTTTGTGATATTGTAGTAGGCTGAGTTTAAAGTTTAGAATTATGTTGATTATTTTTAAAAATGTGGCCCATCAACCTGTATGACTACGGAAATTCGATTCTTGAAACATCAAAAAAATGGGGGTGTCTCCATTTTAAATGCGACACACTATATACAATTTGAAGAAAATCATCTGATCGGAGATCATAAATATTTTTTGTTACAATAGTCACTTAATTTTACTGATACGATAACTGAAACTTGACAGATTTCATTCGTTATTGAATATTTCTGTAGTCCGATTTGTATAAAAATAATTTTTTTTTCGTATAACTTTCAACCAATTAGAAGATCAATTTAGTTGAGTTACCTTGTATAAATTCGTTTCTGTACCTCCATCCGTTTCTAACCAATCAAATGCCATTTTGCGACCAATTAGAAGCAAATTATACTGGATATTTTTTGACATAAGTGAATATACCCCTGCCCACCTGCCACAGCCAATTTATAATGTTGTCACATTTTTGTTAATTAACATGCATTTCAATCGATTTGGTGATGTTTCAATAGAACATATCCGAAAAAACGCCGAAAAGACCATACCAACGAATACGACAAAAACAAAAAAGTACCTATGGACGTCATTATAAATTAGACAAAAATACAACTATAGTGCAGCAAAAATATAAATTATTATGTAGCTACATAAATTATTTTGAAAATATTCCATTTCGTTGTATGTTGTCGTCTTTTTCGGTATATACTCTGACCATATACCACTCTAGGTATATATTTTATTTTGAATATTTTTTGACAATTTTCCGCAAAATTTCTGTAAAAATTGCGCGAGACGAAAATTATTTGAACATATCCCGACAGAAGCTGGAGGGATATATTTTAAAAAGAATTTTTGTCAAAAGATATTTGAAAAAATATTCACCTCTAGTGATATAACTAGTGATAATACCTTGTCCCCCTGAAACATCATTCTAGAGACGACTATGGTTCGATACAAAGCTGTTTTTACGAAGCCAGTGTTGATATAAAAGGACGACCGAGAATCCTAGCAGTCAGTCTAGCGAGGTATTGACTCGGTGAGCTTCCTTCTCCGGTTGGCAAGTACTGACTTGTCGACAATCCCTCTCCTCGTTCAGCAGGGTATTGACCTGTCTGAATAAACCTGTCCGCGCTGAAGGTATTGACTTCAGCGAAAATCCTAAACCTGCTAGCGTGCGAAAGTATTGACTTTCGTAGTCCTCTGAAGCTCCTGTCCCTAAGGTACTGACTTAGGGATACTCCACCCTCGCTGAAGGTATTGACTTCAGCGTATATCCAGAAACCCGATAGAGAGCGGTAGGTATTGACTATCGCCCTCTCCTGAATTTCCCGTCTGTAAGGTATTGACTTAGGGATATTCAGCTGCGTTTACTGTACGAACCGATAGACACTCCTCCGACCGAAACCCCACAAACAGAAGACGTCACCTTCGGCGAAATCCCAGGAGCAGAAGCTTTCATTTCGAATTAGCTCTTGAATCCGAATGCCTTTTTGTAAATAACAACTGTACATAGTATTTTTAAGAATAAACTTTTATTTTATCTTGGAATCCTGTCTCTGACTGTACGTACCTACCCGGCAATACGTAACTACCCATACGGAGGGTTACAACCTGATTATAAATAGAGTAGCTCTACAAATCCAAAATTTTACAATAATTTAATTTCCATAGTAACCACATCGACATCAATATACAAAAATGCACAAGCTAACAGGACCGTCAAATTTTGACGTTTATCAAAAATGAGTCTTTCCATAGTACCAATTTGCATTTGAATTAATAAGTTGTTCATATTTACTTAATTTTCTTAATAAATAATCATATCAAATACAATATGTTCTTCAAAATAAATACGGTTATACATCTCAAACTTCCTGCATAATTACAAATCGTGTCAGTTTGACAGAATAATATTTAAACTGTCATACTGATTATGCAACAAGTTATCGATGTATAATCTGAATATTTTGAAGTACTTTATACTGATAATATCAAATCGGATCAATTTTTAACTTTTCTTTCAATTCTATTCGACCTTCCAGTATATTATAGATTAAAGCAAATTTGATAGCTTCACATTTACTCAAGCATAATGTGTACGACACTGAATTGCCGCCCCAGCGAGGTTAATGCGTGTAGCCACGAGCTCCGGCATCAGCGGTCGTTTTCGGGTGGCGGTGGCATTCCACATCCAAGTGCTAACTGATCCAACGACGACGGCTTCAGTGGCTAACCCTATGCCAGCCATACGTGGTTCACAATGTGGTCCTTTGATTTGCCCAACAACTCACCAATCTCTATTTGATAGATTCTCCTTAAATATCAAACAATAATTTACAGTGCAGAATATTATTTAAATTATATTTTACCAAATACTAATATACGAGTGTGTTGGTGAATAGCAGCAAAATAAAAAAATATTTTCGAAATTTTTGCTTCAGTGAATGACTTAAATATTTATGTTCATTTTTATACACTGTGTCCGTAAAGTATGGAACAAAATTCATTTTTAGCTAAACAGACCGTTTTAAGAAATAATCCTGAAACACGTCGATTTTTGATTTTAATTTACCGAAGTTTAAAATAATATTCTAATATACAGGGTGAATTACTTTCGAGTAATGACGTCACCGTCATTTTTTTTAAATGGAACACCCCCATTTTGTCTCAATTTTCGGATTACTCTAGCTAAGCTGATTCCAAAAATGTATCACATGTTGATTCCAATTGGTACAGGGTGGACAAAAATACAATAGTTTTGTGTGTGCCCAAAAAGTAACGCGTAACATTCTTTATTAGTTAAATTAACAATATTATCAAAAATACTTATTGTCTAGCGGACAGAATATGATGAAATACATAACTTTATAAATGTTCAAACTGCAGCCGTTGTTACTTGCTACTATTTTCTCGTAATATTGTAATATTTAATGTCAAATGAATGATGGAAAGAACTTACAGAATTATAAAATAAAAGTAAATTCATCTATTTAAAGCAGCGGTCGGGGAACCGGGGTAAATTACCCCAAATGGGGTAAAAATGAAACTTTTGGGGATAGAAAGTTTAAAATGGAAAGACTATTTCTGTAACTTTGGATGGAGCTCTAGCTATGCTGGGATATATTAATGGTTTTTCAGCTTTCGTAAAAAAAAATAACCCAAATATTGAAGTTACTCACTGTATGATCCATCGCCAGGCCCTTATGGTCACATATTTGGAACCTACACTGGAAGCCGTCATGCATGATGTCATCAAGATTGTAAATTTTATCAACGGACATGCACTAAACACGCGGCTATTTCGTGAATTATTTCAGGACGGTGAATCTAAATATACTCTCTCGCGGAAATGTACTAAATCGAGTATGGACTCTCAAAACTGAAGTCGAAATTTTTATGGTTGATCAAAAAAATATTCTCGCAGATAGGTTTGAAAACTTTACCTGGGCTGCATATCTGCATATCATATTAAACAAATAATTGCAAGGAAAGAATATTCATATAATTTCAGCGAGAGAAATAGTGTCAGCGTTTGGATTAAAGCTGCAATATTGGAGACAGAAGACAGTAACCCAAACGGTGGACAAATTCTTGTTGAACCTTGTTTATTGTGTATTGTTTATTGCTGTCCGATTTCTCTCTTTTAATTCTTGAATATTTGCTGGTTTCGTTGGATACACAACATTCTTCAGATGGCCCCACATAAAATAATCCAGAGGATTGAAATCTGGTGACCTCGCTGGCCATTCAATAGGACCACGTCTACCAATCTACCTTTTCGGAAAAAATTTCATCTAGGTACCTTCTAACATCTACAGCATAATGTGGAGGTGCACCATCCTGTTTAAATCATAAACTTTTATCAAAACCTCCAGGATTACGTCTGCTGGGAAACAAATTACGTAAAGTAAGTACGAGATACCCTCTTAAAAACTCAAGGTACGTTGCCCTGTTTAAATTACCTTCGATAAAGTAGGGTCCGATGATTCGATTTCTTACAATTCCAGCCCATACATTTACCTTTTGCAGGTATTGTGTATGATGCTCACGCATCCAGTGGGGGTTTTCTTTCACCCAGTATCTACAATTCTGACGGTTAACCACGACATTTAACGTGAAAGTGGCCTCATCAGAAAAAATAATGTTTTGTATCAAGAGGGTCTCGGTCTAGGTGACATTTATCCATCATTTTTTCGCAAAATTGGATTCTTCTATCGGGATAATCTTCGTTTAATTCCTGCACAAGTTTGATTTTATAAGGATGTCATTTTTTAAGCTTTAATAGTTTTTGTACCGTTGTTCTGCTAATACCGATATCGCGACTAACTTTACGCACAGAAGTGTGCGCATCTTCTTCAAAACTAAGTAAAACATCTAATGCTGTATCAGCATTTGCAGAGGGACGACCTGATTTGCGTGCATTTTCAACCGTACCAGTTTCTCGAAATTTCTTTTCAATCTTACTGACTGTTGAACGCGTTATAGGTCTTTCTGGATATTTATCATTAAACAAATTGCACACTTCCATCTGAGTTCGCGTTCTGTCTCCATTCCCAATCATCATAAGTATTTCAATTTTTTGTTTTACACTGAACTCCATTTCTACTTCAAATTAAATCTAATCAATAATTAAAACATTCACGAATACCAAAAATATTGTAGTACTAAACTGTCACTGAACATCAATAAATTACTGAACAAATAATGACATTTCACAAAAAACTAGACGACTATTAGTAGAGTAATCCGAAAATTGAGACAAAATGGGGGTGTTCCATTTAAAAAAAATGACGGTGACGTCATTACTCGAAAGTAATTCACCCTGTATATTAGATTATTATTTCAAAATACGGTAAATTAAAATCAAAAATCAACGTGTTTCAGAACTATTACGTTCCATACTTTACGGACACAATGTATACGGGGTTTCTTGGATAAAAAAGTTGATTTCCATTTTTCAATAAATATTCATTGATTCGAAAATTGAATAGATGAGGCTTTTACTTGATGAAGATTTATACTCAACTATGAAATAAAACAATAAAATTTTTTTGTTTAAACCTTTATTACAATTGAACTATGTTCAACTACAACTTGTGATGCGTTTCGCACCACAGTAGCTTTCTCAAACGAATGGAGGTATCATGAAAAGTTTTTAATTTATATACAGTGTATTGATAAGGAATTTTACGGATAAAAGTATTATAATCTATTTACTTGGAAATAAAAAGCAAAAAATATGGGATTAACTAAAGTATTAAACAGGTTTACCTGGAAATTCATTCACAACAATCGTACAGGAAGTTTCTAAGTAAAAAGGTTTAATAAGGGAGAATTGTTAATACTCTAAGGAAGCACATGCATACAATCGGCATATATAGGGACGAACTAATCTGTGGGTTGTGCATGGAAGAGGAGGAAACAGCCTCTCACATTATCTTTGATTGTGGAGCATTATCTCACTGGAGATATAAAATCCTAGGACTAGAATATCCAAGGGAGGATTTCTCCAAGAAGGACCTAGTGAAAAGTCTGCTGAGCCTGATAAGGGCTACTGGTCTCTTCACATAAACGGCACAACCAAGAGCACAAAAAGCCTTAAGGCTGAGGTGCCGAGGACATCAATTCTTTGACTGGTGTGCTGATCCAATCAATCAATCAATTAACCTAGGTCAATAATGGACAAACTCAAATGTTTCCAGGGATACAAGTTTACCAAAAACTTGTGCAGCATAATTTTGTATACTCAGGAGATTGTCTTTAACATATTTGCTGCTTGAAATTACCTAAAAAGATGAAATTATTTGAATAAAACTGCCATTAGTTTAAAATTCGCGATCAGCCAAAATTGACTGATGACACAAGGAGTTCATAATCTATGGGTAAGGTGAGAAGCAAAATCAGACAGTCTACGTGTCAGTCGGATAACGGGGTAAACTCCTATGGAGAAATCAGCTTGAACGATTAGGGCGCTCCCTACCTGTTGTTTCATTTATGTTGATTGCAGAAAAACAAGGATTACCTTTGACATTATTATCAGTGGAATTTCAAAATCTTATGTTGATGGAAACTGGAAATCACGCAAACCCAATAATTACAAACGTTGTTTGAAAATAAGTTTTACTAGTGGAATTGTCAATCTGCATCAGACTACTTGATTTCTGTTTTATTACTGGAAAATCATATTACATTCATGTGGTACCTACTTAATTTTTGATAAGAAATTTTTTGGCTTAAATTTAGAAAAAATTATATATACACCACCGATACCTCATTTTGCTCGGGGCGAAGTAATTTTGGTGCTCGGTCGATAATAATAGTCTTCACCTTGGAATATAATATACTATCTCAAAATAAATATTGAAAATAATCTTGGAAAGCTCAAAGACTGGTTCGACAGCAGATTACTCTCAATAAACTTTGACAAAACTGTATATTTACCATTCAGTAGTCATGAAACGTCTCTGCCAAAATACAATCTTAATATCCAACAAGATTTTCCAATAAAACCTGGCAAAAAGAATTAAGTACTTGGGTATTAACATTGACAATCACTTACGATGGTACCATCATATGGAATATTTAACTAAAAAGCGTCGATTTGAGCAAGTAAGCCAATTTTTGAGCTTTAAATGTAAAACAATACTGTACCACAGTTTGGTTGAGTCACACCTCAATTATGGCATTATTGGCTGGGGAGGAGTTTCAAGGAACTGTCTAAATGCCCTCGAGGTGTCTTAAAGGCGATTCCTCCGAATGATTCTCAACAAACCTACAAGATATTCAAGCTCACTACTCTATACTGAAACACAAATATTAGATGTTAGACAATTATACATTATTCAGATAGGATGTCATCAATATAAAAATAAATACAAACGTACCACTCACAATCATAGATACGCGACAAGATCGAATAATCAATACTGTATACCAACAGCTCTTAAAAGGTTACTCCTACTTGGCACCTAAATTATTCGGGCAACTACCGCAGAGAATTATCGATGAAACTTCTTTTAAACGCTTCAAAACCCAACTAGTCACATTTGTTGAAGAAACAGACAAAACAAAAGTACACAAAATGATAGAATGCTGAATCAAAAACAAAGAAGAGTAAACTCATATACGAAATGTATGTCTGAAATACAATCATGTAAAAATGGATTTATATTGTTTTTTAACTGCATTTTTTTGTTTTTTTAAACACCAGCCTAAATTCACCACATACAAGTATGTACAATACTTCTGTGGATGTCTAGATGTTTATTCAATTTTATTTGTATTTTATCACTGTATTTTGTTAAATTTTTGAATAAACGTTATTATTATTATCATTATTATTTTGTGCGCTACATCGACTTAACGACATAACTTTCGAGAGCACTAATTTCTGGTACTTTTCAGTAATCGTAACAGATCAATCCTTAAAAAAAACCCGAGTCTGCTCGAGTTTCACAAATTATCCAAAATATTAAATCTGCAACGTATTCAAATATAAGACAGACTTTTACTACCAATTGGGGTATTATCTTCCTCATGGAGGTGAAATGTATTAACATAAATTCAAACTAAAGTTTCAAATTTTTACATTTTTTGAATTCATTTTGTAATTGCTCTATTTCAATAAATGAAATTTATACACAATTAATTATACGACGGAAGTTTTCTGAAGTGTTATTTCGATTTTTTGCAGGGAAAAGCTTCACACTAACAATAATGGTGTCTTCAAGTCCACCCCAAGTTGCAACATATAATAAAGCTATAAAAGTTACTGTCGATGGTCCAAGGGAACCGAGGTCCAAAACAAGTGAGTAAGATCATTTTTATAATTTTTTTTAAGCTATAGATCTGAAGGTGTATATTTTAGTGAATGTTCAATTATACAACAGAGAAATTCTATTTATCAACTATATTTAGTAGGTTTAATAAATAAAACTTTCACAAAAGAAATTAATATGGATAAATATATTGATATTGAAATTTGAAAGATTACAATAACTAGAAGGGTTAGTAATGACTAATATTATATAAAATATGGTCATCAAAATTTGGTAACAATTAAAAAAAAAGATCCTAGGATACAACCTTTTTTTTTTCTTGTTGTGATCTTGATGCGTTGAACGGATAGAACAAGTGGTTTTTCTACCTTCTGATTCATGAAAAAAATTGTGAATACTCCTTTAAAGAGGCATCCTAAAAAGACAGAATTAGCACACTCTTCTGAAAGAGACTGGTGCGCCTCTGCGCTGCTATGAAACTTGTAAGTACTCTGGGAAATCGTGCTCCTGGAAATTGAACACCAGGAAACTTTGTTTCGGGAAACTGTAGCCCAGTAAACTTTGTTTCGGGAAACTATAGACCAGGAAACTGTGTTCCCAGAAACTGTGTTCCCAGAAACTGTGCTTTGGGAAACTATGCTTCGGGAAACTGTGCTTTGGGAAACTATGCTTCGGGAAACTGTGCTTTGGGAAACTATGCTTCGGAAAACTGTGTTCCCAGAAACTGTTCCAAGAAACTGTGCTTCGCGAAACTGTTCCAAGAAACTGTACTTCGGGACACTGTAGACCAGGAAACTGTGTTCCCAGAAACTGTGCTTCAGGAAACTGTTCCAAGAAACTGTGCAGTAGTCCAGATTCTTATTATATAAAACGTCTGCAAATTTTTGTTTTCAATATCAGCAAAAATATAGTTTATGGATTACTGCACAGTTCCACACTTGTTGATTTGACGACAGACGATAAGAGAAGACCTGCCGGTACCTTCTCCATTCTTATTTAAAGAAAATCCAAAATTTTAAATTTCGCGGTAAAATATCTCAAGAATATTGATTTTTGAACCAATAGTTAATTCCACCAAGAATTATAAATGTGAAATTGTTGATGAATTTTTCGATTGAAAAATTTTCGGTAAATATTCCACCAAAAATCAAAATTCTAAAGAAATTTATCGATAAATTTATTAGCTGAAAGGTTGAACGCAAAGTTCACGTTTTAGCCGTTTAACAGGACAAAAATATCTCAATATCCTACAAAATGTTTTACCTAATGTAGTAGATGAGGTTTCCTTGATGATTCAAAATAATTTATGGTTCATGCACGACGGCTGCCCAGCTCATTTTAGTAGAGAGGTTCGTCAATATCTCGACAATAACTATCACGATAAATGGATTGGAAGAGGTGGTCCATGTAATTGGCCCCCAAGATCTCCAGATTTAAACCCCTGTGATTTTTGTATTTGCGGTTATTTAAAATCATTAGACGATGCTGTTCCAATAGAAACCCGTAATCAGCTGTGGCAAAGAATGCAAAACGCTTGTAATGAAATTAGAAATAATGCAGGAATTTTTGCAAAAATTAGACGATCTTTAGAGAAAATAATAAATTTGTGAATTGAGACAAATGGTCGTCATGTAGAGCATCTGTTGTGAAATTAATTCTCTTATTTCTATTGGTAATTATCTATAATTTTGTTTTTTTTTAATGTTGATTGTTGTTTTATACCCTCACGAAATAAAATTAATTTAAAATTTCCAAAACAATGTAAGCAACTTAATACTTACGACTTTTGTTACCGGTATCTGTAGATTTTGTTGATTTTTCGAAGCCAACTTGATATGACAGATACAATTTTATAATTTTTCAATAAAAATACCTTTAGGTTCCCCCGGCTGACACGCTTGTGATGGATCTGAAAAAAATTTATTTACAGCGAACGACTGGTTTGTAACTGTTTATTGATTCAAAGGGCTGTAGCTCCCTTAGGAAGCATTTTCGGGTAAATGTAATTTGAGCTAAATCGACTTAAAATCAGTTTCCGTTTGGCAGAGTTTCTGGACAGCCTGTATATGATTAAAATATTATTAGTTTGTCTGTTTTTAAATTTATTCTGATAGCACTGACAAAAAAATGTCCACGTAGCTATTCCAGTGTAATTTCCAATTGTTACTTGACCAAACAAATTGAAATTTTAATTTTTGCCCATGCCGACTTCCTGCCAAAAACAGAAACGTACCATCAACCCTTTTCAGGATTAATAAACAAAATTAAAATTACATTGGTGCGAAACAATCAAGCATGTAAAATAATTACTTCAACATGGGGGGAGGACATAGCTATAGCTATATAGCATGAAAACAGTCCTGCCAGAAATGTAATTATTTCCTGCGAGTATATATTAATTAATGTCTGTAGCAGTTGGCGACAGCAGGAGGTGGCAGAAACTAGTAGGACTATTGGGAGAATAGAGCCTGCCCGGCGAAAGTAACGTACAGCAGAAATATACTTCGACAGCTGGACACTTTCCTGCTGACATGTATTAGATTAGGGTGAGAATCTCGACACTTGCAGAAATGGAAAGGTTTTTCTGCTTTTTCTGTGAATGTTGCCAATGCTTGAAATTTAGCAGGTCGATTAAGTGAGACACAAAAATTGGAACACTCGAAAACTTTTCTCAAACAGAGTCGATTGCAGCATTTGATAATTGATTGGAAAAAATACAGATTTAAAATCGAATTTTTTTAAACAAAATTCTAAAAAACGTTTTACTTTTACAGATTATAATGTTCGTTTGTGAAATAAATAATAGGTGCGGTTTTCGATAAACATTTTTTTTTAGTTTTCCTCAGTATAAATTTTTAATAAGTGAAATCTTATATAGGGTGTTTTGAAAAAATAGTATTTTTTAAATGCAAATATCGTCTATTTTTTCAATGAAAGACCCTATATATTTTCATTATATCTGAAATATGAACATTTACCCTTTCCGAAAATGTATAATTTGTTGATGTTTAGATCAAAAATGAGTGAGTTATTTGATTTTTAATGATAGGCTGTTATGTTGGCATCTAGAGGTGTCAATGTTAAAGTATGCTTTGAAATTTTTATAACCTCAATAAACTGACACGAAATGTCAAAGTAATTAATTCCGATTTGAATAGTTCTCAAACGGCTGGCTGTTAATTTATTTTCAATAATGGTCCGATTTAGTTTACCTGAAAAATAAAAAAAACTGTGTTAATATCAAAACAAGATTTCCAGTGGGATTTAGGAAAAATCCATCTTCAAAAAACAGTATAAAAAAGTGGTACGGTCCATTTCTGCAAAGTGGATTATTGGAAATATCAAACACTTGGAGCTAATATTTTTTTTAAGACTCCTATGTATTCAGGAAACTTTAGAACATAATAATCGAATATCGCTCCGCAAAATATCAAGCACAGGAACAGGAATTTCAAAATGAGAGAGATGTATGAAGATATTAAAGTTAACTCCTTATAAAATTCAGATGAACCAAAAAATGTATGAAAGAGATATTCAAACCAGAATAATTTTTTCATTTAAACGGACAATGTAATAAACATAATTGTCACATATGGGGGTTGAAAATCCAAGGGTAATGGAAGAATACGAAAGAAATTCAGCGACATTAATGTGGCGTTTCTAAAGAAAAAATATACGGACTGTTCTTTTTTTAAGAGACTACAATCACTGGAGTACTGGTAATGCCTACACAGACATGTTACAAAATTACTTATATACACAACTTGAACAAGATGACATCATAAATTCAGTTTAGTTCCAGCAAAATGGTGCACCACCACACTTTTCACTTGCTGCTAGAAGTTCTGTAGCAGAAAAACTTTGAGATAGGTGGATTGGGAGTGCCGGACCGATTGAGTGGCCTGCCCACTCACCAGACTTGACGATTCCAGACTTTTTTATACGGTCTTTTATCAAAGATAGATGTTATAATCCTATTCCAGAAACTCTGGAACAACTGTGACGCAACATTGTTCGTAAATTTCAAGAAATTACCTCGGAAATGTTACGCAATTCTTTCGATTACTTTTTGTTCAGATTGCGAAAATAGTATAGTATAGATCAAAATGTACAACACTTGGAACATATTAAGGATTTGTATTGATTTGTAATGTTAATTTTTATTAAAATTTGATTTACCTTTCTAGTTTGTTTAGTTGTTTCAGTTGTTTCTAATGTTAAGTCCTGCTTTTTTCAAAAACATTCAGTATACTTTTTTTTAAACGTAGTTATTAGTTAGCAGGCCAATTTTGTAATTGTTTTTTATTTAAGACGTATGTGTCAGACATCTTTATCTAATAAACAATCATCTTTAAATCCAAATAACTCATTTTCCATCTAAACTTAAACAAATTATACATTTTCGGAAAAGGGAAGAGTTCAGCTTTCAGGTATAATAAAAATATATAGGGTGTTTAATTGAAAAAATAGACGATATTTGCATTTAAAAAATCCAATTTTTTTAAAATACCCTATATAAGATTTCACTAATTAAAAATTTATACTAAGAAAAACTTTATATAAAAAAAAAATTGAAAATTGAAAACCGCACCTACCTTCCGTTTCTTAGTTCCGAGATTTTTGCAGTTAAAATGGGTCACACACTGGTATTTACTGGAATACCTTCATGGTAAGTTCCAAAACATAACAGACTAGCTTGAAAATGTGGGGAAATTATTTTTTAATTCCAGCTTGGAAAAAAATAAAGAGTTTTCAAAAATAGTTTGAGACAGTTATATTCCCAAAGATTATTTCCAATTATCAGGAGGTTTCCAAGAAATCTTTATTTTTTCATTGCCTCTTCCTCTTTTTCATAGTATTTTTTCATCTTTGGAGCGGACTGGATTTAACAAACAGTTTTGATATTATACAGCGTGCTTCCAAAAGTAATATGAAATATTGTTGTTGTTCTCGTCCATCAATTTCAAGACGAAAAATTTCTATGAACATGTGTGTGTGTGTGTGGAATTTTGTCGTTAATGAGATACACGGTGTTGACTATTTTGTAATAAACGAACTCTGATTGTAAGTGAAATTCATTTCGACCATAATTTTTTCTCAGTAACGCTACTGGTTTCCAAAACTAATAAGAAGTAGCATTTGGGAATTTTCACAATTCAATCAATACTGAAATACAACGCAAAAACAAACGCGCTTTTCAAATGTTATAAATTTTGGCTATGATGTTGTACTCGACTTCTTAACCAAAAGTGTCCATGGGACTTATTGAATCCTATGACTAGTTTCCGATATACAGAGTATTAAAGTTGAAAAATCCTTGTTCTACGTTACCACGTAATTTTATTATTAACAAATAAATATGTATTTTTAGTTGATAGTACCATTGATATGTTCTAGTTTATCGTAAACTTACACATAAATAGTTCAAAATCAACATATACAGGATGGGACTCAATTATATGAGTACGAATTTTTGGAATTCTAGGAAATTCTTATATTGAATGAAAACAAGGTCAGAAATAAAAAGCTACTTCATATTCAATGTTTTGGCAACAAATATACTAGTTCTAGAGGTATTCCATACAGGGTGATTCTTAATGAAACCCGAAATTAGTTTTTTTCTATATGAAATAAATAAGTTACACTCTGTATCTCAAAATTAGTTTTTGATGTTGAAAACGTATTGGTTACCTAGATATTAGAACTTTTCTTATAATACAGGGTGATTAGCACATACATCTTGTTATTAAACCGACAAAAATTAGAGAAAATACACTTTTTCTGAATCACACTGTATTTTATAACTCTATCCGTCAAAATGATTAATTTATTTTGTTTTGTTATAATCCTAAAATAGTGAATAAACTGAAAAAATTTCATAATCTTACTATGACCAGTTTTTCAGAAACAGGGTCCTGAGGGTAGAGCACTCAACAAAATAGGCATACTGAACAAAATTATAGTCACATTTCTATGGATACATACCGAAGTGTACTGAGCCATTAATAAAAAGTATTTTATTATCCTGTATGTAAGTACCACAGTAAATTAATTAATTAAATAAAATGCTGATATTTTTTGTCAGAAAAAAACTGGTCATAGTAAGTCTTTTACTATTTTAAGCTCATTTTGACGGATCGAATTATAAAATACAGGGTGATTCAGAAAAAGTGTATTTTCTCTAATTTGTGTCGGTTTAATAACAAGATGTATGTGCAAATCACCCTGTATTATAAGAAAAGTACTAATATCTAGGTAAACAATACGTTTTCAACATCAAAAACTAATTTTGAAATACATGGTGTAACTTATTTATTTCATATAGAAAAAACTAATTTCAGGTTGCATTGAGAATCACCCTGTATGGAGTACCTCTAGAATTAGTATATTTGATGATAGAACATTAAATATGAAGTAACCTTTTATTGCTGACTTTGTTTTCATTGAATATAAGAATTTCCTAGAATTCCAAAAATTCGTCCTTATATTATTGAGTCCCACTCTGTATATGTTGACATTTTGATCTATTTCTGTATAAGTTTACAATAAACTAGAACATATCAATGGTACTATCAACTAAAAATGCATATTTATTTGTTAATAATAAAATTACGTGGTTACGAAAAACAAAAATTTTTCAACTTTAATACCCTGTATATAGGAAACTAGTCATAGGATTCAATTGGTCCCATGGACACTTTTGGCCAAGAAGTCGAGTACAACATCATATCCAAAATTTATAACATTTGACGGAACGCCACTTTGTCATAAGAAAAGCGCGGGGTCCTTTTTCTTGTAGCACCAGTTCTGCTTTCGTTTTTGTTCAGTTAATAACAATGCATGCATTTACTAACACTGAAATGATTAAAATACATTTTTCTAATTTTGACATATAAAGTGACACTTTGTAAAACTGATTTACATTATGAAACGTCTTACTTTTTGTAACTAGTTGCATAAAGTAAAATTTTGTGCAATTGATGACGAAAAATGTATTTCAAAATTAGTGACAAAAAGAATTATTCTATTTATTAAACTGTTATAATACAAGTTAAAAACATAAATTATAAATTAATTAATTATTATAAATATTGATAACACAATTATTGCAATTATTCAAATTAATTCCCGACGACATATTTTTTTCATTGCTCGAACTTGCTGTTATTTGAGAAGCGGCGCACATTGCATTAGATGTTTCACCAAATATTTCTTGCGCTATAAGTTTTTTATTATTCATGGAATTTTCAACATATCCCTCCGCAACAGAGGTAGATTTCCAACCTCCATGCCTATTTAATTTTAAAATATCAGCGCCACTGTCTGCTGGGAAAGTGGCAAAGCTTCTTCTGAAGCAGTGGCCAGTATATAGAACAGGATTTGAAAGACCAAGAAATTGTGCAATAACTTTTGGCAGACTGCTAAACGTGTTAAATCCCACAAGATTTCTGGTACATTTTCCATTCGCATATTTTACAAAAAATCTATTGTGTTTAAGAACCTGGGGACGCAACTTAATATATTTTCTTAATATTTCAACAAGATTCGTATTTTCAATTTCTCCAGTGGTAATTGCAAACTGCCGTATAACTTTTGTTTTTGAAGGTGGGATATCAACACGAAAATGGCTTCCTTCGTCTATAACATTTTCAACTGGAAGAAATGTTAATTCTGCTTTTCTGCACGCTCCTGCCATTCCAATTATCATTGCAACCTCAGCCATTAAGTATTCTTTGTCATCAGCTTTCACTAAAAATTTGGCAGAATCTTCTTTAATAAAAACTTTTGACTTTTTAGCACTGTACCCGTCCGCTTGCCTTTTAATATATGCTACCAAATTTGTATATTTTTTAATATCAATATTCCTTTTCAGATTTAACATTGAGTAAAGTGTCCATAATGTGGAAACTTTTAGATCTTTCTTACCCTCAAAATATGCAAGTGAAACTTTCTCATTAACATGTTTAATTTTCTTCTCATCACACCACGTAACAAATTTTTCGTATGCCAAATCATAAACTGCCTCTGACTTTTTGGGAATTACTGATAATAGAGCATTACCTGCTGCCTCTTCAATATCGCTTGGTAGCTCTTCAGAACTTGAATCACTCATTTAAAAAAAAATAAAAATAAAAATATATCAATCTCGCTAAAAACCTTCCGTCTAGACTTTTTTACAAAATGTCAAACCGACAACTAACATGAAGTAACAGCAACAAACTAAATTTATGTTTTCCAAATATCAATTATATTAAATTTGGTTTTATTATTACTTTCTTCGAAATTAGAAAAAGTCTTGTATGCAATACGTTACCAAATGAAATTTTGTGTAACTTGTGAGTTTTTGCGAAACTCACTTCGTTCGTTCCGCAAAAATCTCACGCGTTACACAAAATTAGGCATAAATAGCTATTTTATATGGTTTACCCCATGGTAAGGGGACAGTACAAAAAAACAGAAAAGTTGAAAGTCGAACTATCTACATGTACAAATGAAAATGGAATTATTTCAGAATGCCAAGAGTGCACTTTCCGTTTTTCTTTTTCGATGTCATAACTTTCCACCACCCACGTTACTTCTAATAAGATATTCACTTAAGAAACAAAACGGTTTGGGTGACTGGAAATTGTTTCGAATAAAAAAAAACATCTGGTGCTTGAATCGTTAATAGAACATAATTTCATTTTCTTTTGAAACGCAACGTGGAGGCTTATGACGTCATAACACCGCGGTGCCAGCCGGTTTTTAAGCTTTTAGATTTTTAAGTATCCGTTTCAAAGATCTAACCGACGAATTATTAACTTTTTGTATAGTTTAACGATCAGAAGTTTCAAATAAACACCCTACCGACACAACGGGCGTCAAAGGGACATGAGACTTTTGGAGAGGGAAATCATTTTCAATATACAGAGTTATTCATTAAGAATGTCCAATCTCTGAACTGTAGGTTCTAGACCTCAAAATATGATGATTCTGCTCAACATGCCTTATGCAATTATTGCTAGTTTCCGAGATACGGGGTGTTCAATGTTTAAATTTAAATTTTGATTTTCGCAATAATTTTTTATGTTTTCACAATTTCTTTTTGAAAATTGGCAATTTCACGTTTTTTGGCATGAGGAATCATAATTTGCACTCTAATTTAACATTGCTACTAGAGGGCGCTAGTTACACTTGTTTGTGTTAAGTGAATCAAAGTAAACTTTTTTCGGGCTAAACTTACAGCTAAAATAATAAAAAAATATTAAATGGCGTTAAATTATACAAAAAAAATTACTCTTCTTTGATTCGTGTAACTCAATCGGTTATCGAGTTATTTGCTTCTAAAAAGTTCAATAAATTTAAATTTTTTCATAAATTTTTTTTATTATTCCTTAAATATGTAACAATAGCAAATTTGTGAACAAAAATAAAAAACTTCAAAGCAAATGCTCAAAATGCCCACCATTTACTTCAATACACTTTATGATTCGCTTTCGTAAAGATCTCTTAATATCAAATAATCCTTGTCTATTATTTTTATCCACGGCTTCTTCTATTCTCCGTCGCAGTTGTGGAAGAGAAGTAATTTTTTCTTTCTAAAATAATGCCTTCATTTGCGACCAAATTGAAAAATCCAAAGGATTGAAATCAGGGCCTGTTCGTATAAGTATTTACGAACTTGTAAAGAATAATGTGGTGGTGCTCCGTCGTGCAAAAACCACATATTTTGTCTTAAAGCGAGAGGTATATCCACTAGTAATTCGTGTGAATGTTCTTGAAGAAAATCTAAATAAAGAGGTCCATTTAAATTGGTTGGCAGTTCAAAAGGACCTATTTAATACCCACATATTACACCACACCAAATGTTAACCTTAAACTCGTGCTGAAAATGTGTTTCCCTCATAGCATGTGGATTTTCAGAATCCCACAGATGATTATTTTCATAATTAATGATTCCTTTTTTGGTAAATATTGCCTTATCAGTAAAAAGAATTGTATCCAGAAAATCTGGGTTAACATTTTGTTTATCTTGCAAAAAATGGGCAAATTGTAGACGTTTAGGTATGTATGTATGTATGTATGTCTTTTGGGGTAACATTCACTGAGACCTAAAAGATTTATTGTGCCCCCTTACTTCTACTCAGTTCCTGAGGAAAGTCTCAGAGACTAGTAGCTCCTTTAGTCCTATTTCCACGAGGAATTTTAGGATATCTGCAGGCTTCAACTTAGGTAACTGTCCCTCTTCTATCCAGTAGTCTCCCAGGTGCTGTGCCCTAGGATTCTGAATTGCTGTGCAGTTCGCAAGTATGTAGATGGAGGATTCTTCTTCCATTCCACAAAACCTACAATCTTCTTCCTCCACTATTTTGAGCTTTTTAAGGTGCCCATTCAGGCGACAATGTCCCGTTAGGATTCCTGTTAAAACTCTTAGTGCAGTTTTGCTTTGACTTATGCATTAATTTGATCTCAACAGGTTGTAGTCACCCAGAAGAATCCTTGATTGCCTAAGCCCTACTAGATCTTTCCAATTGTCAGATCTTCTCTTTTCTTCGGCTTTACCTATTGCTTCCAATATCACATTGGAGCTGATTCCGCAAAAAGGTTCTGGCCTCTAAAAGGGTATTTCAGTCCCCCTCTTCGCTAGTTCATCTGCTATTTCGTTTACTTCTATTCCAGTGTGTCCTGGAATCCACAGTAAGGTGACTATATTGTTCTCGCCTAGTTCATTAAGTTTGCCTAGGCATTCCCACACCCTTTTGGAACTGATTACACAAGAACTCAGCGCTTTAATGGCTGCTTGACTATCAGATATTATGATAATCCTTTGCCTTCTATATCCTTTGTCAATATTGAACTGGGCACACTTTCTTATTGCGTGAATTTCCGCTTGAAAGATACTTGGGGTTTTTCCCAAGCTTTCAGAGTGTTTGGTGCCGGGCCCGTACACTCCTATCCCAGTTCCTTCTATTGCTTTTGAGCCGTCTGTGTACCATTGAATGGTATTCTTTCCAAGTCTGGAAATGGTATTTGGATCCCATTCCTTCTTGTTGCTTAATTCCGTAACGAATTTCTTTGAAAAGTTATACTTTTTCATCATACCATCTTGTGGCATGTCCCAGGTTGTCTGATTTCTAAGAAGTGAAGAGGTGGTTTTCTTTTTAATGATTCCCTCTCTACTTAGTCTGTATCTTGTTTTTTCTGCAACACTCTCCACCACCATATGTTATGGTGTGAGGTTGAAAATCACTTCCATTGCTGCCGTTGAGCATGTACTTATTCCCCCTGTTATGCATATACAGGCTAGTCTTTGAGTTTTAGAGAGGTTTTCTCTCGTCGTCAAGAGGCTAGTTCTACTACTCCACGCAATGGCTTATACCTGTTTGCAGACTTAATCGGCGAGTACTGATATCTGGATTATCCGTAACACAAATTAAAATGTCATCTTCTTCATCGGCAATAATTTTTTTTGTAGCTCCGTGCTCAGTTTTAGAGCGTAAAGACCCCGTTTCATCTAAGCGGTTGTAAAGATTTCGGTACAGTTTGTAATTGGGTTGCCTTCGATTTGGGTATAATTGTGAATATCTTCGAGCCGCAGCTGGACCACTATAATTTGACTGAGCAAACACACAAATCATATCATTACTGGAAATATCGTTATGCCTAGGCATTATTTGATAAATAACTATTAAAAATTTGTTATTATTACATATTTAAGGAATAATAAAAAATTTTTATGAAAAAATTAAAATTTATTGAACTTTTTAGAAGCAAATATCTCGATAATCGATTGAGATACACGAATCAAAGAAGAGTAACTTTTTTTGTAGAATTTAACGCCATTTAATATTTTCCATTATTTTAGTGGTAAGTTTTGCTCAAAAAAAGTTTACTTTGATTTAATTAACACAAACAAGTGTAACTAGCGCCCTCTATTAGCAATGTTAAATTAGAATGCAAATTATGATTCCTCATGGCAAAAAACGTAAAATTGCCAATTTTCGAAGAGAAATTGTGAAAACATAAAAAATTATTGCGAAAATCAAAATTTAAATTTAAACCCGTATCTCGGAAACTATCAATATTTGCATAAGGCATATTGAGCAGAGTCATCATATTTTGAGGTCTAGAATCTACAGTTTAGAGATTGGACATTCTTTATGAATCACCCTGTAAACGTTGTTCTGTGGAAATGATTATATATATTATATCCTATTTCACGAATACACGCTTGTTTCGGATTGAGTACGATAACATCGACTAAATAGTATGATTGTACTGCGAGGTACAATATTGAACCCAGGAATATGTTGTAGTACGCTTTTATTCATTTCTTTTTTTAAATGAAAATCAATTTTTTTTGCCTGGATCTGAGCTAGGATTTATTGATACTGGCACTGATACTTTGTTGCTTGCTTATTTAAAATTTTCGATGGTACGGAGCATTATCTCACAGTTGGGTTATGCACAACTGGTGATAGTTTTTTTTCCATTCATTTTACAAACATTTATTTTTTTTGGTATTTTGATGATCGGCCAATTTTAACGAAACTAAGAGCTCCACCAACACAAAATTTAAAGTAAGTGCTCAAATTGTTTACCGTCAGTTGACTTACAATGCGAAAGACGAGTAGCAAACTCTTCTCTAACATTCACTACAACTTCACTAGGATCCGACAAAAAACGAACCTATAGAATTTATGAAAAAGAATGGACTTATGAACAAAAAAAAATTACCGCAGTTTAAAAGTATGGATTCTGGATCTTCTACATCGTGTAGTCATTCGGACTAACTCATCCATTCTACAGGCCCCAGAAACACCAAATATTGAAGCCACCTAAAAAATAAATGAATGTATAATCTAAATAGAAATTAAGACCTTAATTATTAAATTTTATTTATCTGCAGCTTCCTGGATTGATTTTTCAATTTTCTCCTTCGTCAAAATCCTATATTTCCTTCCCCTATAACTTTCAGCTTGTCGTTTCAATGAAGAACGGAGTTTTGAATATCGTCGTTCTAAGATGCAAATTGCCTAACTCACAAAATGACAGTTTTGCAGGAGAGCTAAAAAACGTTGTAAATTTTAATTTTAATTAGAAGCAAACCAAATTTAAATATTTTTCAACATTTCTCGTTTTTTATAAATGTTAAATTGGGGATTTGGGCCGCTGTCAGATCATTGGTTTGTGCGTTTGTCACCAGAAGGCACTAATACCTTTGTTTTCATCAAAAATGGACTTGGGCAATTTACATCTTAGAACGACGATATGTAGATATAACTACATTGTGTTTATTTGCATGGATAGACTTCAACATTAAATAATTGGCCCATAATGTTGAAGATTTCATCTTTATGTATGGCATTACAACATTTTCTGAGAGAGAACTCGTGTTTTTCATCTTGCGATAGTCCAGAAAACGTTTATATGCATATTCGTACTTTTCTCTTGATTTCTTTGACAACAATTGTAATGAAGCAGTATTAACTGCCCCAAACAGCTCTGGAGGAGTCCAGGAAATGAAAAATTCATCATTACTTCTTATTATTTTACTTACGAGAACACTAGCAATGGATGATTCCCGTTGTCCAATCAGTATTGCCACTACACAATTTTCAGGTCTAAAACGACTGACATTTTTTAGGCCTTTCTGGAAACGATACAGAAATAATTTTTGATTTCGAAGGTTTCTAGATGTTCCCGAATATCTGAACCGGGCTATTAATGTTGTTATTGAAAAAAATTAAATAACCTAGGGGACTTAAATTTTTACGTATGCTGCATGGACGAAGGCTGTCAATTTAATGTCACATGTCTTGTTTTTGACATTTGAAACTTTCGTTTTTTTCTCGAACGTGTATTTAATCTGAGTGAGTAATTCAGAGTAATCTGTGATCTAATCTAGTATATTTTGTGGCTAATTGTGGTCTTACATTGTTTTCAAATGTCAAAGACAAGACATGTAACATTGAATTGACAGGTTTCGTCCATGCAGCAAACACGTAAATATTCATGTCCACTAGGATATTTCATTTTTTCTGTAACAACATTAATAGCCCGATTCAGATATTCGGGAACATCTAGAAATCATTTAAATCAAAAATTAGTTCTGTCTCGACTTTGAATCGTACCCAAAAAGGCCTAGAAAATGTCAGTCGTTTTAGACCTGAAAATTGTGTAGTGGCAATTTTACTGGAATCATCCATTAAATGTATATACGTCAAGTTTGACAATTCAACTTTAATACGTTTCCATAGTAACCCAAGAAATTTTATTACGAATTTCAAAACACTATTTATTTGTGGATAAAATTATTCGCGATCTTTTCAAAATTAATTAAGTAATACAGGGTGTTACTATATTCGATCGAGAACGCTCTACCCCAGAGAGCTTTCGTTATTTAATAAATTTTGATATAGGAACATTAACCTCTGAAGGGCTTGGTTACCGAAATACAGGGTGTTCAAAGTTTGAAATAAAAATTTGCCATAAATCAAAAACGCCTTGAAATTTTTTTTTCAAATTTGGTGACCAATATGCTCCTTAAGAATGTAATATTTTGACATAAAGTAACTTTTGTGGAATTCAACCAGTGGCGCGCTATCGGGGTTATTGGCAACTTTTATCCCCTTAATTTTCACGCCACTAGTACAAATTTTTTTTTAAATTTTTTTTATAGTCTTTCTTCATTTTTAGTTAAAAAAGGTATAACCTTCTATGGAGCTAAAATAAACGGTAGATATTGTAGAAATTTGCTTCTGAACAAAAGTCTGCAAGTAGGTACTTAAAGATAATAATTTACAAACTATGATTTGTACCTAATGTAATTTGCCCGTCGGCGTTTTGCTAAACAAGTCAGTATTTACTTCAAACCATACTATTGAATTGATTCCGAATACATGCTATTTAAGGGCTTAATTTCTGAGCCCAGTTGCTGCAATTTAATAAAAATAAAAATCAAATAACACAAAAACTATCAAAATTAAATTTAAACAAACGTATTACGTCAATTACAAAACTACAATAGTTGTTCAAACTCTCGGCCGTTTACTTGGAAACACGTTCTACACCGTTTTCTCATTGAAAAACGTGTATTTGAGAATAACTCCGGATTGGACTTAATAAGCTCTGCCGCAGCTTAAATTCTAGCTATAAGATCTTCAGTTTCGACGATGGTTTCGTACACTAAGAACTTTATGTAGCCCAAGATAAAAAAAATCGATCGGGTTTAAGTCGGGTGATCTTGGAAGCCAAATTTAGGGCCCACCTCAGCCAATCCATTTTTCCCTAAAACGTCTTTTCAAAAAACTCCTAGCACTTGCAGCAAAATGAACAGATGCCCCATCGTGCTTAAACCACATGTGTTGTCTAATATTTAACGGTACATTTTCCAATAATTCATTTAACACTTCTTCCAGAAAAAGCGTTTAAATATCTCGATTTAAATTATTTGGCAAAAGGTAAGGCCCGATTATTGCTAATAGACTCCTTAACGTATCCTTCTTCTACGGTACTGGATTGCCATCCTCCATGGCGCTTTGATGTTAATATATCCCCTCCTGCATTCATTAAAATTATTAACTTTTAGAATTTAAAAACTTGTAATATAATCTGACAGTTTTGTGACAAATAAGTAGGTATTTAAAGATGACAGTAGCCTACTAAGTGGCGTGGGCAAAGTGCCGTGAGAAATGATATTTCTCAAGGTATGAGCAATATTTGAGTTAGAAATTATGGTATGAGAAATACGTTACTTTTTATAGCAGTTGTAGAATAGTTATTTGTTTTACTAGGCATAAAAGCACAAGATTTAATGCCGCGGCTGGTGTTTCATAGCCTCCCTACGCTCGGCTATGAAACCAGCCAAGGCATTAAATCTGCTTTTCTGCCATGTGAAACATATAATTTTTTCTTCAAATTTGTTCCAATTCCACGCAAAATCGACTTTTTCATATTTAAATTGCGTTTCATTATCAATATCCAAATAACTAAATTATTTTATCAAAGGTAACTGGGCCCTAACAACGAACTTTTTCTGCCTAGGCAGTAAAAGTGGACTTTTTTTGCCTAGGCATTAAAAGTACAACTTCTAAGCCTGCCAAGTGTCATTAAAAGGCCGCTTTTAATGTCATTTGGAGAAAAAAATTATTTTTTTATCACTTTAGCACTTTTTCAGTGACCTGTCGACTGGTCTAATTCATAATTGTTTGTGAAGAAATTTCCAGCACACTTCAGAGAACATTTTGAACCAGAAATATATTAAAAATTTTTGAATCAACCAACCGGAATTAAAAATTTGTTGCGCTACTAACCAATTATATTCAATTTCACATAGTTAGGAAATATGAAGCAGGCACCATCAGTTGAATTTTGGATGAATTATTAGAAACAAGTATAATATAAATCATAGAACTTCAGGAAGAGGTTGCGTCTAGATGAGGCATTAAGAAAACCGCAAGTCTTGTAACCGGCAGATAGCAAGCAACTTGCGAGAAACTTTGTGTGCCAGTTTATCCGATGATGCTCTCTCATGCTTTATACTGTTGCACAGAACTCCGTTATTAGTACACTTTAAACCTTGAAAGGTTACATGAAAGGGCCGTTTTCAACTATTAGAAGGATTTTGTTTCCTTTAAAGCGCATTATTCAAGAGTATATGATTCTGAGAACGTCTACAATGAAATATAAACCAAAGCATTTTATATAAATTGATCTATAATAAAAAAAAAACAAGAATACATGGGAATTTTTCCATAACAGACTTGCTGGATGAGAAACGTCAAAGGGACAACAGAAAAAATTATAAATAATGTCAAACTACCCTTCTCTACTCCTCGCTGAAACGTCAACTTTGAAGTTGACATTTTTAAAATAAAAATATTTAATTATGTCTCTCTTTTCATTATTTGGTGGAATAGACAACTAGTATACCAAAAATCAATCATTATAGTTAACTTTAACGCGAAATTTGAAATATTTCAACTTTACTTATACACTAAAAAAAAGAAACTCTTGGAAGAAAAGATTATACCTTTGGCACAAAGAATTGGCGCTTTTGAATAGGTCCAAGAGCGAGGTTTCTTCAGCCAAAGGATTAATTGTCTCTTTATAAGTTTTTAAAATTCCTTCACGGAAGAACTTAATCTATTTGTTCAAAGTCCTTACAGTCTTAGCTTCACACTAGTATGTAAGATATTTCTTGTAACAAAACTTAAATATTTTGTTTCAAGGAATCCACTTCTTGAGACAATGCCGTAAAACTATAACAAAAAACAACTCTCTTGACATAAGAACCTTAGAACTTGCTTTGAAAGGAAATCTTTCTTGGTCCAAGAGCAAATACATTAGACATAGACATAGACATTGAGAGGATTTCCACCAGGTAATTGGGAGAATTGAAATGTCTCTTGAATGAATGCCGTGATATTTATAATTTTCGTAGCTCTTGAAGCAAAACAAACGATACTTGGTTGAAGGGAAAAATATTCAAGAGATTCAAGACATTTCTTCAAGAGAACCATCTTACTTTAGCTAAGAACTTTTTTCTATGGGCAAGAGATATTCTCTTATGCTGAAATAATTTCTCTTGTCGCTAATAATTTATTGTCAAGAGAGTTGACTACTTTGGTTCAAGACACCCATTTTTATCAGTGTATAGTTGACGAGGAACTGGTTGAGAAACCAGCACCCTGCTTACTGGAGGGCTCCACAGGGTCTCAGGCAGTCCAAGCTCCTATTGAGGGGATGGACTGATGGACATGCTAGAGCTGATCTAGTAGGTTGAATAAGATAGCAAGACTCCTAACAGGACACTGCTGTCTGAGGAAACACCTCTGTAACCTAGGTTTAGAGGAAAGCCCCCTATGCAGGGGTTGCGGCATGGCTGACGAAACGTCGGACCATGTTCTCCTCGTATGTCCACATTGGACTGTGCTACGCAGGCGAATCTTCGGAGACCCTGTTATGGCCTCTGGGGACGTAAGCAGGCATCCACTGAAGAGGATTGAGTCCCTCATCGAGGGACTCGGCTTCATGGATGCATAAGTAGCAGGAATGGCACAATGGGCCCGCCAGTGGCCTCAGTGCCGGAACCTTGGCTTGAGTTTGTCTTGGCCAAGGTTCGCCTGACTAAATTAGTAGTAGTATATAGGTACAAACGGAGAGGTCTCGAGCTTCCTTCTGGTGTTGTATTTCAAGGAATTGTGCGGTAGTTCATTATAGTAGAAATTTTGTTTTGAAATAAAATATAAATATGTGTTATATCTCAAATTCTCTTGGATTACTGGTAGATGCAATTTTGGTTTTAATAACTTAAGGTGGGTTCGATTTGGTCATAGGGTGCTGGAGTGGAGTGAGAGCGGCGTATCAATCACGTGATACCGGAGCGTTTGGAGTGAGAAAGTCTATCTCGAACGCGTTAGAGCGGATTTGAGTATTTAAGAGTGTTTAAAAATAATGTCACCTCACTTCTTTTATCTACTTTTATAATTTATTTATTTTGTTGTTCGTCTTTTATCACTTTTAAGACCAAAGCTAAAAAAACTTAATATTGAGTTGCTTTGATTTAAGGGCTATTTACTAAATATAACTATTTAAATAATATAATTATAGTTTGTTTAAATAATTTGCATAGTTTGTTGTTGGTAAGTACAGCCTTATTATATATTAAATGGTATATAATAAGTATAATAAGTCCGCTTAGGACGTATTTCACAATACCAGAAGAATTAAACATTGCTTTAATGTTTTTCTTCTGAATAATATGCCGATTATCAAGGTTACTTTTTTAGTAACCTTGGCCGATTATATAAAAAAACAATAGCAAACCCTAAAACTCAGACGAAAGTTTGTAACACGCATGTCCACTCCGATTGTGCCACCCTGTCGAGGTAGGGCTTTAGGAGTGAACTCCGTTCACTCTGAAATCACAAAAACGAACGCGGGGTCCGCCGCACTTTTCGCTCCAAAGGGACATTTCGAACGGTTTTGGAGTGAAAAGAGCTTACGGAGTGAAAAGAGTGTGCAAATCGAACCCACCTTTAGTAGTTGGTTTAAAATTGAGAAATATTAATGTCAGACACAATCCATTGTACAAAATGGTTACCAATTTTTGAGATGCCACATGGTTTTACTTTTTTTCAATTCTTTTAATTCACATTTTCCCTTTATACTTTTTTCTCCTGCAATTCGTGTTTGATTGTTTTTTAAAATAGATGTTTGTCCAAAGCGAATCTTCAAGCCATAAATTAAATGATTGTATGTAGTTATCTGGACATGTATCCCTATATGCTTAAATTTTTTGTTTTATCTTTTTTTTTTAAATATAAAATGTCATTGCAGTATAGTTTCGAGAGATGAATAAAATTCCTGATCCAAAATAAGATCCTGGACAGAGTTCTTTCAATTCACATCTTCCTTTTATACTTTTTTCCTTCTATACTTTTCTCTTTTGCTTTTTATGTTTGACTTTATCATAAAATATAATATGTTTGTCCAGAATTAATCTTCAAGCTGTAGCCCAAATACTTGTAAAATTATATAACTTATATATTTATCTGGACAGATATCCAAATATGCCACATTTTGTAGTTTTTCACTTCTTTGTGAAAATATATATACAGTGTGCACATAAAGTAACGTAACTTGCTAATATTTCGATTTCCGTTAGGTTTACAAAAAAAAATATTAAATATAAGTCGGTGTATTTGTAATTTAATAGATTATGAAAAACTGAAATTATATACATGGTGTACTATTTGGGAAAATATGTTAATAAGTAATTTTAAAGCAACGGTACACCCTGTATACTGCTAATCGAATTATGCAGATGGTCAGGATTATTTGAAAAACCCTTGAGTCCACTTTTTTTGTAAATCTAACGGAAATCGAAATATAAGCAAAGTTACGTTACTTTATGTACACGCTGTATACTAACTCTGCATTTCGGAATAAAACTAGTAAGAAAATATACAAATTGATATCGAGTACCCCACGCTATTACCATGATGACATTAATTTTCTGGTTAATCAGTTAAGAATTATTTTTTACTTTTTAGTTCTATAAAGACTGTTTTTCAGTTTTGTTATATTTATTCATTTTATTGGATAATTTTAGAAAAATTCCAAGAATTGAAGCAATTAATATCAATACACGAGGTTCCGCTATTTTTCTAATAATAATTATGTGATAATTTATCAAAACATGACGATTAAGACTTTTTATGGTTATTTGTTCATTGTTTTTTCACTTATAATTGCACAAGTGGTTTGTATTTTATCGGGTTTTTAGGTTGACAGTTATTCGAGTCAAATTGCTAAAGGAAACAGTTTAGATTTGAACAACACAAATTTAACCAATATCAATACAAATTTCGAGTGTAATTCGGCAGGACAATTTAATGAATGAGAAATTTGAAAACATATCAATGCAAACTTTATTTATGAAACATTAAAAATAAACACATTTTTATTTTAATGTACAATTATTAAAAACGCAGTTATTGAAATTAATACTAGGAACAGTGATATCGCTGCGGGTGCCACAGCTAATCATTTCTGTAGTAGATGTTGAAGTTTTTTTCATTTTCCAAACGAATTGATTGAATAATGCTTGAATGATACTCTTTGTCAACTTGTAAGTATGGTTTTATTGATGATGAATTGCTGTGTCCTGTTATTTTTATTAGAGCTTGTTCTTCAATTCCGCTTTTACTTATTTCGCTAACTGCTGCCGCTCGATTTGAGTGATTTGTAATTTTGACACGTTTGACATCTAAACCAATGCGTTGTGCTGAGCGTTTAGTCCATTTGGAAATTTCATTAATTCCAATCGGCAAATTCTTGTACCAACCTTTAGAATTTTTCTTTTTCCAAAAGGGATTTGGTGTAAGAAATACTCTGTCCGAAGTTATAAAAGTGTTTCGTTTTTCCATTAACTTTTTAAATAAACGTATTGGGCAAATATCTTCGTCGAAAATATTAGGCGTGACCTATTTGCTGTCACATAATTTATTGTCTCGTTTTCGAAAATAGAGGATTATACTCGATACGTCCAGTATCTTTTCCATTATTTTCAATTTCAGATACGAAATAAGTGGTTTTGCAGTAAGCTGCTTCTCCTCCGCGCCAAGCTAGTTCAAACGCCAAAATGAGATATAATTTCTTTTGAAGTCCTTCCGGTTCATTTTCGTTATATAATCTGGCCATTGCAAATACTTCAGATTTATTAAGAGCTGATGCACTACATTTTCTCTTTTCGGGTTGTGCTTGTAGGATTTTACGTTTAGCATTACGTGCAGCTCGTGATGAATTAAACTGAACATCGGTGAAAGGGTTAAATACAATATCAAATTCGTTATAATATTTACTTTGTAGCATTTTAGCGGTGGTGTTCCAAATTGTTTTAACTACACCGCTTCTTTGTAGTCTTCTCCGTTACTTTTTCGCATATTAAATGCCCAATCTTGCAATATTACGTTCAATTTCTCGATGGAAGTATCTGGCTCAAATGTGTATCTTTTTGCATCGCAAAACGTAGAAAATTGTCGCCAGATTGATGATTGCGACGCAACTGTATTAGTAGGCACACAGGTATTAACAATTTGACTAATTTCGGCGTTCGTAGACACACCGAATCGACTCATTGTTAGTTCATAAAAATTCAATAAGTTGTTGACAAACATGCCAAACCATTTACTCTGGTAACCAACACCGCGATAATTGATGAACAAATGAATAAGTGAAAAAACCACTGGTGTATTTGTTGCTGTAAAAGTTAAAACTAACTTTTGCCGCTGTCAAAGTGACACTTGCACTGTGGCATATGCGATTTTTTATACATGAATTAAATTGTCAACAAAACGAGTTATTGAGTTTTTTCCAAAATTTGTTCACAAATGATATTTTCGATTGCCCACTCTATATACACTTTAAAATTACCTATTAAAAATACATAATCTCGTGGATGCTATTTTGAGAGACCTTTTTCAACCTGTTGCTGGAGAGTTTTCCAAACACTGTCATGTACTAGTCTATAGGGAAAAAGGAATTATCAACAGTTGAGTTTTCGTCTTTATTTATACCATACTTTCACGCATTCTTAGGCAGAAGAATGAACCGAGTTTACGGTGATAAATTACTCCGACAACGACCTCACTTCACCGTGAATCTATTAATGTTTTGTCTACCCAAGATTTAGGGTTAAAAGTTCAGCTTAAGAGGACAATTTTTAGCTGAAAAGCAGTTGATAAAATATCGATCGTTCAACACATGGTCTCGAAAATCGCGCAACCTCTCTCTTTCTTGCTGGAGAATAAAAAACTCCCCACCATTGTCAGATGCCTTTCTAAATACCATCTCAAATATTAGTCACATTAACAACCAATTTATTTTTCCAATTTACCAGTATAATTATGGTTTATTAATATTCCGACCAACAGTCATATACCCATCATATTCGGACGTACCTAGTTTAAATTTTGGCTGTCAGAAATCAAGATGTATTAAACATTTATACAGATGGGTCAAAAAATGATGACGGGACCGGAGCAGTTATTTTTGTTTTTGACATGGAGTTAGTTAAACGATTTCGAAATACAGACATTTTTTCATTATATACAGCTGAAGCACTAGCTGTAAAAGAAGCTTTATACTGGTGTAGTTTGAACTCAATTCGAAACGTGGCCATCATGACGGATTCCAAATCCGTTTGGCAATCAATAGAGAGTTCTTCATCAAAATATTTTAGACATTTTATTTCTGAAATTAAGCGGTTGCTATATGACTTTAAAAAGTAATGGGAAGGAAATTCATCTAATCTGGGTGAAATGACTTTGTGGTATAGATGGAAATGAAAAAGTGGACCACGAAGCAAAAGCAGCATGTAAAATAACTAAGTTATCTAAAATCCAATCAATAATAAATAGCCACAAAGATTTAGCCCGCATACGTTGGAAAAAGTATTATCAAAATATCGCAAACACAAACAGCAATCAGTATTTCCATTTATATCCTCAACTCCTTTTAAATTTAGATTATAGCAAAAGGCATTAGGGAATTCTCACACGTTTAAAAGTGAATCATGGACGTTTTCGGGGACATCTATAGCTGATCTCAACTATTTTTTTTGCATGTGAGGATCGACTGGTAAAAAGAACAGAACTTTATAATTCCTCATCTCCTACAACTTCCCCATGCCTGTTCACTTCTGGCGGAAAACGAAAAAGCTATTTTTTACCTACTCAAAAGGATTATTACTGATTCTAAATTGCGAATATAGACTTCTCGTTCTGAATAATATTTAAACCTTCTATACTCCCTGTGGTCAATGGACACCGTCCGAGACCATCTCTCTCTCTCTCTCTCTCTCTCTCTCTCTCTCTCTCTCTCTCTCACACACACACACACACACAAGTTTGACTCGCAAGTTTTTTTCCAGAACTCAACTGAAGGCTTAAATCTTAAATTAACATAAACGTGTAACGATTTATACGCATGGGTTTTAGATAATGTTGATAACATGTGTGCAGCTCGCTTCGGAAACGAATATTATACGTAAATAATACCCAAGTTTCTCACATTTTTCTGTTTTCTATACGGTTCAGTTTCCTTGTGAACTATATTTTCCATAAGTTCAACATTCTGATGTAAATTGAGTATCCTCAAAAGGCGAGATAACATGAGAGACATTACAAGACTACAGCTGGAAATAGTGGGAAGATTTCGACTTTCAAACAGGAGAAGCAGATGAGCTAGTTTTAATTAATTAATCAACTGATTCAATTCATTAATCCGTTACTGAAGTGCTTTTCTTGCAAATTTGTGGAAATTCATCACCGATGAATATTCACTACACTTTCCAGATATTCTTTTTTAGTAATTTTAGTACTCCGCATTGGGAAGTTCAATCTCATTAACTGGAGTAGGTTGAGGTTTCAGTCTACGAAAGAGAAGTTCTGAATACTAATTTACTTCTTAAAATCGGGATAACTATTTTCATTTTTGTGGAGCGGAGTGAGCAATATAAAAATAAAAATTGTTCTCCCACAATGTTTACCGAATTATAGCCTCGATAGTTTCAAAAAGTAGTGTAAGCCATAATTATTGTGATAGTTGAATTAGTTAATATACGCAATAACGCACAATTTCACCAAATAATATTCGGAAACGGCCAACGGATCTCAGAATAAGACAAAAACTCTTAATTTCCGCTTAAAAGCACACAAGATGACATATTAATTCAAAAACCCATTAAAATATACGTTAAAACCAAAATTAGCGTGCAATTGGACCATCTTTTATCCTATTTCACTAAAATACAGCTGAATACAGTCTAAAACAATAGAAAACGTACAATTTTGCGTCATTTTATCCAATAACGCACAATTTCATGTAATAACATTCGGAGACGGTCAATGGAGCTCTAAGTCAATCAAAAACTCTCAATTTCATTGAAAAGCATACAAGAAGACTTAATAATGCGCAAAACAACTGATTCCTAAAAACGGCAGTTGGCGAGCAATTGGACCATTTTCCTTCATCTCTCACTCAAATACAGACAAAAACACATAAGAACACTGAACACGGCCTAAAACGATCGAAAACGCATCATGCAGCGTCATTTCATCAAATAACGCACAATTTCGCGTAATAACATTCGGAAACAGTCAACGGAGCTCTAAATCATTAAAAAACTCTCAATTCCACTGAAGAGCACACAAGAAGACTTAATAATGCACAAAACCACTCGAATATTTCTAAAAACCAAAGTTAGCGTGCAATTGGACCATTTTCCATCCTCTCTGTCTCAAATACACACAAGAACACTGAATACAGTCTCAAGATGACTAAATAGTGCACCAAACCAATAGTTATAATCGACTGTGAAACACCACAGACTCCAGAATGGCTCCAAATGACAGTACCATAGCTTAAAAGCTAAACGGGGGCAAAACTGATAGCGTGCCAGGGAGACAACATCTCAAAAATGCACGCCGCAATGTTGTTCCTCCCACGAAGGATGCACACATTGGCTCAATTTAACGGCCTGCAAGTTCATAGTAAGAGCAATAATTTTGTTTCCATCAGACAGATGTTCAACATTTTTTTTTTAGTCCGGGCTAGCTCTTTTCGCTTGTTGTGATCTGCCCACAGCTCTTCAGAAATAGTACTTACTTGATGAGAACTACAAGTACTACAAGTTTTACATTGGTCTATTCAACTTATGCTATACCTCACTTAACTAAATAATTTAGGATCCTATCTCTTCAAATTCCTCATCTTCTCACGTGAGACACATGTCAGCAATTGTTGTTGGTATTTTCACATTTTCACGCGAAACCAATCAATAGAAATGCAGAATAAGTTGATTCGGTGTCTATGCCCACAAACTGGAATAGATTATAATATACTCTGGTTTATACTTTGAAGGTATGTATGATGGGGTGACATTCACTAAGCCCTAAATGATCTATTGTGCCCCCTTGCCGCAGGTTTCAACATAGGTGAATGTCCCTCTTCTATCCAATTCCTAGGTACTGTGCCCTAGTGAAACGTTAACTTTGCGTTCAACCTTTCAGCAGTTTATCGATTAATTTCTTTGTTTCGGGAAACTATAGACCAGGAAACCGTGTTCCCAGAAACTGTGCTTCGGGAAACTGTTACAAGAAACTGTGCTATGAAGATACACATAGATATAAAAAAAAAATAAAGAAACTTGAAGATTAATAAATAATAAATACAATTGAATAATATAACTTTTAACTTTAGGATTCTTGATTTATGAAAAAAAATGTATGAAAAATCTAACAAATGGAAAAAATTATATTTATAGAGAAAGTTTTCAAGGAATATGAAAGTAAATCCATGTGGCATCCAAAATGGGTATCTATTATGTACTAACTACTTTTTTACCAAAAAAATGGTAAATTTTCCAATATCAAAATTTAAAATTCAAAAGAAACAATAAAATGTAATAACATACCAGTAATCCAGATTCTTATTATATAAAACGTCTGCAAATTTTAGTTTGCAATTTCAGCAAAAATATAGTTTTTGGATTACTGCACAGTTCCACACTTGTTGATTTGACGACAGACGATAAGAGAAGACCAGCCGGTACCTTCTCCATTCTTATTTAGAAGAAAATCCAAAATTTTTAATTTCGCGGTAAAATATCTCAAGAATATTGATTTTTGAACCAGTAGTTAATTCCACCAAGAATTATAAATATGAAATAATTTATGAATTTTTCGATTGAACAATTTTCGGTAAATATTCCACCAAAAATCAAAATTCTAAAGAAATTAATCGATAAATTTATCAGCTGAAAGGTTGAACGCAAAGTTCACGTTTCAGTACCTACAATTTCCTAGGATCACAGCAGCGCAGCGGCGCACCAGTCTCTTTCAGAAAAGTGTGCTAATTCCGTCCGTTAAGGGTGCTTCTTCAAGGATAGTATATACAATTTTTTTATAAGTCAGAAGGTAGAAAAACCAGTTCTATGCGGTCAACGCATCAAGATCAGAATAATAGAAGAAAAAAAAGAGCTTGTATCACTCTATAGATCATTTTTTTTCCAATTGTTACAAAACCATTTTTGTAGAATATTGTTCGTTACTTACCTTTCTAGTTATAGTTATTTTTTTTGTACACAGTCAACTCTTAAATTTTTATGTCAAAATATTTACCTATATTAATTTTTTTTGGGAAAGTTTTATTTATTAAACCTCCACCAACAGTTTTCAATAGTGATAACCCAAGGACATTGATAATGGGGTGTTAAACCGATATCCGGCTTTTGGTATTTTATTAAAGTATGTTGGTACTACTTTGCAAATATTAATTTACAAATTTTTTAAACCGAATATTTTAGGAGAAAACTGGAAATTAAGAGTTCCTAAATGTTTGCAACTTTCACTACAGATACGTCACTTTACTAAATATTTCTGATTTAGATGTTTTATGACCTAATAACCAGTTACAAAAAGGCCATTCGAATTTAAAGTTTGAAGAACTGTCAAAGTCTATAATATATTTGAGTGTTTTGGTTTTGTTTACATTTTATTCAAGCTTGACGTTTCAATATTATAAAAGAATTGTGTCAATACTTTTTTGGTTGAGTTAAGTTAGTTTTTCTCCACAATTTTTCATGTTGGAATAATGTCAATTTCGTATAAATCTTGTTTTGTATCATGCTGCACGAGCACAACAGTTACAACGCCTGATAAAAAGTTTGTAACTGTGCCTACAGTAACAGTTTAAAGAAAATTTGGTTTGAGGCTGCTAGAAGCAAATATAAACAGACTAAAACTAATTACTATTTCTGTGAAGATCATTTTTATGTAAGTATACGTGTGTGTATGTTTGATTTTTAGTTTGAAAGTGACATGGACAAATTATACTCAACACTCGATGATGGGAGGAAAAAAACAATTCCTAAGTCACTATAACACCAATATGACATAAGTATAACCTATAAGTACTTCATCACATCAGAATTGTGGTCCTATGTCAACCCTTATGTAGCTAACTTCTGTTCTAGTGAGCATACGTCATATTATGAATGGCGGATTATTTAAATCGTCCAAAAGTTGAATTTTCAAATCAGCATAAAAACCTTGTGAGAATAAAAATATTAAAAATAATCGATTCCCATTATGATTCTGTCCACCACTAACTATTAACATAAAGAAAACATCATATTTTTGTTAAGTTTAACACCCCATTGTTCGAAAAAAATTTATGACAGATTTCTGTCTTCGGCGTCAATTTCAGGCGGCAATGTTCCGTTAGGATCCCTGATGAAACCTTTAGTGTATCTTTGACTTATGCCTTAATTTCATCTTAACGGGTTTATAGTTGAAATAACGATATAGGATTATTGTAGAATGCTGTTTTTTGTTGTTATTGTTGCAAATTATTTTTTTATGAGCCTAATTTATTGAGTAGTAAGTCTGTTAGTTTCGTTTCATGTTGAAATAAAGGTTGTCCCGGGACTAATGGGAAAAAAGTCAGGAGCGTATAATCTGAGCCAAAATAATGTTAGTACTTCATATAAACTTTTTCCATGCAGGCCTTCGTTTTCCCTGCAACATTTTTGGATCACTAACCATTACGAGTAGTCCGTTCCTGGCTTCAAGGCACGACTGTAAATCTATTTACCTTCCCAAAATAATCATACACGTACCTTATAGCTTTGCCGTAAATTTTATAAAGATCAAATAACTAGTACGAAAAATAAAAATAAAAGTCAAATTCAAAATTAAAACTTTGGAGACCTATAACTCGAAAACGAGGGCCTGCATGGAAAAGTTTATAAATATGAAGTATTAACATTATTTTGGCTCACATTACACGCTCCTGACGTTTTTGCCCATTAGTCCCGGGACACCCTGTATACTGAAACAGTCACCAGTTAATTCTTACATGAGTAGTTTATGCGTTTTATGTCTGTATATCAATCAATATGCAAATATCATGATACAAATAAACACCGACGCGACGTAGCTAGTTTTCTTAAAATAATCGTTACTGTTCAACAAATGGCTCAAATTAATTCTATGAAATGTTTCACCATTAAGCTAATTTGATCGTTTTGTTGAAGTTTTCAAGGAAAAAACATTTTAAATGGCCTCCACTTAATCTGGATTCTTGTAAAACGGAGTTTTAACCCTAAATCGTGCGTAGACAAAACATTAATAGATTCCTGGTGAATATTGAAGATCGAAGGGAGAGTGAGGTCGTTGTCTGACTAATTTATCACCGTAAATTCGGTTTATTCTTATGCCTAAGAATGCGTGGAAGGATGGGTATAAATAAAGACGAAAATTCAACTGTTGATAATTCTTTCATCCCTACATAGGGATATACAGTGTGGAACAGCCAAATGGAATAAATTCGATAACGAATAAATGAGGGTGTGTTGGGTAAAACGCTTGGACACGTCGATTTGTATGATTGAATGCGTATTTAAAAAAAAAAAATTAAAAAGGGTATGTCATGTGACAGTGTCCAATACCAACTTTCTTATTTTAAATGCAACCCCCTGTATATTATTTATTTCTTGGATTCTTCAGAAAATTCTAGACATAATTCATGAACGATGTCCTATACCTTCAAATATTTCGGAAATATTAAGTATTTTCAGATTTATTACAAAAACTAATATTAAAAAAAGAAAATTATTTTATTTCACAAAATTACACTCGATACTTATTTTCCATTTATCTCTTGATATTGAAAAAGTGAGCAGAAACCATTCCTTCGTTCCTTTTTACTGATGAGATGAAAAAAATATAAAAACAGTTCTGTTTATTTTCGTATAAAACTCATTGCCTTAGCAACTTGTTGTCTACCTGCATGACAGTAGTGATCAGTGTCAGCGTTATTGTCGTTTGAAGTTCGTTAACTATTTCACGAAAAATGTCCAGTATGTTGTCGGAGCAAGTATTTCATTCCATAAAGTTAATTGGGCAAGTACTAAATTCTGCCCTGGAATACAATTTTGAATGTGCCGTTTTTCGTGGCTAATCGGAACAAGCCCTCTTTGGTCACTTCTTCGACTATTCCTAAAATAGAACTAAGATCCCCTCGCTCTCTATTTAAATGTAATAAATGCAACCCTGTATAGCTCATCTTTCAATTTAGAGATTATATTCGAAAGAATACACTAAATAATACCTACCATTTTTCATATGGATGTGTTGGAATAAATCACTTATTAGTCCATTTAAAATAACGGTAAAAGTCCGGGAAACGCCCCCCGTGAAGAGACCACCTATACCTTATGTTTTTGGGGTCGCTAATTACGAAAATGAAGGTTAAAACTACCTACAAAACACCCCTAAATAGAGGTGTTTTTCGAATATTTTCGTTATTTTGCAAATTTAGCCATCCTATATGTTTTTGGGGGCGCTGAATACGCAAATGAGGGTTAAAACTTGCATTAAGGGTGGAACCACCCCTAAAATTGGGGGAAAAACACCCCTAGATAGGGGTGTTTTTCGAATATTCTGAATGTTTTTCAAACTTAGACATCCTATATGTTTTTTGGGGCACTGATTACCAAAACGGGGGTCAAATCTTGCAGCAAGGGTAACAACCACCACTAAAATTTCCCAAAACACCCCCCAATAGGAGTGGTTTTCGACTATTCTCGGTGTTTTCCAAATTTGGACATCTTATATGTGGAATGAGGCAAGAATATTAGCAAGAATTAAGAAGGGATGGGCAAAATTTGTTCACAAATATAAGAAAAAATATATTGTTAAATTATGAAATATTTTACCCTACACCATTGTAAAATGGTAATTGGGTTAATATATATATATATATATGTTTTTTGGGGCGCTGATTAAGAAAATGGTGGTTAAAACTTTAGGGGTGGTTGTTACCCTTGCTGCAATATTTGACCCTCGTTTTCGTTATCAGCGCCCCAAAAAACATATAAGATGTCTAAATTTGGAAAACAACAAGAAATTCAGCGCCCCCAAAAACATATAGGATGGATAAATTTGCAAAATAACGAAAATATTCGAAAAACACCCCTATTCCATATATGGCGGAGCAGTTCAGGCAATATATACCGCCTAGGCAGTATAATATAATGCCCAACTGTATATATTGACTGTTACACAAAAACCAGCCAGTTTACAATTATTTACCTTTGACGTACATTTCCATTATGTATTTTGTTAATTCAAACGATCAACTCGATGACACATCAATTATAAGCTATAATTTCAATCAATTAGAAATTGGACAGTAATTTAGTCTAATACAGTGCTCTCTCTTCTAGGACAACAGCAACAATTTCATTTTGCCTTCGGTCAACGCCCGTTTCCCTTTGCTGCCTCTGATCCTTTATCAGGATTTCGGATGCCGCCTATTGGAAATTGCAATAGTAAGTATTTCACTTATTGATTAGAAACTGTTTCCAATTTTAAAAGGAAAACGTTCGTATATTGATAAATAGGGTAGTAAGTAGGTATAACTTTCGTAATTCTTTTTGTTATTTGTCGGGAAACTAAACCACAATATTTTTTGTATTTTTATTTCAACGTTAATCTTGATAACGGTAGCTGGAACCAAAATAAAAAGATTAATAAATACACCACAAGGAACATACAGAAGAAACTTTCGTAATGTTATGTAAAATTTGGATTCCTATAACTCGGAAACGATGGCCTTTATTAAAGAGTTTATACAGGGTGGGGCAATCTTCTGACATCGGAGGATTACATCGTTATGGTAAGAGATAAAACTTTAAAGTTTTGTGTGAGCTAATACAGTTTCTGAGGGCACATTTTGAAAATATTTTCCATTCTACAGGGTGTTCCAAAACCTCGTAGCAGCACAAACTTACATTTTTTTAAATGAAACGTACTATATTTTGTTCAAGAATCGAAAAGATCTCACTGAGAGCGTTACAAAAATATAGCATTCTATTATATTATAAGGGTGTTTTACAAAGATATGGCCAATTATTAGCAAAAAAGACCTCCTCTTTAACACTCTGCAAAACAGTAAATCAAAATAAATCAACAGGTCTTTGTATTCAATTGTCATTCCCATATCATTGGTTGTACTCATTATTAATTACTTTTTTTTTTGTCTGAGGCTTCTTTGATACGGGGTGAAACAGAATCAACCTATAAGTATTTTTACAATTTGTTAGTACTGTTAATAATCTTTCAAACGATGTAGTACATTTAGGGTATAAGTTGATGGAAAATCGTAAATATTTTAGGATAATGGTCAAAAACAAGTATTTTATGTACACAAATTAAATGGTATTCAATTTTTACATGCAACGTCTTGTAAATTTTAACATTTCTAAGGCATGAATTTAAATCGTATTTTTGAATGCATCTATATCTAATTAATGGAATAAAATGTTTGTTATCTTCTATAAGTTCCTTGTGGCATCACTTGTTATTTTTTCTTATTTTCTTGGGAATCAAACCACAATATGTTTTTTTATTTTTTATTTCAACGTTTCGGTAGCGTTCCAGCTACCGTTGTCAAGATTAACTAATAATGAATTAATGAAAAAATTTTTGGTCCCTATCTGACACAACGAAAAAAATTTGACAACTAGACAATCAATAATATTTTGAAAGTTTAAGACTACAAAACTTTGTTGTCAAATTTTATTAAGGTCCGTTCATAGTAGATCACACCTCTGGTAAAATGAGAAATAAAATATTTTATTTCATGACATTCTAACGATATGTAGTCCACTAGAAATGGAATCCAGTGAAGTGCACGTTCCAGGAACGGTTTTTATTGGGATAGCGCTTTTTTTCGCTTATTTTGGAAATTTTGTTAATATAAACGCGTTTGTTGTTACTTTTTTGTGTATGATTATTTTGTTTTCAAAATATGTATAACTCAGTTTGGTGATTTTGTGTATTGAAGTGTGTATCGATTAACAACCATTCCAAAGATAAATCATAAGAAAACCTGGATAAAAACTTATGATGCTATCCTGATAACGCAGGTAATTGATTATTGGAAATTTCTCTTTCTAACATCGGTAACCAAATTTGACTACATTCGGCTGAAATACTAGCTACACATTTATCTGAATTTAGTTGTATTAAAGCACTTTCTTTGATTTTTCGTCTTTTATTATTGGGCTCTTTCAATATTATTTTTGTCGAATCCCATTGAATTTTATGCCCCTCTTCCCAAGCATGTTTGCAAATACCTGACTTAAAGAACTCCCTATCTTTGATATACTTTTTATGTTCATTTATTCGGACTTTCAATGGTCTAGATGTTTCACCTAAATAGAATTTGTCGCATTCACAAGATATCTGATATATGCAGCTTTTTGAAGATTGTTCTTCATTTTTTGGCTTCGTTTTTGCTAGAATAGATCTCAACGTATTGTTAGATTTGAAGCTAGTTCGAATATTGAATTCATTACCAATTTTCTTTATTCTTTCTGATAAACCCTTAACATACGGTATTGTCAAGTTTTTAAAAACTATGTTTGCTGAATTATTAATATTATTGTTATTGTTATGGGGTATTAACAATGAGCCCTTCTCTATATTCTTAATTTCTTTATTCACAAATTCTGCCGGGTAATTATTGGCATTTAAAACATTTTTCAGCAAAGTTTTCTCCTTTGTGAATTGATTATCGTTAGAACAAATAATTTTGGCCCTATCGTATAAAGATTTTCCTATTCCTTTTTTAACGCTTATAGAATGATTTGAATCAAAATTCAAATACCTATTAGTGTGTGTTGGCTTACGGTAAACACTTGTTTCATACCCTGTAGGTGTTTTATTAATAAGAACATCTAAAAATGGTAAAAAATTGTTATTTTCAATTTCAATTTCAAATTTGATGGATTTTTCTCCTTCCTTTATGTTTGTTAAAAAATCATTCAGAGATACTAAGTCGTAAGGCCATATTGCAAAAATGTCGTCAACATATCTCAACCAGACAATTGGTTTTAATTTTTGATTATTTACTATTTTGGTTTCAAAATGTTCCATGTAAATATTCGATAGAATTGGTGAGAGGCAAGAGCCCATGGCAAGACCAAAATGCTGTTCATAAAAATCATTATTGAATTGAAATAAAAAAATAAAAAAACATATTGTGGTTTGATTCCCAAGAAAATAAGAAAAAATAAAATGTTTGTTATTACCGTAGGTATTAAGAAACATGAAGGAAGAAAGACATGAAAGAAAGGATTCGTAACGCATTTTCCACAATAACAGCTATGTTAGAAAGAGTAAAATCCTCGTTTTTGAAAAGAATTGAGAAGTGTATGGAAGTAAATGGTCGCCATTTTGAACACATAGCATAAAATTACGATTAAAATTCATGTCTTAGAAATGTTAAAATTTACAAGACGTTGCATGTAAAAATTTAATAACATTTAATTTGTGTACGTAAAATAGTTGTTTTTGACCATTTTAATAAAATATTCACAATGTTCCATCATTTTATACCCCAAATGTACTACATCGTTTGAAAGATTATTAATTGTACTAACAAATTGTAAAAAGACTTATAGGGTGATTCATTTAAAAATTTTGAGATATTTCTTGATTTGCGTTCTGTTTCACCCTGTATTAAAGAAGCCACAGATAAAAAAGTAATTAATAATGAGTACGGCCAATGATATGTCATTGACATTAGAATACAAAGACCTGTTGATTTATTTTGATTTACTGTTTTGCAGAGAGTTATATAGAGGAGCTCTGTTTTGCCAATAATTGGCCATATCTTTTTAAAACACCCTTATAATATATTAGAATGCTATATTTTAGTAACGCTCTCGGTGAGATCTTTTCGATTCTTGAACAAAATAAAGTACGTTTCATTTAAAAAAATGTTTGTGCTGATACGTGGTTTTGGAACACCCTGTAGAATCGAAAGTATTTTCAAAATGTGCCCTTAGTAACTATATTACCTCACACAAAATTTTTAAAGTTTTATCTCCTACCACAACGATGTAATCCTCCGATGTCAGAAGTTTGCCCCACCCTGTATAGTGTCTCCTTTATATTTTAAACACATGTAAAATTCGAAGTTATTCACCGATTTGAAGTAAATTTTAAATAAATCTTATCACAGTTTCCTGTAATATTGTCGTATTTAATAGAGTGAATGTATCAACAGATGTCGAAAGGAATAATTATAAATATTCAACACTCTATGAATTTTTTTAAAAATAATATTTTTCAAAAACAGTGGCCCTTCAACTAAGGAGCAACAACTACTTCCCATGCAATATGCACCGCTGGATATTGAATTACACCCCAAAGTCAAACGGGGTTGGTATATCTACAAGATATTTTAAAACCAACCTTTCTGGTTTGCAATTAGAAGGGACAACTCAACTTGTAGACCGGTTTCGGCGTATTTGCGCCTCATCAGTACAAGGTAGGTGGTGTCGGTCCGAGAATCTCTAATCCCGGACTGAATAAAGGGGAAAGGGGGAAAGGGGAAACTGTAATAAGATTTATTGTTTCAAGCCTACGTGGTTTGTTGTCAAATATTCAAGGTTTTTGGTTTGCGATTGGAAGTGAAGAGGGCGCTGCCGTCACAATCATTACATTTCCGTTACTGGAAGACATGTATTGATTGTGATTGAAGTGTACTCTTCAGTCCGGGATTAGAGATTCTCGGACGGACACCACATACCTTGTACTGATGAGGCGCAAATACGCCGAAACCGGTCTACAAGTTGTGTTGTCCCTTCTAATTGCAAACCAGAAAGGTTGGTTTTAAAATATCTTGTAGATATACCAACCCCGTTTGACTTAGGGGTGTAATTCAATATCCGGCGGTGCATATTGCACGGGAAGTAGTTGTTGCTCCTTAGTTGAACGGCCACTGTTTTTGAAAAATATCATTTTTCAAAAAATTCATAGAGTGTTGAATATTTATAATTATTCCTTTCGACATCTGTTAAATTTTAAATGTTTATTCCAATCTTCAGGGCATACTTTATCGTAGTCAAAAATGAATAATTGTTATAAGCAATTTGTTAATGGAAAAATATTAATTCAGAATGCTTCCAAATAGCTGTCACGAAAATATATTTATTAATAACAAAGTTATGACAAGTTCGAAAGCTTCCCAAAGCTCAGTTACAAAATAACACCCTATATCAATAGATCGCCATGGACAGTTGGATAATTTTAAAAATAAACTACCAGTGAAAAAAAAAATATTCAAAGAAACGTGATATTTGATAAAATTATTGGGATAACATTCAACGATACACGAAATTGAGTAAATAATAAGACTTAATATTTCAATTAAAATCTTAGTGGAACTTATGGTACGGTGAAGAAAATGGATAAAACATTCAATGGAACTGGTGAGGTGTCAAAACGACTTTTGAAAATCAATCCCGTGCGAAGGAGAAACAGAAATAAAGAGCTTTTTAAAATTATTTTAAAAATAAACCTAATGCAAGTATGACTTTTTGAATGTTCATCGATGTCTCAGAACAAAAAATTATAACCTTTTAAATTGAAATTTTTTCACACATTGTAAAAAGGCGACTGGGCAAAACAATTGGAATATTGCTTAAGGACAAAACACAAAATTACAACCTTTTAAACTGAAATTTTTTCACACATTGTAAAAAGGCGACTGGGCAAAACCATTGGAATATTGCTCAAGGACTCGGGGGGAATATGTATTTAAACAAGAGGAATTCTCTGAAAAATGTTATTCTCACCGACGTAGCTAGGTTCATTACAAATGAAGTAGTATCGTCACAAAATTGTCGCTTTGTAGTAATATATGAGTAGTATCACAGCAGAATCTACCAACAAAATGTGATGAGCAATGTCCTACTGGGCGAGAAACAATGAATTGCTTTATAACGAGGTAATTTGCAAAGTTACAGATTCCAGATTTGGTACTGATATTTGTGAACTTGAAGGAATAATTAAATGCAATGTATAGACCTCATAATAATAGCATCGCTTTTTACATTTGTTCAATAATAATATTGTGAATAATTGTTTTTTTTTATTTGGATCTAATTAATATTTTTTTGACGTAAAAAGTCTAGTTTTGTGAATCACTTATGAAAAGAACAAAAAGATCAACGTTTTTTCTGTTAAATTAAAGAAAAAATTTAATACACGAAAACGTTATTCACACTAAAATCCCACCCTTCTCAACTTGTTAAACAATTTTCCGCAACGAGTTCAGCGGTCGGGCTCAGCTTAAATTTTTCTACTTCACTTTTGTCGTCTGGACTGGCACTCTGTAATTTGTATTTTAAGGGAAAATATAAAGAATAAGCAAACGAAAATAATCGCTATACTTGGTTAGTGATACTCTATAGGCGAATCTCTATCGCCTGGCTGTAGTTCCACAAGATTCGGGATCGTCAATCGGATAGAGAATAATCTACTAATAATTCAGAAAACATCATGCAAATTTGACTTTTTCATGATAAAAATAAAAGAGAAGAAGACATTTGACATTTATCTTATGGATTTATCTGTTAACTTTAGTAACCTCAAAATTTATATTGCATTTAATTTATCGGTTTTTGTAAAAAATATTGCCAGTGCAAAGATTTCTTGTGAATGAACTCGAAAACATTGCAAGAATGCATGAAAATAGAGTTAGAAAAAGGGTATTGCGAGATGAGAGTGATCCATTGAACTTTTTGTTTTTGGGGCCAATGACATATTTCTATAATTTATAAAATAATATTATTACAATAACAGTATTTGAACACAATTATCAGTTTTTAATTAATAAATTGTTCTTGGTAGGTACCTATAACTATTTAACTGAAAGTGGTAGTTTGATAACAACCCAACACCCAAAAACTAAGTTCTAAAATTAAATGCTTACCTTTTATATAGTTTTTTCAGGTATAACCCTAACAGCACACATTGTTCTAGGGACGTCCCTATTTGGTACTATTCATGGCCGAACGTCCCGGACCTGAAATCGTTGTCCATAGGACGTCCCATCCAGTACACTTTTCATCATTTCCAAGAATGTCATTCCTATGGATGTCCCGAGGGAGATTCAAAAGAGAATGTCTCGTCAGAGATGTACATAGGACGTCCTAATCGGTACATCAGATATAATGTCCCAGAGAAGACGTCCATGGAATGCCTGCAATACTACATATTTTTCAAAGTCCTAATAGCAACATCCTATGGACGTCCTAATTGGTGCTTCTCATATGAGGTCCCCTTGAGGATGTTCATGGCATATCCCGAATAGTACATTTAAAAAAAGTCCTAATAACAACATCCTATGGACGTCCCTATTGGTACATCTCATATGCTGTCTCTGCGAGGATGTTCATGGCATGTCCCGAATAGTATATATTTTTAAAAGTCCCAATAACAACCTCCTATGGACGTCCCAATTGGTACATCTCATATGATGTCCCATTGAGGATGTTCATAACACGTCCCAAATAATAGATTTGAAAAAAATCCTAAGAACAACATCCTATAGACGTCCCAAATGAAACATTTTGTATACTTCCCAAGGGAGGACGTCCATGGAATGTCCCTTATAGGTACAAGTAGGAAATGTCGAATAAACGAATGTGAGTAGAAAAACATATTCTGAAAGGACGTCCCTAATTAGTCCACAAGTGGGACATTTGTGCGTCCCAGAGACGTCCTATGGACGTTCTGAATGTCCCAGTAGGACGTCCATTGGTTATAATTGTGCTATTAGGGAATGTTATTCTACAAACAAATTGACGCAACTAACCCTAGAAAATTAAAATTAATAACAACAACAACAACATAACCTCTTTTCTCTTGTCATCGAACAGAGATGAAAAATCGTACACAATTAAGTAGAATAAGACAGAACGATATGTCTCTTGAATAGAAAGACCCTTGGAGTTGTCGCTATCATTCGCTTCGCTATCGCATATTCGGTCATGTTCAACTAGGCTCGGAAACGACCGAACTCAGTTACAGAGTACTAAATAGCGAAAAGAAGGGAATCTTTATCCTCTATTTTGTTACAGATTGCCAATCCTGTACACTTAAAATTAGCCACTACAAGGGATGTTAATTTATCAGTTTAATATTATATTTCTTAGTCTAGTCCTTGTTCATAATGAAAGTTTACTGCATTTTTCAATTTTTGTTATTTTTCAATTCCTCATAGATTATATTTTCAAGGCTTACGGTTGAGCTAAACTATATTCACTAATTTTTCTAGAATATTCGGAAGCCTTCGACACTATAAGTATAAATCAAGAACTATTATTTTTTATTTACTTAATTACAGCTTTCAGTAACAATTGTCAAGTAAAGCGTGTTATCAATAGAAGTCAAAATAATAGTATAAACCAGTCCAAAGGGTAGACCGTTCACTAGGAAGCAACATCTACTTCTCGGGCAATATGCCCCGCAGACAATGAATTACACTTCCAAGTTAAACGGGGTTGATATATATATATATATATATGAAAAAATAGAACCAACCATTCTGGTTTATAATATTGCATATATACCAACTCCGTTTAACTTGGAAGTGTAATTTATTGTCTGCGGGGCATGTAGCCCGAGAAGTTTGCTTCCTAGTGACCCTTTTGGAAAGTAATTTTCTAATTTGTAAAGAGTTTTGGTAGTTTTATACTATTATTTTGACTTCTATTATTTTCTATTTCATGATATAGCGGTATTACAGATGAATCATTGGATTGAATGCAATTATATCTTGAAGACAGATTTAAAGCAGTCAGATGTCAACATAATACGTCCTAGTATTTAAAAATAACAACTGGTTTTCCCCAGGATCTATTTTAGGTTAATTTTCCATCCACACTTCGAATTTTCCATCTATAGTTTCATATCGTTGACCATAAATTGTTATTAGAAAAGTTGTATTATTATGGTATTCGAGGTGCACCACATGATTGGTTCCAGTCTCACTTATCGAACCGTAAAATGTGCGTACGAATTAATCATACCGTCGATAACAGGTGCGATCAATACTACTCTAGTTGCGTCGATGTTCAATGCGGAGTTCCTCAAGGGTCTATTTTGGGACCAACATTATTTCTTATATATATCAATGATTTGGTTGTAAATTTTCCTAATGCTTATTTTTCTCTTTTTGCCGACGATACCAGTATAATTGTCAGCGGAACAAACAGAGATTCTTTATTACTTTCTTCTACTACCGTCATGCAAGGCGTATCGGACTGGTTTCTCGCTAACAGACTAGCATTGAACATCAGCAAAACTCAAAATATATCCTTCAACCTATATCGAGACTCTGACGAAGTTGCTATAAATATAGGTCAACAAACTATCACCTCTTCTCACAACATAAAATTCTTAGGCATACACATTGATAACAAGCTTGACTGGAACTTTCATATAAATCAACTAAATAAATCTCTTAGCAAATATGTATTTGCATTGCGAGCAATAAAACAACATACTAACATAGTTGTAGCAAAAACGGTGTATTTCGCTCAATTTCATAGTATAATGCAATATGGTATTGAATTTTGGGGGACTGCTGAATCCGCAGGTTCCTATTCATGGCTCAAAAAAGAGCAATTAGACCGTTTTTCAACTTAAAATCTAGTACTTCTTGTAGACCATTCTTTAAAGTAAATAGAATAATGACCATGACAAACACTTATATTTACAAAACTTCTTTATTAATTCACAAGCATCAAAATGAACTTGTTACCCCAAATGACAGACATAAATATCCTACTCGGAAACGAGACATAATACCTTCAAACTATAAATATACTCGCACTCGAAATGGCCCTTTATATTCAGGTATTAAAGTATATAACCATTTACCTTCAGATTTGAAAAATCTTACAAACAAAAAATTTAAAAGAAAAATTAAACAACTACTACATCAGTATGTTTTTTATAATATCTCAGAATTCTTTCTGACAAATTTTAACTAAAAACTTCTTTTTCTCTTTTTTTTTGTTATTTCCAACGCTTAGGCTAAAATCACTGTGGATTTTATTAAACTCCTATATGCTTTGTAATTTATATTGTGATTTTGTGGAATAAATATCTATCTATCTATCTATCATTCACACAGCATTATTATGCTGATGACACTCAACCATACTTATCATTTTATCCTGATGAATACAAGCAGTGAAGTATGATTTTTATGAGGACCTCTGTGTCAAACTAAATGCCTCCTAGTGCAGACCAAGACTTAATGGACGAGAACAAGATCCATACCAAGACTGAATATGCAAGACCAAGACCAAATACGCAAGACTCAACTGAAAATTCTTACTTCAACAGCATATTTGAGATATAAAATTTTATAACAGCCTCAACACATGCCTTTCTTTTGACAAAATATTTTTGGTGTTTTGAATCGCCAGTTTGCTTTACTATATTTTACCATTACATAATGAAAATAAATTATATTTTAAAAACAAGCTTTATAGGTAATGGAACTGAGAAATAAACATCGGAATCGATTAAATAACGAATCCGCTCGATGGTTGCTGTGTATTAATTCGTAGCCGTCAATGAAAAATAAATGATAAATACTTGATTATGTAGTAAATGTACAAATAAAATTATACGCTAATGTATTTTTAATATTATTGAACTATTGTTTATTGTTCTTTTATACAATGTCTATGAACAAGGAGTCGGTAACATAGTAAACTAAATTTACAAGAAGAAAAATCATCTTACTCTACTCCACCTTCGAAAGCCAGCATACAATGGATATTTTTCACGTTATATATTATAAAGCCATTCAATTGGTTTTGTGATGGGTTTGATATTAGTCTCAGTAAAACCCAGTTTAAAAACAAGTTACAAATGGCTCTGTTAAATGGTGTTGTAAAGCCTCTTATATTATTTTTTCTTATTTTTTTGGGAATCAAACCACAATAATGTTTTTTTATTTTTTATTTCAACGTTTTGGTAGCGTTCCAGCTACCGTTGTCAAGATTAACTAATAATGAATGAATGAAAAATTTTTGGTCCCTATTTGACACAACGAAAAAAATTTGACAACTAGACAATCAATAATATTTTGAAGTTTAAGACTACAAAACTTTGTTGTCAAATTTTATTAAGGTCCATTCATAGTAGATCACACCTCTGGTAAAATGAGAAATAAAATATTTTATTTCATGACATTCTAACGATATGTAGTCCACTAGAAATGGAATCCAGTGAAGTGCACGTTCCAGGAACGGTTTTTATTGGGATAGCGCTTTTTTCTTGCTTATTTTGGAAATTTTGTTAATATAAACGCGTTTGTTGTTACTTTTTTGTGTATGATTATTTTGTTTTCAAAATATGTATAACTCAGTTTGGTGATTTTGTGTATTGAAGTGTGTATCGATTAACAAAAAATAAAAATCATACTTCACTGAGGCTACAGCTTGCTAGTATTCATCTGGACAAAATGATAAGTATGGTTGAGCGTCATCAACATCAAAATGCTGTTAAAAGATATAAAACTAGATGGAAAATTCGAAGTGTGAATGGGAAATGAAATTTGACCTAAGATTAATTCTTGGGGAAACTAGTTGTTATTTTTAAATACTAGGAAATATTATGTTGACATCTGACAGCTTGAAATCTGCAGCGGGATTCCAAAATAGTCGAAAATAATTTCCGACACAATTCCACTTATTCAAACGAAAAAATTAATTACGTAAATAATTTTCAAAAAATAGTTTAAATGAACCCTTTCGAAATATACGCTTCTGTGCGTTGTACTTTCCATGATTTATGTTGCGACCAAAACATTGTGTAGGTAATAATTTGTGAAGGCTGGTCTATCTTTAATACGTCATTGGCTCATAACATTTTTCAGAGAATTTCTGTTGTTTAAATATTCCCCCCGAGCCCATGAGCAATATTCCAATTGTTTTGCCCAGTCGCCTTTTTACAATGTATGAACAAATTTCAATTTGAAAGGTTATAATTTTTTGTTCTGAGACATCGATGAACATTCAAAAAGTCATACTTGCCTTGCTTACATTGATATTAGGTCCATTTCTAAAATAATCTTAAAAAGCTCTTTATTTCTATTTCTTCTTCGCACGGGAAAATTTGTCCAAATGGGTTTTCTGGATGTGAGCTGCACATTTTTAAAGCTTCCAAAATCCCTATGGTTTCTCCAGTAAATATGGAGCAGTGTTGAGGGATATGAATTGCAAATGTCTTATTCTTATGCTGCAACATGTGCTTCATCACTTTTCGAGGCATCAGTAAAAATAAAATTGTGACAAGGGTAGTTATCGATAATTTCTTCATATTGGTCAAGGAGTATATGGTAACTGGTAGATTATTTAGGATATTGGTTAAGGGATGTGTCAATAGGGGGTATATTAACAGACCAAGGTGGGTCGTTCATACCGGTGGGAAGTGATAAATTTAACTGTTCGATATTTAGGCAGTCTTTCTCTTAAAGAAAGTGCTTTTGTGGGTTTATTGTTAAGCATCTCTTTTGCGTGGTGTCAGTAAATATCGCGGGAAAAACTGGATTGTTACGGTTTGAGGATATTCTTGCTGCGTAGTTTAGTGATATATGTTTTCGGCTTAGTTTCAAGGGTAGTTCTTTGGTGATTGCCAGCAAGCTGGTTATGGGACCGGATCTAAAAGCCCCTTCTGACAATCCTAAAGGAGATGATTGAATGATGTCGTGTGGCTTTGGCAGTGTCTTGTTTGCTGTGTCATAGAACATGCAAAACTACTAACATTATTGGTAGCTTTAAAAATAATAGCATGTTGTTTATTTGTGTACTTTGAAGGAGTATCCTGACGTGTTACTTGGGAATAGCTTTTGGGAAAAGCTGATGTTTGGGTATAGTAGGGGCTCTTATTGGCAGAAGCGTCTGTCCTGAATTTATTCATTATAACTCAATTCAGGTTTTTGAAAACATGCGATTCTGGATACTGACCTGTATTAATAATTTTCGTTATGTCTGATGATAACACAGCTTTTTTGTGAAAACGTTGTATTAAAATAACCTACAGATACTGTCTTGTTTGTTAAATGCACTAGTATGCTTTTCAATTTATAAGGATAAACTTAAATATCACTATAATAGCAAATTTTTACAAAAAAAATTAAACACTGCTTTTCGTATTATTGCCAAAAATGATTTTATTGATATTATAAATATGCTTTAATTTTTGTTGCTGTCTAGTACCGTTTCGTGCTATATTACTCCCACAAGAATACAATCTCACCTAACATTGCAGAAAATCTTATTTCACACTAATGCTATTTTCTTATTAATTAAATCCGAACAGTCCATATATCGCAAATTTATGCACAAACAGATTAGAGAGAATATCCAGCATTACTGTTTGTATATCTAAGAGCAGAGAGAACACACTTTACATTCAAATCAGTACGTTTCAGAATGAATGGGTTTTGTTTTCATTTAGAAATGTGTATCCCTTGGGGAAAATAAAAGGGTACCCTTAAATTAGATATGTTGGACCGTAGAAGAGGATCTTTGTGAGAAGATTCTTTGATTATTCATTTCAATTTGGTAAACTGCTCGAGGTATTTTTTTCATCAACAATTCCAGAAGGTACTTAAATTAAACCATCAAAAAATTAGAAATTTCGTAACTATTAACTCTCCAATCCATGCATGAATTTTGCTTATATTTGTCCATATCTGTTTTTAGATTTTGCTGGTTAAAAATTCAAAGAGGTTTCCTCAGCTTGATTTGCTATTCGTGGTGGTCTATTTGGGAAATATGAATCATTTTCAACATTAAAAATCATAACAACTCAAAAAAACTAACAATGCTTTCAGTGCAAACTGTAAAAAATTAACGAGGAGGATGAGACTTAGAAATATATTTCCGGATTTCCCCTTTTACGGTATCAGCTACTATACAGGGTGTCCCACGACGAGTGAAAACTATCTGTATATGGCAAAATACTCATAGTAAAATCACGAAAATTTCTACGTTTGGGTTTTCGGATACGATCTTTTCAACTAAAATATTTTCAAAGATGGCCGACTTCCGTTTCTACCGGAAGTCGACTGTAACTTTGTTATTTTGAATGGAACACCCTGTATATTAATACATTTTTGAAATCTACGTAATATTTTAGTATACTTTTGTCTAAAAACTTTTTGCGAAAAATGCACACTTTTTGAGTTATTAATTTTTTTGTAGAAAATTTGACCGTTGAAGACCCTTATAAATTATTTTTTTACGAGAGGACCCTTGAAGATATGAAAATGGTTTCTCTTCGGTTGCCTTAAGCAAGGTCAAACGTATTCGAATCTGTGTTGAAAAATTTTTCATTTTATACAGGGTGCGTATAAAAAGTGTTCAAAGTTTAACTTCATAAATATCAAATTTCTTCATTTTTTTAAATAGAACCACCCTGTTTTTTTCTATTTTAATGCATTCAGGAGAAAAAAATAAGGCAAGTTCATGTATACTTTCCTATACCTAAACCTTACCGTTATCCAGATATTAAATGTTTTCTGTAAATTTAGAGATGGAGGTGTGGTCTAATTTTTTCATGTATACTTTTAGTAGGCTTTGTAATGAATGACACTTATTTAACTGACATTAGTTACTTGTTGATACTTTCGAAGATCGTTAAAACGGCTCGTTCCCAATTTAATAACGAAGATTATGTAAATTTGCTTTTAATACATGGTGAATGTGAAAAAGTTGTTACAAGAACATGTACTTTATTTGCTGCAAGATATCCAGATAGACCACGACCGAACTCGCATACTGTTAAAAGAATCCTCAACAATTTAAAACTATACGGTTCATTTGAAGCAAAAGTAAATCGAATAATTAAACGAGTTATTGACAATAATAATGCCGAAATTAATGTTGTTGCTTATTTTACTGCTTATCCAGAAGCATCAATACGCGTTGCCGTAAGAGATCTTGGAGTAAGCAAATCGTCGATTCACCGTATTTTACGAAAACATAAAATGCATCCCTATTCGTACAATTTGTGTCAAAATTTAAAACCAACCGATTCTACTAAACGAATAGACTGCTGAGTTTTTACTAACAAAATGCCAGGAAGACGACGATTTTTTAAAAAACTCCAACTTCATCTTGGAGAAAACAAGAAATTCTTGACTGGTTAACCGCCAAAAGTATTGAATTAGAAGATAATTTTATAAAAATATAACTATTAGCTATAGCAAATTTACACAAACATCATTTTATGAAATACGCCTTGGAAGATATAGCAGAAAAACATAGTGTAACTGTGTTGCGCACACCGCCTTATAATTGGGAACTAAATCCTATAGGACTTATGTGGGCGCAAGTGGAAGGATTTGTGGCAAGACACAACACGACATTCAAAATGGAAGACGTTAAGCTACTGTTTCATCAAGCCATTAAGGAGGTGACACCAGAGAAATGGCGAAAAGCAGTCCAGCATGTCATTAAAGAAGAGGAAGAGGAGAAAATGTGGGATCTTGACTACTTGATCGATCGGACCGTCGACCCGTTAATTATAACGTCAAGAGGAGATGACAGCTCCTCAGATGACGAAGAATATTATGATTTTTTATAATTTAATTTCTGTATAATTAATTTTTTGTATAATGTTAAAAAAAATAAGTGTACCTAATACTATGTACATAATGCCTAATTTTTTTTCTGTTAAAATAAAATTATTTCCTTTTTACGAATATCCTACCGGCACGCCTTTGGCACACCATTTTCAGTGTTTGTGAATGGATAACAATAGGCTAAACCCATATATTGACCCCAACCCGGGTGGTACTACCTGCACTTGATAAAAAGAAAGAATTTCACAATTAAATCAATGCCAAACTATGAAAGTGGCTTAAATATTCGTTGGGTCACTCTGTACTCCCTTTGCATACCTAATGAGATTGTATTACACTATACCTTTCTGAAATAAACTACAGGGTGTAACAAAAAGGCAGGTCATAAATCATACCACATATTCTGGGGCTAAAAATAACTCGATCCAACCCAAGTTACCCTAGTACAAATGTGTATGCGAAAAAAGTTACAACCCTTCGAAGTTACCAAATGAAAATTGAATTTTTCAAATATTTCGACAGTTGTTCGATATATTATAATGAAAGTTGACAAGTGGCTTTCTTATGATTAGAGCATCTTAAAAAAAAATTAAAGAATTATTGCACCCCGTTAAAAATTTATGGGAGTTGAGAAGTTCTTTGTCGAAAAAATATTAAATTATAACAAATTTTCTTGAAATTAATGTTTTTAAAAGCGGTTTTTAGCGACCCTCGGCGCTAAGCCTGGGCTATAATGATCTACTTCCCCGCTAGGTATGTAATATACTATTCTTGAATAATTTTACCACCCTCGATACGTTAAATGCTCATTGTTATTCAAGAAAATTTTTAGTTTGTAAAGCGTTGGAAATGTTATTGAACAATTTTATCGATAATATTTTCGATAATTATTAGCTTTCACATAATTTATTATTTTTGATTGTCACATCCAGTGGGATGATACATAATATTTTCCAGTCAATTATAAAGGCTTGTGATAACTAAACAAAAATAATAATTTGTATTTGTAAGCCGCCACTCATCGTCGCCAACAAAACGAAACGTTCTGGAGCAAAGTAAAAAGCAATTAATTCGTTTTTGTGGCCCAAAATGGATTCAATAACATTGTTGCAACACAGGTTGAATAAAAAAATGTAACGTGATGTAACTTGCAGTGGCGTGTTTTGAATTTAAATACAATAATTATGTTCCTTCGTAACTCAAAAATAAACGCAAATATGTTGAAATTAAATTAAAGACAAAATCTTTGTAAAAGAACTTACCGATTAAGACGACTATAATAATTTTTTTTTACCCAAGTTTAATAGGAGAGAATACAAAAATATATATAGTAATGAAGGAATAGGGTAAACTCCACTAATCATCCACACATTATCACACGGTTTCTACTTCAAACTTTCTATGATCCGCAATACTTCCGTTCGATATTGTTAATAATAGGTAGGTACTTAACATTCGCTTAGGTTCTATTTGGAGAAAACGCGGTGTTGAATTATCCTAAATTTGAACGATTAGCGCAAACAAATTATATTCTTTTTGCATATCTATTTGCAAAGTTCAAAACTTATGAAGGTTTCTCAAAATTCTAATAAGATATCATGATATCTCAAGTTTTATTATATCTATTGATATAGAAGGTTATGTTTTCACTAGATTTATAGGGCAGTTCCAATGTCCACTGAAAAATGCGGAGATGTCAGTAAAACAGACTAAAACCTTTTTTTCCCCAACAAATCTTTTCTTTCTCTTAGTTCGGACGAGTTCAGCTTCTTTAACGTCAGATTCTCCAATAGAGGAGTTCAGTTTAAAGTCAGTGTGGCCGACAAAAAATAATTTTTATAATAAGAATGACAGTTGATGTCTATTATTCACAACATGTTTTGCAGATTTTTTATAGATGCGAACATCTACATTGCTTTCTTAGAACAATTAATACACCCCTAAGCGTAAATGTTGAAATTTAAAATGACGTTTTTGCCGAATACTCAACGCATCGGTTGCCAATAATTCTAGGAACTTTTGGCTACCATTGGTGAATAATAGTGGGTACAACAAAATTTTCGGCTAGAGGAAGGCGTCGCTGATTAGCCTCTGTCGCAGAAATAGAACGACGTTGAATAACCGAACAAAAAAAATGTCTAAGCTAAAGCGTCGCTTGAATCAAAATTTCTTGCAAGCAATTCTCTAGCATCAAGGCGTACATATTTTCACGTGAAGATATCAGTACAAAATTTGTTATCATAAGTGGACGCCACATTGTATGTTACAAGCTCAGTTTGATTTATATAACCATGATATTGTTATTAAATGAAATCTCACCATGGGAGCTAGTTTTAGATCCTTGAATCATTATCATTTTACAAACCTTCAAATAATTCAGTCGTACAAGAAGCATACCTGAATAATTATTAAAACTGCAATAAGAAAAATATTACTAAATCAATCAATCAAGAAAACTATGAAGAAACATTCATATAGTAATTAAATTTATTTCATTGCTCACAAATGTTAGTGACAGGTTAATCTATCAATTGTCATTAGATAGTCATTGTCTTACTTCATAATCATATCTTCACAAAAGTCAAAGTGTGTTACAGGGGCCATAAAAACTACTCCTACAGCTGCAATGGAAGTCTTAATGAATCTGCCACCTCTACACATATTCATACAAGGTGAAGCGAGATCTGTAATGCACAGATTAATACATAGCCAGCAACACATAAGCCAAACGCATAGTGCTGACAACTGGAAGCTAATCGAGGAGCTAAAGGCGGACTGCGTTATGGGACAGCCCATCGATGCAATAGCTACGAGATATAGTTTCGTTAATAAGTTCAAAGTAACTATACCAAACAGGGAAGACTGGAAAAAAGGTGTACCCATACATGCGGATGTTTTTTGGTATACAGACGGGTCAAAGACGTTAGACGGCGTAGGAGCCAGTATAGTAGGGCTAAAGCAATGGATAGCCTTCCCAGTAAGTCTATCAAGGAACGTCACAATTTTCCAGGCGGAAATGACGGCGATTCACCACTGTGTGGAAGAAATTAAAAGGCAGAAGAGAACATATCGTTCAATTGCCATCTTCACAGACAGCCAAGCAGCGCTAAAGGCACTCAACTCCGTAGAGGTCACTTCTAAGCTAGTATGGGATTGTGTGCGGGCCCTAAACACACTGGGTGAGCGTAGCAATGTTACGGTAGCCTGGGTACCGGTGCACGAGGGGCATAAGGGCAACGAAAAAGCAGTTGAAATGGCCAAGCAAGGCTCATGAATGCCGTTCGTTGGGCCGGAACCCTTCTGCGGCGTTGCAAAAACCATAACAAGGAAACAAACAAAGAACTGGGACGCCCACAAATATCTGAAATGGTGGAGGAACTCACCAGGACAGACGCAAGCAAAACAGTTCATATTAGAACACTTGCCAAAATTTACAGCAGATCTGATGGCCAAAGGCAGGAAAACTGTAGTGGGTCTGTTAACGGGGCACTGTAAGCTCAATAGGCATTTAAAGCTGATGGGATTGACAAACGAAGATACGTGTAGGTTTTGTCACCTAGAAAAAGAAACGGCAGAACACATTCTATGTCAGTGCGATAGCCTGGCAAATGTGCGGTTTTTTGCATTAGGCGAAGAAAAGCCATTGGCAGAGAGCTATATGAAAGGTTCAGTCTCCACGCTAATAGACTTTTTAAAAAGAGTCAGGCTGGAGAATGTAATATAGAGTTTAGAGGACCACAATAGATCTGAAAAGGTCGCAGTGGATTAGGCCGGAAGCCATCTCATAAAATCTAATCACAAAAGACACTAAATCGCATAAATTGTAAAATCAATATTTGAAATTGGTTGGAACAACTAATAATAAAATCTAAATACAGGAGGCAATTTTTTATCTGTGAAAAAATTAGTTGTTATTTTACTATCCATGGACATGGAGTAGAAAGGCTGATAGCATTCTCACCAGTATTTTAGCAATACTTTTGACAATAATTATTGTAGTCATCAAGTAATTTTAAACAAAAAAAACATAATTGGCATTTCCTTTGTCCACCTCTAGCGGAAATGACTGCACGCAATCCCCGAGACATCGAATTGATAAGACAAATAATGCGATCTTGAGAATTGCGTCATATTCAGCTTGCAACGCAGCTCGTCAATCGGATTCAGATCCGGGCTACATGCAGGGCATTCTAATCGTTGGATATCAACCTCACCCAAATATTGGTTAACAAAATTTGCTTGCGGTCTTGCATTGTCGTGCAATCAAATTAAGTAATCTCCAACAAAAGGAGCATAGGGTACTACAGCTTCCTGAAGAAAGTCTTGTATGTAACGTTGAGCTTTTAGAGTTCCGGTTTCAATAAATAATAATTCGGTACGTGCTGCTCTTATCTCGGCAATTGCGTGCAGTTATTTCCGCTAGAGGTTGGCATATGAAACATTGAAAAATGCTAATTATGTTTTTGTTTCAAATTACTGTTGAATATTATTAAGATATTACAAATTAAATTTTTCCAGGTTTTTATTTAAATACGTGTATCTTGAAAAGAAATCACGATATCAAGGTGAAATAATAATTGAAAGATGGCGAGAAGGATGGTCTTTGTAATTAACTAAGCGTAAACTATACAAATTTCTCGAACTGTTCCACATGGTGGTTAAAAATTGGACGATAAATACATGTTTTTTTCACCCTGTATAAATAAGCTATTAAACATTTTTGAAAACTTTTCTGGGGTTTGTTTTAATACCAAAGAATTTATCTACAATTTGGCGTAGAAACAGTTGAAATCGATGAAATATTACGAAAGTTCTTGGACAACGAACTTCAGCAAAATTTTAGGGGGCCGAGTTTTTTTGCCGGTGAGTGTAGTATAGTTTTGAACTTTATATTATTCAAAGTGGTAAGACACGTGTCACTATTTAGCTTCAGTATACTGGCAGTTTCACGATGAGCTTACACTATCCATATATTGAAGACTACGCGTACGGTTTTTATAAAAATTGGCATAAATGGGGAACAAGTTATAGCGAATTTATGGAAAATATTTTGACATGCATGTCACGTCCGGTTATACCGGAAGTGAACGACAACTTTGTTATTTTAACACCCTGTATATTATTAATTTTATAGATTTTACATTGACTTTTATTGTCACTTAGTGTAGAATACCCCATATCTAGATTTAATTTTTTTTAATAACAAATTGACAGGTGCAGACCTTCATATTGAAAATTCTCCCCAATACCAATTAAAAAACATCTTGTCGGATTGATTGGTAGAACGATCAAGATAATTATAACATGTCGAAATTTTTTTTTGTTTAAAGGGTTGTTGAAAAAATGATAAAAAGTTTAAGTTAAATATCTTCATTTTTTTGAATGAACCAACCATATTTTTATTCTTTCATTTGAGTCTAAGGCTGAAACTAAGTGCAGTCTTTGTACACTTCCCTTCGCCAAATCTTAAGCGTTTCTGAGATATCAACATGTATTTAAAAGTATTTACCTATGACCCCCCCTGGAATCAGTCAATAACACACAGTCGACATCAATATAATGACGTCTAATTACGCACGGTAAAAAAAACGCACAGCTGTAAAGTAAATCGCACGGCTTCCCTAGCAATATCTTAGCAACTGTCAATAGACGTCGCCATTTTATTTAAAATTTACTATTTGAAAACATTCGATATTGCCACGTTTAAATATGAAAAGCTCAAAGGACTAAGTATGTATTGATTATAATTGGAAAATGGACTTTTGATTATCAACAATATATTAATTAAACGTTAGGTCTTTAATGTGATTCTTTCATTGGTAATAGAGATGGAGATGAAAGTTTACCAATCACCTCTAATAATGTAATTGTTGTTTCTTATGCTTCAACAAGCAAAGGAAGCGATTTATGATCTGTGTTTAATAACTGTACTGTTACTATAACCAATTGTTATAATAACTAATATTATGGTATTAAATGTTATACAATAAAATTATTAAAAATATCTATTGTTGATGTTGTTCAAGTATTATTAATAATAAGATTATAAATACAAGTACAAGTAGGTCGTAGGTGAAGTATAGTACGTAACTACTGTTGTAAAGCATTTTACTTACTCACGGAATTACGCACGTAACTTTTCCATTCGTGCGTAAAATGCTTCTTACCACACACGTTACGTATTATACTATAATCATTTCAGCCCTACTATTGCGTAGGTCGTATTCTTTATTCATTCATTTTAGCAGGCTGTCAATTTACCTGTCATAATTAGATAGTATTAATTGTCATTATTTGAGTTCAATCGCATCCTGAAGTGATAAAAAGGACTCGTTTGGAATCAAACAATGAAGATTGTCTAAATTCACTTTTAATACATGTTCAATGTGACTGAGTTGTTACTAGCAGATGTGTTTTATCAGCTACCAGGTATCCAGATCGACGCCTACCCAGCCGCCACACAGTAAGGATAATATTGAACAATTTAGTTGTTTTTAAGCAAAATTTAAGAGTGAATAAGTGTAATAAATATCAGTGTAGTTTATTTACTTGATTACAGTTCCCTGTATAAATTGTCATATTTAAGTACAGTTAACAGAAGCAAACATGAGCCCCGGAAAATATGCGAACTAAAATAAGGTCATCGCAACGAGCCAATCAGGAGCTAATGTTAACGAACGTACATTAGTAATTTGTTAACATAATCGAAATAATATGACCGAGTGATTTTATCCACATACATAATTTTATTTATTTTGAGTGTCTGTATCAGTGTTGTCAATGCGAGGAGGTAGTTTTATTTTTGGTCCAATATAAATGTTTTTATTAATATTTAGAGTTACATTTTTAGCAAGTTTGACTTTGGTTACATATCTCTTAACAGTTGACACTTAAGGTATCGATGTTTGGTTATCGATTTAAAATATCGATTGTTACTACAAAAATACAACTACAGCGACATGAACACGCCCACCAGGGCTCATGTTTGCTTCTGCGGACTGTACTGTAAGGCGTGTTATGAATAGACGTCAAAATAAAAGTGTAAAACTCTTCAAATCAGAAAATTACTTTCCAAAGGATAGACCGTTCACCAGGAAGCAACATCTACTTCTCGGGCAGTATGCCCCGCCAGACAATGAATTACACTTCCAAGATAAACGGGGTTGGTAAATATGAAAATATTGAACCAACCATTTTGGTTTATAATAAGAAGGAATAATATCACTTGCAGACCGGTTTCGGCGTATTTGCATATTGCCCGAGCAGTCCTTTCACTTTCACTGAATAATATCTACCTTGTACTGATGAGGAGCAAATACGCCAAAACCGGTCTGCAAGTGATATTATTCCTTCTTATTATAAACCAAAATGGTTGGTTCTATATTCTCATATACACCAACCCCGTTTATCATGGAAGTGTAATTCATTGTCTGGCGCCATATTGCCCGAGAAGTAGATGTTGCTTACTGGTGAACGGTCTATCCTTTGAAAATCAATTTTCTAATTTGTTGAGCGTTTTAATACTTTTACACTATTATTTTGACGTATAACAGTGTAGTTTAGATTACCGGTTCCTAGATAAAGCATAATTTCTTATAGTAACATTTAGTCCTTACTTACATTGTGTAGACATAAAGTATTTTCTGTGGGAAGCAAACTGTAACTTCATTCCTTGTATCACGGTAATTGCTGACATAGAAAAGAAATATTCCTAGCACATGTACATACTTTTTATTTCAGGTTTTTTTCAAGAGAAATGGCCAATTGTCATCAGTACAATTCACAGAGGGAGGTATATCATGAGTGGCCTTTTAAATTTTAAGCAGTCTAGCCACTAGTGGCCTCCTTTTAGGTCATTATCACCATCCAATATTATAAATAATAGAATAGAACAACCGTAATTTCCATTAGTAGTCCAAAACAAGCGAAACATGACTTTAGGATAAATATTTAACATGAACAGGTTCCTCTAATTTGAATTTATAAAAATAGCATGTAATACAACAAAAAATAGCTCATTATAAACCAAACATAAATGTAACTCTCGGAAAACTAAATAAAACTGAAACTAACGATACGAAAGTCATATCCACTCAACAAGTATAAAATTTATAGATATTGAGAAAGGTTAACAGTGACCCTGTCCTAAGATATGGTAAATTTGTGATAATTTATGGCCTGAGTGATAATTTTGGGATTCTATTGCAGTCAAAAGTCCAAGGAATATTTTCAAATATATACGAAATAAAAAAATTATGTATTTTAACCTTTTTCCCCACGACGTGGTACCAGGGTGCCACTTTTATGTTTGAGCATCGAATACTCAGATTAAAGGTGACACAGTGTCTTGTAATTTCATGACATCTTTAGGTTTGTTGTATAATAGTTATTTCCTACAAAGAAACGTTAATTTGAAAAATGGATTGGAAAATTAATCACTAGTAAATAGGTTGGTGCTTATCTCTATGACGAGGTACCCAGGTACCACTAGTATATATCTTAAGTCCAAAGAAAATTTTGTTGAAAATAATTTGTTTATTCATATAAGAACTGAAGTTTCTATCATAACAATGGTATTGTATATATGAAATAATAATAATATTTAAAGTTACTTCCTGAAAGTTATTCACAAACTACCACATTGAATACAATTTCCAGTTTTCATGGTGTGCTCAACGCAAATTGGCAGCATGCTTTTCTTGTTTTTATTTGCTTCTTTATTGATTGGCAAAGGAAACATCTTCCTGTCACCATAAGACGACCAGTCACATCTCTTTGTTGCTCAGCATTTTCCCACGGTTGTACCTGTAGAATGGGCATTCCCAACTTACATTCTATACCAGATTTTGTAGCAAAATGCTGACAAGATCGCGGACGTAGAGATCTCTCTTCAATTTGCAGCATTGCTAATTCTTTCGCAAGCTCTTGTAAAAATTTACGCCTTTGATCCTTCTTCTTAGCTCCTTGTCAGTTATTTTCAACATATGATGTAGGTTGCCAAAGCTACTACATCAATAATTACATTTGCAAACATGGCAACATGCCATCTACTTTTCCTTTTTCTTCACGGAGTAGTTCGATACCATTTTGTCCATATTGTCTACTCCCCCTTTCTTTGAATTGTAGTACTGTATAATTTCTGGCTTATTTTTAGGACCGCTGCTTGCTGGCATGTACTGAGTCAATCTGGTACTTTCTCTATACGGAAACAGTTTTTCATCTATAGTCAAACAATCGGACGGCACATACTTTCTAAATTTTCATTTAGCAGCATCCACAGCTCCGAAACTGCTGCAGCTTTATCTACTTTTTGCCTGTGGCCTTGTGTTGTCATTATCAAACCTCAAAAATCTTTGTATTTCCCAAAATCTGTTGATTGCCATTGTAGCTCGATATATTCCCCTTTCGAAACCTCTGTACTACCTTTTGACATTTTAATTAACACAAAAAAATTTTTAAAACAACAACCAGAACAACTTTTATCCCCGCAGACCTAAAAACAAGCGAAACTGACAAAAGTACATAGCTACGCAAGCGCTATTCACTAAAATCACAGTGTGGGTGTGGGATATTGCATTGCATTCTTCAATAATTCGTTCTTTCCAAACGCCAATGCTATCTGGTGCCGTAGTATAAACCTTGGATTTCAAGTACCCCCATAGAAAAAAATCTAATAGTGTCAGATCTGGTGACCGAGGTGGCCATTCTATAGGACCTCGCCGGTCGATCCACCTACCTCGATATTCTTCATCCAGGTAACGTCTTACTGCACCATAATAATGTGCAGGAGCACCATCTTGTTGAAATGTTATTTCCAGATGGCCGAATTCATCTGGATTATCTTCCAGAATTTCAAGGATTAACGGCTCAATTGCATTTTGTAACATCTCCAGATACACTTTACCGCTTAAATTTGAATTTAGGAAAACAGGACCAACTATGTGGCTTCCCAAAATACCTTCCCAAACATTGACTTTTTCTGGAAATTGAGTAGGTTGTTCACGAAAGGTGTGAGGATTTGTGTCACTCCAATACCTTACATTTTGTGTATTCACATTTCCATTAAGGCAAAAAGTACTTTCGTCACTAAAACAAATTGTTTTTGTGTAATGTGGGTTTTGACTAATTTTATTTGTCATACATTCACAGAATTCGAGTCTTCTGTCGGGGTCGTCATCCGAAAGGTGGTGCACCATTTTTAACTTGTATGGATGAAATTTATTTTTAGTCAACACTCTCTGTACTGTACTTTTACTTACTTCACAGATAGACGCAATTTTAGTTGAAGAGGAAGTATGGTTTACTACCATTTAGCAACTATATCAATTTTTTTATCATCACTAAATGTTGGTCGACCAGATCGTTTGGCATCTTGAACATTACCTATTGCTTCAAACTTGTAAAGAAGCTCCCTCAAATAAGTTCTCGAGATAGGGCGATCTGGGTATCTCTCATTAAATAAACGTTCCACTTCATGGAGATTCTTTTCAGATTCACCAATTATTAAGATAGCTGCTACTTTGTCGGCTTGAATACGTACCTTTTCGCCTATGTAAACTCTTAAACGTCTCGTTAAACAATAATAAAATTAAATATTTAAGCTATTTAGAAAAGCTTTGCAAAGCAACAAATACTATTAAATTAAAAACGTCAATTTTTTTGCCAACTAACCAGAGGCGGACTGAAAAATCTTCAATATTTAAATGTGAAATAATAATTTTGGTATTTATTTAATTTATCCGTCAAAATTAGTTTGAACCCAAACAAAATTAATATGGCTATGTAGCCAATGTCAATGCCTTTCAAACGAGGTATCACTTGCCATAAGGTCCTATTTAAAATTATTGGCCAGAGTAGCACTGTGACGTCATCTATTACTATTACGTCACCTGTTACCATTCGTAGAGAAGTTTACAACACTTTATTCTCACCCTCCAAATTTTATTAATGTAAGTGTAGCCATTCAAAAGATACGAGAGGGGGAGGGGACTTTTGAATAGCACTGTATACAGAATATTTTGTCAGTTTTTGCTTCAACTTCTGGAGTGAATATAAGTAATAATACAAACTGTACAATTAATGTAAATATTTTTCCTAAATAATATAAGTACTTATGTATTTGTTGGTATTCATTAAAAAATAATCCTTGTCTTTGTAGCATTTTAAAAATATCAGATTTGGAAGTGACGTTTGGTTTTGTATCCGTTGCTATGGGAAACGGCCGCAAAATTAAATTTCGCGGAATGTGCTGAGAACGCGAAATAATGACTTCGCGTGCGATTGCACGAAAATCACTTGTTTTATTGGATAGCTTTACTTTTTTGATATAAACTCACAGCAAAATCAATTTAATAATTTATCTTATTAACCTATCAATTCTCACTCTATTTTTCGAAAATTGTTAATTCGTTGCTGGATCTCAGCCACAACGCAAATTTCCAGTTAGATCTAATCTTCACATTTTTTGTCGAGTTTTGGGAATATGGTAAAAATATATTAGGGGGTCCACCAGAAACAGCAAAATTATGAAAGTCGTCTATGAGAAAAAAATTTGGGAACCTCTGGTTTGAACGGTATTGAATTGACGATACTTTTTAATGAACAAATCAGAAATTAATTTGTATAGTTTGCCAACAAATACAATATGTATTAACGTAACAATCTGAGTTAGTGTGTGGAGTTTTTCTCAAGTATGCGTCGTAAAGATTTAAAAGAGTATTTTAGTATGTGTGGATTAAATAATATCAAAATTATATATATTATAATCTCAGTTGATGCTTAATATTGATTTCCAATGATGTTAAACTAGTTAAACAATATTTAAGCTTATACCATTTCAGAATTAAGGATAAATTTAAAATCAAACTGTACGACTATGAAACACTCATCACGCACCAGAGTGAAACCTGCGGGTGACCTGGTCGATATGCTCATCAACTGTTTCAGCCACATTGACATAGTATACTGTGATAAACAAAATGGCAACAGAGGGAATCATGAAATTGGTCGGGATAAAATACAATGCAGTGGATTATCGGACTTGAGCTCTTTTATCTTTTTGATAATGGGTTTTTTGGCATTACTATTTTAAATGAATCTAACTGCTTCTAATTAATTTCACTTTAATAAAAAATATATGAAAATTCTAAATGGAAGACGATGATATTATATTGAATATCGGAATTATTATCAATTTTGTATTTTCATTTATTTTTTATTAAAGTCGGATTAATTAGAACCAGTTAGTTTTATTTAAAATAATAAAAGTAGATTCTACAAAGCAAGGGTCCAAACAGTAAATTTAATGTTTTCTGACCGCTCCAAACGCTTATTTTTAGATTTACAGCTTTAAATTCTATCAGAAGGAATAGTGGCTACATCCTACTATTGTATAAGTGATTATAAATAAATAATCAAGAACTTGGAAGCAAGATATTGGAAAAGGAAAAGAACCCCGCACAAATCTTATGGGAATTGGTTCCCGGTCAAATTGGCTGAAATTTGGAAATGTTGTTCCTCTCAGCATCCTGAGCAAAAGTCTCAATGGGCACCAAGCTCAATTTTGCTTATTTTGGCCGCTACGGAGCCCCAAAGCTCCACGGATTGACCATCATTTACTACTCAAAATAGTGATTTACTATTTGCTGCGTTGAGAAAAAGTACCCTCCCATGTTTTCAGGGGGGCTAAATTCAAATCAAATGTCGGTATGATAATTCTGACAGTTGACAGGTGTCAAGTAGCTGTCAACTAACTGTCAAACCACAAGCAATGATGAAAATTGATAAAATCCACATGTGAATATATGTTTTTGAGGTTCCTGAGTTCAAAATTGATGTCAAAAACACGGTATAGACAAATGACAGCTGTCAACTGGCTGTCAACTAACTGTCAAACAACAAGCAATGATCAAAATTGTTGTTTGACATCTAGTTGACTTCCAGTTGACAGCTGTCATTTGTCTATACCGTGTTTTTGACATCAATTTTGTACTCAGGAACCTCAGAAACATGTATTTAAATGTGAATTTCATGCATTCTGGTTGTCACATGCAGCTTGCCAGCTGGTTGCCAGCTGTCAAATGTCTTTATCGACTTTTTGCCGTCAGTTTTGAATTCGGGATCTTCAAGAACATGTATCCACATGTGGATTTTATCAATTTTGATCATTGCTTGTTGTTTGACAGTTAGTTGACAGCTACTTGATACCTGTCAACTGTCAGAATTATCATACTGACATTTGATTTGAATTTAGCCCCCCTGAAAACATGGGAGGGTACTTTTTTCTCAACGCAGCAAATACTTAGTAAACTTCCGGGAGATCACTATTTTGAGTAGTAAATGATGGTGAATCCGTGGAGCTTTGGGGCTCCGTAGCGGCCAAAATAAGCAAAATTGAGCTTTGTGTCCATTGAGACTTTTGCTCAGGATGCCGAGAGGAACAACATATCCAAATTTCAGCCAATTTGACCGGGAGCCAATTCCCATAAGATTTGTGCGGGGTTCTTTCAACTATTTTTGGAATTTTTCTCATATTATTTCTCTTTTCTGATTAATCTGTCACTATTAATAACAAAAAGCTTATTACAGTTTCCTGTAATATTGTCGTATTTAATAAAGTGATTTATCAACAGATGTCGAACACAACACTTTATGCATTTTTGAGAGATAATATTTTTCAAAAACAGTTCCGTTCAACTAAGGAGAACTACTTGCCGAGCAAATGCACCGCCGGATATTGAATTACACCCCAAAGTCAAACGGGGTTGGTATATCTACAAGATATATTGCGATTAAAAGGTATTAGAAGTACAACACAACTTGTAGACCGGTTTCGGCGTGTTTGCGCCTCATCAGTACAAGGTATGTGCTATCCGTCCGAGAATCTCTAATCACGGACTGAATAATACACTTCAATCACAATCAATACATGCCTTCCAGTAACGGAAATGTAAAGATTGTGACAGTAGCGGCATCTTCACTTCAAATCGCAAACCAAAATCCAAAAAATTAATATTAATAACTGTTACACAACAAATTTTTATGGAGTAGTTTTGAAATATTGACTTCATTATTATGAAAAATTATTTAAAAAACGAAATTTCAATTTTTGTTAGTAAAATTTCCAAATATTGAGGAATAAGTCTAGAACTGGATGAATTACACCGAAATTATGGTATGATCTTCCAAAAACGTCATTTATATTTCAATTGAAAGTGGAATTTCTAATATAGTAACAGAATTCGTAATAATTGATCCGTATGGTACTTTTACATTTTTCAAATCCAATTTTTGTGATGAAGATGAATATACAGGGTGTCAATAAACTTACCTGCCAAACGCAAACCATAGATATTAGATGCTAGTTTACTTCCATCCAAAAGTTCCTCCTAAGGGAACTAGCGCCTTTTGAAGATGGCGCTGTTATCAGTTTTTTCTAAAAGATCCGCTACCTACAAACTTCATCCCTGATACATTGTATAACCTTGCCGTGATAAATTGTTTTTCTACTTTCTATATTGTAAAAAACGCATTTTGGGACCAAAAAGGTATCGATTGCCCTTGACGACGGGCTGTAAGTTCACTCACCACCATTTAGGTGGTTATAATTTAGGACATATAGAACGCGTATCTTATTTATTCATATGACTTCTCGCTTCATTTTATTATATAAAATTTTATTTACTATTCCCTTTTCATTGTTGACGCTCTCCTCTACATAACTTTCCGCAATAGTTGCACATTTCAATCCGCCATGTCTCTTGAGAGCTAAGACATCAACTTCAGTATTCGCTAATTGAATTGGCCGACGTTCTTCTAAGGGAGTGTCCAGTACACTCCCTAAATTCATAGATTTAGCAATTTCACTAAGAATTGAAAAAAATTAGTTTTTCCCGACAGGCTGGTTTAAGCACTTTCCATTTTGATATCGCATGAAAAAGTGAGGATTAAAATTCGTCATGTAGGATCTTATAACAATGTATTTCCCAACTTTTTCAAATAACAAACCTTTTAGTAACAATCATGACTTCTTTCCTTAATTTAACATTCTCCATTTTCATTGCAGAGATTACTAGAACTGAACGCTCCAACAATTACAGCCTTCATTATTGAATAAATATCATCGGTGGCTTCAAACAGCAATTTATTCACACCTTCCCTATCAAACACATCAGATTTTTTGGGTTTATATCCGTTATTTTTTTTTATGCTTGAAGATTAGGATAGTTGGAAATAGCTGCAGGGTTATACAATGAACCAAGAGAAGTGTGTAGGGGAAAGGGGGGCACAATCGACCAGGGGTCACTTTCAACCAGTTGACCTAACTCACACTGCATTTGAATTTACCGCTTGTCAAAAATATATTGCATTACTTGTAAGGTGGTACAACTGTCAGTAAAATATTGTGGGCCTAGAAGTTGTCCGAAGCAAGTTAAATATTTGATTGTTAAATACTGCTGCAAGGTAAGTTTTTATACGAATGACTTTTTGCAATACCACCAAAGTTTAAAGCATTACTTAACTCATTTGTGGATTGTGTCTTTTTGTTATACTTCAAAAGTTGTATAGCGGTTCGGCATAACCTCAAAACCAAGAATGTTGACAGGATATACGAATGTTTATAAAAATGTACCATGGGGCAGATTCGGCCACCTAAACAAGGGGCACTTTTAGCCAGTGGTCAAATCTGCCCCATCCTAAACCGGGTGGAAAGCTATAATATTATTGAAACGATGGTGTTTTTCAGATGGTACGAACGTATAAAAAAAAACAAAGCAGGTATAAGTGAAGGTAATATGAAAAATGCAATTCAGGAAGTTTTATCGAAAAGAATGTCTCAGAGAAAAGCTTCGAGATGTTTCGACATCAAACGTGGAACATTACTTTCTAGATTAAAAAAATTACGAGACACATATTCAGCTGAACAACTGACAAAGCTTTATAAAGATGACTCGGGCAATGAAAGCGATAATCATGAGGAAGTTATATATTCTTCTAAGTATAGTGATGCACAAGTATTTACCACCAAACAGAAAGAAGAATTGGTTAAATGCATTAAAACGTGTTCGGATATGAATTACGGTCTCACATATAAACAAATTAGAGTGCTGGCATACGAATACGCTTGCATTATCCCCGACTCCAAAAAGCCTGTTCAATGGCAACAGAATAAAACTGCTGGTCTGGACTGGATCAAATCCTTTATGAATAGACATAAGACAGAAATTTCTTTAAGGAAGCCAGAGAATACAAGTTTAGCGAGGGCCACAGGATTTAACAAAATATCTGTTTCTGAATTTTTTGATAATTATGTATCCTTGTTATCATAACATAAATTCAAAGCAGAACAAATTTACCATCTGGATGAAACAGGGATAACAACTGTCTTAAACCCACAGAAGATAGTTTCAGCTAAAGGAAAAAAACAAGTTGGTGTAGCTGCATCTGCTGAAAGGGGTGAACTAACAACCTTTGTGCCTGTGATAAATGCTATTGGTCATGCATTACCTCCTGTATATCTTTATCCTAGGATTCGAAATTCAGATAGTTATCTAATTAATGCTCCAACCTCAAGCATTGCACTGGGCAATCACAATGGCTTGATGACAGCTGAATTGTTCCCGAAAATCCTTGAATACATAAAGCTGCATACCAACTGTTCCAAAGAGAAAAAAATGGATAACCATGAATCACATATTTCTGTAACAGCAGGAGATTTTCTAGCATATCAAAACATTTTATTTTTTCACACTCTCTACTGTCGAATCTGCCCCAGAGCATGGTTGTATCTGCCCCTCCGGGGGGGCAGTTTCATCTTTTTGACACTTTTTTTTTAAATAAATGTATTTTCTGTTATAGTTGTTTTCTGCTCACATTTTTCACAATATGTTATATAATAAGGTGCATATTTTATAACTGTGGCATAATATGTCTTTATGAGTTAAAAATGACAAAAATATGCGAGTTTGAGTTCAAACATGATGAATGTGCCCCCTTTTCCCCTAGGTAGCTGTTTTTCGAGATATGCTTGAGAAACCGGCTCAACAGCGTAATCTTTAAAGGGCGCTACCTGCCTTAGCTAGAACTTTTGGATGAATTAATATCTGTAGTTTGCGTTTGACAAAGAAATTTCTGGATGCCCGGCCCTGTTTTAAAAAAAAGTAATGTGACTTAAACATACAATTTATCATTTGTTTCAGATATGCCACAGTTTGGGTTGAGCAGTACAAATTCACATTGGGGTTACAGTACCGCCGGAGCATACTCATCTTATTTTACACCCGGTGCATTAGGTTCTTGCGCAGCACCTACAACGCAGTTCAATACTCCAGCTCTAGGATTTTCGGGAACCACTCCCGATCAATCGTCCACACAAGATGCCTTCACCACCAGTTCAGCAGTTAGTTCCTGTTAGTATATTTTTATATTTATATACGAGGGTTGTCTTTTGTATTTTGTATATAGAGCTGGGAAAAAACCGTGGATTACTTCTAAACTCTATAATTTTAAAATATTTTTCCTCATTAAAAATGAGTTTGGAGGCATCTTCAGGGGACTGGAACCTTTGACAACCCGTTTACCCTTAATTTTTGGAAAAGTGAGAAAGTCGTCAGAAGTGTATGGAAGATGGTCCAAAAATTTCATTGTTTTTCGAACTGTCTGTGAACCTACAATGGTCGCGTTTATCTCAACGTAGCGCTACCGGAGCGATAATCAATTTCCTGCTGAACGCATGTTTTGTCAACTGATTGATGTGAGCGCTGTGGTAAAAAGTCGCCATTTTTCCCATCTAAATTGAAATATGATACGTTACCGATCAGTGATGCATTAACTGTCATTTATGACAATTATTATGTGAATAAACATATAAAATGACGTAGCATATTTTTGTTTGAAGATATCTTAGAACTTTGTATCTTGAAAATGAATGAATACCATTGGGAACTATTAAACTAAATTGAAATCTCATTAGTGGATAATTATTGCAGTCCTGATGGAAGATCATTCGTCGTTAGGGTTGGTTCTTCGAAATTCAGCAATTTCTTCCGGCAAAAAAATTGATATGTACCAATTAGCAGTAATAATTATTTGATCTTAGAGAGGAATTATTGTTACATGACCCGCTTTTGAGACAAATGTCGCCAACATCTTTTTGGAAACACTTCGAGAACGGAGAACTTTCGTCGGTTTTTGTTTATTTTGGAACACCCAAAAAAGCCGTCTGACGTTTATTTTCGGGTTCATGAGAGTCCTAAAACAGACAAACCTATAAAAGTGAAAGTTTATAGGATCACCTTGAATAAAAAAATGAGGTTTCAAACCCATCCACCTGAAGCGCTAGTTGGAATTGAGATGTCGAAACATGCCTGGCAACTAAGGTCTTTAGCCCAAAAAAAACACTTTCAAATTTTGAAATTTGAATCGTTGTCCCACAAGATACTGTTTATTTTTGCCATTTGCTGCTGTTATTTGTTTTTTAAGTAGGTGCTGTAAGTGTTATATGTATGTAGGTTTCTTTTCGTTCGTCTAGGGGAAAATTAAATAATACTCCCAGTGAACCAAACAGAAACCTACATTTTGGGGGCTCAACCGGGATACAGAGGGTGAACCAGTTGACATTTTTCTCTGACGTTTGGGGAACGAAAATTGATTTGAACCTATGTTTGAAGAAGACGGAACTAGGAAGATTTCAAGTAAAATAAGTGACGCGAAAAGACGGAAGTAAGACGACTTCAATCACAACCAGACGCAGTGAAGTAAGAAGACTTCAAGTAAAATAAAAGACGAGAAAAGACGGAAGTGAGACGACTTCTACCACAACCAGACGCAGTAGTGGAACTTTTTAGGCTACAGAGACACATTTGTTTCAACTGAAGAAGACGGAAGTGAGAATACTTCAAGCAAAGCAGCAAGAGACGTGAAAAGACGGGAGTAAGACGACTTCAAATACAATTATTAGTCCAAGAAGTAAGACTTGTAGGAGAAGCAAGAGGACTTCAAGTAAATCCATACGTAATTGTACATTATTATTGTGGAGTTAACAAGGTACGATTTATTTTTCCAATAGACGAGCTAGACGTTAGAAGATCATATTGCACCAGCTGTTAATCGAAGACATAATTGTTTTTTATTATTATTACTTTGATTTGGTTACAGAAACAATTATTTTGAGTTATAAATTCATATTTCTTGATAATTCTGTAAACGTCATAATAGGCAAGTTCATTTTTATATTTACCGAATAATAGAAAAATTTGTTGCGACTCGATTAGGTTAGTCAGACAAATTCATTTAAATTTTGAGGCATAAGGTGAGTTCTTTTTGAAGTATTATTTGAATGGTTATATTTTAACGCATTTATTTTAATACTGTTTTATCTTTTATAATATTTGATAATAATATTTACTCACAATGACTAATTTGGGAGATATTCCAAGAATCGGGAAAAATATTTCCAGTAGTTCACTTAAAGCAGTTAAGGCTTTACATATAGTTGCCTTTGGAAACGAGGGAGAACGACTAGGATGACGTTAGAACTGAAAGACGATCAACTTTGAACTGTAAATTTGTGAGAATAATTTGGAAAATAAAACTGTGTGGTTCACTGGGAGTATTATTTAATTTTCCCCTAGACGAACGAAACGAAACCTACATGTATATAAAATAGCATGTAAGAGTGGGAAAAACTTGAACAGAAAGATAGACTAATAGACCACGGTAGAAGCCTTTAAAAATAATAAAAAGTGAAAAAAGATAATAGTAGGGTGAAGCCCATTAGAAAAGGATGAGAATACTATAAAAATGAGAGGAAAAATAATTTATAGGCGATCTGACGTCGGGAATGGGAAGGGGGTGAGTTTTTAAAGGTAAAAAACTGTTTATCTCGATTTTCGGCAAAACTACAAGTCCTATGGAAAAAAGTGGAATAGCAAAGTTGTAGCTGATAGAAAGATCTACATTTTTTATGTCCACACTTTTTTCACATAACCTCAAAATTTATGTGGAAAAGTTTTTGATTTTTGATTTTTATCTCCTACAAAAAATTTTATTTTCCACGAAATTTGGTGAAAACTTACCTTATTATGTCCCAAATACACTGTAATTTATTTGATTTGAAATATTGATTTTTTCACCTTATTTTGACTTAATATCGAAAAAGCACCCTAATTTTCAATCGAAAATTCACCCGTCAAAATATCAGCTTTTTTCAAAAAGTTGGTGTGCTTTCTCTTCGTTGAAATCTATACTTTTTGATGGGGTAAAAAAATATATTACCACAGTAATCTTCTCAGAAAATGCAAAAATTCGAACAAAACTCGAATTCGAAATTTTTTTCAATGCCATTCAAATAAACAAAAAATAGTTGTTTTTGTATCTAGTGCGCGAAAAGCTACTTTGTTGATCGAGAATTGGATTGAAAAATTATTAAAGACCACCAAAGTAGTTCGCGCACGGGATGCAAACAATATTTCCTCTACAAACGTCAAAATATATCTTTTAAAAATATTATAAATAAGTAAAATGCCTAAATCATTATAGCAAATAGTGTTGAGCTGGCTTAAAATGTCTTAAAATTAGTAGTGTTTCAACCCCCAAAAACCCAATATCCCGAGCTGAACCTGAATTAACTGGTTTAGGAATAAATATTGGTTCGTGTACTGGTTGTACGATTAATGTTGATACTGTAAATAATAACTAAAGTTATTGTAAAATTCTATTATTGTTTTAAAAGTATTTAATTGTTATTCATTTAAAAATAAATAATAATTTGTAGTTTTGCATCATATTTTCAGAAATTGAATTACAAAAGTCTTTACATACAGTGTGTGAAATCTAAAAAAAAAAGTGTCATTCCGCATATTGTTGTCAATGCGCAAACCTTGTCATTTTTTGACGTTTGTAAAAAAAATATTTTTAGACAAATACAGATTCTATTTTTATAAATACCGCTATGAAATAGTTCTTAACTCATCCACTGCGATCGCTGAAATTCTTTTTTTATACCTTGACAGAAGACTTCCAATTTTATAGGTTATTCTGTCTGCTTTTTGGCTTCACCTGTCTTGCCTATTTCGACAACTCGATTGCAACTAGCGCTTCAGGACGGACTTGAAACCTCATTTTTTCGTTCGACATCTTATAAACTTTCACTTCCATAGTTTAGCCTGTTTTGTGATAAAAGTAAATCCAGGATTCATCACCACTGACAATACTGTATATATTTTTTTAAGTTTCCTGCGTTGAGCCGGCTTAGAGCTTTTTGACGCCAATTGCTTCCTGTTCTTCCGTTGAAAGAATTATACAAAGAAATACAATTTCGCATGCGACAAAAAATGAACCTGTTTAAAAAAAGACAACACTTAAAAGACAACCCAACGACTTTATTATGGTGAACATATTGTTTTGCTTTTCTCATACACCTTCTCTTGTTTCAGTATTACCAGAAGCTTCAACAACAGACTTAGATCAACATCTTGGTTTAGTGTCATCGCAAAATCACACAAACCATTCAAACACACCTTCTCATACATCTTCCTTACTTGTTCCTCGCTATTCTACAAATCACACAGATTTTCCTCTGTCCGGACCTCGAAGTTTATCAGATAATTCAAGTGCGGCTGAAAGTCCTGTTCAAGATGAACTATTGAACTCACAAACCTCACTAGGAGTGAATCATGTAAACAATAGCTCAAATTTCTTGCATCAAAATATGTCTCAGAGTTCATATTCCTCCAGTAACTGTAATAATTCTATTTATCCTGTACTTCCTGGACTTTTATATTCCCAACTATATTCAGCAGCAAACCAAAGTCACAATTTCCACTCCTTACATACGCACGCTACACATGGCCAACACAATGATCTTCAAAGCGTTATGGATCATCTATCAACTAGCAACCAAAGACAAATGGTTAATGGCGCAACAGATCTATTGCTGAGTAACAATGGAACATGTGCAGCTGCTGCTTCAAGGCAGGATGATGGGCACAATAGAGGATTGAGTAGTAATGGCGGTCAACGGGGTCCTGCACAAAATGGCGACGCAGTTGTTTGGCGACCGTATTAGTATCATATCAAGTAAAAAATAAAGAGTAACAGGTTTATTATTAAGCGTGAAGATGCAAAATATTCAAAACAGTTGAACAATACAACTTTCATCACTAGTAACTCATGATAAAAGTTAAAACCATATCACCCTATAGTTAAATAATAACATTCTTGAGAAATGATACATTTTCATGAATATCATGTTACCAGTGACTTAGCTCTGAGCAATTACAATTGCATTCTTAGTCTATGTGTATCATGGACTTTTTATTTTCCCAATTATGCTATGGTTCACCGTTTTCATCAAATTGGATTGCAATAGTTTGAATATTTTTTTTTCATATTTCAATACCCCTAAAACCTTAACTTATCTTTAAAAGGTTGTTATCAATAATACTCTTCTAGTTAAGTTTTTATGAATATAATTTTGAACCTCCGAAGATAATTGTCCTAAGTCTATATTTCTGTGGATATCACTCCTCAATATCAGGTCCACACTAATTTTGCAGAATTTAATCCTGTGTGGACTTTATTCCACGGAGCGATTTGTACCTGGTGGCTAGATAATGCTACGGTTATGTTCCGATATTCCTGAACAGTACTGCCCAGTAAATTTTGTCATTCTGATTTTACTGAAATTCACTGGTAATGATTTGGCGCCACTTTTTAAGAGACCTGAAGGATTTTTTGGCGAGTTACCGTTTTATAATTAGTAACAGATAATCTGTTACCACTCCATTTTTGTGAAGCAACGGTTACAGGGGAGGCATGAATGACGTCACAAATTTACGCCATGGTTTATAAGACGGTTATAGATTCTGTAACACAACTTTATAGGTGGGTTATAATGTGGTTACAAGCATAAATAAATAATAATAAACAAATATGGCGGAAAAAGAGGTGTTAGAAGCTGGCAACATGAATGACGAACAGCAGTTAGATGTTGAGAATGAAATCAACGACGAATCGCTTGTTGAAATCTGCCTAAATAATAAAGGACAGGACTATCTCATAGTAGTACCCTTACAAACAGCATCCATATTATTAAATGGTCACTCAGTTACCTCTTTTTATAACCGCAATGTTTTCACGAAACCTCTTAAATTACTGTCCAAGGCTATGAGTGGGGTTATACCCGCTTGGTAACTAGCGGTTATCAACGGTAGCTCGCCAAAAAATCCTTCTTGTTAGAGGCTAAACATATACTGATACTACTGTTACAGAAGTGGTCATGCACTCCCAGTATCCCTTCCCCAAATTGGAATAAGCTAGGTTATGTATTTGTTGAGAGTAGGTGATCTGTGGTTGAGATCGTTGAGACATATTTTTTCATTAGTAATCTATGCAGATCTGATTTTTCTGAATCAGTATCGCTATCGCTTAATATTTCATCCAATAGGATTTGATTAATTTCACTTCACTATGATAGATAAATGGGTTATGTTTTGTTTGTTCCCTTTCAAACACTGTTACTGACCAATACGTTCCGAAAATCTTCAGCAGTTTAAGATTACTGCAACTGTAAAGCGTTCCGAAATTGCTTGCTGTAACCAGTAATACCAGCAATATCGGAACATAACCTATGTGCTGTATCTTGGAAACTATTCGTCTTAGAGACTTGCGGTAAAAAATTATGGAACTAAAGTGAACAAATTAAAATTCTGGAAATTGTTTTCAGGTTGCCAAGATGACCGACAGGGGTCGTAATCGCTATCTAAAACTTTTAAAAGTGATTTACTCATGAAATACACCTAGCAAATTCACCAAAAAAATATATGCTCGTTAAAACTAAGTTTAGTTTGAGTATTTTTAGTTTGACACTTTTTGCCGTATTTATTGTAATAAAGTTGTGGGGGTGATTTGATGTTTGCTTTAAGTAAACTCCTGAACTACAAAACGGATTTTAACAAACACAGTTTCGTTGGAAAAAGCTTCTCCATCAAACCCAGCCTACTTGTGATATATTTGGTTATGTGATGCCGATAGAGCACGTAGAGGGGGAAAATGCAGACTTATTATATTCCAGAGCGGCTACCTGGCGAATATGCGGTTTGTTGCACTAGGCGATGAGAAGCAACCGAAAAGAAAATACCTGAAAGGTTCAGTCTCGCGGCTGATAAGAGTCGGACTGGAAAATTTAATCCAGATTCAGAGGACAACAATAGATCTGAGAAGGTCGCAGTGGAATAAACCGGTTAGTCTTCGCATGAAAACCTCAAGAATCATTTAACTAACGACTTCAATTCAACTGAAATAACGATGCCCCATGCAGGAAGTCCCCAGAGTTAACAAAGTTGCCAAGCCTGGACCAGTACTGGGAAATCTAGCTTCGGCGTACTTATACTGGCCCACGCGTGGGCCAGACTGCTTAATCTAGTCTCGGTCATGCCGATGATAGCCCAAGCATAAGCCAAAACTGGTTGATCCAGCTTTGGCCGTTTAATTGGGTCCTAAGCTTGGGCCAAGACTGGGTAGCCTAGCCTTGGCCATGCCAATGCCTACCCAATCTTAGACCAAAACTGGTTGTGTCAATCAAGAATGGCCCAGTTCTGGCAATCAAGCAAGGGCCAGTCTTGATTTGCAAGCATAGGCTAGCCTTGGCAGTGTTGCGTGTGCCAATGATAGCAGCCAAAGCTGGGACAGCCTTGGCAGTGTTGCACGGGCCAATGATACCAGCCAAGCCTGGCCCCCTGTTATCATTCCAGATTTCTACCAAAGCTGGGCCAATACGGGTTCACAAGAATGGGCCAAACTTAAAAAGCATTGTGCCAAGCGTGGCTCCGTCGGCTTTTCCTGTATGGGGCAATGTATGCGCTTAGACTGCGAAGTAAACTGTCACAAGTTTATTATAAAAGTGAAACAAATTGTAAATTGACAGACAAAAAACAAATATAAATTAATAATAGTATCAAGATTGTCGTAATAATTAACAAGCGTAGGCATTTTATCAGCTCCATCGTTAATTTCCGTTACTAGTCCGGTAAGTGAACTTTTACAGTACGAGTGAGATATTTACGGAATTTCGAAACGAAAAGTTTGTAAAATTTAATTACGGGATAGTAGCACGTAATATTTCATTACGTGCTACTATCCCGTAAAAGTCTATTTTTCGAATTGAAATCATGTACGTAATAGTATATTACATACCTAGCGGAGAAGTAGATCATTACAGCCCTAAAAGCAGTGGCTGGAATGATCCTTCCCGCGTGGTATGTATACTATTTTATTCACAATCGCTTAGTTACAAGCTACTGGAAACATTACAGGTTATTTAATATTTTTTTCGACAAAGAACTTCATGAAACAGTTACTAGGCAATATCACTAATTTATTGGTTTCGACAATTATGTCAAAAAATATTTTTCCTGTCACACAATTTTAATTTTTTCGCTCAAACAAGTACATATAATGTCTGATTTTGAGTTAACCTCTGTACTCCTCTGGAAGTCCGAGAAGCTGCGGTTGACGGAATAATTCCGTAGAAACGCAAAATAAGGTATTACCGTTTTTTAAAACTAGCTTAACATGATATTGTCATACTTCAGAAAAGTGACACGTGCTTCTAGCAGGAAATAGTAATTTACGTTACAAGACCGGAAAGTAGTGCTTTTCAGGTCGAGTCAAGCAGATTCCTGGAAGCTTGAAGAGACCTGAAAAATACTAATGTCCGGTTGCGTGACGTACAATATTTTTTTCAAGACAGACACTTCGATATACATTCAATTCTTTATTCTACTTTTTATAACAAAGTGATTAACAAAACTTAAACTAGATAAAATAATAAAGATACTGGATACAACTGCATAAATCCTTTATTTTTGAATATTTATGATAAATGTACAATTGTAAACGTTGAATAGCTGAAGAGAAGATGTGTCTGAAATGCTGGGAATTGTCATACTTTTTGTAGTGGCAGTAACATAATTAGTTTCCTGTATATTATCTTTGGAACATCCCGCATGGATTTGCTATATCAATTTTGATTTTTACTGAATTCATATTATTGTTAAATTTGCGCACTCGCGAAATCAGTTTGACATAAACGACCAATTAAAAATCAACGAACTGTCATCACTCGACAATATATCGAAACGATGTTATCATAGTAACGAAATCAAGGTAGATTGTATTATAAAAAAGCGATTGAAATGAAATGAAAATTCAGGGACCGGAAATAGTAGTTTGTACAACTAGTGCGCAAAGCTAGATTTGCGTACAAGTGTTACCCATTTTTTTTTTCTACAACCACATTTATTAATGAAAGAAATACAATAATTTATATGGTTATTTTATTTAAACTTTGAACAGAAAGAACTTACAATACGAAAATAGATAGAAAACCACTATTTTGATATTTTTCTTTCAAAACCCCAGGTAACAAATTTTCGGTTGCAGCTCGAGCCTTTTCGATAATATCTGGAGGAGTATTTTTAATGTCCGAATTGGACCACTCAAAAGATAAATTATTTCAATATTGGTTCATATTTCTAAAATATTGCTTAACACCTCAGCTGCGTTACATATACCCGGAGATATGTATCTTTCATTAACAACCAACGGTACAAAAAACAAGTAACATGTCCAATTTGCGAAAGCTGTAACTTCAACAATTTTCAAGATATTTTAATGATCTTTATATAATTATAATGTACTTATATTACTGAATATGCCGTTATGTGTATTAAAGTACACATCTCCGGGGATATTTACCGCACAGAACTAACGCTACATTTCGTATTTGCGATACATATCCCCGGGGATATGTATAGTTTTTACCTATTTGGTGTAGTAGACATTCCTATTTTGACCACTACCGACAAGTCGAGACAAGTTGTACACGTTTGTTTATCAAGTATATGACCTGGTCGCAAAAAAAAGAAAGTGTGCAGAGGATGTTACAATCAGTTAAGAGAATCTGGATCAACCAGTCGTAAACCCGATAAAAAAAGTGCGGCGTGTCATAAGCTTCTGCCAGGATTGTCCCGGTCAGCCAGGATATTGTTTGAATTGTTTCAATAATCATCACAACTGATAGTTTCAACAATATTTTGCATTATTTCTATTTTATAAGTTAAAATAAATTCAATAAATATTTGTTCTAGTACCAACTTTATTTCAGAATTCTCTCTTCTCCTGTGTTGAACATAGCAAGAACATGTATTTATACATTCAAATTGTACTGTCCGGAGGTCGTCAATACATTGTGTAAGTACGTAGAAGGTTAGGTTAGGGTAGGTTGGCATACATATCCCCGGTGGTATGTACCACACTGAAGTTATTTACTCTACATATCCCCGGGGATATGTAACGCAGTCATGGTAAAGAACCTAATATTAAGAAAAGGCCTGCTTTGCGTATAAAAATTTGTGTAGAAAAGCTTGTTTTGCATAGTGGTTGTAGGAAAAAGCTTTTGCCGGTCCTTCACGTCCATTTTCCGGTCTCGATCGGCAAAACGTTATTTTCTGGACAAAAAATTGTCCAGAATGTGTATATTTCCTACAACCACTATGCAAACCACGCTTTTCTACACAAATTTCTATACGCAAAGCAAGCCTTTTCTTAATTCTTTTGATAACTGTTTGAAAAGTAATGCGAAAAGTACACGCTATGGCACTTTTCCGCACCGAAATGTCAAACAAAGCTACCTATGACCTGTCAACTTTTTTTGACAATTCAACATATTTATTATACTCAGTGAATTTCTGGGTTCAAAAATTTTAAACTTAAACCAAAAATAAGTAAACTATTCATTTGATTATTTATTTATTCATTATTCACTATTAAACATACACTCAACTGATTTTGCTATATTAAATTTTCATTTTGTATGTTCTTTCTGTACAAAGTTTTAATAAAATACCTAAGTATATGTATATATATCAAATAAATAGTTTACTCATTTTTGGTTTAAATTTAAAATTTTTACACCCAGAAATTCACTAAGTATAATAAATATGTTGAATTGTCAAAAAAAATTGACAGGTCATAGGTAGCTTTGTTTGACATTTCGGTGCGGAAAAGTGCCATAACGTGTACTTTTCGCATTACTTTTCCAACAGTTATCAAAGGAATTAAGAAAAGGCCTGCTTTGCGTATAGAAATTTGTGTAGAAAAGCGTGTTTTGCATAGTGGTTGTAGGAAAAGTACTTTTCCGGCTATAGCGTGGAAGTGAAAGTAAGTAATGAATCATTTCCCTACCGTTTTAAAGGTAGGAAATGTCTATATTACTGACCGATTGCGAATAAAGGTATGTTTTAGGGTACAGTATGAAATAAAACAATTTTTCACTCAACGATGCGTTTTAGGGTTAGTTATCTTCCGAAGTTCAGAATTGGTAATATACTATGTGAAATTTCTTTAACAATTGAATTGTTAATGTTTTGTTTTTGTTTATAACAATTCTTGTAGATTTGTATACTATTATGTAACAAAAAGGTGATTAAGATGTGCAATCTGGAATGTGAGTATTCAAAATACCCAAATTTTATGTGTGCAAAAATGTAAATATGGTTTGAAAAAGTAGAGTCACAATCAGTCCAAAATCAGCGCTTGTGAATTCATAGAAAAATTTAGTATGCAAAAGTCATTCAAAAGTGGTATTGCAGTAGATATTCGTCTTAGATTTCTAGTAACATTTAACATCACTTTTCCATTGGTGACATAATTCTATGTTTCCAATTTGTGAGCTAAAATATTTTCAGGTAACTTTTTCCTAAGCAACATTTATCGTTTGTTCAAGGTGAATGTTGTGTACATGTATCTTTGGTCAACTGAGGAACTAAGCAAAAGCTTTAATCCTTCAGTGGATATCTGACCACTGGATCAGAATTTAAAGAGGGATTTCCATATATTTCAGCATCATCTGCTTAGAATGAACAGCTATTTTTCATATGTCTAGGAAGATCAGCAAATTCCTGCGAAATGTAGTATTGAGACGCAAACAAAATTGTTTTGAGGTCAGAAAATCACTATAGAGCTCTTGAAACTTGTTTTTATTACATTATTTAACAAATTTCCTCATTGTTGCATGTATGTTTACCAGATGGCGTATTCAAATAAAGAGAAAAAATGGAATATTTTCTTCTAATTTGGGGAGCTTCAGGAACCATTAATTTTATTTAAATTGAAAAATAAACTTTGCAGATGTACTATGAAATGTTTTTTCGGCACTGTCAACCTCATTTAGATTTTTTTTTATAGGAAGTTATAGTTTGAATTTGCGGCGTGTAATGAAGGGACATTAGAATTTTATATAAGAAATTTCTATATCCAAAAAAGAAATAAAAATAAAAGTCAAAATAATAGTGTAATACTACTAAAACGCTTCAAAAATTAGAAAATTCCCAAAGGATAGACCGTTTACCAGGAACATCTACTTCTCGGGCAATATGCCCCGCCAGACAATGAATTACACTTCCAAGATGAACGGCTTTGGTATATATGAAAATATAGAACCAACCATTTTGGTTTATAATTAGAAGGAAGAATATCACTTGCAGACCGGTTTCGGCGTTTTTGCGCCTCATCAGTACAATGTAGATTTTATTAGTCCAGAACCTCAATATCTCAAAACTCACTTTACGTTACATAGCCCCTTCATTCACTCAGCCCTTCAATTATTGGCATTGGACCAGTGTGTTTATGCGTAAAGTTTACATGCACTGAATTATTGTCGTTAAGTGGATTGCGCCAGCTTTTTGTCAATGGATTGACTTGATTTAATACAACTTGGAGTATTTCATCAACCTCTTGTTCGGATTTGCCAACTGCCAGTACACATGTATTGTGTCATCTACAAATGTTGCTACTGTAGTTTGTTCTATTACTGGTATATCATAGATGTATAGTAGATACAGTAGTGGACCCATGACACTGCCCTATGGTACAACAGCCTTCATTTAACAGTAAGCTGTATTGTTCTGGGAGAAGTTGTTTGAGTTTATGTTCGAGTCCATGGTGCAAGATTTTATTGAATGCCTGGGCTATGCCCAAGAACACTGCTCAACATATCTTCCTCTCTTCTAGTGCTGTTTCTAGTCGATCAGTAAGTATATGCACTTGATCCCTATTGTTTCTGAGTTTCGAGATTTTTGCATTAAAAATTGACCAGAAACTTCTGGGACACCCGGTACTTGAAATCGGAAGAGACTTTCATTTTGACGAGATTTTTCACTATTAACAAGCAAATATAATATTTTTGGTTTATTGATATGATATATTAAGTTTTTCAATACAAATTTTATTTCAAGATTGTAGGCGTTTTTAAAATTGTTTAAGTTTCTAGAGTTAGCATGGTTAACTATATGGTGACTATACTTTTTTAAACAGTGTAACATAATATGCTTTAAATAGGATTAGTATGTAAAAAAAATATTACTTATTGTTGCCATATAACTATAATATTTTTGTTGAAATATGTAACATAACAACGATAATATGAATACATTATTAAGGATAATGTGGTTTTTATTTCAATTAACTTTCTCCAATCCACCATAGGTCATCCTCTCCTTATAGACGCTAGAAGAGCTCTGGTCTCCAGAAACTTGTTCTGAATGTTTTCAACAGATGAAACTGATTTTTTTTGTGGTTGGTACTTCTTTGGATTAAATAAAAATCGGAAAATGTGGGGAACAAGGCAAAAAAATATTGCACTTGTTTGATTAAAAAAAATGAAGATATTTAACATGTTTTCTACGTTGTCTCCAATATGATATAGATAGTGTGAGCTCGTTGTATTGAGACCTTGGCCGTTTTCTTGAACTGAGTTAATACAGCAGTATCTTACTATGTTTTTTCCTTTGAATGCCAAACTTAACAATTTAACGCACCATACATAATGAAAATAACAAATTTAGAAAAAACTGAACATAAAAATTGAATTAACTCAAAAAATTTAATCATAAAATAATTCAATTTAGATGCTGAAAGTGTTCTCCATTAACTGGCATACATGAATATAATATTAAATTATTTTCATTATTTTTAAACCGAATATTTTGGAAAAGCAATGGCTTCTGACGATATCTAATTGCAGCCTCAAGGATTCTATTCCTCAGTTGTTGTTCGCTCGTAATTTCTACAGCATACACTTCGTCCTTCATGCAACCCCAGACGCTAAAGTCGATAGGGTTCAGATCTGGACCTCTGGGTGACCAAGCAGGGCCCCTTCCAATCCAGCGTCCAGGATATTGCTCGCAAAGATGTTGCCTAGCTTCGTTAGTGTAATGTGCTGGAGCAACATCATGTAAGTACCACATATTTTGCCTAATTCTGAGATTTACCTCTTCCAAGTACTCTGGTAATTCGTTTTGTAAAAATTGCAAATAATTTTCACCGTTTAATTTGTTTGGAAGAACTACTGGCCCTATTAGATTGTTGTCCACAATTCCTAGCCAAACATTGACTTTGAACATTATTTGGTGATGAGTGACTTTTTTTCCATGAGGGTTTTCTTCGGCCCAGGATTGGCACTCTGTAACGTAACAGCGATAAAGATTCTCTTCTCTTTGCTATTTCGTACTCTGTAACTGAGTTCGGACGTTTCCGAGCCTAGCTGAACATGACCGAAGATGCGATAGCGAAGCGAATGATAGCGACAACTCCAAGGGTCTTTCTATTTAAGAGACATATCGTTCTGTCTTATTCTACTCAATGTGTAAAAATTTTCTTCTCTGTTCGATGAAAAAAGAAAAGAGGTTATGTTGTTGTTGTAATTAATTTCAATTTTCTAGGGTTCGTTGTGTCAAAGGTTTGTGGAATAATATTAAACCTACCTGAAAAAAACTATCATTCCAGCAATATTCTTTATTTCATTCCCAAGAAATCATTATACTGACAAGATTTTTAACAAAACCCAATAAATTAACAAAACAGAACGTCTACTCTTTGCCACAGCTATTAAAAAAAACCACTAAACAATATTATTAATTATGCACCAAGCAAATAGGTAAATACTTTATGAAGTGTCATGAATGAAAATGTGAGGTTACCAAAGCTAACAGCTAACAGATAAATGTCAAATTTCTTGTTCTTTTTTATTTTTATCCTGAAATAGTCAAATTTGCATAATGTTTTCTGAATTATTAGTAGATTATTCTCTATCCGATTGACGATCCCGAATCTTGTCGAACTATAGCCGAGGCGATAGAAATTCGCTTATAGAGTACCACTAACCAAGTAAAACTATTCTTTTCGTTTGCTTATTCTTTATCTTTTTCCTTAAAATACAAATTACAGAGTGCCAGCCCAGGGGGCTTATTTTCGTTTCAATCGAATTTGATTCGAATGCGACCTTACGTCAAATTTTCGAATGAAATGCAAAAAGTGTATTTTCGTGTAATAGAAATTGGTCCGTATGCGAAATTTTTCAATCGATTCATTTCGACTGGGTTGAAACCAATCGAATTTAAAATCCGTGCTCGAATTTGAGTTTTGAGCATGCGCAAAAGCGATTCTCTGACTTTCAATTTTGACTTTTACTTTGGTATGGTTATGATTGTTGTTTGTTGATATTATAATTTTGATATGTGTTATATATAAATAATGGATGATGCGATAATTATTTTGGCGGCTATAGGAGCACTTGAAGAGGCCGAAAACTTGGCACAACACGGTCGAGTATTAAACGAGCAAATTGACCCGTTTGAAAGTCTTGTAGAAAATAAATTCATAAAAATTTATAGATTAAACAAGGCAACAGCCGAGCATGTTATTAATTTGGTGTCCCCATATATTGAGGTACCCAGAAGACCATTTGGTTTAAGTGTACCGTGCAAGGTAAGTCATGACATTAATATACTTGCAAATTTGATTTTATAATTTTATTTATAATAATATTTAATATTATATGTATAATAAGTAGGTATATCATAATTAGAACCTATTCAAGTTATGGTCTACAATTAGTTCATAGTTACTTGAATTAGAATGTTACGCTAAAGTAATTTCTTAGTATATGGAATATGTACTTAATTTACCTTTCTCCATTGCCTCCAATCTTTTTTTGCTCCTGGCATAGAATTTAGGGAATTGCTTACTTCTTCCCACAATGTTTGTGTCGCTTTGAATGTAAATTCTTTAGTAAATTTTCCATTTTTTAGCTCTGGGTAATCTAAGAGGAAGGCAACAAGATGTTCCTTTTGATTTGCAGTGAAATGACCTTTTCTTTGCTTTTCCATTTTTAAAAATGTATATTTTGCTAATTATTGAAACTGACACTTCAAAACTTTAAACTTTAAACACAAGGCAGGAATATTGCAGGGTTATTAGAACTCTACAGTTGGTACCGTATAAATTGCGACGTTGTCACGTATGGTCATTCAAATTTCCATTGCGCATACGAATTTTAATTCGATGACGTCTCGAAAATACGTTAGGCCAATATCAATCGAATTGTTTCATTCGAAATCATTCGAACACGAAATATTTCGACTGAGAACGAAAATACACCCCCTGATGTGTTCGTTATGGTGATTCGTGATACCATTTCTGTTGAAGGTGGCTTCGTCAGTAAATAAAATATGGTTAATGAAGTTGGCATTCCATGTGTTTTCCGTCAACAACCAATCGCAAAATTTCATTCCTTTAGGATAATCTTCATCTAGCAACTCTTGAACGGTTGTTAAATGATAAGGATGAAGCTGCCGTTCCTTTAATCTTCTCCAAACCATCAAGTGGGACAGATCTAATTGCGCAGCTACTACTCTTGTACTACTTTGAGGGGTTTCTTCAATTGCATCTAAAATCTCCTCATCGTGTGCATCCACTTTCGGACGACCACTATTACCAGCAAGTTGTGGTCGTAATGTACCTGTTTCCCGTAAACCTACCTACCTGGTGTATTTTGATTGGGATATTTTTCCGCATAAAACCTTGCAGCTGCTGCGCTATTTCCCCGGCATTCACCTGTCTTATAAAAATTATCGCTAAGTATCTTAAATCTTAATTTAATATGACGAAACTTACCCAAAATTAAATGCATATCTGCCATTTCTGAAAACGTGTATTCCATTGTTATTAGAAAAGTTAGTTCCTCTTAAACACACAAAAGTTGAAAGCTTCAAATGTATTATTGACAATTGTTGATCCAATGTCCAATTGTATCTTTAGTATCAAGGGTTGTTAACTAAATGGATAGTTAATACACAATTTTTGAAGCATAATGAAAAATAGGCCATATCTCGATAAAAACTGATAATTGTGAAAAGTACTTAGGGGCGAAAAAGTTTCAAAAATATATATATATAGGCCAAACATTCCGTGTCGGAATAGCGCCTGCTTCATGTCAACTTGAAGCTCTTAGATTCTATGTTTGCGGTGAATCACTCCGCATTGATTAGCATACTGGATATAAAATGTATTGTTCCGTTAAAATAAGTTAAGTCTCTTCGCGCTATTTATTGTTTTGTTCCACAGCACTCTGTCCTTAATAGTCTTCCTCTGGTCAATGATATTTAGTCTTCTCACTTCTTCGTATACCTGCTCTAACCATCTGAGTTTTGGTCTTCCTCTTGGACGGTCTATTGTAGGGACCCAGCTTGTAATTTTATTTAATACGTTTTCTGGGTCTCTTCTTTGGATGTGCCCGTACCATCTGAGCCGCTGTGATTTTATAAATGTGATTATATCTTCTCCGGTTAGTATGTTTTTAAGCTCCAAATTCGTTAATTGTCGGTACTCTCCATCTGTAATCTTTTTTGGTCCCATTATTCTCCTAATAATTTTTCTTTCGAAAATTCTTAGCTGCTCTTCGTTCCTTTTGGTAAGGCACATGATTTCTGCCCCATAGGTTACTACTGGTCTAATAGCTGCTTTGTACAGATTTATTTTCGTTTTTCTGCTAAGATGTTTATCCTTCAAGATTTGCTGGTATTTCCAAAAAGCTCTGTTTCCTGCTTGTATTCTTTGTGTTACTTCAATACTTCTATCAGTTTTGTTGTTAATATTGATCCCCAGGTATTTAAAATTGTCTACTTTTTGATAAGTTTTGTCTCCTATCGTGATTTTGTTTAAATTGCAGTTTCCACTTCTGGAGCTTAGTAAGTATTTGGTTTTATCTTGATTGATGTGTAGACCTCTTTTACGAGCTTCGTTTTCTAGCTTTAGTGTTATTTCTTCTAGGGCTTTTTTAGTTCTTGCGATTAGGGCTATATCATCCGCGTAGGCTATGAGTTGTACCAAGCTTTGTGCTATAGTCTTCTGGGTTCCTAAGGCATTGATTGCGCCTTCCAGAGCAATATTGAATAGAGTTGTTGAAAGAGCGTCACCTTGTCTAACTCCTTTTTGTATACCTATCTATTTTATCTGTAACATTGCTAGGTGTTAACACTCTTGCCCGCGAATTCTCCATGGTCATTAAACACAGTTGAATTAGTTTTGAAGGTATTTTCATTTTCTTCATTTCGCGTACTAATTGCCCTCTGCTTATGCTGTCGAACGCCTGTTTGAAGTCAATAAATAGTATATGAAGGTCAATATCATATTCATAGCATTTTTCTGCAGTCAGAGTGAGAATGTGGGCTGCGTCAATCGTCGATCTACCCTTTCTAAACCCTTGCTGGTACTGTCCAATTGCTGACTCAGTGTATTTTTCTAATCGCTGTCGGATGATCGATGTGAGTATTTTGTATGAGGTATTCAACAACATTATTCCCCTATAATTACTGCAAATTGAAGTGTCACCTTTTTTGAATATGGGTACCAGAAGCCCTTCCTCCCATTCTTCCGGCATTTTTCCTTCTTGCCATATTCTACTTATTAGAAAGTGAATTTCCTCTACCAAGGAATCACCTCCACATTGAATCAGTTCATTGGGGATTTCATCTGGACCTGCGGCTTTTCTTGTTTCAGACTTTCAATTTCTTCTTCCTCTTCTACTATCACTTCGACCTCTTCTATTGCCTCTTCTTTGTAGAGTGTTCTAAAGTACTCTTCCCACGTTGTGTCGTCTATTTTTGCAGTTGATTTTTTTGTAGTATTTTGTGATTTAATGTAGTTGTATAATTTTTTATTGTCTTTATTATTGGTTTCAATCTCCTGCATTAACTGTGCAATCCAGTCTGCTTTTTTCTTTTTGCAACATTTATTCGCCTCTCTTCTTTCTTTTCTGTATTTTTCTAACTCATTCTGGCTTCCTGTGTTTAGCCATTCTTGTCTTATTCGATTTTTTATTTTGATTCTGTGTTCACATTCTTCGTCGAACCATTCCTTGTTGACGTGGGTATTTTCTTGGCCAATTACTTTCTCGGCTGCTCGTATAATACTGTTTTTGATAGTCATCCAGCTTTGCTCAATGTTGTATTCCTGACAGTTCATTAAACTTCTTTGTATTGTGTCAGTGTATGCTTGTTTTATGAGTGGTGTCATTAGTTTCTGTGTATTCCATCGCTTTCTGTATTGTTTCTTATTACTCCATCTAATTATTTTGTTCTCCATTTTTGTTATTACTAGGAAATGATCAGTATCTGCGTTAGCTCCTCTGTAAGTTCTGGTATCCTGTATTGTGTGTCTCCATTTTTTGGATATTAGTACGTGGTCTATCTGATTTCCATCTCTACTTCCTGGGAATGTCCATGTGATCTTGTGTTCTCTCTTGTGCTTGTACATTGTGCTTACGATAGAGGTATTTGTAGTCATGGCTAGAGTGCATAACCTTTCTCCGTTGTTGTTTGTATTGGTATAAATAGTCTCTGACCCTGCGACTTGTTTGATATACTCTTCTTGGCCTATTTTGGCATTAAAATCTCCCAGTATTAGCATTATGTCATTACACGGAATCTCGCAACAAATTTCTTCCAATTTTTCGTAGAAATTTTCTTTTATTTCATCGCTGGCATGTTCTGTAGGTGCATACACATTTATTATACTTAGGTTGGCTTGTTTATATGTGAGATTCTTCCATCTATCGCATTAAATTGGATAACCTGTCGTACTGCTTGTTTGCTGATCATAAAGGCAGTCACCTTTTCCCCTTGCTTTTTTTCTCCCGAATAGTAAAATGTATATTGGTCCTTATATATTTTCCCTTCACCGGCCCATCTTGTTTCTTGTAGTGCTAGTATTTCTATTTTGTATTTTTTCATTTCTCTGGCTATCTCTTCCATTTTTCCTGGCTGCAGCATAGTCTTTACGTCCCAAGTGCCAATTCTCATCTGTTTTTTCTTTTCCTTTTTGTTTTTATTTTTTTTCTTATTTTTATTAATTCCTTTACATGTCGTTGTTCCTACCGTATTATTCTTTGTCCGTTTCATCGCGTTGCTTGTCCTATTTTTCCCCTCATTTGGATCTCCTAATTCTAGTTTTTTCCTTCGTTTCTTGATAGTTTCTTTAATTGTTGCTCGCTCTTGCCATTTTCAGGGGAGCGGTCGCTGTATGTTCGTTTATTATCTTCTTGTTGCTGTTGTTCGATAGTTTCCAGTCCATTCCTATTATACGCAATTCCGTTTATCATCAATTTATTGTATTGCAGGTAGACTCTATGACCCTGCTCCCTAGCTTGCTTCATGCGTGGAATTAGTCATTTCCTATCTTCCTGCACTTCTTTGGTATAGTCTCCGTTAATCCATATATTTGATCCTTTTAAATTTTTTGCCTTTTTGTATATTTCACTCTTCTTTGCTGTGCTTCTCAACTTAATTAGTATGGGTCTTTTTTTTCCTTGGTTGAACCAGCCTAATCTTCTAATATCATCTGTATCTTTCTCTATATCAAAATCTACTTCCATTTTACTGAAGACATTTTTTAATTTTTCCTCAGTTTCTTTCAAGTCTTCTCCGTCTCTGTCAGTGATACCTTGGATAACTATGTTGTTAAGCCTTATTTCTTTTTCGATGTTTTCTAGTCTTTTTTCTTGATCACTGACTATTTTTTTCAAGTTTTGGTTTTCTTGCTTAAGTTCCTGAATCACCCTGGTATTAGTATCAAGTTTATTTTCTATTAAGGTAATCTTCGAACATATTGTTTCAAACATGGCTTTTATTTCATCCATATTGGTTTTTTCTTTTTCCATCTTCTGTTATTTTATTTTTACTTTAAGTAAAGAGTGTTTCCTTTGACCGCGAAAAGAAATAGTCCCACCTCAACAGTTCGGAAGACAAACTTCTTATCGGTCTTCAGAAGGTATATTTTATAAACAATCTGGCAACGTCGCAATTTTACCTGACGCAGTTCTGTTGTTGCTGGCCGTAATAATTGTCTGATAAGCACTAATTAACCTCACTTTGTTTTGACTGTCTTTATGAAATTTAAGTTTATTTTTACTTTTTGTTCACTTATTTGTCACTGACCTGACCGCATTTTCTTCGCCTGCACACTGGAGTTACATGCAACGATTCTGCACACATCAGCACCCTACATAAACCCACACAAGAGATATCATGCCATCCTAGGAATTGCTTATCTTATCAAGACAACGTACCTAGTTACTTTCCTATTATAAAATTTTATTCTTTGTTTAATTCTCTTAACGAACAGTTGTAATATATAAAATAAAATTCTTTTTAAAAACATAGTTTCTAAATCGAAATACATAATTGGCGCAGTCAGTAGGATTTGCGTAAATCGTGAAAAGTATCGAGCTATATTAGAAAGTTTTTTTCTTTTTCGAAACATACAGTGTGTGCCGTTTCTTTCGGTGTTTCTGTAAAACAATAAGAGTGTAGTGACTTTCACGATTTTAACGTTTCAACGTTTTGAACGCGGATTCTAACGAACATTTATTTCACCCCTTTTGTGGTTGGATACAGCTGGACGAGAACCAACAAAGAGTCGGAGAAGAAGATTTTGGAAGCCAGTTCTTCGGTAACGTAAGTGCCAAATTTTCCTTTTCTCGCCTTTCCTATACCTTTCATTGGAATTCGGAAAGATAGTACCTTGTTAAGAATTTATTGATCTGAAATCGATTATTTATGAGTGAATTGAACTACGATAATCTCGATAATATTTTGCAGTCACTTAATAATATTTCAATAAGCGAAAATAAAATTAATTCTATAGAAATGGCTACCCCTTCAATGAATTGGGACCTTTTCAAATCCAAATTAGCAAATATCAAACCATTTAACGGTGATAGTGAATATTTGAATAAATTTATCACTAGATGTGAGCATTTAATAGAAACATATAGACATTTAAACGATGCTGAATTGAATTTCCATATAATAGAATGTATTCAAGAGAAATTGGAAGGTAGAGCAGCCTTCATGATAGGTAATAGAGTAGAATTAAATACGTGGCCAAAATTAAAAACTGCCTTATTACAGTGTTTTGCTGATAGACGGGATTTAGATTGTCTCGTACAAGAATTGATTAGAGCCAAACCATTAAAAGGTGAACATTTAATAGATTTCGGTAGTAGACTTCAGTTAATTCGTAGTAGTGTTATTCAAAGAATAAGTAACGATCCAAATGTAACTCCGGACGAAATAAATTGCCAAATAAATCAATATGATAAAACCGCGTTAAACACTTTTATTGCAGGTTGTTACGGAACTTTAAAAAATAACATGCATTTAAGAAAACCAGCTACCTTAGAAGACGCTATGGCGTATGTCACAGAATTTGAAAATTTCGAGAGATTGTATGGCTCTTTACACGATAGAAATTTCTCACAAAATAGATATAATAATAACGATAATACAAATAAACAATATCCACAGTCGCGAAATTTTCATAAAAATAATTCAAACTTAAATCAAAACTATAATGACAATCAAAATTTTGTACCAAATAACAGACCAATTAATTATCAACCACAATTTTATAAAAATTATCAAACCAATCAATCGAATAATGTACAGAATAGAGAACATTGGCCCAATCAGCCAATACCTGTTCAACCTATTCCACAAAATAGGAAGTATTTCACAAATCGACAAGTATTTGGTCCACCCAAAAACGTCTTTAAACCAGATCCAAGTCAATCAAACCAGTTACCAAAACCCGTACCGATGTCAACAACGTCGCGAAATTTTACCGAAGTAAATAGAAAACCTATCAATAATAATAAATTTTTCCAATCAAACCCAAATTCTAGACCGAAATTCGTTTCTGAAGAATTATATGTGAACCAGTGTAGTAATTCAGGTCATGATTCTAATCAATATAACGAATATAACGAAGTAGAATTGGACAATATCGATACAAACGACGAATATTATTTGGATGAAAATTTTCAGATGGCTGGCCCATCCAAAAAGAAGACATAGTAGAAATAAACTCGTTTTCTGTTAATCCCTTACCATACATAGAAATTAAGAACCCCAAAGTAAAATTATTAATCGATACCGGCAGCTCTAGATCAATAATAAAACCATCTATAATTGAGAAATATTTTCCAAGTACAATTTACCATTCCAATACTGTTATATCTAGTAGTATCGGGAGTAAAAATATCAGATTTCAAGCACAGGTACCTGCATTTGCTGAATTAAAATGTAAAAATTACTATATTGATTTTATACTATACGACTTTCACGATTATTTCGATGGAATCTTAGGTATTAAAGATTTAATAGGTATGAACTTGAACATTGATCTAAAAAATCAACAGTTAGTGGGGCCTGATATAAAATTACCATTTAAATATAGACAGGCCGATGACATTAAATTCTCATTTTCGGTAGACCCGGGAGAAAAATGTATAAAAAATTTACCAGTAAGTATAATTGATGGTGATATTATTATAGATGCTCAAAACTTAGAGAACATATTTATACCACAAATATTGAGCACGGCAAAAGATGGTTTTGCACCTATTGAGGTCCAAAATCATACAAATAAGTCAATAACGATAACACTAATAAAACCAATTCAAGTCACCTTGTTCCAAAATTCACAATACGAATTATTTAAGTTTGAAAGCTTTACTAACAATTTTAACGAAAATAATTTGGTGAAATCTAATGATATTACCAACCTTATTCGTATGGACCATATGAATAGGGAAGAAAAACAAAAAATTATTGAATTATGTAAGCAGTATTCTGATTTATTTCTCAAGCCAGGAGATAAGTTAACTTTCACCTCTAATGTTAAACATGTAATTAAAACTAAAGACGAAATACCAATTCATTCAAAATCTTATAGATATCCATATATACACAGAGAGGAAATTAGGCGGCAGATACAAGACATGTTAGACAAAAATATAATCAGACCATCTTGTTCTCCTTGGAGCTCTCCTATATGGATAGTCAAAAAGAAAATGGACGCATCCAATACCCAAAAATGGAGATTGGTCGTCGATTACCGCAAAATTAACGATAAAACTATCGGTGATAGATATCCACTTCCTAACATATCCGATATTTTAGATAAATTAGGGCGAGCACAGTATTTTACTACCCTCGATTTGGCAAGTGGATTCCACCAAATACAAATGAGTGATTGCTCAATCGAAAAAACAGCATTTAACGTGGACGGAGGACACTACGAGTACCTTCGAATGCCTTTTGGGTTAAAAAATGCACCCTCCACTTTCCAAAGAGCTGTTAACGAAGTTTTAAAAGATGTTCAAAATAAAATATGCATGGTATATATGGACGATATCATCATATTCAGTACTAGCCTCCAAGAACACATTCAAAATTTAAAGTTAGTGTTTTCGAAACTACGTCAAGCACAGCTTAAAATACAAATCGACAAATGCGAATTTGTACGTAAAGAGGTCGAATACTTAGGCCACCTTGTAACCCCACAAGGAATAAAACCTAATCCGAATAAAATTAAAGCAATTCAAAATTTCCCAATTCCTAAAACCGCTAAAGACATTAAATCGTTTTTAGGACTAATCGGTTATTATCGAAAGTTCATAAAAAATTTTGCTCAATTAACTAAACCTATGACAATTTGTTTAAAGAAAAATAATACCGTTCAACATTCAGAAAAGTTTATTGAATGTTTTAATATCTGTAAAAATATCCTAATATCAGAACCAGTTTTAGCTTATCCCGATTTCAATAAACCATTTGAAATAACAACTGATGCTTCAAAATATGCAATAGGAGCTATCCTATCTCAAAATAACCACCCTATCTGCTACGCTAGTAGAACTTTAAATTCGGCGGAAATCAATTATTCAACTATCGAGAAAGAGTTATTGGCAATTGTTTGGGCTTGCAAATACTTCAGGCCATATCTATTTGGTCAAAAATTTACAATATTTTCAGATCATAAACCCTTACAATGGCTTATGTCTTTAAAAGAGCCGAACTCACGCCTTGTGCGTTGGCGATTAAAACTCGAAGAATTTGACTATGAGATCAAATATCTAAAAGGTAAAAGCAATAAGGCAGCAGACGCATTATCTCGCTACCCCGATATTAATGCACTAGAAACTGCTTCAATTGACGTAAATTTAGGTGATATTGACGAAATCGTGAATCAAGAACTTGAAATAATTGACCCGTATCGTCAACCCGAAAATATATTACCAAATTTAGATAATATTGATATTACGAGTTTTTTAGATGAAAACGAATCAGATATTAGAGTAAATTCACCCGCTTTACCCGAAAAATCAAATCCTGATGATAACGATATTGAAACCGTTCATACATCTGCCGAAAATCCTATTTTGGCGATTCCAATATCCGAAAAACCACTAAATATGTTTAAAAATCAATTATATTTCACAAGTGGAGAAACAAATACATTCAAAATTAAAATAGAAAAAATATTTGAAAACACTCGTTTATACGTTACATTGCCAATAGTCGAAATAGAATCGAATATTATAAAATTTATAAAAGAATATATAAACCCCAATCAAAATTATGCTCTTTATTTCCAAAACGAATCTTTATCGCGAATGTTTATAGTAACTGCACAAAATACATTTAAGAATTCTGCATTTAAGTTTATTATGTGTACTAAAACTCTTACCGATATTCAATCAATTGACGAGCAAAAAGAAAAAATAGAATACTATCATGTATACAAATCAGGACACAGAGGCATAAATGAAGTCAAAACATCCCTTAGTTGTAGATATTATTGGCCAAAAATGATTGAAGCAATAGAACTTTTCGTAAATAACTGCGAAACTTGCTTGAAAAACAAATACGATAGAAACCCTCCTGTTATTAAATTTAATTTAACTCCTACTGCCTCTAAACCCTTTGAGCATATCCATGCCGATGTTTTTAAAATTGCAAACAAATCATACTTAACAGTAATCGATTCATTTTCACGGTACGGACAAGCCTATCCCATAGTAAGTGTTACAGGTTTTTCCACCGTAGATTCCTTATTAAATTTTATAACACACCATGGACTACCCCAAAGAATCACAACTGATAGCGGATCCGAATTCAAAAATTTTGATTTAGAAGACTTTTGCAAACTTCATCACATTGAACTACATCATACGACAGCAAAAAACAGTAATTCTAATTCACCCGTTGAACGATTTCACTCAAGTATTTTAGAACATTACCGATGTATTCAGGAAGACAATAAAAATTTCACCCCCGATCAAATAATGAAACACGCGATACTTAGCTATAATAATTCAGTTCACACAGTAACTAAATATACACCTTTTGAAATTATAAAGGGTCACATAAATAACCCAGATCCGTTTGACCTAAACGACCATTTAGTTATATCTCAATACGTACAAAATCACAAAGAAACAAGTAAACTATTATACGAAAAAATAAGGAAACGAAATGAAGAAATTAAGCAAAAGGTAATAGAAAAACTTAATACAAACAGATCGGAGCCCTTAGATTACTCGAAACAAAATGTCGCTTATGTAAAAACTAAATTAAGAAATAAAAGACTTCCCAAATTTAAACAAACTAACATAATCCAAGATAAAGGTATCTTGCTTAAAACAAACAAAGGTACGTACCACAAAGGTATTGTCAGAAAACCAAAAGGTAAATCTCGAAAATTGTTACAGGATGTCGACGAAAATGCGAACCCTGACGATATTCCTGGCCCTTCAAGTATACCACATGGTATGTAGTGGAGAAGATGTACAAGTTACGAAAATTCAAAATTTCCTACTTCCTATCCAGCTAGGAAATGCTAGATTAGTTTATAGTAAACATACGTTTTTACATTATTTAGATTTAAGCCAACTTGTTAGACAAATAGATAGTTTAGTTACGCACTTTAATTTTATAAGTAGTAAGATTACAACTGTAAACGCTTCAAATCCAATATCATATCATTCCTTAGCACAAAACATGCTAATAAGAGCATAATATTTAATTAAATCAGTTCAAAAGAAAATTGAAAATTTAAACCCACATATTCGAAGCCGTAGAGGTTTAGTAAACGGCATTGGTAAAATAAATAAATGGCTTTTTGGAAACCTCGATTCCGATGACGAAATTAAATATAACGATGCGATTAACCTATTACAACAAAATCAAAAGAATCTTATTCATGAAACAAACCTTCAAATTTCTCTTTATCATAAACTCATTGACCATTATAATAAATCAATTACCATTCTAAATGAAAATCAAATAAAATTTAATAACGATTTGGAAAAATTCTCAGCATCCGTTTATAATAAAATCGAAACCCTCGAAAGTTACTTAAGTTTTCAAGGTATGTTATATCAGATCAATTTAGATTGCCAATCAACTATAACTTTTATAGATAATATTGAAGACGCGATAGTATTTTCAAAACTTAACTCTGTTCACAGCTCTATTATTTCTAGTTACGAGATTGCAGACATGATTCAATACTTAAGTAAAATCTACATGCCAAAACAAATTCCAAAATTCACCAATATTCTAACATACTATCAATTTCTTGGTACTCAAGTGTCAATTATTAATTCAAAATTAATTTTTTCTATTCATGTCCCCATACTTAATTCCGAAACCTATGAATTCTATCACCTTTTTCCCATTATCCAAAATGAACAAATGTACACCCCCAATTTTCCCTATTTGGTACGAAAGAAAAACGAGATCCAATCAGAAAAAGAAGAATGCCCACTACTAGAAGATACCTACTACTGTCAACAAAATTTCGTCCGAAAAGACAATTGTACTCTTAGCCTACTCGATGGAAATAGCATTGAAGATTGCCATATCCTAGAAGTCAATACTGAAGAAACAATTATTCAACAAATCACAACCAGCGAAATTCTAATCATGCCAAAACAACCAGAAAAAGTTCTCTCAAAATGTCAAACAAATCAATATTTCGAAATAGAAGAACCAACACTTTTCGATATCCCTCGTAATTGCGAAATCTGGATCAACGATCAAAAATATATATATACATAACTACGAAATCAGCTACGGCAAACCATTTATTCTTCCAAAACTAGAAACAAACAAAATTTCACCATCTAAACACTATCAAAGATCTAATATCACAAAATTAGACCTAGATGACCTTTTTCAAATCAATGAAATATCAAGAAAACTGAAGCCCATTCAAGAAGTAGTTCACACTCAAAACCAAACAACGATAATTGGAAGTATTCTAGGAGTAATATGTATTATCATAATTTTATACGCCTTAATCAAATTGAGATCCCAAATTTTAACATGTAGAAGAAAGAAAGCCGAAGAACCCGAAGAAAATTTAAAAAGGACCCAATCGAAAAGTAAATCCATACTTTTCGATACTTAGGAGGGAGGAGTTACATGCAACGATTCTGCACACATCAGCACCCTACATAAACCCACACAAGAGATATCATGCCATCCTAGGAATTGCTTATCTTATCAAGACAACGTACCTAGTTACTTTCCTATTATAAAATTTTATTCTTTGTTTAATTCTCTTAACGAACAGTTGTAATATATAAAATAAAATTCTTTTTAAAAACATAGTTTCTAAATCGAAATACATAATTCTGGAGCACTTTTTACAATTTATGGTTTAGTAAAACTCGTGATTTTTCAAATATTTTTAAGGTTGATAATGGGAAACGTATATTTTATTTTAGCGCGGTTGCCAAGTTTCAAAAATAATGTGCCTAAATAATGGTGCCACAATAAGCATTACATTGTAACAAAAATTTTGGGGGGGTTTAGGGGATCTCAACTCCCATAAATGTTCAAAGGGGTGCAATAATTCCTTAATATTTTTTTTTTGCTCTTATCATAAGAAAGCCACTTGTCAACTTTCATTATAATATGCCGAACAACTGTCGAAATATTATAAAAATCAATTTTCATTTGGTAACTTCGAAGGGTTGTAACTTTTTTCGCATGCACATTTGTACGAGGGTAACTTGGGTTGGATCGAGTTATTTTTAGCCCCAGAATATGTGGTATGATTTATGACCTGCCCTTTTGTTACACCCTGTATATAGGACATGAACTGTATATATTTAGGACATGAATTGGATATATTTTGTACAAGAGCTGTCCAAGTGTCTACAAAGTTTAACATCAAATTATTATTTATTTTTATGGAACCACAGATGTTCAGCCTTATTCACTCTTCCTTCTTCCAAATCAGATACAAATAGACATTTTATGTAATGCCATTTCCATTAGCCCGTAACCGCACTGGTCTAAGCTTTTGCTACCTTCAATTAGTTTTTTTTTATTACATGAAACTAAAAATATAATAGGTACCCATTATACGAGTGTAAAAAATTATTCGAGTAGCAGATGGAAGGTATAAATATAAAATATAGCGGACCTAGTACATTTTTAATAAGTGTATATTTTGATTCGACCAAAGGATGAACAATGGAGGTCCAACGGACGTCAATTATTCAAATAAATCTTCACGTCCTGTGGTGAACGAGAACTGAAGTTCCAGTGAATGTCCCCAAACGGATATCCATTGTACTAGTGGTAAATGGACATCCATTGGATGCCCATTCTGTGACCATGTCCATATACACCGATCGTGGACATTATATGGATATCCATAGGATATCCTGTGTTTGCTGGGCTGGGCCAACTGAAAATCATATGTAGCATCAAAAAATATTACATTCAATATAAATAATGTAAAAGAGTTATGTGAACAATTCTTTGCAACTTTCCTTCCTACTGAGTGGCAAAGCCGATGCAACCATGCAAAAAAATGGGAGCAACAATTTTTGTTTCAAGAAGCAACAATCAAAAATAATATGGAAAACTTTAAGATACAGTGATTCGGAATGGGATTCTTCTGATGATGAAGAATCAGATACCGAGGATCTCTAAACCCCTATGGCTACAAAAAAATCTGATTTATTTAAACCCCATTTATTTAATAATATCTACTAAGTACTCATTAATGTTTCAGAATTTTCAGTAATTTTTTAAATTATGTTATACCTTTTAAATTAAACAGAATAAATAATTTTGCTAGTAAGAATCATATAATTATTGCCTTATATGAATATGTATTTTGAAACGTTAAATACTTACCAGTAATTAAGTTTTCCAAGTAAGATCTCTTAAAATGAAATTCCCTTATATAATTGTATTGTAATGACATTATAATTTTATTATGTATTGTTTGATGAATATTATATTTTAATCAAATCATTATTTTTGTTTTCCTTCTATTCTACACGGAGTTTTAAAATTTTTGACATGATTATGGATCTACCTACAAGTCATACGAGCTTTTTATCGAGAATATTTTTTTTGTGAAATGTGGGATAAACTTTCTCTCCCTTTGTATAAAACTTTTTGGGACACATTGTATATCACACCTAACCAAAAATGATTCCCTCATCCTTTTAGTAATTAAATTATTGTGTCAACTATTTGAAACTCATTTCTCTAAATATCATACTAAAAAATACCCAACATCACTGTGATCATCCACATATTGACAACATTGTATAAATTTTAATATCTAATGTTCGGGTAAATTCCATCCCAGTCTGGCCGAATACGTTCTCTCTCTGCGTACTGGAAGTTCCGCCTTGTCACTAGATACCAGTTTACCTGTACACCCGGTGATAATCTAAACTTGAATCCTTCCGCCTTTTGAAGAATAGACTACGATTTTTATACTGTGCTATTGTTATTGGATTGAACGCCTACCTGCTGTAAAAGTTTAAACTAAATATCTTGCAGTGGACTCTAATTGGTAGCCCAGGCCATTGAAAGTCTCACTCTGTAGCGATGAAAATGTTTTAAAATGTTTAAGAAACAAACATAAAATGGCCACATCTCACCCAAGCATTATAATTAGTGCAGATCTAACATTTATGCAAAGGGATCACATCAAACAACTACACAAAGAGCTGGATGACAGATTAAGTAAGGGTGAAACTAATATTAGTATTCGCTATTTAAACGGTATTCCTAGAATAACGAATTCCTATAACAGATCTAATGACTTGCATCCAAAAAACGTCTAAACTCCTCTCTCAAGGTTTACTGTCAGAACGTTGGTGGAACTCGAACTAAACTGGATTTTTTAATGCACAACGTTGATATGTGTAGCTATGACATCATTATTTTTGTTGAAACTTGGCTTAACCATGAAATTGTTGATGCTGAACTTCAGTTCACAGACTTCACTATATACAGACAAGATCGCTCTGAAAGCACCAGTAATAAAACTAGGGGTGGAGGAGTACTTATTGCTACACGCAAATATTTATCTACTAAGTTAGTGATAACCTCGGCAAAAAATATTGAACAATAGTTTGTTAGTCTTAAACATGGTCAGGATAGATTTATAATTGGTGGAGTATATATCCCTCCTAAGTCAAATTTGGAGATTTATCAAAGTCATGTTGAAAGTATGTTTGAATTGTTTAATACCAATCCTGATCATGAGTTATTGATTTTTGGTGATTATAATATTCCAGATTTAATTTGGATAGAAGGTAGTGGTGGTTTGGAAGGTGTATGTCCAGATTCATCAGTTGGGAAATTTGTTATCGATAATTTTAGTGCTATTGGATAAAGTCAATTGAACAGCCTACTCAATAATAATGGTGTGTTTTTAGATCTAGTTTTCTCTCATTCAACAAATACTGTTTTAGCTTCAGCCGTTGATTTTCTTGATAATCTGAACTATCATCATAATGCCTACACCCTTGTAATAAGTACCACTGATGCTATTAAATCATTACAATTTGATAATTATTACTATGATTTCAAAAATATGAATATAATTGGTATAAATGATTATCTTGAATTAGTGGACTGGGATTTTATGTTCAGACTTAATGATGTCAATCTTGCGGTTCAATTTTTTTATGAAGTATTATATCATGGTATTAATCTTTATGTTCCTATTAAGCGTTTCAAAACGTCTAATTTCCCTATTTGGTTTTCTCATGAGCTGAAATCTCTAGTCTTCAAAAAGAAAATGCTACATAAAGAATTTAAAAGAACAAATGATCAACTCATCTATAATGAATTTTGTCAATTACGTTCCTGTTGCAAAGAACTTAGTACTTTGTGTTATCGACGATATTTGGAAAAAATAGAAATTGATATTCAACAAAACCCTAATTCTTTTTGGAAACATATTTCAAACCTGCGTAAATCATCATCATATCCTCAAACAATGTATTTGGATGATATCATTAGCTCTAATGGGAGTGTAGTGTAGTGTAGACTGTAGAACACCTAATTTCACTAGTACAAATACCGTCAACGTAAATAAAATCAATATTGGATTAACTGATGTATTTAATTGTATCCAGAACTTGAAACTCAAGTACTCGAGTGGTCCAGATGGCATACCACCAGTATTATTAAAAAAATGTGTTTGCACTTTAGCTGCACCAATTCATTTTCTGTTCAATTCATCCCTCAACTATGGTGTTTATCCGGACTATTGGAAAAATAGCTACATTACCCCTATCTTTAAGGCTGGTGATAGGTAAAATATTTCAAATTACAGAGGAATAAGTATTCAATCTTCAATACCTAAATTAATGGACAAATTAGTTACCTGTGAACTTACATGGACATGTAAAAATATAATAATTCCAGAACAACATGGTTTCAACTTGGGAAAATCAACTTCCACAAATTTACTATCCTACAAGCAATATTTGTTAGATGCTTTGGAGAAAGGTATCCAGATAGATTCTGACTATACGGATTTCTTCAAAGCATTTGATAGAGTTAACCATTCGATACTTCTGGAAAACTTGAGAGCATTATGATTTGGGACTGACATTTTGAATTGGATTGAAAGCTTTCTAACTCATCGTTATCAATGTGTCAGAATAAACAATTATATTTCAAACACAATTCCTGTTGCCTCTGGTGTACCACAGGGCTCACATTGTGGTCCATTATTATTCAACCTGTTTGTGAACGATATTGGTGACCATCTTCAACATGCTGAATTTTTAATGTTTGCTGATGATCTTAAATTATTTTTTCCAATTACTGATATATTAGATAGTCAAATCCTCCAGAACGACTTAGATACATTATTTGATTGGTCCAGAACAAACAACTTACAACTCAATATAGAGAAATGCCATATTATCACTTTTTCGAGATCAAAACATCTTCTTAACTATGACTATAACATCAATGGTATGGTTCTTGATAGAGTCAACGAAATAAAAGACCTTGGGGTTATAATTGACCAGCAATTATCATTCAAAAGTCACATGAATAATGTATCTGCAAAGAGTAGTAGAATGTTGGGGTTTCTGATGAGGAATGGCAAACAATTCTCTTGTAATACTCTCAAAACATTGTACTGTTCTTTGGTACGACCTCACTTAGAGTATGCTTCTGTAGTGTGGTCTCCTTATTATAAATGTGACATTGTGAGAATTGAAAATGTTGAAATCAGATTTCTGGAATATATTTCATTCAAAATGGGTACGTATCTACAATTTAATTACCATAATATTTTGAACACTTTAAACCTAACTGATATCACAACACGTCGTTTGATATTAGTTTATAAAATCTTATCTGGTGGAGCTGATTGTCCAAATCTTTTGCATCAAATTAACCTTCTTGTTACTTCTCATAGAACTAGAAACCCTCCATTATTTTCAATAAAAAATCATAACACAAATTACGGTTACAACTCACCTGTTTCTAGAGGTTTGAGATGGTTTAATAAATATAATATTGATCCATTTGTTAACTCTTTAAGTATGTTTAAGAACTCAATTAGAAATGTATGCTTAGATTATTAGATTCTTAAATTAGTTCACTGTAATATTATAATTATTGTAATTACTTGTAATTGGTGAATCCGTTAAATAAATAAATAAATAAATACTGTAGCCTACGTGAATGAATTTAACAGAGAACGAAATTAAGCATATACACAGAAAGAATAACACAGAGATTTATGACACTACCATGTCCCCGATAACTTCTTTCTCAGCTAATCAAAGCATCACGACTAGAAAACAATGTGCGCTGCAGATCAATTTAAATATAACATAAAATGCTTGCTTATTTGCTAATGAATACATTTCTGATTTATTCTTGTTAACATTTCTGTTCTGCATAACTTCATATTCTATAATAAAAAATATTTGGAAGTTACAATTTACCTGCATATAGAGAATAGATAACTAAAAGTGGATAGCACAGTTCGGTCCAGTGTTAGATGTAGTAGACATTAATGTAATTGGGAGTGGGTATGGGGAAATTTTACAACCCCTGTTGGTCGCTATACGGTACACCTGCCACCGCTAATTAGTAGGCTATAATGGCCATCCAAATGTCGATTAAACCTAATATACTGCCTGGTCGGTTCTGAATATATAGGTAGTAGGGTCATACACAATATGCACATATTCCCTGCGAGAGGAGCACGTGTGTTCGACGAGCACTGAATAAAACAACACCGAATATTTTATGTGATTGAGCAGTTATTTTAACTTTATTTATAATGATTTATTGATGAAAATGTTCAATAATGACAATTTAATGTATACAGGACGACACAACGTTAGCATGTAGATACCTCTCGTAAAATTGGACAAAATGATATAAGGATTGAGGGGTCCAGCCTATTTACTTTTCGTTGGAGTTATGAAAAATTAAATGTTTTAATTTGATAACTTTAAAATGGATGGATAAATTGATTTGAAATTTGGCAGGCTGCTTTTAAAATGTAAAAGGGCATATTTTGATTAAAAAACATGTTTAAATTATTGATCCAGTGGTGTACATTTGTCACCTTTCCCCTACCATTCTTCACGTCACTAGCGTTTGAAACTATTTTCATTTTATTTTGTATTCCTCAATGATTTTCACGTGAAAACGCATAACTTTTGCATATCAAAAAATTTCTAGTTTTTTAAATATTCAATGTTTTTATGAAGTCTGCAAGATCACTTTTGAATAATGAAAGAAAATGAATATTTTTCTTCAATTTATTTCTATAACTACTAATGGTCGGAATATGTAACAGGAACTTATTTGTGGAACAGCATAAGGTCAAGTGGGGTAGAAATGAGACACGCAATATTTAGGTGAAAAATGAGACGCTCAAATAAAATTGTTAATTGTTTAATTCCAATCTTGTTTCTTGTTATAAATATATAGCAACACTCATAAAAACATCATCCCTACAATCTATTTCATTTTTTGGAAACAAATGACGTCAAAATTAAAATTACAAAATCTATCGCGTCGTTTGCGATTTGAATATTTTAAAACCGGGTTTTGAACTTTTGTTGTGCAAGTTCGTATGTCGGTCGGAGAGGTTCGGTTAAAGTCGCTCCGCGCTCTGATGCTGCTACCCTTGCAATTGCAATGTGCAATTGCATTTCAGTTCCAATTGATCAGTTTTCGATTGAGCACGTTTTTCCTGGAGGGGTAAATTTGAGACACGCTTGGAGGTAAAAATGAGACAAACATTTTGATTATTTTTTTAGCTTTTATTTACAAAACCAAGATGCCAAAGGAATATATACCCAAGCCGAAGAAGTATACGAAGGAAGATCTCGATAAAGCGGCAAAGTTAGTGAGAACTGGGGGTTTTTCTGTAAGAGCTACAGCTAATGCCTTCCGTATCGATAAGTCGAAACTATGTCGCTATATGAATAAGAAGAATTCAACAAAACAAGGGCGAAAAACATCGTTATCTTTAGAGATTGAACAAGATTTAGCTTCAACATTGATGACAATATTTCCATTTTCACGGGAGAAGTATCCTACAGCAAGGCTAGATACTACAAAACTAGAAAGATATGAAGCTCTACGGCTAGAAAATAAGGACCCTTTAGATATACAGTGTGATCAATTGGAAAGTAATGAACCCCAACAACAAATTGTCAATATCCCAGCACTCCAAGCAGATTTAGGTGATTTTGATGATCCCAGCACAACTTTGGCCTCCAATAACAATGTAATTCCTACGCTGCCTCCACTTGAACCAGAAGACAGAAATTCTTCCTTTGAAACCATTTTGTTAAATAAAATCAATAAAACACCCTCTGCTGTACAAAAACGTCGTAAAATACTTAGCGGCAATCAAATACTTACTAGCCAAGAATATGCAAAGCTGTTTGAAGATATTGATAACGAAAAGGGCAGAAAGAAAAATAAGGCAGGAGAAAAGAGTCGGAAAACAAAGACAATTTTAAAAAATCTACCTTCTACTAGTTCAGAATCTGAGTCAGAAGTAGAGGTTGAGTATGAGGATGAAAGCGATACCGAGAACATGACACTAGCTGATTTAGTAAGACATGAAAATGAAGAAGAAGAGATACAAAATGACGATGAAATTGAGTCAGAAATTATGCCACTAGAACAGAATATAACTATTGGTAATTTCGTTATGGTTAAATTTAAAACCAAAAAGAAAGATGTGCACTACATAGCAATTGTAAAAGATAATGAATTTTGTGTTTCCTATCTCAGACGCAAGGGAAATAAATTTGTTTATCCAGCAGTTCCGGAAATCAATAATGTGGTAAAGGAAGATATATTTTAAAGCTACCACCCCCCTCTCCGCTTGCAGGAACTTCTAGAACAGCCGATTTTTTCGCCTTTCCAATAGACTTCGATAGATATTTAGTTCGTTACTATTCTTTTATGTTCAATGTGTTCTGGATTTTGTATTTTATTTTGAAGTAGAACTAATATTTTTTATTAGCATTTCTTTGCATGAGCTGGAATGTTTTGTTGAGTTTAACATGAAAAAAAATAAACGTATTTTGTCTCATTTTTTCCCTTAGTGTCTTACTTTTGGTTTAGAGGACGGCAAGACTTTAAAACATGCATTTTATAACCGTATCATTTATAACCAGGTATGTCTCATTTTTACACTTTTTCTAGGTTAAATATAAGACAAAGTTTTTATTTTTTTTCACTTTTATTAAGGGCATTTTTATTTGTTTTTAAGCTTTTAATAGTTTTCTCATCATCATTTACTTCCCATAACATTTTTATCAATTCTTTTAAATGAGTCTAGCACACAGTTTTGAAAAATGTCTCATTTTTACCCCACTTGACCCTAAAACATTAAGAGAAGATTGTTGGAAAAACTTTTTCAAACTTGTGATTTCATTAACAAAAGAATTAATGATACTAAAAAATAAGATAGTTACAAAGTTAAATAATATCCCATTCAAACATAATTTCTCACTAAGCAAGGTTACATGAAGTCGTTTGTCTACTATACAATAATAAAAACGGAGGAGGTACTGATGGCAAGAATCCATGCAGCCATAGAAATTATTTGCGTCAATCGCCAGTATTTCCAAGGTATTCATTTTCAATGAGAAAACATTGCAGATTATGTATAAAAGATCCTGTTACATATTCTAACCATTAGTAGTTTGGTAGCTATTGAAATAAATTGGACAACAATATTTTTTTTTCTTCTTTAAAAAGTGATCTTACAGACTTCATTAAAACATTGAATATCTTGAAAACCACAAATTTTTTGACGAGCTTCCTGTAGTCAAAAATCTGAAGGAAAGATATATAACAGACCAATTAAAATTTGTTTCACTCTATAAAAACAAAACATTTCCAATAGATCTATTGAAGCAAAGAATATTCGGTGTTAGTGAAAATATTCAACTGCTTCAACAAATTGGTGCAAAAAAAATATCTACATAACCCATATAACTTCTGTGTTAATCTTACTATGGAATTATTAACTTGGATAAAGCATAACTAACTTGTTATAAGTTCAGGGCTTTCCCTCAAAGGGACACTTTATATAAGATATGGTATTAAGTTCACATACAATAAGAGCGGGAAAATGAGAAGATATGATATAGAATATGGGGGGATTCTAACCCTTTCTAAAGATTATCCGCAGTGTTTGAAAATGGGTAGTAATATTAAATAACGTAGTGTTTACTTTAAGTGTGAGGAATAGAACTAAAAACTGGAGTTCCTTTAAAATCCATATGGAGAAATTGAAATATGTCATGTAATTTACATGGGTATTCAGAAATATCTAATATCTAATAACGGTATAGTTTCAATAACGGTCCCGTCACGGAAACGGCTCAGTTTGGTATCAGTTGGTGTTCACAACTTAATCAGACGAGATAACACTATGGCAACGTTGTGTCGGTAACTAAATCTGTAACATAGGTGTCAATCATACTTCAACTTCAAACTACCTATAACTATTTCTTTGTTTTTGGGAATTATAATATATTATATACGTGTGTTCGCAGTAAGTTTTATAGTTATAGCTAATAGACGAAATCAATGCAAAAATTATATGGGACAAGAAAAATTGTTTCAAAAAATCGTTGTTGAATCGTAAGTTTTTGAGGTGTTAAAGAAATTGACATAAAAACTCAAAAAATTAGGTAACAATTGTTTTTACACGCTTTTTATTAGCTTCACTTGTATGTTTGTCTGTTTGTATGTCTGTATGTAACTCTCCGCGGCTTCTGGCACCGAACGAATTCGATGTCGACATTAACTATGAGCGACAGTATGAATATTTATTCACTTAGAAAAATATCAATTGTAAATATCGAATATGAATTCGATGTGAACGCTTACTATGAACGATAGTATGAATATTTTTTTGATAGTCAAAAAGCTATACGTAAATGCTGGATATTCAAGTTAATTTTGAATATTTACCAAGAATAAGAATAAAATCATTTGAATTATTCTAATTAAATTTATATTTTTTTAAATTCAACAGCAAATGCACACGTCAAGACTGGATTGTTTATCGAAGTAATAACTGTTAATTTTCTCTTCAAGTCAGAGCTAATTTTACAACTCTCCGCCCTCTGTTAGAAATTCGATATACTATCTGCATCAACATTAAGTTTTAGAATTTCACACCTTAAATTTTATTGCGTTGTTGAAGAAGAATTTTACGTTCATGCACCCTCTGCTGGAAATTAATAATACTATCAACGAGAACTTGAAGAAAAAAATCTATAGACAATAAATCGAACTAAAAAGTTAAAAATAAATATAGTTTAAAAAAACTAAAAAAACACGCTTTTAAAGAATGTTGGACTAAAAAGTTAAAAATAATTTTAAAAATTAAATTATGACAATAGTACATAAACAATACTAGTTTAATTGAGGGAAATGCGTGGAGCGCTTTGTGCTTATCGTATATCAAGCGCCCCACGCTTTCCCTCAATTAAACTAGTATTGTTTATGTACTATTGTCATTATTTTTAACGTTTTAGTCCAACATTATTTAAAAGCGTGTTTTTTTAGTTTTTTTAAACTACGTATATTCATTTTTTTAATCATAACTTTAAATGTCCGTAACTCCCTCATGAATGTATATAAAATGTGTACATAAAGTAACGTAACTTGCTAATATTTCGATTTCCGTTATGTTTACAAAAAAAATGTCGAATGAAAATTTTTTCAAATAATCCAGACCATCGTCGATTAGAAGTATGCAGGGTGCACTGTTACTTCATAAGAATGGAACTTATTTTTCTTAATAATGTTACAAACGGATCCCACACTAACATCATGTTCTAATGCAGTTTTCCGAATGGAGGTAAAAGGATTTTCTAAAAAACTTTGCATAACGTCCAAGGATTTTCCATCATTAGTAACGGTCTTTGGTCGGCCAGATTTAGGGCGATTTTTAGTTGAACCGACTTCTTCAAAAAGTTTCGCAATCCTCCAAACTGCAGTTTTGGTAATTTGGTTGCGATTTGAATACGTATCATTCTTTTGCGATCACCGTAACCTCTCATCATAAGAATCATTATTCTTTCCTGTTCGGTGAACATACTTAAATTTTAAAAGCAATAAGTAATTTCAAGAAACACCTTTCACTAACGATAATGATCAATAATTAATGACATTTAAAAACAATTAATGACAGAAAAATCTACTACTTTTTTGAGACAAACAATTTTTTTCATAATTTCAGATTCAAACCAATCTAACTTTGGAATTATTGAAGGTAGAATTATGCGGTCTTGACGGTTGTTTTGTAATTCAATGGATTATGAAAAACTGAAAATATATACATGGTGTACTAAAAAAAATAAGTTATTTTGGAGCAACGGTGCACCCTGTATACTTCTAATCGACTTATGCAGATGGTGTGGATTATTTGAAAAAACTTTTGTTCAACATTTTTTTTTTGTGAGCCTAACGGAAATCGAAATATTAGCCAGTTACGTTACTTTATGTACACACTGTATATATAATCATAAACCCTAATATACCCGATAGTTTTGAGGTGTTTTGTCCATACATTGTAAAGGTTTGTTCATAGGTGTTTCAGTCAATTTTATATACAAATTTTGACCAGCTTCTTCTATTTTGTGCAAGCTCTCTCCCTTCCTTCCAGCTCTTGTTATTTTTTCCCAGGATACCAGACATTACATCAACCCATTTCCTTCTAGACCTGCATCTAGCTCTTCTATTTTTTTCATTTGGTATGCTATATAAACTTGACTTGTCTCGAGTTGTCCATTCTTACCAAACCACTCAAGTTGTTGACGTTCTATATTGTCTATGATCTTCTCGACCTTCAATTCCTTCCTAAACACATCATTTATCACTCTGTCTTTTTTGTGATGCCCTTTATGCCCCGTAGAAATTTCATTTCTATAGCTTGTATTTTGCTTTTCCGTGAGTACCCAACTTTCACAACCATAGATTAAGATCTTTGAACATGGTTTTGTAGACGATTAGCTGTGTCCTCGTCAACACTTCTTTTTTTCTTACAACCGTGTTACTTAACGAATAGTAAAGTTTGGTTGCGCTTTTTATCCTGTTGTTATTCTCCGCTTCGTTTTTCCCGTCTTTGTTCATCAAGAGATCTAGATATTTGAAGTTATTCGTTTGTTCTTATTCTTTATAGATTAAGCTGACAACAGATTGAACTTTGTTGTTACCTATCATCATTTCTTTGTTTTATTCACATTTCAGGTTGTTTTTCGTCAACGGTTCACACCATAGTTCCAAATTGTTTTGTAGGTCCTTTTGATTCTTGGCACATATCATTCAATCGTCTACGAAGGCAACTTCGGTTATGTAGGTTGGTTCCAGATTTCTGTAGCCCACAAGGACTTTTTTTGTGTTCGCTTTGATCTCCTTCATTGCATCGTGTCTAGTATTACGTTGAATAATATGGTGCTTAGCAGTGGCGGCTCGTGAACTTTTTAAGAGTGGAGGCTGGAGTTAAAACGTTTTTGTAAAAATATACTCTATTCAGCCAATTAATTTTACCTTTTTTCTTATTTTTTTGGGAATCAAACCACAATAACGTTTTTTTATTTTTTATTTCGACGTTTCGGTAGCGTTCCAGCTACCGTTGTCAAGATTAACTATTTATAGTATAGAAATAATTTTTTGGTCCCTATCTGACACAACGAAAAAATTTGACAACTAGAAAATCAATAATATTTTGAAGTTTAAAACTACAAAACTTTGTTGTCAAATTTTATTAAGGTCTATTCATAGTAGATCACACCTCTGGTGAAATGTGAAATAAAATATTTTATTTCATGACATTCTAACGATATGTAGTCCACTAGAAATGGAATCCAGTGAAGTGCACGTTCCAGGAACGGTTTTTATTGGGAAATTTTGTTAATAAAAACGCATTTGTTATTACATTTTTGTGTATGATTATTTTTGTTTTCAAAATATGTATAACTCAGTTTGGTGATTTTGTGTATTGAAGTGTGTATCGATTAACAACCATTCCAAAGATAAATCATAAGAAAACCTGGATAAAAACCTATGATGCTATCCTGATAACGCAGGTAATTGATTATTGGAAATTTCTCTTTCTAACATTGGTAACCAAATTTGACTACATTCGGCTGAAATACTAGCTACACATTTATCTGAATTTAGTTGTATTAAAGCACTTTCTTTGATTTTTCGTCTTTTATTATTGGGCTCTTTCAATATTATTTTTGTCGAATCCCATTGAATTTTATGCCCCTCTTCCCAAGCATGTTTGCAAATACCTGACTTAAAGAACTCCCTATCTTTGATATACTTCTTATGTTCACTATTCGGACTTTCAATGGTCTAGATGTTTCACCTAAATAGAATTGGTCGCATTCACAAGATATCTGATATATGCAATAAAAACCGTTCCTGGAACGTGCACTTCACTGGATTCCATTTCTAGTGGACTACATATCGTTAGAATGTCATAAAATAAAATATTTTATTTTACATTTTACCAGAGGTGTGATCTACTATGAATAGACCTTAATAAAATTTGACAACAAAGTTTTGCAGTCTCAAACTTCAAAATATTATTGATTGTCTAGTTGTCAAATTTTTTCGTTGTGTCAGATAGGGACCAAAAAATTATTTCTATACTATAAATGGTTAATCTTGACAACGGTAGCTGGAACGCTACCGAAACGTCGAAATAAAAAATAAAAAACATTATTGTAGTTTGATTCTCAAAAAATAAGAAAAAAGAATATGTAATGCCACAAGGAACTTATAGAAGATAATTTTACCTTTGCGCAGCGACCATACCAGCTATACTCCAGTGACAAAATTAATTGTTGCCCAGCGAGAACCAACGTGGACGTATAGAGTTTCTTTTGCCAAAAAATTTGTTTTGTTCGTTTTGTCACCGATGCCGACGTGACAGGAATGGTGATTGTCAAACAAAGTACCTAGTTTATAAAACTGAGGTAAAACTTGTTGCAAATCATTGTTTATCATAAATTTTATCGTATCGGCGTGCAGTGCTATTTTATCAAAAAAATTATATTCCAGAACTAAGTTATCTAAAAGTGTATTGGGAAACTCTTTGTGGTTATGATTTTCTATTTCGCGTGTACGAGCAGTTAATTTAAACTTAATACTTGAATATGTTCCTGTGATTTTTCATGTCTGTCTAGACCACGAGATAAGTTTTTCAAATCATTATAACCCAAGAGCCCCCAACAGGGAAAATTATCAGTTGTGAATAGTAAACAATTACAGCAATATACTTTATTGTGTACCTCAGTTCCCGTTAACCATAAATATTTTTTATAATTGTCATTATTAAATGATCGATTTTGATACTTACCTGATAACACTAAACCCTCCAAATCCGGTAAAGGTCGTTTATTTTTAAAAACGACTTTTTCATCGTATGCCAATCCACTAAATGGATTTTCTGAAAAGTCAGCAACTAAATCACTAGCACAAGAACTCGAACTCATTTTAAATTTTAATAACTTACCGAAAAGACTAATTCTAACCTTACTTCGCGTGGCGTCACTTAATTATTCCCGCTAATCGTATAAATATAAAACAAAACAAACACCCTCGAAAACCTACGCAACACGATGTGCCGATCTTTGACTCGTATTCTGTATTCTTCGATTCGTGTATCATCGGGACCGCCAGAGGCAAGCCTCCTGAAAGTGTTGCCATTGCCGCTATTTTTTACGGTATTAGCAATTGGACTGGTCAAAAAACCGGCAACTGTGTTAAGCAACGCATGTTTCGGTAAGATGTCTTATAATTCTCAGAACACTGTTGTTAGATTCAAAAATAACTAGTGAAAACGGGGAATTAATTGTAAAATTTGAAAATGATTAGATAAACAGGAAATAAAATGAAGAAAAATCAATAAAATAATTCTGCTGCTATTTGCTGGATAAATTGTTGAGAAAGCTGAGCCTCCTTCGAGGAGCCGCCACTGGTGCTTAGTACTCCTCCTTGTCTCAAACCTTCCCTAATCACAAACTGTTTAGACTCGGAATTGTTTGTTCGTATGTAGTTTCTGGTGCATTGATATAAGCTGGCTATGCTGGTCCTTAGTTCTACGTTGACCTCTCTGTTTCTTAAACTGTTCCACACTGTCTTCCTTGAAATACTGTCGAAAGCTTTTTCAAAATCTATGAATGCTACATACCATGTTGCTATTATGATACTCATGAATGTATGGTTATTTGAAAAAAAATATCATGAAATACTGAATATCTCGAAAATAATGAAACATTGAGATTGGACATATGGGAAAAAATTATCTTAAATCAAGAGCAATATCCAAAAATTTACAGGGTGTTCCATTTAAAATAACAAACTTAATAGCAACTTTCGATGTAACCGGTGCTGTCAAAATAATGATATTTTAGATAGATTCGTAATGTTTTATGTCATTTTTGAGAAAAGTCCAATCATGGAGACTATATAAGGAGAACTAACTCATACGGAAAAATTGACAAAACCTGACCTCAAAATAGACTATCAAAGCAGTTTGTTTTTTCACCGCTACTCTGCGCATTGCAACATGTGCACGATCCAAATAAGTAACCTTAGTTTTTATAAATGACAGTAATCAAATTGTAAACATTACTTATGACAATAATAAAAATTAAAAGTAGGAGCTGGAAAGATTAAAATTATTGTTAAAAATTAAAAAAGACAAAGTGTGTGCGTTGTTAAAAATTATTGCAATAGTGGTTGATAGTGCATCTGATTTAAAACGATAAGACGTGAATTGAAGTTAAGAAAGCCAGAGTGTTTTCAGTTACCCAAGGTGATTGAAAATATTCAAAGATAAATAAAGTAGGAAAGAATATTTATTATGTTAGGATTCAAATTATATACATTACTCATGAGAAGTCTAGAAAAAGCACAATGGCACACAAAAAACTTTATTTTGCTGACTCACCTAACATACTGTCAAATGAGCTAGCAACCAATAAAAAACCATGAACTGAAAGTGTATGCAAGACTCATGATTGGCTGTTATTGTTCTGCAGTCAGATGTTTCTGGTACACATTTGAGACTGGCGCCCTCTACCATTACCAAAAATTGAATTACATGGAGTTCGATCTCCTTATATAGTCTCCATGGACCGGTCATTGTTTTTTGTATTTGTATAAATGTCTGTCATGTTTATTTCTGCAGGTTTCCCAAACCGTTGTGAATAAAATCAATTATAAATAAGCAGATTCCATTCATATTAGTTTTATACCCACGAACTTTATACATAAAATCTAACAAAGCAGTTTAGGGAATTAAATTTTCCATAATAACTGTAGAATTTTCTTTTTAATGTAAAATTAAATGAAACCTTATTTGCTACGTTCACTTTATTTGCTCGCTTGTTCTCATCTTCCAGAAGTTATTGAGATTCTATTTCGTTGATTTTACATATTCTGAAGCGTGAATTAATTCTGGAGTAAGATGGTAATTAAATTTTGTTGGCTGGATATAATGTTCGCTGACGCACACATTCGCTGTTATTCGCCGAATATAATTTTAATGATGGTTGTTTTGTTGGCAGACTTCTATTTGTTTTTGACTTTGTGTTGAAGTTCTTCGACCAAAAATATTCAAAGTACATTAAGAAGTAGCTCGTATATATTTAAATTATATTTACCAGAAATTGTGTAATCATAAAATTTCGCGAAGTTATGAAGTCTGCTAGTAAATACATATTCTACAAAGTAAATAAATTCACCCAGCTCGAAACCATTCAATTACACAAATGAAAGAAAGAAAAGTGATTATTTGAATCAAATTGTTTATTAGTGAAAGAGTTGTTAAACACGACATCTTCATTTTATTGATAAACCAAATTATTGAAAAAATTAAACCATATTTTCCATTAAAAATCAATGAGTTATTGAGTGGGAAAAGCTTCAACACCTTCATCAGGAATCAAGAAATTCCCGCCCGCAATTTCGTGTTATTTGTATTTCAGTGAAAATTCATAAAGAAGGGAAAAATAACGCTGAGATTAATGGACGCATTGAAAATGCCCTCAATCTATATTCCCAATAAACAATTTTCGTGACTTATAGTAACTGATATTTTTATAGCGTATTCATAAAGGTTACACAATTATATAAGGAAATGCTTTGTAGTTTTATTGCAACACTTATAGTAAATTAGGTTCATTAGGGTGTTATGCCATTACTGTAAGTTCTAGATTTATAATGAAGTGTTGTAACTATTTATATGACTGTGTTATAAAACTTGAAGTAATCGTTACCTCAATTTATATAACAAATTTATATAAGGTTTGCCGTTACTTGTGACAGATGACAGCTTGACAAAGAAATAATTTAGTAATGGTAAGGTTACCAACAACTCTATAGGAAAAGTTCATAAGAGTAACCAAGTCAGTAATAAAACTAAATATCATTACATCCTCTTCCTAGATGAAGTTTTATAAAGGTACGGGAAATATTTCCGTTACTTTTAGTTATAGACTTATGGGTTTTATAACGTTACTAAATAAAGGTGTTCGCAACTCTTATAAATTGCTCCATTTAAGTGTTGTAAAGGGTTTATAAGGGTAACAGAAATATTACTATGCTTAGCTTATATAAATTGCAGTTTTATATAATAGTGATGGTAACTTTACGGTTACTATTATATAAACGAAAATGTTTATTGGGTTATGCAATAAGTAATACTTTCATTCGCAAGAAAGAAGTGTCAAAGATAACAAAAATGACAGTCTATAAAACCGTTTTTAAACCCATTTTAACTTATGGGAGTGAAAGCTGGATTCTTACGAGAGAGACAAAAAGAAAATTACAAACGGTTGAGATGAAGTATCTAAGAGCAGTATTGGGAATCACAAGAAGGGACAAAATTCGAAATGATTATATAAGAGAGCAGTTAGAAGTAGAACCCCTAGAAAGAAGCATAGAAAGGAATCAGTTAAGGTGGTTTGGCCACTTAGTACGCATGAAAAATGAGCAACAAGTAAAAATGATATGACAAACAAAAACATGTGGAAGACGACCCAGGGGGAGACCACGAAAAACCTGGGATGATGCAGTAGCGGAAATCCTGAGAGATCGGGGACTAAACTGGCAGGAGGCGAAGTTAAAGGCTGGAAATGAACGGGAATGGGCTAAATTTGTACATATATAAAAACACCTTAACACCTTAGGGTACATTAAGTTTCTGATTACATATATATATAAAGTCGAAAATTGATCTTTGATCATTATATTCAAGTTGATTTTTGGTTCAATCGGTTCGATAGCCTGGCTGATGAGGCCTAAAGGCCGAAACAGCTGTCCCAGGATGCGAACCTATTGAATAAAAATTAATTCGACTCCATCTTCGATTTGTTATATATATTATATGTATTTCACTAAAAGTTGTAAATGCAGTCAGAGTTTTTTATTAAAACGGTTCACTTCACATTTTTTATTGGTTAAATGTATATATTTTGGATGGGCTCTTTATCTCCTCTCATCTGATACATATGCTGTTATATTTTCCTCTACTTCCTTCTCTCGAGCGCCATATGAAACTTCACCCTATGCCACCCCCTCAATCGAGACGGATCTAATGGCACCCGATGTGTTGGAATACGTCGAGCCATTTGGGGTGCAAACAAAATGTATGTTGTGATCGAAAATAAAAATAAAATCAAGATCATTTTGGTTATAACAAAGAGATCCAAAAACTATCCTGCCAATCGCAGACAATAGAAGATGAAGAACAAACTTGTATTGGAAAAATGTCGATAAGTGTCAAGAGGTAAGAAATGAATAACACATAGAGACTAGATGGCGCGAGAGTAGCTAGAGATTACCACTAAAGAGATGAGTATTCTTATCCACCATTTTGGTGCCTGAATTTTATTGTTTTGTAATGTGTCGAGTTGACATATTGTGTTGAAATTTTTTTAATATTGAACAGAACATTATATTTCACCAACTTTCCTTCATTTTATTAACACTAGAAAATTGAGAGAAAGTGCAACGAATGGATGCTGGCCACATCTCTGAGTAGAAATACCGAATCATATGCCAAATACTTGACTAACACAACAACAACGTCAACGTACAACAAGGCACCAAAATGGTGGACGAGAATACCTATGTCTCAGAGACGTGGCCAGCATCCATTCGTTGCACTTTCTCAATTTTCTAGTGTTAATAGTCTGAGGGAAAGTTGGTAAAATAAAATGTTCTGTTCAAAATCAAAAATTTTTAACACAATATGTCAACTCGACACATCACAAAACAATAAAATTCAGGCACCAAAATGGCGGATGAGAATACTTATAATACCTTATAGATATTGGAAAGACAGAGTGAAGTATGCCGACCAAGTTAACCTAACAAAACTTACTGCTTGGAGAACGTAATAAGACCTCTGGGTGTCTATTCACTAAGAAGTGAAAGCTCCTAGGATAGTGAACTGTTTAAAGTGCGCTATATCAAAATTGCAAGTTTTGAGAGCATGTGCTCTTTGAAGGGTTTACTCGGCATACACGGAAAGGATTTTCGAACGATCTGTCCCTGCGACCAGGTCTGTCATTCCATCTTACAGCTCTGATCTGTCACGGTCCAAAAACGTCATTACCCACAAACGTTAACATCTGGCTGAAGTCACAGTAATAAAGATGAGATTGATTGGGCCGTAGCTGAGCTACGTAAAGTTGGTCGATTCTCTGAGCCACACTCACGTTTCTATGCAGCTCAAATAGTGTTGGCTTTTGACTTCACTACCTAGATCTGATTTACAGAGATCTGAAACCTGATAATTTACTTATTGATTCCCAGGGTTACCTCAAGGTAACTGATTTTGGTTTTGCTAAAAAAGTTACCTGGACATTATGTGAAACATCAGAATACCTTGCTCCAGAAATAATCCTCAGTAAGGGATATAACAAAGCTGTTGATTGGTGGGATTAGTATATGAAATGGCACCTTTCTTTGCAGATCAACCTATACAGATTTATGAAAAAATTGTTTCTGGTAAAGTTCGTTGAAGCTGCATTCATACCAAGATGCAAAGGACCTGGGGATACTAGTAATTTTGATTTTGACGAGTATAGTCTCGTCTTATAAAAAGAACTGCACGGAGAAAACGAAGAAAGGGGGTAAGGGCCACAAGTGGTGGAACAACTCTTTGGACTTGTTGCGGAAGCAAACCCGGCGCCTATTTAATAGGGCTAGGAAGACAGAGTCGGATCTGGACTGGGAAATATACCGCCAGAAACGAAATGAATATAAGGGCGCTGTTAGGCTGGACGGAGAGATGCTTGGCGGGCCTTCTGCGAGGATATCGTTTCGGTACCTCAAATGTCAAGGCTACGTCGAATCTTAACGAATTCTCCTGACAGTGCTCTTGGCTGCCTGGAAATACATACATATATATATATATATACGTACGTTTAGGCCCTACAAATCTCCGAGGAAGGACCAAATCTTTCCGGCTCTGCTTCAGCAGGGCTGGGACGCTATTGGTTCAATCTTAGTGCATATCTTTCGGGCCTGCTTGGCAAGCAGATATGTTCCTGATCAGTGGTGACAGGTGAGAGTTGTCTTTATACCCAAGCCCGGTCGTACCATGTACACCATGGCTAAGTCCATTAGGCCTATTAGTCTAACATCCTTTGTGCTAAAAACACTGGAGAGTTTGGTTAATAGGTATATAAGGGAAGAGGTTGGGCTTAGGTATTCTTTGCACAACAACCAGCATGCGTACCGGTGTAGCAAGTCAACGGAAAGTGCCTTACACCAACTGGTAACACAGGTGGAAAAGGAGCTAGAAAGTGGCATGATCGCCCTGGGCGCATTCTTTGTACATACAGGGGGCTTTCGACAGCACCCCTGTAGAATCAATGTGTAGAGCTGCAGTAGATCACGGAATAGAGCCAATGGTAATTCATTGGCGTGGGGCCATGCTACGCAACCGCACAGTAGAGGCTGCATGGAAAGGACATGGGGTTGAAATGGTCGTCGACAGGGGATGTCCACAAGAGGGCGTCCTTTCGCCCACATTGTGGAACCTAGTAGTCGACGAATTAATATCCTTATTAAACGGTGAGAGCTTTCTGGCAATTGCGTATGCCGATTATATCATTGTCCTTGTTGGTAGAAGGCATATCACCGTACTTAGAGACCTAATACAAAGGGCCCTGAATAGGGTACAGGGGTAGTGCAACGACCAAGGACTTGCAGTTAATCCTTAAGAGAGGTATAAAACCTGATGGTCTGCACCTTGGTGGAGTGCCACTTCCAGTGGTTGAGCAAGTGAAAAATCTTGTGAACGATCTTTTGGTTCTACAAAGTGATCATGCTGCCGATGCTCACATACGCGGCTCTGGTCTGGTGGCCGAGGGTAACCGTGTCACGGCTAGGTCGCAACTGGCACGCCTTCAGAGGGTGGTCGGTTTGGGGGCAACTGGCTGCATGAAAACTGCACCAACTGCTGCGTTGGAGGTGATTCTTGGACTTCGGCCTCTTCACCATGTGATTGAGGCGGAGGCTGGGAGGGCACTCCTACGCTTGAAAAGTTTGGTATATGTGCGAAATGAGGAAAAATGCAGGCACGTCAATGAGCTCAGGCTTCTGGGAGATATCCCTGTCCTGGCTCGAGCGGCTGATGTCTGCCTGCGCAGGTACTCATTCGTAACCCCCTATAGGGTGAAGATCCAGAATAGAGAATTCTGGGAAAGGGAGAGAAATTCACAGCCTCATGGGATAGTCTGGTACACAGATGGTTCATGCTCCAGCGATGGGGCGGGGGCTGGAATTTACTCCAGGAACCCAAGGACACAAGTCTTAGTTTCATTGGGTAAGGGTGTGTCTGCATATCAGGCTGAGGTATACGCTATGACTGGTTTTCCGGTGAAGTAGGCGAAAAATAATATATGAAAACAAGTGGGACGAACTGAATCGAAAGAAATCAGAAGACGTGAAAAAAGACAAAACATGCTAACTGTTGAACTCTACCTACGAATGAAGGTATCCTACCATTGTGTCGACTAACTAATTAATACAAATTTAAATGTTTTATTAAAAAAACAGATCAAATATTATTATTATTATTATTATTACAATAAATTATGAGCTGAGAACCGAAGTTCTATAAAGTTCATATAACAAAAAGAGATAAAAAACATAAAACATAAAAGTAAAAATTATCGCTATTGGTAGCACATGCTATAAATAGGCGATAGCTCATTATAAATTGAGAAATGGAAAGAAAACGAAAAATAAAGATACTGTATGTACAAAATTAAGAATTAAGAATGCTAAACAAATCGGTCTAACTGGTTTTTGAAAACATTTACAGCTAGGTAAACTATTCCAGTATGGAAATATTATGTTGGAGAGAATATTCTGTCTATTTCTGCCCCTTAATCGAATATCAGGATTTTAATATGGCTCTAAATAAGGCTACGGTTACTATGGATGCGAATTCTGACAAAATTTTGTTCTGACTACTTCTGATCAGTTCGTACGAAGTCGTCCAAACGAACAAACGCCCCCTGTCTAATGAGTTTGTTTACAGTGGAAGCGGATTAGACGTCAGAATGGACACGATATCGTCAGAACGATTTGAGCGTTCAAACAAGTTTGATTTTTTCGTGCGACCAGCGACTGTTTGGTGCGTTGAATTGCAAGTTATAGCTAATTTCACCATGGATATTGAGAAATTAACTAGTATTGTGTACGAGAACAGGTGTTTGTGGGACATGAAAGACAAGAATTACCACAACAGAGATATTGCTCGAAAAACCTGGGAGAAGGTGGCAGCATTCAAATGTTGATGGTCTCATCCTAAAATATTCAAAAAACCTTTCTGGTTCGTCGCACAAATCTTTAAACAACATTTTAAACTCTCCTTTCTCGTCTCTACTAACAAATATCTTGTTAACATGTTCTGTTTTTCCACTATTCAATAGCAATATCTTTAATAACGGGATTTCAAGAAAATATTCTTCATCTAGTTCATCCATTTCACTGGGCAACTTTGACACGTACTGACTGCTAGAAGATCAGAATACGCTCGCAGTGTAACCACATTGTTCGGACGAGGTTTTCGGACGTACTCGTCAGAACAAAATTTCGTCAGAATTCGCATCCATAGTAACCCTAGCCTAAAACTATCAAGTCGCAAGTTGTCTGCGTTCACTAAAATACGTTAGCTCGGCTGAATCAAGACGCTGCTCATAACTAGGTCGTATTCGGCCGTAAGGAAGTCTTGTGGCTAACCTTTGCACAGTTTCAAGTCTATTATCATCAGATGTTAAAACAGGATACCATACAGGTCCGCAGTATTCCATAAGAGGACGAACGTAGGTCATGTGTAGCTTGATAAATGTTGACGGTGACACTTTACTAAATAAATAATGACATTTCACAAAAAACTATGTTTTTTTTTAAATTGATAAGGAATAATTTCTTTCATATTCTATCTGCTAGACCACAAGTACCAAACATGTTTGGAAACAGCTAATTTTTATTAATCTAAAAATGTAACAAACTACTGGGTGTTACATTCAAAAAAATTGCCGCTAGACAATAAGTATTTTTGATAATATTGTTAATTTAACTAATAAGGAATGTTACGCGTTACTTTATAAGCACACACAAAACTATTATATTTTTCTCCACCCTGTACCAATTGGAATCAACATGTGATACATTTTTGGAATCAGCTCGGCTATAGAGTAATCCGAAAATTGAGACAAAATGGGGGTGGTTCATTTAAAAAAAATGACGGTGACGTCATTACTTGAAAGTAATTTACCCTGTATATTAGTTTGTTATTTTAAAATACGGTAAATTAAAAACAAAAATCGACATGTTTCAGGATTATTTCTTAAAATGGTCTGTTTAGCTAAAAATGAATTTGTTCCATACTTAACGGACACAGTGAATATACAGTGTGTAAAAGCCAAATGGAATAAATTCATTATTTCGGTTACTGTACATATTTATAAAAAATCCCGAAACACGTCAAATTTAAATTATAACTTGACATTCTTTAACGTGAAAATGCAACCCCTACCTTCAACCCCCTTAGAATGACAGGTACAACCCCCAATTTTTTAAATGGGAAGTATAGGCTTGTGATATATCATTTGAAAGGTCTCTTCATTCTCTATTCAAAAATGTTATTGTTTTTAAATTTAATGCAAAAATTAACATAAAAAAATTAAAATCATGTTGTTACCGAAATTCGCTAAAATATACTCGGAACTTATTACAATATTACTCAAAACTTATTTCCCGTTTAGGTCTTGATAATGAGAAAGTAAACAAAAACCGTAGCAATGTGGTTTTTAGATGGTAACCATTAAAAAACTTTAAGGAATTTCCGTGGCAACGCTATTTTAACAAGCAGTAGTAAATTGTTTTATTTAAGTTGTCATTGTTGTAATTTAAGTATAAAGTTTGTTCAATTCAATTCTGAAAAATGGTTAGATTAACGGAAATGCATAAAATAACAGTTTTACAAATGATTGGTTACGGAGATAACATCCGAACACAACAGGAAGTAACTCGCCTATTTCATGAGAAATTTCCTAATTTACCGCCTATACCCAAGGAACAATAAGTAAAATAGAAAAGCAGTTTCGCGAGTTTGGACATGTAAGGCAGATAAAAAAAGCAGCTGCTAATGCACTGAGTGATGAACTCAAATTAGATGTGTTGCTTGAGTTTCAGGAAAACCCACATACATCGAGTAGACAGGCATCCACTACATTCAATGCTAGCCATACATCGATAGCAAACATATTAAAAGAAAATAAATTGCATCCGTATAAGATGATACCTACTCAGGAGCTCATGGAAGACGATTTTGATAGGAGAACTTTTTTTGTGAGCAAATGATGGACATGTTGGATAACAATATTATCCAATTAGAAGACGTTATGTTTTCTGATGAGTGTACTTTTTTACTTAACGGTCATGCTAATCGGCAAAATTGCCGCTACTGGTCCACGGAAAATCCTCACTTGATGAGAGAAGAACACACTCAATACCCTCAAAAGGTTAATGTTTGGGCAGGGATTGTAGGGAACAATATAATTGGTCCCTTTTTTATTGAGGGCAACTTGAATGGCAACAATTATTTGGCACTACTTCAAAATGATGTCATTCCAACGTTGGCAAATTTATATCCTGATCCAGGTAATCCTCAAGTTCCAGCGAATACGATATGGTTTCAGCAGGATGGAGCACCACCACATTACCAACTTAATGTCCGGCAGTACCTCGATACAATATTTCCCAATCGGTGGATAGGGAGGCGAGGATCGATTGAATGGCCAGCGCGATCACCTGATCTTACATTATTAGATTTCTTTTTATGGGGATATGTGAAGAGCCATGTGTACAAAACTAAACCTTCTGATTTAAATGACTTAAAAGAACGAATAACGCTTGCGATTAGGTCGATCACGCCTGATATGTTAAATAATGTTAGAAGACAGTTTTATTTGAGATTAGGATGTTGCCAAGACGTTCGCGGAGAACATTTTGAACATCTACTTCATTAACATTCATAGTTCTTTTTCGTGTTCTACATTTTATTACGTTTTGCATTACATTTTAGTTTTTGATTGTATGTAGCGAATTTCGGTAACAACATGATATTAATTTTTTTTATGTTAATTTTTGCATTAAATTTAAAAACAATAACATTTTTGAATAGAGAATGAAGAGACCTTTCAAATGATATATCACAAGCCTATACTTCCCATTTAAAAAATTGGGGGTTGTACCTGTCATTCTAAGGGGGTTGAAGTTAGGGGTTGCATTTTCACGTTAAAGAATGTCAAGTTATAATTTAAATTTGACGTGTTTCGGGACTTTTTATAAATATGTACAGTAACCGAAATAATGAATTTATTCCATTTGGCTTTTACACACTGTATGTATAATATTATTGTATACATTTCTTTAACCATTGATTATAATTTTTACTTGATTTTTGTTTCTTGGGTGTGGTTAATATTTGAAAACTAGAAATAAATTAAAATATTTTTTTGACGTTTCGCTCTCGTTTGAAATAAATAAATATATAACCAATTGGATATTAAGGACTACACATTTTTTCATTTATTATTTAAATATCATAAATTTAATTCTAAAGTAAGTACTTGTATCATTTTAATGTTTAAACTAGATCACCAAATCCTATAGTAACAATTGTAAATATTTTAAGTACTTCTTAATGACATTTTTTTTTAAATAAATATCTTGTATACGAATATAAGGACACCAGTCAGTTCCTCGCATCTACCTGAGTTAATCCCTTTTCGAACGGAGGGTAGGATTAAGACAGGTCTGCAGTTCCTCACAGTCTGCAGTTCCTCACATTCGTGAGTTTTCAATAATAACCCAACCAAAACCACCCTGCCTTACCCCCTACCCTAATCCGAATCGAAAAATTGAATTGTGTAATTGACAGATTATTATAATAATTTTCAATAATAACCCAACCAAAACCACCCAACCTTACCCCCTACCCTAATCCGAATCGAAAAATTCTTCGTATTTTTAGTCAATTTTTGAAAAAAACAATAAGAAAATAAAAATAAAAATATCTGTCATTGTGGACCTTGCTACCTGATACCTAATCCCTTACCCTTCGTATGCTGCGAGGAACTGAACACAAATTTTGTACCTACCTGTTAATGTGCGAGGAACTAGACAACTCCGGAATATAATAATAATTCGGTAGTATAAATTTACATCGTATATATTTGCATTAATAATATCTTCTAATAACATTATGTTAAGATTCTGTTCATTTTTCAATCTTTCTTTTTGTAACTCCATATTGAAAAATACTCTATTAGAATCGGAAGCAAGGAAGTTTATAATTTTTTATTTCAGCTTAGTCTGATGCACCATACTGGGTCTTAGGAACCTATTATGACAGCTACTCAGTTGTTTGGTCCTGTGAGGATATCGGAGTCCTAAATTTCCGTAAGTATACAGTAGAAACGGTGGAGCTTTACCATCACGTGACTGTTACTATACGTATATACGTATACGTATAATATACGTATAGTAACGTATTGAAATGATATTGAAATTATCAAATATCAAGTAAAATAATTAATTTATTTATTAGAGCATATAATGCTAACAAACAAGTATTTGGGGAAGAAATATATCAATAAACTGTTGAAATGCAAAAAGGAAATAGAATACAAGATTAAATCCTTTATAGAAAGATGTTTTATTCAATAAAAATATAGGAAAACTAGAATAAAGTAGGTACCTACTTTGAATTTCTATCATAGATGAAAATATTTCATACAAGTATACTGGCTTATTTTCTATAGTGAAATTATCATTTCTTGAAAGTTTCATAAATATTCAGTACACATATCTTGACCTGAAACAGAAATAATTAGTAAACATTATTATTAAAAAAAAATAATGATAATTTATGATTTAGAAATTTTGAAGTTATTACGTCAAAATATCATTTTGTAGGTTAATATATCAGGATGACACAAATCTAATTAAACTACCTTATGTCAGATAGTTCTGTGGAATTTGACAATTAATCATAGAAATAAATAATTTGTTTGTTATGTTAGAGTACAAGTGTATGTTAACGGATGGTAGAATTAGATTTATGAAATCAATTTAAAAAGGTTACGTGAATAAAAATTGAATTACAGAAAAGAGGTCACTAGTTACCTATGCGTTATACTATTTCAGTCCAAAAAAGATGTGAAAAACGTATTCACACAACATCCAAATTAATTTATTGAAACAAGTGCTATTATATTAGTGTATTCATTTTTAGAAAGTGTCTGGGCTATGACAAGGGAACGTCTTCCAGCAAATCCAATCCTTCAGCGAATCTACGGTATCCTAGACGAATAGTAGAAACTTTTTTATTAAATCAGACCAAAAAGGTTGCGCATTGGCAGCTTCAGACATCAATGCAGCTAACGGAATTACAGGAAGTGTATTTACAATAGTTGAATCTACCAGTTTGCCTCAAAAAAATAAACCAACTTCAAATAAGAATAATGAATTGGAAAAAGTTAAATCTGTTGATGATGATTTAAATTCTCTTGGTGTTAAATTAGATACTAGAAGAATAGCTGATTCAGAAACAAATAGCCACCAAGGACGTAAATATGCTGATCAAATGCTGGAAGCAGGTAAATCTGCTACCAGTGATGTTAGTCCTACCACAGTTACTAAAGTTAATCAACATAAACTTAATGGATCTTTGGAACTGAAACAGGAGTATGCTATACCAGAAGCTACTGTACAAGATGTAAGCATACATCGAGTAATTAGGACAATTCCTTTTGCCCCTGAATCAGTGAAAATTGAAATAGAAAACCCAGTAATAAGTCTAACCAGTGATGTTCAAGATATCGTAAAGATTGTCGTAACCGTACCTGAAACTGAGGTTTAGCCTGAAATAGTACCAGAAAACGGAGTAAAGGCTGTAAAAGGAGCGAAATTTGAATACAAAAAAATCGACAGCAGTCAGAAATTAACAATTATACACTAGAAATTGAAAGTGTACCAATAATTGAAGCCACAGATGTCGCTTCTTCTCAGAATTTACCATTTGTATCAATTATTGCATCCGATAATGTACCTATGTCTGAAATAGTTGAGTTTATTGAAAAAGATATACCAACGAAGTTGTAGAAAGCAAGTAATAGCACTTATAGTATAATAAAATTAGTTAATAATATTTTTAGAACGTACACGTTCAAGACTAAGTACCTAAGTTTTCAATTTATTTATGTTTACCTATCTGGTTAAGATTTTGTGTGTGTGTGTGGGAGAATGGCCTCAGACATAGTCTATTACCCGGTTAAGATTGAAAGTACTGTATGAATGTTTTAAATAAGGAAGTGAATTTACCAATTTAAATTTTATTTTTTCACCGAAAAGTTGGCACTGAATTTTGTCGACAAAAATGTTTTTTCAGTTATCTACTCTATGGATCAATTTTGAAACGATAAAAAAATTTAAAAATAGTAATAGTGATGTATGTTAAAATGCTTAATGAGTGTTTTAAAGATATGTATCTTTGAAAAAAAATAACGAACTACTTAAACTTGTTCAAAAATTGATAAAGATGATAATTTTACAAAAATAAACACTTATTAGCTATTACCAATTTAAGCAGTGTCTCCAAAAATCAAATATATTTGAATTGCTGGAATTTTCCGTTCTAGAATTAGTCCTGAGTGAAGTTAAAGAAATTAAATTAAGCTGCAGGTGGCAGATGAAACGTTTGGTATGGGTAGTTTTTAGAGAAAACCAAAAAGGGTTAGTCGACTCATTAATAAGGCTATATAGTTGGTGCTACTTTTGACTATCCCTTATATTTGTCTAGGAAATGGCTGATCTATTTCTTGGTGTCAATTTAATCAAAAAATAGAATGTCGATTACTAGCAACACAGATTGTTTCATCAAACGTTTAGATATGTATTTGAAGTAAATAATACCAAATAAAGCCTTTGAACTATTTTTCATAAAAACTAATGTAATGAATATTACTGTGCTCTTTAAATGTTTGGCTCTCTGTGTATACATTTCTAGGTTCTTCAAGGTAATATATTATGTCTGTTCATTTGGAAACTACGTTCAGTTTAATGAGTACAATATTTCGACTTCCTTATAATACCGGGTGTCCATATTTATTTTCCCTCATTTTAACTGCCCATAACATCTAAACGGATTGTGATAGAAATATGCGGTTTTTACTAAAATGTTTCATTCTAGCACAAGTTTTGTTTAAAAAAGTTAAGTTTTTTATTCGTTTTTTCTACGTCACAACAAAATGGCGTATGTTTAACAATTTTTTTTGTTAACTTTTGTTACTGAAACACCCAGTATATCACCAGTACCAAAATAGTACCAAATAACAATAACTTAGATGACACCATAGCTGTGTATGACTTTGTTAGGAGATATCGAAAATCGTCGTTAAGAAAAGTTGCTTAACATTTCAACATTAGTAAGTCTTAAGTTCATAGCATTTTGAAAGCAATTAAACTAAAACCTTATAAAATTCAAATTCATCAGAAATTGAATGAGAGGGACTTCGAAAAGCGTGTTTTTATGTGTGAAACTTATTTCCAGCAGGATGAAGCACCCCGCCATTTTTCTTTAATAGCTAAAAACTATGCTTCCAATAAATTTGGTGACAACTGGATTGGCAGAAGTGGTCCAGTAGAATGGGCTCCTAATTCATGTGACCTAACAGTTCCAGATTTTTTTGTATGGGGATATGTAAAATCTTCAGCGTATAATCCGGCACCACAAAATTTGGACAAATTAAAGATTAATATTCGTGATGCATTTAACAGCATTACTCAAAATATGTTGCGCAAGTCTTTTACAAATTTACATGTAAGGTTAAACAAGTGTATTGATCAAGAAGGATGGCACATTGAACATTTGATTAATTAAACTTTTTAGTTTGTGTCTTATTTTGAATAAAATTCAATTTTATTCTTGTTAGGTTTTGTGATTAAGTAGGTACTACTTTGCATCTCTCATTTTAAAAGTTAATTGCTCAGTCACTCGTTAACCGATTTTAAAAAATTATGCACTGAAGAATAGGTAAAGGTCGGTTCTTTCAGACTAAAAAAAAATATACTGGGTGTTCCGTTAAAAAAGTCAATAAAAAAGTTGTTAAACATCCGCCATTTTTGTTTTGACATAGGCAAAACGAATACAAAAAACTTAACTTTTTCGAACAAAATGGAACGTTTTAGTGGAAACCGCATGTTTCTATCGCAAACCGTTTAGAAGTTGTCGGCAGTTAAAATGACGGAAAATTATGATGGACATGCGGTATATCAACCGTACATTTGTTACTGCATATTCAAACAGATTAACCGATAATCTTTTTAGGTATATATATATAACGTAAGTTTCAATTTGTCTACAAGCACAGAGGTTACAAATGTTTGAGAAAATGTTTACTTTGGTCGTTTTCATATTGGCAGTTCTCAAAATTCCTACATCAGCAATACTCCTCTTTGATTCATGTCCCGATGTTACAGTCGTTACCAATTTCGATATACAACAGGTATGTACCACATTTTCGAAAACTGTATATAATATTCCAGCATAAATTCAGAAATTAATTCAGTGGTTCACTGATACATTTAGAGTCGATCAATCAATCTAAGTCTAATAGGTACGTATGTCTTATGTAAATTTGACTAAACAATAATTCCATTCATTACATCACATCCAATAATAAAGTAAACAGTCGGGACAGAAAGTTGCTCTAAATACACATAAGATTTTTTCTACTATCCCACCAATATTAACTACTAGCTTTCTTTTATCTATAAATAAAATTAGGCGTGCGCCAAAGTTACTTTCTGCTTAAGAGCGCCAATAATGTCAAATTATGACAGCTCGCGGAAAACATCAACTTTGCAGTTGCTTTTCAAGGCACAAAAGACGTCTTTCAATAGTGATAGTAGAAAAAAGTTTTTGTAAAGAAAAATTGTAAAAAAAGTATATTGTATAATCAAATTATTAGATTCTTGAAATAGTTGAGTAGATAATAACTATATGATGACGGTATTTTTTTGAACCATCATATTTTAACTAAGTTAGCTTCTTTGTTTTTATTACATATTTTCAGTACGCTGGAAAATGGTATGAAGAGGCACGATTTTATACTCAAATTTTAAAAAGAGTAAAATGTGTAAGATCTGAGTATTATACACTTGATGACAATAGAACTATACATATAGAGACTCAAGAAATACAAACTTAGTAAGTACCTATATCAATTATACTATAACTTGTGCCTAGCATGAAGTAGATAATAATATGGGAGATCTAAAAAACCCTCGTCACTTTCCACATGTATCCACTTTTCATAAGTGAATGTGAATATTGTGGATTGAAGTTGCGATTTTGGTGTTTATCTCTAAAGTGTTGTCCCACGTGGTTTATATTCTACTCTTTCGTTCCTTGTGTGTAGTTTTCCTGTTTATTTGTAATAAAACTGTTTCCATTGCTTAAACCACTCAACTTATTTTCGCAGTGTAAGTTATTTCGACAGTTTTATCAGTGCGCAGTAGGTAGTAATACTGTCACATAAATCAAAATCGCTTACCTTACCAACAATGCATTTCTTTAGGAAATTTCCAAAGGTGTCTCGTGTGACAGTGCCGGTCTCACCTTACTTCGGGCCTTGGGCGCTGGAGATTTATGGGCCCTCTTCATTGCTATTCGTTGTCAGTTTTATTAAGGAGTTTTTAATATTCATTAAAAAACATTCAATACATTTTTAAAAACAAGAAAACAAATAAAAAAAGGGAAATAATTCCAAAAAATAAAAATACCATTTCACAAAACAACATTTCAAAAAACAACAAACAACATAAAGCAAAATACAAATAAACAAACAAAACAAAACATTCCAAAAAATAAAAGTAGATGAAATTATTCAATTTGGCTTCTGCTGTTCGACAAGGTCATCTTCTTTAGTTTAAATTTAAATTTAAACTTCTCAGCTCAATAATAAGCGCCTTCTACTTCTAGTAATAAAATAGATTATAAAATATTTCTTTGTAGTGGTGGCACTCAAAGGTCCATGAACGGAACTGCTCGTCTAGCATCGACGACAGGAGAAGGAAAGCTAATAGTCAACATTCCTTCATCGCCAAGTAAGTTATTTAATATTTATATACACCGCCGTGTCCGTAAAGTATAGAACAAATTCATTTTTAGCTAGACAGACCATTTTAAGAAGTAATTCAGAAACACGTCGATTTTTGATTTTGATTTACCGTATTTTAAAATAATAAACTAATATACAGGGTGAACTACTTTCACCCCCATATTTTCTCAATTTTCGGATTACTCTAGCTGAGCTGATTCCAAAAATGTATCACATGTTGATTCCAATTGGTACAGGGTGGACAAAAATACAATACTTTGTGTGTGCTCATAAAGTAACGCGTAACATTCCTTATTAATTAAATTAACAATATTATCAAAAATACTTATTGTCTAGCGGACAGAATATGATGGAATACATGACTTTATAAATGTCCGAACTGCAGCCCTTGCTGTATTTGACAGTAACCCAAACGGTGTACAAATTCTTGTTGCACCTTGTTTATTGTGTCTTGAGAAATATTGTTTATTGCTGTCCGAATTCTCCCTTTTAATTCTTGAATATTTGCTGGTTTCGTTTGATACACAACATTCTTCAGATGGCTCCACATAAAATAATCCAAAGGATTGAAATCTGGTGACCTCGCTGGCCATTCAATAGGTCCACGTCTACCTATCCACCTGTTCGCTAAAATTTCATCTAGGTACCTTCCACCATCTAGAGCATAATATGGAGGTGCACCATCCTGTTGAAACCATAAACTTTTATCAAAACCTCCAGGATTACGTCTGCTTATAACAAATTACGTGAATAAGGTACGAGATACCCCCTTAAAAACTCAAGGTAGGTTGCGCCGTTTAAATTACCTTCGATAAAGTAGGGTCCGATGATTCGATTTGTTACAATCTCAGCACATACATTTACCATTTGCGGATATTGTGTATGATGCTCACGCATCCAGTGGGGGTTTTCTTTTGCCCAGTATCTAGAATAATTCTGACGATTAACGTCGCCATTTAACGTGAAAGTGGTCTCATCTGAAAAAATATTGTTTTGTATCAAGAGAGGGTCTCGGTGACATGTATCCATCATTTTTTCGCAAAATTGGATTCTTTTATCGGGATCATCTTAGTTTAATTCCTACGCAAGTTTGATTTTATAAGGATGTCATTTTTCAAGCTTTAACAGTTTTTGTACCGTTGTTTTGCTAACACCGATATCGCGACTAACTTTACGCACAAAAGTGTGCGCATCTTGTTCAAAACTAAGTAAAACATCTAATACTGTATCAGCATTTGAAGAGGGACGACCTGATTTGCGTGCATTTTCAACCGTACCAGTTTCTCGGAATTTTTTTCCAATCTTACTGACTGTTGAACGCGTTATAGTAGGTCTTTCTGGATAATTATCATTAAACAAATTGCACACTTCCATCTGAGCTCGCGATCTGTCTCCATACCCAATCATCATAAGTATTTCAATTTTTTGTTTTACACTTAACTCCATTTCTACTTCAAATTAAATCTAAGCAATAATTAAAACATTCACGAATTCCATATATATATATTGTAGTTCTGAACTGTCACTGAACATCAATAAATTACTAAACAAATAATGACATTTCACAAAAAACTAGACGACTATGTTTTTTTTAAATTGATAAGAAATAATTTCTTTCATATTCTGTTTGCTAGACCACAAGTACCAAACATGTTTGGAAACAGCTAATTTTTATTAATCTAAAAATGTAACAAACTACTGGGTGTTACATTCAAACCAATTGCCGCTAGACAATAAGTATTTTTGATAATATTCTTAATATAACTAATAAAGAATGTTACGCGTTACTTTATGAGCACACACAAAACTATTGTATTTTTGTCCACCTTGTACCAATTGGAATAAACATGTGATACATTTTTGGAATCAGCTCAGCTAGAGTAATCCGAAAATTGAGACAAAATGGTGGTGTTTCATTTAAAAAAAATGACGGTGACGTCATTACTCGAAAGTAATTTACCCTGTATATTAGTTTATTATTTTTAAATACGGTAAATTAAAATCAAAAATCTATGTTTCTCAGGATTATTTCTTAACATAGTTTGTTTAGCTAAAAATGAATTTGTTCCATACTTTACGGACACAGTGCTTTTTAGTTGATTTTTGTTTCTTGGGTATGGTTAATATTTGAAAACTAGATATAAATTAAAATATTTTTTTGACGTTTCGCCCTCGTTTGAAATGAATAAATATATAACCAATTGGATATTAATGACTACACATTTTTTCATCTATTAGGTATTCAAATATCATAAATTCAATTCTAAAGTAAGTACTTGTATCATTTTAATTTAAGTTCCATCTCGACTTGCAAATGTTTAAACTAGATCACCAAATTCTATAGTAACAATTGTAAATATTTTAAGTACTTCTTAATGGCCTTTTTTTTAAATAAATATTATACGAATATAATAATAATTCGGTAGTATAGATTTACATCGTATTTATTTGCATTAATAATATCTTCTAATAACATTATGTTAAGATTCTGTTTATTTTTCAATCTTTTCCTTCGTAACTCCATATTGAAAAATACTATATAAGAATCGGAAGCAAGGAAGTTTATCATTTTTTATTTCAGCTCAGTCTGATGCACCATACTGGGTTTTAGGAACTGATTATGACACCTACTCAGTTGTTTGGTCCTGTGTGGATATCGGATCACACAATCTCCGTAAGTATACCTAACTTTATGACCGTACACTGCCAGTTCTGTAAGCACTTTTACTATGTTTTTAGAAAATGCTTGGATTTTGACAAGAGAAATTCCCCCTTCGACGAGTACACTAGAAGCAGTCGATCGTGTATTGGAAGAACAACATATTCCCAAATCATATTTTTTTAAAACGGATCAAAATTGTCCCCAAACAGAATAGTTTGTAGATTGAAATTTATTTGTTTATATAGTTTTGGATATGTTTCTGTACAATCATGTTTCTATTTGAAAAATTTGTAATTATATATTCACCGGTTTAACAAATTTCGTTTTATTTATTAGTCCGGTCTATTTAGACATAAAAATAGTGGTCAAATAACAAAAATTCCCGGAAAACCAAATATTGGTGGAGAGCTGGGGTTTACCATTACAAATAAATGTTTTAAAAATCCTCATCGATCCTACGTGTGCTACAAAAGTTATTAGGGGTCAATGGTCAAATTTGAGGTTTTTTTGGATTCCTCTCTAAAACGGTAAGTTTTATCAAAAAAAACCTTCAACCAAATTGTGTGTGGTTTTTTTTTTAAATAAATTGACCTATTAGAAATTCGGTACGTCTAGTTTTTTTTATAATATCAATGTGTTAATATATATTGTGTAAGTCATTGTTGAAATGCTACCCTTTGTTCATGTAGGATTGCGGCAACATGAAAGGCTCGCTAGAGCAAGAGACAATCTACGTTTTTTAAAAATTAGACGATTATTACGAGTGAATAATGACCCTTCGTCAACCAAGTCCATCTAAACACCGGACAAAGCAAGCAAAACAACAAATAACAAATGTCACTTCTTTAAAAAAATACAACTATGAAGTTAGCTGTCCAACGATTTTCGGGATAATGGGAATACGAACTCGATCGAATAAAGTCTCGATTATTCGATAGATGTATGATGGAGTTTCATGGTCTCACTGCAATTCACAAAAAGGTTTTTAACTTCATTTTCACTCTTGTATCTACATATATCGATGTTCGTTGAGATAAAATTTGCAAAAAGGTTGATAAAGTAATACTGTGTTACTAATAAAAAAGCTTGTATAACTCTTCCACAAATAAACTCGGAATAACATCGGTATAACTATTCTCCTTTTATCCCAAAATAATAGTTTGGCAACGTCGTAGCCGCTCACACAAGTAGATAAAACACCATAAAGGAGGAGGCAGCCGGCTTATGGAGAAATGGGCTTCGGTGAAATTTCATGAATTGTTAGTATATTGTAGTTGACGACTTTCTGAACAATAGTGTCCATGGGCCCAACTCAATCCTATGACTAGTTTCAGAGATACAGGTTGTTGAAGTTGGAAAATAGCCATTTTTTAAAAGCATGCTTTTCTTATTTTCTTCAATGTATCAAGTACTTTTTCCTGTGAAAGTGTTCAAATTACACTAAATATCAGTACCTTATGAGAGAAAGTTTCATTTGCTACAGGGATACTCAAAAATGAGAAAAACGGAACGTTGACTTGAAATATAATTCAATTTTCAGGAATTTCAATATCTGGCTGGATTTGCTTCTGGTTGCTTCATAATAATGAGATATGCAAACATTTTTCACAGGGCGAGTCAGAAAGTTGAATCGCCCTGTATCCTACATTTAATAAAATTTTATATACGTTGTATTGCATGCTAGTAGGTGACATTAAGTCATTTTGTGATATATATATAATTCATATATAATATACAGGGCTATTCAAAAGATATGTATGGAAGAAAATCCGAGAATCGATTTTTTTTGGAAATCTCTCTGTAATTAAATATTTCCTTGGTGAATTTCTGTGATACTTTCATACTACCTTTGCTTTGAGTTTGTTGGTAGGATGTTAAAGTTTTGTCAACTTGCTATGATCAGTTTTTTTGTCCTGACAATAAGATGACAAGCCTATCATTATTTTCTTCATATATGTTTATCGGTATTTTCGATGTTGTTTACGTTATACCATGATCGACATATACATAAAAACAAACAAAATAATTATAAGCTGATCTTGATATCGGAAAAAACAATTAACATAAACATGTAGAAACTAACTGAAATTACTGAAGGAATTCAAAGTTCTACAATATCTGGACCATGATCTCGGCGATTGTAAATTGCAGCGGCGGTCAAAGTTTCTATAATCCTTACATGTAAATTGCAGCGAATGGTCATGTATGGGTTCGTAGTAACTATGTCAATTGCAGCGCACGGCCAACAAAGAGCGTTTATCTTACCTGTAAATTGCAGCGGCAAAATTTATGAAAACCTACTGAGTTAAACTTGAAACAAACCGTAGATTATTTATACTGCATTACTTATCTATACTGAAGAAAAGAAAAATACTTTTTAATATTTATTAATTGATGACCAAATACACATTACACATACATACGAGTATACTATAAGCGCTATAATAAAATCAAAAACAATATTTACACTAAATGTACATATTATGTGCTCAAACATTTCCAAAATAATGACATACTTGTTTTACAAATTGCAATCTCGTTATACTTTTTGTTTTATAATACAGATTTAATTTTATATCTAAGAAATTAAATTTATTCCGGGTTCGAGTATTTGGAAGCTTAACAGTATCAATGCTATTTGTTTTAATATAAGTATCTATTTGAAATTGTAACAATGTTTCCAGAAATATGTAAAATGATGGGTGATTACTATAAAAATTATGAAAGGATTCACATGCATTGGTTGTCCGACACATACTAGGTGAAGCAGATGCCCAAATTTCAGGAGGAACACATACACATTTACTGAATAGTCGACATATTGGGTAACCCTACTATCTGGTGGTTGTATTTCTCCCAAGTCAAAAACAAGGCAATCTCCTACTTCGGTGGGTGTAAGATACTGAAGACCAAAAGTATATTTTCAAAACTTTCCTATCTCGGAATCTTTATCTTTGTACTCTTTTGCCAAACCTAGTTCTTGAATCTTGCGCCACCATGATTGGCTTAAGTGAAAACGACATCCGATTATTTTTATATCGGGCCATTATGCTATTTACGGCTGAGTGGATAGCTTGTTCAAAATCAATAGCTATTTTGCTTGGCTTGAAAACTAAGTCATTTTTTGCACATATATCTACAATAAATTTTAAACATTTTTTGTAGGAGTCGCATGCTTTATCTTTAACTAAACAAAACAACAAAGGTAAATAGTGGCCATTTTTTTAGCCATGAATTGTAAACAGTTGCTTAAAATAGCGAGTACAGTATGAAAATGTTCCTTCGGCGTAAATAATGTCTCAGAAGTTGCACAAAACCTTTAAAATGGTTACACACGAAAATATTATAATATTGTCACTGCTGTTGTTTAATAACAAGTTTTCACTACAATTTGTGTTCCAAATGTTTGACTCCAAAGCAGAATGGGTGTCCATAATAGATTTCGGTAGCGGTGGATATTCTCGGCGTCGGGCATTGTAAATATTCCTTTTGATACAATTCACATCAGAAACGGCAAGATGAACATCCGAAATGTTTTTTAAAATGCCACGGCATATTTTTGCTGGCTTAACAGAAATATTTTCTGTCGCTTTACGTTTACAAGAAACACTCACAATATGCTTTTGAATTTTCTTCTCGTCAGTCTGATGATTATGCTCCAAATTCTTCCTTAAAATCATCCGTTCTGGTCCATCTTCAGTGCTGTAGATCTTGGCGGTGCACTTCCTTGTGGTACAACACCACTTCACTTCTCCAGATTTCAACGTTTCTTTTTTAAAGAACTTATAGTTACTTAATAGTAACAACACGTTTCCACGTTCACTAACAATTTCTGTTACTTCGCTCATGTTAGATAGCAAAAACTAATGATAAAATATGAAATCAACTTATTTATATATAGGTAAAGGGGTGGACAACCCCATAACGGGGGCGGCACTTAGTTGCGCCACCAATTAGATAGGTTCTTAATCTATAACAACTCCAGGAATAAATGAGCTGTTTAGTGAAACTCTTAAAATAATTTAATCGCTGCAATTCACAAGTCGGATTAAAATCTCAAATTTGACCATCGCTGCAATTTACAGGTTCTATCATCAACTCTTATCAGGTATACGGATTGAGGATTACCAAGCGCTGCAATTTACATCTGCCCCATGATCTATATTTTCTGGTGCTATCCTTTCAGCTGCATCAGTTATTTCATTTAGGAGATGAGTAGATGAATATTTCACATTCCGCTCATATCTGGCATAACTCAAAAACCATGAAACACTGATCACCTGAACACATGTACCTAAAGTTCTAGCTCCCGACTTACAAGTACAATAATAGTGAAGTTCCAAAGGTTGCTTTTCGATATCATATCATCATATTGTCAGGATAAAAAAACTGATCATAGCAAGTTGACAAAACTTTTACATCCGACCAACAAACTCAAAGCAAAGGTAGTATGAAAGTATCACAGAAATTCACCAAGGAAATATTTAATTACAGGGAGATTTCCAAAAAAAAAATCAATTCTTGGATTTTCTTCCATACATATCTTTTGGATAGCCCTGTATATTATATATAAATTATATATATTTCAAAATGACTTAATGTCACCTACTAACATGCAATACAAAGTATATAAAATTTTATTAAATGTAGGATACAGGGCGATTCAACTTTCTGACTCGCCCTGTAAAAAATGTTTGCATATCTCATTATTATAAACCAACCAGAAGTAAATCCAGCCAGATATTGAAATTCCTGAGAATTGAATTATATTTCAAGTCAACGTTCCGTTTTTCTAATTTTTGAGTATCCCTGTAGCAAATGAAACTTTCTCTCATAAGGTACTGATATTTAGTGTAATTTGAACACTTTCACAGGAAAAAGTACTTGATACATTGAAGAAAATGAGAAAAGCATGCTTTTAAAAAATGGCTATTTTCCAACTTCAACAACCTGTATCTCTGAAACTAGTCATAGGATTGAGGTGGGCCCGTGAACACTATTGTTCAGAAAGTCGTCAACTACAATATACTAACAATTCATGAAATTTCACCGAAGCCCATTTCTCCATAAGCCGGCTGCCTCCTCCTTTGGTTGAAGGTTTTTTTTGATAAAACTCACCGTTTTAGGGAAGAATCCAAAAAAACCTTAAATTTGACCATTGACCCCGAATAACTTTTGTAGCACACGTATGTATGTATGTATGTATGTATGTATTTTTGGGGTAACATTCACTGAGACCTAAAAGATCTATTGTGCCCCCTTACTTCTACTTAGTTTCTGAGGAGAGTCTCAGAGTCTAGTAGCTTCTCTGGTCCTGTTTCCTGGAAGAATTTTAGGATATCTGCAGGCCCCAACTTAGGTAACTGTCCCTCTTCTATCCAGTAGTCTCCCAGGTACTGTGCCCTAGGATTCTGAATTGCTGTGCAGTTCGCAAGTATGTGGATGGAGGTTTCTTCTTCCATTCCACAAAATCTACAATCTTCTTCCTCCACTATTTTGAGCTTTTTAAGGTGCCCATTCAGGCGACAATGTCCCGTTAGGATTCCTGTTCAAACTCTTAGTGCAGTTTTGCTTTGACTTATGCATTCATTTGATCTCAACAGGCTGTAGTCACCCAGAAGAATCTTTGATTGCCTAGGCCCTACTAGATCTCTCCAATTGTCAGATATTCTCTTTTCTTCGGCTTTACCTATTTCTTCCAATATTACATTGGATCTGATTCCGCAAAAGGGTTCCGGCCCCCAAAAGGATATTTCAGTCTCCCTCTTCGCTAGTTCATCTGCTATTTCGTTTCCTTCTATTCCAGTGTGTCCTGGAATCCACAGTAAGGTGACTATATTGTTCTCGCCTAGTTCATTAAGTTTGCCCAGGCATTCCCACACCATTGTGGAACTGATTACACAAGAACTCAGCGCTTTAATGGCTGCTTGACTATCAGACATTATGATAATCCTTTGCCTTCTATATCCTTTGTCAATATTGAACTGGGACCTTTCTTATTGCGTGAATTTCCGCTTGAAAGATACTTGGAGTTTTTCCCAAGCTTTCAGAGGTTTGGTTCCTGGCCCGTACACTCCTATCCCAGGTCCTTCTATTGCTTTTGAGCCGTCTGTGTACCATTGAATGACATTCTTTCCAAGTCTGGAAATGGTATTTGGATCCCATTCCTTCTTGTTGCTTAATTCCGCAATGAATTTCTTTGAAAAGTCATACTTTTTCATTATACCGTCTTGTGGCATGTCCCAAGTTGTCCGATTTCTAAGAAGTGAAGAGGTGGTTTTTTTTTAATGATTCCCTCTCTACTTAGTCTGTATCTTGTTCTTTCTGCAACACTTTCCACCACCATATGTAATGGTGTGAGGTTGAGAATCACTTCCATTGCTGCCGTTGGGCATGTACTCATTGCTCCTGTTATGTATATATTATTATTATTACATAGAAATAAGGGCTGGGGTCATGGAGACCCATAAGCCCATTTACAAGATAAATGAAATAGTACCTACATTACAAAAAATTGGTTTCTCAAATAAACTCTAGACTAATAGATTGTGCACAACACTGATCAGTTTACAAACAAATAACTGTCTAGTTGGTTTTTGAAAACATTTATAGATGGAGAATTTATAATTTCCGTTGGGAGACTGTTCCATGTACTAAAAATACGATTACACAGAAAATGTTGGCGTCTTATCGATGAAAAGGGTTCCTTCTTCACTTTCAAACTATGTCCACGTAGTCTGCTGTGATCATCTAAAATGAACAAGTGTTGCAAATCTCCATATCCATACTTTAAAATTCGGAAGGTGATAATTAAGTCACCACGGAGTCGACGAGCTTCAAAAGTTGGTAACCCTGCTAAAGAAAGTCTTTGTTGGTAATCTGGCCTTCTTCGTGTGAAAGATAGTCTGGTGGCCTTCTTTTGGATATTTTCGAGAAGAGTTCTATCGCGCACTAATTCTGGGCACCAAACCGTTCCACAGTACTCCAGTAGGGGTCGGACATAAGTTTTATACAAACGAATAGAACCCGAAAATGATATGTTTGTAAAAGTTTTACTAAGTAGGTATAACTTACTATTCGCTTTTTTAGTAACGTTTGAAATATGCTCAGACCAACTCAAATTTTCAGTAATTGTCACACCAAGGTCACTATATGATTCCACGGTATCCAGTAAATGCCCGTCTATCGAGTAAGACAAATGAGGGTTATTTTTTCCCAAATGTAAAACCACACACTTATCTCTATTTAGAGGTAACATCCAATCCGAACACCACTTGAAGATCGAATCTAAGTCACTTTGTAAGTCTTGCCCATTGAAGAGTGGGTCAGCAAATATTTTTGTATCGTCTGCGTAGAAAGCTTTCTTAGATTTGATATGAGATTCAAGATCACTGGCATACAACACAAATAGTAGTGGACCTAAAACAGATCCTTGTGGAACACCACTTAAAACCGGTTTTTTAGATGACAGCGACTTGCCAACCCATATAGGCTAGTCTTTGAATTTTGGAGAGGTTTTTTCTCGTCGTCAAGAGGCTAGTTCTACTACTCCACGCAATGGCTCCATAAGTGACGATTGGTCTCACTATAGCAGTGTACATCCAGCTCAGGATTTTTGGGTTACAACCCCAGTTTCTTCCTGCCAGATTCCTGCACACCATTAGAGCCATTTTGAGCCATTTTTGCTTTGTATTTAATCTCCTTCTTGTGTTTGTTCCACAGGGGTTTGCTGTCTAGAGTCAAACCTAGATACATGACTTCTTGTCTCCATTCAACGTCGTTCCCATCAAGTTTAATGGTTTTGAGGTTGAGTTTCCTTTTCTTATTGAAGGCTATTAAGATGGTTTTGGTGGGGTTGGTGATGAGCCTACACCAGCTATTTGTATAGTTCAGACCCTTTTGTACGATGTCGCAAAGGGTATTTTCAAATTTTCCCCTGGCTGTTATAACAATATCATCGGCATATCCTTGACAGGATATTCCGAGGTCCGTCAAACCACACAGGAATTCGTCAACCGTTAGACTCCAAATTAATGGGGATGCTACTCCTACCTGTGGGCATCCTCTGGTTGTGCAGATGGAGACACTGTCTCTGCTCGTTCTCGTCTCTGCTACTCTAGTGTTGAGCAGTTCCGACATCCATTTGGATGTTCCGCTGTCTACACCTCTTCTATTTAGTGCTCTCTTGACAACCTCATGTGGAGTGTTGTCAAAGGCTCCTTCTATGTCCAAAAATGCACATACTACAGCTTCTTGGTTGTCTAAGGCACCTCGGATATCCTCCGTCAGTTGTACCAGTGCAGTCTCCGTAGATCTGCCTGCCCGGTAAGCATGTTGATACGGGTGGAAAGGTAGTCTCTTTAGGATTTCCGTTCTAATATAGTTATCAATAGCTTTTTCCATCGTTTTAAGCACAAACGATGTTAGGCTAATTGGTCTGAAGGATTTGGGGTTTGTTGTGTCCCTTTTTCCAGCTTTTGGAATGAAGGTTACTATTGCCCTTCTCCATGCTTCTGGTATATAACCCAGTTCCAAGCTACTTCGACTAATTCTAACCAAATGTGGTAGAATTTCGTCTTGTCCTTGCTGGAGCAATGCTGGGAACATCCCATCTGCTCCAGGTGCTTTGAAAGGTGAAAAGGTGTTCATAGCTCATTTCAACCTATCGTTACTACAAATGTGCTTGGCCATTGTTGTACTTTCTCTCGAGGGCCTGTTATGACCTTCAAGAGGATTACCTCGTCTGTTTGGGGTACTTCCAGGAGAATGAGTTTCTAGTAAGAGTCGCACACTTTCCTCCTCATTTTCGGTATATTTGCCGTCTGGCTTCCTCAAAGCCATATCTGTGCTGACCCTACTTTTCGCCATGACTTTGTAAAGTCTTGCCGCAGCAGGTGTTGTGTTTATATCTTCACAGAATTTCCTAAAGCTATTTCTTTCAGCTTTTCTAATTTCCTTGTAGTAGGTGTTTCTCACCTCGGTGTAACTCTGCCAGTCTCCGGTGAATTTTGCTCTATTAAAAAGGTCCCGGGTTTGAAATCTTAATTCTGACAGATGTTTGTTTCACCAGGGTGCATCTTTGCTGCTTCGTTGTTCTTGAAGAGGGCAGCTCGATTCAAATGCATCGATTATTGCCCTGTTCAGATCCTCAAGCTCATTTTCCAGGTCGAGATGGTGCTAAGCCCTTCCTTTCCTCTGGATATGTGCTAGATTTCCTTTCAGACAGGTGTTATAGTTGTCCCAATCTGTTTTTCTTGGTTTTCTCCTGAGACTTACCTCAGGTATGCCTAGCTCTAACTTGAATGTTATAATACTATGATCGGAAAGAGATGGTTCACCCGATACTCTCCAATCTTTTACTATACGTTTAAGATGTAGCACACGTAGGATCGATGAGGATTTTTAAAACTTTATTCGTAATGGTAAACCCCAGCTCTCCATCAATATTTGGCTTTCCGGGAATTTTTGTTATTTGACCACTATTTTTATGTCTAAATAGACCGGACTAATAAATAAAACGAAATTTGTTGAACCAGTGAATATATAATTACAAATTTTTTAAATAAAACGTGATTGTACAGAGACATATCCAAAACTATATAAACAAATAAATTTCAATCTACAAACTAGTCTATTGAGGTACAATTTTGATTCGTTTTGGAAAAATATGATTTGGTAATATGTTGTTCTTCCAATACACGATCGACTTCTTTTAGTGTACTCGTCGAAGGGGGATTTTCTCTTGTCAAAATCCAAGCATTTTCTGAAAACATAGTAAATGTGCTTACAGAACTGGCAGTGTACGGTCACAAAGTTAGGTACAGTAGAAACGGTGGAGCTTCAACATCACGTGACTGTTACCATACGTATATACGTTACTATACGTATTACCTCTACGTTACTATACGTACTATACGTTACTATACGTATATACGTATGTATATATATATATATACGTATAGTAACAGTCACGTGATGGTAAAGCTCCACTGTTTCTACCGTATACTTACGGCGACTTGTTACTCCGTTATACTCACAGGACCAAACAACTGAGTAGGTGTCATAATCGGTTCCTAAAACCCAGTATGGTGCATCAAACTGAACTGAAATAAAAAAAAAATTATAAACTTCCTTGCTTCCGATTCGAATATAGTATTTTTCAATATGGAGTTACAAAGAAAAAGATTGAAAAATAAACAGAATCTTAACATAATGTTATTAGAAGATATTATTAATACATATAAATACGATGTAAATCTATACTACCGAATTATTATTATATTCGTATACAAAATATTTATTTAAAAAAAATGTCATTAAGGAGTACTTAAAATATTTACAATTGTTACTATAGAATTTGGTGATCTAGTTTAAACATTTGGAAGTCGAGATGGAACTTAAATTAAAATGATACCAGTACTCACTTTAGAATTAAATTTATGATATATGAATACCTAATAGATGAAAAAATGTGTAGTCTTTAATATCTTTACGGACACGGTGTATATAAATTTTAAATAACTTACATGGAAATGAACGAAAGCTGACTATTAGCTTTCCTTCTCCTGTCGTCGATGCTAGACGAGCAGTTCCGTTTATGGTACTCTCAGCGCCATCACTACAAAGAAATATTTTATAATCTATTTTATTACTAGAAGTAGAAGGCGCTTATTATTGAGCTGAGAAGTTTAAATTTAAATTTAAACTAAAGAAGATGACCTTGTCGAACAGCAGGAGCCAAATTGAATAATTTTATAGGTGTAGTAAATTTTGTTGAAATTAGCTCCGTGATACATCTGGAAACTCAAGATGAGCATTTATGCAATCGACTGTTTGTGAAGTTAGCAAAAAATATAACACCCTTGCTTGAAATTGTTAATGTTTACACTACACGGTCTAAAGATGTCGGTAATCGTAAATTAATTTCGTCATATTTTTCAAAGCGTTAATCAAAGAAATCTTATGGAACAGTATAAAGATAGACGTGTAAAAAAAAAGGACGGTGGGTATATAAGTAATAATATAAATATAATTTCTGTGACATTTGATTAATCTAATGAACATTCTTGTAGCGGAATCTGTGGTATAAGAAAAAACAAACTCTTGTGACGTTGCCGAACTGTAGTTTTTTTTCTTTCTACTTTAGGAAAACTAGAAATGACAATTTGGTAGTTCTTATTTTTTATTGGCTTGGGTCTAGTATTGCGTGAATCGAAGGTGTTTATTTACAAATAAAAGGCTTGTATAATTGATATAAAAATATATCAAGTTCCATCAACGTAATCTAATATTAAAAACATTCAATCTTCTACTTTTAAATATATAACAATGAAATTAGTAATGATGAATGTAAATAATATAACTTACGTCTCTTACAGCATTAAACGGTATAATCTGGAACCCACTTTGGAGTTTTCGTTCAAAATAACTTAACAAAGATGTTACTATCTCTAACTTGACATTTACTTTTTAACTGCTTGGGCATTTTAATCCGTTTAACTACACACTGTAGATTGTCTGAATAATTAGGTATGATAATAACTGTTTTTCCTTCAAATCCTGAATGAACAATTTATTCAAAAGCACCAAAAAACTCGTAAATACTAAGATCGAATGTCAACAAATAACAAATTAAACCGAGGAATTTTACCAAATGATCTGACAATGTCTAGAAGTTTAGCCAACCCATAGACTATAAAATTCCCTATTCACTACGTTCAAATTGGATTTGCGGTTGGTAAATTTATATTCATTCTGATAAGCAGAAAAGTAACTAGAAATGACATCATCGTCTTTTTATCGTAAATAAACCATAGCAGATGATAATGGAGATGAAAATACTCAATTCGCCGAAACCATTTTTAAGTAATATTTATCTAAACAGGCTCTCCGTAGTTATGTAGAGTTCATATAATAGCCTCCTTAGTGCGCGTTTAATTTGATGAATCAAATCACCAGGATCGTATTCAGCCAAATTCGAAAAGACTATGAAATTAATAATACTTGGGACATCTAAACACTGCAAAATAAAACAAATTGTATATTCAATTTACATATTAAAATAATTTACCATTAGTAAATATAGTCCTGCAAAATAATTATACAGCGTTTTCTGCACCGTATAACACCCTATTTTATTCCTAAGTTTTATGGAAAAATGTATTCTCCACTTATAATTCTTATTATTAGTGAATTTTATTGTTTTATTTGTTCAAATGTGGCCACTGTCTCATTGGCGACCGGCGAGTTGCATCCCAAAAAATAAAATTTTCCCGAACGAAAAAAGACAACCGTCGAATAGCATCCGTAATCCAAAAAGGTGCTCATTAATAATCACCTATCATGGACAAAGGCTGGTCAAATTTTACAGCAATGTTGCCAATATATTATTTGAATCTTAAATATTTTTATAAAAATTGGAACATAATATTTGTATGAGATTTCAAAATCGTCATTATACTTTGTTACGCTATATTTTAATAAAAAAAACATACGATGTTCTCTCAACTACCCTTCCCCACCCTAACCCAATAGAAAAATGGAATTGTGGAATTGTTTAAATTTAATTAATATATTATTCACTATATTGTTACAAAAACTGTATTAGTCGCAGTTTCGGAAATGAAATTTAGTAACAATGACGATATCAGAATAAACATGACAACAATGCCCGCTTTTATTTAATTATCTACCAGTTTTAGACACCATATTAAATGTGTTAATGAGATGTAACTCAGCGGTTGGACGGATGCAATTTAGCGGTCAAAAGTTTGGCCTGCTCAAATGGGATGCAACTCATCGGTCCCGGTCTCATTGATGTTTTTACTGACCACATGTATTTGATGTTCATAACTTTAAACATAATAGATAAAAATGAAATATTCAAGCAATCCCAATGAAATATATAGTATTAACTTATTTTATATTAATTCCATTCATTGTTATATAAAAAATACTAACTTGGTGCACTGAAGTTAAAAGTATCAATGGTTCTTTTTCTAACTGAAAATACTTGAGAACTTTCAAAATAAGATGCTGCTCTTTTTTCGTATATCGAGGCATATTGTTGTATTATCTAAATAAATAAAATGCTAACAATAAGATTAATATTCACTTTTCATAAATTACAATTGACCGTAAACAACAAAGTACAAACCTGACGAGAACTGTCAGTGGGACATTGCCTCTACGGAAGGTACGTCTGCATCGTAAATTGAACGATATAATTTTGCCCGATTAATAGGTCACGCTTGCGCGTAATCTAAACATCAACCAATCAAATTTTTGTAAGTCAAATATTAGGGTTAACGTTTGTAACACGTTTAAACGGTTCATTATTGTGATATTTTGATTAGGATTAATCACAGACCTCCTTTTTTTCTATTTCTTCCAACGTAATGTGTTAGAAGGACGTAAACAATCAAATACGCACACCAAAAAGGCTTTTATATGAACTTTAGTTGATCACCCATACACGCAGAAAACGTTTCACACGGCTTAAGTGTTATCATAGGAATTTTTGCATTCATATGATATAATAGTGAGTATTTTAATAAAAATTTGTATAGAATACGAGTAACTTTTTTTTAAATCACCCTGCAACCTTATCCTAGAAATAGCATATAATGCACCGCAGTTATGTATCCTCGACTAATTAATTCATGTTGCATAAACAGTTGATCATTTCAAGCATAAAATTAGTTTTTATCTGATACTTAGTTTAGTTCAGGAGAATCCACCTTTACTGGTGAGGTGCCAGCAGAGGCAGTGTAATCTGTGCGAAACAAAAAATGACAGTTCCCACCTAGTCGATCATAACTCCCACATTACTTATTTTGTTATTGAGCTAGTGCGATAATAGAACCCATTATTGTACTAGTAAAATAATAGCTTAATATCTACGGTATGTGTTGCCGAAAGCAGAGAATAAGCTACTCACACGACAGCGCCGCTTTATCCCCTGAATTATTCACATGGACTATCACAACATCATATGGCTAATACCAAAGCAAGAAAAAAGTGTATCTACTTTTATTTTTTGGAATGTTTTGTTTTGTTTGTTTATTTGTATTTTGCTTTGTGTTGTTTGTTGTTTTTTGAAATGTTGTTTTGTGAAATGGTATTTTTATTTTTTGGAATTATTTTTCTTTTTTCATTTGTTTTCTTGTTTTTAAAAATGTATTGAATGTTTTTTATAATGAATATTAAAAACTCCTTAAGAAAACTGACAACGAATAGCAATGAGGAGGGCCCATAAATCTCCAGCGCCCGAGGCCCGAAGTAAGGTGAAATCGGCACTGTCACACGAGACACCTTTCGAAATTTCCTAAAGAAATGCATTGTTGCTAAGGTAAGCGATTTTGATTTGGATGACAGTATCACTACCTATTGCGCACTGATAAAACTGTCGAAATAACTTACACTGCGAAAATGAGTTGAGTGGTTTAAGCAATGCAAACAGTTTTATTACAAATAAACAGGAAAACTACACACAAGGAACGAAAGAGTAGAATAAAAACCACGTGGGAACACTTTAGAGATAATCACCAAAATCGCAACTTCAATCCACAATATTCACATTCACTTATGAAAAATGGATACATGTGGAAAGTGACGAGGGTTTTTTAGATTTCACATATTATTATCTACTTCATGTTAGACACAAGTTATAGTATAATTGATATAGGTACTTACTAAGTTTGTATTTGTTGAGTCTCTATATATATAGTGCTATTGTCATCAAGTGTATAATACTCAGATCTTACACATTTTGCTCCGAAATCATATAGATTAAAATATCGTGCCTCTTCATACCATTTTCCAGCGTACTGAAAATATTTAATAAAAGCAAAGAAGCTAGCTTAGTTAAAATATGATGGTTCGAAAAAATACCGTCATCATATAGTTATTATCTACTCAACTATTTCAAGAATCCAATAATTTAATTATACAATAATACTTTTTTTACAATTTTTCTTTACAAAAACCTTGTTCTACTATCACTATCAAAAGACGTCTTTTGTGCCTTGAAAAGCAACTGCGAAGTTGATGTTTCCCGCGAGCTGTCATAATTTGACATTATTGGCGCTCTTAAGCAGAAAGTAACTTTGGCGCACGCCTAATTTTATTTATAGATAAAAGAGAGCTAGTAGTTAATTTTGTTGTGATAGTAGAAAAAATCTTGTGTGTATTTAGAGCAGAAAGTATTTGCACCGTACACTAACTACCGACTAGTGTACGGTGGTATTTGGTAGTTTCGACAGATTGCAACTTTCTGTCTCGACTACCAAAGTACTACTTTCTGCTTTTGATACACAAATAGCTATTATTTATTTACTCTATTATTGGATGTGATGTAATGAATGTAATTATTTTTTAGTCAAATTTACATAAGACATACCTACCTATTAGACTTTGATTGATTGATCGACTCTAAATGTATCAATGGACTACTGAATTAATTTCTGCATTTATGCTGAAATATTATATACATTTTTCAAAAATGTGGTACATACCTGTTGTATATCGAAATTGGTAACGACTGTAGCATCGGGACATGGACCAGGAGAGTCTATTTGTGATGTAGCAATTATGAGAACTGCCAATATCAAAACGACCAAAGTAAACATTTTCTCAAACATTTGTAACTTCTGTGCTTGTAGACAAATTTAAACTCACGTTAATATATAAAAAGATTATCGGTTAATCTGTTTGAATATGCAGTAACAAATGTACGGTTGATATACTAGGTGTCCATCATAATTTTCCCTCATTTCAACTGTCGATAACTTCTAAACGGTTTGCGATAGAAACATGCGGTTTTCACTAAAACGTTTCATTTTGTTCGAAAAAGTTAAGTTTTTTGTATTCGTTTTGCCTACGTCACAACAAAAGTGGCGGATGTTTAACAACTTTTGTTAACGGAACACCCAGTATATTTTTTTGGAGTCTGAAAGAACCGACCCTTACCTATTTTTCAGTCCATAATTTTTTAAAATCGGTTAACGTGAGTTATAGTCATTGACCCTTATAACTACCGTTATAATTATTGAACCCAACACCCGGATATGTGTAAAAGGAGGAATGCTTATTTTACTATTTCACAATTTTATACAATTCTGCTTACATGTTTTTATTCAAATTAATTCAGTCTGATTTTTATATTCTTAACAGTAACATTAACCAATAGTTTGATTCATTTTTGTATTTAAAATAATAAAAGTTGTTTTTAAAAATAAAGTTTTTTGAGAAAGAAACTTAAGTCGTGTGACTGAGCAATTAACTTTTAAAATGAGAGATGCAAAGTAGTACCTAGTACTTAATCACAAAACCTAACAAGAACAAAAATTGAATTTTATTCAAAACAAGACACAAACTAAAAAGTTTAATTAATTAAATGTTCAATGTGCCATCCTTCTTGATCAATACACTTGTTCAACCTTACATATAAATTTGTAAAAGACTTGCGCAATATATTTTGAGTAATGCTGTTAAATGCATGACGAATATTAATCTTTTATTTGTCCAAATTTTGAGGTGCCGGATTATACGCTGAAGATTTCACATACAAAAAAATCAGGAACTGTTAGGTCACATGAATTAGGACCCATTCTACTGGACCACTTCTGCCAATCCAGTTGTCACCAAACTTATTGGAAGCATAGTTTCTACCTATTAAAGAAAAATGGCGGGTTGCCCCATCCTGCTGGAATGAAGTTTCACACATAAAAACACGCTTTTCGAAGTCCCTCTCATTCAATTTCTGATGAATTTGAATTTTATAAGGTTTTAGTTTAATTGCTTTCAAAATGTTATGAACTCAAGACTTACTAATGTTGAAATGGGAAGCAACTTTTCTTAACGACGGTTTTTGGATATATCATAACAAAGTCATTACAACATTTGCTTTTTCTACGTCTGAAAACACCATTCTCACATAAAAACTGGCAATAAAAATGACTGACAATTCGCAAAGTTGATAAACTTGATATTTACATAAAACTGCCAAAGCTTACTATGATTAGAAATACTAAGTAAGTATCTCTTATTTTAAAAGTTAATTGCTCAGCCAAACGTTAACCGATTTTAAAAAATGTGCACTGAAGAATAGGTGAAGGTCGGTTCTTTCAAACTACAAAAAAATATACTGGGTGTTTCAGTAACAAAAGTTAACAAAAAAAATTGTTAAACATACGCCATTTTTGTTGTGACGTAGGCAAAACGAATAAAAAACTTAACTTTTTTAAACAAAACTTGTGCTAAAATGAAACATTTTAGTGAAAACCGCATACTTCTATCTCAATCAGTTTAGATGTTATGGGCAGTTGAAATGAGGGAAAATAAATATGGACACCCGGTATTATAAGGAAGTCGAAATATTGTACTGAACGTAGTTTCCAAATGAGCTGACATAATATATTACCTTGAAGAACCTAGAGATGTATACTCAGAGAGCCAAACATTTAAAGAGCACAGTTATATTCATTACATTAGTTTTTATAAAAAATAGTTCAAAGGCTTTATTTGGTATTTTTTACTTCAAATACATATCTAAACGTTTGGTGAAACAATCTGTGTTGCTAGTAATCGTCTTCCTATTTTTTGATGAAATTGACACCAAGAAATAGATCAGCCATTTCCTAGACAAATATAAGGGGTAGTCAAAAGTAGTACCAACTATATAGCCTTATTCATGAGTCGACTAACCCTTTTTGGTTTTCTCTAAAAACTACCCATACCAAACGTTTCATCTGCCACCTGCAGCTTAATTTAATTTCTTTACCTTCACTCAGGACTAATTGTAGAACGGAAAATTCCAGCAATTCAATTATATTTGATTTTTAGAGACACTGCTTAAATTGGTAATAGCTAAGTGTTTATTTTAGTAAAATTATCATCTTTATCAATTTTCGAACAAGTTTAAGTAGTTCGTTATTTTTTTTTAAAGATACATATGTTTAAAAACACTCATTAAGCATTTTAACATACACTATTACTATTTTTAAATTTTTTTATCGTTTCAAAATTGATCCATAATGTAGATAATTGAATAAACCTTTTTGTCGACAAAATTCAGTGCGAACTTCCATTTTTTCCACTTTTCGGTGAAAAAATGAAATTTAAATTGGTAAATTCACTCCTTCATTTAAAACATTCATACAGTACTTTCAATCTTAACCAGATAGGTAAACATAAATAAATTAAAAATTTAGGTACTTAGTCTTGACGTGTACGTTCTTAAAATACTAGTAACTAATTATATTATATGGATGCAATTACTTGCTTACTACAACTTCGTTGGTATATCTTTTTCAATAACCTCAACTATTTCGGACATAGGTACATTATCAGATGCAATAATTGATACAAATGGTACATTCTGAGACGAAGCGACATCTGTGGCTTCAATTATTGGCACACTTTCAGTTTTTAGTGTATAATAATTGTTAATTTCTGATTGCTGTCGATTTTTTTGTATTAAAATTTCGGATACTTTTACAGCCTTTACTTCGTTTTCTGGTACTATTTCAGGCTGAGCCTCAGTTTCAGGTACGGTTACGACAATCTTCACGATATCTTGAACATCACTGGCTAGACTTATTACTGGGTTTTCTATTTCAATTTTCACTGGTTCAGAGGCAAAAGGAATTGTCCTAATTACTTGATATATGCTTACATCTTGTGCAGTAGCTTCTGGTATAGCATACTCCTGTCTCAGTTCCAAAGATCCATTAAGTTTATGTTGATTAACTTTAGAAACTGTGGTAGGACTAACATCACTGGTAGCAGATTTACCTGCTTCCAGCATTTGATTAGCATATTTACTTCCTAGGTGGCTATTTGTTTCTGAATCAGCTATTCTTCTCGTATCTAAATTAACACCAAGAGAATTTAAATCATCGTCAACAGATTTAACTTTTTCCAATTCATTTTTTATTTGAAGTTGGTTTATTTCTTCGAGGTGAACCGGTAGATTCAACTATTGTAGATACACTACATGTAATTCCGTTAGCTGCATTGATGTCTGGGCGGATGTAATTTGGGCGCTAACCGACTGAAGTACGTGATTTATGAAATACAGTTATTTATTAAATCACCGACATTTATAATAAGATATATTTTTGTAAAGTAAATTATAATAATTTTCAATAATAACCCAACCAAACCTACCCCTACCAAACCACCTTCGTATTTTTAGTCAATTTTTGAAGAATAAATTATAATAATTTCCAATAATAACCCAACCAAACCTACCCCTACCAAACCACCTTCGTATGTTATTAAGTTATTTTATGACTCGACCTACCTGCACTTCTTAGCGGCGAAAATACATGTCGTATTATCTACCCTTCTTGGTCTGATTTAATAAAAAAGTTTCTACTAATTTTATATTCGTCTAGGATACCGTAGATTCGCTGAAGGATTGGATTTGCTGGAAGACGTTCCCTTGTCATAGCCCAGACACTAATAGAATGTCAAGAAAACATTGTATTATGTGTAAAAAATTCAATTTAAAATACTAATAGAATGGCAGTTGTTTCAATAAATTAATTTGGATGTTGTGTGAATACGTTTTTCACGTCTTTTTTGGATTGAAATAGTATAACGCATAGGTAACTAGTGACCTCTTTCCGTAAGGATGGAAAGAGGGTAGTACCGACCCACTGCAAAGTAATATAAGTATGGTGATTTCTTTTACATCCTTAATTATTAACGTAGGTATTCTGTATATAAAAAAATGGGAAGGAAATTAAAAAAACCTGTAATAGATATTTACGATATAAGTGTCATAATTAGTACTTAATACCAAAATACTTGCTTGGGAACGTATTGAGGAAGTATTATATTTAATGTTGAATTTGCCTTCACCTGATCTTGCAGATGTGACCTTCAACAATTATTTTGACTCCAGGTCTAAACGAAAACAAAAATCAACCAAAATACATCGCAAGCTGTTGAATTAAATTAAAGTAAACCCAGTAAAGATAGACACAATGGTAAAACGAAAAGAAGGTTTTTTAAGTAATATTCTATGGTTCTCTGAATTTTTTGATAAAAACTTGAAAATTACTAAGCTACTCAACACACTAGCGCCGGACTCATCGACACTTCGTGTGAGCGTCCTGTTTACCAATCTTGCCATGGCTATTCACAAAGCTGGTATACCTACTGGCCAAGTACGCAAGTGCAGGTGCACTGGCCAAATACACGTCATAGATAACCTACTTAATATACGTCATTCGTGTCCACCTTAGAAAGGGATTATCGGTAGATTTATGAAAAGGTTTGCTACGATTGAAACAAGGGGGCAAAAAGAAAGATTATTTTTTTGCCAAAGGGCAGAGAATTCATAATGCCACGATTTTTGAAGCTTTTCACCATCTGTCACTTGATTAGTTTGACGTTTCACGTGAATTTTTTAATTAAACGTTAGTATACGTCAAAGTCACATTCTATATTGAGTGAGAGCAATGGAAGTGATTCTCAACCTCACCATTACATATAGTGGTGGAGAGTGTTGAGGAAAGAACAAGATACAGACTAAGTAGAGAGGAAATCATTAAAAAGAAACACCTCTTCACTTCTTAGAAATCGGACAACCTGGGACATGCCACAAGATGGTATGATGAAAAAGTATAATTTTCCAAAGAAACTCATTACGAAATTAAGCAACAAGAAGGAATGGGATCCAAATACAATTACCAGACTTGGAAATAATGCCATTCAATGGTACACAGACGGCTCAAAAGCAATGGAAGGAACGGGGATAGGAGTGTACGGGCCAGGAACCAAACACTCTGAAAGTTTGGGAAAAACCCCAAGTATCTTTCAAGCGGGAACTCACGCAATAAGAAAGTGTGCCCAGTTCAATATTGACAAAGGATATACAAGGTGAATGATTATCATAATGTCTGATAGTCAAGCAGCCATTATAGCGCTGAGTTCTTGAGTAATCAGTTCCAAAATGGTGTGGGAATGCCAAGGCAAACTTAATGAACTAGGCGAGGACAATATAGTCACCTTACTGTGGACTAGAAAATACATGAAAACGGATATCCTATTATGATTTATCATGCCTCAAAACCCCCATCTTCAAATTTTCACGTTTATATACCCAAAATCTTCCATTTTAATGAGAGAAAATATTTTTCACATTGCAAGTTTGCCACCCTGTATCTTTTTTATTATTAATATTTTATTTAGGCAAGTTGTACCTATCAGGTCGTTGTATTTTGAGGCCAAGAATCTTTCATTCCCCATTTGGACTATTACTCACGGACCACCCTGTATATATTTTGGACGGGCCCTTTATCTCCTCTCATCTGATACATATGCTGTTATACTTTCCTCTACTTCCTTGTTCTCGAGCACCATATTGAAAGTTCACCCCATGCCACCCCCACAATCGAGACAAATCTAATGACACCTCATGTGTTGGAATACGTCGGGCTGTTTGGGGTACAAAAAAAATAAAATAATAATGGGATCTAAAAACTATCTTGCCAACCGCAGACAACAGAAGATGGAGACTGGATATAAGGAGAATAAACTTGTATTGGTAAAATGACGATAAGTTAGTGTCAAGCGGTAAGAAATGAATAACACATAGAGACTAGATGGCGCGAGAGTAGCTAAAGATTGGCAAGACAGAGTGAAGTATGCAGACCAAGTTAAGCTTACAAAACATACTGCTTGGAAAACGCAATAAAACCCCTGCGTGTCTATTCACTAAAAAGTGGGAGCTGATGAAAATAAACAAATTTACATAACCTTAGTATATTTTTGCTTACCTTACCGGAAAACCAATCATATGAACAGCAAAAAGAGGGCGGAAAGTAATATCCAGCAGCCCGAGGGCGGAAAATTCGTAACGCCACGATTTTTGAAGTTTTTCACTATCTGTCACTCAATTACTTTGACGTTTCAGATGAATTTTTTTAATAAATGCCGTGATTTTGCAAGAAGATGATGATTTAACGTTCCATTTCCCTCCATCGTTCATTGACATACATAAATATGAGGAATGATGTAGGTTTGTTAGATATCAACTGTATATTTTTTATGTATGCAAAAAATAATATTTTTTAATGAACTAACTGAGCTTTCAGTATTAAACAGTATGAAATATTTGAAAACTATTCTACTTACCTTTGAGATATTTTGAAAGATAATTTCACAATAAATTGTGGAAATGCTTGGAATGAGTTTAAATAAATTTGGAGAATGTTCTCCCCAAAAACAATAAGCCCAGCTTCAGCTATTTCGCAGAGATAAAAATAAGGAAAGGCTCATGCTGCCGTACACTCCCTCTCATTCCTACCCGGTAAATAATGTTTCAAAACTTCTACTGAAATTGACCGCCTGCGGTTCCTTGCTAAAAACAGGAGGCGGCCGACCTAAAATTGTAATAGTGAAGTTCAAAAAATACTGTTTCATGCTGTGAGAAGAGCAGGTACAGCATTTGAATATTATGTTGAATTTTTGAATGTAGATAGGTACTAAAAAGGTTGCATGTGTTGAAATTTTAACGAAAATATCGTTGTTTAATGGGTCTATTCTGTGCACGTCTGTAAGATAATCTGTAACTTTACAGGGGAATTGCTATTCTGCGTACAACTGTATCTTACAGGAATCTTTAAAATAGTTACAGATTTGGTAAATATTTACGTGTGTATTGACTGCTGTCGTTGGAAATGGAATATTTTTGTAGTTTGAGGTTGTCTCTGGTTATTTGGTTAAAGTTATAGGCTAGAAGTATCGAAATTTGACGTACAGTAGTTCAAATGTCTATCTGTAATTCAGTGAGTTACAGACAACATCACAGAATCGCAAAGTTACAGATTCTGTAAAATCCCATTTACAGAACTTTCGTTAGCTACAGATTCGTAAGCTATTACGAAAAACACAGAATCGTCCTATAAACTTCGAATTCAGTCGGACAAAGACCCCAATTATTTTTTATATTTCAATTCTTTACATACAGTGTGGAACAGTCAAACGGAATAAATTCGATAACGAATAATTGTAGGCGTATTGGGAAAAACGCGTGGATACGTCGATTTGTATTTTTAAAGGCGCATTAGAAAAAATTATATAGGGTGTGTTATGTGACAGTGGCCAATACTAAATTTCTTATTTCAAATGCAACTCCCAGAATATTCAATCTTATTACAGTTTCCTGTAATATTGTCGTATTTAATATAGTGAATGTATCAACAGATGTCGAAAGGAATAATTATAAATATTCAACACTCTATGAATTTTTTGAAAAATAATATTTTTCAAAAAACAGTGGCCGTTCTACTAAGGAGCAACAACTACTTCCCGTGCAATATGCACCGCCGGATATTGAATTACACCCCAAAGTCAAACGGGGTTGGTATATCTACAATATATTTTAAAACCAACCATTCTGGTTTGCTATTAGAAGGGACAACACAACTTGTAGACCGGTTTCGGCGTATTTGCGCCTCATCAGTACAAGGTATGTGGTGTCCGTCCGAGAATCTCTAGTCCCGGACTGAAGAGTACACTTCAATCACAATCAATACATGTCTTTCAGTAACGGAAATGTAAAGATTGTGACGGTAGCGACCTCTTCACTTCCAATCGCAAACCAAAAACCTTGAATTTTTGACAACAAGCCACGTAGGCTTGAAACAATGAATCTTCTTACAGTTTCCTGTAATATTGTCGTATTTAATAGAGTGAATGTATCAGCAGATGTAGAAAGGAATAATTATAAATATTCAACACTCTAATTGCAAACCAGAAAGGTTGGTTTCAAAATATCTTGTAGATATACCAACCCCGTTTGACTTTGGTGTGTAATTCAATATCCGGCGGTGCATATTGCACGGGAAGTAGTTGTTGCTCCTTAGTTGAACGGCCACTGTTTTTTGAAAAATATCATTTTTCAAAAAATTCATAGAGTGTTCAATATTTATAATTATCCCAGAATATTATTAATTTTTTGGATTCTTCAGAAAATTCTAGACATAATTCATGAATAATGTATCTTCATATCTACAACTGTTTCGGAAATATTGAGTGTTTTCAGATTCATTACAAAAATTTACATTAAAAAAAGAAAATTATTTTATTTCACAAATTCAAAATAAAATAAATTATTTTAAGCTGAAGATGGGACAAAAAGACATACGGTTTATATAATGATTTTATTCAATTCTGTAACTATGAAAACGATAACACAAACAAAACAAAATATTTATTCAGAATCATCGTCATTGGGTAGTTTATAGTCAACATCAAACTCCTGCCAGAATTAAAAAAGGGTTTTTGGAATAATTGGTGCAATGCTAGGTACTGAGGTGCTTCTTCGAGTCACATCTACCCCATTGGTTCTTCCTCGAGCATTTGCCATTGTAATTGCAGTCCTCACTACTTTACTGTTTAACGTTTTGTTTTGCCTCTATTCATCTTTTTATTGAAAGTTGTTTTCGTTTCTGGTGAAAACTGTCACTGTTAGCTTTTCAAAAAAAGGGTTCTATTTCTTTAGTTTAAATTTGGATTAAACATATTTCCAATCAACAAAATTTGTTAAATCCATTTTAATCACATCAGTTTGGGCGCCGTTAGCAGACGAGAAAAATCAGAAAAAATCATCATTGATAATTTGATATTATTTTGTAGATGGGACAAAAGTAAATACCAAATTTGGCGGTCTATAAAATAAGATAGGACGTGGCGTGAATTAGTTACAGACGCACTTTAAATACCCAAATATGCACTTGGGTCAATATCTCAAATTTTGTCAGACAGGACCTTTCAACTAAGTTCGGCAGAATATTTTGAAATCGCATTATATTGAAAATTTATTCCTCTGGTCCAGTTCGGACCGGCGGGTGTAATTTAGGCACTAACCATCCTTCTTTACCTGTCTGACCAAGAAGGGTAGATAATCCAACATGTATTTTCGTCGCTAAGAAGTGCAGGTAGGTCGAGTCATAAAATAACTCTTATCCTAACAAAATACGAAGGTGGTTTGATAGGGGTAGGTTTGGTTGGCTTATTATTGAAAATTATTATAATTTATTCTTCAAAAATTGAATGAAAATACGAAGGTGGTTTGGTAGGGGTAGGTTTGGTTGGGTTATTATTGAAAATTATTATAATTTATTCTTCAATAATGGACCAAAAATACGAAGGTGGTTTGGTGGGGGTAGGTTTGGTTGGGTTTTTATTGAAAATTATTATAATTTATTCTTCAAAAATTGACTAAAAATACGAAGGTGGTTTGGTTGGGTTATTATTGAAAATTATTATAATTTATTCTTCAAAAATTGACTAAAAATACGCAGGTGGTTTGGTAGGGGGAGGTTTGGTTGGGTAATTATTGAAAATTATTATAATTTATTCTCCAAAAATTGAATGAAAATACGAAGGTGGTTTGGTAGGGGGAGGTTTGGTTGGGTTATTATTGAAAATTATTATAATTTATTCTTAAAAAATTGAATGAAAATACGAAGGTGGTTTGGTAGGGGTAGGTTTGGTTGGGTTATTATTGAAAATTATAATAATTTATTCTTCAAAAATTGAATGAAAATACGAAGGTGGTTTGGTAGGGGTAGGTTTGGTTGGGTTATTATTGAAAATTATTATAATTTATTCTTCAGAAATTGACTAAAAATACGCAGGTGGTTTGGTAGGGGGAGGTTTGGTTGGGTTATTATTGGAAATTATTATAATTTATTCTTCAAAAATTGAATGAAAATACGAAGGTGGTTTGGTAGGGGGAGGTTTGGTTGGGTTATTATTGAAAATTATTATAATTTATTCTTAAAAAATTGAATGAAAATACGAAGGTGGTTTGGTAGGGGTAGGTTTGGTTGGGTTATTATTGAAAATTATAATAATTTATTCTTCAAAAATTGAATGAAAATACGAAGGTGGTTTGGTAGGGGTAGGTTTGGTTGGGTTATTATTGAAAATTATTATAATTTATTCTTCAAAAATTGACTAAAAATACGAAGGTGGTTTGGTTGGGTTATTATTGAAAATTATTATAATTTATTCTTCAAAAATTGACTAAAAATACGCAGGTGGTTTGGTAGGGGGAGGTTTGGTTGGGTTATTATTGAAAATTATTATAATTTATTCTTCAAAAATTGAATGAAAATACGAAGGTGGTTTGGTAGGGGAAGGTTTGGTTGGGTTATTATTGAAAATTATTATAATTTATTCTTCAAAAATTGAATGAAAATACGAAGGTGATTTGGTAGGGGTAGGTTTGGTTGGGTTATTATTGAAAATTATTATAATTTATTCTTCAAAAATTGAATGAAAATACGAAGGTGGTTTGGTAGGGGTAGGTTTGGTTGGGTTATTATTGAAAATTATTATAATTTATTCTTCAAAAATTGACTAAAAATACGCAGGTGGTTTGGTTGGGTTATTATTGAAAATTATTATAATTTATTCTTCAAAAATTGACTAAAAATACGCAGGTGGTTTGATTGGGTTATTATTGAAAATTATTATAATTTATTCTTCAAAAATTGACCAAAAATACGAAGGTGGTTTGGTAGGGGGAGGTTTGGTTGGGTTATTATTGAAAATTATTATAATTTATTCTTAAAAAATTGAATGAAAATACGAAGGTGGTTTGGTAGGGGTAGGTTTGGTTGGGTTATTATTGAAAATTATAATAATTTATTCTTCAAAAATTGACCAAAAACACGAAGGTGGTTTCGTAGGGGTAGGTTTGGTTGGGTTATTATTGAGAATTATTATAATTTATTCTTCAAAAATTGACCGTCAACCGGGCACTAAAAATACGCAGGTGGTTTGGTAGGGGGAGGTTTGGTTGGGTTATTATTGAAAATTATTATAATTTATTCTTCAAAAATTGACCAAAAATACGAAGGTGGTTTGGTAGGGGTAGGTTTGGTTGGGTTATTATTGAAAATTATTATAATTTATTCTTCAAAAATTGACTAAAAATACGAGGGTGGTTTGGTAGGGGTAGGTTTGGTTGGGTTATTATTGAAAATTATCATAATTTACTTTACAAAAATATATCTTATTATAAATGTCGGTGATTTAATAAATAACTGTATTTCATAAATCACGTACTTCAGTCGGTTAGCGCCCAAAATACACATAGGATTAAAATGACCCTTCGGTCTTGGCGCCTAGTTTACATGTTGTAAAAAGTGCATCAATCCTTTAGCGCCCAAATTACATCCGCCCGTTCGGACAGCAGCTTAAATTTAATTGAATCACTTGCTTACCTGAGGATTAGTGAGGTGCAGTTCATGTTCATTTCAAGAATTATTATTATTTCCAATAGTTTTTATTAAAAATTTCACCAATTTATGGTTATTGAACTTTGATAAATGTTCAACACATCATAGTGCTCTACTTACTATTTAAAAATTAGCAATTTTCCAGAGAGCAATTAAAAATATCCATTGATTTTAGTAGAAAAAAATAAAAAAAAGTATACAATGGAAAACTCTCTTCACTTCCAAGAATTTCAATACTCACAACATTTAAGCATCGCCTCTCGTACTCCCTTTTAAAAGGCACATCAAATGCACAAAGATATAGAGAGAACCCAATACGCCTTCAAACACTTTTAGAATTTCAAAGAAACCGCAAAATAGAGAAAATTCCTCAGTCCTCGTTCTTGTAGTCTAGAACGTATCTATTGTTTGGCCAATGGGAAACAGAAATTTCAATATACTATTTTTTTGAATAGAAATAGTAGAACATGTTTTGAAATGATAAGATTATTAAACAATATCATGGAATCATATTTACAATAAAAACAAAATTTAAAAACTAATGTTCAATAAAAATGTGAACTGAAGAATTTTGTTCTCAATTGTGGAAATGTTTTTAATCGTTCAATAAATATAATGCATGTTCCACAATCAGCACCTATCAAATTTAAACTGAGTGTAGCTCTAAACAGTACGCTACAATTGGTAGAAACAACTTAGAGCTGGGTTATATAGCAGAAATTTGTAAAAGGATAATAATCACCTTCATTCCAAATTCTGGAAAAAGGGACACAACAAACCCTTCAGACTTATTAGCCTAACATCATTCGTGTTTAAAACGATGAAGAAAGCTGTAGATAATTATATCAAAACGGAAATTTTGGAGACACTACATTTTCATCCACATCAACATGTTTTGCGGAAAGGTAGATCAGGGCAAATAATTATCACCATGTCGAATGGTTGTGTATTTTGTTATCAAGTGTTTATGGTCTGGGCTTGGAGCTAAATTTAACAATGGTACCGAGGGGCTGGTGAAAAAGTATTTGGCAGTTTTAACAGCATCCTAATTTCCTTTATTACCTGTGTTAGATGACAGCCAGAGAAGTTCTGTCGCCCTGTCTTTGGAATGGAGTTGGAAAATTGTTATTTTGATTTTCAATCAACCACTAAAACACTAATCATTACTGTAATTATATTAAGGCACTAAAGAGATGAGTATTCTCTTCCGCCATTCTAGTGCCTAAATTTTATTGTTTTGTGATGTGCCAAGTTGACATATTGTGTTGAAACATTTTTGATATTGAAACAACGTCAATGTACAACAAGGCACCAAAATGGCGGACGAGAATACCTATGTCTACAGCGCTCTATCTTAACCAAGGCACTAAAGAGATGAGTATTTTCATCCACCATTTTGGTGCTTGAATTTTATTGTTCTGGGATGTGTCGAGTTGACATATTGTGTTGAAAAATTTCTGATAATGAACAGAACATTTTATTTTACCAACTTTCCTTCAGACTATTAACAAACACTAGAAAATTGAGAAAGTACAACGAATGGATGCTGGCCACGTCTCAGTAGAAATACCGAATCTCATGCCAAATACTTTACCAACACAACAACAACGTCAACGAACAACAAGGCACCAAAATGGCGGACGAGAATACCTATGTCTACAGCGCTCTAATGATATGCGAGTGCTTGGGAAAACTAAATGAACGAAGTGAGAACAACATAGTCACCTTACTGCGGGTTCCGGGATACACTGGAATGGAAGGAAATGAAACAGTAGATGAACTAGCAGCGAGAGGGGCTGAAATACTTTTTTGGTATCAGCCATCGAACATCGCCAATTGTTGATTGAAAGTATAAATATTTTAACAATACCAAGAATTTTCATACAACAGTGTCTATTGTTTGTTAACCTACAAAATGTGAAAACGTTACGTTACTGATTTGAAGTCGAATGTCAATTTCACAATATGTCGTTGGTTTTGACAACAAGTTCGCGCATACGACTGCAACTTCAGGTGGGTTTTTCTTACGGAAACCGAGTCCACTACTAATAATCCGCGTACTAGCGCCATTTTGTATGTTGAAGCTCTCTGTACGGTGTTTCTGGACAGTTGTAATTGGGTAATCCAGTTTCAATAATAATTGTCTTGTGTCTTCATAATAATAACAAACAATAAAAAGTTTAGTTTTGTAAGACTTTTGTTCATTAATTTTCCGTTAGTTCAGTTTCATTACTATACTTTTTTTTTATTGTCACATATACTGCGTCAACCACTTGGATCATTGACAACTTTGGGAATACATGTAAAAATGATTACAAATATAAAATATACACTAGAGCTTATAAATAGATTTAAGAAATTATAGAAATTATATTATATGAAATTTTGAACTTAATATTCTTGTTCATATATGGAAACTTCCTCTACCTGTTGTAGGGTTTTTCTGGTACTTTTTTTCATATCTAGGATATTGCAAATATAACATTCATGTTACTAAAACAAGAACTCCATTGACTAAAGTAAATCCTATTCTTATAACGAAGCCAAATTCAAAATATTGATAGACATGCAAACTTTTGAACGCCTCCATCTGCTTTTTGGTACAAGAGCTGTGTGAAAATACCAAAGAACCATTAATATCTGAATCTAGGAGTTCATCCATACCTGAAATGTGGTTAAAATCCAATAAAGGTTCTCAAACAAACGGAAAGTTAAACCACAGCTTTTTCAAATATAAAACTCCAATAAAATCGACGAAAAAATTATTGAGCACTGTTTACCCACGAATAGATAACACGAAACTGACCAGCTGCTCAAATTGTTTGCCCTGGACCGCCGTATTGGTTCACGTGATCTGGATTGTCTAATTGAAAAATTAATTGTTCCAGCTCTCACTACGTGGAATCTTTCTATAATTAATAAAAAAAATCAATAAATAACAATCTGCACATTTAGTGACTTATTGATTTTATTTAATAATTACTTTATCGAGATTATAAAATCTGGGAACGGAGGAAACTGAAATTGTGGTTTAGGAAATCGAGGCGGATCGGGCAGGAATGTTGTTACTGACATAAGTAGTTTTTAGGTCATCTGTGTCTGACAATTGCTGTTCATGGAGCTCGATAGCTCCAACGCCCCAACATGGTATCACATTTGATTGTAACATTGTTATAGTTATTGATGTTACAAGACCGATATGTAGCAAATAACGGATGATGTTGAATATTCCCAATCCGTTCCGTTCAAGACTTTTGGTAATCCCGCTTACCTCTTACCCATTATCTCCAAAGTAATGGAATCCATTGTTGCCGACCAAATGGTCGAGTTTTTGTTGCAGGAAAATGTAATTCCAAACTTCCAACATGGTTTCTGGAAAGGTCGATCAACTTTAACCAATTTACTACACTGTACCTACGATTGGTCCAGAGAACTCGATGACAGACATTCTTTAGACATAATTTACCTTGTTTTTGCTAAAGCCTTTGACAGAGTACCAAAACGTAGACTTCTACTAAAGTTCGATAATATTGGCATAAGAGGTACTCTCAACAAATGGTTTTTAGACTTCCTAACAAACCGGTTATTCAAAGTCGGAGTTGGACAAAAATTCTCCGAGGAAAGACCCATAATTAGCGGTATTCCACAAGGTTCCGTTCTTGGACCCTTACTTTTCATCGCATATTCCAGTGATCTTCGATACTGTCTGTCAAGCTCAATTTCGAATTTCGGCTTATGCTGACGACATGAAACTTTACGGAAATCCCAACATCCGTTATTTAAGTTTGCAGAATGATCTTAATTTTTTTTTTATTTACAGTAACCGCTTCTACCTCTAGGGTAATTAGCGGCGGAGTTTATTAATATGTACAAATTATTTCAATAAGAAGTTTTTTACAATTTGTGGAAAATGTTTCAGGAAAGAAATAATGTTTTGAGGGTTGCATTTTTCTCCAATTATGTCTTGAAGGGTTTTTTCTATTTTGAAGTTTCTTCTTTCGATTTCATATGATGGACACTCTAATAAGATATGAGACTCAGTTATAGTGTTATCACATATGGACACAAAGTGGGATAGGCTCCCGAGTCAGTAGATATTCGTGTGTTAACCTGGTGTGTCCGAGGCGGAGTCGTGTGATGATGGACTGGTGCTGACGTTTATTTGTGTTGCACTGCCATTTACCTATGTTAGGTTTTACTTGCTGGAGTTTGGATGCTTTTTGTTTCCATTCCGTATTCCATTTGTTAAGTATCTGGCATCGAAAATAAGGTTTTAAATCTGAAGCATGCGTGTGGTATGTGGACGTGTTTGGTTGGTTTGCTGCGCTGCGGGCACATTCGTCTGCTGTTTCGTTCCCTTTTATTCCCGTATGAGATGGGACCCATAGGAAAGCAATCTCTTTGTTAAGTTGACTTAAGTTGTAAAGCTTGTGTTTGATGTATGATGCAATTGGATTTTTTGTGTACGTTTTGGTTAGTAAAGTTACAGCATTAAGTGAGTCGGTAATTATGAGGTGTTTGTCCTGGTGGCTGTTACGTATTACTTTTGTAGCCTCGAGAACTGCGTGAAGTTCGCCTGAGAGAATGCTTGCAGTGTTTGGCAGTTTGACTGTTTTTATTCCAGTGGGTGCAACCACAGCTGCTGCGACTCCCTCCATAGTTTTAGACGCGTCAGTATATATCTCAGTGTAACCTTGAAAATTGAGCAGAGATTGTGAGAAGTGTTTCGAGAATATATGAGGGCTGGTATCTTGTTTTTTGTATTGTGATAGGGATGTGTTCACAGGAGGAGGACTGATCAGCCAGGGAGGAGTTAGCTGGTAAATTGTAGGCCAGTTAATTACAGATGGGAAGATGTTGTTGCTAATATGTTGTAGATATTGGAGTGTTCTTTCATGTATTGTGGTATTGTGTTGTGAGTGAGAAGGAGTGATTTTGCCAAAAATGGTGTGGTAAATAGGGGAGTTGGGATTGGCTCGTACTCTAGCTGCATATGAAAGACTAAGGTATTGTCGTCTGTATTTGAGTGGAGCTTCTCCTGCTTCGCAATTTAAACTATTTGTAGGGGTTGTACGGTATGCCGCTAATATTAATCGTAATGTTGTAATCGTAATGTTGTAATGTTGTATAAAGTATCAAGTGGTCTCAGAACATTAGATGTAGCTGAGGCGTAAGCTACACATCCGTAATCTATTTTGGATCTGATAAGTGTTCTATATATATCAATAGCAATAGTTTTCCTTCGGCTCCCCAGTGTTTATTTGATGTGTATTTCAGTAAATTAAGTGCAGGTTGACAAGAAAGGATCACTTTTTTGATATGATTTTTCCAGTTTAGATGCTGGTCGAACATCATACCAAGAAATTTTATTTCTTCAGCGTATATCAAACTTTAGTTATAGAGCTTTAGTGGTGGTTTTTGCATTGTTTTTCTTTTCGAGAATATTATGCATTTTGTTTTCTCAACGCTGAAGGTCATGCCAGATGTTTTTGACCATAGTTCTAGTTTAAGAAGTTGTGTTTGTAGTAGATTCGCTGAACTGCTCAAGTTTTTACCTTTCATAAATAAAATCAGATCATCTGCATATAGTCGAGCTTGTATGGGTGTATCAATATTTTGCGTAATATCATTAATTGCTATAAGAAATAATGTGGGGGTTAAAACCGAACCTTGGGGAGTTCCATTTTCTTGTGTTTTAGAGTTGGAAATTGTTCCATTCACCTTCACTTGAAAGTTCCTATTTGAAAGAAAGTTTTTGATAAAAGCTAGTATATTGCCTTGGTATCCCCAGTTTTGAAGGTTTAGGAGGATTTTGTGGTGCCAAGCTCTGTCAAAAGCGTGATTAAGGTCAAAGTAAACTGCTAGACATTTTTGTTTTTTGTTGAAGGCTTCGTGTATTTCACATTATGAAATGCAATAGATACGACGTTGAAATAAGAAAAAAATTTTGCGTTTTTGTTCACTATGGACCAATTTGAATGTTTAATTCAAAAGAACTGGTGCTGAGGTCATAAATCAAACATAATTCACCATGTATAACAAATTATGTTAACAAATAATAAATTAAATTTAAAAATTGACCTGCTTAAGGTTTTTTTTTTCATAATTCTTTTTATTTAACTAATGATGAATGTATGCGTTTTTTTAGATGTACTGTACAACCTCTTTTTCCAAGAAGTGATAGGAAAAATGTCTACAGCTACATGCTTACTGTTTTCCTTTTCCATTAATATACATTTTTTTCTAAATACTATTTTTTGGGGTAGGTACGATTAAAAATACACTCACTAATCCTCGATTTGAATCTTTAAATGCCTTGAGTGTCACTTTTATAACACATTGTTCATTAATTCGACTGAGTTGTGCTCAATGCATTGTTTAGATTAAATCAAATTGTTTACTTTGTTACCCCAAAGAAATTTCAGTTAACACACCAATGCAATAAAAAGAAACATGTTACTATGTTTCCTTTTCTTTAAACCCTAAAATTCATCAACAGCGCTTTCTGTCGCTTGAATTCGAAACTTGAAATGGATATCTTTACATCTTTAAATATATGAAGCTCGTCGCAGGAAATGTGCGAGGATTCTTGAAGCAAGAAGCGAAAATACTTCTTCGGGTAAAATCGGTATTTATATTGATTACCGCATTTGGAGAGCCTTAAAATCCCTTTTTCGCTTCTATGGGCTGCAAAAGATGTACAAGGTTTGCATAAAATCTCTTTAAAATTGTGTGTTATCAAAAAAAGAACAGCCTATTAGGTTGAATATGAAACTTCCAATTACATTAATACATAATATCTGTCAAATTTTTAATATATAATTATTTTGATATAAATATGGCGTTTTAAAGACCACAACTCAAAAAATATTACAAGTAAGAAAACTTGTTTCTCATTAAATAACGCATGTGTTGACGTAAGAATAGAATGCAATTACAGCCAGTTGGCCGGCTTAACGCAGGAGACCTAAAAAAATACATAGAGTATTTCCTTTGGTGCTAAATCCTGGAATTACTCTTATGAACCAGAAAATAAACGTCAGTAGGCTGTTTGGGAGTTCCAAAATGAACCAAAACCGACAAAAGCAATCCGTTCTCGAAGTAGTAGTAGTAGTTTATTCACAAACATTCATTTTCAATAATACAGTAATGCAATACAAAAATTGAATAGATGAGGCTTTTACTTGATGAAGATTCATACTTAACTATGAAATAAAACAATAAAAATTTTTTTTTTTTGTTTAAATCTTCATTATAATTGAACTATGTTCAAATATAACTTGTGACGCGTTTCGCTACACAGTAGCTTTCTCAAACGAATGGAGGTATCATGAAAAGTTTTTAATTTATATACAGTGCATTGATAAGGAATTTTACGGATAAAAGTATTATAATCTATTTACTTGAAAATAAAAAGCAAAAAATATGGGATTAACTAAAGTATTAAACAGTTTTTACCTGGAAATTCATTCACAACAATCGTACAGGAAGTTTCTAAGTAAAAAGGTTTAATAAGGGAGAATTGTTGATATCTATTTGGTCGTTAAGAAGGTTATCTGAATATTTATTTTTATTTATCTCAAGAGCTTCTAAAAGATTTAATTTCAAGGATTTAGGTTCTACATGCAAAATTTCAAAATTTGAGTCGAAAGTGTGTTGGTTTGCTAATAAATGATTTGAGTAGTTGGAATCTAATTTTTGGTTATCATAGCTACGTTTGTGTTCTGAAATTCTAGTTTTAAAATTCCTAAAAGTTCTACCTATATAAATTTTATCACAATTGTCATTACCACATTTTAATTTATAAACTCCTGATTTGTTTAATTTTGAAGATTTAGATTTGTTGTTTTTAATGAATTTGGATAATTTGTTATCGGTTTTAAAGCAAATATTTAAGTATATTCAATACAATAAAAAAAACTAAGAATACCATGTGAATAAAGAAATCTTGATAAGTGATTGAACACTTGTTTCAAGTACAAAGAAGACATTTAAAGTAAAATAGATACAATAATATAATAATAATTCGATTACAAGTAAAATCAACTATAATAATGTAACACAATTGAGATAAAAGAATGGACAGGACAATGAACATGTAGGATTATCTTAAAGCTGAGTATATAAGTATTTACGGAAGGGAGGGGGAAAGGGAATTTATTATTTTTCAAGAAGGTTATTGAAAAAGTTACGTGGATTTGAGATGACGTAACATTTCAATTTTTTTTTTAAAGACATGAATGTTGACAATCTCCTTCAGTTCGTTGGGTATAACATTATAGAGTTTTGGGGCAACGAAATCATAAGACTTCTGTCCGAATGTTTTTGTCATGAACGGGACTACATAGTTGTTTTGTCTTGTGTCGTATCTGTGAGAAGCAATTTGGTTTTTTGTTTTGTTTTATAATGACAAATAATATTTTGTTCAAAAAGTTGGCTAACGTCTAGAACACCTGATTCTTCATAGAGGAGATCTGAAGGGTGAGTTCGTCTTTTTGAATAAATAATCTTCAGAAATCTTTTTTGTAGAACTTCAAGTGAGTGGATGCGTGCCTTAGACGAGCAACCCCAGGCAGATATACCGTATCGGATATGGCTTTCTACAAGTGAGTAGTATAATATTTTCAGTTGTCTAATTGGTAAGATCTTCTTCGTGTTTCCAATACGATGGTGGTGGTCTCAAAAGCAATTCCTTTGCAAGATCAAAGATCTAATACTGCTGATTGGTATATAACGATTTGTTTGCCGGAAGTAATTGCTTAGCTTCGAAGAACCAGCCCCCAAACGACGAGTGGTCCTCCACCAAGACAATACAAGTTCCTACGCAGCTCGAAAAAAAATTGAGTTTTTGAAGCAAAAAACATCGAAATATTTCATACAGTCCCGACCTAAGTCATGAAAACTTATTTACTTCTCCAAAAATTGAGAATGAACTACGTGGTCGAAGGTGCAGTCAACGCCTTCAAAAATTTAACTGTACCAACAAGCGAGTGGTATAACTGATAATATATATTTTGTTGGCTGTTCTCCTGGTTTCAGCAATCTTCCAACAAAGTCATTTACTATAAGTTTGGTTAAACTTTGGGTTGAATAAAACGTGCTCTAATAAGAAAAGTACACATAGTACTGGGCGAATTAACGTCAGGACATCATAACGTTAACAATTTTATTGTTTTTCGCAAGTTCGCAATCCCTTTATGTCGTTGTATCGACCATTTTTTTCACAGTTCTGAGAGTCAGTGAGTTATAAGACGTGCCGTGGTGAGGTAAGCTGAACTACACGAAGAGGTTATTATTCAGTACTACATTGTTCGAAAACGACTGATAGATGGTGGAAGAAAACCAGTGAGACCTTGAAAGAAACAGTTGTTGACAGCTAGTATGATGAAAAAACGATATGGTTGGACAAAAAATACTTATGAGAGCTGGACTGTCGAAGATTGGAGGAATATCTTGCTTCCAGATGAGCCATTTTTTGGTACAAAGACAGCGAAAAACTTACAGTAGCTCATATTGACCAAACAGTTAAACATTCGTTGAAGAAGATGTACTGGATCCCTTGTGCCAATCGAAGGAACAAATACATAATCAGTCGTGGTTCCGTATAGTTAACCGGATCCTATTACCTGATATTTCAAAGACAATGTAATAAAGCAATACTATAAATTCTGAATTGGAGGAAATACCAAAAATATATTATTTCTAGTTGTGATATTCCATCTTTAAAAAGCGGAGTTATATCACTCAATAATTATTTGGTTTTTTTTTGCTATCTTTTTATTGAATCCTCTTATACCTGCAAATTAATACTCTGAATATCTCCTGTATGTTTATTTTTTTTTCGTTTTTTTCTAGGGACATAAAACCACTATCTTTATCTATATTTCCACTTCCAACTTTTCGGTAGAGTTCTAGCTACTGTCATCAAGTAAAATAGTATATTACATATCATTACAGCCCAGGGGTCGCTTGAAGCCGTGGATGGAATGATCCTTCCTGCGTGGTAAGTATACTGTTTTATTCACAATCGCTTAATTACAAGGTTTTAAAAACATAATTTTAAGAACATTCGTTATCACAATTTAATATTTTTTTCGACAAAGAACTTCATAAATGTGTTTCTATGCAATTTTACTAATTAAATTGGTTTTGACAATTATGTCATAAAATATTCTTTCTGTCACGAAATTTCAATTTATTTGCTCAAACAAGTAGGTACATAATATCTTCTGTGAGTTCCTTGTGGCATTACTTATTCTTTTTTCTCTTATTTTTTTTGGGAATCAAACCACAATAATGTTTTTTATTTTTTAATTTCGACGTTCCGGTAGCGTTCCAGCTATCGTTGTCAAGATTAACTAGTGAAGAAATAATTTTTGGTCCCTATCTTTCAGGTTTTCTTATGATTTATCTTTGGAATAGTTGTTAATCGATACACACTTCAATACACAAAATTACCAAACTGAGCTATACATATTTTGAAAACAAAAATAATCATACACAAAAAAGTAACAACAAACGCGTTTTTATTTACAAAATTTCCAAAATAAGCGAAAAAAGCGCTATCCCAATAAAAACCGTTCCTGGAACGTGCACTTCACTGGATTCCATTTCTAGTGGACTGCATATCGTTAGAATGTCAATAAATAAAATATTTTATTCCACATTTCACCAGAGGTGTGATCTACTTTGAAAGGTCCTTAATAAAATTTGACAACAAAGTTTTGTAGTCTTAAACTTCAAAATATTATTGATTGTCTAGTTGTCAAATTTTTTCGTTGTGTCAGATAGGGACCAACAAATTATTTCTATACTATAAATAGTTAATCCTGACAACGGTAGCTGGAACGTCGAAATAAAAAATAAAAAAACATTATTGTGGTTTGATTCCCAAAAAAATAAGAAAAAAGAATAAGTAATGCCTCAAGGAACTTATAGAAGATATAACTTTTCTTATTTGTAGATTTTTTATAAACCAGATCATTTTTCGATTCAGACCCTACGTTTTCCAGAGATCCCTTGTTACTTTTGGGGTAATATATGCAAGGTGTGCATTCCACGTGAATCTTCTGTCAAGGAAGACTCCTAGGTACTCAACCTCTCCTGGGAAAGAGATGGTTTTTCCATCAATGCCAATTTCCTCCTGTTAGTGAATTTGTCGTTCTACTAGGATTAGCTGATAGCCCTTTCTTCAAACATTACATAGGTTTAACGCACGTTGCCATTCTTAAATATGCTTCAATTACATCTGCCCATGTAGAGCATTAGTTTAAATGTGCCAATTTTAAGTGGTGATGAAAGTTTTGAAATCAAAAATATATAAAAAGCACTTAATTGTGGCTATTAATTATAAAATTTCAAGTGGTTACGACGTTCCATTTTCAATTAACAATCATTCAGTTACCTATCTGTATCTGTAGAGTAGGAAGGGTGGGTTAGGCCCACAGCACTTAGGCCACATGTGACCCATTGAACATCCTCTCCAGGAGTTGTCTTCCTAGGTCATCGTCCATCCTGTCCTTTCCAGAAAGGTGGACAGGTCACTAGGAGACATCTCCTTTATATCGGCAGGTGTAGGCCAAGACTCACCGAACACACTCTCTCTTATTGACGATAACTCCGGACACTCGCATAAGACATGCCTGAGAGATTCATCTTCCTGTTCACACATCCTGCATAAGGGTGTGTCCACCAGCCCCATTGTATGGAGGTGTTTCCTTAATTGGCAGTGGCCAGTCAGAAATCCTACTGTAAAACGTAGGTTTTTCCTGGTCATCGCCAAATGTTTTTTCGACTCCAGCTTCCCAGGGTCGTCCAGGGTGATCCTGGCAAGACTGCATTCCTTGATTTCATCCCATTTCTTTAGAGATTGAGCATGGGTGTAACGTTTAGCTAGTTCCGCAATTGTCGAATTCGTCAGGCCCTAGGTGTCGCCCGGTTCAAGAATTCTTAGTCCAGCCGCTTCCCTGGCTGAAGAGTCGGCAATGCGGTTACCTTTGCTCCTGTCGTGCCCCTTAACTCACCTCAGGATAATATTGGTATCTACCGAGGCGTTATCTAAATCTCGATGGCACTCTAATACTAGCCCTGATGTAACACGTTGTCTGTTCAAGGTTTGTAGAGCTTGTCTGCTATCAGTCCAGATTATTATGGTTCCTTTGTGGCAATTTAAATACCAGCCAGTTCTGTTTGAACCACGCTGGTGTTTTTTCCCATTCCCTATTTAATCCTTAGGCTTTGTGATCTGGAGTAAATTCCACATCGTGAGCCTTCTTTTTTCAGTTACCTATATTAATAATTTTACATGGTGGAAACATAATTGTGTTATGTTAATTCACTTTGCATAATAAATAATAACTTATGGCGTTAAACGTATTTTTCTATTTCACGAATATCAGATTATGTACGATAAAATCAATCTATTGAATAGTACGACTGTACTGAGACGTACACTAGTGAATTTCCCCAATATTAAACCACAAAATTTGTAATATTATGCTTTTATTTAGTAGATGCAACGATATAGCTCTTTAATGAACAAAAATCGATTTTGTTTTTCAGAACTCTGCTCATATTTGATGATAAAGGGAAGGAATGCAACTAAAATTAATTTTGGATGGTGATTTAATGAATAATATGTTTAATGTTGTACTAAAGTATTTTCAATCACAAGTCTGTGTCAGAATCACTGTCGCTGCTTTTCTCACTTGGATTGTAAATTATAATTGAATTAATTCCTTCGATTCGGTTTCCATGAATCCACAATTCCTCTATTGAATAATTTTCGCATTTTCCCCCAGTGTTTGCCAAATTTTAGCAGTAGCAGTATTCAGTTCTCGTTACCTTGTCACTATAAACATTACCACCACTGTCGTTATTATAATATGTTTTGCACTTTCTCCAAATATATTCTACAGAATTAAATAAGCATTGATGAGGAAGTTTTTGCAGACGATGACCATAGCTGAGTATCATTCCAACCACCACGTACAATTTCTCTCGTTCATTCCTAACTAAGGTTTGGGGCAATACTGTGGAAATGTCATGTTTTCGTCCGTTAGATATTCTTTTATTCCATCAACGGACCAGAAGTGCTATAGTTATTTGCAAAAATTGGTGTGAAGTAGGACCGGAGTTGTGGGCGTTTTTTAACAACAAAGTTCCCACTCTCCACCATCTCTTATTTAAGTAGATGGACTGAAACTTGTAATATCAAATACACGAAAAATGTTTTGAAGAATGCGATTATTATTTTTGTTATGCCGGGTCCGTCGAACTATACGGAGACACGAATTTTTGACTTATTATGCGAAAAATCGTTAGTACTTAGTACTCACCTATTTTGAATATGATCCGTCGAAAAATTTGCGGGTTACACACAATTTAAAGAAAAAAATCAAAAAAAGGATTTTTTTTCACCATCACTTTTTGACCCGATATTTTATACAAAAAACAGTTTAAATGTATCGCGCTGTACTGGAAAGTGATCAACAACATGTATTCTCCCTAATTGTAAAAAAATTTCAGTTACTTTCCTCCTCACCACTTTTATAAATACATATTTGAAAGGCTGCAAATTTGCATGAAAACAATTAATTCCAATGACAAATGACAGACAAGCTCTACCGTAAGCAGTAGTGTGTAACCACAAATATACACCAGATTTGTAGTAAATATATTTCTTTCTCTTACTGTTTGTTAAGTTTGATTTCGAACGGTTTAAATCTCGTTACCTTTGCCCGCAACATTGAAATCTATAGCACATTCTGTTCATATATGTATGGTTGCCAGTTGTAATCGGTTACGTAAGAATCATGACATTCCTCATTTTCTTCTTCAAATATTATGCAGATAACATTATTAGCAATGGTTGAAAAAATGGAAATATATATGTTGTTCAAGAAGGGGAAGGGAATATAATCATTGGATTCAACCTTCCCCTTCTTGAATCTTTGTAACGCGCATCAAGTTATTCAAGAAGGGGAAGGGAATATAATCATTGAATTCACCCTTCCCCTTCTTGAATCTTGATATGCGCGTTACAAAGTATTGGATATTTTTCAAAAAGGGGAAGGGGAATGCGTTCACGCATTCCCTTTCAATTCAATCGCATCTTAATAATAATGTAGAAAAATACCATGATTCTCAAGTAGTCGATTACAGCTGGCAACCATGCTTAAAGTATTGTATTCTGTTTTGTTTTGTTGGTTGTATATCTGTATATACTGATATAAATTTTCAAGTTTCATGGTATAAAGTATTAAATAGAATGAAAAGACCCAAACGTGATATTTATTTAAAAAATATATGGTATAAACAATTTAATCTTTTATAATGACCTAAAAATTTATAATCTCATTTACATTGAAATAGACCAGGGTAGAAGCCTTTAAAAATAATGAAAAGTGAAAAGAAATTATAGTAGGATGAAACCCATTAGAAAAGGAGGAAAATATTATAAAAATGAAAGGAAAAATAATTTACGGGCGATCTGAGGTCGGGAAGGGGATGGGGGTGAGTTTTTAAGGGTGAAAAACGGTTTTTCTCGATTTCCGGCAAAACTAAAAGTCCTATCGAAAAAAGTCAAATGGCAAAGTTGTAGATAATAAAAAGATCTAGAACTTTTGTATTCACACTTTTTTCACATAACCTCAAAATTTATGTGAAAAATTCAAAAAAAACAAGTTTTTGGTTTTTTATTTTTATCTTTTACAAAAATTTTTTTTTTTTAACGAAATTTTGTGAAAACTTACCTTTTTATGTCCCAAATACGCTGTAATTTATTTGATTAAAAATATTTATTTTTTCACCTTATTTTGAATTAATATCGAAAAAACACCCTAATTTTCAATCGAAAATTCACCCGTCAAAATATCAGCTTTTTTCAAAAAGTTGGTACGGTTTCTGTTCGTTGAAATCTCTACTGTACTGTAGAAAAACATTACGCAGTAAGCAGCTATATTGTCTTTGATGGGTATCCCGAAATAAAAAAATCAGTTAGTGTCACAACAGTACCAGCAGCTACTTCAACTAAAAGAGGAGAACGTAGTCGTAGAAAAACCTCAGACAATATTCCAGAGTTCGATTATCAAAATCATACCAAAATACCTTTTTTGCAAGAAAAATTTTTATTTAACGAGAAAAATAAGGATAAAATAATAAAAACTTTGATGAAAAGATTACAGTCAGGAGGATTTTCCTGTAACCAAGTAGAAGAAGATGCTGATGCTGACATAATTGAAACCGCGATAAAAGCTGCAATGAGTACTAATAAAACTGTAATTGTTGTGGGCCCAGATATTGATCTTTTGGTCCTTTTAAATCAGTTAAATTCATATAATCATGACATTTATTTTCTCAAACCAGGTTCTGGAAATGTAAAAGACCTATTTTTCACGTCTAATAGTTTCAAACATGAATCCTTAAGAAACATTGTTGCATTTCTGCATTGTTTTTCTGGTTGCGATACAACATCTGGATTTGCCGGAAAGGGAAAGAAAAGTATCGTTAATTCATTATTAGACGCTAAAAATTTGTCAAATTTGGCCAATGTTTTTTACAAGAAAGATGCAAGTAACGAAGAAATAAAAAAAAATGGGTTACAACTAATCAAATCTATTTATAAATGCAAAAATGAAAAAATTACACTGAATCAATTAAGGTTTGAAAAATATCAATTGGCAAAAATTAAATCATCTTTCGTTTTGGCAAACCTCCCAACCACAGAAGGAGCAGCAGAACAACATTGTTACAGGGCATATTATCAGCTTCAAACTTGGTTGGGTAACGAACTAACAGCAACAGATTGGGGCTGGAAGCAATTTCAACGTGGAATTATGCCCAAATTTACACAAAAAGAATTAATTCCGGAAATATTGCTCAAAACTATTTGCTGCAGCTGTGAAACTGGATGTAACAGTTTAAAATGTGGTTGCCGAAAACATGGTTTAAAATGCACAAATTTATGTTCAAACTGTCATGGTTCTGAAAATTGCTCCAATATTGAAGAAGAAACCTATGAGGAAGTTAATGATTCAGAAGAAATTGTGGATGAAGAACCAACGCAGTCTAGAAATAATGTTGGAGAGGAAGAAGGTGATAGTCATGAAGATTTCGAAGATCTACTAGAATCGGAGATGTTTGACGAATCTAACGATGAAAAAATGCCAGCAAAAAGACAAAAACTAATGGATAAGTGATTAGAATTGAAGATAAGGTATTTATGAATGATAAGATTAATGTGTTTAAAAATATTGCAATGAATAACGTAATGAGAATAAAGCATCTACATTTAATAGTACGATTTACATTTATATTTATCTAAAATGCGATTTTCTATAACATAAATGTAATTAGCATTAAATAAATCAACTTTTTAATTGAAACAAATTGCAGCAATCACATTTTTTAGATGAAATTATTTATAATAATTAAAAAAAATTTTTCGAATTCAAGTTTTTTTTGAATTTTTGCGTTTTCTGAGAAGATTTACCATAGTAACATATATTTTTTTTTCACCATCGGAAAGTAGAGATATCAACGAACAGAAACCATACCAACTTTTTGAAAAAAGCTGATATTTTGACGGGTGAATTTTCGATTGAAAATTAGGGTGTTTTTTCGATATTAATTCAAAATAAGGTGAAAAAATAAATATTTTTAATCAAATAAATTACAGCGTATTTGGGACATAAAAAGGTAAGTTTTCACAAAATTTCGTTAAAAAAAAAAAATTTTTGTAAAAGATAAAAATAAAAAACCAAAAACTTGTTTTTTTTGAATTTTTCACATAAATTTTGAGGTTATGTGAAAAAAGTGTGAATACAAAAGTTTTAGATCTTTTTATTATCTACAACTTTGCTATTTGACTTTTTTCGATAGGACTTTTAGTTTTGCCGGAAATCGAGAAAAACCGTTTTTCACCCTTAAAAACTCACCCCCATCCCCTTCCCGACCTCAGATCGCCCGTAAATTATTTTTCCTTTCATTTTTATAATATTTCCCTCCTTTTCTAATGGGTTTCATCCTACTATGATTTTTTTTGGTTTTAAAAATTATCGACCCTGGTCTAAAAGATGAAAAAGAAATTTTAGAGAATGCATATTTGGATTTATGGTTTTGGTTACGCATTACGTTTCACGGAAAGATATCTGTCAATTCTGTCATTAAAATTATTTACATACAAATTGGTTGCCTTTTAAATATGTATTTATAAAAGTGGTAATTTATATGATGCTATGAAGAAACTAACTGAATTTTTTTCATAGTTAGCGAGAATACATATTCTTAAACTCTTTCCTCTACAGTGCGATACATTTAAACTGTTTTTTGTATAAAATATTGGGCCAAAAAGTGATGGTATAAGTGGTGAGAAATTTTTTTTTTTATTTTTCTCTGTAAATTGTGTGTAACCCGCAAATTTTTTGACGGATAACATTCAAAATAGGTGAGTACTATCAATTTTTCGCCAAATCACTCAAAAATTCGTGTCTCCGTATAGTTCAACGGACCCGTTATGCCTCCTAATCAAGTTAATTCTGTGAAATTCAGCTTTTTAAATTTTCTTCCTTCAATTACGCCCTATATAGATAGATATAGATATAGAAACTAAAAAATAATTTCCAGGTTTTTCTGGAGTTCTGGAGAATTTCTTTTCCCTCAGCTGTAGGTAGGTACTATAAACGGTTTCTGCTATAAGGCCAAGCCATTCTTATTGGGATACCCGGTACTTTCCGAAATGTCAGACATCAATTTTCATTACATAAGTAATACAGAGCTACAGACAGACAGTATTAAGAATTCTTTTTTTTTTTGTAAGATGAAGGAAAAACTTTTTCTCCATTTGTATGAAACTTTTCAAGACACACGGTATTTTTTTGTCTCGTCGATTGCACATCATTTTTATGAGGCTTAATCCTTGACATCGTATTTGGAAATAAAAAAAAATTAATAAAGATATTAAAATATCTTTCGTATTTTCGGAAATGTGCACTATAATATTACTAAGATATTATTATTGTAACCTACATATTAGCTTCTGTAAGCGAGGTGCCACCTAGTAACGTAAGACTTTTCATTCTTTTTCACCCTCTTTTTACGAAAGTCTGCTCTTAACCTGCATCGCCAAGAAATTTAAAATAACCTCTCAAGACTCATTTCTTTCTCAACGTCTTCTTGAGAAATTCTTAGAAACTTCATCCATTCTTTAACGGAGGGCGCTACTATTCATAAACATTATTTTATAAAAAATTATGTACAAAATTTTGTAAGAAAAAATCATAAATAATAACCTGAAATAATAGAAATTGGCATTAAAATCTGAATTTCTGCTTTATAAAGTTATGCCTGAGATAATTTGATTCTTATTTCCAGTAGGTTACATTTATATTTTTGTGTTTGTCGAATTGTCATTAATTTGTACAGTGTGTCGTGAGTCAGAAATTCGAGACGTATCACTGGGATCTGTAAAACAGTAAAATATAGAGAAACAACGGTTTAAGTATGGTAAAGTTGCTTATTCAATGGAAACAGTAATTAGATGCGGTCAGATGACAAATATTTTAGTTTTTGGGATAATTTGATATATTTTTTTTTGTAGAGCCATTTGAAAATATATCAAAAAAATAGTTGACACTTCTTGATTGTCTATAACATCACGTTATTTACATATCAAACTATTATTTGAGACTCCCACATTCATCATCAACTTAATTTTTTCAAATGCGGAACAGCATTTTTTTGTTGATTTACAAATCACGTATTTCATTGTGGTTACCATAACATATATTAAGTTGAAGTGACAGTTTGGTTGCCAAAAATTTCAAGATCCTAATGATACGCCTCGAATTGAGGTACTTATTAAACATGGACGGAGACTTTTTGTTTAATATTCACGTAATTAGGAAAAAAACTCTGATATTTCTGGAAAAAGTTATTTTATCGTGATAAAGGTAGATGTAGATATAGATGTAGGTGTAGATGTAGGTGTAGATGTAGGTGTAGATGTAGGTGTAGATGTAGGTGTAGATGTAGGTGTAGATGTAGGTGTAGATGTAGGTGTAGATGTAGGTGTAGATGTAGGTGTAGATGTAGGTGTAGATGTAGGTGTAGATGTAGGTGTAGATGTAGGTGTAGATGTAGGTGTAGATGTAGGTGTAGATGTAGGTGTAGATGTAGGTGTAGATGTAGGTGTAGATGTAGATGTAGGTGTAGATGTAGGTGTAGATGTAGGTGTAGATGTAGGTGTAGATGTAGGTGTAGATGTAGGTGTGGATGTAGATGTAAAGATAGATGTAGGGGCAGAGGTAGAGATATAGGTAGAGGTGGAGGTATAAGTGGTGGTATAAGTGGAGGCAGTGGTAGAGGTAGAGGTAGAGGTAGAGGTAGAGGTAGAGGTAGAGGTAGAGGTAGAGGTAGAGATAGAGGTAGAGGTAGAGGTAGAGGTAGAGGTAGAGGTAGAGGTAGAGGTAGAGGTAGAGGTAGAGGTAGAGGTAGAGGTAGAGGTAGAGGTAGAGGTAGAGGTAGAGGTAGAGGTAGAGGTAGAGGTAGAGGTAGAGGTAGAGGTAGAGGTAGAGGTAGAGGTAGAGGTAGAGGTAGAGGTAGAGGTAGAGGTAGAGGTAGAGGTAGAGGTAGAGGTAGAGGTAGAGGTAGAGGTAGAGGTAGAGGTAGAGGTAGAGGTAGAGGTAGAGGTAGAGGTAGACGTAAAGGTAGAAATGGAGGTAGATATAAAGATAGATATTGAGCTAGAAATAGAGTAGTACATGTTTATAGTAGTCATCATTATTATATAGGGTCTGAATGTCTAGCTATTATGGTTTAGTCACGATAAAAGTTTTTCCTTCAAGTCAATATAAGGGCAGAATCGAAAGATCCAACTAAGTAGGTAGTGGTTGATTTTATACAATGTATAAGATCATATGAAACCCTCTTCAAATTATTGAAATCGGACGTTGCGTTAAGAAGTGGTGAACGTAGCAAAATACGAAGTTGATGTTGCCGAGGAAAGACTAAGTTGAAAAACTACTTGATATACATTAGAATTTCAATGGGACTTCGATAATTTCTATGGAGAATATACAATTATATCATGTAGTAATGGTAAATTTACGTTCCAACTGTATGTGGATTTGTAAGTGATTATAAACAGTGTGGAAATCTTTTTCTGCGTGTACAACTGAGAAAAATCAATTTTTTTATGAAGCAAAAAATGTGTGATTATGATGTGGTTACAAGATGTAATCTCACGTATACGATTCGACGATAGAAAGTATGAGTTAAGACGCCTACAGACGCCGAATTATCGACGCCACAACGTCACCTCTTATTGTGGTTGGTTTGCGGTTAAAATGGGCGTGGTTGCGGTTAGAAATCTTACTTCGATTGGTCGCAAATTTTGCGGTTTACGCATGTGGTTGATTATTACATTTTTATTGGGAGTTAGGGTGCTTTAAAGTTATCTTGGATCAATTGGTTGGAGAAATATTAAGACTTCAAGTTAGCTAAACGCCGGAATGCGAGGAGTTGTCCTTGAAGAAGGGTTGGGGTCAGTCAGTGACCTGATTGGGAGTATTGATTTTTCATTATTTGAAGGGTTGTTTGGGTTTACAGAGAGGCTTTTAGGAATGAATTCCGCATATTCGGACTGAATTTTTCAGGACTTTATCGTGCTGAATAAAATAACTTAACAATGGACAATGTTCATTTATTTATTTGATGAAGAATTCAAATGAATCATTCCATACTGGCGGATGTTTTAGGTAAATATAATGAGAAACTTTGTCGGATAGTCAAGCAGCCATTAAAGTACTAAGCTCTTGTGTAATCTGTTCCTAAATGGTATGGGAATGCCTGAGCATAATTTTCATTTTAACCGAGTAGCAGACTATACTGTCTCCACGATCAAAGATTTTAAATATATATTTTTAAATGGAAATGGAAGAAAAGATAATTTATATTGCAGAACTCAATCACAATTATATTAGGTAAACACTCAATAATTCAAGAAATATTCTACTTTTATCAATTGTTATATTTGTACCGTTCTCGAAATGAAAAACTGGTGCATTATTGGAGGAATTTTCAACAATTACGTGGTTCGTAGAAAATGAACTAACAGTCACATAATTGGAAATGGAAGGCATGATTAGGGAAGTATTAGATCCAGTTATTGATGAGACTAACTTATTCCAGTATATTATTTGCGCTCTTTGTAATTTCAGGTGGTGTATTTTCACACTCTGATTCTGAGTCACTGGATAAATTCATGATTCTTTTTAAATTTTCGAATGGAAACGTAACAGCAATAATTTTGACAGTCAAATTTTTACACTACGATGACAATCAACTGCGTCAAGGCTGATGTTATTATTGCTTACCAGTGTGAGAATATTATTCTATCACCAGAAAGAGAATATGAATACTTTTAAATTGCATGGGGCAGAGGTGCTGCAGAATATATCTTCAATCTCAAGTGAGAGAATTCCAGCATTCTGTAATCAAATTTGATTTCATAATTGGTAAATTCTGTGATAATCGTGGAGAAAAGTTATTGACTGTATTGATGAAGTACATTGATATCCAAACTTGTTGCTTGTGGAAATCGGGATATACAGTTTGTCCAAAAACTATCTTGCTAAACGCAAACTACAGATACCAGATGCGATTTTATGTCTATTTAACCTAGTTTAGTTTTATCCTCCTAAGTGAGTTAGCGCCCTTTGAAGATGACTCAGTTTTTTAAGCATATCTCAAAGAAAACCGCTACCTACAAACTACAAATTTAGTACGTTGATAGCCCTGCTGTCCTAAATTGTTTAGGTACTACAAACCTGGATTTTTATTGGCACCACAAGAGTTTAACGTGGGAGGAAATTTGGTTGAATCTGTTTTAATTTCTTGTGTATCAGTTTCAAAAATAAAAACAGCTGCTATGCTGTGTCCTCTTCTATCGCATGGGATGGTTGGTTGAGACCTCTCAGTCGCACACATTCACTCGCAGCAATATTTCACTTTTTAAAATTCGACAACCGGAATTCGGGACTGATTTTTCGCATGCAACCCTATACCACCGTGTTTATATATAATCTTTATTTTCATATAATTTTAATTCAATAATCAGACCGGTGCAAAATGCTAGTATCGATTTACCGGTTTATACCTGGCAACCTGAGGGTTGTGACCGGAAAAGAATAGGCCTCATACTTTCGATTGGTATAGAATTTGTCTAATAATCAAACCGGTAAAATGTTTCAAAAAAAATTATTCATTAATCATATCCTGGACTGAAATTTGTTAGACAACCCATATGCAATATACAGGGTGTTTCTTAAGTAATCTAAAATATTATATGGGGCGCTTCGTTACTCAATTTTAAGACGAAAAGTTCCTATAAACATGTGTGATAGGTGTTGTCGTTTATGAGATACAGGGTGTTGAATTTATTGTAATAAGTCAGTTCTGATTGTACGTGAAATTAATTTTTCCCGGTGACGCAACTGGTTTTTAGAAGTAATACGCAAAAACATGCTTATTCTAAGTGGCCTTTGTAGCAACGTTGACAAGTGTCAAATTTGAAAACCAACGCAAAAATCGTACATTTTTATTTGATTGACTCTGTGTTCAGTTAATAACTATGCCAGTGTTTACTAATGTTGAAATGGCTAATATGCATTTTTTGTACGGATTAGCGAATGGTAATGCCTTAGGCTAGACGTACGTATGCCCAGCGTTATCCAAATAATCGTTTACCATGTTCAGATACGTTTACTAAGTTACATATTCGTTTACAAGAAACTGGAACTTTTGCTAAATCGAAGAATATTATTGGACGACCCAGAACTGTGAGAAATCCCCAATTGGAAAACCAGATTCTTCAAATTATTGACCAACATCCAGAAACGAGTACAAGAAAAGTTGCAGATGAAGTAAATGTTAGTAACAAAACTGTTTGGAATATTCTAAAAGATAATTTATTGTATCCATATCACGTTCAACGTGTTCAACATTTGTTACCTACTGACTATCGATTACGCATACAGTATTGTCAATGGATTTTACGTGAAATCGCGAACAATCCGAATTTTGTTGCCAATATTCTATTTACGGATGAAGCCAACTTTTCTAGACATGGGATTATGAATTTTCATAATGACCACATATGGGCAGATGTAAATCCACATACCATAAGTGTAAAACGATTTCAACAAACATTTTCTGTCAATGTTTGGCTTGGCATCATCGATGATTATTTAATTGGACCATTTTTCCTTCCTGCACGGTTGACTGGTGAGACATATCTTCGTTTTCTAGAAAATGAACTTCCACTTCTTTTGGAAGATGTACCTATTATTATTAGAAGGCGCATGTGGTTCATGCATGATGGAGCTCCTCCACATTTTTCAGTGATTGTACGCGAGTTTTTAAATAATGTTTTTCCAAACCATTGGATCGGACGAGGATCTCCACACCCGTGGCCCCCTAAATCACCTGGACACAATCCTCTGGATTTTTGTGTGTGGGGATATTTGAAATCGCTTGTTTACACAACACTGATATTAAACGTACAAGATCTTCAAAATCGTATCATAGACGGCTGTAATGTTATTCGTAACAATCCTGGTATCTTCGAACGTATTCGACAATCCATTAGACATCGAGCGGATGCTTGCATTTTAGCTGGAGGTGGACATTTGGAACATTTGCTCTGAAATGTATTATTTTTTCTTTATGTTTAACACATGTTGCTTGTAATAAAATAATAAAAAAATATAAATCAGTAGCGTCACCAAGAAAAATTAATTTCACGTACAACACCCTGTATCTCATAAACGACAACACCTATCACACATGTTTATATGAACTTTTCGTCTTAAAATTGAGTAACGAAGCGCCCCATATAATATTTTAGATTACTTAAGAAACACCCTGTATTTATTGACATATTAAATTAAATATAAAATATATTTCATCAAATAAGCGTCTCGGTGAAGGTCGTGTTATATCGGGATCTTAGACTATAAGCGAATGCAGTCGATAACCAAGGACTGCCAAATACACAACTACTTTTCGCCTACCAAATAAACTAAAAAATAGGGAAATATAACAAACATTTTTGACATACCCAGACCGATTTTGATGAAATTCTTCATGTGTTTTGGAGTCCCCGAATGGGCTACGTTCATAATTAGTCCGGTTGAATGCGTTGCACAGAATTTCCCTTAAACGGCTGAACCGATTTTAATGAAATTTTGCCTACTGATATTTTTTGGTACGGACATTTAAAAAAATGCGCTACATTTGGAAAAAAATTGCTATGACAAAAGTTTCAATCTTTTGTATTAGTCAAAAAGGTAGATACCTTCCAATTCTTAAAAGAAATGTCGAGCAACGAAGAGTACCTACAAATTAATTTGTGACTAAAGATGGTACACCTCGAATTTTTTTTATTAATTGCACTATTTAAAGTATTTAAACAAAATTTATAATTTATCTTGTTTAATGTTACACATATTATAAATTCGCGTATGTTTATTGTTAATAGTTAAAAAATAGTGTATGCAATTCTCATGTAATGGTTATTAATACACTCGCAATAATCATACGAAACTCGCCTACGGCTCGTTTCGTATCCCGGTTAATGTTTGTGAATTAATAACCATCATTACATGGTCGTTCCATAATATACTATTATGACATACGTTAAAAAAAGTATACCGACTACACTAGGGTGGCCCAAAAAAACAAAATAATTTTTTTTTTCGAGTCTCGCGAGAAAATATGTTAGTTGACTATGTTTTAAGAGCCTCCACCAAAGGACAGGTCAAAAAAAAATTTTTAGATAATAAAATTTTTACTTGAAAATTTCAGAATCCTCATATTATTTGACACTAAAAAAGATGACATGACGAGAAAAAAAAATTAAAACAAAAAAAATCCAATTTTCGGCGTTTTTGTAATTTTTTAAAAATTCGGAGCGACCTTTTAAAAATTTTTTTTTGACCTGTTCTTAGGTGTAGGCTCTTAAAACATAGTAAACCAACATATTTTCACGCGAGACTCGAAAAAAAAATTTTTTTGGGCCACCCTAGACTACACCTATAAAATCAAAGGGACTTAATACGTATTGAAAGATATTTGAAAATGTAGAGGAAGATTAAAAAAATTTATCAACTCTTATTGCTATTTTAATACGAGTTAATGAAGTTCAAAGCTTACGTAAAATTTCAAAAGTTTTTTATTTTTGATTTTGGTCGGAGATTTAAAAAAAGTCGGATTTTCAGGGAAGGATTTCCCTTTAGCATTACAATCGAATTTTTCCAGAGTACCTACGTACAAAAGTGATATTGTTAAATTAAAACGAGAATTGTGTCTAGATTTGCATAATATTATTTTGTAGGCAAGACAGGACAACGCCCTTCGGATCCTCTCTAGTATTTTTCTCTAATTTTTTTGGGAATCAAACCACAATAATCTTTTTTATTTTTCATTTCGACGTTTCGGTAGCGTTCCAGCTACCGTTGTCAGGATTAACTGGTATAGAAATAATTTTTTGGTCCCTATCTGACACAACTAAAAAATTTGACAACTAGACAATCAATAATATTTTGAAGTTTAAGACTACAAAACTTTGTTGTCAAATTTTATTAAGGTCCATTCATAGTAGATCACACCTCTGGTAAAATGTGAAATAAAATATTTTATTTTATGACATTCTAACGATATGTAGTCCACTAGAAATGGAATCCAGTGAAGTGCACGTTCCAGGAACGGTTTTTATTGGGATAGCGCTTTTTTTCGCTTATTTTGGAAATTTTGTTAATAAAAACGCGTTTGTTGTTACTTTTTTGTGTATGATTATTTTTGTTTTCAAAATATGTATAGCTCAGTTTGGTGATTTTGTGTATTGAAGTGTGTATCGATTAACAACCATTCCAAAGATAAATCATAAGAAAACCTGGATAAAAACTTATGATGCTATCCTGATAACGCAGGTAATTGATTATTGGAAATTTCTCTTTCTAACATTGGTAACCAAATTTGACTACATTCGGCTGAAATACTAGCTACACATTTATCTAAATTTAGTTGTATTAAAGCACTTTCTTTGATTTTTAATCTTTCATTATTGGGCTCTTTCAATATTATTTTTGTCGAATCCCATTGAATTTTATGCCCCTCTTCCCAAGCATGTTTGCAAATACCTGACTTAAAGAACTCCCTATCTTTGATATACTTTTTATGTTCATTTATTCGGACTTTCAATGGTCTAGATGTTTCACCTAAATAGAATTTGTCGCATTCACAATATATCTTATATATGCAGTTTTTTGAAGATTGTTCTTCATTTTTTGGTTTCGTAGATCTCAACCAAGCTAGTTCGAATATTGAATTGATTACCAATTTTCTTAATTCTTTCTGATAAACCCTTAACATACGGTATTGTCAAGTTTTTAAAAATTATGTTAGCTGGATTATTAATATTATTGTTATTGTTATGGGGTATTAACAATGAGCCCTTCTCTATATTCTGAATTTCTTTATTTACAAATTCTGCCGGGTAATTATTGGCATTTAAAACATTTTTCAGCAAAGTTTTCTCCTTTGTGAATTGATTATCATTAGAACAAATGATCCTGGCCCTATCGTATAAAGATTTTACTATTCCTTTTTTAACGCTTATAGAATGATTTGATTCAAAATTCAAATTGTGGTTCGATTCCCAAAAAAATAAGAGAAAAATAATAAGTAATGCCACAAGGAACTTACAGAAGATACCTCTCTAGTATATTACGAAACACCTACAATGATAAAAGTTTGGGCAACCGAAATTCACTAAGCACAATTGAAATACTTCATTGTATATTTTATACCAAAGGAATAATTCTGTATTTTTATTCCAACTTCATTTCAAACAATTTTTCAGAAGTAGCCATTTGCATATATAACAAATCTCATAATCATCAGACGATTTCAATACAGCCGAGATCCCCACTGCTGCGTAATGACCCAAAACTCTAATCAATAACTCATAAGAAAAATAAAGAAAAGCCATCAGAGAATATCTAGAAAAGGCAGGCAGCATTATCTTGAAAAGTATTTCATTCAGTGACGGAAGCAATTTTTTTTTCAACAACAGTATTATATTTTTAATTAGACATTAAAAAATGTGGGAAATCATTAGAGGAAATTATAAATGAGTTGTAAAGTAAGGAAATTAAATCTGAAGACATTGCTACAGATTCTAGCTAAAGAAATAGTTACCTACGAGTGGAGTCCTTGGGCTATACGTACGTTTAGCCCCTATAAATCTCCGGAGAAGAACCAAATCTTTCCGGCTCTGCTTCAGCAGGGCTGGGAGGCTATTGGTTCAATCTTAGTGCATATATTTCGGGAATGTTTGGCAAGCAGATATGTTCCTGAGCAGTGAAGACAGGTAAGAGTTGTCTTTATACCAATGCCCGGTCGTATTATGTACACCGTGGCTAAGTCCTTTAGGCCTATCAGTCTAACATCCTTTGTGCTAAAATTACTGGAGAGGTTGGTTGATAGGTATATGAGGAAAAAGGTTGGGCTTAGGTATCCTTTGCCGGTGCCGATGTGGCGAGTGATCATGAACTGTAGACAACCGATGGGTTGAGAGCAGGTAGCGCACGAATTGCGGACAGGCCATATCTAATCCGCTTAGCCGCCGCAACCCTTCTTCTCAGAAATGTAATTGATTTTCCAATTAGATTTTTTTCTCCTAACAAATCGGTAAAATGGAAGTAATGTTGAGTGAAAGGGAAAAAAAACTATTGGTTATTGATGGCTATAAATTTCGATTCCATAGAAATATGAATAATAATATTCAACTAACCTAACAAACCTAACCCCCTAACCCTTTACCCGCTCATTGTACCTGACCGATCCTTGTCCGCAATTCGTGCTGTGATTAACGGACCTCTACGGCACTTGTCAGCAGCTCATGCATCTGTCCGCAATTCGTGCGCCCAGAATGTGGCAAGTCAACGGAAAGTGCCTTACACCAACTGGTAACACAGGTGGAAAAGGCATTGAAAAGTAGCATGATCGCCCTGTGCGCATTCTTGGACATACAGGGGGCTTTCGACAGCACCCCTGTAGAATTTGAACTTTTACTTCACAGTGATATTTGTTTGCGTTAGTCCGAACATAAATTATAGGTCCAGATACATCTCATACGACTGTCACCATAACTTTCTGAGTCAACTGTTGGGTTTTCTTCACTTGTAACATTTTTCATTTACTGATTCTATAATTCTTTGGTACCTATTTGTTGTGTGGTGATGGATCTTTGCCACAATCAAATTCAACTTTTTGGATGAGAACGAGAACTCGTCGGGAACATAGCTTTCGCACGGTCTAATAATCATCTAAAATGTTGTGCACACGTTCAGTTATCAGGTACTAAATGTTAAACTGGTCAAAAATTTTTGATAGAGTCCACCAGAAAACCTTCAGTAGCAATGTTGTTCAACTGCTGCACCGGATGTGACATTGATTGATATTGATTAGCAGTCAGAGGCTTCGAGTTCTCGACACCTCAGACTTTAGGTTTCTTGTGATTCTGGTTTATGTGAATATACTAGTTGTTCCTATAAGACCTAACAGCCTTCTTACTAGATCCTTCTTGATGAGTTACTTTACTACGAGTCCGATGTGTTCTTGATTTGTCACGTGGCTTCTATACGTCTGATGTTTTGTTTGAACTCACTAAGATATCTCTTATACTAGTCGGAATCATTTAATGCAGTTGTAGACCCTTGGTTCGCTAGATATTCTGTCATTTCATTGAGTACAACATCATTGTGCCGGGACCCACTAACAGCCAGTTTCACAATCGGTGGTGAACTCTTACGGTTAAGTGACCTTAACCGAGACACTAACCAATGGAACTTGTGTCAAAATTATCATTTAAATTTTGTTGCGTTGGTATGAAAACCATCGATAGTATGGTGTTCTATGTCAAATGAAATAAAAAAAAGACCTTTGGAGGTTTTACAGTTTTTATACTGAAACTATTAACGTGCAGATAGAGCATCATTTCTGCATTCAAGAAGAATTTCAATGAAAAAAATATTTTTTTAACTCTTGATAAATTGATAAAATGTATCAACAGATGGCGAAAGGAATAATTATAAATATTCAACACTCTATGAATTTTTTGAAAAATAATATTTTTCAATAACAGTGGCCGTTCAACTAAGGAGCAACAACTACTTCCCGTGCAATATGCACCGCCGGATATGGAATTACACCCCAAAAGTCAAACGGGGTTGTTGCTCCTTAGTTGAACGGCCACTGTTATTGAAAAATATTATTTTTCAAAAAATTCATAGAGTGTTGAATATTTATAATTATTCCTTTCGCCATCTGTTGATACATTCACTCTATTAAATACGACAATATTACAGGAAACTGTAATAAGATTTATTGATAAAATGTACTTCACTGTAGCATGGGGAATAGGCTCCTCAGTGGCTCCTCTTGGATTGTCGAATAATTTTTGGCAGTCTGGCTTCATCGACGCTGCTATAGGCATTGACATCGAAATCGTTCATTGTTTGTGATTAAAAATAACAATATATAGTCTTAAAATTTGACTGTTATCCGTACTTTGGGTTACAGTTAAATATTTCAATAGTTAATCTACACTTATACCCTTGACCACAAATTTTGTCGTAACGGATGGTTACTTGTTAGTCACGGAGTAACCTAATATTGTGAAAATGGCTGTAAGTTTTATATTATTGTGGTAAATAGTTTTTTAAGGCAGTCCCAGATCAAGGAGAACAACGAAAATATGGATACATTTGTTTTGTATAAATTTACGTTGTAATATTTTTTGCCGAAACTTGTACCTTTTAAGTGTCCTTTGACTACGTCTTTGTGACCATCCGTCAGAAGAAGTATCTCATGTTTATTTAAAGGCACTTCTTTTGATTTTGGCTTCACTCACTGGCAAACTGATTACATATTCAGCTTGGCTTTCTCCCTAATGTAAAAATGTTTTTTGCTTTCCTATGCTAATAATAAATGAGAAACGGGAAACGGATAATTTTTAAAGATATTCTTGTTAATGTTGGCTTCTCTAAATATGAGAGGATGAATACAACGAATATTAGCATGAATTTTGAAAAATTGGTTACAAGTTTGAAGAGTTTACAATGCATTGTGAGGTAGATTTAACAATGAACGTGGAAAAGTGTGAATATTTAATTGTAGTACACCAGGCGAATTAGATCATCTTTATGGTGAAAAAAAATTCTCATCTAAAGTTTGGTAGGTGAAAGTTGTAGAGGGGGTTATTACAAACAAGGGAAAAATAAATGCAGCAGCTGAAAAGAGGGAGGGGTGAATTGGGGGGTGGCAAAAGGGTGGAGCAAGACTATATTGAAAAATAATTGAATGTAAAAAATGTAAAGAAAGATCTACAACTTTTGTATCAGTGACTTTCTCACATAACCTCAAAATTAGCTCGAAAAAGGCAAAAACTGCATTTTTTTATTTTTAATTTCGATTAAAATTGTTCGATTTAAATGAAAATTTGGTACAAGGTAGCTTTTATATTCATAAACTATTAAAAAAAAATTCAAATCAGTATATTGGTTTTAGAGATACGACGTATTTTCGGTAAAAAAAACTTTTTTTTCAAACGAAACTTCTCCTTTAGAAAATTCTCGAAATAAGTTTTGCGGGTGCTTATTTTTTTCATTTTTACAACTACCTTCAATTGAAATGAAAAAAATATTAGTCACAATAGAAGAATATGTTCAAAAAGGAAAAAAGTACGTTTTTCAAGTGCTCAATTCCGCTTAATTATTATAAAATTCAATTTCTTGAAGAAATCAAAAAACAAACTTCATAATTGAACTGTGTATATTTTATTTCAATAAAAATTTTATTAGCACTCAGAAACGTTATAAAGGACAGAAGTAACAACCGTTTTGAACTGGTGTATTATAAAGAGCAAAACAGCTGCTTATACAAATACAAGATGTGATCTGAAGTATTTCAAAGGCCGAATTGTCGGTCTTAGAGATTCTTGACTTTTTTAACCTCTTCATTCTGTTCCGGGGCGAATGCTCCGAAGGAATACGAGTGAAAAGAGGAAGTAGCTGGTCTGTTTATATTAGTCTCATTTTGGAGCAGCAGCTGTACACAGCACACATGAAGGTGCAGCATTTTGGAGTAGGAGCTGTGTACGTCCCTTGGGTTAGACCCATCAAGGTGCAGGTATTGAATTTAGAAGCAGTAGTGCGGCTCTGTAGCAGAATAGCGCTGGTCAAAATAGCGCTGGTCAAAAAAAGCGCTGGACAAAATAGCGCAGGACATAAATAGCGCTGGACAAAACAGCGCTGGACATAAATAGCGCTGGTCAAAATAGCGCTGGTCAAAAACAGCGCAGGACGAAACAGCGCAGGACAAAATAGCGCTGGACAAAAACAGCGCAGGACAAAAACAGCGCTTGAAAAATCAAGTTTTCAAAATTAATTTTAATACAAAGCAAGGTTTACAACAATCAATAATTCAAAAAAATTACATGGACAAATTATGAGCCACAGACTGTAAATACTGTTCAACGTTCCTGAAAGCATATGTTTGAACCAAGGTTTTCAACCTGTTTTTTAGCTGGACGTATTTATTGTTAGGACTTTCTTTTTTCCTAAATCCTGAACGGTATGTAGTAAAAAAGATTTCTGAAGACTGTTGCTCTTTTTTCAATTGATTGATCAATTTGTATACATGAGGATGCTGGCACAGGCTTTCTGAAGGGAATTGTGCCATGCTCCAAGGGAATTATTTGTTTTTGAATAATCATTTTGCACCCGCTCATATTGATTCCATAAATTTATACTGAATAGAGGCTTGATATTGGGAATCCTCTTACCATCGTAATTATCTTCCCAATAGTCGATCACCGGCTTTAGTTCATCAGGAAAGTTTTCACGAATGATTTCCAGTTCAAACTGCACAACTTTTTCTGGGATATAACTAAGAGCAAGAAGCATCGTACATTTTGTTCTTATGTTTTCGTTATCTCTGTATAGGTTCGTTAATTGACAATGTTGTATTTTCCTCCATAAGTTCTGCGCCAGATGAAACGAGCAACCGACAATACGTGTGTTAGAGAATACTTTTTTCACCGCGTTGATAGACGATTGTTCAAAATCAACGAGTATAGTTTCAGGCATAAGTTCAGCATCTAAGGTTTTCAGTGTATTGAACATTTGAAAGTAAATACTTTCTGATTTATTTGGCAATAGAGCATATAACAGTGGTACAGCTTTTGAGTCAATTAATGCATGTATAACGAATAATTGACAAAACAAAGTTGGACATGTCTTGAAGGTTCCATCTATTGCCCAGTGCGGAAATTCTTTGAGCAAATCGAGATTATTGTAAGTGCCAAAAATCAGAAGTCTATTTCGGTTTTCTTTTCCTGAATCCCACAGTAAAAAAACTTCACCTCTGTCCGTTTTAGAATATTTGTCACCAATTCGAACTTCAGAAATATCGTTAAATGCTGAAGAACCTGGAAATTTCTTGTTCCTTATTCTTTGCACTGTTCTGCGTGATGCGTCATAGTTTGGAAGACAAACAGCTCCTTCCTTCGAAGTTACACTGCTGCAAGCTTGTTGTATAATTTCTCTTGGATTTGCATCCGTTTTAGAAGCCCCTTCGCGTATAGTTTCTTTCACGATCCTGATTACTTTCTCTACGGGATTTGGCGCGTGATTATGTTCCGTGGTTGGTTTTGCTGCATCACCGCTAAGCATCAACCTTCCTTTACAACCGGACTTAGAACATCGCCATGTGCTGTAACCTTCACGTTGCTTGTCCTTTCGGTAATTATATCCTTCGTGGAATAATGTAGCACCTCCTTTCTGAGACTTACCAAATTCCATTTTTTTAAACTTTAAATAAATATGACACTGACAAGTGGTTGTTTACACTTTGATCTTTGTCAGTTGGTCGGGAAGCGATATGTGTTGAAGTATGATGAAAAATATTGATTGTTGTTCTTACTTGTTTTCCGTTCCTTATATTCTGATATTGTTATGGACAGTTACCAACACTTTGATCACTGTCAGCTGGTCGGGAAGCGATGTTGAATTGACGAATTGAATTAGGAAAACTATTGTTATGACTGTAATTTATGGAAAATATGTTATTCCTAATTATGCTAATTCGGTACTAAAGTCTATTTTTATGTATGAGATAGTAGTAAAATAAAGAAGCATAATTATCTTTGGGCGGCGCTATTTTATGGAGCGCTGTTTTTATCCTGCGCTGTTTTTGTCCAGCGCTATTTTGTCCTGCGCCTTTTTTGACCAGCGCTATTTTGACCAGCGCTTTTTTTGACCAGCGCTATTTTGACCAGCGCTTTTTTTGAGCGGCGCTATTTTGACCAGCGCTTTTTTTGACCGGCGCTATTTTGACCAGTCCTATTCTGCTACAGAGCCCAGTAGTGGTAGTGTATCAAAAACGGAGCAAAGAAGCGTTCATCCTAGCTATGAGCGAAACGAAATCTGTGTAATTTTGTTGAGAATACCAGATACACAATCCTTTATAAGGTATATCTTAATTCTATTTGAATTTGGCAATATTCGATGTCTATTATTTGATGTACATTCAATAACAAGAGCTAAAAAGATAAGTGTCTAGATGTTAAATAAGATACTTTTAAAAAAAGTATCTGAAGTTACTTAATACATCAAATGTGCTGTAACTGTGTTAAAAAGACGTAGATTAATATAATATATGAAATTTTACATATAATTTGTCGTATATGAATACAATTTTGTGGAATTTTCACAAATATATATTTTTTTCTCCAAATGACATTAAAAGCGGCCTTTTAATGACACTTGGCAGGCTTAGAAGTTGTACTTTTAATGCCTAGGCAGAAAAAGTCCACTTTTACTGCCTAGGCAGAAAAAGTTCGTTGCTAGGCAACCTTCCAAGTAATAATTTAAATCAAACTGGTTATTTAAATTGACAATGACATTAAGAAAACTCAAAATGATGCTGATGATAATAAATTTAAATATGAAAAAGTCGATTTTGCGTGGAATTGGAACAAATTTGAAGAAAAAATTATATGTTTCACACGGCAGAAAAGCAGATTTAATGCCTTGGCTGGTTTCATAGCCTCGCTACGCTCGGCTATGAAACACCAGCCGCGGCATTAAATCTTGTGCTTTTATGCCTAGTAAAACAAATAACTATTTTCTCCAAATGACATTAAAAGTGGCCTTTTAATGACACTTGGCAGGCTTAGAAGTTGTACTTTTAATGCCTAGGCAGAAAAAGTCCACTTTTACTGCCTAGGCAGAAAAAGTTCGTTGCTAGGCAACCTTCCAAGTAATAATTTAAATCAAACTGGATATTAAAATTGACAATGACATTAAGGAAACTCATAATGATGCTGGATATTGATAATGAAACGCAATTTAAATATGAAAAAGTCGATTTTGCGTGGAATTGAAACAAATTTGAAGAAAAAATTATATGTTTCACACGACAGAAAAGCAGATTTAATGCCTTGGCTGGTGTCAAAGCCTCACTACGCTCGGCTATGAAACACCAGCCGCGGCATTAAATCTTGTGCTTTTATGCCTAGTAAAACAAATAACTATTTTCAACAAAATAATTGTTGTTTTTCTCATTTTACCTGAAGCCATGTAACGTATATTGCACGTAACAACGTTTCTGAGTGCTAATAAAAGTTTCTTTTGTATTTTCTCATCATAGAATTCAATGGTGAAGTTTGTTTTTTGATTTCTTCAAAAATTTTTAATAAATTTACAATAATTAAGCAAAAATGGGCAATTCGAGAACGTACTTTTTCCTTTTTTTTTTTAATTTTTGAGCATGTTCTTCTATTGTAATAAATATTTTTTTTCATTTCGATTGAAGGTAGGAGTAAAAATGAAAAAAATGAGCACCAGCGGAACTTATTTCAAGAATTTTCCAAAGGCAAAGTTTCGTTTGAAAAGAAGATTTTTTTAACGAAAAAACGTCATAATTTGAAAAACTTTCAATATTTTAATTTTACCAAATTTCTATTTAAATCGAACAATTTTTAACGAAGCTAACAATAGAAATTCAAAATGCAGATTTTTGCGTTCTTCGAGCTAGTTTTGAGGTTATGTGAAAAAGTCACGGATACAAAAGTTGTAGATCTTTTTGGGATCTACAACTTTCACTTTTTTTTTCTATGACCTCCACTTTGGTGGGGAATCGCAATAATGACTTTTTTCACCACTTTACCATCCCCCAAATCATCCCTCCCACTTTTCAGCTGTTGCATTTATTTTTCCTCTGTTCGTAATAACCCCCCCTACAACTTCCACCCACCAAACTTTAGATAACAAATTTTTTCCCAAAAAATTAATTTGCCTGGTCTATAGAGAACTGAAGGCAATAGAAAAATAAGAATTGGAGGAAGAATTAATGAATACAAAACAATAACACGAACAGAATTTATATTTCATGTGATCGGTAGAACTATGGAGATATCCCGGTTTTGTAAAATACAAGGTGTTTCTAAATTTATGCGAAAAAATTCAAGACACCCTATAAAATTATTATGGGTCTTTCTCATTACAAAATTTCCTCAGCTCCCCTCTAGAAGGTGAAGGGTAATATATATTGAGTTTTTATTGTTTTTTCTCAAATCAAAGTAGAGATAGGAACTTATAATTTTGTACTGGCAATGATTAACCGCCGATATTTTTTAAACACTTCTGCCACATTATAGGGGTAAAAAAATATTAACTCTCACTTTATTTACTATCAAATCTTTTATTCGTGATTGTTTTGTGAAATAAAAATATTATTCTGTTATCTTGGGAAAAGTTTTTTCCTAGAACTAATAAATTCGGAGAAAAAAATTTATAGGCACGAAATAATTGTATAGATGACAAATATTCTGGAACTTATAATACTTCAACTGTGATTTTTTTTTTATTTTTTATTCAATTAACGTACTCGGCAACTATGGCCACTTGTACAGGGGCGATTACAGAAAACAATAGTTATTACAGTTAGTTAAAAACATAGTTTAAAGTTTATGATAAAGTGATATATCTTCCAAGAATCTCAGTGTTGTCTCGATTTGGTTTGGGTCCCCTAGGATGTCTTGCAGCTGGGATTTGAGATTATCTTGTCGTCTTCTTGTGCTGAATTGGCGACAATCAACCAGGATGTGTTTAACAGTAAGTGGGCACTGGCAGCTTTGACAGGAAGGTCTGTTGCTTGAGATCATTAAGTAGCTGTGTGTGAGTTTGGTGTAACCTATTCGAAGTCTACGTAGTATTGATACTTCTTATCTAGAGAGTCCAGAGGAGTCAGTATACAGAGGTGTGTTGAGAATAAGCTGGATAGATAGTAGGGAAGTCTTGGTAGAGCTCCAGTGAGTTTGCCTCATATATCTAACGATTCTTTTTGCTTCTGCCTTAACATCCTTGCAAATTTGGATATGAGAAGTAATTGTGGCAGTAGTTGACGCTGTTTTGGCATGCTGTTCATTTCCAGGTATACCAATGTGTGAGGGTATCCATATGATGGTGACTGTGGTGTTTAGGGAATTAATATGGTGATAAGAGTAATGGATTTCCTAGACAATGGAATGTTCAGTAAATAATTCTTGGATAGATAGGATAGACGCTAGAGAGTCTGTACAAATGGCAACTTTTTTATTGGAATGGTTGATGTGCTTAAAAGCTTGTAGAATACTGTACAATTCTCCAGTATGCACACTGCACAAAGGAGGGATTAGGGAAGTGCTGATGAGATTGTTAGCTGTGGTAACTGAGCAGCCAACGCCAGTATCACTTTTGGAAGCGTCGGAGTATAATACAAAGTCATAGTGATTGTTATGAATGATTTCAAAAAATGATTTGAACATAAGCTTTTTAGTTGTTTCGTGTTTATTAAATTTGGATAAATAAGTATTGACCTGAGGAGAGTGCATAATCCAGGAAGGGGTTGGAGAAAAAGGAATGGGGTTTGTGAGTGAGAGGTTAATGTTATCTGTTAATGAAGCTAATATAAGAGCGATAGGTTTAATTATTGGTGAAGGATTGTTAAGAGGGCTGGCAGTTGATGTGAACAGAGAATAGACAGGATTGAAAGGATTTGAGGCTGCGTAGGATAGAAGCAGATATTGTCGTCTAATCCATAGTGGGGGTTCATCAGCTTCGCAGTAGAGACTTTCAGATGGACTACTACGGAAAGCGTCTAAGCAAAGTCGAAGGGCCGTGTTATGAATAGAATTTAGGGATCCTAGGTCTGACTTAGATGCTGTCAAGTTATACGTTTATTTCATGCTGCTATTTGACAAACTTTCCTCCCTTTAGACGATACTGCTCGACGGCATCGTGGAATTTCCATGGTATCTCGCATTTGGCACTGTTCCCTGGATCGTCTAGCCTCAATCCCATTGAGCATGCTATGGGACCAGCTACAAAAATATAAAAAGCAGTGAAACCCCATGAAACACTTCCACAGACTTCCGTAGAGAGAGCCGTTGTTTGGCTGCAATTAATATTAGAGAGAACGACACTCGTTATTAACGTATGTATTTTAATTTTTAATGGAATTAAAAAGGTACACAATTGTTGTTTTTGTTGTTTAAAACTGCGAATGTATTGCGCAAAATGGCAAACAAACGATTGCATAAAAGAAAAACATTTAATATATAACAGATTGTTATGGTCAATTTTTTTACAATTTATTACAATAAATACAATATTTTACTATAATCAGAACCAAAGAAATATGTAACTAATAAACAGTGGAAAATACAAAATTTATTTAAATAAGAAAACGGTATCTCAATATGTTATTTGAACAGTTGGGTTCAGGGATTTTTTAACAGTTCGATTTAGAATGATTATTCTATCTTGAAATGAGTGTCTTACATTCGATCTTGGATCTTGGACTACCAAATTGGGATGTTTGTGGTCCCTGGAGAATACTGAAACTATTAGTATTCCTGGTAGACTATCTTTGTACTTCTTAATTCATAGTTGAACTGTAATTTATGGATGTAAGTTTAATATTGTTTCTAACTACTTAATTTTATCAAAATGTCTTTTTCGAAAAAAATTTGCTCCAATATCTCTCTTGACAGCTTAATTAAATCCCATTTCCTGAACTGGCCGATCAGCATGCCAAAACGGCGTAAACTACTGCCACAATTACTTCTCATATCCAAATTTGCAAGGTTGTTAAGGCAGAAGCAAAAAGAATCGTTAGATATATGTTGCAAACTCACTGGAGCTCCACCAAGACTTCCCTACTATCTATCCAGCCTATTCTCAACACTCCTCTGTATACTGTCCCAACTGGGCTCTCTAGACAAGAAATATCAATACTACGTAGACTTCGAATAGGTCACACCAAACTCACACACAGCTACTTAATGACCTCAAGCAACAGACGTTCCTGTCAAAGCTGCCAGTGCCCACTTACTGTTAAACACATCCTGGTTGATTGTCGCCAATTTAGCACAAGAAAACGACAACATAATCTCAAATCCCATCTGCAGGACATCCTAGGGGACCCAAACCAAATCGAGGCAACACTGAAATTCTTAAAAGATATATCATAAACTTTAAACTATGTTTTTAACTATCTGTAACAAGTATTGTTTTCTGTAATCGCCCCTGTGCAAGTGGCCATAGTTGCCGAGCACGTTAACTGAATAATAAAAAAAAAACTTATTTCCAAAATGACAACTCCCTGACAACTAATATTTTATATAAATGATTGCAATAAAATTTTGAAATTCCCTAATTTTTGTGAAGCAGTTTATATTGGTGTTCAATGTAAAATTTTATATTTATATTTATTGTACTGAATTTGACAAACAAAGATAGAAATAACTTGTTGAAAAATTATAAAAAAATTTATTAGTTTTTAAATAACATTTCTTACATTTGTGCAAATAATAGTAACAATTTCGAATCAATAAATATTTTTTCCTTTTTGGTACATACACATTTTAACAAATCTTCTGATTAAAAAGTATTTGAGCAAGACCAAGACCAAGAGCGGACAAGATAGACCGAAACCGTTACCAATACTGTTTTGGATCTTGCTTTACTCATCACTAATTTTTATTAAAAAAAAGTAACTCTCATTGAGGATTTTTATCAAAATGAGGCCAACCTGGTATGATATTGTATAAAAATTTTCCTGGGCACAACGTAGCACTTCCTTGTAAATGACCTATTAGGTGATAATCATTCGTTATCTTCCCAGTACGTCTAGCACAATTGATCAGCTGCTCTAGAGCTTCAACTTGAGGATTTGGTGGGACATTAACTAAAAACAAAAGAAAGCGGTTAAAGTGACGTCAAAGTACAGGCGGAGGTTTCAGTATCATGTTAGAGCGTTATCGCTAACTAGTTCCATAAACAGTTATTGTTAGCTAAAGATCACCAACAAACTGATTATGTCGGTAACAACAAATCTGCCCACTCTGCCTTGGCTTCCGAAACCATGATTAATTGCTCAAATTACAACAGTTTGTATATATATATATTCACTGAAACCTAAAAGATTTATTGTGTCCCTTTATTTCTTCTTCATGAGGAAAATCTCAGATACTAGTAGCTCCTATTTCCCTGAGGAATTTAAGGATATCTACAGGCTTCAATGTCCTTCTTCTATCCAATAATTTCCTAGGTGATGTGCATAGGATTCTGAATTGCTGTGGAATTCGCAAGTATGTGGATGGAGGTTTCTTCTTCCCTGCCACATAATCTACATTCTTCTTACCTCACCATTTTGAGCAGTTTTACTTTGACTTACGCATCCATTTGATCTCAACGGGTTGTAGTCACCCATCAGAATATTTGATTGTCCAAGCCCTAGTAGATCTTTCCAATCTTTCTTCTGATATTACATTGGGGCTGATACCGCAGAAGGATTCCGGCTCCCAAAAGCCCTCCTCTTCGCTAGTTCATCTGCTATTTCATTCCCTTCTATTCCAATGTGTCCTGGAATGGTTCTCGCCTAGTTCATCATTGAGTATGCCTAGGCATTCCCACACTATTTTGGAACTAATTACACAAGAGCTCAGTGCTTTAATGGCTGCTTGACTATCCCACATTCTGATGATCTCTTGTCTTCTATAAAGTTTGTCAATATTGAACTGGGCACACTTTCTTATGGTCGCTTGAAATATACTTGGGGTTTTTCCCAAGATTTTAGAGTATTGTACAACTGTCAACAAAAACTGTTCAGAGAGCTTTGACAAATTGGCGCTAAATACTACCAACGCTATCTGCTTCTCTACCCCGTTTTATTTTGCATCAATTTGTATTTCATTGCGTTAATGATGAAGTCGGCAGCGAAGACAATGAAGTCACACCAGCGCTTTGTAGCGCTAGAGAATTGGTTCACGAACGATGAGTAGTACCAGATAGCGCAGTAGCGTGTTCTTTCAAAACACCTTATGTCATCCCGTTTGGTGACGTTAAGCTGAGTCTATGGTTGGTCGTTTTCACAATAACGATTTTTAAATCTAATGTCAGTATGATCTAACACCATCTCATAATTGATATTGTAAAACTGAGTATTATTATGAAAATTAATAAGTTTGAACGTGTATTAATTGCAATGGGTAACACGACTATGCTTCCTGTCCATACTTTGACGTGACAAAATTGATGAATGTTCCTAATTTTAGCATTAATATGAGGGTTGTATTTCAAGAGCTGCATACAATAAGGGTGCTGGCGCGTGTCAACAAATATCAAGTGTTAACATTAACTGTCATGTTTAGTTAACTTAACGTCAAAGTTTCAAACCACTCACTTCAAAGCTGTACCTAAACTGAATTTTTAAAGTTGAGTCAGTCGGAAGATTTAATCAAGTCGAGAAAATTTTCGTTCAATCACTTTTTACAATTTTTAAAGACAATCATAACGTCAGTCGACAATTTCTTGTTGGTATTGAGAATTTGAACGTAAACGGATAAAGCGTAACGACGATTCAAGAACAGGTCCACCAACAACAGCAGTCACCCAGGAAAACGTTGATGGTGTTAGTAAGCTTATCCAAGAAGATCGACATGTCACATTTCGTGGCAACAATCTAATAAATTTTACATGAAAAATCATCTTAAAAAAAATTAGTTTTCCGTTCGATACTGCATCTGTTGATAGAAGAATAGAAAGCAATTAAAAGTCAATTGTTTTAAAAAAAACTCTAAACTGGCTCAGCAGAAAACTCAAAAAATATATACAGTATTGTCAGTGGTGATGAATCCTGGATTAACTTTCATGAACCCAAAAGGGAACATCATTTGGTTGTTTGGGTATTCCAAGATGAACCAAAACAACCTTCCCATGATTTTTTAACCCGGCATCACCCCATTGGTTGTTTTAATCAATGCTCACGGCATACACATAATATGTAAGTATGGCTTCCGATGTTTATCATGAATTTTTAGCCACAACTTCAGTATAATAACGACCGTAGAGGTGTCTATACTGTATTTGAAAATCAAGAGAGAGTAAATTCCCAGAAATGTTTTGCAGTTATCAGTGTTAAAGGCAGTAAACCATAGACGTGCGTTTTCAAAATTAAATTAATATGGAAATAGAAATAATGAAGAAAAAGTCAATATTATTTTAGGCATTTTGTTTTAGGCATATGTTTATTTACAAAATATGTATATAATATGTACAGATAATTACAATTATTTATAAATTAATATGAGGAGCTAAAAAAACAATTAAGTAGGTATATGAGAAAAAAAAAACCAACCGCAAGGATAAAATTTGACGAGCAACATGCAAAAAATACGACAATATTAAATCTTAAAAAATAAAAATCTAAAAATAAAATTAAAGTACATGAATTAATAATTTTAAAGTTATGGTTCCTCGCACTCTGTGTCAGAAGATTCACCATCTGATTCTAGAGAAATTACAATGGGCTCTATAGTAATATCAATTATGTTATCTAGCTCCCACATTTTTTTTTCTATTTCTGTAACGTGTCTAATACATTTTTGCCAATTTTCACTTGTTACTTCAGATATTGCCTTATTGAAGAGATTTTTAACATCTGATAATAATTTAAAAGTAGTGTTATTTCTGGCAACATAACCTTTAACTTGAGCCCATATCAATTCTATCGGATTCAGCTCACAATGGTAGGGTGGTAAACGAAGGATTTCAATTTCTCGTTTTTTGGCTATCTCCTCAATATTATATTTTTTATAATTTTGCTTATGTTTTTTAGCAATAGTTAACAATTCTGCCCTCAGCATTGTATTGTCAAAGGCTAAATTTTTAGAAGATAACCATTTTGCAATTTCATCCTTTTTCCATTTAGTGGTTGGTAAAGGTTCAAGTAATCTGGAGTGGTAACTTGCATTGTCCATTACAATAACCGATCCTTTTGGTATGAATTGAATCATCTGTTCAAAATATTCCTCAAACACGTCTCCATTCATTTCTTCGTGATAATCAACGGTTTTTTTTTTATTCAAATAAGAGTAAACCATTCTCAAGAAAACCGTTTGTACTGTCTATATGACAAATAATTAATCTTTTACCTTTTCCTATAGGTTCCTTAAAACCAGTAGTATATCCTTCTAGAAAAGCTTGATGGGATGATTTTATATTTTTGTCTTTCCAAACTCTTCCTACACAATGTCCTTCATTAACCCATGTTTCATCTAAATAATAAATGTTTTTATTTTGAGCTTTAACTTGTTGTATTCTTCTGAGGTACTGTCTTCTCCAACATACAATTTCTTCAGAATCAATTAGCATTGAGTGTCTGCCCATTTTTTCAAATTTAAAGTTTAACTCATTCAACATTTTCCATAGTTTATCCCGGCTTATTGTGGGTAAATCAACATCATTCGTAATGGCTTGCAAAACTTTATCTAAAGTTGGTATTTGCTTGTTTATAAAAAATGAGTGAACAAGCTTACGAATAGCATTTTTTAAAAACTCGTCCACGTTGACTTTTAATAGTTTTGGTCTACCTGGTTTCGGCTTTGGTGAGGTTACTCCACCTGATTTTTCCTCCTTTAGAACTCTATATATTGTAGATTTTCCATATCCCATTGCCTTAGATGTTGTTTCAACTACTCTGTCAATAGTGTTTGAGGGATTTTGATGTTTAAAATAGTGGTACACATTCACTACAGCACTCTTTTCATTGAGCGATAAATGGTCTAGTTTTAATTTTTTCACTGGCGTATACTCACAAACTGCTTCCATTTTTAGTCACTACTATTTGTCACGTTTATCGAAAATCAAATAACTGCATTTCTAGAAACTTAAGCACTATTTATAAGTCAAAATATCTGTCATTGTTGCCATTGTTGCCATTCGGAGGTCGTTAAATAACAATTATCCCTTTCTAATCTGGTTACGCCTATGACGCACGTTAATCCTCTTAGGCCTACTATAGTAACAATGAAAGATCATAAAATAATGTGATAGTCCAAGAAATTTAATAAATTTTGTATTGAAATTAACAAAAACAATTTAGAATGCATTACAAATATTGAAGTTTTACCGCACGTACTGTACTATAGTTTTGCATACCGAATTAGTTTTTATTCTGGGAATTTACTCTCTCTTGATTTTCAAATACAGTATAGACGGCGTCAAACTATTTTGGGGTGTGTGAAACCCCACCGGTGTGATAACGTTACAATTTTTTTTGGAGAGGGAATATTTTTTTTTTTTTTTTTTTTCGTAAAATCGTAATGTAATTTATTTTACTAGAAAATAAGAATAATACCTAAACTGTGAGAGATTACGAAAAAGAACAGCGGCGCCTAGAAGCCCTTTGGTAAGAGGTTGATGATGGTAGTAATTCAGATATCGGTGGATCAGAATCTGAAGATGAAGTAGATCACATCAGCATCCAGAGTGATCACTCGGATACAGAAGATATTGAACAACTGCATGTTACAGATGCCGAAATGTTTCGCAACACCAATAATAGTATATTACGCAACGTGTGTGGTAAGAAGCATTTTACGCACGATGCCGCGTAGCGGCGAGTGCGTAATTCCGTGAGTGCGTAAAATGCTTTACAACACGAGTTACGTACTATACTTTACCTACGACCTACTTGTACTTGTATTTATACTCTTATTATTAATAATACTTGAACAACATCAACAATAGATTTTTTTAATAATTTTATTGTATAACATTTAATTCCATAATACCTATTAATTATTATAATAATTGTTCATATTAACATTACAGTTATTGAACACAAATGGTAAATCGCTTCCTTTGAATCATGAGAAACAACATTTACATTAGAGGTGCTTGGTAAACCTTCATCTCTATTACTTGCACCTGCTATATTTTTTAATTGAATAAAACTTTACACAAATACACAAACCAGTTATAAGTTATAAGGATATTAAAAAAGTTTTTTGACAGTTTCTTGACAGTTCGTTCGCAAATCGCTATTGCGGCCTACTTAAGTTTGATGTTTTGACGGCTTATGCCATATTTTTGAATAAAACAGTTGCTAGGGAAGCCGTGCGATTTACTTTACAGCTGTGCGTTTTTTTTACCGTGCGTAATAGACGTCATTACATTGATGCCGACTGTGTGTTATTGACTGATTACAGGGGGGGTCGTAGGTAAATTATTTTACAGGTATAAGTTCATGTATTAAATATTCAATTATTATAACAGCAAGGTTTTTTTTAGGAAACGAACACGCGCATTATTTCTGCGAAAATTGCGCTCATGAGAATTAAAAAATAAATGTCTTAAAAGTTAAGATTTTATTTTGTTAAGTAGGATTATTGTTTTGTTAATTATTGACATGTTGTTTATTTGGAATACTGGATTATTTTCTTAAATTTTACACTAGGTTTAAGAAGTTGATGTTTTTTTGTTAAAAAAAATTGTATATTTTATTGAATAAAGTTTTTCTTTCATTTTCAAAGTTTTGTTGATTATGGGGATTTTTTTCCTAAGAGACAACACATCATAAAACATTAAAAAAAATAAATCTCTTCCAAAAAATGTTTTGCTTACATTTTATAAATTTTTAACAATGGAGTGTGAAAAAATATTTCACCGGGGTGACGCCGGGTTAAATCTATAAAAATTCATGAATAAAAAAAAGCATAAAAATTCTTCATTATAAAAAGATACCTTCAAAATTTCCCAACAAACAAATTCCGATACTCCTAGCATTATATTTGATCACATGTGCACCATGAATACCCCATCCTCTGCCTTCGTATATACTTCCATCACCTCCAATCTGAAAACCAAATTATTTACAAAGGTGTGCTAATTATTGAAATAAAAAAATTAGCAAACCATTAAGCGGGACTTATAGATTGACGGACTGTAAACGTATACCACACGTAGACGCACTGGATACGTAACGAACGGTATGTAAAAATTGTTGCAGTTATAAATAAACTGAACGGAAATTTTGCGCATGGGCAGAGGTAACGTACTCGCGACATTCAAATTAACCTAGAAATTATACAAATCATCTACAGCCTGTGTCCTATGTTGTTTTGAGCTTTAAATTTTGTATTATACATTCAAAAGCACAACATTAAATGACAGCTGATAGCCACGCTGACATCACACAACATTCTTTCCTTTGATTGCGTAAGAACGCACTGTGAAAAGATAAAAGTTGGCCAACTCTTCCATTCCAGTCCGTTCCCCTTACGTTACGTCATGCACTTACGTTCCTTTATAAACAAGGTACGTAAATTCTGATAGTTGATCTTTTCACAGTGCGTCTACGTTCACAGTACGTCAAACTATAAATCCCGCTTTAGTTAACGCTGAAAAGTTTTGTGAAAATAATACTGGGTGCGGCAGATAAACCGTGATTAAAAAATCTCAAAAATGATGGTACCGAAAAAGTGAAAATTGGTATGGTGTAGTGATGAGCAGAGCAAGTATCAAAACCAAGACAGTCTTGGTAAAGGTTTTGGTCCTGCCTGTCCGGTCTTGGTCTTGCTAAAATACTTGTAATCTTGATGTTGAGTACTCAGTCTTAGTATTGGTCTTGCTCAAATGGTTGGATACTTACTACTTACGTCGTTTTCGATAGTTATAAATTATAAATGATCAACAGCATATTTAAAACGAAAGTTGTATTTTTTAGTTTAGTCTTGCATGCTGGTCTTGGACTTTTATTCTTGGTTATGGTTTTGTTAGTGTATGTATGATCTTGATCTTGGACAGCAAGACCAAGACAGGTTTTTCTCATCACTAATATGGTGATGTTTCTAAGGGTGAGATATTTAATGAAAATATTGCCTTCTCTCTCCTACTTTTGGTTACCTATACCAAAAGTTATTTATAATTTCATGGGACACTCTGTATATTTTTCATTTGAGGAATATTTACGTTAATTCGAACAAATTTTGATGATTTCTATACATATCTTCAACATTTGATAAGTTGATTTTTTTATATAAAAAGTACACTTTTTCACTATATTCGTCGTGTTCAGAATTGGATGGTTTTGCAAACTAGGAGAGAAAAAATGTAGTTGAGATATCAAGATAGATTTTTTTAATCAACAAGTCATGGTGCAAGCAGATCTTCAGTAAGAAGTTTAATTTATATATTAGGTGGATTTTCCAAAATTAGGGACAAAAAAATGATAAGGGTGATTCATAGGGACTTCACGACTGGCAGTTAATACCAAGACTCGGATAGTATTGGTCTTACTTATTCGGTTTTAGTCTTGATCTTGGTCTTGCTGGTCTAAGTCTGGTTTTTTGCAAGACCAAGACCAATTTTGCTTATCACTAATAACTGGCCTGTAGGAACGCCCGATTTTAATACAGTCGACTACCATCGACCACCATTGATTGAAAGAATGGAGAAAATTGATAAATCACCCTGTATCTTGGTTATCAAGAGCGATAGATCCATGGAAAATGAGTTATTTATAATCACTCCGGTGTGGCCCATGTACTTCCACTGCATACGAATCTCCCCATCAATCACCCTGTATAATTTTTTAAGTCGTCTATCTTTCAAATAATGAATTTATTCCAACATACTGTATATTCACACATAGTTGGTTTATGTTATCTATGATAAATATTCGATATATAAAAGGAATGGTGAAAATATTAGAAAAAATTCCAAGAAGGTACACTTAAAGAATTTCTGAAAAGAGTGATTGGATTGTGAAAACTTACCAAAAAGTTGTAACCAATATCCTCCCATTTGTTATCGATCATATGATAATTCTGAATACTTTTCACTATTTTCTTGCATGCTGCTACGGTTTCACAGGATTGAGTTACTGAATGATGTACTACAATATAGGGTGGTGGATTTTCTCTTAAAGATTTGATCTCAACTGGTTCACTAGCATTCCAGTCCTGTCTTGAGTATATAGAGGGGCAATCATTGTCACCTTGAATGTAAAAAATTTATGTATATACTCCGTTGTGTTTTGGTAGATATCTAATTGTCAGTTTCACACAGAGAACAATTCTTGTTTCTCTCTACCAAGTAGTGTTGTTCATATTATTCTTGTTGTACTTGTGTAAACCTATTAAACTTAGTACAAAGAAAAACCCTCAATCACAATAAAGAGGCTAATGGAAAACCCCGAAGAATTCAAAAAAAATCAATTTGTCGGACAGGGCGATTCTTCATCATCAACATTATTTAGCATAGTACTAGAATTATGTAATGCGAAAAATAGACAAAAACGTGAAATGGGACAAATAGTAGCATATACAGACGACATAGCACTTATTACAAATAATTAAAAAACAATGGAAAATATGCTGAATAATAGTTTTCGATAGTAGTCAAATCAGACTTGAAATAAATAAGAATAAAACAAAGATAAGCTTAGATAAGCCATCAACGGATTGTCGTGAAAAAATTGGAAACATGAAATTCGTAGAAGTTAATATATTTGAATGTTTGGAAATGACCATAAAAAACGATGGAAGCAGAGACGCGAAAATAAAAAAATGGAAGCAGCTTTTTTTTTAATTGGTTATTTAACGTCGGTCTATTTCTGCGACTGAGGCTAATCACCGACGCCGGGAGCACTCTACCCCTAACCGGAAATTTTGCCGAACCCACTGGTGCTCCAACCAGTTGTAGGGTTCTTTATCGAGCCCAACATCCATGGACTCGGGACCTCGGTTTTACGTCTCCTCCGAAAGACGGCATACCTACATTATACCTCGTGCTCATTGGTATAATGCCTGCGAGCTATGATATGCTACTCCGCTGCAGGCTGTACGGGCTATTTACACGACGGTCTTTCCCAGTGGGCTGGTCACCCATCCAAGTACTAACCGCGCTCGACACTGCTTCACTGTAATTATCGCATCAGATGCTTTCCACTACAGTGCTGGGCCGACGCCCATGGAAGCAGCTAATAAGGAATATCACATTACAAAAAACGACTACCAATGAAATTGTCCAAAAAAACTACGGAAATAACAATGTATCAGAAATGTATTACTCTGGTATAGTTGACGTAAAAGGTATAGTGCGAACTTAAAGTTGCCGGCTGTTTGTTTGACTCTGAGACTAAGAGCATACCGTCATAGCCCAGTCAATATTACAATTATTTAAAATGCTCACTCAGTAGACGATACATTCATTTAATGTTATAATTTCAACTAATTATACGCTTTTTATTAGCTTCACTTATATGTTTGTTTGTATGTCTGTTTGTATGTCTGTTTGTATGTCTGTATGTAACTCTCCGCGGCTTCTGGCACCGAACGAATTCGATGTCGACATTCAATAATTAGCGTATCAATTTATTAACTCAATTTATCGTTATCTTTCAGTGACCTTCAGTCGAAACATATTTAAATAGTTTGCTGTGGATTTGCTTCTAGTTTTTTTGCCCTAAAAATATTTTTAACTTGATTCTCATTATTACCTATTAGTAAATTTATCGAAGTAGTTCTTATCGGGTATAATTGCTTTCTTTTGATTTAAGATTTAAAAACTAAATATCTTGAGTATGCAGAGGCGTATCTGCATTTTTTTTCAAAAATGTTTTTGCCTTTTCTATATCTTTAGATTATGTATCATAAGTACCTAAATTTTTTTTAGTACCTATGCACACGTCAAGACTGGATTGGTTATCGAAGTAATAACTGTTAATTTTCTCTTCAAATCGGAGCTAATTTTACAACTCTCCGCCCTCTGTTAAAAACTCGATATACTATCTGCATCAACATTAAGTTTTAGAAGTTCACACCTCAAATTTTATTGCGTTGTTGAAGAAGAATTTTACGTTCATGCACCCTCTGTTGGAAATTAATAAGACTATCAACGAGAACTTGAAGAAAAAATCTATAGACAATAAATCGAACTAAAAAGTTAATAAAATAAATATAGTTTAAAAAAACTATATTAATAATATAATTATATATTAATAATTATTAATAGTTATTTAATAAACTAGTCTGTTAATGAAGGCAATTAATAAACGAAACTGTTTAAAACACGAATGAGCGATAGCGAGTTAGTGTCTTTAATAGTTAGACAATGGTTTGACTGAACTATAACTATTTTTGAGATATTGTTGCAGATGTTGTCTTTAGTCGGTGGTCTGACATCAAGAAAGTGTGTGTGTTTTTGTGTGGAAATTGTAAGTAAGTATACATACATATATTATCTATTTGGACGAAACTCGGTATGATACACACGATACGGTTAAGAAAGGATAGACTGATGGGTCAAAATACAATATAGAATAATGTTTGGTAAGTAGACGAAAATAATATAAATACCATTCAGAGTTTAGCTCCGCATCATGACTCAATACTTACGATTAGATAGCTGGCACTATATCTCTTACGTCAACTATAATGATGTATGCCGCATACCCTACTAGGAATTTTATATTTTATATTGGCAGCGACAACGTTTTCGACAAAAAAACTTCCAAAACATCACTTACAGGAAGGTTTACAATAAGTTCTTACAACAACTATAAGTGCAAAATTGGCACCACTTAATAAAATACTCCATTATCCATTTAACTTTTATAAAGCCTTTTGTCCACGACTATTTGATAATGTTTACGAGTGATTTTTCTAGTATAATGACGTTCATTATTCACTTGTGAATAGTGGGATTGGAAAATAAACAGATCAGTTGACACGGATAAATAGGACTCATATTGAATGTTGTAATATATATACCAAATAAAAATATCAACGCGTCCAGGATTCCAACGATGCCCACGAATTTCCATTTCCGCAGCTAGACCTCTAGTACGACTACGTTAATGCACAAAAATATTGACGGTGGTGGTTTTTGGGATATGAGAAATAATAATTATGTAACTGTTTTGATAGATTTTGTAGAGGGCACAATATAGGCATAAACGTGAGCTAAACTTTTTTGCTATTTAGATTAGCGCTAATTTTGTAAAAAATATCAAAGTCACATCATTTTAACAAAAAAGGTAAATTTGTTATATAGTATAGTAACGGTCTTAGAGATAATCACATTTCAGTGATTAACTACATGATTATTATTTAAATAAATTATGTTCGAAAAATTTAGTTAGTATAGTAAAAGTCACGAATGTTTGTAGTTACGTCATAGCTCATATATATATCCGAATCAAATCAAGACAGTTTTCACCAGCGGCGCATCATTGTTAGAGGGTTCGGCACGTATTTTTGGTGATCTAACCATGAGAGGGAATAAATGGAAACCAAATTTAACATACCGTAGTTAGACTACAATGTGGAATTCTAGAAATAAATTGTTACAAAACTCACCTCTTGAATGACATTTGACGGCAGAAATGGTCCGCCATTAGCCAATTCCTTTGGAAATATTCATGTAACTTTCTAATACACTCACGTTTACTTTCGTCCAAACGTTTACCAGGCATTTTATCGAAAAAAATCACAATAAATGTAAATGAACATGATCTGTTCAAAGTAATGACAATGACGGCGAACTTCATTGGTGACAGAATTTCCGCATAAAGTGACGTTTCGCTTTTCAAGTACAATCGTTGTCTTTACACAAGACAGAGTGACAAACCGTTAAAGACGTAATGGCGTAGCTTAATTGAGGCACAAAAGACATATGTACCTTTTCATTTGTTTTAATTGGACATACGCGGTCAGTGATACCCACATAAAATTAGAGTGTATTTGATACATTCAGTGAAGTATGACTTAACGAGAAACATTCGTGACATCTGCTGTACACCATACATTTATTTTAAATTAATGCTAGAAATGTCTTTCCCTTTTACCATTGGGATTTTCAATTGCCCAGCCATGGTAGTTTCTTAAATTAAAAACACCATGTATGTATGATGGGATGACATTTACTCAGACCTTAAAGATCTATTGTGCTCCCTTACTTCTACTAAGTTCCTGAGGAGCATCTCAGAGACCAGTAGCTCCTTTGGTCCTGTTTTCCTGTTTTGTAGTACTAACCTTAAAAAGACATCTGTCAAAATTTCCTGATATTCTATTCATTAGTTCGTGAGTTATTGTGCTAATAGTGACGCTACTTTTAATAATTTCAAAACAATGGATCGAAACAATTTCGTGTTTGAATTTTACACTGCTTCTTAATGGGAAAAAATACCGTCTAAGCGAAGCATTGGCTTGAAAAGTGTTTGGCGACTCTGCTTCATCAGAAACAACAATAAAACGATGGTTTGCTGATTTCAAACGTGGTACCAGAGACACCGATGATATGCGGAGCCAGTGGACGTCCAAATGAGGCGGTAACACCAGAAAACATCAAAAAAATCTACAAAATCGTTTTGAATGGTCGAAAAGTGAAGTTGCGTAAGTTAGCTGACATCGTGAAGATATCAAAGGAACGTGTTGGCTTTAAATTGCATAAGCAATTGACTATGAGAAAGCGCTGTACAAAGTGGGTGCCGCGTTTGCTCACTGTTGACCAAAAACAAAAACGTGTTGATGCTTCTGATCAGTGTTTGACCATGTTTAAACGTAACAAACCGGAATTTTTGCGTCCTTCTGTGACAATGGATGAAATAAGGATCCATCACTTCACTCCGGAATCAAAACGATCGTCATCTGAGTGGACAGCAACTGAAGAGCATCGTCCAAAGTGACCGAAAGCACAATAATCAGCTGCAAAGGTATTTTGGGATGTTCGTGTTATAATATTCATCGACTATCTTTAAAATGGAAATACCATTAACAGTGAATATTATATAGCGTTATTGGAGCGTTTTAAGGCCGAAATTGCAAAGAAACGTCCGCATATGGCAAGTCAATCAAAACAATGTCAAAATTATATGAATTAAACTTCGAACTGCTCCCACATCCACCCTATTCACCAGATTTGGCTCCTAGCGACTACTGGCTGTTCGCATACCTAGAAAAAATGTTTGCCGGTAAGAAATCGTTTTACAAAAGTGGTATTGAAATGTTAAAGCGGCGCTGGAATAATGGCGTTGTTTTTTATGGAAATTACGTTGATAAATAAAACTAATTTTGACAAAAAAAAAGGGTTTTCTTTGTTAGGAACGGGACTTTTCAGCCGATGTGTTACTTGTGTTAGTCCTCCTGGTAACTACTCTTAGTAGTTGTGTTGAATCAAAAAAGAGCAAGATAACTGGGACATGTATGGAAAGCTGGAAATTAAGCTGTAGTTTTTGTATCAAGCTAATAACCCGGTGGTACAAGAAGAAAGGGATGACCAAGGATTACTTGGTGGCAAGAGATGAAAAACCACCTAAAAAAAAGGAGTACGCAGCTGGAAAGACATAAAAAAAGATCGACGAACCTGTCACGACATAATATGTAAAGTGATTAGATAAGATGATGGGGACAGGTCAACCCTAAATTAAAAAATTTCCTAGAAACTTGAAAGGGAGGCGTTAATTCCTTGTGAGTGTTCAGTTCAGCCACTATAATATTAATATTTTTACCTACCGTAGTAAACTGTTCTTTTACATATCCACAATATTAAGCAAATGCAACCAAAAGATACCAATACACTTATAATAATTTGAAGTCGACGTTTTGTAGATCTATCCATTTTTAAACAAAAAGAGTTGACTATACACTAAAAATTATCGCAGCTGATACCGTTTTACATTGAAATTAACACAATACTAAACAATAATTTTTTCAGATTAGCCAGAAATTCGAAAAATGCATTTTTGTACATCCAGTAATTCCCCATAATATACAGTGTGTAAAAGCCAAACGGAATAAGCTCTTTATTTCGGTTACTGTACATATTTATAAAAAATCCCGAAGCACGTCATATTTAAATAATGAATTGACATTCTTTGACGTGGAAATGCGATCTCTACTTTCAATCCCCCCCTTGGTTCGTCATTCATTGATATAACAGCATGTGATGAATGGCTGGGGGAAAGAGTGAGTAGTTGGAGGATGAGGAGAGCTTGAGTTTACATAGGTATGTGGAGACGGATATAAGGAAAGGGAGAAATGAATTATTAGAAGAGAGGGGATGAAGGTGGACGAAGGCCAAGGTAGAGAGGACGGGGAAAAACCTAAGAAAGTAGATAGAAAGGGGACTTGGGAATGATGTAGAGGAATTGTACGATGTGATACAGGGATGTAAAAAAGAATGGAAGGGGGGCAATAGGCGTGAGCGGAGGTCTAATTACTGGCGGAAAGAGGAAATAGGGGAGTTGTAGAAGGAGTGTAAGAAAAAACGGAGACGGATACTGAGGGGAAGGATAAAGGGAAAAGGGGGATACAGGGAGAAGGAGGAACTGGAGCGTAGGGTGGAGAGGGAAAAAAGAGAGACGTGGGAAGAGTTAATGGGAGAATTGGAAAACAATCCAGGGGAAAAGACGAGTTTTGAGGTTTGGTTGGTAGGCATCCCTTGTGATGAGTCCAACACTGTCTGGGTCATGAATATGGCCCGTTCAAACATGAGTTTTCCCACCTTGGCCCGAAAAAATAACCTTTACCCCCTTTGAATAATAGATACCTACGACCCAAAATTGTTTAAATGGGAAGTATAGGCTTGTGATATATTGTTTGAAAGGTCTCTCCATTCTCTATTCAAAAATGTTATCGATTTAAGTTTATTGCAACAATTAAGATAAAATAAAATAAAATCTTGTGGTTACCAAAATTCGCTAAAATACAATAAAAAATTTTTCCTACAACCACTATGCAAAACACGCTTTTCTACACAAATTTTTATACGCAAAGCAGGCCTTTCCTCAATTCTTTTGATAACTGCTGGAAAAGTAATGCGAAAAGTACGCGCTATGGCACTTTTCCACACCGAAATGTCAAACAAAGCTACCTATGACCTGTCAACTTTTTTTGACAATTCAACATATTTATTATACTTAGTGAATTTCTGGGTGTGAAAATTTTAAATTGAAACCAAAAATAAGTAAACTATTCATTCGATTATTTATTTATTCATTGTTCACTATTAAACATACACTCAACTGATTTTTCTATATTAAATTTTCATTTTGTATGTTCTTTCTGTTCAAACACCTATGTAAATGTCTGTTTTTATTTCATTAATAAATGTGGTTGTAGAAAAAATATTGTGTGCAACTTGTACGCAAATCACTTTTCCCACTTGCTCGATTTGCGGCACTCGCCTGAAGGCTCGTGCCACAAACTTCTGCGCTCGTTGGAAAAGTGACGCTTTGCGCACTAGTTGTACAAACTACTATTAATGTAATGCAAAACGTAATAAAAAAGCTATGAATTTCAATGGAGTAGATGTTCAAAATGTTCACCGCGAATGTCTTGGCAACATCCTTGTCTTAAATAAAACTGTCTTCTAACATTATTTAATATATCAGGCGTGATCAACCTAACCACAAGCGTTATTCGTTCTTTCATGTCATTTAAATCAAAAGTATAGTTTTGTACACAATGCTCTTCACATATCACCAAAAAATCAAATCTATTAATGTGAAATTAGGTGATCGCTCTGGCCATTTTATCGATCCTCGCCTCCATATCCACCGATTGGAATATATTTCACCGAGGTACTGCCTGACATTGTGTTGGGAATGTGGGGGTGCTCCATCCCGCTGCAACCATATCGTATTCACTGGAACTTGAGAGTTTTCTGGATAGTAAAACATATTAAAACAAAATAAAATGCATCCCTATAAAATGATAGGTAACTACTAAGGAGCTGATGGAAGATGATTTTGATAGAACTTATTTTTGTGAGCGAATGATGGACATGTTGGATAACAATATTATCCAATTAGAAGATGTCATGTTTTCTGATGAGTGCACACAGCAAATTTGCCGCTAGTGGTCAACGGAAAATCCTCACTGGATGAAATAAATACCCTCAAAAGGTTAATGTTTGGGCAGGGATTGTTGTAACCCATTTCATTGGTTCCTTTTTCATTGAGGGAAACTTGAATGGTGATCATTATTTGGCAGTACTTCAAAATCATGTCATTCTAAGTTTGGCAAACTTATATCCTGATAACCCCTCAAGTTTCAGTAAACACGATATGATTTCAGCAGGATAGAGCACCAACACATTACCAACGCAATGTCCGGCAGTACCTGGATGCAACATTTCCCAATCGGTGGATAGGACGGCGAGGATCGATAAAATGGTTAGCAATATCAGCTGCTCTTACATCATTAGTTTTTTTTATGGTGATGTGTGAAGAGCATTGTGTACAAAACTAAACCTTTGTATCTAAATAACTTAAAAGAAGGAAGAGTACTCGGTCTTACCAGACTATCAATATGGTTTCAGGAAAAATAAAAGCTGTATGGATAATATATTTATTTTGAATTCAATTCTACAGATTCATTTGAGATTACCAAAACGTAAGATTTTTGCCGTTTTTTGTAGACTTTAGGCGTGCTTTTAACAGTATAAATCACGATCTCTTGTGGCTGAAACTCTACAACTTGGGTGTTAGCTCTAAAATAATTGAAGTAATAAAAAATCTCTATGACAATGCTAAAATTTCTGTTGAAGTTAATAATACTTTTAGTAAGAGTTTCGACATTTCGGAAGGTGTACTTCAGGAAGAATCACTAAGTCCCTTATTATTCAGTTTATTTATGGCCGATATTGGAGAATATTTTAAGAATGCGGGTCATAGTCATAATACGTACATGTCAACCCACTAAACATGATACATAACAAAAACATTTTCCAGAGATAACTTTTGCAATATTTGCAAACTTACATTGCATTAATGTTGTCATGAAGTTTCCAACACAATGTTTTCCAGTTACATTTAAATTACATCGAAACAGCATAACCAATAATATTCATTAAATAATATATAAAATGTTGATTTTATGTTGCCCAGATATGTCTCATACATAGTGGTTATGTTATATATCCGATGTTTGTATTTAACCAACTCAAAACGTTACCCACATGTGTACAAGAAACTTGGAATTAATATTATCTTAAAACGTTCCTTAAATGTATTTCCGTTTATCTTTTTTCCTTGAGTAGATAGAAGAGTGAACAGGAAATATACGATTAGCATGTGATAAAGTGAGATAGAAAATCAGGTGGTAGTTTGCGGAACGAGCATTACTTATTGATTACATATTATTTTGTTTGTTGAGGTTAGTCAAAGATTATATTGAGGTTATAGTTGTATCGTCGTTCTGTTTAACCGCGTGTTCCTCTTCCATCTTTTTACAATATATAATACCAATACGTTTGAATTGATTTATTTAGCGTAAAATTGAGTTATTTAACTGAACAAAAAATAAATAACTAAGTACTATCCTCACTTCAATATGAGTGAAAGTGTAGTGGCGGTTAACGTGTGTGAACAATATCTGAAGAGGACAGCGACAGGGTGAGTTTCTATAAATTCTTCATATTTTAGAACTTTAAATTTGTTTCAAAATGAAGTCAAGTCTGGAAGCATATTATGCGAACTCCGAACATGATGAGATATACCATAATCGAAACACTGTCTATTAACAAAGCATCATTTTCTATCGCATATATAATTTACTTAGAGGTATAAGTATAGGATATAATTTATAAATCTCAGATAGCTCCACTATCTTCATTTTTTGAAAAGCTATAATTCTCCATTCCTCCTAGCTGTGCTTCTTTGTATGAAATATGGTGTACTAGCTGTTTGTAGAAGTTATAGTCTTGATCAAACATTATGTTCAATGGGATGGGAACTTTTAATTTTAGTCAACAACTATTATTGTTCAGTTGAATCTACCAGGAGTGTGTGAAGATATGTATACTGAAATTATGCTTCACTTTTTTTATCAAAAAAAATTTACCCTACTCAAAATGACAGTCATTTCAGTTTGTTTGTGTTTTGGGATTTTCTTTTATATTTTTATTATTCTATAGGAACAAACTAGTACTGGTCCAGGGATCTGATTATCAAAATTTGATTAGGTGGTGCCTCCAGCAGATTATAGAGGATGAGCTTGCCCAGTATTGCTCGTGGACTGGACAAAAACAAAATTTTGAAATGTCGGATTTAGAATTTTCATCGACATACTCAAACTAAAGTGCTCACCACTAATTTATTCTCCAACCTCTCTCTCTCTCATATATGTTTATGTACATATAATATTTTTTTCAGAATCTTCGAAAGAAGTGTATGTCTCGACTACTGATAAACAGTTCGAACTGATTGCAATGGAGTGGATGAGACTGAAAAGGAAAGATTTGTAATAGAGATAAAAGTTATTTTTTGTTCAACACTACATGTTTTATATATCTTTATGTTTACTTTTTTTAAATACTATTTTTTGTTTTCTTCATTTCAATATATTCTATATTTATTTATGGAAATTTTAAAGTTACATTATATATTTTATGCAGATAAAGTTTTTTATTCAATATCCCAGTAGCATTTAAATTTTTGACATCATCATTCAACTAGTTCGATAATTTTTTTTCTGTGGCAGAGGGTAAGTATCTCATGGTATACCTTCTCTTTCTACATTTCCAAAAAATGGGATTGAAATTCCAGAATTGTGTAAATATAAAAAAAATGAAGGTATACCATGCTGCTCCACCCTGTATACCGCGAAATAAAATTGAAATATAAAAGGGTACCAATATGTAACATTATAGGAATGTTATTGAATAAATGTTTTGGAGCCACATTAAATATATGTAATGAAATTACATTGAAGTTTCGTTAAATATGTTACATTTATGTAATGTTTATCATTAAACATTACATTGTAATATTTATAAGAGGCACAAAGTGCTATATATGCAATGTATCTGTAATATCAAGCATATCTCTGTATAACATCACAAAGTAACAATGTGACATAACATTTATATTTTAGCTATGTTTTTATGTTTAGTGGGAATGGTCATAGGGATGTGTTTCTTTTGTTATATGCGGATGATTTAGTTTTGCTATAGGATTCTTCAATAGATATTTCAAGGAAATTAAGTACTTTGTATGTATGTATGTATGTCTTTTGCGGTAACATTCACTGAGACCTAAAAGATCTATTGTGCCCCCTTACTTCTACTTAGTTCCTGAGGAAAGTCTCAGATACTAGTAGCTCCTTTAGTCCTATTTCCCCGAGGAATTTTAGGATATCTGCAGGCTTCAACTTAGGTAACTGTCCCTCTTCTATCCAGTAGTCTCCCAGGTGCTGTGCCCTAGGATTCTGAATTGCTGTGCAGTTCGCAAGTATGTGGAATGAGGATTCTTCTTCCACTCCACAAAACCTACAATCTTCCTCCTCCACTATTTTGAGCTTTTTAAGGTGCCCATTCAGGCGACAATGTCCCGTTAGGATTCCTGTTGAAACTCTTAGTGCAGTTTTGCTTTGACTTATGCATTCATTTGATCTCAACAGGTTGTAGTCACCCAGAAGAATCTTTGATTGCCTAAGCCCTACTAGATCTTTCCAATTGTCAGATCTTCTCTTTTCTTCGGCTTTACCTATTTCTTCCAATATTACATTGGAGCTGATTCCACAAAAAGGTTCCGGCCCCCGAAAGGGTATTTCAGTTCCCCTCTTCGCTAGTTCATCTGCTATTTCGTTTCCTTCTATTCCAGTGTGTCCTGGAATTCACAGTAAGGTGACTATATTCTTCTCGCCTAGTTCATTAAGTTTGCCTAGGCATTCCCACACCATTTTGGAACTGATTACACAAGAACTCAGTGCTTTAATGGCTGCTTGACTATCAGACATTATGATAATCCTTTGCCTTCTATATCCTTTGTCAATATTGAACTGGGCACACTTTCTTATTGCGTGAATTTCCGCTTGAAAGATACTTGGGGTTTTTCCCAAGCTTTCAGAGTGTTTGGTGCCGGGCCCGTACACTCCTATCCCAGTTCCTTCTATTGCTTTTGAGCCGTCTGTGTACCAAATTAAGTACTTTAGAAAAATATTCGTTGGAAAATGAAATTGCGGTAAACTTACAAAAAACAAAAATAATGATTTTTAGTAAAGAGGGGTACAGTAGTAATTATCGGTATAACTTTTCTCTCAGTAACGAACCAATTGAAATAGTTGAAGCGTTCAATTATTTAGGTGTAACATTTTCGTCATCCTCTTTGTACTTGGAAATGACGAAACGAACTGTTATTAAAGCGAAACAAGCAATAGGTGTTGTAATGGAGATTATGTGTGAATCTAAAGTTAATTCCTGGTCTACCATAATGAATCAATTATATTGTCCTCACTTTCTTATGGATTAGCGTGTACAGACATACTTTTTTAAACGACTGTTGTATCTACCAAAGTCTACACCCAATTACATTGTTAGATTGAAAACCGGTTCGAACAAACTCAGCTGTTTAATTTTCAAGTCTGCATTAATTTGGGTCGAAAGCTATGGACGAGTCTCGTCTATCCAAACAATGTTTTTTTTTTGCGGCGGATGAATTTAGATGAAAGTAATATTAAATACAACTATTTATTACAGCTTGAAGAGTATTTTAATCTTGCTGGTGGTGAGAGATTGAACAAAATTGTAGACACTTATGCACAATCTCTCTTTAATGCTGATGTTGGAAGGTTGGCCCAATCTTCATATCCTTTTGTTTATAAACATTTATCCACATATTATATCTAAATACTTTAGCTCCAATTAATATTTGCCGTATAATTGCTCAATTGCGAATTAAGAATAACCTCACGTGGTATTGTGTATTATGTGTCAACTGTGGATATCTGTACAATCTGCAATCTACAAGCTGCTGAATCTCTTACTCATACAGTGTGACCCATTTTGTTTGGAAGCACCCCTATAAAATCCGCATTTTTCAACCGATTTTGATTTAGTCTTTTTTGTTAGATTCAGTATCAAAAACAGAATTTGAGCACAAATTTTCATACCATAATAGCTATTTTCAAGGCCCTCTACGTTAATTTTGCTTTGCCAAAAAAGACGAAAGTATATTAGGCATTATTTTTCTCAAATATGACTACACCACTGGTTTCAGAATCATCAATGTAAACTATCAAAATTTTATAAAAAACGTGTTATTAACAACAAAGATATCACTACATGAAGTTGGAAAAAGTTGTTTTTTAATTAATTTTTCACTAAGAATGTAGACACATTTTAAAAATGGACTCAAACATATTGCACTGTAAAAATTCGAAGCCGATACCTTAACCCGTTCTGGAGTTATAGCTTCTGAGAGTAATGTAAAATTGTGCTGTGACGAAAATACAAATTAACACCAAAAAATACATTTTAATTATTAAACTACTTAATAATAATTGAATCCTACATTTTTGTAGCCTCGACTAGACCTCCATTATTTTCCACACATTTCTCGTATCGTTTGCAACTATGTCTTAGCGCTTTTTTATTTCATGTGGCGTTAATCCAGCACACGCCTGTCACACAGTTCTGCTCTATTCCTTGGACGTGTCTTATACACTTTTTTTGTCAAAAGACTCCACAGATAAAAATCCAATATAGTAAAATCGGGCGATCTAGGAGGCCATTCGATTAACTCGCTACCTCGACCTATCCAACCATTTGGAAACTTTTCGTTAAGCCACTGCCTGACAATCCTCGAATAGTGTACAGAACAACCATCTAACTGAAATATCAAATTTATTCTTTCTGCTAGTGGCAATTCGTCATATAACTCACCTTCCAAGAATTCCATGAAGTTATTGGCATTCATGTTACCCTCAAAAAAGAATGGACCTATTATCCTGTCTTTTAAAATTTCGGCTTCGAATTTTTACAGTGCAATATGTTTGAGTCCTAGTTTTTGTTAACCATGTTGCCATTTTTAAAATGTGTCTACATTCTTAGTAAAAAATTAATTAAAAAACAACTTTTTCCAAATTCATGTTGTGATAACTTTGTTGTTAATAATACTTTTTTTATAAAATTTTGATAGTTTACATTTGTGATGATTCTGAATCTAGTGGTGTAGTCGTATTTGAGAAAAAAAAATGCCTAATATACGTTCGTCTTTTTTGGCAAAGAAAAATTAACGTAGAGGGCCTTGAAAATAGCTATTATGGTATGAAAATTTGTGCTTAAATATTGTTTTTGATACTGAATCTAACAAAAAAAAAAATCAAAATCGGTTGAAAAATGCGGATTTTATAGGGGTGCTTCCAAACAAAATGGGTCACACTGTATATTGCTTAAATGCCCAATATATAATGGTGTTCGGGACTTGCAGTTGTTTTCAAATTTAAAGAATCTAAATGATTTGGTGCTACTTCTGGATTTGCATTATTTAAATTAGCGAAAGAAACTTGTTTATAGTATTATTAGTATGTTAAAATTGAGAGCGTTTATAATGAATGCCGTACTTCTTGTGAAAAGATGTAATTCTTATACACAATAAATGTATCTATCTATCTTAAAAGAAGGTATGTTGAATAATGTAAAAGGTCAGTTTTATTTAAGGCTAGGATGTTGCCCATACGTTCGCGGTGAACATTTTGAACATCTTCTTTTTTGACATTCATAGTTCTTTTCAGTGTCTTACATTTCATTACGTTTTGCATCACATTTTTGTTTTTGATTGTATTGTAGCGAATTTCGGTAATCACATAATTTTATTTTATACTTTTTTATTGCAATGAATTTGAAAATGATAACATTTTTAAAAAAGATTGAAGATAACTTTTGAACGATATATCATCAGCCTATACTTTCCATTTTATAAATTGGGGGCTATACCTGTCATTCGAAGTGGGTTGAAATGTTAATTTATAATTTAAATTTAACGTGCTTCGGGACTTTCTATAAATACGTACAGTATCCGAAATAAAGAATTTATTCCCTTTGGCTTTTACACACTGTATATATTATGTGGTTTTCACTAAAAGTCGTTTACTCACAATATGACTAATGGGATATTTGAATAAGATAAATTAACATGACACTTCTTATCATCGGCAGACGGTCGTATATGTGCGTGATGTCTGTTAACTCCTACGTATAACAAAAAATACGAGTAGGTACCATAAAATTAGTGTTACAATGGATTAAACGGTTCTAGTATAAAATACAACATGTAAAAACTGCAAGTCTCGCAGCACAGCTCTAACACAAAATAAAATTGTAAAATCAATCCTACTTTTTCATTCAGTACGTATATAAGCAACAAATTTGACAGAAATTGTTTCTTCACTAGTTAACTCTTTACATTTCAAAACCTTTTTAATACTAAACATCTTTATTTCCCATTATTTTTGTTACTTTTTTGGGAAATGAAACCACATTTTTTCATATTTCAACTTCACATTATCAGGAATAATACAATATTATTAGGCATTGACATCCTTTTCAAGACCAAGGCAGTACCTAGCAGTTTAGCTACTCAACCCTTTCGAAATATACGCTACTGTGCGTTGTACTTGCCCTGATTTATGTTGCGACCAAAACATTGTGTAGGTACTAATGTGTGAAGGCTGGTCTATCTTTAATTCGTCATTGGTAGCAACAGAATTTCAAAATGGGCTACTCTCATCGTTCCAGCTTTGAAAATTAATGGAAATATAAGAATATGAGATTTTGAAGTTACGTAATCCAAATTTATTCAACATTTTCCCAGAATGAAGTATCTTTTTTCGTAATTGTATGTATGTCAAAATCCATTAAGCGGAACAAAAGTAAAAACAGTTTTATTGAGTCAGCTTTCCCACTCACCCATGCCAATCATTTTACGAAAAAGTACTGGATCAGACTCACGTAAAATGATCTAATCATTACAAATATTCAGATATTCAAGTACTATCACGTTACATTTACGAGTATTATAGAAAAATTATGTTATTGTGATACTATTCACCACCTGTAGAATTGAAGAAGGACGCTTGAAAATGATTCCCAAAGGTTTCTCGTATGCGAGTTTGTAATACGATTTTATTTTTCTGCAAACAGTTTGCGAAGATTCTTTCACATACACGCATGATACTGGTTTGTCGTCCACACTTGCCACGAAGTCAGTCGTCACCGAGATGTTGAACGAAGATGTTGGGTATGCTTTTTAATTTTATACCATGCATTTTATACCCGCAGATTTTTTAAAGAAGGTTCACTTTACGGCCAAAACATTCTTCTGGATCTGAAGTTTTAAGATGCCGCCGAATTCCGAAATCTTACTAGAATGACACCAATTGACTATGAGATATTATTGAACATGATAGAGACAAAAATTACTAAGAAATGTACCAATTTTAGAGCCATTATTTCAGCCACGACTCGTCTTGCCGTTATTTTAAGATTTTTGGTAAGTGGAGACTCATTTACGAGTTTACAATATACATTTAAAATTTCTAAACAGTCTCGTCTCATGCCTCTCGACACGTCCACACTTGCAAACTTCCGACCGTGTTTTTTATTTAATTGGGAAACAGACAACATTGAATTTTGTCTCGATAAACACAAAATTTGTATGCCGATTGTCTGGAGACTGTATGCAGACTGTCTCCAAACATCACCACATACAAAAAGATACAGTCTGCATACAATGTATCCGAATACAAATTTGTCAGTGTGGACAAGGCTTGAGCTGTACGATAAACAGTTTCTGGGACACAGCGTGTTACCTCTCTTAATCAGACACCCGGTAAAAAAAGTTCACGCTTTAAACGTTTTCCTCAAAAAGTACCGATTGACTCACTCCAAAAAGATACAGTCTGCATACATAGTATCCGGATACAAATCGGTCAGTGTGGACAAGGCTTGAGCTGTACGATAAACAGTTTCTGGGATACAGCGTGTTACTCTCTTAATCAGACACCCGGTAAAAAAGTTCACGCTTTAAACGTTTTCCTCAAAAAGTACCGATTGACTCACTCCAAAAAGATACAGTCTGCATACAATGTATCCGGATACAAATCGGTCAGTGTGGACAAGGCTTGAGCTGTACGATAAACAGTTTCTGGGATACAGCGTGTTACTCTCTTAATCAGACACCCGGTAAAAAAGTTCACGCTTTAAACGTTTTCCTCAAAATGTACCGATCGACTCGCTCCTTGTTTAATACTTGGATTTGTTAAATTTGAATGTGAAACATGGTACAATTCTTTCTTTACGTTTTTTAATTTACAAAAAAATTAAGTCAAACTTTTTTCAAAAAATGTATAAAGTAGATAAGTAAGGTAATATTATTATGTTATTATAAAATATATGATTCAACTTACAGTTTGTCAAATGTAGACAAAGTAATCCTATAAAAATAAACGACACTTCAACAGAGTTCATTGTTACTATCAATTAATCAGAAATGTTTGTGAACAAAATTTCAATTGGAATTCCCCTTTTTTCTCTCCAAGGTCAGGTCGTCGATACATTCTACAATTGAAATAATTTTGGTTAACCTCGAAAAATGAATATCAGTAAAGTTTTTTTAAAAAGGATTATGAAACTTGATTTAAATTAGAATTCGAACCAGCAATTTATCTTGAGAGACACACGAAGCTATGATAAGATGTGCGAAATTGTTATTATACAGGGTGTTTGTAAAAAAAATCATGAGGTGATTGCACGTATGAAATTATGACAGAATTTCTTCACTACTCCCAATCTATTCAAACTATTTCAACTCGAGATTTTCCTTCACGATTTACAGTTTATAATTGGATGACATAAGAGTTAAAACGGAATCCTTAATTTCTAAAAAACATTGTTTACAGGAGACTCACATTTTTCAATAGTTTCTATGATACATTTTTTTAATAATCACTTACGGGCAGGCGAATCCCGCACCATATTATACAGCACCGTTTTTAAGAGTTCGGTTAATGTGTGGATTGAAATTGAAGGAGACTATACAGTGTGGAGAAACCAAATGGAATAAATTCGATAACAAATAAATTATTTATTGGTTGAATTCTTCAGAAAATTCTAGACATAATTCATGTACAATGTAACCTTCTTTAAGATATCTGCGGGTCCACCTGCGCCTCCTCCTTGGTAAAAGGTACTCACTTAGGCCGGGACTGTATGGAGGATGGCCCAACAATTCGATGTTTTCTTGGCTCAAAAACTTAAATATTTTTCGAGCTGTGTGGAAATTTGCATTGACTTAGAGGAGGATCACTCGTCGTTCTAAGGAAAAAAATTAATTGTTGTTCATAAAAGAACAGTAACAGATTCTCTGGATTATTTGTTTTATTCGGTTATTTAACGTCGGTATTTTCCTGTGACTGAGGCTAATCACCTCAAACTGTACGGGGACCTACGACGGTGTTTGCCAGTGGTCACCCATCCAAGTACTAACCGCTCGACACTGCTTCACTGTAATTATTGCATTAGAGGCGTTCCTTGACAGTGCTGGGTCGACGCCAATTTTCTGGATTAATTTTAGGGAATTCACACGTGAATCTCTCAGTACAGTCGTACTATTAAATCGATGTCATGGTATAGTTTATCTCAAAGTATGTCATCTTGGCTTTCGCCGGCAATCATCTAAATACGACCGTTTACGACCTTCTTGAAAGAATTTCACCTGAAATGAAACCTAAGAACAGTCGAGTGACAAGGCAAGGGCGGGCCATCAGGTGTAACTGAATTTTGTATCAGGTGTATGATGACTGCATTAAATTCATTTGGCAGTATTAAATATTCCGTTTCAGCGTGCGTTTTCAAAGAGCTTTCTATACGAGTATTATAAGTTATCATTAATTTTTTTCTCATTGTTGCGTCGAAAATACTTGTCATTAGATCCAAAGCAACTTGTAAAAAATGTGGATGATTGTTTTGTAAGTAGAGGATTCATTAAACAAGAGGCTTTAAAAGAAACCTGCTTATTTACAAAGACACCAATATCCTCTATAAAGGATATTATTAACAGTGAAAAATTAACTGGAAGAAAAAAAAGGAATGATTTTAAATCTCATCGTCTGGACAATGGCCAATAGGATATAATAAGAAGAAAAATATATTCTGTCTTTTAAAGCCAGATTTTTCCTACTACGGACAATCTAAAAAGGAAGCTAGAAGAAGATGACATGACACCAATATAAATATTAGGCGGGCCACCCTCCATAGAGTTATTGGTAAAATGGGATTCACACATCGTAAAATTGACAAAAAACAAATGGTAATGGAATCGCAAAGAGATCGGTGATTCAATTTTCTTCAGGACATTAAGAAGTACCGATCCGAAAACAGATCTATAATCTACCTGGACGAAATATGGTTTGATACACACGATACAGTATCCAAAGGATGGATTGATTCCAGTAAAAACTAAGGCACCTTTAAACAAAGAAAAGCGCATAACTGTTATTCACGCTGGATCGGAAAACGGATTTGTTCCAAATTGTCTGCTGGTGTCTGCAAAGGATATTAAGGATTCAGGCTTGGATTATCATGAAGATACAACTGCAGAACTTTTTGATAACTGGTTTCAAAATCATCTTATGAAAAATATTCCCGACCACAGTGTAATTGTAATGGATAACCACAGCCGCTTAGTATAAAAAGCACCAAACTCATCTAGTAGAAAGACTGAAATTCAAGAATATTTGTTACAAAATGATATTTATTTTGAACCTGATTACAAAAAGGAGCAACTTTTGGACGTGTTAAAATCATATGCTATTAAAAAACAATATGCATGTGCCAGTTTAACTGAGGAACAGAGACATACTGTGCTACGTCTTCCTCCATACCATTGTATATTCAACCTCATAGAGCTTTTGTGGCATCAAGTAAAATCAAAGTTGAGAAAAGAAAATGTTTGGGTCCCAGTGTTATAAAATTAATTAAAAATATAAATAATAATATACCCATTCAAAGCTGGAAAAAGTCTGTACAGCTATACAGTTATAAAAATTAAAGATTTATACATTTATATTCAAAATAATATAAAGCCTATTGTAATTAATCTCAATGATGAGTCTGACAGTGGAACAGAATTAGATTTAGAATGATAATGAACCATGCCAATGAAGTTGGATATTGTTCTTTTAACCTGGTTAAAGTATATTTAACTCCATAGTATTTAATAATCTCTCATTTAGAAGAAAAAAGGAATGAAAAAATTAAAGAAATAGCCCTCACATTTTTAATAAAAAACAAAGGATGTATGATAAAAATACAAGAAATTGATATTTGTGAATTTGATCCTTTTTAAAATAATTTTAAATAGTCCGTCACTGGATATCTCTTCTTCAGCAGCTATTGGCCATATGATTTATTGCAATTGGCCCATTAGTTTTATGATTGCCGGTAAAAGCGAAGACGATATACTTCAAGACAAACTAATACTCAATTAAAAACAGTCGTATATTCATGAAGTAGGTTTTCCATAACTACACTTGAGAAACATAACTCCTTCTTTATAATAATTGGGTGAAAACATAGAATCACATCATTGGAAGAATGTTTCAACTTCTACTGGTTATGCCTCCTTAAATCACTTTTTAAGTTACAAGGCACTTGAAAAATATGGTGAAAAAATAAATTGTTTTGATGAGATAATAATATCCTCATACAACAAACTGAATCGATAACCGTCAATTCCATCATAATTATTTTGCTTGCATGTATGTACGTATGTATGTATTTTGGGGTAACATTCACTGAGACCTAAAAGATCTATTGTGCCCCCTTACTTCTACTTAGTTTCTGAGGAGAGTCTCAGATACTAGTAGCTCCTTTAGTCCTATTTCCCGGAGGAATTTTAGGATATCTGCAGGCCTCAACTTAGGTAACTGTCCCTCTTCTATCCAGTAGTCTCCCAGGTACTGTGCCCTAGGATTCTGAAATACTGTGCAGTTCGCAAGTATGTGGATGGAGGTTTCTTCTTCCATTCCACAAAATCTACAATCTTCTTCCTCCACTATTTTGAGCTTTTTAAGGTGTCCATTCAGGCGACAGTGTCCCGTTAGGATTCCTGTTAAAACTCTTAGTGCAGTTTTGCTTTGACTTATGCATTCATTTGATCTCAACAGGTTGTAGTCACCCAGAAGAATCTTTGATTGCCTTAGCCCTACTAGATCTTTCCAATTGTCAGATCTTCTCTTTTCTTCGGCTTTACCTATTTCTTCCAATATTACATTGGAGCTGATTCCGCAAAAAGGTTCCGGCCCCCAAAAGGGTATTTCACTCCCCCTCTTTGATAGTTCATCTGCTATTTCGTTTCCTTCTATTCCAGTGTGTCCTGGAATCCACAGTAAGGTGACTATATTGTTCTCGCCTAGTTCATTAAGTTTGCCTAGGCATTCCCACACCATTTTGGAACTGATTACACAGGAACTCAGCGCTTTAATGGCGGCTTGACTATCAGACATTATGATAATCCTTTGCCTTCTATATCCTTTGTCAATATTGAACTGGGCACACTTTCTTATTGCGTGAATTTCCGCTTGAAAGATACTTGGGGTTTTTCCCAAGCTTTCAGAGTGTTTGGTTCCTGGCCCGTACACTCCTATCCCAGTTCCTTCTATTGCTTTTGAGCCGTCTGTGTACCATTGAATGGCATTCTTTCCAAGTCTGGTTATGGTATTTGGATCCCATTCCTTCTTGTTGCTTAATTCCGTAACGAATTTCTTTGAAAAGTTATACTTTTTCATCATACCATCATTTTGCTTGCATTTATCAACTTAAATAATTATATTGATAGGAAATAGGGAGTTGGTATTTTGGTCCCCAAAGATGACGTCACGAAATTTCAACAGGTAATTTGGTCCCCATGGCTGACAGGTCTAAATTCCCTACAAGTAATTTCGTCCCCGCAATCATTATAATTTATTATTCAAAAATTGACTAAAAATACAAAGGTGGTTTGGTAGGGACAGGTTTGGTTGGGTTATTATTGAAAATTATTATAATTTATTCTACAAAAATTGTCTAAAAATTGAAAATTATTTTTACAAGCAGGTAGTCATTTTAATTTGGGGGCGAAATTACCAGCCGGATTATCGAAGTGCCTGGCTACCAAAGGATTAACACAGGTAGCGGGGACCAAATTACCCATCCCCAGGAAATACAGTCGGCAGAAGCAAACATGAGCCCTGGGTGGGCGTGTTCATGTCGCTGTAGTTGTATTTTTGTGTTAACAATCGATATTTTGAATCGATAACCAAATATCGATAGCATAAGTGTTAACAGTCACGAGTGTCAAAACATATGTAAACAAAGTCAAACTTGCTAAAAATTTAACTCTAAATATTAATAAAAAATTGTTATTGGACCAAAAATAAAACTACCATCTGCCCTAAATGTCTATATTTTCAAATTTCATGTAAAAATCGGATAATTATTATTCTCGCATTGACAACACTGATACAGACACTAAAATTGATGTATGTTGATAAAATCACTCGGTCATATTTCGATTATGTTAACAATTATTATTGAACAATCGTTAACATTAGCTCCTGATTGGCTCGTTGCGATGACCTTTCTTTTAGTTCGCATATTTTCCGGGGCTCATGTTCGCTTCTGTTAACTGTACTCAAAATATAATTAGCAAAAATAATAAATCACATTAAATATTAAGGTTTAAATATCCAATTGCGGGAGAATCTAAATGAAAATAAGTTTCGGAAGAGTTTCTCCTTCTGTTAGGCTTATTCCCAAGATTTTTCCGATCAGTTGTATCCAAAGTGACATTTTCCGCGTTTCGTCTTAACAGGCTTGTCGTGAAAAATCCTCTTTCATTAACTGCCATCAAGAAGATGGGGGCAGAGGAGTTGCCAAGGAGGCAAAAAAGCGCCTGGCAAAGGAGTACGTTCATTTTTGCGTGGGGCTAAATAAACATATAAATATTTATCAAAATATAAACCAAAAATATCCATCAAATCATTTTCTCATTATCACTCGTCAACCTATAATATTTTTCAAGGTTACGCAATATTTGTTTGATTTTTAGTTATAATGGATATCAATATTCTATAAAAATATCTATTAATGGAAAGACTTTACTTGAATTGTTGATTGTTCGACCAAACAGTATCCTGAGGTCTACAATGCAAAAATAGTAGAAGGTAAGAGTAGGATTAATATCATGCAGGATTCCTCAAAGCGCATGCAAAAAGACGAAAAGAATGGGTGCAAAAAGACAAAAAAGAGGAGAAGGAAAGACGGAAATACGAAGTAAGGAGGAAAATAGATTCAAGAAGGAGGAAGAAGAGGAGAAGGTGAAACTTGAGAAGGTGCGGCGTGAACATGAAGATGTAGAGATCATAAATGGCTTGACACAGTCAATAATAGAGTAGACCAGTTAAAACAACAAGAAATTTTATCATTTACTTTAGGAAGACAAATTAAACATAAAATGGTTAATTCAGGAAAAATAATTCGTACCCAAGCTTCAGTTGAAATTAAAGGCATAATCTCGTCTTCCTCTATTACTGCGCCAGACCCCATTCAAGATACAGTTTATTTAAGTCAAACTAACATTTAACCCACATTCAATGTCCAAACGGCATGGAAAACATATCGACGGCAATTTGAAGCTGCGGGCACAGCTAATCAGACGCAAATGGCAGCTTCATTAACTCTTGCTTCGTTGGATGGCAGAAACTGTTTTGCAGTGACTTCCGCAAGACTTGCCCAATTATGCGTCCCTGTTTAAAGCTTTTGAGACAAGGTACGACCAACAGCACTTAAAGCGAGTATTCCAGAGAAGGAAGCAGCCTTATACATTATCTTTGAATGAGAACCAATGTCTAATAAACGGTACAAACAAGAGGACAAAAATCCTTTCCAGGAAGGTCGACAGGTAACTAGGAGACATCTAATTTATATCGGCAGGTGTAGGCCAAGACTCACCGAACACATACTCTGTTATTGACGATAACTCCGGGCACTCGCATAAGACATGCCTGTCAGATTCATCTTTCTGTTCACACATCCTGCATAGAGGTGTGTCCACTAGCCCCATTGTATGGAGGTGTTTCGTTAATTGACAGTGGCCAGTCAGAAATCCTACCGTTAAACGTAGGATTTTCTTGGTCATCGCAAAATATTTTTTTGACACCAGCTTCCCAGGGTCGCCCAAGGTGATCCTAGTAAGACTACATCTCTTGACTTCATCCCATCTCTTTGGAGATTGAGCTAACCGCAATTGTCGAATTTGTCAGGCTGTATAGGTGTCGCCGGGTCCAAGAATTCTTAGTCCAGCCGCTTCCGTGGCTAACAAATCGGCAATGCAGTTAACTTTGCTCCTATCGTGCCCATTAACCCACCTCAGGATAATATTGTTATCTACCAAGGCGTAAGCTGAATCACGATGGCACTCTAATACTAGCCCTGATGTAACACGTTGTCTGTTCAAGGCTAGCAGAACTAGTCTGCTATCAGTGCAGATTATTATCTTTTTCTGGTTAGTCTCTTTGTGTCAATAGAGATACCAGCCAGTTTTGTTTGAACCACGCTGGTGTTTTTTCCCATTTTACACTCAATTCTTAGACTTAGTGATCTGGAGTAAATTCCACATCCTGAGTCTTCTTTGGTTTTTGAGCCGTATGTATATATGTGTATTGGATTTGCAGCATATGACTCCATGTTTTGTTTTATTTGTATTTTGTAGTGTTTATTTAACACAAGCCTGGATTTAATTGCATCACTGGCCGCCTGCAGCGAGTCATATATAACTCAACAGCTGGGTAATCAATTCTTAAAAATCTATGATCAATTTTCCTAGAAACAATAATTTGTCTTCAATTGATGAATTGGGACTGGGTAGAACTAATTTGAATCTACTTGGTAAGAAAAAAAATATTACTCCAATCAGGTACCTACTTAATGCGGTACTATGAGCTATTCTTAAGGCTATAAAGCTTACGCAGCATACATACAACTATTACATAGAAAGTGTAGTGAATATTTATAAGTGTTCCAACGTTTATTTCCAAAAGCTCTTTTGTATAAGCAAAATATTCGAAATATCTTTTTTTTTTCAATTCTGCGCTACTGAAATTGTCTCTACATTGATCTGGATCTAATATACGCCGTTTATTTTTTAATTCGGGATTAGAGGGTGCAGTCAAATGCTTAAGGGTCTCTGAATACTGTAAAGAAAATTGATTAGTGATGGCGCAAATCAAGGAGATCCCTCTAATATTATTTTTTTCCCTTGAGTTGGTTGTGATTTGGGTACCCTTGTAAACGATGCACGTCATATTGTAACTAATTGAATTATTTATGTCACGTAATTGGTTGAATAACACGAAAAAATATCTGAGAATATGTCTCAAGAATTATCAACTTGATTACGAAAAGTGATATAATCAATAGTTTTTTAATAAAGTATTATTTAATTACAATATATCATGAAATGGGAAAGTATTGATTGCTTGTCTGAGATATGGTTAGTAACAATTTTTGACAAATTAAATTTTTTTCTTGTGAATATTTGAACAATGTTCTTATTTGTTTGATCATTTTTTTGGACTAAATGGTTTTATCCAAAACGCCTCTTGACAAGGTGCGATACAACCTGCAGTGCAATGCAAGATTTTTTTTAACGAGAGCATGCGCAGCTTTGTCCCAGCTGATCAGTGACTGTAATTTGATGCAATTGCCATTTTATCGAATTGGTTCCATTTTTTTTGCTTACAAGGAGCTATTCTGGGAAGAAATCTAGTTTCTTGTGTATCACTAACCAACTAACCGTTTCCAATCAAATCATCAAAATCAATCAGCTAATTGCTAATTCGGTATCTTCATTTTAAATAATCATAATGTAATTATGTTTGAATAAATGATTTTTTAAAGTAAATATCTACTTTTCCTTTCTAATTTCAGTTGTATTGGCAGCAACGTGGCAATGTCAAGAGAATCGCATGATGTTAAACGACATGCAGGACTCATCATTTGTAATATACTGACATTGCAAGAACTTGCCGCAATTTCTTGCTAATTGTATTGCTCCATGACAAGCGGCCTCTAAGAAGTAGTTCGCGACTATCAGATTCACACATTACTCGGACATTGTTTTATTTCTGTAAGTAGTGTCACAACATTTTCAAAATCTACATTCTTCTTGCTCCATTAGTTGTTTTTGGGAAAGAAGAAGAGACCTCTCAGGACACATATACCTTGGAGCACTCTTACTATGTCTTACCTGGTTATAATTTTCCAGGAGGTCATAAAAAGGCTGATTCAGCCCCTCTCTTCGCTAATGACGTTTTTTTTCTATTCCAATTTGTCCTGAAATCCACAGTGGAGTGGCGATGCTGTTCTTGCCAAGTTCATCAAGCATTTCCATACCATTCCAGTATGTTGTTCTTTCCATCATCCCATACAAAGGCTAGAAACTTTTCGTGAAAAAAAACTATACAGAATACCCAGCGACATCTGTAGTTTTCATGAGTTATGATCGAAGATGTAGTCAAGATTTTTATCAAAGATGGCGCTGAATTTTACGTTGGTAGCAGAGATGAAATGGTAAGATTTTGTTTGTCAATTTATCAGCCATTGTCTATATTTGTAACCACGTGTTTGTTTGTATTGAGTTGTGTTATTTTGTTCTAGTGTTTTGAGTATAATTCGAAGATGGGACTTGTTCATTGTTGCGTTTCCCAGTGCAGTAACAAAGAAGCCAAAAGGATAGTTATATCAAAATTTTCATTATATATTTTTTTTAATAATAAACTAAATCAAAATGACTATTTTAAATTTTGTTTAAAATATTTACAGGTATTATATTCCTGCGAATAAAAGAATAAACGACCTGTGGCTTTGCACTTTTTACTTTACGATTACCTGGTAGGTTTTTTCGTCTTATATCATTAGAAAAATATAGTGACGCCAGGCGCTAATGGGTTACCAGAGTCGTCCTCAAAGTGCGCCAGCTCCGCAAGGAGTAACTTTTGGGTAAAGGTGAATGGGCTTGTTCGAGAAGAAAATATTAATTTGAAACTCGAGACTAAAACTCATTTTAAACGGATTCCCAAAATTTTAGATCCGCGAACGTTTAAGCCCTCAAATTAATTAAAGAAATTGGATAGAACGAAAACAGGGCATGGTTACTTGTGACGTCACTCTGCATATGCTATACCTAACGTTTGAAACGCCGCGAGTGCTGTGTACTGTGTATATTGTAAGTACCTACCGTATTGTGTGAGAAACTGTTTCGTTATTTTATTTTTTAATGAGTGAGAAAAAAATGGTAAATACTGCCCTAACACATCCAAGAATGCACCAGAAAAATAAATGGTTTATTAATCTGCCCTCTGTCATTAAAATAAGAAAAGTTTGGCAGTTAAAGAGCTAAAAATTTTACCTGTTAATTTGATTATTCACTTTACAAAATAACGTAAAAAAAAACGAGAAAATAAATCATTGATAACAAGCCCATTATGTTAGATGGACATGAAATTACATCTAGTATTAGTGGTTTGCGTTTAGCAGTAAAGTAATCGGACACCCTGTATAATAATATGTTATAATAAACTGCTGTGCTAAGCTCCTAACTGAATAAATTGAAGTTTCAAGATATTCATGTTTCACTTTTACTCCACTCTTTAGATCCCATTCAAATTCACTAAGACTTTTTAAAATAACAAAGCTGAGGTCTTCCAGGAAGACTTTTAAAATGTTTTTTTTTTTAAATATTCACCTATACCTAATACGCTTATATTAGCTTCACTTGTATGAATGTTTGTTTGTAACCGACTCCTTTGGACTCCATCTTGACCCACTTTAAACGAACAGATTTAATTCAAACTTTGTACACTTGTCAAGGACCGATGACAATACAATATAGCAGTTTATAAGGCAACCTTTCAACTCGATTTTTACCCACTTCAAACGCTAAATTATATCGAATTTTTTTTTGCACACCAGGCAAGGACCGATGACCACACAACATAGAGGTACAAAATAGGGTGTTCCATTCATAACGATACCTTTAAACTCGATTTTTGCCCAATATTCAGATTAATTTGAATTTTTCTTTTTTTTTTTCAAGAACCTATGACAATACAACATAACGTAATAGAAAAGTATAGGGAGTTCCGTTGATAACGCAACCTTTAAACTCGATTTTTACCCGCTTTAGTGCCATTTGCACCGACTCACTGTTTAAGTGTACTTAACTAAGTAGAGCTTAAAATATAAGGCTTCCTTAAAAATATAATCCTTGCACCATGTCAACTAAAGGCCAGCTTAGCTAAGTAGCCATGCAGTTTGGCATCAATGCACATTCTAGGAAATTTTTAGTTCAATTTAAGTGATTGGTAACAATCTTTCGACTTAATATGCCATTAATGTCGTTATTTGTTTATGACATTTTTGTTTGGTTTGGGTTAGAGCGCTGTAGACATAGCTATTCTCGTCCACCATTTTGGTGCCTTGTTGTTCGTTGACGTTGTTGTTGTGTTGGTAAAGTATTTGGCATGAGATTCGGTATTTCTACTCAGAGACGTGGCCAGCATTATTGTGGTTTGATTCCAAAAAAAAATAAGAAAAAAGAATAAGTAATGCCACAAGGAACTTACAGAAGATAAAAAAAATTAAAATAGAGATATTACGTATTTTTTGGTTTTTGGTTATTATATGTATACCTACAAATTGTGAACAATGGCGGTTTCTAATAATGATGTGTACTATTTTCCAATTTTTGATTCTAAATTGTGCGTCCCCAGGACGTACAAATTAGAACGTCCCTGGTACGTACAAATTAGGTCTGGGACGTTGCGACCAACTTAGGACTCAATATGATATGTACGTCCTAAGGATATCTTGTGCTGTCTGGGAAATAAAGTTTGACATACGGTGCAACAAAAAAATTAACTTTAAGTGGCCCTCAACCCTAAGCTTCACTTAAAATAGTCGCTGCAATTGGCCCTTAAACGCTCAGATTAATTTGATTTTTTTTGCAAACTGATGACAATACATACACCAAGTAGTGAAATTTGAGTTCTTCCATTTATAACACAGCCTTTAAACTCGATTCTTATCCACTTTAATTCAAAACTCTGCACACTTGTCAAGGAACAAGGACAATACGATATAGTAGTAAAATATAGGGTGTACCATTAAAAATAACATAACTTTGATCTAGCATCTAGTTTGAAAAAAATGTCATTGTGGTGTGGGGTGCTCGATATTAATTGTTATTTCTTACTAGGTCTATTCCGAAATGCTGAGTTAGTGTATAAACGTACTACAAAGTTCCTCATTTCATTATTAATTTTCTCGTTAATCTCTTTAGTCTTAAATTAAGAATTATTTTCAAGTTTTCAGCTCGATTATCTATAAATCGTGTTTTTTAGTTTTTTTTTTAACTATAATTTATTATTAAATTATATAACCGATTTGCATGATAAATTCACTGTTGAATAATAATTGTAACACGGAATAGATCCGACCAAGTCTTACCCTTATATACAAGAGTTCGAATTTCTCATACAAATATGATACGAAAGTTACACTTCAAGCGACACATTTCCTTAAAGGGTTGTTTTAAGTGAAATTTGATTCCCGAAAGAGCACCTCCATCTTGACAGACTGTAAATATTCTCTTCGCTCTTATCATATATTCATTATCATACATTAGGTTTCGGGCTTGTCAGGTGTTGATTCAATTATGAATGTACTCGACTCAACTAAGCTCAAGATCAGTGTCTTCCCAAATTCAATTTATTATTTATAGAACTGTGAAGTTTTAATTGAATCTAAAACCTAATTCACACTATTGATGAATGGAATTTTCAACAGCAAAAACGATTTTTTATCGAGAAAGGAATTTTAACAAAAACTCACGGTTGATAGAGAAATATTAATTTTAAAATTCTATGATTTCTCCACTAAAAATAAACTGCATTGGGTTATCGCTCACGGTGATAGAATCCACATATAACAAATTTTACCTGTTATGAGCATTATGATGGCTTTATTATGTTTGTACCGGGTGGCCAAATACGAACGGTCGTCGGCCACATCAGATTGTAGTATAACATTGGGGAAAAAAAATTGTATATCAAAAATGACCACGACAAAAACTTGAAACCTGTAAGTTCACCGCTATATGGCGTAATTAAATTAAAAACATGAGGAAAATTATTCTATTTAGGGTATTGAATTTTTTTATTCAATTAACGTGCTCGGCAACTATGGCCACTTGCACAGGAGCGATTACAGAAAAAAATAGTTATTACATATAGTTAAAAACATAGTTTAAAGTTTATGATGGAGTGATATATCTTTTAAGAGTTTCAGTGTTGTCTCGATTTGGTTTGGGTCCCCTAGGATGTCTTGCAGATGGGATTTAAGATTATGTTGTCGTCTTCTTGTGCTAAATTGGTGACAATCAACCAAATTGTGTTTAACAGTAAGTGGGCACTGGTAGCTTTGACAGGAAGGTCTGTTGCTTGAGGTCATTAAGTAGCTGTGTGTGAGTTTGGTGTTCGTAGTATTGATATTTCTTGTCTAGAGAGCCCAGTTGGGTCAGTATACAGAGGTGTGTTGAGAATAGGCAGGATAGGTAGTAGGGAAGTCTTGGTGGAGCTCCAGTGAGTTTGTCACATATATCTAACGATTCCTTTGGTTCTTTGAAATTAATTAGCTTGATAAATGGAAAATGGGAATGATAATGGCAAATTAATAGTAGACAAGATATCCAATTATAAATTTTATTTCCAATCTGCGTATTAGAATACGGAAAACATTCAGATGATAGATGCGTATTAAAAACTGAGAACTATATTTATTTGAATCATTCAATTACGAGTATTCTATCAATCACTTCTTCTTCGCCTCGAGTCTCAACGAGTACGATACGATACTGTGTGTTCTATTGTTATCGGATTAATGACTATCTGCTGTATGTTTTTTTCTTCAATCAATCGTGGAATGGAGTATAACTAATATTTCATGATAACTGAAATTATTTAACTGCCTATCTTTTTTTCAATGTTTCATCCTTGTAAAAATTGTCATACAAAATTCATAAAATTTGTAATACAATAATAAAGCGCTTTCCTCTAGAACACAGAGTATCTAAAGGACAGTTTTTTGTATCGTCAACCCAACCATATTTTAAAGGTGGGTGTATATCCTCATACAGTTTTAATTATAATATAAATACCATTACTACTATTTTCTTACATATTAAGTTAAAATGTATTTTATTTTATATATTTATTCATGTAATAAAACCGTAAGGATTGTTTGAATAACAAATAAATGAATAAACACTTGACAACATCATGTGTATCAAACCAAGTTTCGTCTAAATAAATTATACTTTTGTCTTGCGCAAATACTCCTGTCTAAGTTCAGCGATACGCCGAGACTCCATTATTACCATTCGATTATCTAACTTCTTATATTTAAATCCACAATTCAATAATCCCGCGCATCATCTTGTACTGTTGTTTCAAATGGTCTCCAAAATGCCATTCTAATTAATTATATTATAAAACTTACCCTAACGTCTACGAACAAATGAATATTATATTAATATGAATTCACTGACGCGACCTAACCACTTCACCATCAAAAAGGTTTTATATTAATGATATCTTCCTACACTTTCCTATAAATACCTATAACAATTCACTAAACTCACTCAACCAAGAAATAGATATTATATTAAATATTTCTTTAAAACAAAATTCACACCCGACACTGAATGATACTAATGGATAATAAGCCGAACCATAACACAACCCCCCGAACACCCTCAAGACCGTAGAATTTTTTCTGCCAAAAACGTCCAACGGATTATACTTCGGTTATTTCGTTATATTGCTATGAATACTGCAGTTGATGATTGGTTGTTTCGAAGTCTTGACTGCATGTGCAATACGTTGCCAACTCTTCAAAATTTTCTTGAATATAGTAACATATAAAATGTGGTTTTAATTAATTTTTCTTTTTTCAGTAATTTCAAGCGACTTATTTAAATGTTTACTAATAAATTTACATTATGTATTTTTTTAAAAATATTTCCAAACTAGCTTTCTTATAACAGTTTACTGAAGTAAGAGGAGCATTTGTGTAGCGAGCCTAACAATTTTAGAAAATATATCTGACAACATTGCTGTATTTTATGGTCATCACACTGACTTTAGTTAGAGTATACCAAAATAATTATTTAATGAAATGTTCAAATTGTCTTCCTTATTCTATTTGACAGTATCCAAGTCGATTATAAAAAGCTGATATGGTATTACGCAATTGCTGATTTGTTATTTGATGGGTTGTTAACAGTATTCTATTTCTCAGTTTATCCAGATTATCAGGTTTTGTCTTGTGCACAATGTTTTTCAGATATCCCCAGAAAAACTAGTCTAAAGGCGATAAATCGGGAGATCTGTCTGGCCACTCAATTATTATCAACTGCATTTCCTATTGCAGGAACTATTTGATTTCTTAATAAATCTAAATACTTTAGTTCGTTCAAATTGCCTTCTACAAAGAATGGTCCGATAATAGTGGTGCTGATAATACCTGCTCAAACATTTTTTTTAGTGGTCTCTAGAATAAGTATCACTCCAATATCTACAATTGTGGCGATTAACTGTACCATTTAACATAAACGTGGCATCATCGGAAAATACTAGTTTACTTGTGAAATGAGGGACTGGATCTACCTTTTGCATTATAGTTTCACAAAATTCTATTCTACGGTCACAATCATCTTTAGATAATTCTTGTAATAGAGTTACTTCATGAGGATGAAACTTATTCTTCTTAATAATGTTACAGACGGATCCCACACTAACATCCGAATGGATGTAAAAGGATTTTCTACAAAACTTTGCATATAGTCCAAGTATTTTCCATCATTATTCACGGTCTTTGGTCGGACAATTTTAGGGCGATTTTTAGTTGAACCCACTGCTTCAAAAAGTTTCACAATCCTCCAAACTTGGTAATTTGGTTGCGATTTGGATACGTTTCATTAAATAGGTGAGCTTCCTCATCATAAGAATCATTATTCTTTCCTGTAAACATACTTAAATTTCAAAAGCAACTAATTACAATAAACACCTCTCACTAACGACAATGAGAAATAATTCATGACATTTAAAAACAATTGGACAGAAAAACCTACTACTTTTTTGAGATAAACAATTTTTTTATAATTTCAGATTTAATCCAGTGTAACTTATTGAAGGTAGAACTATGCGGTATTGACGGTTGTATGTGTAATTTAAAAAATTATGAAAAACTGAAAATATATAAATGGTGTACTATTTGAGAAAAATATGCTAAAAAGTTATTTTAGAGCAGCGGTGCACCCTGTATACTTCTAATCGACTCATGCAGATGGTCTGGATTATTTAAAAAAACTTTTATTCAACATTTTTTTTGCAAACCTAACGGAAAACGAAATATTAGCAAGTTACGTTACTTTATGTACACACTGTATGTGTTTTCGTCAAAATTAGATAAAATCGTGTATGAAACTCGTTATGAAATGCTTTCTTGTGTAACTCGCTCGTCCCGAAAACATTCCACTCGTTAAAAAAAGTTACGCATTTTATAACTGGTTACAAAAATATTATAAATATCTTCGAAAAAATTTGTTGTATTCGCTTAAAATCGAAATATCTACCATTAACTCTGGATTATCACAAGCGCAAAATTATGTTTACACCACATACTACTGTAACAAAATTATTATGATGAAAAATTGAGTACCCATAAATATTTAGTAGGTGCAAAAGCTTGTAGCAGTAAAATACACTATAAACTAAAATGGAGGGCTCAAATGAATGATTAAAATTGGTATATAGGTAATAAACTAAAATAACTTGATTATCCATGTTGTAACTATTAATAAATATATTCTGTCGAATAGAACGGCGAATAGAATATGCATTATCGATGGGTTGTAATAAGTATAAAGTATATTATTATAGGTGGATTTATTTCCCTGTTGTAAATAGTGTAAGGTTTTCTTTAAAATGATGAATTATTGACTTTCCACAACTGAATTTCTTGATAATTGGGAAATATGGGAAATGAATTTCGTGAGAATGAAATAAAATATTTCAAGTGCCACTTGTATAAGGGTCATTCCACGTCAGATCGATCAATAATTGGAATTGACCCCTTTCGATTTGGACGTTTTATAGTAAGAAACTTTTTTTTTGTCCCATAGCAAAGTTCTGCTAAGGAAAAAAAATAAAAATTTGTGCAAAATTCAAAATTTCACTTTTTTTCTCGTTTTTTAAACTCATGTTTTAAATATCTCGAGGGCTATTGCAATTAAAAAATACTTAGAGTTAGTCTTAGAGTGGATAGTTGACATTATGAAAGAAAAAATTGGAAAACCTTGGCTTTGTGAAATTTTGAATTTACAAAAATGGTCAAAATTGACGATTGACAATAGATTCATAGCTCAAACTTTCTAGTTTATTACCTTATACTAATCGTAAGAGAACCTGGGACATGCCATAGGATGGTGTGATGAAAAGGTATAACTTTTCCAAAAAGTTCGTTACGGAATTGAGCAACAAAAAGAAATAAGATCCAAATACCATTACCAGACTTGGAAATAATGTCATTCAATGGTACACAGACGTTCAAAGGCAATAGAAGAAACTGGGAGTGTACGGGCCAGGAACCACATTCTGAAAGCTTGGGAATAACCCCAAGTATCTATCAAGCGGAAATTCACGCCATAAGAAAGTGTGCCCAGTTCAATATTGACAAAGGATATACAAGGCAAAGGATTATTATAATGTCTGATAGTCAAGCAGCCATTAGAGCACTGAGCTCTTGGGTAATCAGTTCCAAAATGGAGTGGGAATGCCTAGGCATACCCAATGATATAGGCGGGAGAGAAGATATGACCATTGGAAAGATCTAGTAGGGTTTAGATAATCAAAGATTCTGATGGGTGACTATAATCCGTTGAGATCAAATGAATGCATAAGTCGAAGTAAAACTGCACTAAGAGGGATCCTAACGGGACATTGCCGACTGAACGGGTACCTGAATAAGCTCAAAATAGTGGAGAAAGAAGAATGCAGATTCGGTGGTATGGAAGAAGAAACCTCCATCCACATACAGCAATTTAGAATCCTAGTGCACAGTACCTAGGAGATTATTGGATAGAAGAGGAGCGTTTACCTAAGCTGAAACCTGCAGATATCCTCAAATTCCCCAGGGAAATAGGACTAAAGGAGCTACTAGTCTCTGAGACGTTCCTCAGGAACTAAGTAGAAGTAAGGGGGCACAATAGATCTTTCAGGTCTCATCATACATACATACATTCATCAAGTTTCTAGAAGACACGAAGTTCCGGTGCCAAATATCCATAAATTAGGTTCAGCTCCTGACCAAAAACAATTTTCTTCAACATAGAGGTTCCTGGGTGTAGAAAAATTCATTATTAGTAGAGTAATTTATAACTTTGTCTCATTTCACATGTCACTTGCTAAAATTTCCATAAATTTATATTTTTTCATATTTACTAACCCCTTCATAGCTTAAATTGTAAATTTCAAGATAATCATTACATGTATATACATTTTTTTATTTTGGAAGTTATATTTATTACACAGCAACTACGTTCACTGTTATTTCAGTTTCATTCTTATAATGTTTATTGGCAGATAACAGCAGTTAAGTGTTAGCTGATTTTTTTTATATTTAATTTTTTTCTAATTCTGTTTTAGGAAACAAAATTAGTGGCGCCCTTAAATTTCTTTTTTTTTCAAAATTATTTCGTTTCCCAATTTCCATCAAATAACAAAGCCCTGATAACTGGCTTTGTTAAATCCAAATATAAAGTCAGTTTGATACCTACTCTTTCAATTTTTCATTTTTTTTTCGTCAATTTTCTACGACGTTAGACAATTAGTGTTTCATGCTCCATCATTATCTTCGAGTTTATACGAATTTAGCTCGCTTCCTCTGTCAATATTTTTTCTTCCTATTTGTATATCATATTTCCCGATTTCCTCGGTTTGGTAATTCAAGATATAGATTTTGTGATTGTACTGGCAAAATTTCCTTTAACCGTCTTCCAAATAAAAATTGTACTGGAAAATTTCCACATTGCTGTTCAGTGTTCTACTAATAGAAAACATATTTTTTCAAGAAAACGTAAAAACTAAATCTAGCAGAAAAAAGCAACTTAAGATTTTAAGGTATAATATTGAACCATACTTCGATTATTGGTACATGCTTATTATTTCAACGTTTAGTTACACTAACCAGCGAGATAACTTCCCAAACGTTAATCACTATTTAAAGTATTTTCTAAAGCAAACATTGTAGTTACGAAGACTACTCAAACAGCTCTGTGACTAATAGATTAACTTTGAAGCCAATTACCCAACAAAAAAAAGCACTGGGATAATTCTTCTGTTTATCAATTATCCCTGTATGGACGATATAAAATCTGTCTTCTCTTTTCTAATACAAATATTCAAAACTCCACGGTCACTTGTGTGGTACTTTAACATAAGTAATATACATAGATGTACAGGGTTATCCATTATAAATGTCCCAGCCCCTACCATAATTATTATTGTATAAACAAAAAATTTGTTGAAATAAAAGTTATGTGGATACTAACTAATTTTATTATAACGTTAACAAAAGTACAGTGGCGTGCGTAGTTTAGGGGCCACAAACATTTTTTTCTGTTTTTTAAATAAGACACCTTATATATTATTGAATTTTTGAAAAGATGTTTTTCTTCTGATTTCAAAAATATACCATATAATACCCCTGTCTTACACCGCATAATGTCCTACCTGTTAAAGAGCATTCGAACAATGTATTTCAAGTGTGGATAGGGAATAATGGAACCATATTATGGCCTCCTAACAGTCCGGATCTATCCCCTATGGACTCATTTTATTGGGGGGTTTTTGAAAGACATAATAAATAATAATAATGACTGTATTCAAGTCATTAAAGACCGAATTCAATTAGAAATAAATAATCTAAATTTAAACAATCAAGCCATTTCTGATACAATTCAAAATATAATTAGACGTTTTCAATTATGTATTTAAAATAATGGTGGACACTTTGTAATTTTAATTTAATGTTGATAAAAACTTTTCTTTAATATCTTAAGAACAGGGGTATGACGGTATATTTTTGAAATCAGAAGAAAAACATAGTTTCAAAAATTCAATAATATATAGGGTGTCTCATTTAAAAAACAGAAAAAACATTTTGTGGCCCCTAAACTACGCACGCCACTGTACTTTTGTTAACGTTATAATAAAATTAGTTAGTAACCACATAACTTTTATTCCAAATTTTTTTTTGTTTTTACAATAATAACTATAGTAGGGGCTGGGACATTTATAATGAATAACCCTGTACAAGTGAAAAGAAATAATATTTGTGACATGTATTTAAAACTGCTATAGCATCTTTACGAATTCAAATAAATGTCACAATTTCTACCTTTTTATGAAGAGGGCAGATAAAAGTATCTGAAAAATTAAAAATATACAGGGTGTTTTATATGAAATAGAAAATTTGTCTTATATCTAAAAAAGGATATACTCATTTCCAGCGTAACTGGAAGGAGTACAAACTTTACATAGTTCCAAAACAGGCGTATTTATTTTTGAAATTGTTCGGTAAAAACCAAACCGTAATATCTGGAATACTTTCCAAGATAGGAGTGTTGAAAATGAGCTCGAATATCACACGGTGTTAGGATTTTTTTTCGTAATTTTCAGAACCCATTTTTCTACCGTCAATTGGTCCATTCAAAAGAAAACAGTAATCCTAGCTCGCTCGGCCAAACGGAGTGGCGGCATGAAAAATTGTGTTTAAGTTGAGTTGGGATTCAACAACCTAGCGAAGTGATCAAAATTTGAAAATTTCAATTAACATTATGACAGTATCTATCAGACTTTGAATTTGTTTATCTCAGCTTGTAAAAGTTGCATCTGAAAATTTTTTTTTTTCAAAATACTCGTCTTTTAAAAACAAACATATTTATAACGTGAAAAGATATTTTTAACAAATTTTTCAACGCCAAAATGAGAAAAAACTAAATGGAAAATTCTTTTTTTCGGTAAATGTTCTAAAAACTTATGTAAAAAAATTTTTAAAAATTTTGTTTATGTTATTTATATAAATATAACTTTCACTCTATCGATTGCAACCAACCGCTTCTCGATATCATTGATGTTCATAAATTTAAACGCGAATGAAAAAAAAAATTTGTTTCCAATTTGAGCAGCCGCCATTTTGAATATTCCAAATCTGAAAAAACGTAAATTTTTAGAAGTTTGCCCTCTATGTTTCGACCTTGATATTGATATTTTATTTATAATTACCAGCCAAAAATATGATTTTCGAAAAAATTTTCCATTTTTGGAAAATTTAACATCGGAAAAAATTTTTTTTGGAAAAACTATTTGCGTCACCTTCAAGAGCATAAAATTTGCTGCAATTTTCATCTCTACGATTTTTTTGTAACAACACATCCAGAAATGATACGAGCATAAATTGCTTGAATTTTATGTGGTCCGAGCTGTGCTTGCTAGCTGCGTCGCAAGCTCCAGCGGAAATTATTAGACAATCTAAGACAGTGATGCTGGGTCGATATATTTTCATTTGAAAATGAAAAATCAGCGATGGGAAACATTTGATGTTTAACTTCCTTACTTTCCCGGACTATAAGTTATTGTTCATTTGACGTTCCAATAATCAGTCACTTGGATTATGAGAATTTAGCCAAAAAAGGGAATATTTCAAAACACATTCGGAAAAAATATAATAAAAAATTCGATGCTCTTTTCATTTATTCATTCATTTGTTGGGTTGTTCTCAACAGCCGAGACACTTTAACTGAATCTTTGTAGCATTTCCCATGTTATCTACTACCATTCCAGAAGTTTCGTGTCTTCTGCACTAGTTTGTCTGGAGGGATTGTCAGTAGTGGTAATGGTTGTATTATTTCCTCCCAAAGTACTTCCGTTTGAGTCATCACAGAAGTTCTTACAACAGCAGAATATGTGAATAGGTGTTTCATATTTTGTGCACATAGGCACATAGGTTTACTACCTTTGCTCATTTTGTGCAGACGTTTCCTCAGAGTGCAGTGTCCAGTCATCAGATCTGTAACTGTCTTCAAATGTCTTTTACCCAGTAGTTTCAACAGCCCGGTTGAGAGTTCCTTGTCTACCTTGTTCAGCAAACTCTTTGTATGGAGGTGTCAACCACCATTTAAGTTGGTGTTTCTTTTATATCCTGTTCCTGGTTTCGTCTCTTATGCAATATTTTCTTATTCCACAAAATAGTTCCGCACCTATGAAATCTCCTTTAATGCCTTCTTTATCTAGCTGGTCTGCCTATTGATTACCTGCAGTCCACCCATATCAGACACTTTGTTATCCCCTGCCAGCCTGTTAAGGGATTCTTTGCAGTATCACACCAGTCTATTCCTAGTTGCTTAGCTTTAAGCAGAGGTTGGCTGTCAGTCAATAATTTTTTGTAATATATTATATTGATTTTGTTTATTCGATTTCATTATATTTGATTATTTTATGTTATATATTTTAAGTTTAATAATTTATTTGATTTGATATTTAAAAAAAAAACTCTATCTCAGGGCTTTTGGATTCATTACTAATTTAAATTAAAATTCTGCTTTAACTATTCTTATTTATTTTACATTCCATAACGTCGCCGGGCTGTGAATTCCTCCAATGTGATAAAAAGTCAATTTTACAGGAAAACCAAAGAACATTTCTATCACTAGATATTGAAGTAATATTGTAATTTTATCATGATTTGTAATATATAACAATGTATTTATCAAGTTATACTCGATTCCTTGCTGATTGGTGATATTTTCAATGAAAATCGGAAAAAGTGTTACTTTGGAGATATTGATCATTCCAGACCAGAACACACTGGAGATATTCCACCTACTGCAAATTAGCTTGATGCTATCTACCTGCACAGTACACACTTCTTGCCGAATCAATTAAAAATGAAATTAAAGTGAGGTTAGCAGTTTGACATTTGTGGTAATATCTCCTACGTGCATACATGTTATGTCGAAATATCTTCAATGTGCTATTATAAATCTGATATAAACACATGGGATATATTTCCAAAGGAATACCTACCTAAAATTTGAATTCTGTTACATTGGAGAAATGTATTTAATTTGTTTCTGCAAGTTTGGCGATTTCACATCATTTCGGATATATCACGAACTTTGAGGAATACTAATAGAATTCTCAATGTGTATTCATCTCATTTCACATATTTTTGTTACATTTGAGGTATTCGCTGCCCGGCGACGATAATACATTACACTTTTTAGATTTTTTTTTATATTCTATTTAAAATTTTTAAAGAATTGATTTTATTTTTTTCAGTTTATCATAAGATTTCTTGATAAATATGAAACACTGAATTTTTTAATTTATTTTAATAGTCTAAACTTTCTACATTCTTCAAAATTTCTATTCTTCTCCAAAAAAGGTTAAGATTTCAGTTCTTTAAATTTCTCAGAAAATATATATTTGAAATATTACTTCCCTGTATGTATTTAGGTATAAATCAATCCTTCAAATTCTATAACTTCTAGTTTTCCATATTCATTATTGAATACATCATTTATAATTTTATTATATTAATTATTCATCGCCAATTTTTACATGATTTCAATTCAAATTTCCAATACCATATTTTCCCAACTTTTACGGGTTATTATCTTTTACTACATTTTTTCTTCTTGTCAATAATCTCTCAAAAAAATTCAATCTCCTAATAATCATTACCATCCCTACCTACATTCAATTTTTATCTTTCCCCTTGATAGCTATTTTTAAATTCATTAATTTATCTTTCAAATTGACATCACAATCATAAATGATGTATTCTTTTTTTACAAATTATCATTCCATAGATCTATACTAAATTTTTTTAAATTTTTTGTACGTATACAATATCTACCCAATATATCCTCTTCTGATGTTTTCATCAATACAGGTTATAGCGGCATTCTTTTTCTTTTGGAACCATCGCTAAATCAGATGATTTCTCCACAATTTCCTGGTTACATCACCTTTTCCCTAAATGGGATGATGATGTTCACTCGCTCAGTGAATATGTCCTCCGGTGTCATGCTCTCAAAGCTAATTAAAATATGTTTTCCGATTTTATTTCCTCCGTCCTTACAATAGATTCCAAAGAAAAAAGTACAATAATGGTTATAAACATAGTTGTAGCTAAACCTTTTATTATGCAGATTACTTTAGATCATTTAGTCCGTCCCTGTATTACTATTCAGGGTTTCCAGGGCAAACTTGATATCTGGGCGTCCCGCGGGAAACACAAATATGGAATATTGCCAACATAAATTGATTCTAGATACGATCCCCAGTCTCCTCATTTAACACGTTTTCAAAATATGGGGTGCCAACTTATTATTTACTACCTCGAATTCAATACACTTCTGATATTAGCTTTCCCCTGCTGAACTCGACTCGGTGCTTTGAATATTATATCTGCTCGATGTATTTCGCACATATCAAGTGAAAACGAAAGGTCGCACTTTTTTTGGTTGTCACTTTTTACAATAAATTTTTCATTGGAAATATCGTCTATATTGGCCGTATTTTGATGTTTTGTTATGGAAAATATTAGTGTGGTGAATTCTACCTACCATCATACAATACAAACGAGACTAGTTCGATGTTTAATAAATCAACCACTTTGTAAATAGAAGAGTTCAGTCAATGACGTATTAAAGATAGACAAGCCTTGTTTACATTTTGGTTGTCCCCAACATATTTAAGACGAGACTCTTTTTACATGATGCCAAATCTCGTATAATAAAAATGTTACTTGATGAATATATTTTAGATTTTAGCAGCATTTTCTGATTAAAATGTAAAAAAAAGTGGAAAGCATTTAAAATAGGTATGAGCAACCTTCGGTCTAGCTCACCTTTTTGTTTTTCGGTTACAATTTTTTATGTTCTATGAATGCCATGAGTAAAATAGTTTTTAAATTTTTAGCTTGTCAACCTCGAACTACTTCTGTCATTTTGGTGAAGTTTGTCAATAAGATTTTAATTATAATTATGTTTTTATTTGGTTTTTGATTGATATTTGTCTATTAAGGTGCTTTTAAGACATTTATGATGGTGAGAAAATGTATATTGTGTGAAAATACTTGGAATAAGAATGATAATCTGTCATTTCACAGGTGAGGTTATAGTGGCATGAGCGTAGTATAGGTATAAGACGAGGGATTCAACAATGGTTTTCATAATAATATTGTCTATTCGTTTTATTATCAGGGTTCTGAAGAATACTTGAATTGTCAAAAGATCTTCGTTACCATGATTATCTTTCGGTTTATTTTTTGAGTGAATATACTAAAGATGTAGTTGCTAATATTTTTGGATTTGTGGTAAACATATTTAACAAAAAAATTCACTGCAAACAGGTGTTCTATACTTTTAGAAGGTGATTGTAGTTTGTATAAACTAGGAATTAAAATATCTTCTGGAAAACTTAAAAAAGCGTCCAAAATTGCAGTTACTGTTGGTTGCGAAGCTGAAAAATGTCTAAAACGTTTACTATGAATTTAGATGAAATTGAAATTAAAACCTTTCAATATTATATTAACATGTTTACAATCTGTAGAGCAAAACGTGTTTTAACTTCAAAATCCTTTAAAGGTATCTATTAAAAAAATAACTTGTCGATAAGCTACGATCTTCAATATAATTTCCACTTATTCAAACGAAAAAATTAATCACGTAAATAATGTTCATAAAATAGTTTAAATGAACCCTTTCGAAATATACACTACTGTGCGTTGTACTTTCCATTATTTATGTTGCGACCAAAACATTGTGTATGTAATAATGTGTGAAGGCTGGTCTATATCAATACGTCATTGAGTTCAGTCTAGGTCAGTGTGGCCAACAAAAAGTGTTTTTTCTGACAAGTTATTGTCTACCATTCGAAACATAAGATTTTTGCAGGTTTTTCATTATTGCGAACATTTATATATTGCTTTATTAAACCAATAGATTTTCACAATTCTTGATATTATTTACTGTGAAATCTTCTAATTCGTAGCAGCGACAAGCGTCAGAAATTCCAAAAATTAAAACGACCTAAAATAATTTCTACCATGGAGTATTTGTTGAAACAATACATGATTATCTTACCTTAGTCAGGAAATATTTTGAATCGTCAGCATTTGTTAATAACGTCTTTATTTCATTTCACTTTTAAATCCGCTGGATTTCCGTTTCATAGGGCCATTCGCACCGGCTACACTTATAGCGTTTTCCATTGACCTCCCACCAGCACGATGCAAATGCGATCCAAAATTGTACGGATCCCACGCTGGTGCGCACGTTCTTGGTTCTAGTTCGCGCGGAGCTGTTCATGTTCCATTCACCTCTTTGACAAATATAGCATAAGACACTTGCTAATAATAAATAAAAATAGGTTATGTATCCTGCACTCTAGTCTATCGACGGTTCTGAAAAGTTCGAGCTGAGAGCGCTTGGTTAATCATAAAGGGGACACAATAACGTTGCTCCACGACGCACAGTGGCGCAGAGCGCCACTGTGCCACCCAAATTACTCTACGACTCACAGGATTGATCCGGTTTAGACGTGCGTCACCTTGAAATGTTCGTCTTGAGTTTGCCTATCGACCCTTGTTCCGGGATTTTTGATTTCGAATTTTATTTTTCTGTAATTTGTGTTCAAGAATTTACTTTAATGGAAAAATGGCGATTTTGGGTGCAAAAGTCATCCTAGCGAACGCAACATTGAGTTTTTACAAAACTTTTTTGAAGGAAACTCTTTCTCTTGACAACCCCTACAACCCTGTGTACGTCAAATTACGAGAGAAATTGGCCGTCATGCCTAAAAACGACCATAGTGATCTAAAACTATTCATGCGAAAGGAAATTGTTTCTCAAAAATCTATTGGAACAAAAATCTAAATTTGTTTCAATAAAAAGTGTTTGTAATCAATCCAGCAATACGTACAAATTTTCTCAGAATGTTTGAGAATATTTTTGGCCATTTAATTTGGCCAGGAAATCGCCAAATTCCAAAATTTCGGAAATTTCCCAAAAATTCTGCAAAAATTCGGACATATTCCTTACGTGATACTGAACACTTTCCGTTCAATCCAAGTTTCTCATAAAAGTCGTCATTTCCGACATTATAGTTCATTATCAATAAATCATTAATCAATGTTTCCTGAACAATCTTTTGAAAGAAATTCATGGCACAGAAACTGCTCAAAATTTTCCAAGGGGATAGAAGACCATTTGTGTTCGCTATTCTTGAGAACGTCGAAAATTATCCAAAACTTTCCATGCAAAAGCAAATTGTTTGTTTGGTAAACATTTCACTGGACAAGTGTTTATAATGATTCAAGGAATTCGTACAAATTGTTTCGGGGTTGTTGGCCACATTTTTGCATATTTCAAGTAATATTCTAATGTTGATGTATTCTGGCCCAAAAACAATTTCCAATTTTTGCACCATAAGCCACCAAACATTCTTTATTGGACTAAGATCTAGACTTTTAGCGACCAATGTGAGCGTTTTCATTTAATTTTCAGAAATAGAATTGCGTACATATCAAGTAGTGTCCACTGAGCAATTGTCATGCTGGAAACTAAAATTATCTTTGGGAAACATTTCCCCAACCGATGGCAAAATTACCCTAGCCAAAATATTTATATAGCTTCTAGCATTTAATTTTTCTTCGATTTTCCAACACATTCCTAAACCTCCTTTATACATTCAAGCCCAAACATTTGAAGATAATCGTCCAGGCTTATTATTCGAGGAAATATAATTTTCATTAAACCTACTTCGAGGCGGTCCATAAACTCATGATGTGATTGGAATGCTTTTTCATCCGCAAAAATGTAACGGCCCCAAAAATTAAATGTATCGCTTAAAACATAATTTAACCAGCCTCGTTTATGTTTTTCATTAATTTTGTATTTTCGGGCGGTAGCACAATTCTTTAAATTAGTTTTTCTAATTTTGTCTAATGTGGATGTTACTGAAGCATTAAAGTTTACAGCAACTTTTGCATTTCTTGACGTATTAAACAGATTTTCCCGTAAGTAATCAGTTAATGTCACCAGTTTTACGTACCTACATAACAGCATTGTTATTTTTCTCTTCATTTTTAAATTCCACAACAATAGACGATCACAAAAATGTGTAATACTTATGTCCAAAGCATTGGTTTGTGATTTAGTGACAAATGTTGTATCAGGAATGTTTAATTGTGAAATTTCATTGAAATAACTTGACCAATAAAGATGATAGGTTTTCATTATTATTGTTTTTGATTACAATGCTAATGTCAAACAATATGTACTGCATTGCCAATTTCCTAGTTGTTAAATCTCTCAATAATGGTACCTGCGTTTAAGTGAAAGAGACAAAATTGAAATTTTAATAATGACTGGGTATGGGGACAAGTCCCGAACCCAGCAAGAAGTGTGTGAATTGAAGGGACCTTAGATTTTTACATTTTTGCATGAAAAACTTGTTAAGTGACATCCTTACAGATTTAATTTGATATATCATTTATAGATGTCGCTGACTCACATAGTGAAAATCCTTGTAAATGTCCAATATTCTGTTTTAGGCGCGTAACATCTGTCAACAACGTTATACGTACTTAATAGGTTTTAAGTTTTGTATTTATTTATGGTTTTAAATTGTGGAGAAAAAAAGTGTTTCGAGGGCTCAGATTCGGATAAAAGCTATATTTAAGAAGAGAGTTCTTCAGAATGTTCCAATTCAGAACAAGTAAGTTTTCACGTTAGGATTCTTATCCTGCAAGTAAAATCTGATGAGTGATAGCAGATAACAGGTTTTATTTGCACAGTGTACATGTATACTCAAGATATTTTGCGTGCTAATGTGTAATCTATTTTTACAGAAAGATTCAAAAACATTATCCATCTTTTTCCTCAAGTAGGAATACTATGTTACCCAGTGATAGAGATTTTGCACTACTGAAAATGCAGAATACTCTCCAAGTGAACGGGAGGAGGACCTAAAAGGAGCTAAGGAGAAAAGACCGGGGTCAACTTTCGTTTAGCTGAAATCAGTTATGGAAAAACTGTTGCCATGGCAGTCATTGCCATGGTAACGGGTACAGAAAAACCTAAATCATATGGTGAGGAAATGCGTGGTTGCCAAGTTGACCCCACTTTCGTTTAGCTGAAATCAGTTATGGAAAAACTGTTGCCATGGCAGTCATTGCCATGGTAACGGGTACACAAAAACCTAAATCAACTGTTGCCATGGCAGTCATTGCCGGGTACACAAAAACCTAAATCATATGGTGAGGAAATGCGTGGTTGCCAAGTTGACCCCACTTTCGTTTAGCTGAAATCAGTTATGGAAAAACTGTTGCCAAGGTAACGGGTACACAAAAACCTAAATCATATGGTGAGAAAATGCGTGGTTGCCAAGTTGACCCCACTTTCGTTTAGGTGAAATCAGTTATTATAATTTTATTATAATTTTTAAATAAATATTACGTTTGGGTCTTTTCATTTTATTTTATACTTTATACCATGAAACCATAACTTGAAAATTTATATCAGTGGCGTATATATACCGATATGCAACCTACAAAACATAAAACAGAATACAATACTTTGTAGCATGGTTGCCAGCTGTAATCGACTACTTAAAAATCATGGTATTTTTCTACATTATTATTAAGATGCGATTGAATAACTTGATATGCGCGTTACAAAGTATTGGATATTTTTAAAGAAGGGGAAGAGGAATGAGTGAACGCATGACGACTATATTCCTCACCATATAATTTAGGTTTTTGTGTACCCGTTACCATGGCAATGACTGCCATGGCAACAGTTTTTCCATAACTGATTTCAGTTAAACGAAAGTGGTCAAACCGGCAATCGCGCATTTCCTCACCATATGATTTGAATTTTTGTTTACTACTAATCACAACAATCGTTGCCATGACAACAGTTTTTCCATAACTGATTTCAGCTAAACGAAAGTTGAGCCAAAGACCGTTCATTGTGACCACTCTTAAAAAAAAAATTTTTTAATTTTTTCTGAGCTCAGAGGAAATTTCGCTCGATCAAATTTTGGAATAAGCACTTAAGTGAAGCTTGAATTCAATATTAGTAATCCCTGCTTGCTTATGAATCATACACAGGGAGTCCTCAACCAATGGGCCTAAAAAGAAAACGGGGTCGACCTAGTCTTTCACTGGAGGAAGATTTCAGCAGCGAATTAACTCAGAAGTATTTAGAAGCATTGCCCATAGATGAGTCGAAATTGGGTAATGTGATGTCTTGCCTACAGTGGATCCCTTCGGTTTAACATCCTTTTTATATTCTGTTCTGCTGTCACATTTTTCGCTTTTCATTCTTCGTTTCATAAAAGTTATCATAAACTATAGACAATTTAGTGTTAAGCGCTTAATAACTGTTAAGTGCCAATCTTTTTTTTTCTTAACATTATTTTCTTTGTTTAACTTAGGCTCATAGAAACACCTGTTTAGGCAGTTTTTTCAAAAATATTTTTTGTTAGCGACGGCAAATAATTCAATTTGGTAATGAATAGTGTCTTTTTATTAGCCTTTAAAAGTAATATATTTTTAACAAGTTCTGTTTGGCAACGGATTTTCTAAAAATTATTTTGTCGATCGATTTTTAGATTAAAATGCAATTAACTTTTTTTAACAAGTTTTACGACCGAACCTTTCAACTGTTGAATGATAAGTATCCATATTATTATTCTTCTATTCGTTAAGCCACCTACACATTAGCAGTCCAGACTTCAGACCAGACGGAAGCACTCAGAAAGTTGTCCAGGAGATACCACGCACGAATGTTATGGCTCCAGTGTTTTCTAACAAAAAAAAATAGGTTTAGCTCTTTGTTGTGTTTTATTGACTGACGAAAAACGCCGGAAAAGACGGTAAATGTGAGCTAAGCAGTGGCTTACTGATCGGAAAAGGTTCACATATGTCAATCTGTTAAAAGAACCGGACGCATGCGATTTTCGGAATTTTATGAGAATGGTCGAGTGTTTTACCGATTTAGTTTACTTCTTACATTGAGAAAATTAACAGTTTTTTTCGAATTTCTGTGAGTTCTGAGGAAAGGCTGATGGTAGCTCTGCGATATTCTGCAACTGGACGGAGTTACTAAAATTTGCTACACTACGTAGATCCCTATTCGAGTAAGCCTCGCACTTAGTGTTCCTCAAACATCGGCTCGCTTTTAATGCATTTATAATCTATAAGCTCCACTAATACTTCTTTTTCATCTTGAGAGCACTGTTGTGAAGACATGTTTAGTACGAAGTTTGCACTTCAACGGGTGGATGCGGACTGTCGGCCGTCCGGCAGACAGCGCTGCACATTCACAGACCGGACCAAAACTAGTAGTTGGGGAACCTCAGACCGTCGAAGAGAATTGCCCTCAGACACGCAGACTGTCTGGTCTGATCAATTTGGTCTGGCGACAGCCCCACACACGATACGACAAGCGCCAGACACCAGACCAGACCAGACCGTCGGGTCTTAAGTCTAGTCTGGTAGCGGGCCTTTAGTGTTGCCGCCGAGATGAGAGATTATCGTCCCGTCTCGTTTCGACCTCTCTTGACGAGACGAGAGAAATATTTTCCCCAGACGATAGCGTTATTTGATATTTTTGAAAACGGGCGTAAATAAATAGTCCAATATATTTTTTATCAGTGCAGTGAATCTTTCACTTTGTAGCCGCACTTTGAATGCGATATTTTTGGTAAATGGAACTTAAAGTGCTATATTAGTATCTAAAAATTGTACCAATACATGATTTTTTTGTTCTTGAATGGACACAACCACTCAGACTACTTTCAATAATGTAATTTGAAGAATAAAATTGTCTTGTATAAAACTTATGTTTTTTATGAATGTTTCAAGTGAAAATAATGAATATTGCACGGGCTGATTGTTAATCTTCTGGCATAAACGCGGTAAATATCATCTTCCTTAATGAGACAAAACAAATGGCTCCGGTATTTTCTTGGTGGTGGCAATAGCAGCGGGTGGCGGGTAACGGGTATAAAGTGCTTCTTCATCGCTAATCCGACCTGCAAATATTCCTTGTGTATTTAGCAACCTGCAACCCCTTTCTCATTAATTAGTGTAACTCCACCCGAGGGACCGAACCTCACCCCTTTCAGATCCACCCTTTCTTAAGGACCTGACTAAATATTAAGACACCTCTCCAGCAACGGACTAAGTTTCAATGGAATATGCCAAAAAAGTACATGCTTACACAATATTATGGTTATTATCGTTCTACCAAACTTATACATTTTTTTTTTTTAGTCGACTACAAAAAATTACATTTCACGTACTTATTTCCGGTTGCAAAATGGTCTATTTTGACGTCCGCTGTGGTTACTATGGTTACCTGTGACAATAACTGTCATTTTGTGTTGTCAAATTAATTATTTACGAAATTCGCTAAATTTTTCGTGTTAATAACATCGTGGAGTGAATATTAGTGTTCATAATAATCAAGAATGGATAGTGATAGCAATATGGATATCAGTAACACTCCTCCGGAGCTGCGGGAGTTGGCAGCTACGGCCACGTTGGATTTACTACCCCAGAAATCACGCTTTATACATAAAAAACAATACAACACGTTCAAGGTCGACGAAAAAATGTAATATGCACCTCGACGAAGAACTGTCTATTGTATCACCTATTAGACAGTTTTTCGTCCTTGGTACATAAATAACTATTTCGTGCAATCGCACGCGAAGTCAGAATTTCGCACTCTCAGTACAGTCCACGAAATTTAAATTCGCGGCCGTTACCCAAACGTCACTTCAAAATTTGACATTTCTAAAATACTACAAAGACAAGGATTATTTTTTATTGAATACCAACAAATACATAAGTACTTATATTATTTAGGATGAATATTAACATTAATTGTACAGTTTATTGTATTATTACTTATATTTACTCCAGAAGTAGAAGCAAGAACTGTCAAAATATTTTGTATATATTGAAACATATCATTTCCATAGCACACATTGTTAAATAAATTGAACTGCTGTTGATTTTAGAGCAATAATATATTTATTTACAATTATCTAGTTTAATAATTTCAACAATTGCAATAAAAATAGTGTGTATGCCATGACCGCGAAACTTTTTAAAGACCTCAAGATTATCTTGCCTGGGCCGCAAGTGGCCTCGGCGATAACTGTTCTTTCGGTACGTTTAAAATGTATTTCACGGCCTGAGCTTACAAAAATAACTAACGTGTCTTTGACTCTAGTTATCACTTAAAATAAAAATGAGTGAGTCTTAAGTATGGAAAGCCTCAATTATCTCTTACACTGGATCATCTTGTATATTTATTGCTTTTGGAATCCTTAAGAAATACTGAATATTGTTCATGTAGGTAATGTTCCCTGTACCAAAATGTCATAATTTCGGAGTTATAGCTATTTTATCTTCGTCGAAGTTAAAATAATAGATTCAGATGGCTACGGCTTCAACAAGAACAACTTTGACGTTTCAATAATTTAATATTGTTGGCGTTCATATAAGGGTGTGTTGTAACTCGGTATGGCCTCCTTACAGTCCGGATCTATCCCCTATGGACATAATAAAATGGACATAATAAAAGATAATAATGACTGTATTCAAGTCATTAAAGACCGAATTCAATTAGAAATAAATAATCTAAATGTAAACAATCAAGACATTTCTGATACAATTCAAAATATAATTAGACGTTTTCAATTACGTATTGAAAATAATGGTGGACACTTCGAACAACTTTTATAAGTTATTTATTATTTGTAATTTCAATTAAATGTTGACAAAAACTTTTATTTAACATCTTAAGAACGGTGTAAGACAGGGGTAAGACATGGTATATTTTTGAAATCAGAAGAAAAACATCTTTTAAAAAATTCAATAATACATAGGGTGTCTCGTTTAAAAAAACGAATAATTTTTTTGTGGCTCCTAAACTACGCACGCCACTGTACTTTTGTTAACGTTATAATAAAATTAGTTAATAACCACATAAATTTTATTTCAAAATTTTTTTTGTTTTTAGAATAATAACTATGGTAGGGGCTGGGACATTTATAATGAATAACCCTGTACTTTCTTTTTCCGATGAAAAGCAGTTTTACCGATAACTGTAATAATGGATTTTTTTGAAACTTTTGTCAATTATGTATTCTTTAAGCAGCTCCATGCTTTAACCCAGTATTTTCTTGTTTCAGCTGCCTGTACAATATTTTTTGCGTAGATAGCGACTAGAACATACCAAATTTCTTTCTGTCTATTGTTTCGATTCCCTACTCTCCACTTTCAGGAATTTCAAAACCTTTGGTAAAAAATTTTAATAAAATATTCATGTTCTATACATATAACAATCCAACAACTTATTAAATTCACTGGAACATGGAATCAAGCGAAATAAATAAACTTTGACATTGTTTATGTTGGCATATAATAATACGTCTGTTTACTCTAGTATATTAATAATAATAATAATAAATGCTTTTATTGGCTAAACATACAGTGCAAACAAATAAAGAAATATTAAAAAAAGTGTTCATAATGTTACACCGCAGTTTGCCAAATGGCAGGGTTCAAATTTCTTGAAAAAAACAAGAATTTGCTCTTCCACTCAACCAGTTACCAAATACTTATACCTTTACACTAAAACTATGAATACAAATCAAAAATAAAGAATAACTACAAAAAAAAGTCAAAAAATAATAAAAAAAAAATAGTTAGATATCCATTACCAAGAAGAGAATTACAAATCCATTAACATTTTGAGTGGAAACCAGAAATTACAAATTTTATGACAAAGAAAACAATAATACTATTTCAAACGAAACCAAACCAAAAGTCCCCATGCAACTCCACCCCAACAAAAAATATTCAATAATCCGAAACCGATAATTATTTCGATATTAAAAATAACGAAACAACCAGAGAAAATAAAATCAATATAGATACTGTAGGTATCCATCTTCCATTACACTTTTAAGCTACCATTAAGCAAGTTACTTTTAATTTCACGTTTAAATCCATTCAATGTGAGTACTGTTAAATAATCGGGTATCCAGTTCCAAGTCCTAACTACATTAAATGAAAAGCAGCCCTCAAATAAGGCAGTTGAATGTTTAGGCATCGTTAAGCGACCAACTTGTCTCAGGTTTAGATTGTGTACGTCGGTTCTAAATCTAAGTTTATTGTACAAGTACGGAGGTTTTATAATACACATTCTTGTCCCTTCCAAATTTAGCCACTGCAATTCTTCATAATAAAATGAAGTGGTTGCCCTTCTTCTTAATCCACATACAGTGTGACCCATTTTGTTTGGAAGCACCCCTATAAAATCCGCATTTTTCAACCGATTTCGATTTAGTCTTTTTTGTTAGATTCAGTATCAAAAACAGTATTTGAGCACAAATTTTCATACCATAATAGCTATTTTCAAGGCCCTCTATGTTAATTTTTCTTTGCCAAAAAAGAGGAAAGTATATTAGGAATTTTTTTTCTCAAATATGACTACACCACTGGATTCAGAATCATCACAAATGTAATCTATCAAAATTTTATAAAAAAAGTTTTATTAACAACAAAGTTATCACAACATGAATTTGGAAAAAGTTGTTTTTTAATTAATTTTTTACTAAGAATGTAGACACAAACAAATTGCCCTGTAAAAATTCGAAGCCGATAACTTAACCCGTTCTGGAGTTATAGCTTCTGAGAGTAATGTAAAATTGGGCTGATGTGATGAAAATACAAATAAACACCTAATAATACATTTTAATTATTAAACTACTTAATAATAATTTAATTCTACATTTTTGTAGCCTCGACTAGACCTCCGTTAATTTCCACACATTTTTCGTATCGTTTGCGACTATGTCTTAGCGCTTTTTTTATTTCATGTGGAGTTATTCCTGCACACGCCTGTCGTATTCTGTCACACAGTTCTGCTCTATTCCTTGGACGTGTCTAATACACTTTTTGTGTCAAAAGACCCCAAAGATAAAAATCCAATATAGTTAAATCGGGCGATCTAGGAGGCCATTCGATCAACTCCCTACCAGGACCAATCCAACCATTTGGAAATTTTTCGTTAAGCCACTGCCTGACAATCCTAGAATAGTGTACAGAATAACCATCTAACTGATATATCAAATTTCTTCTTTCTGCTAGTGGCAGTTCGTCAATAACTGCGGATAACTCACTTTCCAAGAATTCCATGAAGTTATTGGCATTCATGTTACCCTCAAAAGAGAATGGACCTATTATCCTGTCTTTTAAAATTCCGCACCAAACATTCACCTTTTCAGAATATTGGCTCTTGCAATTTATTACCCAGTTAGGATTTTCAGGTGCCCAATATCTTGCATTTTGTGATGAAACTACGCCATTGGTGGTAAACGTGGCTTCATCACTAAACATAACACTAGCTAAGAATTTTCTTGAATTAAGGTATTCACCTTAAGCCCACAAACAATATTCCATGCGTTTTTCCTTTAAACATCGCCGAATGTTTTCTCTAGGCAAGGCTAAATCTAAACTAGCGACTCTTAAGCTAACATTTGGATTGTTGGCAAAGTAGTCTATGACAACACGGTCATTAAAATTTCTTCCTTGCAGATTTTTTTTTAAATACGTTTGGTCACTGCTCGTCTCAATAAATACTTTTTTAATTTTATGCACTGCAGAGCAGCAAATACGGCGATCTGGATGTCTTCGATTAAATATTTCTGTTACTTCTCGTTCACTTCTATCATTTTAACCACACAAACGTATAATTTCAACTTTGTCTTGAATAGTTAAAGCAGCAATGTCAAGTACATGTAATTATTTACAAAATTTAGTACTTAATATTTCATACAAAGTTACTGACTGACATAAATGAAATGTCAAAATCAAAGCCTACTTCCGACTTTTGTTTGAATTTTGTAAAAATGGCTTTAATATCTAATTATGGACATAATAAAGCTAAGAACATTATAAAAACTAAGTTGCAAATTTAGAGTTGTAAATTTGTATTTTCATATTTTTTGATTTCATTTTGTTAATAAATGAAATTATTGAGCACAATTTTACATTACTTTCAGAAGCTATAACTCCAGAACGGGTTAAGGTATCGGCTTCGAATTTTCACAGTGCAATATGTTTGAGTCCTAGTTTTTGTTTACCATGTTGTCATTTTCAAAATGTGTCTACATTCTTAGTAAAAAATTGATAAAAAAACAACTTTTTCCAAATTCATGTAGTGATAACTTTGTTGTTAATAAAACTTTTTTTATAAAATTTTGATAGTTTACATTTGTGATGATTCTGAATCCAGTGGTGTAGTCATATTTGAGAAAAAAAATGCCTAATATACTTTCGTCTTTTTTGGCAAAGAATTAACATAGAGTGCCTTGAAAATAGCTATTATGGTATGAAAATTTGTGCTCAAATACTGTTTTTGATACTGAATCTAACAAAAAAGACTAAATCAAAATCGGTTGAAAAATGCGGATTTTATAGCGGTGCTTCCAAACAAAATGGGTCACACTGTATAAACCTGATGCAACAGTTCTGAATATGCTGTAACCTTAGTACGTCTCTTTTTTTTGTTTTTTTTGTAAGCATCGTCCGGCTGCTGTATATTAATTTGAGATTAGGAAAGGCGCGACGAACGATTAAAGTTACATGGGACGAATAGCGTAAATCAGAGTCAATGATCAATCCTAAATTTTTTACACTTTCGTCTATATTAATAATATTATCATCAATTTTTAGGTTCATTAAGCTTAAACACCTCTTCCTGGCCGTTGGTTTTCCAAATAAAAGTGCAACTGATTTAGCAGTTCGAAACCTATAACAATATCTTCGAATGGTCGCCGAAAAGCCATAATTTTAATTATTACCAACAAAATAGTTTTAGTCAATAAAACAAAATCTCAATCACAGCAACATCTAAGAACACAATATCTCGTGAATAACAGAAATGAACTAAACCGACCCTGGGACGTTAACACTCCATGTGGACTAACAATTCACGTTCATTTTCCATAGAACAATCGGAAGCTACATTGCAATTGTTAGCTTATGGGAAGGTTAAGACTCGAAAATATTTATGACTTTTTTAACTTTTCGGTTATTTAATCATCAAAGAGACCTTGCCGCATACTGTTATTTTATTGTGAAACAGTGCAATCTAATTCTACTCACAACTATAACTTCACCAGTGCCTAGATGTACCTACATCGTCAAGAATTGTTCCTTTTTTTATTTATGAACGTCCCTGTATACATGAGCTCCAAATTTTGTTCAGTAGTTACCTTTATGAATATTGTGTTTGTGACAGTAGCAAACGTCTTTAGGGGACTTCAAAAATTTCCTAGGCATGACTTTCGATCAAAAGCTAACGTGGAAAAAACATATAAACGATATTAAAAAAGAGTGCCAAGGAGGAATAAATCTCATGAAAACTATATCCAGTAAAAATTGGGGAGCAGACCAGAATACATTATTACACACATATAAATCTTTAGTCAGACCTAAACTAAACTATGGGGCTATAGTTTATACTTCCGCTAAAACATCAGCATTAAAAACCTTGGAGACAATTCAAAACACAGCACTTCGAATAGCTACCGGTGCGTTTTGTACAACACCAGTTAAAAGTTTACAATGTCTAACAGGAATACCGCCCCTTAACTTTTATCGCAAACATCTATGTATTTCATATGCTTCCACAATCGCATCCAATAAAGAGCAACCAACATATACAAATACGTTCACAGATCGCTTTCAAGAAACATACAACACAACAAGAGTAGACCCACCATTTTACGAAAGAGTCAGAAAAAACCTTAATGATCTACAGCTTCAATTACCCAACTTTTTCCCAACAAATATCCAAACCCCTCCACCTTGGTTAATATCCATACCCAGCATCAATATCATTCTCACTACATTTAATAAAATAGAAACACCAACTAACCTGATTAAACAATATTATTTGAGAGAAATAGAAAACTACCAAAACCACTATAAGATATTCACCGACGCTTCCAAATCATCAGACGGCGTAGGAGCAGCCATCCTCACTTCAAATACATCTATAAAATTTAACTTCAAGTCAATCACTTCCCCATACACTGCAGAATTGTATGCAATACTACAAGCACTCATACATATTAAAGAATCAAAAAAGTCCCTATCCCTAATAATAACAGACTCTCTCAGCTCACTGCAAACAATCCAACACTTGTATACCAAAAATCCAATCGCTCTACTAATCAAAACAGAAATAGCGTATTTAAAAAATGAAGATACCACCGTTGAATTTATGTTTGTACCATCACACTCCGGTATAAAAGGAAATGAAGAAGTAGACCAACTAGCCCGATCAGCACCAAACGACCAGGATTCGATGGAAATAGAAGAAGTTACTTGTTATGACATGAAAGCCGAAATTAAATCTAAAGTGTTAAGTGCGTGGCAAAGTGCGTGGAGTGCATCACAAAATAATCTTAAAGAAATCAAACAAACAGTAAACCCTTGGACCCAACCAACATCGAACAGACCGAACCAGGTACGAATATCACGTTTACGTCTCGGTCATAGTAATCTAACCCATAAATATGTCATCACACGAACTGAACTACCAATATGTGAGACCTGTCAAATTAGACTTAGCGCAAAGCACATATTGATCGAGTGCAAACAATACGAAACTACACGAAAGAAATACAACATTCCAGAGAATATAGCGGAGGCTCTAGGTCAAAACATGAATGTCAAGGATACAATAGGCTATTTAAAAGTAAAGTAATTGCGATATTTCCGGAGATGTTTGACAAAGTATATGAATGTGAAAATAATTAAAATTTAATATAAAATAAAAACTAACTTAAATAGCAGAAGCTTCTACAAAGCGTCCATTAATTTGAGTATATTTTGTCTTATGCTCTTGACTACATTTCTTATTCGTTGGTGTGTGATTTTTGAACAAGCTTGACGTATCTTGCACAAACATCTGCCCTTTTAGGTGGACGTGATTTAAGACCTCTTGAGCTATAATTTCCTATAGAAATAAATCAAGGAAATATTGCAATTATTATTTTAAAATCGCTACTGACATACAATATTCATAAGGGCAGCCACCCAACTAATTGTCGTTTACTGACCAACAACATTTGGAGTTCATGAAACGTAAATTAGCGTGTATACAGGGACGTTCGAAAAACAAAAAAACTATTTTTGACGACATACATCTCAAACACCGTTGAAGTTACATTACTCAAAAATCAACTTCAAGAGTGGTAGGTAACCAAAAGTCCAATACGAAAAACGCTACTAATTTTTTTGAAGACTCATAAAAATGTTCGGGTCATCCTGTATTTTAATAGAGGGTACCTATTAAAACTAATCTCTTGCTTTAATAGAATTTTAGAATCATAAAATATATAAATTATTAATAAAGACGCTCTTAGACTTTCAAATATTCAATCGTTTCTGTCTATATGAATTTCACATAATAAATATTCAACAGTGTTTGCAGTATACACCAGTGTATACCGAACATCGCTTTCAAAATTATTATATCCATCATGCTGTAAGTTCCATGGTAATCCCTTAACACACATCAAAGCTGCCCGTGCTCCATCTTAATCTTAACCAGTGTAATAACTACGGGGCGGTGTTAAGGGTTAAATTGATATTTCATGTTACTTGAATTGAAGATGACAAAGTACTGTTCGACAGTTTAATCTTCGTTTGTCGTTCTGTACTCATTTGAAAATTATAATGGTGTTATAGTAATTTACGTTACAAATCCGGAAAATGGCTAACTAAAGTACAATTCTAGATTGAATTGTTAGTTTGGTATTTTCTTGTAGATATAGGGAGAAAAGTAATATCGTGGTATTATTAAATAAGTACCATCTACGTTCACGAAATAATCTTTCATAATATTTTTGTACAGACATAATGTACAGGTTGGCAAATTAATTTTGGCAGTTGACGATGCGCGAGAAAGCCATACAATTTGACAACCAGTTACCGGAAAGAGCAGGCGAGGTACATTCCGCATGCATTTACTATCGAAACGAAGCTTACGAATTCTGCCAGCGAAGTGAGCTCTTGCAATCCGCATACGTCCTTGCTACGGCGCATCGGACGTTGACAAACTTCCGACTGCCAAAAATAATTTGTCAACCTGTAAGTTTTCTCTTAAGATTTTTTTAATTTATGACCGCAGTCATTTAGTTGGTAACACAGAAGGGGGCTTTGGGGGGGTGCTTAAGCAATTGTAGCCCCCCTATAGATCCGTCGCTGTATTGAACCCATCCAATGCGATCGCTTAAATTCATACCTTGACATAGGACTTTCACTTCTATAGGTTAGTCTTAGTCTTTGGCAAGGCATTTTTTCAGATTTTAATTTTACTAATAATTACTATATACAGGGTGTTTCATTGGGAAAGGGGTTAACTTCAACTGTAGATGGGGATCACTTTGGTGCTTCCAAAAACCTATATTTAATGTGTCTTCTGCACTTTATAACCGAGATACAGGGTGTTTTATAAATTTATCGTATTTCTTTCGAACCTCATAATTTCCGAGTTACGCTGTATATTATTTTGAAATTTGGTACACGTAATAACCATTATCTAGAATTGGTTGAAACTGGGTATATACCAGAAGCATGGAGAAGGGCAATAGTAACCTTCATTCCAAAAGCTGGAAAAATGGACATAACAAACCCCAAACCCTTCAGACCAATTAGCCTAATATCGTTTGTGCTTGAAACGATGGGAAAAGCTATTGACAACTATATTAGAACGGAAATCCTAGACAGACTACCTCTTCACCCGTATCAGCACGCTTACCGGGCAGGCAGATCTACGGAGACTGCACTGGTACAACTGACGGAGGATATCCGAGGTGCCTTAGACAACCAAGAAAATTTAGTATGTGCATTTTTAGACATAGAAGGAGCTTTTGACAACACTCCACATGAGGCTGTCAAGAGAGCATTAAATAGAAGAGGTGTAGACAGCACAACATCCAAATGGATGTCGGAACTGCTCACCACTAGAGTAGCAGAGACGAGATTGAGCAAGGACGTCCACAGGGAAAAGTAGCATCCCCATGAATGTGGAGTCTAACGGTTGACGATCTCCTGTGTGGTTTGACGGACCTCGGAATATCCTGCCAAGGATATGCCGATGATATTGTCATAACAGCCAGGGGAAAATTTGAAAACACCTTTTGTGACATCGTACAAAAGGGTCCGAACTATACAAATAGCTGGTGTAGGCAAGTGGGACTCAGCATCAACCCCACCAAAACCATCTTGATAGCCTTCACTAAGAAAAGAAAACTCAACCTCAAAACCATGAAACTTGATGGGAACGACGTTGAATGGAAACAAGAAGTCAAGTATCTAGGTTTGACTCTAGACAGCAAACTCATGTGGAACAAACACGAGAAGGAGATTACATACAAAGCAAAGATGGCTCTAATGGTGTGCAGGAATCTGGCAGGGAGAAACTGGGGTTGTAACCCAAAAATCCTGAGCTGGATGTACACTGCCATAGTGAGACCAATTATCACTTATGGAGCCATTGCATGGAGTAGTACAACTAGCCTTTTGACGACGAGAGAAAACCTCTGCAAAATCCAAAGACTAGCCTACATATGCATAACAGGAGGAATGAGTACATGCCCAACGGCAGCAATGGAAGTGATTCTCAACCTCACACCATGACATATGGTGGTGGAGAGTGTTGCAGAAAGAACAAGATACAGACTAAGTAGAGAAGGAATCATTAAAAGAAAACCACCTCTTCACTTCTTAGAAATCAGACAACCTGGGACATGCCACGAGATGGTAAAATGAAAAAGTATAACTTTTCAAAGAAATTCATTATGGAATTAAGCAAAAAGAACGAATAGGATCCAAATACCATTACCAGACTTGGAAAGAATGCCATTCAATGGTACACAGACGGCTCAAAAGCAATAGAAGGAACTGGGATAGGATTGTACGGGCCAGGAACCAAACACTCTGAAAGCTTGGGAAAAACCCCAAGTATCTTTCAAGCGGAAATTCACGCAATAAGAAAGTGTGCCCAGTTCAATATTGACAAAGGATATAGAAGGCAAAAGATTATCATAATGTTTGATAGTCAAGCAGCCATTAAAGCGCTGAGTTCTTGTGTAATCAGTTCCAAAATGGTGTGGGAATGCCTAGGCAAACTTAATGAACTAGGCGAGAACAATATATTCACCTTACTGTGGATTCCAGGATACACTGGAATAGAAGGAGACGAAATAGCAGATGAACTAGCGAAGAGGGGGACTGAAATACCCTTTTGACGACCGGAACCCTTTTATAGAATCAGCTTCAATGTAATACTGGAAGAAATAGGTAAAGCCGAAGAAAAGAAACGCCTCAACCTAGTACTTCTACAACATATTTGTAGCAAACACAAAAAGAAGCAGTACATAATTCCACTTAGTCAGTTCTCTGTTTGTTCGAACTTCACCATTAATTTTATTGATAAACAAAAAGATGATGCGATTACACTAAAACTTATATAATTGTTGTTGTTAGGATTATTTATAAATGAATTTCTTTTTCTGTGCTTGCAACTCAGTATTTATTGCTATAGTCGTAGATGGAGTATTGTATTTGTTTTGTGATAATGGTCATAACTCAGTTATGACCTACATTATTGCTTGTTGAATAATATTATAATAAACAATAAAAATAATGACAAGCACATCTAGTGAATTCATAGTAACGCCACTGATTTGAACCGTTTCAATGAATATATAACCAAGACTATGATCGAATGTTCAAAATATGTTTCAATTTAAATACATCACAGTTTTTACCGGTGTTTGTAAAAGATTGTGCCTTTTACAGTTGTCTACGAATTCTGAACGATTTGCTGATTAAGAAGCAGGAAGCAAAATTCGGATTTCAAGATTGTTTGCAAATTTTTTCCTCATAATTTTATAGAGTACAGAGCTTCGACTAGTTGATTTAAATTTCTTCTAGTTTGAAATTCCAAAATTATCTTCTTACACTTAGAAATTATACAACGTGTTTATGAATTAATCAATATTCCGAAATAGGTCAGTTTTTGATTTTAATTCACTATTTAAGAAATATATACAGGGTGTTTTCAAATGACACTTACAACGTTTGCATGTAGATACCTCTCATAAAACTGAACAAAATGAGGGGTCCAGCTCATTTACTTTTCGAGATACGTTGAAGTTATGAAAAATTAAATGTTTTTATTTGATAACTTTAAAATGGATGGATAAATTGATTCGACATTTGGCAGGTTGTTTAAAATGTAAAAGGGCATATTTTGATGGAAAAACAATTATCAATTCTTTATCCAGTGGTGTACATTTAGAAAAATATGTCACCTTTCCCTTCCCATTTTTTACGCCACTGGCATTTGAAGCAATTTTTATTCAAATTTGTATTCCTCAATGGTTTTCACGTGAGAAACGCAAAACCTTTACATATCAAAAGATGTATAGTTTTCAAGATATTTAATGTTTTCATCATTTTCATCATGGTTTCAAGTCTGCAAGATCACTTTTTAATACTGAAATAAAAAAATATTTCTCTTGTATTTTTTTAATGAATGAATGAATGAATTATTTTGAAAATTCACGATGTTATGTTAATTATTATTAATTTGCGACGTGCTACTAACTACCAGCTTTTTGTTTCATACATTTTATTATGTGAGTTGGAAAAGAAACTTGTGTATTTCTCTGACTATATTTCAATTTTTTCATGTCAATGTGAATATGCTTTTCATTTAAATTTTGTTCGGAAATGAATGAATATAAAATTTTAAAAAACGACTGCACTGATTTAAAATCCCCAGACAAAAACTGTCCTAAATAAAGCAGATAACCTCGCAGACAAAAGACAACAAACCCCTTATCCCCTTCATCCCAACCCCGCTTAGTCCTATCGTCGTTGTACACCGCAGCGCGGCGAGCGGCCACCCGCTTAACTTCAATGCAAGATTTAATTAAATCCAAGTCTTGATTTATTGTCGCTTGCGCCTCTAACGCTCCTCCCTCCCATCTATTTGCTTCTATTTTCCTTTTTGCTCCCTATGCTCCGGCGTTCCGTTACTCCTTTCGTGATATTGTTATGCTTTTCACAATCTAAAATCATCTACACTGAGAGATATACTTTTCCAATACACAATTTCCACTTCATGCAATGATGGCACATCTCATGCTATGCCCATTTGATATAAGGAAACATTTGTTATGCATTTCATTTTGCTTTTATAAAAATAAATGAATTTCCAATTTCACATAACCAATAGGCCAGTCAAATTAGATCCAAAAAAGCGTTTTTAATACATTCAGTGGGTCCTAAACGCCTGTAATATGAGTTTGCTCAATAGTCCAGTAATTAAAGACCGAGAAACCCCCCAACCCGTTCATCTCATTATTGTCGGAGTTTTTTTTTGCAACTTGTAGGTATTCACGGGTAGATTACTCTCTGGAAATATGTCCTGAAAAATGGCCAATAATCCCAAAAATTGAGTTTTCCGCCGATATCTCCGGAAATATGACACTTAGAGAAGTGAGGTTTTGCTAAGGATGGAGAGCAGTTTATTATGTACAAAAATGATCTTCATCATTTTTGTCAAAAGTTTAACCGTTTTCGAGATAAACATGCCCAAGTGTACCTTGGATTTCGAGCAGCTGCGCGGCGTCTCCGGGAGCACGCTCCGTGAATGTAGGCATGGGAGGGCGGGCAAATTGGCCCATAACTTGAGTAAAAATGAATATTTTTTCATGATTCAAAGTGCTTATGAAAGGAGGGACCTGTACCTATAACATCGTGTAACTTTTTATTTTTTTTATTTTCCAGGAATCCAGGAATATTGAAAAAACTGACCAAACTTTATTTTTCCTGAATATTTGACCGCCCTTATAAATCCATTCATATTTTTTAAATTAAGCGCAGTTTTACCGAAACCTTTGGGATAATGGGACTTTGATAGGTGGTGAATGTATTCCGAAAGAATGAATAAATAATTTTTGTGTATATTTATAAACAACATGTTTTTCTTGGGACGTTTATTTTTGATTTCCGGAGTTTTCTGAAAATTCTCGGGTCTACCGTAAATTGATAAACAATAATTGGCAATATCGGTCTTTAATGCACACCATTGGAAAGCTGAAAATATCTTCTTTTCGATGATTTTTAAAATTTTTGGCTAAGTTTTTTAGTTTTCCGTAAAATTTTTGCAAGCCTTTTTTGCAAGAAATATTGATCCAGGGACAAAAATGATTGGGACTATTTTTGTAGGTAATGAACTGTACTTCATTTCTAACAAAACCCCACTTCTCCAAGTAGCATATTTTGGGAGATATCGGCCAAAAACTGAATTTTCGGGATCATGGGCCAGTTTCCAGCCCCTTCCGCAAATCCCGCGGAGGACATATTTTCAGAGAGTAATCTACACATGAATACCTACAAGTAGCAAAAAAAAAGTCCGACAATAATGAGATGAACAGGTTGGTGCCTGTATTCACTGGACTACAATCCCAGGAAATAATTAATAGTTAAGAGGCCCAATAAACCTAAAAAATGTTGTACTTTCTTCCAGTTTTTACTTTAGCTTGAAAACGATCCTTTAAATATTGAAGCGGATTGAATTTAACACGCCATCAAAAGTTAGAAACCGAGAAAATTTCTCCCTACAGAACAAACTTACGTTCTGCACATATGTTTGAAAAAAATGTTCCTATTTGAACCCACGGACAGAAAGGTTTAGAAAATGAGATTTTACGCTATATAGAAACCTCAATTTTCAAATCAACTTATTTTGACATACCAAATTTGGTATCAATTCAAAATAGTTTGTTCAACTTTGATTCTTGCAGAGGTGAAGTGAACATATACAGAAATGAATTACCCGAAGTGTTCAATTTGTGTCCTTCACTACAGTGAAAGAGCAGGATATTGGAATATTGATAAATATAATCATAGAAAATAAGGAAAAGTAGAGCTTAAAAAATGCAGAGAATTGTATTGAAAGGTAGAGAAACATGACGTAGAAAACCTCAAGGGACGTAGACAGATGGTCGCGACTTTAAATTTAAAGAAGAGATGTGGTGTGATCTGTGGAGGAGAATTTGTGGCAAGAAAAGGCAATAATCATCTGAAGAGACGTGTTACCGTAGAATATGTGAATACAGTTGGTTGCAGCTGAATGGATGCTGGATGAAGAGGTGCTCGAAAGAATTCTTCTATAAAATGACCTGGTTACGGAAGAAATCAGGTACCGCCGAAGCTAAAACCGGTTGTCAGTCATGGCTCACCTGAAGATGAAGGTTTCACTCTGGCACTGGACTAAATTCACAAATACTTCAAGAAAAATAGAGATCAATGCCAATTCGCTTTGTCAGACATTTTGGAAGGCTTTTCCCCATTTTATGAAACTCTGTTAAAAAGTCTGAAAGTAAAGTATGAAGACGAAATCATTGTCACTAGTGGTGGTGGTGAATATAAGCCATCAGTAATATGCTTTCGAAATACAGGCTACAAAAACTTTTAGTTGGTATGACTTTAAGAATGCCAACGAGAAAAAAAGGACGACTTGGAAAAGATAAAGCCACCGCTGCCATTGTCCGCGAGATTATCAGGTCCGTTAATTTTTTTCTTTGATCTAACCCCAAAGTTGACGAATATATGAAGGACGTTAAAAATAACAGTCCAGACACTCTTAAGGCACTTGTACACTCACTTACAACAAAGAAAGACTATGGATTCTCCTGCAAAAAAGATTAGGCGTGTAACGAACGAAGGTGTGACAAGAAGATAAAAAGATAAATGCTTGTAGGTTCAAGAACGAAATTTAGGACACTCGTTTTTAGTCGTAATAATGTATGTAGATATAGAGTGACATAAAAACATTGTATTATCAATATTATCAACAAAACATATGCTTCACTTTTTCAACTTTTGGTAGTGTTGAATTTATAAGTATTCTCTTCACGGTATCACGGGGTGTCGTGGTTTATCTTTTTATTTTATAGCAAATAATACAAATGTCTGGAAATAACATTCAATATGTTTTGAAAGTAAAATTACGTAATATTTATTATTTAATTCCAAACGAGCCCTTTCTGTCACTTTGTAACAGTATCAATCACCACAAATAATAACATATGATATTCAATAATGACAGCTATATACTTTACCCACTGAAATAATTCAATGAATACCCGGCCCCAATTAAACGAGATATAACATTAGGTATTAACAAAGTATTTTCCACGAAAAAAAAGTGCATTTTGCCTTCGATACTGTCGACCACTCCATACTTTTAGATACACTAGAAGATATGGGTGTAAGGGGTTTAGCACATAATTTATTCAAAAGTTATCTAACAAGCAGAACACAAAAAACCAAATTCAAAAATCATGTGAGTGAAGAGATCAACATTAAATGTGGAGTACCTCAAGGAACAGTATTGGGGCCGGTGCTATTCGTAATTTATTTAAATAATTTATTTGAACAGGAAACAGTCGGAAAAATAATCAGCTTCGCGGACGATACTGTGATTTATTACAAACATGATGACTGGTATAATCTCAAAATAAATTTTGAAAATGATCTTGGAAAGCTCAAAGACCGGTTCGACAGCAGATTACTCTTAATAAACTTTGACAAAACTGTATATTTACCCTTTAGTAGTCATGAAACGTCTCTGCCAAAATATAATCTTAATATCCAGCAAGATTTTTCAATAAAACCTGCAAAAAGAATTAAATACCTGGGTATTTACATTGACAATCACTTACGATGGAACCATCATATGGAATATTTAACTAAAAAGCTTCGATTTAAGCAAGTAAGCCAATTTTTGAGCTTTAAATGTAAAACAATACTGTACCACAGTTTGGTTGAGTCACACCTCAATTATGGCATTATTGGCTGGGGAGGAGTTTCAAGGAACTATCTAAATGCCCTCGAAGTGTCTCAAAGGCGATTCCTCCGAATGATTCTCAACAAACCTACAAGATATTCAAGCTCACTTCTCTATACTGAAACACAAATATTAGATGTTAGACAATTATACATTATTCAGATAGGATACCATCAATATAAAAATAAATACAAACTTACCACTCACAATCATAGATACGCAACAAGATCGAATAATCAATACTGTATACCAACAGCTCTTAAAACAATAGATCAAAAAGGTTACTCCTACTTGTCACCTAAATTATTCGGGCAACTACCACAGAGAATTATCGATGAAACTTCTTTTAAATGCTTCAAAACCCAACTAGTCACATTTGTTAAAGAAACAGACAAAACAAAAATACACACAATGATAGAATGCTGAATCAAAAACAGAGAAGAGTAAACTCATATACAAAATGTATGTCTGAAATACAATCATGTAAAAATGGATTTATATTGTTTTTTAACTGAATTTTTTTTTTAATTTCAACACCCCAGCCTATATTCACCACATACAAGTATGTACAATACTTCTGTGGATGTCTAGATGTTTATTCAATTTTATTTGTATTTCATCACTGTATTTGTTAAATTTATGAATAAACGTTATTATTATTTATTTATCCTTTGGAACTAATTCTGGAAGCATAAAGCTCGAGAAATAGATGTTGATTCCTAGTGAACGGTCTGTTCTGAAAAATAAGTTTCAAATTTGTAAGGCGTTATAATGATTTATTGATTGGATCAGCACCACCAGTCAGAGGCTTAGAGTCCTCGGCACCTGAACCTTCAGGCTTTTTGTGCTCTTGGTTGTGCCGTTTATGTGAAGAGACCAGTAGCCCTTATCAGTCTCAGCAGTCTTTTTACTAGGTCCTTCTTGGAGAAATCCTCCCTTGGATGTTCTAGTCCTAGGAATCTATAACTCCAATGAGATAATGCTTTACAAACGAAGATAATAAGAGAGGATGTTTCCCCCACTTCCACGCACAATCGAGAGATAAGTTCCTCCCTTCATATTCCGATTGTATGCATGTGCTTCCTTAGGGTACAGTAACTGGTGAGTAGACCCGTCACTATCCTTATCTAGCCCCTACTAAGGTTTAGTATTTCATCAGTCAGCGTCTCCGACGGTTTTTTGATCAGGAGTTTGCTGTGTTCCTATTTTGCACGTGTCTCCAGTACGACTGATGTTTAGTTTGAGATCAACGAGATGTACGGGGCGTTATAATTGTATGATACAATTATCTTGACGTCAATTCTGGAAGCAGTTATTTTACTCGCTTGTTGGTATATTCAAAATAGAGGTTTTGAAGGCGTTGACTACATCTTCTGGAGCCTGAAACCTTTGACCACGCAGAAAACCTAAACAACCGACTAACATTTTTTTTGGATCCTGGGTTCATCTCCACTGACAATACTTTATATATTTTTTGAGTTTCCTTCGTTAAACTGGCTTATGCCCGGCTGAAAAAACGCTAATCAAATCTCTCATCATGTGATGGTTGATTAAAAAATAATGAACCATCAATGGGAACCCGATTTCACGAAAAAAATAATGGTTGATTAATTGTTCATCATTGCAGGTACCTATCCGTTGCATTTTGATTGTGTAAATGATGGTTGATTTGAAGAATTAACGAGTTATTATTTCATTGATTAGCCGTTAATCATTCATCATTTTTAATAAGCGTTCTTGCAACCGGGCATTAGACTTTTTGACACCAATTGACTCTAATTGATTTTCACTCTTCCGTCAACAAATGCGGTATCCAATAAGAAGTAATTTTTTTGATGTTCCAATTCCACAATATGTGACGCAACAATAAGGCAGAAATTTTTAATTGCATGTTTATTTGTCAAAAAGGCTAAAGTTTGGGTACACGAAAGTGAACCTTAGCTCCCCTTATGTTTGGACGTAGATTTGAAAAAAAAAACTGGAATAAAATGCTAGTTCCATTTAAAAAAAATGAGATATTTGACAGTTGCAAAGTTGAACTTTTCATCAATTTTTCAGGATTTTTGTATACAATGGACATTTCACCAATTACCTTGACTTTCTTTTCATAAGTAATAAAGTAATATGTAAGTAGCTTCCAATATAGATAGTGTAAGTTCATCGTGACACAGCCTGTATTAGGAAAAAAGTGTATAACCTTAACATTGTCATTGATGATTCTTGTTGAAATTTCATCTCAACCCGCCGCTGCTGCATAAAAATGTATTTATAATAAGAAATACATACTGTAGGTATGCCTAGTCCAATCGTGCGCAATAAATCAACCGCTCTATTTCTTTTGTGCCATAATTAAAGTGCGTTTCTATAGAGATCGATGAAAAATATCATCGTGCCAGTCATAGTCGAATAAAATATTGAAGTGTTAAAAAATGATTCTTTTTTCACTTATAATAATTACACGAGAGCTTTTCTCTTGTCGAAGTAAACTTGCCATGTATCAGTAAGAATTTTTTTGCCTGGCAATTTGAAGAAAAAAACTGCCTCTGAAAAAATTACCGAGTCCGTAGGAATTACAAATGTCAAGTTTACTTCGACTCAAAAAAAGCTAGAGTGCAATTCGGTAAGACAATTTAATGAATATGTAAATCAATAAATTCAAAAGTGAGATGTAAATTAGTTTATTCAATTTAACGGAAAAGTACAATTATTATTAAAAGTAGCTTGATTTTCAGAACGTTCGTGTCTATTGCTTATATTTTGCTACATGCTAGTATTTTGAGCAGTGGTAGTAACTGTTTCCTGGATGGTAGTACGAATGGAACCAATGATTTCTCTATGATGTTCTTCATCTAACTGAAGGTACGGTTTTAATGACGATGAGTTGCTATGTCCCGGTTTTTGTTCACCTATACCAATCTCCTGGACAATTCAGTTGCGGCGGCAGCTCGATTAGAATGGTTCGTAATTTTCACCCGCTTGATATCAAGTCCAATATTTTCCGCCGAAGATTTGGTCCATTTAGATATTTCGTTGATCCCAATAGGAGAAATCTTATACCATCCTTTCGAATTTGTTTTTTGCCAGAAAGGATTTGGAGTTACGAAAAAAATTTCACATGTGACATGATTTCCCGTCTTCCCATAATTTGCTCAAACAATCTTACTGGACATACACAATCTTCTGCAGTGTTTGCTACCAACCATTTACTGTCGGCCAAATTCTGATTTCCCCCTTGTGCTGTCTTCGTAAACACTGGGTTATATTCAACTCTTCCGTTCTCTCTTCCATGTTTGTCTATCTCGATTTTTAAGTAGAATACCTCACAATTTGCTGCTTCTTCACCTCTCCACGCCAATTCATACGCAGCAATGTGATACAATTTTCTTTGGAGGCCTACAGTGCCATATCAAAAATTTCTCGCTTTCTGAGAGCATTAGAACTCACCTTCCTTTTTTCTGGGATTGCTTGTAAAATTTTACGTTTTGTGTCGCGTGCATTTCTCGCTTTCTTAAACTGTATGTCCGTGAACGGTTTAAAAATTCTTTTATATTCTTCAAAGTACTTCTCTTGTAACATTTTTGCTGAAGTGTTCCAAATTGTCTTGACTGCACTCTCTGTATAATCTTCTCCATTGTTCTTCTTCATGTTGAATGCACAGTCACATAAAATAGAAGCTAACTCTTCAGTGGAAGTTTCTGCAACGAGTTCATATTTTTTTTAAACAAAACATCGCAAATTGTCGCCAAATTGATGTAGTTGAATTCACAGTATTGCGAGTCACATTATCATTGATGGCTTTTTCAATTTCTCCACTCGAAGACTCTCCAAATCGCGACTTTTCCACAAATGAAAACTTTTCTGACAACGCAAGTTTGAGAAAAATTCACATAACGTCATCAAAAATTTGTTTACAATGCTGGTTGTCATGTTTTCAAAAGTTAGGTACCGTTATTGTCGCTGGAAAAGTTAGGGCAAACTTTTTTCGCCATAATGACAAAATCACGCGACTTGTGGGATTTTTTATACATGAATTAAATTGTCGTATTAATCAACAACACGTCCCAGTCGTTCGTGATAAACTACGTAGCAGCAGCAACATAAATTTGTCAATCTCATAAAATAATCTTAAATGTTGAAAATCCCAACAATTCTAAAGTGGAGTAACGGTATATCTTAATTCAATAAACAGTGAAATCTGTTACCAAAAATCGATTTGTTCAATTAATTATATTCAACAAAATTAAATTTCTTGCAACTTTAATTAATTTTATGCAGTGATAACGTACTTAATTAAACTCACAGTTATGGTTTTTCATCCCTCGACTATCAATTAGTCAATTAGAATTTATAATTTAATATTACTAATTAAAAGCATATTATTTGCATTTCTTTAAATTTTATCAGCCTCCTCGTTACCTCTCCTTCATGTCTCATCTCCTTTCTTACTTCTAACCATATCATTTCGGCAGTAAAAAAAGAGACGGACATATATTTGTAGCACGATTAAAGCGGTTTGGTATGTAAGGAATTCTTAACGCTCCCATTCTGTCCCCTTAATTAAAAAGTTACCCCCCGTTCGAAAAGTAAATCAATTCAGTTTTCAACTAGAAGTCTGCTTAAACGATAATTTCAACTGAACTGGTCCAATTCCAATTCTGGCAAGCGTGGTTAGACACTGCGGTAGTTTCACGATAATGTATATAATTATTTGTAACAACCGCTTAAAAGTTTCTAAACAATAATCTATTTGTTTTAATTATACGACTCGTTATATACTTTTCCTACAACCACTATGCAAAACACGCTTTTTTACAAAAACTTTCTATATGCAAAGCAGGCCTTTTCTTAATTCTTTTGATAACCGTTGGAAAAGTAATGCGAAAAGTACACGCTATGGCACTTTTCCTCACCGAAATGTCAAACAAAGCTACCTATGACCTGTCAACTTTTTTTGACAATTCAACATATTTATTATACTTAGTGAATTTCTGGGTGTAAAAATTTTAAATTCAAACCAAAAATAAGTAAACTATTCATTTGATTATTTATTTATTCATTGTTCACTATTAAACATACACTCAACTGATTTTTCTATATTAAATTTTCATTTTGTATGTTCTTTCTGTTCAAAGTTTTAATAAAATTTCTGTTTTTATTTCATTAATAAATGTGGTTGTAGAAAAAATATTGTGTACAACTTGTACGCAAATCACTTTTCACACTCGCTCGATTTGCGGCACTCGCCACACGGCTCGTGCCACAAACTTCTGCGCTCGTGGGAAAAGTGACGCTTTGCGCACTAGTTGTACAAACTACTATTACCTACTACCAATATGTAATATCAAACATTACGATACTGATATGAGTTTCTAGTGCGGTAAAGTAAAATTAATTGGAATGAACGTGTCAAAGTTGACAGTTTGCAGTTTTTCGTATCTATTGCGGGATTTAGCGGGTACTAGGGTTTGTATTGCGTTATTTGCAGCAAGTTCTATAGCAGAAACCACACTTTCATAGTCGGAACTTATGCCGATACAATTATACCAATCAAAATTGACAGTTCGCAAAATAAATCAACAATGAGCGCAAAGTTTGCTTGTTACATAATTCTAATGTCATTAATTTCAGGAATATTGACTAATTTTGAGTAAATAATTAACATTATTGGTAGTAGGTGAAATAACGTACTATATTCGTATCGTAAATTCATATTACGATATTCAATGGATTATCAAACTCGGCCTAACGGCCTCGTTTGACAAATTTCCCATCTCATTTCGTAATATGAATCTTTACGACACTTTTTCACAAAAAATCCAAATCTTTTCCTAGTAATTTTGTTTTTCTGCTCCCTATCTTTAAAGTACCTTGTATTTCACCAATTTGTAGCTCTTGAAACGGCTGTTTATGGAGAAAGTGAAAAATAATGGAAAAGCGTTAAATAAGTGACATAACGTTAACTTTATTTCACGCTTTCCATACAGTTGATTAGTGCATTTCGTCCACATCTTCACCAGAAAAAAAATCAAGTTATCTTTAACTTTGACAGCATAAGAACTGTAACTAATTTGACGTTAGTTTTTATCAATAGGGAGTTATTGGAAACACGAATTTACTGCCTTGCAGTAATTGTGATGACCTTAAATAAATAGTGCTCGACCTTAAAAGAGACTTAAAATTTGGAGTTATTGGAACATGAAACTTCATAATGACATTATATTAAGGTAGGCACATTGTTTTCAAAAATGTAACCTTACTTTTTTTAAGTAGGTAGGTACATCAGTGAACTGTCAATACAGTTACATACGTTTTAATCTTTCGGTTCACATTTTCATTTGTATTGAAAGTAATTAAGGATGGAGGATATTCTACAAGTAGCTATTTTAGCAGACAACAACGATGATGAAATAGAGTACATCATACTGGAAAATCTTTTTTAAAACTGCAAGTTCAAGATTGTTCTGAATAATTTCCCATCCATTTTCATTTTGCATGGGGTTATATGATAGGAATTCTTTTAAAAATGCTATGTCATCGTTGTAAGTAAATCTTAATCTTCTAAATTTTTCTACACGAGTTTCTGAACAGGAAACGTTCATCTTATTTTTTATTTCACGGAAGGAGAACGGATAACTTTAAACTTTGAAGAAAAAAGTTAGGTTGAGTCCTGTTTAGTTTTGTCACAGATGACACATATCACATACAAATTGTGACATATAAATATGAAACATGAAATAAGGTCGGGATAGTGCACTGCAGTAATCTCGCACAAATAAGGACAAGCACTAACCTTAATAATGTTTCCCTTATTTAAAACATCAAATGCGCATGCGTATATGTCAATATAAGGACAGCACTATTACTGCTTGACCTTATAAAAGTTCCAATAACTCTCTAATGATTCCATTTGTTTTACATAACTTGAATAATAAAAACTTCGCAAATAACATGGCGCAGTAGGTAAACTGTCTCTAAACTGAATTAACTTATAATTAAAATATCAGACGGCGAAAGAAGTAATCAACAAAGAAGTTATGTGATTCAACAGCAACAGATTCAGGTGCACAGGGAGATGAATTAAATAATCACCTCCCTTGGTTAAAACCACCGAAAATGAAAAAAGATACCTTATCTCTTGCTCCCCGCATTCCACACCCAACTACACTAGAAACTTGATGTATGTATGATGAGACCTGAAAGATCTATTGAGCCCCCTTACCTCCACACCAGTAGCTCCTTTCCCTCTCCTATCCAATAATCTCCTAGGTACTGTGCCCTAGGATTCTGAATTGCTGTGCAATTCGCAAGTATGTGGATGGAGGTTTCTCATTCCATGCCACAGAATCTACATTCTTCTTCCTCCACTAATTTAAGCTTTTTTAAGTGCCCATACAGGCGGCAATGTCCCGTTAGGATTCCCATTAAAACTATTAGGGCCTATTTCTTTTAACATTACATTGGGGCTGATACCGCAAAAGGGCTTCGGCTCTAAAAGGGTCTTTAAACCCCCCCCCCTTTGCTAGTCCATCTGCTATTCCATTTCCTTCCATTCCAGGTATCATGGAATCCACAGTAAGGTTACTGTATTGTTCTCGCCCAGTTCATTGAGTATGCCTAGGCATTCCCACACTATTTTGGAACTAATTACACAAGAGCTTAGCACCAGTTAACAATGAAAACTAAATAGAATATGACATGAGCCCTCCAGAACAACATGGCCGAGCTGTCAGTGGCGTCATTCTTGAATGGTTTATTATATTAGCAGATGCTACGTCGCGGTGAAAAAACAAACTGTTTAGATTGACGATTTTGATGATAGCTTTTGTTAATTTTTCCGTATGAGTTCGATCTCCTTATCTAGACACCATAATTTGATCTTTCAACACTTGTATACCTTGTGTGTGTCGTAAAACCTTAAAAGATAACATGAAGCACAGCTGAATTTATTTTTTAATTCAAGTATCTCCAGTTTAAGTAGAAAAATTATGAATAACATTTAAACCTCCTTCAAATATTTCGAAAAAAAAGCCAGAGAATATAATGCTGACTTCTATTGCATCGTAAAATTTCCTAGCGCTGCCTTTATTCGTATCGTTTTATCAATCTTCGACTTATTCAGCAGAACTCGTTTTGTGTGTTTTCATCATTACCATAAACAATGAAAGACTCCGGGTATAGTGTTGATGGAACATCCCAGCTCCCTTTGAATCAATTCGTACGTGTCGATCACACGATTTGGCCAATGAAGATTGTCCACAAACGGTCACGTGACTGGGAAAACGTCTGCCTTATTTCAGAAAATCCTCTACGAAAGACATGCATTTAGATATAATTATACAATGTACAATTGTATTTAATATATTAGATGGAGACGTAGATTCTGTGTAAATGGAATAAGTCCTATTTTATTCAAATTCAGAAAATGTACTTACAAGAAACATACGTTCGTATAGTCGGGAAAATAGTGTTACGTTCGAAAAACGACGGAAATTTTATTTGGAGACGAGCCATTTTGTGGTTTTGGTCAACCCAAAGTGAAAAAAAAAATTTCATCAGCCAAATGAGACTTCTATCAATGAAAATTGCTTGTGTCTGTCTGAATTCGATTGAGTTACAGAGCGAAATATTGGAAAATATGATGAGATACCCTGTAAATCTAAACTAATATTTTACTAATTTCAAAGGAAATTAAGGCACATTTATCGGAAAAAACAACTGATCGAAATCTTAATGTTAGTTTTGGATATGGTGATCGGAAACGTTCCCATGACGAAGCAGCTTATCTTCTTAACGATTTAAATCCGGAATGCCCTCCTATAAGTAGTAGACCAGGGTCGATCATTTTTGAGACCAAAAAAATAATAGTAGGATGAAACCCATTGGAAAAGGAGGGGAATATTATAAAAATGGAAGGGAAATAATCTACGGGCGATCTAAGGTCGGGAAGGGGAAGGGGGTGAGTTTTTAAGGGTGAAAAACGGTTTATCTCGAAGTCAAATGGCATAGTTGTACGTACTTAATAAAAAAATCTGCAACTATTTTATGTTTTTTCACAAAATTTATGTGGAAATTTTAAAAAACCAAGTTTTTGGTTTTTTTTACGAAATTTGGTGAAAACTTACCTTTTTATGTCCCAAATACACTGTGATTCATTTGATTTGAAATATTCATTTTTTCACTTTATTTTGACTTAATATCGAAAAAGCACCCTAATTTTCAATCAAAAATCCACCTGTCAAAATATCAGCTTTTTTCAAAAAATTGGTGCCCTTCTTGTTCGTTAAAATCTTTACTTTCCGATGGTTTAGGAAAAAAATATTACCATAGTAAATCTTCTCAGAAAATGGAATTAAGTCAAAATAAGATGAAAACATAAATATTTCAGATGAAATAAATTACAGTGTCTTTTGGACATAAAAAGGTAAATTTTCACCAAATTTCGTGGAAAAAAATTATTTTTTTGTAGAAGATTAAAAAAAACCAAACACTTGGTTTTTTGAATTTTCTACATAAATTTTGTGGTTATGTGAAAAAAGTGTGAATACAAAAGTTGTAGATCTTCTCATTATCTACAACTTTGCTATTCGACTTTTTTCCATAGGACTTGTAGTTTTGCCGGAAATCGAGATAAACCGTTTTTTACCCTTAAAAATTCACCGCCTTCCCTTTCCGACCTCAGATCTATCGTAAATTATTCTTCCTTTCATTTTAATAATATTCTCCTCCCTCTCCAATGGGTTTCATCCTACTATTATTTTTTTCACTTTTTATTATTTTTGAAGGCTTCTACCCTGGTCTTTAGATCCACAGTGACAATATTGATAAACAAATTTAATGAAACTGGTATCTAGTGAAGAGGATATTCTAAGATCTGGTAGACCGAGAGGTTCAATAAATGCAGATAATTTTCAGATGTTCAAAAAAATCCTAAAACATCTACTGTTGTATTGGAAAGAAATAATGGTAGTCTAAACAAACTGTTTTGTATGGAAATAACTTTTATCCGTATAAAGTTCAAAATCTCCTAAGGTTGGAATTTAGTGATAAAGCAGCATTTTGCTTGAACGGTTCTTTGGATAGCGTTATTCGAAAAGGAACCAAGCGACACCTTTGTTATAATGGAGTAATTAGGCTTCTACAATGAAACTTGTAAATCAATTATTAGGAATGCACAAACTATGTAAATTGCAATATGATAAAATAATTATAATATTTTTCCTACAACCACTATGCAAAACACGCTTTTCTACACAAATTTTTATACGCAAAGCAGGCCTTTTTTTAATTCTTTTGATAACTGTTGGAAAAGTAATGCGAAAAGTACACGCTATGGCACTTTTCCGCACCGAAATGTCAAACAAAGCTACCTATGACCTGTCAACTTTTTTTGACAATTCAACATATTTATCATACTTAGTGAATTTCTGGGTTTAAAAATTTTAAATTTAAACTAAAAATAAGTAAACTATTTATTTATTTATTTATTCATTATTTATTGTTGACTATTAAACATACACTGAACTGATTTTTCTATATTAAATTTTCATTGTGTATGTTCTTTCTGTTAAAAGTTTCAATAAAATACCTAAGTATATAAATTTCTGTTTTAATTTCATTAATAAAGGTGGTTGTAGAAAAAATATTGTGCACAACTTGTAAGCAAATCACTTTTCCCACTCGTTAGATTTGCGGCACTCGCCATACGGCTCGTGCCACAAACTTCTGCGCTCGTGGGAAAAGTGACGCTTTGCGCACTAGTTGTACAAACTACTATTTTATCACAGATAGTGAGTTTTATAAGAAGTTGGGTTTCCTTACACATTTAGTTTTGGGTATTGGTACCTTTTTTTGTTCAAAGAAATTATATTTCACGAAATAAACAGTAAAAAGTGAAAAAAAAATCAACTTCTAAATCAATATTTTCTCCTAAACCGTCCATATCATCTTCAAAATTCGCGGAGTAAAATACTGATAAAAACTTTAACATCTTCTGGAGCAAGGGGCAAGAGACTTTTGATATCAGCAAGCGTTTGCTACAATATCCATTAGGATACAATATGTCGCTTGGTTCCTTTTTAACCATTTCCAACTACAGAATTTCTCGGCTGTCACTTCTTGCACTAACAGAAGACTCTCTTTGTACGCTGGCGCTTGGATCTTTCTAGTATAACTAATTTATAATATTAGATATATTATCGGTTGGTGTTATAACAGCGAAAATGGATAATGTGTCGCTTGCTTCCTTTTCGAATAATGCTATCCAATTGCTGGTACTGGCCGAATAGTAATCCGCACTTGTTTAAAGAGGTTTATACTCACCGTCCACGAAAAGTTAATTTGTGTGCGGGTTTGGTGAAAAAACATTTGATCAGGTATTTTTTTATAGAAGGTACGCCTACCGGTGCTAAATATCTTGATTTACTCCAAAATGAAATTATAGCTGTAATAAATCGATTATTCTCCAATATGAACGTATACTTTCAACAAGATGGCCCACCTCCACATTATCAAAGAGACGTTAGGCATTATTTGAATACAATTTTCACTTAGAGATGGATAGATGCAATTGAGTGGTTGGAAAGATCCCCCGACTTGACACCACTTAATTTTTTTTCTGGGGGTACCTGAAACACCGCGTACATATTAACAGAACAACTAATTTGAACGATTTAAAGGATTTAAAGGATCACATACATCTAGAAATGCAGGGAAGTACTATACAAATGATCAACGATTATATTCGTAGCTTCAAAGAAATGTTGTATCATTGCCAACAAACAAACAGCCCCAGCATTTTGAGCACTGATTTTGATGAAGTATAAATGAACGTTTAGCTTATAAATTTGTAACCTAAATAGTCCCAGGCTACATCACTCCACCTCAAGGAGTGGAATTCGGCACCAATTAACCAATTGGACGCCACTAGTTTTTAAAAAGCAATGAAAAACGTAAGCAAAACGTGGAAAGCTGCACCTTGTAAAAATGACTTCAAAAAAACAAATTTTAAAAGTTGCAGATATTAAATATCTATTGAATTATCCAAAAATTTACAAAAATTGAGCATTCCAAAAAACCAAACTAGGAGAATAACAAGTTATATAATTCACGCTAAATTTAAATCTTATACACGCAAGAGATAAGACGAAGGAACTTATCTTAAAGGGCTGGTTGCAGCTTTTAGCGAATGGTGGCGATAACTCCAGAGAAAACAGAAACGGCACAGGAACAGGAACGAAACTCAATGAAACTTGAGATTGCCGGCTGCAAAGCTGCGAAAAAAAAATGGATAACGAACCAGAATTAATGATTTGAGAAGGAACCAATAAATAAAACAGATAGGGTTATTTTATTTCCTTTATGTTCCTTAAATATACAGAAAACATAAATCAGCAAATTAAGCAATGACAATAAGCAGTAAGCACTACACTAGTAAATAACCTGCGGAAAATACAAAAATTAACCAACCAGACGACCTAAAATTGTTTACCAAACAATGAATTAAAAGATAGATTGAACTGTGGCCTTTTTAGTGGTAGAGAAAAGGAAACAGTTCTAATCTACAATTTGAGATTCCGAATTTTCAAAGACAAAAATGAAAGGGGAGTTTTATAAAAATTAATGTCTTATTTTGGTTTGACTAATGCGGCAAGGAAACGGTATGTTTAGAGATCTAGTAGAAATTTGGAAGGAAGTGACTAATGAGAGCCAAAAAAATTAACTGGATAAAATAGTTTTATTCTTTTTTGTCTTATTTTTTTGGGAATCAAACCACAATAATGTTTTTTATTTTTTATTTCGACGTTTCGGTAGCGTTCCAGCTACCGTTGTCAAAGAATATTTTTGAAACGAAAATCGGCATGCTACAAACTTCTGTAACATTCGCTTTTATTTAAAATTACAATTTCAGAATTTTGGTTAAATTTCTATCATAATTTCCAAGTAAAGTGATACATTGGTCGCGTTCATCCCAACAAAGTTGATCAGGTATAGATTTTCAGAGAAATACATCATTTCTTAATTCTGCTGAACGTTCTAATCTTGATACAACAACAAAATTAAATTTTATTTGACATATGACTGCAATAATTATTAATTCATCTGCGATTTCAATTTAGTTCAATAGTCCCCAGTGGTGTTCATTCATTTTCAAGATACAAAGGTCTAAAATATCTTCAAACAAAAATATGCTATATCATTTTATATGTTTATTCACATGATATTTGTCATAAATGACAGTTAATGGCGACTGCTACCACAGCGCTCACATCAATCAGTTGACAAAACACGCGTTCAGCAGGAAATTAATTATCGCTCCGGTAGCGCTACGTTGAGATGAACGTGACCATTGCCATTATTTGTAATAAGCTACTCGATCAAGGTTTCATTTCTAACAATTCTAGATGGTGGCAGTATGCTAAGCATTTGACACTTGCTTAAAAATACGCAAACTACGAAATAAAATATAATGTGATGTCCAACAATATTTTCAGTATGTTTAAAGAAAAAAATTATCGAATTTTTTGAAACAGTCTAATATACATAAAATTTATATAGAGGTGTAACGGGTGGCCAACTAAGAACGGCCGTCGGTCGGCCATATCTCAGGGATGGATTATAGCATTGGTTCGGGAAAAAATGTTTATAGCAAAAGTGGCATCTCACTCAATTTAGGAGCATATCAAATATTATAAACAGATTCCTCGACAAATTCTGTAAATTTTTCATATGACAAGTCTTAGTCTATCTCTTCAAATAAGGGGTGGGGGAGAGTGGGAAACTTTATTTTGATGAAATAATATCTCCGGATAGGAAAAAGATATCGACTTGCGGTTTTCACTGTCTTTTTACTAATTTAGTGTCCTTTTTAAAGACCTACTGAAATTTGCTTCCATTTGAAATCGTAACGAGAAAAAACAATATTAAAAAAAAAATTAAACAGCGACCTGTAGCATTAATGTTATTAATCAGATTGTTTCAAATATGCAAATTTTCGATTGTTTATCATAAGCTTTTTCAAACAAAATCATGTTTATTGAAATCGGTCAAGCAGAACCGGAATTCAAGGCGTTTCTTCGTAACAAGGTTCCCACTCTCCCTACCCCTTATTTAAAAAGATAGACTAGAACTTGTCAGATAAAAAATATGCAGAATTTGTCGAGGAATTTGATTATAATATTTGATACGCCCTTTAATTGGGTGAATTTTGAAAAACTTTAAAATTTAAATTGTCAAATACACCCTCTAGCGGTGGTCCTACAATTCTGAATATAATTTCCAGGCGTTTGTCGATCCCAATTTTGTCATGAAAAATGTTTTCCCGAAGCTGTGCTATAATCCATTCCTGAGATATGGCCGACGGCCGTTCTTAGTTGGTCACCCGGTACATCTAGTATTAATTTCATTAACTTTTTTAAAGAGAGTTCTCTTGAATCCTTCATTTTCCTTTGTACTCCATACAGTTTTTGGTAATATTACCAACGCCTCTACAGTTAGTTAAGTTGCTGACTTATTCAAAATTTTCAAAAGATTTTCGAAAAAAGTTGAGAAATCTCCTCATAATGTAAACTGCAATAAAAGTATGAAGGATTTTCTCTTCGGATTATATAAAGTGAAACTTAAAATACCTCTCTTCGACATTACAATGTCAGTTTAAGTCAAATAGTCCCGAGGGCGAGCTAAGGGACGAAAAGGGAAATGAAGGGATGTTAAGGAAAAGGAAGTAGTTAGCTAAAGTAGGGACAACATTGCCCTTTCTGGTCAACTTTGAACAGTTCAAACCCTCCTATCCAATCCGATCAAATACCTTAAGGGCCAGCTTTAAATTATAAGACAGTGAGATGACAGTGTTTCAACTTACTCTAAAGGTGAATAGAATTAAGGAGATTGATAGAGATCGCTTGTAAAGTCTAGACTAATAACTATACAATTAGGAAAGTGAAAAAACGATGTCCGCCTCTTGAAGTCAATAGTTTAGAATAAATAATATGTTTTACCTAAAAAGGTAATAATAATCATTGGTTACATCCACAATATTTTTATATAAATTCATGTAAAACCTGTGACTCTTGTTCTTCTTACTTTCATCACTAAGTTTTGCAACATTCGGAAATAAACATTGTAAAAGTTCCGTTATTAAATTGTTATTAGTTATTTTTTATTTAAATTTTTGTCTAAACTGTTCAAAAGTAATATTTCAGCTTGAGTAACATTCCCTTATACATACTTCATACTTATAATTTCTCGCTTTTCCAGAAATCTTGAGATATGCCACAGGATGATGGAATGATCAGAAAATATGGGTTTTCACAAAAATTAGATACGAAATGTGGTGATAAATGATATGGGATTAAAATACCAATGATTGGCTTGAAGATTGTTTTTACATGACTTACAAATTATTCATGAATCAAAAGTTTGCTTGGAAAAAATCGCAAGCAACCTTCAAGCGGGAAATCATGCCAAAGGAAAGTCTTACCTTAAGAGCTATCCAAACAATAGTGAGACGACATTCTCACCAGACGGGCCCAGCCTCATGTGATTTACTATGGCACAAATCATAGAGGAGCTGCAAAATAACTCATCCAAGCTCTTAAAAAAATATATCAGTCTGTTATAGTCGATTCAATGACCTCTCGTGGAATCACATTTGAATTTGTTCCACTGTCTGCGGCTCACATGGGAGAAGCCTGGGAGAGATTAATTGGTTCAGTGGAAAAAGTTATTTATAAAGTCCTTTATGATCAGTGTTTAAGGGATGAGACTATGCAAACTTTCTTCGCTGAAGCGAAGGAATGTATCAATTCTATACCTTTGACGAGGATATCAACCGATTCTTTAGATAATGAATTACTCACTCCTAACCATTTCATGATTGGTTCATCCAATGGTGAAGGTGATTTAGTTCCCATAGACCCAGGAGCAGATGCCTTGAGAGGAGAATGGAAGATATCGCGCATGCTAGCAGATTCATTTTGAAATCGGTGTCAGAGAATACCTACCAACATTGTCGAAACGAAATAAATGAAAAAATCACAACAAACTTTTATCTGTTGACAACGTGGTGGTCTTGGTAGACGATCAAGCACCCAAGTATAAATGGAAATTGGTCAGAATATCGGCTACTTATTCAGGACAGGATGGCCAAATACCAGTAGACTTCGACCTCCGAATATAAGCGTCCGGTTACGAAAATTAGATCTCTTCTGGCACAAATTTTTATAGACTTTATAAAATTTTGAATGAACTTATATGCCATCCTTTTTTTTCAGCGTGAAACACAAATTTTCTAGGTCGAGCTATTTTTGCTCCTTTTTTGATCACGACTTTTTTTCAAGCTTCGAAAAACCAAACTTCCCCCCTTTCAACAACCTTTTGGATACCATTCACCAAATGTAATTCTTTAATTCAACTTGTCGCATTAAAAGTTTTTTTCTCCAAATGACATTAAAAGCGGCCCTTTAATGACACTTGGCAGGCTTAGAAGTTGTATTTTTAATGCCTAGACAGAAAAAGTTCACTTTTACTGCCTAGGCAGAAAAAGTTCGTTGCTAGACAACCTTCCAAGTAATAATTTAAATCAAACTGGTTATTAAAATTGACAATGGCATTAAGAAAACTCAAAATGATGCTGATATTGATAATGAAACGCAATTTAAATATGAAAAAGTCGATTTTGCGTGGAATTGGAACAAATTTGAAGAAAAAATTATATGTTTCACACGGCAGAAAATCAGATTTAATGACTTGGCTGGTTTCATAGCCTCGCTACGCTCGGCTATGAAACACCAGCCGCGGCATTAAATCTTGTGCTTTTATGCCTAGTAAAACAAATAACTATTTTCTCCAAATGACATTAAAAGCGGCCTTTTAATGACACTTGGCAGGCTTAGAAGTTGTACTTTTAATGCCTAGGCAGAAAAAGTCCACTTTTACTGCCTAGGCAGAAAAAGTTCGTTGCTAGGCAACCTTCCAAGTAATAATTTAAATCAAACTGGTTATTAAAATTGACAATGACATCAAGAAAACTCAAAATGATGCTGATATTGATAATGAAACGCAATTTAAATATGAAAAAGTCGATTTTGCGTGGAATTGGAACAAATTTGAAGAAAAAATTATATGTTTCACACGGCAGAAAAGCAGATTTAATGCCTTGGCTGGTTTCATAGCCTCGGAACGCTCGGCTATGAAACACCAGCCACGGCATTAAATCTTGTGTTTTTATGCCTAGTAAAACAAATAACTATTCTATTGGATTTTTAATCGATTGTCAACCTTTGACACTTTAAATGACCTTACTTAATATTAAACTTCCTATGCTAAATTATGAACAAAATCTTTATTTTTTATAATTTAAATTATTTGGGTCATTAGTTGATAAATTGAAATACATTCAAAAATCACATACTGTGATTAGTTGATTTTTTATCAATAGATTTCAACCAGCTGACATTGTTTTGAATTTATGGCAAATCGATTAAACAGGCCAAATATATTATTTTTATTTATTCATAAATACAATGAACCATAACAATACATTTTAATTATCAATGCGTGGTATTGCCCTATTGCCACAACTATAGACAAATGTATTTTTGCTGATTTGTCGATTTGCGGCAGTGGCGCCTGGCGGGATGCCGCCACAGATAAATATGCAAAAGTACCACCGCATACGCCTTGTGCTTGCAAAAACAAAGGAAAAACCGACAAAGGGTGATTGCAAACGGGAGATCAAAAACAAAGTTTACAAAAAAAGTGGTAAACTTTGGAAAAATTTATTTTAAAAATTGAAGGTAGTCAGTTCAGTCGTTGGCAGTCTATGCAAAAGACCAAAATTGGAGCAATCGAGTAATCGTCAATAAAAATAATATCAGTTTCAGTGTTGTCTTGTTTCTCAAAAACAATGTGGGGTGGTGGAGGAAGTAGAAAACTCAGTGGGTGGGAAAGAAAGTGCTGAAAAAGAAAAGCGGGAAAAAATGGAGGTTTTTGTAAAAAATACCCAATTCAGATTTTTTTTTGTCAACCTGTTCGAGGTATGGAAGCGGATGCTTATAATGAACAACAATCAACCATCAGTAATGATGATATTATAGGAAGATTTAAGCAAATAATTTGAATAATGCGGTGTAAGACTTTATTTTTTTATCTTTTCGTAATCTCTAGAAACCGCAATAAACTCTTGCATATCTGATACCAATGAAGTTCAGAAACGTCAGAATTGCTTTCAAAATTCGTTTCCACAGACCCAGCAGGAGGGGCTGTTAGCGAAAGTATAATACTATTTAGATTGTATGAACCCATCTGTAGTGGAACAGACATTTCAAAAATACAATTTACTTTAATTATTATCAATACATATTATAGATTATATTAAAATTTTTTCAGTTGGATGTTTTTAATGATAGGCTAGATTATTACAACTTGTGATATTCTTTCATAAATTGAATTATATTTATATTTCAATTTCCTCAAGATGATTTATTTCTTCCAGTGTTCTTGAAGATGGTTCTAGAGATTGTCGTTCATTATAAATAATCAAATGTTAATTGAGATATAGAATGATTGGTTACTATTTTTTTATATTTCACAAAAATATATACTCATATTAAATAAATTTGAGAATGTCATACAAGCCTTTTATTTATAAATAAACACCTTCAATTTATGCCTTACGAGGTACAGGCGAATAAAAAAGAACTGTCACATTGACTGTTCCAGCTTCCTTTGAATAAAGAAAAAATCTACATGCTGACAACATCAGAAAATTTTGTTTTGCAACGTCATCGGCTTTTTATCGTAATTAAACCATATAATAAATATGCCTCAAATATTTGAACATATTTGACGACTGATGAGGCGTAGACTATAGATGTATTGAATGAAGGTGATCAGCTCCAACATTTATTATGAATTGCATTTTTTATCTTCATTTTCATTTTTTGTCTCCGAATGTTTTGTCATGGGAAAAAACACTTTAAGAATAAAAAAGTTTTCAAAGCAAGGGAGATTTTAAATGATATTTCCATTTTGTGAGATTCAAACTCGAAAAAAGGATTTGATATTACCCAATTAAACAAGTTAACCTAAATGGTTAATTAGAGTGAAATTGAGTCGATGGCAGGTACATATTTTCGTATGTTTCGAATGACTCTTCCACCTCTTCCCACACTCGATTTCATTTTAATTCAACCAAATTTATAAGTCGCTTTTTCAGTGATTCAAATTCTCCCTTACACCTCAATATCCAACCGAATGTTTCCCTTGGAGTAAATCCGCAATACAAAATCCGAAATTTGGCACCATAAAACAAAATTAAAATCAGAAAAGAACAGGCTAAATACACCAATTCTGCTATAAAACACATGTATATGTAAATCCGGTATCATATATTGTAAAAAGGAAGGCCCTTCTATAATTATGGCCCTTTGGATTTGGGGGAGAGTGGAGAAAAGCTAGGCAGCGGAAAGAACATTATATAGAATATTTCCCAAGCTATAAAGTATGTCAAGAGCTCAATTAGAATTAAACTTATAATGAGACATGGTAAAACAGCTTTTGGAACCCCACTACAAATTTTTTGCAGTTAATATATTTTTTATACGGCATTTCCTTTGAAAATATTTTAAAATATATTAAACTTTTAACAATAATAAGAAAATAATGATAATAAATTTCAATTTCAGCATTCCCAGGAAAAAGCAAGATATTGTCTTCAATGTTTTTGAGCATAAGTTGTTAAAAAGCAATTTCAAATTGTTCTCTAATACTTACATAGAAACTAAAATACAGTATTATATACTCAAGAGTCTCGAGCTGTAAGGAATTACACATTGTACAAAGTTTTTATGGGTCAATAATGTACACTGAACTTGTACCTGTCGTAGGTCGTCATTATAGGGATGTTGACAGTACGTACGAACAAAGTTTCCCAAAGTTTGTACGACTCGGGTTTTGCAAAAATTTGTTTCATTTGTGTGGCTCAGTCATATTTATACTTTTTATATAATTGAGGACCAGAAGTTTATTGAAAATCATTTTTGGATACCTGATGACACGTATGGATACAATTTTGGATATTCAATTCAAATATGAATAGCTCGAGTCTTCAAGAGATGGTCTCTAGACAGTCGGTTAGGTAAATCTCAGTAACAAAAAGAGTCTCTCAAGAGATATACTTTTTCTTAGATATATGTGTAACCCTAAAGAGGTATAAAAAATGTAAGAATATTTACAATGATTGAGTTATACAATGTTATTCGAACTAGACTTCAATTGAGATGTTATAAACATCACTGGAAGCATTGAAGACGCTCAGCTTTGATGTTCACGAAACAAGATTGAAGCTGCGAAGGAGACTACCAAATTTATTGACGAGATCAATTGTGTAGATAAATATCTGGTTCTGACCTATCCTGAAATTTTAGGAAATAAAGAAGACAATTTCGAATTTTTAGCTAGCTTGTTTAGTGTAGTTTAATTCACCGAAATCGTCAGTTCTCTCGGTACATCAATTCCAGGAACACATATCATGATATAACCGCCTGGACAGAATTAATATATTATGTTTATTGTCAACAGCTTCAGTATCTTCAAAAAATTGTTGAATATCTGAGAGAAAAAAATAAAAACAATGTTAAACTTAGTGGCTCTCCTGGAAATGATTTATACTGTTATATGTATATTCCTAGTACACTGGATTCCTGATGATGCATTAAATGGAGGTATTCACTATGATATGTCAGTTCTGACCAGTTAAAAACTGGTATACTACAATACATGTTCTGAACACCACAATCAATTTGCTATTCTACTTATAGGGTGAATTGAAAAAGGTGATTTTTAATAAATAAATAGATTCAGATTGGACCAATATTTCAGGTGTATACCAACCTTTTGCGAAAAAATAGATTACTTAGTTTTTTCCTTGATGCTGCAAAAAAATGTGTCTTTGTTAACGCTATTGTCTTCATACTTATCGAAAGCTTTTGAATCCTATTTTGACGTAGTCAAATTTTTCCCATGCACCATTAAATTTATGTAGATATACACATACAATTAATTATTATAAAGAAGTGAGCTCATGAATGGAATAGTCCTTGGTAACATTATAAGGCGTCAGCCCAGCACTGCAGTGGAACGCCTCTGATGCGATAATTACAGTGAAGCAGTGTCGACGCGGTTAGTAATTGGATGGGCGCCACTGGAAAAGACCGACGTATATATAGCCCGTACAGCCTGCAGCGGAGTAGCATATCACAGCTCGTAGGCATTATACCAATGAGCACGAGGTATTATGTAGGTATGCCGTCTTCCGGAGGAGACGTGAAACCGAGGTCCTGAGTCCATGGATGAGGCTCAATGAAGAACCCTACCACTGGTTGGAACACCAGTGGGCTGGGCTAAATTTTCGGTGAGGGGTAAAGTCCTCCCGGCGTCGGTGATTAGCTTCAGTCGCAGAAATAGACCAACGTTAAATAACCAAATTAAGGAACTTTCCATAATTTTTAATACCACTCACATTATACAGGGTAATCCATTAAAAATATCAAATTTTTAAAATGTAAGAGCAATGAAGCTTATCTGACTGAATCATTATATTTTGCGGTATACAATATAATTCACAGAGATTGGACATTCTTGATAAATCACCCTGTTACCTACTCTAAAAACTGTTACAGGACCGAATTCACGCTTAACTATCGTAGTAACATATTAAATATCAATAACTACTCAATATATCCAAAATATCTCATTATGCCTGAGATCTCAGCTACGTCCAATACCAACAATTATCGGAATCTTCAGTTTCGATGCGATTTGCTTCAAATATTTTATAGTTTTTTGTACCTTGCCAGTGGCCTTTCTGCATAAAATGTCCCTGATTATCATTAAATTTGCAAATTCCTGAATCATTTCAAGAAAGATGAGCACATACAAATCTTCGTTTAACAAGACAGTGTCCTAACAGGATACTGTCGCCTGAATGGGCACCTCAAAAAGTTCGAACTAGTGGAGCAAAAAGGAGGTAGATTATGTGAAATTGAAGGAGAAACCTTCCTTCACATTCTTGTAGAATACGTAGCAATACAGAATCCTAGGGCAAAACACCTGGAAGAGTGCAGGCTAGAAAAGGAACAACTACCCAAAAGGGAGTCTATGAATATCGTACAATTACTCCAAAAGATAGGAACGGAGAAACAACTTATCTTTGACATTTTCCTCAGGAACTGGGAAGAAAAAAGAATGCACAATAAATATTCAAGGTCTCAGTGAGTGACACCCTGATAAAGTTAATATGTATATAGAGTGAGTTTTAAGTATGAAACGCCTAAATAGATTTTCATGGATTTTGGTCTGCAAAGATCTTATAATATGGTTGATATTATGATGGTATTCACATTGTTGTTAGATCTTTCACTTGTTCGGAATAATAATGAATTTTTTTATTTGAAATGAATCACCCTTCATATTTTTTGCCCTTTGAAATCCCTGAGAAATACTGATTATTTTTTATGTGATGTTCCCTATACCTAAATTCCATAATTTCGGAGAAGTGACAATTACATTTTCTCCGCCGAAGTTGAAATAATACCTCTAGATGGCTGTGTCTGCTACAATAACAACTTTTGGGTTGAAAAATTTAGTATTGTTGTTGTTTGAAAGTCACAAAGAATCGTATATCTGAAAAAGAATGAATTGAGATCTGAATGATATTGGGATATGGTGTTATGCGTAGAAGTCAACAAAAAACGTATAATATCTTTAATAGTTTATTTCCTAACCGAAATCACGGAACAAGAGATCTACTGTCAGTGAATTAGTGAAAAACTTTAACGAAACTGGTTCAGCAAAATATTTATCCGAATCAGGACGCAGAAAGACTGCATCAACTGAAAACAAATCTTTAGATGTTTGTGTGCGTTAAACAAATATCTAGAGAACTTGGTATTTCGCAAACATCATCAATGAAAATTCTATGTCGAAATAAATTCCATTCATACAAAATAAGATAAGTTCAAGAGTTGTCGGATGTTGATTTCGATAGACGTGAAGTTTTTGCAGACATAATGATCCAAACGATCCAAATTTTTTAAGTAATGTTATATTTCGTGATGAGGCAATTTTTTTTATTAATATAAACGTAAGTTGGCGTGATTGTAAATGATGGTCACGTAACATATTTCAAGCAGAAATTCCCGCCATAGAAAAGTATGCCTAGTTCAATATCGGTAAAAATATAAAAGCCGAAGGACTATCATCATGTCGGATAGTCAAGTATCTATTTATGCACTGAGTTACTTTGTAAAATTGTACGGAAATGTCGGGAAGAAGTCAATGAACTAGACGGGAATAACGTCGTCACCTTACTGGAGATTCAAAACGATTCTAATTTTTCAAGTAATGTTTTGCGATGAGGCAACTTTTTTCATTAGTGGAAACCTAAATCGGCATAATCGTAGATACTCGTTGAATGCGTGAATCCTTCACCCAATATCCACAAAAACTGATGTATGGGCTGAATAATAATAAGCGACAAAATAATTGGTCCCTTTTTCGTTGAGGGAAACTTAAATGTTCCAGCATATTTAGAATTATTGGAGAATAGTATTATACTTTAGGTGGCTCGGTTATTACCATGTGCAGGTAAATATTCCAAGTAAGTACGTTTTAATGTGGAAATTCTATTATTCGAAACTTCCAGACAATAACTTTCTCCCAAAAGACAATATTTGGCTGGAACAAGATAAGAAGAATTGAGAAGTAGGGGATATTGCAGAATGTATTGCAAATTTTTAAAAATAGAATGGCTTGTTGTATTGAAGTCAACCAATAACATTTTGAGCAGCTTCTGTAATCGCCTTCACTATATGTTTTCTAAAATTCTCAATTTTTCTACTACTCAAACGTAGACATAGATAGCTCTAACAAGAAACAAACATTTAAAAATTTGTCTCCAGTTGCTGTAGGTTTCCCGCGCCATGATTTAGATAAATCTTTTACTGCACCAGTGTCGTAAAACTTATCACTAATCTCCTGACAGTAGACTTTGGTATAATATTTCTAACAGGATATAAATCCGTTAGGATTATTTAAATGAAAATGCAATCGTAGCCTTCTAATTGTATCACTTTAACTTCGGCGAAAATAATGAGAGGAATTCAAATGACCAAAAAAAAAGAAGTTCACTATTATTCCGGAAAGATTTGACAACAATGTAAACACCTCCATAATATCGGCTGAATCACAAGACACTTGCATACCAGTATCTAAAAAAATCGTTAGATTCGTTTGCGAGATAGTTGATGTATTCCATACTTAAAATTCACTGTGTACATCGTTACATCCATTCAATCTCGCACAGTTTCTAAACTAGCATTCGGCCCAATTTATTTTGGTTTCCGCATATTTTGAACAAACTGTTGGTGGGCATTTTTGAAACAGCCCGTAAAAAGATATTAAATGCTTTTATTAGCTTTTTTCATAAATTTCCATGCTAAAATGTATAAAATTTCAGTTTTTTTCAGTATTTTGTGTACAAAAACTTCCTAACTGCAATCTTAATAAGTACTATTTTTCAGAAATTTTACATTGACTGTAGATTTTTGCCAAAGACTTCTTAAAATTTTATCTCCCTTCCTGCAAAATCTTGGATGATATATTTTTGTTTTCACTTAATAATCATACATTTTTCCTCCTGTTTCCCCTACGTGTTAAGGGCGCTCTTGCCCAAAGCCCTATCAGAACATAATGGGGCAGTTATTTAGTTACCCCTGCGAAAAGGTAAAGAAAAATAAAGTAAGCTGGAAGAATGGGGATTGTAATTTAGAGGGATGTCGGAATTAAGGGTAGTTTATAGGTAAACCAGTCGAGTCTTTAGCAGATGTTTACAGGGCCGTCACGTTTCCAAGAATAAAAAACGGCCAATTAAAAGAAAATTATTAATTTTCAAAATATCACTACTTTTATGCATTAGTTTTCCATATACTTTCAACAAATTCGTTGTGGAATTAAGCAACAAGAAGAAATGGGATTCAAATACCATTACCAGAATTTGAAAGAATGCCATTCAATGGTGCACAGACGGCTCAAAAGCAATAAAAGGATTTGGGATAGGAATGTTCGGACCAGGAACCAAACACTCTGAAAGCTTGGGAAAACCCCCAAGTATCTTTCAAGTAGAAAGTGTGCCCAGTTCAATATTGACAAAGGATACACAAGGCAAAGGATTATCATAATGTCTGATAGTCAAGCCATTAATGCTCTGAGCTCTCTGTAATCAGCTCCAAAATGATATGGGAATGCCTGGACAAACTCATTGAACTAGGCGAGGGCAATATACTCACCTTACTGTGGATTAAAGGACACACTGGAATAGAGGAAAATGAAATAGCAGATGAGCTAGTAAAGAGGAAGACTGAAATACTCTTTTGGAGGCCAGAACCCTTTTGCGGTATCAGCTCCAATGTAATATTGGAAGAAATAGACGAAGCCGAAAAAAACGGGAAGATCTGACCATTAGAAAGGGCTTAGACAATCAAACATTTTTCTAGGTGACTACAACCTGTTGAGATCAAATGAATGCATAAGTAAAAGTAAAACTGCTCTAAGAGTTTTAACAGGGATCCTAACGGGACATTGTCGCCTGAATGGGCACTTTAAAAAGCTCAAAATAGTGGAGGAAGAAAAATGTAGATTTGGTGGCATGGAAGAAGAAACCTCCATCTACATACTTGCGAACTGCACAGCAATTCAGAATCCTAGGCCACAGCACCTAGGAGATTACTGGATAGAAGAGGGACAAATACCTAAGTTGAAGCCAGTAGATATCCTAAAATTCCCCCGGGAAATAGGACTGAAGGAGCTATTAGTCTCTGAGACTCTCCTCAGTAACTTAGTTGAAGTAAATAGGAACAATAGATCTTTTAGGTCTCAGTGAATGTCACTCCAATATACATACATACTTCAAACAAACCTTAGGTTGAAAATATTTTATAAACATATTCAGAGATCAGTTTTATTTGTATGATTGCAGTTTCCTGTAGTATTTATTAAAGCGTGTTACCAATACATATAGAAGAATAATTATATTACTCTAACGCTCAACAAAGTTTTGAAAAGCATATGAGCTTGTAAAATTTTGGTTTACGGTTGGAGGTGAAGATGTCGATATTGTCACAACTTTTACATTTCCGTTACTGGAAGAAATGTATTGATTGTGATTTTAATGTCTCCTTCAGTACGGGATTAGACTCTTAGAGCTCTCGGACGGAGAACATATACCTTGTACTGATGAGGCGCAAATCCGCCGAAACCAGTCTGCAAATTATGTTGTCCCTTCAAATTGTAAAACCGGAATGGTTGGTTAAATCTTGTAGATCATACCGACTCCTTTGACTAAGAAGTGTAATTCAATATCCGGTGGTGCATATATCCCGGGAAGTAGTTGTTTTTTCTTAGTTGAACGATTACTGTTTTCGAAAAATATTTTTCAAAACTCAGTAAAACGTTAGAATAATATAAGTATTCTCCGATATCCATTAGTTATCTTTAGTATTAATTGGAAATATCAATAACGGTCCTGCACAGGACCCAAATTCAAAAAAAGATATCAATTTTTGATAAAGCTGTCTGAAAGTTGAATTATGTTAAAATCGATTTTTGGTAAAATCGGCAGTGGATTATATTGAATTTCTAGTATATAGGGCAGGAATTTTTTTTATATCTCGAAAATTACCACTTCTGTTAGAAGATACGAATAGAAAATGTTTCAAAGCAAATTGCTCAGGGAATCTAATTGTCATATTCAACAAAGAAACATTAGAGATTTGTCTGAAAATTATTTTTTTATTTTTTTTATTTACTTTACCGCATCAACCTCTAGGGTTATGAGCGGGGACAGAGTGATTACATAAAAAAAAAACATACAATAGTTCTTATATTTTGAAATAGAAGTTGGAGTCTTTCAGAAATTTCAGCACTTTTTCACAATTTTCACTCAATGCGCGTTTCAAACTAGGTGGGATATTGTAAACTGTTCTTCTGACACTGAAATTTGCACAATCTAACAGTATATGTTTTATGGTTAAAGGCACATCGCATATTAAACACTGCGTTGGTAGTTCTTTTTTAAATAAATGCTGGTGTGTGATGGCTGAATGTCCTATTCTCAACCTGTTTAAAACAACCTGGTCTTTTCTGTTCTGTGGAAGTGTCAGTCTGGATTTCACTGATGGCATGATTTCTTTAAGTAGCGTATTGGTTTCTTCCCATCTTTTTTGCCAGATATTCCATATAAAATCCTTTATAACGGGTTTGAAATCGGCAACTGGAATGTTTTCATAATATGGAAGATTTTCGTTGCTTACAGAAAGACGTGCGATTTCATCGACTTTTTCATTGGATGGTATACCTACATAAGAAGGAACCCACAGGAACTCTACTTTAAAGTGTGTTCTCTGAAGTCTGTAAAGTTCTTCTTTGATGTTTAAAAGTATTTGGTGAGTGGGAAATAGTTGTTTTATTCCTGAGAGAGCACTGTAGGAGTCTGATATTATTAATAAGTTTTTGTTTGGCTGTTTGTAGCTTCTCAAAGCTTCAAGTATAGCGAGTAACTCTCCTGTATATACCGAACAGTGAGGATTTAGCCTGATTGCATAACTGTTAGAATCTTGTAAGAATGCCGATGCAATTCCGTTTTCTGATTTAGATGCATCTGAAAAAATATGATCATAACTGGTGAATTTAGAAATAAGATCATAGTATTTCAATTTGAATATGTGGTCACTGATAGAGTGTTTGGGATGATTTGCTAGTGAGAAGTTGACTGCTGGTATTTGAATTATCCAAGGAGGAGTTTCATGACATAATGGTAAAGACAGTTGGAATTGATCAATATTGAAATCTGATCTTTTCAACCTTTCATGAAATGGTAAGTGTTTTTTCTGGGTGTCTGGGATGGTATTTAAATTATTATTTTGAAGTGGCCACAGTATCTTCTTCTTAAGGCGAGTAATACAAATTCACTTAAAACATCACGAGAAGTATTATGTCTACCAGTATGACACCATACAATTTTATCAAGATCGAATATGTTGCTTTGACAATTGAATGAAAGAAAAATTTCTACCTGCAATTTTTGGGACCATAGAACAAATTTTAATATGAAGAGATGTCATAATTTTCATTAGGTATACCTGCTCTCCAGTTTGTAGCATGTATTGCATGTATACTAAAAAATGTTTCACCGTACTGATTTAAGTCACCCTGTAGATATTAAAAAATTTTCCTATTAAATTAAAATTTTTATTCAATTTTATAACAACGGAGCTATCGACCATACTAACTCACCCTATATTTACAGTGAGGCAATAATAAGAAGCTGTGGGCTATAGTGGATCATAAATGGGTCATAAAAATAAAAAAATAAAAAACAGCATGTACCTAAAAGCTTGTTATATCTACGTTGTTTCGAGGGACATTCACACCTGCTGGACAATATAAATAAAAGGAAAATGGCCCTAGTGATTACCAAATGGTAGAACAAGGGCACTGAATTCACGGAATGTATTCTGTCTGTATCCAACCGTGCTAAGACCAATAATTACTAACGGCTCCTTAGACTGGTGGTGAAAAATAAATTAAAAAGCTGAACTGCATTGGGATCCATGAGCAATTTTCCGCCTCTCACATGTCAAGACGGAAGCGAGAATGCTTCATTTTGGCTGTAACACAATGGGAACTGGCATGAATGAACTAGTCATTCCAGAATAACAGATTCAATCACAAACTTGCTTTTTGAAATGGGTAATAGTAATGCTGTCCAAAATCAATTACTAACAACCAATCGACATTTATTTAAACTGGAATGAGAGGAAAGCTTGTAGTGAGGATGGAGCGGTGGTATGATACATCAAAGAATTCAAAACTGACAGCAACACAGGAGGTTCATGGTACTAAGCCAAGGTACATCGCTTACAACATTGACAGGAGTATCGAGGTCAGAGCATCGTCATACTCTCTGACAGTCAGGCAATACTTAAGACTGATCTGGGACTGTATACAAAATTTCTCAGACTTGGATAACGCTTGAGTGGATTTTGTGGCACAAGCGTAAAGTAGACAAGGGAATGGAAGATACTCCCGCAACAAAAGGGTATGAAATGAAATTTACTGGCCCTTAACCAGTATTCTCGGTGGAATAAAACAAAATATCAGATGTACCTACTGAAATCACGTGCCTAAGCAGAAACAAAGCTACTTCCTGGTCATAAAACCCTCGGAGTCGCTAACCAATGAAATACTGAATCTGGAGAGGGGTCGAGTAAAGAAAAATACAGAACTACTAATCAGTCTCTGCACCTTACGGAAACATGCATAACATGGGGCATATACGAAGGATAACATAACTAACGGTTCGTAAGGAAGAGAAAGGAACAGCCCCGATTTTAATTTTCGACTGCAAAGCACCGACTCTCCTGGGACTGAAGCACCCATTGGAGGACTTCTTCAAGAAGAATATAGTGAAAAGACCGTTAAACCTGATAAGGACAATTGGTATCTTCACATAAACGGTAAAACAAAGGAAACAAAAAGGTGCAGAGGACTCGAGATCCTAGCCTACACTTGCTAACATTTTCTGTCACGCTTGCTGTACTTCGTTCAGGAACGTGGACTAAAATTTTATCCATAAATGGACATTTTCAAGTCAGTTGACCGATCAATTCCCAATTCGTCTGCAATTTCCGTTTGAAATTTAGCACTAGCTATCATGATAAAGCGCAAGAAAACCTTAATTTTATGAAATGAAGAAAATACTCTTCTTTCCCCTTTCATGATTTTCTCCCAATCCAGATTCACAAGCAGCAAAAGTATTTAAATCTCATAAGCTTCTCTTGGTACTTTGTATTGCTTCTTGGCACGTAAATTCACGAAATCTGTCATTTTCTGACCAGCTGCTGGCAAGGTGCATCTGATATTAACGAGATTTAAAAAGATTCAAAGATTTCAGAGGAAATGATCAAGTTTATCCGTTGGGGGGATCAAATTTGCAATATCAGGAATTCATAAAGATAGGGGATGATGTGTGATATGGAGTTGTTGAAAAAATCACTTCAGCTTGTATTTTATGTAACAAAATTTTCTCAGTCAGGAATCGCTGAAGGTACCGACAGAGGCATTCAGACTGGAGTGGGAATGTCGAGAATAACTCAGTGACCTCTCTGAACACAACATAATCATTTTGGTGTGGATTCCGGAACACTGTGGCATTGAGGATAATGAAAAAGTTGTTAAACTATATAGGAAAGGTACACAAGTCCATATATTAGCACAGAATGCTCACTGGGGGTTACCAAATTTACCAGCCGAGACTGGGTCAAACGAAAACAAAGATATAGATAATGATGCCCCTCTCATGTACCACGGGAAAATATTTATTCATCAGAGCACAGAGCTGGATTTAAGATGAATGGGAATTAAATCAGAACAATGACGGTGTCACTGGTGACACAAAATGGAGCTATACAACGGAGAACTTCTATGAAATCAAGGGACAGAAAGGCTAAAGATATACTATCAGAACGATAGGCATCAGATCGCAGAAGATAGGCAATATTGGGATAGCCTAGGGTAAGTCCTGAAGAATAAAACAGATAACCCGTGAAGTGCCTGAAACAGACTGGTACAGAGAACTGGAGTAACTGAATGAATGTCAAGCTAAACCAAGAGACAGAAAAAGCCCAAAGGCTGGAGTGTAACTGACAAAAGAACCAGCATCCAAGCAAAAAAATTGCTGTCTCATCTAAAATATCAATTTTATTCCGTTTATTTCATATATTTGAAATCCCAAAATGCTCTTTTTCTTTATCTACTTCTATTCATGTCAAATATTGCTTGAAAATTTTTGTGGCTAAAAGGGTAACCAGCGCCAAGGTAAAAAAAACAAATAAAAATTCTTAAAATCGACCTCTTTGAGAATAATAATCTGTAAGTGATAATGAAATAAAATTAATGTATGAATAAGTTCCTACGCCATTGGAAATGTTCTGAAAAATATCTACTTTTATCTTTGGCCCTTCGACAACACTTCCGATGCTAATTTTTCGAAAGTGCAAGGGATACAAAAGGTACAAGCCCTTATATTTACTCCCTGAGAGTTCTTCATTAAAGTTATTATGAAGCTGAAAAGGCACACCGGTAGAGAGCGCTGCGGTGTGGTTATTAATTAATACAGAAACAGCGGGAAAGGCGTAAATTTACAAAAATGCCACTTAAAAAATTCTTTTGTCGACAAGCACGCACATTTCTTGGTCGTTGATGTCTGAAGTTTTTGATGGAAGATCGCTGGGGAGTTATTTGGTTTACCGTCAATTATTACGAGAGGAATTTTCAAAAAGCCTTCGACGTAATTAGATGAATTGATTCTTTGTACAAATAATTTCGTATTCGTTTCATTTCTAGGAAAGTAAAATTAATTTCAATACAATGAATAAACTTCTTTTGTATTAATTTTAATAATCTATATAATTAGAAGCTATTCAAGTTATAACTACATAAAGTAGATCTTCATTGGGTGAGGCTTTTTTATAAAGTGACAGACCAATAAAGCTTAGTTTATGTACGCACATCAGACTATACATGGTGTTGCCAAATTAGTTCGAAATATTGTGGCAGACTCGTCATTCAATTTCAAAACGTGAAATTCCAATACACGTGTGAGATGAGTTTTATCGTTTACAAGATACAGGATGCTCAATGTTTTCATTATTTCAATAAAAGCAATAGCACTGTAATAAACTAATAAGCATACATGAAAGTTAGGTTAGGTTAGGTTAGGAGAAAATGGTACATTTAAGAGCAAGTAAATATTATTTATTTTTAATCTTTTTTTAGGGAAGGAACAGGGTTGTCTCTGAAGATCGGCAGTTAGTTTTTTATTAGGGTCGAGATGTCTCCGGTTATGACGGGTGGAACTAAATATTTTTCAAGAAATAACAAATTTCACCATTATAATATTATTTCACTTGCCCCAGGTATTGATTTGTTAACGGGCAAGATTCCTTACTCTTGCAATTAATAATTAACTTGTTGAAAGCATGTCCGCCGTTTTGCGCTCATATAACTTCCCTACCCGTTTACCCAAGGTAGGCCGGTTTGCGCCTCGATAAATAGGCAAAGTAAGTAGCTACTAGATCAGTATATTTTCGTAAAAACAGGATATTCGGAGTATTTGAGGTGGAAGAAAAAATAAATTTGTTATTCTTGATTCCATTATTTTTGTCAAATCTGCCAATCGATGAAAGTGAAAAAAATCGTCAATTTACATTTTGAAGGAAATGAAATACCCTACAAAAAAGATCTGATTGAAAATTTTCATCAGACAAGCCGTTTTCTTGTAATCAAGCCTCGAAAACCGATAATTTTTTTCAATTCAACTTTTTAACTCTGGAATTTTGTAACTAATGAACAAGTTAATATCTAAAACATAACAATAGAGATTTTTGAGATAAATTTCATGCTCTACGGAAAAAGGTCTATTAACAATGTTCCATAAATTCACTCTTTAAGCGTTGTGACAAGTGACAATACTTTCCCTCCTCCTCAATAACTGCGACGCCTATTTTTGGAAAGAGAAAATTCCCGAAGAATTATTAAGAGATCTTTTTTGTAGATTTGTCACAAAAATGCATTGGGAATAAAAAATCTAATTTAATGGCCTCTTAAAGTTAATATCAAGGGCTCAAACTTTCACGATACTTTTTTTTGCTATCCTAAATAATATTCTCGATATATATTTCAATTTCGATTTTTTTGCCTAGTCTAATGTTCAATCTTTGCTTGTCCTGAGCCTGGAGAAAGTGGGAAGGAAAGATTGTTTTCCAATAATACTTCACTTGCCATTCATTCAGGCACTTAAACTGAATCTTTGTACAATTTTCCATGTTATATACTTCCTTTCCAGAAGCTTTATGTCTTCTATATAGGCCACTAGTTTGACTGGAGGAATTTTCAGTAATATTGTAATGGTTGTATTATCTCCTCTCCAAAGTGCTTCCTTCTGAGTCCCTGTAAGGTTTCGCAGAAGCAGAGTATGTGAGTAGGTGTTTCATCATCGAGTTAACATTTCCTGCACATTGGTTCACTAACTTTGCCCATTTTGTGCAGATGTTTCCTCAGAATGCAGTATCCAGTCAACAGGTCGGTAACTGTCTTCAAATGTCTCTTACTTAGTTTCAATATCCTGGTTGAGAGTTCCTTTTCTACCTTGTTCAGTAAACTCTTTGTATGGAGGAGCCCTTGTGTCGACCTCCAGTTTCGTTGAAAAGAGTTTTTTTAGACGACGCCATCTGAAAGTTGCTCGTTCTGTATTCATTTACATACCGAAAGTTGCGTTTTGAGTGTTCCATGTAGTGAAAGTGACAGTTCCGTACTGCAAAACACTTTCGTGATGCTCTGGAGTAGACAACTTTCTTCCTTAAATGTGACTCTAGCCACTTCAATGTTGACAGTTTCACTTCGATGATTTTGCATAACCTTAAATTTTTAATTTTCTGAAATTATTTGTTTTATACGAAATTTTGTCTAAATTAATGAATAACAATGAATGATGATGAAAAAGAAAACATCAGCGATGAAAATTTACTCGAATCCACGCAACCTGATCTCACCGAAGAAAGCAATGCGGACGTTCTTAATTCGTTGCCGGATAAATCTCGTGCAAGGTACGAAAAACAGTACGATCTCTTTATAAAATGGTGTCACCAGAAAAAGGCGAAAAACCCAACGAAAAATGTAGTGCTCGCGGGATGAATTAATAAAATTAAAATTGAATGATATTCAAGATAAAAATGATGTTTTAATTATTATAACACTACCAGAAATCAAAATTGGCGAACAGCGTATCTTCACTGCAACAAACAAAATTTGTCTTGGTATAAATCCCATCGAATTGTTTCGTAAATACTTGGCTTTGAGACCTCCACACACAAATCATTCAAATTTCTTTCTCAGCTATCATAAAGGAAAGTGTTCAGCCCAGGTTGTGGGAATTCATACCTTTAGTGTGATACCATGTAATATTGCTAAATGCTACATTTACAAAATCCAGAAGATAATATAGGCCTCAGCGTCCCTTTTAGCTAATACTGGCGCAGACCTTCTGATGTTAAAAAGGCATGGTGGGTGGGCTTCTTTCACCGTAGCGGAAGCTTATATAGATGACTCGATAACAAACAAGATTGAAATTGCTAACAGAATACTTTCTTCCAACACAAATACGAATCAATCAACAAATTCTATCGAAGACACAAACGCATCTACAAATTGTATCGAAATCACAAACACATCTACAGAGATTCCATCAACATCTAGTAGAAATATACATATTCCATCTGCATCCAATCCAATAAATATTAATAATTGTCCTGGAGGTACAGTCAACATTACTTTTTGCAAATAATTAATAAATTAATATTGACATTGCAAATATCATTAAGTACATTATATTGTTTTGGACCTTATGCGTCATCTAAAAAATGGTGTATATGCCACGGCTGAAAGTGTTAGTTTGTTGGACTCGCCTGTTGCTCGACTCGTTTCACTCGTCTCGCAATTTTCAGACTTGTCCAACAAAGTAGCACTTTCAGCCCTTGGCATACAAATAACTATTACAGCAGCAACTTTTTAGAAATCTGCAGCATCTTCTCTGCTACTACGAGCATTATCTTCAAACAACCGGATTATTGTAATTTTTTTCTTTTGAAGTCAATCGTATTTTATTTTTTTGATCACCGACTAGAACTCTGCTGACATTTGAAAATACTGTCAATATGGCATGCTAACGATCAAAATAAATAATATATTGTAATAATTTTGTGTGTGAGCCAAAAAAATTATAAACAAACATGCTAATTTTGTGATGGATCTCGGTATGTGGTGTTAAAATGATATTCTGAACAACTTATTCGCATATTTTTATTTTTATATTTTCAACGCAAAGCAAAATATAGAAGAGTGATCCTGTTTGTGGAATCGTAGTAGCCTGAAATTAAAGTTCAGATTTCATTTGATTGACTTAAAAGATGTAGCCCAGCATCATGTATGACTATACAAAAATGCAAATCTGTTATCTCCCAAACAGGGAAAATATGGGGGTGTCTTTATTTTAAATGCGACTCACTCTCGTCTCTTTAGTATAAAGTTAGTGTTACGAATATTTATCTAAACATTCTGTTGTCTCAAATTGATTCACTTACAATTTACTCCCAGCATAAATATTCTCCTTCAAATACTCTCTACTAACCCCTTAGCACCATCTCAATTAATCCAGTGAGAAGTTGTACCAATCAACATATATATCTTCCAACTCCAATTGCTAAATTGTTTGCTGACAAATATATCATTCTCAGACCTCAAGAGAGGATGATGCATCGGCCAAGAACTTGTGATATATCTTACATTCTCTTTAGACCTTTCTCTTAACAAGTTGTGTGTTTGTTCCACAAGATTACTTGTGCTACACATAACCACGCTCTGCGTTTGTAATTAAACCAACAATCGAAAGAAAATATTTCGTAATTTTTAAGTTGTTACCAATAATAATGAAATAAAGCGAGGTATATCTCGAAAATAACCTTCCAAACAATAATATAATTGGTCTGACGGTATACTTCAGACTTCCGTCAGCAGATACAAAAAAATACATAGACGATTTAGAGTTATATTTAAACACTTTAAAAAAGAGGTTTACATGGGAGATATTAATATTTGTTCACACAAAAGTTTCTATATGAAGGTTTGCGTCTGTCCATTTTTTATTGAAAAAATTAATATCTCGATTAGTATGAATCCTACTTTTTCCCATTAGTCATAAAGTAATGAGAAATTTGCCAAAAGTCAAGCTGATTCTTTATATGTATTACCGACCAAATTAGTTCGACATGACACAGTAACTTATTTCTTAGATATGGAGTAGAATATTTTCCTTTGGTAACCGTTCAAATTTGTTAACAATACATATTTCCTAAACACCCATTTCCATTGAACACAACATACAAAGTATAATATAAAAAATTGATTTTAGGAAAAATTTGCGAGTCCGTGTATTTCAGTTTCGTATAAAACTCGAATAAAGAGCCACTGTTTTCCTTGCATCTAATGAAGGTGAGTAGGAAGTATAATAATAATAATATAAATCAATAGTGATAAGGTAGGCACCCTCCGTGAGGGGAACTTTCTAAGGGCTTTCGGGAACTCCCTGAACATCTCGCAAGAAGGTGTTCATTAGAGGCTAATTAAGACACTGGTTATGACTCCGCCGAGGCTCCTGCTACTGACGTCTATTAAACAAACTTACTTCCAACACAATTTAGGCTTGATTGTTTTTAGCTATTAGAGCTATTTGCGCGCAAGTAAGATAATTAGAAATTATCTTATTGCCATATTTTGTTGCATACCTCACCACACGTATTTCAGATTCACGATTATCATAAATATCTAATTTCAAATGATCCTTATTGGAAATGTTTTATTTTTAGTCAAATTCAGTTGGGGTTCAGTGGATTTATGCTAGTGTAAAATGTATCATGTAGCAGGTACGATTTGTGATGTATGGAGTACAAAAAATATTAAGGTCTGTTTATGCTCAGATTTAGGGTTGCTACACCGTTCTCAATTTTTGTAACATGAAACTGTGACTTTTACTGTATATACATAAATGGCAATATGCGTCTAGATGGCAGGAAAATATAGTTATACTACACCGTTGCCAATTGTTCGGCGAAATTGACAAACTTTTAAACAATAAGTAGGTACTCAGGAATGTATAATAATAATATTTATTAATCCCTTAAGACATTCATACAAATGTATAGGATAAGTCAAAAGTGATAGGTGAGATTATTAAATTGGTTAAAATAGTATATAAAATAAAGTAAATAGACATAAAAAAATAAAAATATTCAAGTAAAAAAGAACAGATAAAAATGTTTCACAGAGAATCTTCAAGGAATTCTTTGACTGAATAGTAACATTTAGTCAATAATACATTTTTAATTCCCTTTTTGTATTTGCTGACAGAGACAATGTCTTTAAATTCATTAGGTAATTTATTGTATAGCTTCGTTCCCATAAATTCAAAACTATTCTCTAATTTAGAAGTTTTACAGTGACAGGGTATTCGGAGGGTGTTTGAATGCATTGTATAGTAATCATGTCCATACAATTTAGTTTCAAAATTAGTGAAATTTTCTTTTACAAATAGAAAAGTATGATAGATATAAATCCTATAGAATTACATGATCTTGTGTTTTATAAATGTGGGCTTCCCTAAACTGTAGCCCAAATATTTTCCGAATAATTTTTTTTTAGTTACAAAAATTTTGTTGCTGTTAATAGAATTTCACCACAGTAAGATGCAACTTAGATGACTGTGAACAAGACCGTAATAAATATTGATACGTGCTGTTGTTGGCATAGTATCCTTTATTCTAGAAGCTTTGTGTTAACGGCATTAATCTGATCAATCCATCTTAATCTGTCATCTACATATATAAACCTAGAAATTTTGTTGATGGAACTGATGTACCCAGGTAGATGTATCATATCATTACATAATCTTTCAGTATCTTCTGTAAGTTCCTTGAGGCATTATTTATTCTTTTTTCTCTCATTTTTTCTGGGAATCAAACCACAATAATGTTTTTTATTTCGACGTTTCGGTAGCGTTCCAGCTACCGTTGTCAAGATTAACTATTTATAGTATAATAGTTATTTGTATGCCTAGGCCGCGAAATACATTTTTAACGTACCGAAAGAACAGTTATCGCCGAGGCCGTTTGCGGCCGAGGCAAGATAATCTTGAGGTCGTTAAAAAGTTTCGCGGCCATGGCATACACACTATTTTTCGTGCAATCGTTAAAATTATTAAACTAGATGATTGTAAATAAATATATCATTGCTCTTAAATCAACAGCAGTGCAATGTATTTAACAATGTCACCGTGTGCTATGGAAATGATATGTTTGAATATATACAAAATATTTTGACAGTTCTTGCTTCAACTTCTGAAGTAAATATAAGTAATAATACAAACTGTACAATTAATGTTAATATTCATCCTAAATAATATAAGTATTTATGTATTTGTTGGTATTCAATAAAAAATAATCCTTGTCTTTGTAGTATTTTAGAAATGTCAAATTTAGAAGTGATATTCAAATTTGGAAGTGACGTTTGGTTTCGCAGCCGTTGCTATGGGTAACGGCCGCGAAATTGAATTTCGCGGACTGTGAGAGAGAACGCGAAATACTGACTTCGCGTCCGGTTGCACGAAAAAATAATTTTTTGGTCCCTATCTGACACAACGAAAAAAAATTTGACAACTAGACAATCAATAATATTTTGAAGTTTAAGACTACAAAACTTTGTTGTTATATTTTATTAAGGTCCATTCATAGTAGATCACACCTCTGGTAAAATGTGAAATAAAATATTATTGATGATTTCAGCTACATCGCTATGTGGAAATGGTCAGATTATATTTTTTTCGTAATCCTTGAGGGATTTTCTTTAAAATGGAAAAAAATTTGAACGCGCTTGAATATTTCGAGGTGACGTTTTTTTCTACAACTTTGTGACACGCCCATTTTCTTATGTTATGCTTAAATTGTCAGAGCATTAAAATGTGATTAAGTTACCTACTCTTAATCTGACGTGCTGAAGATCGATTTTTTTTACTAATCTGATCGGCTGCCCTCAACGCGGGAATATACCTGCTGGTCGCCGCGATTAGTTTGACCCAAATTTAATCATTTCACTATTCGAAAGGTACAGACCACTTGGTCGCCAAAGCTAGATTGAGGGTTCCAAGAAAATTATGGGATTATTTAATTTAAACCTAACCACAATCAGTTAATTCTGCTTTTCATTCAGCGCATCCTGATATATTCAAATTTGTGGATGTAATTCTCGATATTCAGTTAAATAATTGTGTACCTATCAAAATTAAATACCTTTAATGATTGATAACTACGGCGACCAAGAGGCCTACCTGATTTCAAAACTGCGACCAAGTGGTCGATGACATTATGGAACCCCCGCTGACAAAACTGACCGTGGCGGCCAAGTGGCCAACACCCCTTAACGCATGTACTAATAATAAGGGCTCATATTTGTTGGGGGTATATTACAGGATGCAAGGTCCTCATACGGTTTTCTGACGCGCCTGATTAAAACGTCTCCCCGCTTGGGCTTCTCTACTAAAAATTATACACGAGAAAAGTGCAACAGAATTTAATTCAATGTAGATCTGACCACTTCAAACACCAAACTTCTAATGCTTCTCACTTTCTCAAAACTCGTCTAAAACTAACAAACTATAACACTGAATTTAGAGCACATTCGCAATCCTCACAAGTTCAGTTGAAAGTTAATCAACTCCAAGCTCACCTCTTACATGTCGTATGACATGCGTCACCTTTGTGACCAATCAAATTTCAACATCACCACCAACTAAAAACCAATATCATAATATAGTCGACTCGGGAACAACTGTGAATAACGAGTCTCTGGCAACATACAACGGCAACAACAGAATTCATAAATCCAGCTTTAGACTTTTGATATTACTCCTCTTGTTATTACACGGACTATGGTTAAATAATGAAGAGTACATTGTATTTTAGCCACATTTTAATTCATTCGAGAAAATTAAATTCTCGACCTTCGCTGTTGGGTTTTAATTTTCTTGTGTGGATAAAACGCTATTTGAAACAATGAATATTATTCAGATCTGATTCAAGCGTACTTAATGTTAAATTTTCCCAAATTATTCTTACATCGTATAACTTCGTTAATTATCGATCATTTATTCTCTATACTTTATTACAAATGAAATGAAAGCTCGACAATATTTTTTCCGCTTGGCTTCCTTTACAAATCTGTCCACACCGGTAGACCGTAGTGTCTTTTCTCGAACGTTACAGATTTCCACTGAGGCAGCCTGTATTCCCTGCTCTCCTCTGCCTCCCTTTGTATCAGCACTAGCGGCGACGGCGTCGCGGGGTGGAATCAACTTACAAATCCACTGGGGATGGCCAGCTGGCGATGATGTAAGAGGAGATTCAGACGGTCGAAAAGGCCAAATTCTAAATTCACTTCCCTTGTCCGGAGGTAAAAAGCACTCCGTTAGTTGAATTTTAAAACTCTACACTTTTCTCTGTGCCACTCTGCATCTCCTTTTACTCTCGAATCATCCGGACTCAAAACGATGAATATGTATCCAGTTTATTGTGAAGGTACTTAATTTTTAAACATGGAAATAGACGTTGAAAATCTGGGAAACGATGTATATTTTTTTCGGAAAGAAAATTGCGGGAAAATACTTTTTTGTTTCGAATAATAAATATGTATTTTTGATTTCCACCTAAAAATAATAATGAGATAATGGAATTAATCAGTGTTATTAACAAAAAAAAACTTGCAAGTATAATCAGTATGTTCCAAATTGTTTGTTTTTAATTTATATGTAAATTTCATCACTCTACACATTGCGAGGATTTGGAAAATTGAGCCTATACAGGATTAGCTTGAAGTATGGGAACATCTGAATATTCCACAAACGGGAAAGGAACAAAAAAATATTTTTTCTCCTCCCCATATTCTAAAGAACGCATTTAGACACTGTTTTGTAGGATGTAAGTAACAATATCCAAACAGGTATTGTCCTTGACGACGGGTTGTGAGTCAACTTACCACCCTTGGGTGGTGATCATTTATGCATTGTTTATTAATATGAATATTAATAGTACAATTATGAACATTATAAGGATAAATGTTTTCTCGTTTTTTCTCAATTTGTATAAGATGCTCTGACTACATAATTTCTCCATTTTTCTCTAATAAAGTGGCCGACGTTCTTCGAAGGGAATGTCCAGTATACTCCTGAAAGTTCTTAAAGTTCATGTATTTCCAGGTAAACTTGTTCAATACTTTAGTTAATCCCATATTTAGACACTTTTTTGCGTTATTTCCATGTAAATATACGTAAAATTCCCTATTAATGCACTGTATAAATTAAAAACTTTTCATTATATCTCCACTTGTTTGAGAAAGCTACTATGTTAGCGAAACGAGTCACGAATCTATATCAAATATATAATGAAGATTTAAACAAATTAAATTGTTTTATTTCATCTCGTAATAACAAACCTCTTCATCGTCACTTCTAGTCACTGTAAATTTACGTGCCATTCCATTCTTGGAATCAGGAATAGTATCAATTATCACTTCATGCCTTGATTGAACATTGTCCATTTTCATTGCACAGAGTTCACGGATCAACTTTCGTTTAGCAGAAATCAGTTATGGAAAAACTGTTATCATGGCAACGATTGTTGTGAGTGATAAGTAGTAAACAAAAACCCAAATCACATGGAGAGGAAATGCGCGGTTGTCGAGTTGACCACTTTCGTTTAGAGCTGAAACCAGTTATGGGAAAACCGTTTTCATGGCAACGATTATCATCATAACGAGAAAACAGAAACACAAATAATGTGTTGAGGAAATGCGTGGCTGCGAAATCAGAACAGCCTCAGCATGGCTGAAACTAATTGTACGAAAAATCCTTTGTCATGGCAATCGTTCTGATGGTGAAGGAAGAGTGAAAATCCTAATTTCACAATGTTTCGCTCATCTCAAAAGTGGTTATGGAAAACTGTTGTAGTGGTAACCATTGAAAAGGTGCAAAGCAAAGGAAAATTCAAACACTTTGGTGAAGAAACACAAAAGTACAGTATTATCGAAAAAAATTTCATTGCTCTAAGTTAATTATACTTGAGCTATGAGTCGCCCGACAGTAATTATTGTTTTTGCATTACTTTGATTTAAAAATGTCAGAGAACTATCATTTTAATAATGTCTTCGTTTAGTGAACTCTCTCTTCCGAGAACACGAACTGAAGCATTTGAATTTTCTCGCAGTCATGGCTTAGTGCCAGCAGGACCATACTGTGAAAAGAAATTTAAGGGCCATAAAGATCGGCCTGCACTCTTCTCCCTTTATTACTATGGAGAAACTGATTTGGGAATTTACCGATGTCCCAAATCAAAAAAATGTAGACCTGATATATCAGTAGCAAAAACACATCGTTTGAAAATAGTCATTTGTCTACAGAGAAATAATTTTTTCTATCACATTGCATAATTCTCATTTTAAAAGTCCATATTACCGGGTATTGTTTGGTTATGCACATAATGAGTTATGAAAGAATTTCATTGGGAGTTGGGGAAATCTTGTCCAGTGCTCCTTGCAGCGAAAAGGAGTTACTGCATAGAAATGGTGACAAGTGCATCTACACAAATGCAACTTCCTTCCCCAAAAATTGGAGGGCGAGGATCTATAGTACAGGTAAAAAAAATAAATAACATGATTATCCACATTATTATGAAATAATACGGGCTCAAATATTATAAAAACGAGTTTGCAGACAGGCTTTTCGAATATTTGTGGAGAAGACACTGTAGAAAAAACAAACTCGATTCAATGTTAGATCTCCTAAATTCAATAAGAATAGAGTATGGAGATTTAACGTCAGATTAATTTTTTCTATTTCGTTTGTTTTATTGTTGATATTGGAGAGTTATTTACATTGTAGTTATTTCAAACATAGATTTAGCATTTCATTATTTTAAGTGGACAACTTGACATCCACGCACTTTCCCACTATACGATTGGGATTTTTCTTCACTTGTTACTACACCAATGGTTACTAATGACAACAGTTTTTCCACAACTGATTTCAGCTAAAATAAAGTGGCCAGCTTGGCTACCCCGTATTTCCTCACCATATGATTTGGGTTTTGGTTTACCCGTTACCATGGAAAACGTTTTTCCATAACTGATTTCAGCTAAACGAAATTCGACCCGTTCAGGATATTGGAAATATCTATATTTTCCTCTACGACAAGGGTGGACTTCAGCATAGAATATTCACACTATAAGCTTGATGGAAACTCAAATACAGCAGACTTTTCGTGAGAATACGCCAAAAGCACGGTTGCTGAGACTGCAGTAGCAGTCTTTGCTTGACACCATTTTTAAAGTATTGATACTGCTTCATAACAGGTCCTCTTCTTTGATTTTTCTGGCAGCAGGAATAGACAAGCGATATTTGTTGACTCTTCTATATCTATTTGGCTGTTGTATAGGAACCAATTAAAGTTGTACACAATTTCATGCGGAAAGTATCGAGTTAAATTAAAAAAAACTCAACAATAAAAATTCTGCATGTAGGGGAAAAAATCTTAAACACAGATATCGGCACTATAGTTATTATTGCATTACATGTTTTGATATAACTAATAGTAACACATAAATATTGTATGCACGGAAATTAACAAATAAAAATATTCTCCCAGGTGTTGCAGGGCTGTGACGGAAATATGAAATAGGCGAAGTGGTAGCCAATAAGCATCATAACGTTTATTCTATTTTTCGACCACCTCACCGGAAAACCAATCGTATCAACACCAAAAATGGGGCGAAAAGTATTGTTCAGTAGCCAAAGAGCGGAAAATCCTTAACGCCACGATTTTTGTAGTTTTTAACCATCTGTCACTTGTTATTTTGACGTATAACCTAAATTTTTCAATTAAACGGCAGTGAATTTCATGGTTTGTTGTTATATTTTCTCATTTTTTGGTTTATTCGGTAGGCGAAAAACAGCTGTGTGTCACACATGAAGTAAACGCTTTAGCAGCTCTTGAATATCAACTGCCCTCGCTTCGCTACGCTCGCTCATGCATCTAATAGTCTTGGAATCCTAAAGCTCGTTTTCTGACCTTGTGACACAATATACTATATAACAATTTGAATCCTATTAATGATTATATTCAACATTCAAAGGAATGAAGAGAAATAACTAAACAAATTTTAAAGTTAATGTTGAAATTGCAAATCATCCACGATTTGACAATATCCAAGTCTTTTATAAAATTGTCCAATTGGATCACGTTAATATGTTTGTGGTATCAGATTTATCTCTTCCAAAATATAATATTGTAGATCTTGTAGAGTTTGTAAATCAACAGTATTAGAAGGGTATTAGTCATGTATTGGAAATACATATTATATTACATCATTAGGAAACCTAACCTAGTTGTTTTTTGGGGTAGGTAAGGATTCAAAACATAAGTAAAAAAAAAACTAATAAGAATTATTATTTTTTGGCAATGATATTTTGCTTGTTAATAAGGAAGGACCCGGAGTCCAAGAGTAGCAGGTGTCATTTTTTGGCAACTCTTTGGTATGTTCAGCTCAATTCACGAGAGTTCAGAAATACTCAACTTTAACAAAAATTTAGCAAAACTTAAAAACGAGCCAATTCTAATAAAGAGGAGTCAACGAGTGGCAACACTGAACGCAGCTCGTCAAGTGTTTAGGGTAGTATAGGATGACGACGAATGTTTCTTTGAATTTCATCCCAGAGATGTTCAATCTGGGTTACTTGCAGGCCATTCTAATCGTTGGATATCAACCTCATCCAAATATTGTTTAACAAAATTTGTTACACGCGGTCTTGAATTGTCGTGCATTAAAAAGAAGTCATCTCAAACAAATGGAGCATAGGGAACTTCAGCTTCCTGAACAACGTCTTGTATGTAACGTGGAGCATTTAGAGCTCCGGTTCCAAAATAAATAATTCGGTGCGTGCAGTTATTGTTGCTAAAGGTGGACATACGAAATATTGAAAAATGCCAATTTTGTTTTTACTGTTAAATATTAAAATACAAATCAAAATTTTTTTCGTAAAAAAATTCCAGGCTTTTATTTGAACACGTGTATCTTCAAAAGAAATGAAGATATCAAGGTGAAATAAAACCTGAAAGATGGCGAGAAGGATGGTCTTTGTAATTAACTAATGGTAAACTCTACAAATTTCCCGAACTATTTTTTAGCCTTTCAGTGCAAAGATACGAGGAAAAATAGGTTTATGTTCAAATAAATAATTTTGAATACTACAACAATCTTTCCGTAATAACTTCGATGTTTGAAAATTCTGTTCTAGATTAGTTTTTAATGAATATGTCGAATCAAATGAAGTTTAAATAACATTAGTGTATATAAAAACAATATGGATGTATAACGGAAAGATTGTACCTACAACAATCTCAAAAATTGTCAAATTGCAATTCAGTATTAAAACCATAGGTATTTTCAATTTATGTATGTTTTAATAACTTTCCGTCAGCAATACCTCCACCATATTAAATTTCACGTATTTCAAATATTGCAACTGTATTTGTATAAAATACAACATCGATGAAATGTTATTTGTCAATGAAAATTAAGGATTATAAAATCAAATATTGTAAATACCTGCACTCAGGCGTACATCTTTTCAATAATAGAAATTTAAATGAAGCTTTATGGTTACCTGACAAATTGAAGGTACCGTAATAATAAATTATTATAATTTGGAAATGTAGGTTATCTTATTTGATTTAATGATAAAAGCAAGAAGTGCCTCATAATTAGGAGAGTATGACGAAAATGCTGTTAGCAAACAATCATAAAGATACTCATCGGGGACGCACCGGAATTCGGTCCCGCTACCTGCGGAAGGGACTACCTGTAACGGATTAAATTCGAAGTGTGGTCACACCAGCGAAAATGCGATTTCGGAATTGGGTCCCATGTACGTACTATTTGTTTAATTTGACTTTTATTTTCCTTCACATTTTTTTGGGCTTAGGACACACTTATTGTTGTTGTACTGGCATGTTTAAAAATTTACGCTAAATGCGTATCGACAAAAATAAAAACAGTACGTGAAATAATAACCCAACCAAACCTACCCCTACCAAACCACCTTCGTATTTTTAGTCAATTTTTTTGTAGAATGAATTATAATAATTTTCAATAATAACCCAACCAAACCTACCCCTACCAAACCACCTTCGTATTTTTGAGATAATGATTTTTGAAAACAAAATTCAAACCCATCTATTATTAATAAACGCTTACCCTTTTCACTCGTCATAAAGGTGAAATTAATATTTTCCATGTCAAACAAACAAACAAAATCACAATAACGGACACAAATAAACACGTCTTACACTCTGCACTTCAGAAGAACAATTGCTAAAAATAATTTTTTAATACCCACATGAAATCTACCTGCTTCGACAGCGGACCGAGTTACGAAATCACCCTTTCGGATTTGGACAAGGTCCCTGTGAGCAGGTAGCCCTTTTGCTAGGTACCCGGACCGAATTCCGAAACACCGCTCATCGGTGAGCCGAGATTTATATCTTGATTTTATCAAGGTCATGCTTGAATATGTCGAACCGAAAAATGATTTAATTTTATATGCCGCTTTTTTCAAACATGAGAACTTTTCTTTGTCCACTGTATTCCAAAAGTCCTCTGATATTAAGGATTTTAGCAAAATATTCTTAAGATCCAAAATTTCTAACTCTTCTACTTCGATCTTACCTTGAACTTTTCTTTGTCCACTGTATTCCAAAAGTCCTCTGATATTAAGGATTTTAGCAAAATATTCTTAAGGTCCAAATTTTCTAACTCTTCTACTTCTGTCTCACCTTGAACAAAATCTGCAATTGATGCTGCCATTTCCATTACATTTATTTGGCAAGTAAAAGGATTGGTACAGAAGGAAACAATTGGCTTCATATGTTTTTTAACACTTGAAGATGCTTAATAATTAATGACCCGTTTAATTCATGAAGTCAGCAAAAAAAACCAGTCATACATACAATGTAGCAAGCATACGAACGTATTTAATATACCAAGGCACTCAAAAAAATTAAAACTAACAAATAAATAAAAATAATTCACGTTTTTAATAATTAATGTGTATGAAAAAATTCTGTCTGTCGAATAGTGGCGGGCACATACGAAGGTTGGGTTGGCAATACTGCAAATGGAGCTAATAGTTACTAGGTATCATTGTTTAACAAGCTGGACATGAAATGGTTACAATACATTTTCTTAAAGAACGTTCCAAATAGTTTTGTGACTAACATTTGCGACTAGTCTCTGATGTTCGTAAATAATTTGAAAATAATGATCTTCGAGTTTTGCAGTTCTCGCAATTCTAGGTCGTCCTATTTTCCTTATATTCCTTGAATTCACAAAATGTTTCAGATCATGGTAAGCGGTTATTTGGGATAACGCTGTCATAGGGCCTGCATACGTCTGGCATCTAAGTCATTCCCATTGGATAATCCATAAAAACACTTCATTTTAGTCCAGCATTAGTAAACACAGTAATTGTTATTAACTGGACTCAAACGAAAACAGAACTGGTGCTTCAACAAAATTAAAATGTTAAGAATATGTTGTTTGTTTTTGCGTATGATTTCAGGTTTGACACAGTAATATTGAAAATTCCGAAGGCACACTATTATTAGTTCTAGAAACCAGTAGCGACACTAAGGGGAAATTATAATTTCCCTCAAAATCACAGCTTTTTTTATCACAAAAAAATGTTAACACTCACATTTCATTAACGACAAAGCTTATCACACATCTTCGTAGCAGAAAAATTGAATGACAAATCGCCCATAATTATAATTCAGTGAAAATGATTGGGTTTGAGCCACAATAATTCTTGCAAGTCGCAGTAGAGGGCCTGATAGACCCTGTAATCGAGTAATTCCCATTTTTTTTTTGATAACGAAATAATTAAATTAATAAATCGGTGAATTGGATTTTACACTACGCCCATGCATCGTCCAATACTCTCGCCGAATCGTTTCAAACCAACAAAATAACGCAAAGTTTAGCGCTATATAGCTACAGGAATGTTAATTATGACACGAGTGACATGCAGAGTGTATCAAATTCCATCACTTGGCAGAGGCGCGGGCAACGCTTGATTTGATCGAGCTCCTGAAAATACACCACAACCACCCAAAACACCCTAAATATTAGTAGAGATGAGTTAATATTTGTTGCATGCCTTTATGCATTCGCTGACAAATATGCATCACTCGCATTGTTTCTAATTTATCCCTTAAAATTAATGCAGTATCGTGAAATTGGTTGGCATGAATGTTTATTAAATACCAAGTTATTTATATTTTGCTTTATCGATTGAGAAAACTTGGAAAATATTATTGCCATATTATTTGAAAATTAAGGCAGCTTATTACTGATCAGAGAAGTAAGGTCAGGATTGACAAACAATTATGACCAGATTGTTAATTTGGCGCAAATAACTGTTACGGGCACATTATATTTTTTTGAATAGGGAATTAATAGTCATTATTAACATTGTTTAATTTTGATTGACCTTGGACTAAAATCCTTCTTGAATACAAAACATAAGCCATCTAGTACTATGAGTACTATGGGATTGGATATCTGCGAAAATTGCCTAGCCAAGGAAATTATCAGATTGTCTATCTCTCTTCTGTTTTTTTTTTCTTTTTTCTGAGCCGAATCAGAACATGTGAATTAAAGTTTAAATAAAATCAAATTTTATTTCGGATCTAAAGAGCCCTAGTACAAAGAGAGTAACATCAAAGAGAGAGTACGATTGACATCAGTTGATGCACACATTCTGTGGATTTACGTACCTTTCTTTATAAGGCCGCTGCTCATATTGCGGTAAGATACCATAATTTCCGAAGATGCTCGTCTAATCACAAATATTTGCAAGTTTAGGCCAATACTTGAATAACCAGTTAAATAATCAGCTGCCTACTATTCAGTAGCAACCTGCCAACTACATTAGTTCTGTTAAAATCTAAGACTATTACCTCGACTATTACAAATCATATCATTGCTATTATCATTTTCGATTATATCTGTGAGATCAGGATCAATAGGTTTCTCTAATAATTCGAGATATGTGTCTCCATTCAAATTGCCATCAATGAAAAATGGCCCAACAATACGATCCCCTCAAAATCCTGCCTACACCTTTAATTTAAAAGGATGTTGGGTATGTGTTTCGTGGATTACTCTAAGATTTTCGTCTGCCCAGAAGCTGCAATTGTGTCCATTTACGGTACCATTTACAAAAAAGCAACATTTATCGGAAAAAAAATATTGAATGAAAAGTTAGCATTAGTATTTATTTTGTCAGTCATAATCTCACAAAACTGTAGTCTGTCTGGGTTATATTCATTTATTTCCTGAACCAAATGCATTTTGTAGGGATGAAATTTATGATGTTTCAAAACCCTACGGAAGGAAGTGCGCGAAAAATCAATATTCTTGTACTTGTTGTAGGATCTAAATTAATATGACCTAAAATTACTACTTCTGCCGTTTCAGTCCTAACCCTACATTCATAGTTCTGGTTTTGAATGACTATATACTGACCCTGTTTGACGAAATTTTATCATTAGCCATAAACGCATTAGTATAAATTCGCTGTCCTTCTTGCACACTTTCCATTTTCAAAAAATATGGAAGTAATCCCAACTCGTTCTGCAATAGAATATTTTTTTGGAAGTACAAGATAGTTCAATTGAAACCCATCTTTGGTCCAGGAAAAAGGTATTGACAAGTACAGTTACAAATAACTACCACTACAATTGAGGCACATATCCCACTGTTTCACCAACCGATGTATACCCTGCTTATAGAATTCTTGTGGCTGCTGCTGGAAGAATTCTTTCACAGCGTTTTGTCCTTCTGCGTCCGACTGAAAACGGTTACCTTTTAACGCCTTTTTTAGTGGCCCAAAGATGTGAAAATCTCAAGGCGATAAATCGGGACTATAGGGTGGATGCTCTAATATCCTCCATTTCTTTCGTTGCAGATTTTCTTTCACTACGTTGGCAACATGAGGCCGAGCATTATCGTGAAGCAGAATAACACCACGTGAAAGCTTCCCTGGACGTTTTCTTCTTATTGCTTGATGGAGCTTGTTCAAAGTTTCATTATACAAGTTTGCGTTGATATGCACTCTAGGTTCTGTAAACGCTATCAGCAAGGGTCCTTCATGGTCGAAAAAAAATGTCAACATCACCTTGCCTGCAGAAGGTTGAACTTTAAACTTCTTTGGTGGCGGAGAATTTGAGTGTTTCCATTGCATCGATGACAGCTTACTGGATGGTTCAAAATAATAACACCAAGATTCATCGCCAGCAACTATTGACGAGAGAAAGTAATTACCATTTTGACTGTATTCCGTGAGGTATTGCAAAGACAAGCCCATTCGCAAGCTTTTTTGGTCCTCAGACAAAAGACGAGGAACCCATTGCGCACAAACTTTGCTGTAACCTAGTTTGTGTACGATACTATGGACAGATCCTATACTCACACCAACATTTTCTGAAATTGCTCTGATTGAAATTCGACGATTTTCTCTAATCAGGCCTTCCACACATGCCAAATTCCTGTCTGTTGATGCAGTAATCAATGCACCTGGTCGTGGCTTATCATTCGTCCTCTCTTTTCCATTCTTAAATTTTCGACACCATTCCTTCACAGTTGGATATGCAAAATATGCGTTTCCATACACTGCTTGCTTTCGCGTATAAATTTGCAACGGTTGCACACCTTCAGCACACAAAAATTGAATGACCGCACGCTTATCACATTTGGACGGATTGTTAACAACAAACGCCATTTCAAAGTCACAATACTTAAAATCGCTGTCAAATATAAACGAAATAAACAGATCAGTGTGACATTTGCATACACTACTAATGTTGGAAAACGTCAGTTGAATGATTACAATTTTGTTTCCAAGGCTAACCTGACCAAAGATGGGTTTCAGTTGAACAAGCCTAGTATTTAGAAACTAACCAATAACAATGTGAAACAAACTGTATTAGTATGAAATTACTAATTTTTTGCAATAACTGTTTCAATTTTCTTTTGAATTTACAGAAAAAATTACACATTAGCAAACCATATAAGCGTTTAGTTTTTTTTAAAAAATTAATGAGGACTTTTTTTGCAAAGATGGTGTACATATCGATAAAAATTGTGGACGATCATTATGTCTGAATATTCCATCTAAATGCCTTTCTAATAATGTGCCGCACATGGTATACTCCCTATTTAAAAATAAGGGTTGGTGAAGTGGAAGGGAGGGGGTTGACAAATGACAAATGTATCGTAAAAATGTTTCCCTTAGAACAAAAATCGATGTGTTTCCTAATTTCCTTGAAGTCTAAGGAATACTGCCAAATATCGGGGTGGCCGTTTTCTATAGCTCACTCTGTATATATTTTTTTCATCTATTTATATTCACAACACAAAAACTATAACCCCATTCATATTTAGTTTTTTTGTAGGCTGATAACAACAATTAAAAGTTAGCTGATTCTAAAATTTGAATTTTTTCTAATTTTGTTTTAAGAAATGAAATTAGTGGTTTTCTCAAATTAATATCTGTAATATTTCTGTATCTAACTTCCATCAGGTAACAAAGCCCTGAGAATTGGCTTTGTTATCTCCAAATTTCACTTCAGTTAGGCAAGAATCTATTTTTTTATTAACTCGCAGCGCCGAGAGCGTTATTTTTGTTTCATTGCCATAATTTTCAAATTATCAACTTTGAAAAAAAAACTACTCAGTTAAGCAGTTGAAAATTCCATTTATTACCGACAAAACCTTGATGGATGAATAAGTTAATCATTTTTAACATAAATTCAATATTTGTGAATTTCCCTAACTTTTGTGGAGTAGTTTATTAAACTAGTCTTACATTACTGCCTTTTTGCAGCAACTTTATTGCAGGCAATATAAATTGCATGCAAAATTAAAATCCAGTCTTCTTACATTTCAGCCTATTTGTTGCAACTGTCCAAGATTTTTTTGACATCTTACATTATTATTATCACATTAGAAAATTCACTTTGAAAATAAATACAGAAAAAACAAAAGTTTTACTTCTGGCAATCACTACTACTGCTGTTCTTGCCACTTATATAAAAAGGCAGATTAAAAACAGGAGGAATAGATCTTGTTGGAACAAACCATGGTTGAATAAAACAATGGGAAACTTAGGAATTACAAACGAATTCAAAGATTGTAACGACTTGAAAGCCTTTAAAAACTACTTGAGAATGGATGAGCCTACATTCGATAAGTTGTTAGAAAAAATTGAGCATCGAATAAAGAAAACTGATACTTTCTTTCGAAACATTCTTCTTCTATTTTTTATAGTCGGCTATTATACCGAATTACCAACACAATAATTATTTTGTCAAAATCTAAAATCACTAAAAATATGTAAAGCTGCGCGTAAATAACCTTGAAAATTAGGAACATTTCTATATTTTTCAAGCCTGAAAGCTGCAGTGAAAATGGCTGGAACGCATGCGCAATTATTATTCAAAAAAGGCTAGCAATTTCTTTAAAAAGGCTGTAATGTAAGACTAGTATTTCAATTATAACCATTTATTTTGTTTTCTATCCATATTTGTTGATCAATTTATAAAAAGTCTTTCCTGTTTATTTTCTGAAAAATATAAATAGATACATTTTTCAAAAAATTCGAAATTGATCTCGCGACCATAATCATAATTAAGTTCCGTATAGTGTGTCACATCTGTCGCAATAGGAGAATGTGACCTTCTCCCTACGTCTCAACAACCAGCTGGTGTCGACACGCCGTTAAAGCACATCGTGCCCTCGCCTTCGTTTCTCGTTGCCGCCACCTCACCGTCTCCAAGGATCATGACACCAATGCTGCCGACGCGTCGTGGCGTGCCACCCTTTCTGGGCCACCTCAGACCCAGATATGAACCCCCAAGCAGCCGCCAACGTAGTCCGCTATATCAACGTAAATCTTGTGAGTTAGAAAAAGAGGAATTATAGAAATGCTAGGAAAAAAAAATCAAAAAATAAATGAAATCCAAATTTACAATGTACAAAATACATTTTTCACGTGAAAAACCTCTAAAAATACGAGATATCCATTAAAAAGAATCTGCAGCTTTCTTTTTATACGGGCCTGTTGGAAATAATCGATAATTTAATCAACAGATGTCGAAAGAATAATTATAAATATTCAACACTCTATGAATTTTTGAAAAATGATATTTTTCAAAAACAGTGGCCGTTCAACTAAGGAGCAACAACTACCTCCCGTGCAATATGCACCGCCGGATATTGAATTACACCCAAAAGTCAAACGGGCCACTGTTTTTGAAAAATATCATTTTTCAAAAATTCATAAAGTGTTGAATATTTATAATTATTCTTTCGACATGTGTTGATACATTCACTCTATTAAATACGACAATATTACAGGAAACTGTAATAAGATTTATTGTTTCGAGCCTACGTGGCTTGTTGTCAAAAATTTAAGGTTTTTGGTTTGCGATTGGAAGCGAAGAGGTCGCTACCGTCACAATCTTTACATTTCCGTTATTGGAAGACATGTATTGATTGTGATTGAAGTGTACTCTTCAGTCCGGGATTAGAGATTCTCGGACGGACACCACATACCTTGTACTGATGAGGCGCAAATACGCCGAAACCAGTCTACAAGTTGTCTTGTCCCTTCTAATCGCAAACCAGAAAGGTTGGTTTGAAAATATCTTGTAGATATACCAACCCCGTTTGACTTTGGGGTGTAATTCAATATCCGGCGGTGCATATTGCACGGGAAGTAGTTGTTGTAATTCGTTTGCTGCTTCAATCCACTGTCAATCAATATGTTTTGACACTTCAAGCCAAATAAATATTGGAATTTATAAGGTGTTTGTGGGTCGCATGTTTTTAAAAAATATAAATATATAGGGACGGTATATGACTAACCATAATAATTATTCCAATATTATTTATTGACGGTTTCAAATAAATAAATATATGGCTTCAGAATTGTATTAAGAATATACACTATTAAACCCCAAATTGATTTGGGAATTCAACGAAATAGACCAAGGACCAGATTACAAATTGTTTAACAAGCGATTAGAATGACACTGTAGATTGTGATATCTATATAGAGCGTACAAAGTATTATTAGCAAAGATTGTAAGACATGATGATTGATTGATTGGATCAGCACACCAGTCAAAGGATTGAAGTCCTCGGCACCTCAGCCATAAGGCTTTTTGTGCTCTTGGTTGTGCCGTTTATGTGAAGAGACCAGTAGCCCTTATCAGGCTCAGCAGACTTTTCACTAGGTTCTTCTTGGAGAAATCCGCCCTTGGAAATTCTAGTCCTAGGAGTCTATATCTCCAGTGAGATGATGCTTCACAATCAAAGATAATGTGAGAGGCTGTTTCCTCCTCTTTCATGCACAACCGACAGGTAGGTTCCTCCCTATATATGCCGATTGTATGCATGTGCTTCCTTAGAGTACAGTGACCGGTGAGTAAACCCGTCACTATCCTTATTTGGGCCCTGTTAAGGTTTAGTATTTCATTGGTCAGCTTCTCCGAGGGTTTTATAACCAGGAGTTTGCGGTGTTCCTGTTTTGGCACGTGTTTCCAGTACGACTGGTGTTTAGTTTGAGTCCACCGAGAAAATACAACCATGTGCAGCAGCTCTGGATATCCCAAATACTGGTTTAGGACCAGTGAATGCTGTCTCAGACCCCAGCTTTGCTAGGATGTCTGCCTTTTCATTTCCTACAATGCCCTTATGCCCTGGGACCCACTTAAGATTAACTCTATTGTGGTTAGCCAGGGTTTTAAGTTTCTGTAGACAATCCCAGACCAGTCTAGATCTGATCTGATGACATGCTAAAGCTTTTAATGCTGCCTGGCTATCGGAGAGATTTAGGATCTTTTGACCCCTGTATCCCCTTTCAATATTCAGTTGCAAACACATATCAATAGCGTAGATTTCAGCCTGGAATACAGAAGCAAGATTCCCCAATGGTGCATGAAAATTGCACCTGGGTCTAGCACCATGGACTCCAGCACCTGTTCCAATGTCAGTCTTTGATCCGTCAGTGTACCATATCAACAATCCATCCTGACTGCATGCTTCCAACCCGTCCCAGTTTAGCTGGATTTGGTATGGTTGGGTGTCGTTACATCTTGCCAACATGTTGTCACTTCTCATTCTAAGGAGTGAGTTTGTGATAACTTCTGTGATTCTGGAATGACAGTGGGTGTTGGTTCTTTCATGCAGCCATCCTCGCTTCCGCCTTAACATGCAGAGCAAGAGGCGGAAGATTGAGAATTGCTTCCATTGCCGCAGTCGGGCAATGTAAGACATGATAAACGATAAAGTATAACATCTATAGCAAACTTAGAAACATAAAAAATCATTCCTATCTGTGGAAGCAATAAATTTAATTGAAAAGATACATCAAAATTTATAGTATCTGAAAGTATAGTAAGACGTGAAGGTATAGTGCGAACTTAAAGTTGCCGGATTTTTGTTTAACTCTAAAGGTGCCTGTCCACATGAGAGTAATACTCTCGAGAGCACTACTTGCCAGTGGACACGCTCCTGAGGGTAACTCACAGGCAGTGGACACGCACAAACACGCTCGGATAGCAACTCGCAAATATTCGACTGTAGTCCGTATTGTGAGAGTTCTCTCAGAACCACAAACATGGCACGACGCACATAGACCAAGGAAGATACTTGTGCGTTAATCGAAGCATACGAGAAAAATCCAATACTTTGGAATATGAAATACGAGGAGTACCGCAAATTTCATTGCAATTTCACAGTACAAAAGAAGGTATCCAACGCAAATTGCATAATTTGCGAAACCAGGTAAGTCAATGCTAAAAAGCGAAGGGTTACCAGTATGCGCTATCTTTTTTCGCAATTGCTGGGCCAACTAATTTTATTAGTTGTTCCAATCGCACTGCGGTTATTCGAATAAAATTTCGAAATTTGCGACTGTCCACGTCTTCCAATTCACGAGCGAGATTTGTTAGCGACACCGAATTGTTGTCTTCGCAATACCCATGTTTTTACCCAGCAGCTTCTTTTGTTTTTTTTAAGAATTGCGAGTGCAGCTATTATTGCTGCAGCGGTTCGTTGCTTATGAGAAGACATCTCGACTGATACTGACACGAGTTGCGATGAAAATGGAACATTCATAAGCTACTTGCTCTCTAGTGGACATGGTCCTGAGAGTAATTTGCGAGACTAACTCTCCGGCTACTATCTGAACTACTCGTGAGAGTGGGACTTGCATAAAAATACTCTCACATGAAAACAGCCTTGAGAGCTCCCAGGCTCTCAGAATTTACTCTCATGTGGACAGGCACCTTAAACTAAGAGTATACCGTCATAGCCCAGTCAATATTATAATTATTTAAAATGCTTACTTAATCGACGATAAATTCATTTAAAATGTTATAATTTCAACTAATAATCGTTAATAGTTCTTTAGTTTGTTAATGAAGGCGTTTAATAAACGAAACTGTTTAAAGCACGAACGAGCGATAGCGAGTTAGTGCCTTTAATAGTTAGACAATGGTTTGACTGAACTATAGCTATTTTTGAGAGAGGATTTGCAGGTGTGCTCTTTAGTCGGTGGTCTGACATCAAGAAAGTGTGTGTGTTTTTGTGTGGAAATTGTAAGTAAGTATACATATATTTATTAGCAATTATCTATTTCGACGAAACTTGGTATGATACACACGATACGGTTAAGAAAGGATGGACTGAGAGGTCAAAATACAAATACAATACCTATAGAATTATGTTTGGTAAGTAGACGAAAATAATATAAATACCTTTCAGAGTTTAGCTCCGCAACATAACTTAAAGGGGATCTACGATTAGATAGCTGGCACTATATCTTTTACGTTAACTATAACCGCAAAGGATATTCATAATATAAGATTCCCAGATAAAGGAAATTAATAATATTTGAAATTATAATGTATCCTTATGAACTGACATAATATTACATGCTAAATAGTTGTTGGTAATTAAGAGGGATGGAATGCCTGGTACTGTGTATAGTTGTGAGTTTAAATTAGTTTGCACTGTTTCACAATAAAATAACAATATGGGGCAAGGTTTCTTTGAGGATCAAAAAACCGAAAAGATAAAAAAGCCATAAATCATTTCTAGTCTTGACCTAACCACAAGCAAACAATTAATTCTCATTGGTGTAGCTTCCGATTGGCCTATGAAAATTTTACTAGGATTGTTAGTACACATATACTGTTAACGTCCCAGGGTGGGTTTAGTTCATTTTTGTTATTCACGATATTGTGTTCTCAAATGTTGCCTGTTATTGAGATTTTGTTTTATTGACAAAAACTATTTTGTTGGTAATAATCAAAATTATAGCTTTTTGGCGGCCATTGGAAGAGGAACATTTTGTTGAGATATAAGTGAAGAGTGAACAGACGTATTATTCTATGGCAACATAAACAATGTCAAAGTGGAGAGTAGGGAGACAATGGACAAAAAGAAATATTTTATGCTCCAGTCGCGACCTACGCAAAAAATTATACAAAATATATACAGGCCACTGGAATAAGAAAATAATGGGTCAAATCATGGAACATACATAAATAGACAAGACTTCAAAAAAATCCAATTATCGCTAGTGCGTCGGGATCCTTCAATAATGAAAAATCTGTCTGCAACCGGTTCTGCTTCTGCTTACAGATCTCTTTATCTCGCCGACAAATTGTGAAACGGTGCAATAACTATACTAACAACTACGCTCATATTAAAATTAATTCATTAACTAACAAAGATGGGTTAAACTATGCATTGATTATCCTGATCTCTCCTTGTTAGAAATTTGTAACACTGCTCTCTCCACTCGAGACAGATCCCAGCTAGAGACTCTCTCAAGGGTGTATCGACTCCATGTTAGTGTTCCACTAGGTATGCCAGAGGGTTGACAGACTTTAAGCACTTAGGGCGCCACTACCTTTTTAGACATCGACGAAAGAAAATGAATTCAAATTAATAAGAAAAGAAACTAAGGTGAGGAAGGTAGAAACACCTTGTAGAATTTAATAAAAGTTAATAATAAAAAAAAGTTACAAACTTACATAAACCCGGACACGATCCCCTACAGCTCTTACAGCCGGGTAGATAAAGAATAAAAAAAGAAGTTCAAAATATTAACTTTTTTCTGCCTTAAAAGGAAAATTAGAACAGGACAGAATAAGACCTGCACTTTATATGTAAGTACTTAGCTTATTCGAGAAGATGAAGAGGTCTGCTGGTAGAAACAGAGACAAAGCGATGCCTTGTTATTAAGCGAAAGATGTCTTGAAGTTGATGTTAGAGATGTCTTGAAATTCGGAACTAGAGCTGTCTTGAAGCTGATGTTAGAGATGTCTTGAAATTCGTAACTAGAGCTGTCTTGATGCTGAGGTTAGAGATGTCTTGAAATTCGGAACTAGAGATGCCTAGGTGTATCCTAGTGATTATATAACGGTATTCTAGGTGTGTAACGGTATCCTAGCAAGGTAGCGTAACCTTGCATGTAGCGGTATCCTCCTAGCATGTAACGGTATCCTCCTAGCAGCTGTGCTTACCACAGCAATTGAAGGTAAAACTTGAGATAAAATTGGAGACGATAAGGTATGTCTTTGCTATAAGACGGTCGATAGCGGAAAGAAAGGGCGATGGTTTTCAAAATGGAATCGGCCGTTGGCATATTATGTCAATTGTCTTAACGGTCAACGAGAGTAGGAGAATTTGAGATCACAGAACTATAATTATTGGAATTGGTTACTATGACGGCGAGCGGTATATAGAGAATTTATTTTGTGAAATCGAAACAGGTCGATAGACATGTTACAAGTTCGTATAACAATAATGACTGAAAGTTTGTTTAAAATATCGAAAAGTCGTGAGTTTATTGTATATTTGAGAGGTTAAATTGAGGTAGTGCAAATTTCATTGAAATTCTGTAGTTGAGAGAAAAAGGTGGAAAAAGTGTTACCAGCTGTTATGTTATTGACTATACGGGTTCTTACGATATGTATGGACATAGGATGTTGTTGGATTTATTGAAACGACTGATTCTCTTGAACATTTTTTATAGATCCACGTGAGATATTAACAAGCTGACGGCTATATATCGGAAACTATTCATGTTATAACCTTAGGAGAAAAAATTCCTTGGTAAAAGTGGCCAAGAGAAATCTCTGGCAATAACTTTTAATAAAATAAAAAGTATCTAAACAAATTTGTGCGGAATTTAGGCCTCTGGCTAGTTTACTTATTTAACACTTGGTATAATTGGGCATATTTCACAAAAAACTGGTTTTTAAATTTTTCTTCACAGGTTACGCCCCTAGCGGTTAACCTAGAAACTTGAAAGGTATTTCCATCGATTTTTCTCGGCCATTTTCACTAAGGAATTTTTCTCCCAAGGTTACATGAATAGTTTCTGATATGCAGCTGAGATATCGGCTTATTGGACCACCCAGTACAATCAAACATTGAGATATACAACTACTCCAAAATTCAGAAATTATTAATCCAAATTTCTTTAGCAATAAAAACAAATTTGAGCCAAAAAGTTATACTGTTCATCCCATACTATTGATAAAGTTTGAATATAAAATATTAGAATGTAAAAAAATTAAATGTTGACCCAAATACCATCCGTAGGGTATTATAAGTTACATGGTGAAAGTTTCTTATAAAGCCGTCGTATATTAAATTAGACGCAAGTAACGGTGCGGCAAACTGTTAATTAAATCACCAACTAATTGCAAACCTCCTCTCTACCATGGTAGCACGGACTAAGGCAAAGGAAGAGCAACTTGTCAGTAATTATTAATTAACAGCACGGCGCTTTTAGCCAGCAGCTTTCTGAGCTTTTACCGGCTTCAGCTATACGCTCTCTCTCAAGCTTTACGTCTACTATGAAGGAATATGTCAACAGAGACGAACTTCACTATTTTATAAAATTAAATAAAGTTTGCGATTCACACACCTTGAAACGAGAATAATTTTGTTAGTATGTTCTTATGCTAACATCTCAATAAATATACTTCCAGTTGCAGTAGTGTACTGTTTTTGGAATTTATATCGAATACATTTATTTTTGCCTACCTTACCGGAAAACCAATAATATCAACACCAAAAATTGGGCGGGAAGTATTGCTTAGCACCCAAGGGCGGAAAATTCATAATGCCACGATTTTTGAAGTTTTTCACTATCTGCCATTCAATTACTTTGACGTTTCAGGTGAATTTTTCAATTAAACCTCAGTGAATGTCAAGGATTTTTGTTATATTTTTCTATTTTTTGATTTATTCGGTTGGCGAAAAACAGTTGTGTGTCACACATGCAGGAAACGCTTTAGCAGCCCTTGAATATCAACTGCCCTCGCTTCGCTACGCTCGCTCATGCATCCAATTTTCTGCCCTTGTGACACAATATGCTATACAACAATTTGAATCCTATTAATGATTATAATCAACATTCAAAGGAATGAAGAGAAATAACTAAACGAATTTCAAAGTAAATGTTGAAATTGCAAATCATCCACGATTTGACAATATCCAAGTCTTTTATAAAATTGTCCAATTGGATCACGTTAATATGTTGATGGTATCAGATTTATCTCTTCCAAAATATAATATTGTAGATCTTGTAGAGTTTGTAAATCAACTGCTCCATTTTTATAAACTTTATTTGCAAGGTATCCCCACAAGAAAAAATCTAATGGAATCATTCATCGCTCCTCGAAGCTCTATCCATCTCTGTGGAAACACTGTTTCTAGATAGGTACGTACAGCCCGGAAGTAAAGAGGGAAAGCACATTCTTGTTGATACCATATATGCCATCGGAAGGTAACATCCGATTGTTAAGATCGGTAAATATGGCTGCTATAGCTGGCACAATATTTTTTCTCAACAGGTCCAGATATCTGTCGTTATTTAAATTACCTTGTATCTCTCTAATATAACGCGGATTACGTCTAGGCCAAATCCGGCTATTATGCCTATCTACCTCTCTGTTGCAAAACGTTGGCCATCTTACAGGAAAACCAATCGTATGAACAGCAGAAATAGGCCGGATGAGCCCTCCCAGCTCTAGTGCTGAGCAAAACAAGAACCAAGACACTCTTAGTAACGGTATCGATCTTGCTTGTCCTGCTTAAATACTTGTAGCCTTGGTCTTGGTCTTGCATATTCAGTCTAAGTCTCGGTCTTGGTTTTGCTCAAATACTAGAAATCTTGGACTTTCGTATTCCGTCTTGGTCCTGCTCAAATAGTTTGTTACTTACTAGCTACGTCGTTTTGGAAAATTTTCGAGTTTTCTCATAGATATAAAATATAAATGATCAACATATACTGAAGTTAAGAGGAATACTCTCATATATCGTATTTAAAATGGAAGCTGTGATTTCCAGTTTAGTCTTGCACTTTGGTGTTGTATGTATGATGGGGTGACAGTCACTGAGACCTAAATGATCTATTGTGCCCCTTTCACTTTGACTTATGCATTCATTTGATCTCAATGGGCTGTAGCCACAGAATATTTGATTGTCTAAGCTCTACTACATCTTAACAATGGTCAGGTCTTCTATTTTTTTCGGCTTCGCCCATTTCTTCCAACACTACATTGGAGCTGATATTGCAAAAGGGGGTTCCAGTCCCCCTCTTTGCTAATGTATCTGCTATTTCATCTCCTATTCCAGAGTGTCCTGGAATCCACAGTTAGGTTACTATATTATTCCCACCTAGTTAATTGAGTTTGCCTAGGCATTCCCACACCATTTTGGAACTGATTACACAAGAACTCAGCGCTCTAATGGCTGCTTGACTATCAGACATTATGATAACCTTTGCCTTCTATATCCTTTGTCAATATTGAAGTGGGCACACTTTCTTATTGCGTGAATTTCCGCTTGAAAGATACTTGGGGTTCAATCCAACGGTTAAGAAAATACACAAGAACTCAGTGTTTTAATGACTTGACTATTCAACATTATGATAATCTTTGCACTTTGGTGTTAGTTTTGGTCTTGTTCTTGTTCTTGTTCTTGTTTATTCGGTACACTAGCAAGACCAAGTTGGTCTTGGTCTTGCTACTGTACGTATGATGTTGGTCTTGCATTTTGAAGGACCAATATATATTTTGATCATCACTAGTACACTTCTAGATCGATCTCTCACGTTTTCAGTTTCCCGATATTCTACGGATAAGCCGTGAAATGACAGTTTCACTGACTTGGAAATCGTCTGCAACTTCTCTTTAATAATACCAATAGCTCTACCAGCTTCATTCGCACAAAGTTAACGTCTGGGCATTATTCTTAATTTCAAATTGCAATCGATATAATGGAAACAAAAAAAACTAGTCAGATAATCAATAATTCAATATATTACAGGCAAAATCTTGGTGTGAGAAACAGTAGCAGCTTATTTATGAATTCAAACACTTTCTCTCTTGCTACAGTTCGACCCTGCTCACAGAATATGTTTATGTAAAAGACGAGCGAATTTGGTCCTTCTTTAGCCGGATATTCAGACTACTAAGCTCTTAAGTAATATATGAAATAAAGGTCATATTTCACAGTTTCAACTTGGTAATACACTATAAAGATTTCGAACAATTTCTCATTAAGCGCAATAAGCTACCGATTGTCATTTATTTTGTACGCAATTGTGAGAGTCTTGTTGGTGTTTGAAATGCTACAAAATTTAGTCAAACATGTCAAATAAACGAACATAATTATTCGTTCCTCTTTCATCAGTTCGCTTTTAGTCAAGTAATTATTTTGATTTATTTGAAGAACAGTCAACCCGCATATAATATGAATCCTTCTAGCAAATAAGCTAACGGAACTATCTGTCATTTTTTTTTCCAAGAATGAGTAAATAGGATGCAAATGGTAACTGTAAAGTTTGTTTTTATATATTAAATCGCAGTTATTATAAAGCAATATATTTTGAATAAACAAATTATTATATCAGTCATACCCCAAAATTAGAGCTGATACCGCACCAAGACCACAAAGTAACTGTCAAGAATTTTATTATGGATAAGTGGCAACATAAATGGAACCATGAGATCCATAACAAAATGCATGAAATAGTGACAAATGCGGGAGAAACGTCTTCCCTACCGACTTCTAGAGCTGAACAAAAATTTAACTGAAAACTAAATCGTACTTGGGACTCCCCATAGAGTTGCAGAATCATTTGCTGTATTAGTAGTTTTCTACTTTTGAAATCAGATTCGCGAAGAAATGATGAGAATATGATAAAGTTCTAGAGACTGGTATATTTGTCTCAGTAATATAGAGACATTATTCACCATTTGTCTTCAAACTATATTGAAGAAGTAAGTGGGTCCCGGGGCACAAAGGTATTGTAGGCAATGAAAAGGCAGACACCCTAGCAAAGCTAGGATCTGAAACTGAATTCACTGGTCCTGAAGCAGTATTTGGAATATCAAAAACTGCTGCACGCGGTAGTACATCTCGGTGATTTCAAACTAAACATAAATCGTACTAGAAACACGTGCCAAAACAGGAACACAGCAAACTGCTGGTCAAAAAACCCTCGGAGATGCTGACTAATGAAATATTAAACCTCAGCAGGAGACAGATAACGAAAGTGACGGGATTACTCACAGGTAACTGAACCCTGAGGATGCACATGCATACAAGAGGAGAAAACAGCCTCTCACATCATTAATTCTTCTATATATGCCACTAGTTTGACTGGAGGAATTTTCAGTAGTTGTAATGCTGGTATTATTTCCTCTCCAAAGCCCTTCCGCCTGAGTCCATGTAAGTTCTCGCAGAAGCAGAGTATGTGAGTAGGTGTTTCATCATAGAGTTCACTAACCAAGCCCATTTTGTGCAGATGTTTCCTCAGGGTGCAGTGTCCACTGTCCAGTCACCACGTCAGTAACTATCTTCAAATGTCTCTTACTTAGTTTCAATAGCCTGGTTGAGAGTTCCTTGTCTACATTGTTCAGTAAACTCTTTGTATGGAGGTGCGTTTGTGTCGACCTCCATTGGAGTTGGTGTTCCCTATTTAGCCTGTTCCCGATGTCCCCTCTTATGCAATCTTTTGTGATTCCTCAAAGCGGTTCAGGACCTATGAAGTCTCCTTTAGAACCTTCTTTAGCTAACTGGTCCCCTCCTCATGTGCCGGCACCCATATTAGAGACACTTGTCTCTTACCAGCCTGTTCAGGGATTCTTTACAGTTTTTTACCGTATTCGGATGAAGCATTGTCTCATTGGAGTAGAGTATCCATGTAAGGATTTCTCCAAGAAGGACCTATTAAAAATACTGTTGAGCCTGGTCTATCCACATAAACGACACAACCAAGAGCAAAAAAAGCCTGAAGGCTGAGGTTCCAAGGTCTCTAAGCATCTGACGGCTGGATCCAAACTAATCAATCAAGTTTGAAGAGGGATGATTATGAGAAAATAGGTTAACACTTATTAGTTTGCTGCTCTCATGGAGTGAAACAAATTATAGCCACCTTGGGACAGACACATTTATTTTCTGTCGTTTATGGTGAGTAAATATAGAAAGCATACGTATAAGGTTGCGAGAATAAAGTAATAAAAGCATTAATATTATTATATGTAAAAGCAGCATACGTTATTTTCTTTTATTATTAAAAGAAACTAATATTCAGGGTGATTAATTAAGAATGGGTAATATCTGAACTGGAGATACTATACATCAAAATATGGCGATTGAATTTAATATGTCTTATACAAATGTTGCAGGTTTACGAGATACAGGGTATTTAAAGTTGGAATTTTAATTTGAAAATTCTTAATAATTTTGTGATTTTAAGCAGCATCGTCTTGAAAGTTCTCAACTGTATGTTTTTTGGCATGAAAACTACGAATTTTATGCTGACTTAAGCACTATTGATACAGGTCGTTAGTTACACCCTGTTACTTGGGTAAATTAAAACATATCTTTTTTGTCTAATGAGTTATGGCTAAAATGACTAGGAAATCTAAAATGCAGTTTAAATTTAAATAAAAAAGGTACTCTTGTTTATTTCATGTAACTCTATCAGTTCTTGAGTTATTTGCATTTTAAACATTCAATGAATTTTGTTTATTGTGAAATGAATTTATTCCTTTAAATTAATACTATGAGGGGTAACAACAAAGACAACAAATAACAATAAGTAACAGTAATAAGAGAAAAATTCAAAGTAAATGCTCAAAATGCCAGCCTTCTACTTCAATACACTTTGTAAGGAGTCTTCTTAAATATCTTTGAATATTAAATAACACCCTGTTTTAGGCGGGTATAAATACGTCTGAACAGTTTGTGATTGGGTTGTCTTCAATTTGGGTATGATTCTAAATACCTTCTGGCTGCACAAAGTCCAGTATAATTTGACTGAGCAAAAACACAAATCATATCACGCCTTTCACTGTTGGAAAATTCATTATGTCGTGGCATTTTCTTATTTTACTATAAATAATACACTCTTACTTAGTGAGAGTAAAATTGTCAAATATTTCTTCACACGAAAAACTGACAGAAGTTCTGACACAAGCCTACTTGAAAAAAAGTCAATGTAATAACGGTGGCTTAGGAGTCTTTACGAAGAATGATTAAAATGCAAATAACTCAAAAACTGATAGAGTTACATGAAATAAACGAGTGTACCTTTTTTATTCAAAATTTAACTGCTTTCCAGATTTTCTAGACATTTTAGCCATAACTCATTAGGCAAAAAAGATATGCTGTAATTTACCTAAGTAACAGGTTGTAACTAACTCCCTGTTTAAATAGTGCTAAGTTCAGCATAAAATTCGTGATTTTCATGCCAAAAAACATAAAGTTGCCAATTTTCAAGACGATGCTGCTTAAAATCACAAAATTATTAGGAAATTTCAAATTAAAATTCCAACTTTAAATACCCTGTATCTCGTAAACCTGCAACATTTGTATAAGGCATGTTAAGCTTAATCGCCATATTTTGGTGTGTAGTATCTCCAGTTCAGAGATTGCCGATTCTCAATCACCCTGTATATGAAGGGATTGTTCTCAGGAATTAATTCGGTCTCTATAAATAACTTTGAAATTCATGTATATAATTCTTTCAAATAATGTTCATATTTCCATACTCAGGAATAAGTTATACTCACTACATTGATAAAGTGCGAAGTCAGTTAACCTAACCTAACCTTGTGCATTAATGCAAAAGACAATAATAAAATTATCACTCTAGCATAAATTTTACTGTTAACATTCAACGTTTGTTATTATAGAAATGGAATTCTGTCATAAACTTGAACTGGAAGTGATATATGTTGAAATAAACTTAGCGCCTATCCATGAGGTTTTTTTACATCAGATTTTCACTAAAACTGCACCACTTGGGGTTTGTAATAAAAACTATATCCAACTTCCAACTTGATTCACGCAATTCAACCATAAGTTGGTAGCTAAGATATCACCCTAAAGTGATGATCAAATAGGTATTTATTCAGTTTCCTAGCTAAATTTGGAAAAAAAGTTATCTTTCAATCATCAATATTTCATCCAAGCAAGTTTAGATCATAATATTTTGAGGCCGACTTTAAATATGAAAAGTTTTCTCATGAAGAATATTGAATGAACAGAAATAAATCTCCGATATTTTAATATAAAGACGTATTTTAATAGTTATTTATTTTATTTGTTTTAGATAATGTTTTATCCGCGCAAAAAAAACTCGAGAGATCTTAATTTCTAATTCCTAAATGTATAAAAAGCAACTAAGACACGAATTCAATACAACGTTTCATCCACAATCATAGGAATTTAGAAACAGATTTCATCAAAAAATGATTAGACAGCAGCTGCAACGTAAAAATTTATTGCAATTTAACAAACAAATTTTGGGAGGTGTTGAATCGTTGCTATTTCTCAGGGAAGTAGGACCAAATGAGCTACTTGTCTCTGAGACGTTCCTCTGAAACTAAGTAGGAGTAAGGAGGCACGATACATCTGTTAGGTCTCAATGAACGTCACCCCATCATACATAAATACAAACATACATCGTTGCTATTTAGTTTCGATTCAAGATTGTATTTTCCATCGTTCCACTAGTGGATAAAGTGGTACTTTATATAATAATGAACATTTTAAATTAATAAATTATTTATAACGTTTGATTTTATAAGACACTTGGGTTTGAATGTATATTTGAAGTTCATGCAAAAATAATCAATCTGCATAAAGCTAAAACCAATGGGCCCCGACCGATATACGTTTAATCGGATTAAACATCAGTTGTTGGGGGCCAAAAAGATAAATCGTTCCACCATCGTTCCCCTCCGGATAGCCGTAAGTGAGGCTCGAAAAGCCCCACAGAAACCCTCGGCCGCCCACGCGGAAACTGCGTTTCGGAATGCAAACCGAATTTGTCAAATAACGTCCTTTTGGCATTTCTTCAAACAATCGGTTCTTTGCATGAACCCAGTTGCCGCAATCAAAGGGAGAAACAGGGGTGTAGACAAATGCGCTTGGAACTTTTTCAGGACAGTCGCAACGATTGAATTGAGAAGTTAAATTTGTAGCTCGAAAAATGAACAATCATAAAAGTTTGGGTACAACAGAATTTCATAAATAAAAAAATAAATAAATTTTTTGAATATTTATTATTTTATTAGAATGAAAAATTAAATATTTCACGCTGTTCTCAACTTATAACGCCTTTTTTGATCAAATTCACACCAATTTCGCCGTGTTTTGATAATATTCAATATTTGTTTGAAAGTGTTGCGCATTAACTGTATATTTCAGAAAATAATATTATTGGGAACATTGGGAACACAGAACCTTTATATTGTGAATGAAATTCTTGTTAAATATATTCTATTTTTTTTACATGCTTCTAGGTATTTAAGTTGCAATGTAAGTTTGTCCAGGTGGAATCTTGCAATCGATTGAGCTGAAATTTGGTATACACGCTTATTTTGGATGACACTGCATGCTAATTCCAATATGGTAGATCATCCAAGACGACGGACTAGTTATTTTTTCGGCACTAGCACGGTATCAAATAAAAGGGCTTGCTGAGGAGAACACGAAAACTAATACAACTTCACATTAAATCCAAAATATGGGGCAGGGTCAAATTTTAGAAGGTTTGATTATTGAAGAATTAGACTGTACTAAATCAACAGGCAAAGCTTGTCGCGAGAATTACCTGTGTACTAACTAGTCTTGCTTGATATTCGCGAAAACGAGCAAAGGGTGCGACACCTACCGTCAAAATTTTATAGCTTTGGAATGGGGAAAACAAACCAAACGTGTATATTGAGCAAGGTATTAATATCGTTTACTTGATTTCTAGAAGAGTTTGGTGAAGTTTGTTTTATCGGAATACTTATCTAGACTTTAATAATGACCAGCAAGAGCAAGAGGTATATTGCTCTGTGCCGCAATGTAATCAGTAAAAAGATGCAAATGTATCAATACATAACTTCCCAACAGATCCAAAATTATGCAAAGTTTAGTAAAACATTTTAAAAATTAGGAAACATATTTCCGAATACTTGTCAGTGTGTATCAGGCACTGCTTAGAAACATATTATAAAGGTAATTTCACTCATTTCAATAAAATATTTTGATGTTCAGTGTTATTTAATGCTTTGAAAACCTGTTCGCCTTCTACCATCGGCCGATTTCTGTCTCCAATGTATTTTAAAATGTCCACCAAACCAATTTTAACAAGCACCATCTCTCACAAAACACCTTAATCGTCAGAAATTCGAAATTTAATCAATTGGACAGAAAAACAGAAATGGACTTGTTTATTGTTTTCTTCATTCCAATGACAGCTTTGACATATACTGCAGCGCCCACTATCGGAAAAATTTCCGAGAATACTTGTTATAAGTAATTCTATGAAAGAAAATGAAATATACAAATTTAGCGAGAAGCTTTTATATCATTTAATAACTTGTGTAAGACATGTACTAAATTGATTGGTTTGATTTAATTTAAAGTTTATTTTCTTCTTCTTAGGGCAGTTGAATGGAAGATTGTTTTTTAAAATTACCATCTTTCCTTCCTCGATGATTGCTGCAATCGTTTGGCAGGTTTCAAATAACTTTTTACCGGACCGTTGCATGGGACGAGGATCTCCACACCCATATGGTTCCCAAGGTTAATGGAATACATTCCTCTGGATTTTTTTTGTGGGGATATTTACACTTTTCACACGTTGTGAACTCCGATCCTAAATTTGCAGGATGTTCAAAATCGCATTATACGAGGCTGTAATATTATTCGCAACTTTATAACTTTTCAAATATAGAAATATTTAAAAACATTTTTTATGGAACAGACAATAATTAATAATCAATAAATATACTTTCCGGTTTTTAAATTCACCGCGAAATTTAAAATATTCTAATTTTACATTTTTTTTATTTAAAAAAACATTTTATAATATTCTAACAATGTATTTTTATGTAGCTTCCCTGATGATGGGTGAAAATTCACTCGAAAGCTTGGATTAATTACTTAAAAGAGACTACCCTTCTCTATATATACAGATTGCGTAAATTACTTTGGAACCCTGGATTCAGATTACACAAGTACGACAAAGATATATGAAAGAGAGAGAAAGAATAATTGTGCGTGGTCATCACTTTGTTTCATCTTAGGGGTGTATACTTATTTCCCGAGACTGCCGAATGGTCCTTTACAGAGAGAATTCACTAGTTGGTGGCATTCAGTATGCTCCCAACATGGAAGGAGTGAAGGTGTTAAAGAAATAAAAAAATACAATCGTTATTACGTAACCTGTACATCTTAAAATTCATTTTTGTCAACATGATCATTTCAGACCAAATTGACAATTTCTAACTACAATAGGATATTATTTTAGCCATTGTAACTTGAAAATAAAACAGCATTTCTTGAGAGAACCATAATTAATAAACTAAAAATCCCTTCCATTAATAAATCAAATTGAAAAAATAAAATAAGTAGGTAGGTACCTACACCTATTCTAAACATAAAATATAAACTTCCTGAAGAAATAAAAATAAAAATCCATTCTAAAGGTAAACATAATTTTAATGAATTAAGTGCTCAAATAAACCAATTCTCTCTGTAAAAGACAATGTTGCCGGATGAAAGTGTTTTGTTTCACCTATTGTGCATGACTTCGAAAAAAAGTCAACGATCACAAGACAAAAATATCATTTGTACAAATTAATCTGCGCTTCTGGCAACAGCGGTTAAAATAGGGGGGTAATGAGCATTCGGCCAGTCTCGGGAAATAAGTATACACCACTAAGGTGAAACAAAGTACACGCCTTAATGACCGCGCATAATTATTCTTTCTCTTTCTTCCAGCTGATTTTCTGTCGTACTTGTGTAATCCGGACGGTTCGGATGTAATTTAGGCAATCTGTATATATATATAGAGAAGGGTAGTCTTTGCTGACTAGTTAGAAAGTAACTTCTGTGGAGATATTATTCTTAGGGAGTGCAGCAATAAAACGTATACGTGTACTCTTTTAAGTATTTAATCCAAGCTATCGAGTGAATTTTCACCCATCATCAGGGAAGAAACTTAGTGAGATTGGAACGTGAAGATAACAAAAGTAAAAACATGGATGGTCATCAGCAACAACAAAAACTATGTCTATTTACAACTAACACTATGTCACATTTTATTACTGTTTAAACTTAATTATCAATTACTTTAAAACACGTCAAAATTCATTTTATTCAAATAAGGTTATCGAACCACGTGCTTGAAATCTCAACTTCATATAACTATATATATCGGAATGGCCTGCTCTTCATGATTGCCTTCCAAGCCAAAAAATAAATAGGAACTTATAGTTATTATATTTTTCTTAAAAATATAAGCTGCAGAATTATATCCAAATTTAAGTAGGGTTACTGGTAAATTACACAGCTTTGTTTTAATTTAGTAGATTAAAAATAATGATATAATGTATAATTTAATAATAAATGGCTACTAATTTCACTTGCTCCTGTTTCATTCAAATTCTCTTAAACTCACATTTTCTTCAAATAATTTTCCTTATGAGTTTTTAAAAATAAAATGAATGTTTATCCGGAACGGATAATTTGGCGAAAACCTGAATAATTGTATAATTATATGATTTTATATATTTTTCCTGGACAGACAAAATGCTTCAAGCTGTAGATTTTGTTTGTAATGTAGAATGAAAGTTCCAGCTCCTGTAGTAACTTCCGGGGATATACAATTCCTGTAGTAAGTTCTGGCCAGATACAGTTCCTGTAGTAAATTCCGGGGATAGACAGTTCCTGTTGCAAGTTCCGGGGTAATAATACCTAAGATAGACCTGGGTTGCTGGGTTATACCATTTTTGATTATACCGTTGCCAAGTCAAACGAGTATTTGAATATATTGTTCCTATGGAAAAGTTTCCTGAAATTGACTAGTTGTATGTATGTATGTATGATAGGGTGACATTCACTTAGACCTAAAAGATCTATTGTTCCCATTTACTTCTACTAAGTTCCTGAGGAGAATCTCAGAGACTAGTAGCTCCGTCAGTCCCACTTCCCTGAGGAAGTTTAGGATATCTGTAGGCATCAACTTAGGTAAGTGTCCCTCTTCTACCCAATAATCCCCCAGGTGCTGTGCCCTAGCATTTTGAATTGCTGTGCAGTTCGCAAGTATGTGGATGGAGGTTTCTTCTTCCATTCCACAGAATCTACATTCTTCTTCCTCCACTATTTTGAGCTTTTCCAGGTACCCGTTCAGGCGGTAATGTCCCGTTAGGATTCCTGTTGAAACTCTTAGTGCAGTTTTACTTTGACTTAAGCATTCATTTGATCTCAACGCCTTGTAGTCACCCATCAGAATCTTTGATTGTCTAAGCCCTACTACTTCATTCAGATGGTCAGATCTTCTTTTTTCTTCGGCTTAGCCTATTTTTCCAATATTACATTGGGGCTGATACCGCAAAAAAGTTCCGGTCCCCAAAAGGGTCTTTCAGTCCCCCTCTTTGCTTTCTACTCTTAATAGTTTCTTTTTAAGAAGGACTCATCAAATATTGTTTTAGTCGCACCTTTTGTTTCCACTAGATTTTGATGAAAAATCTTCTAATATTATTGGCAAATGTCTGTAATTTAATACCTGTATTGACTTTGAATGAAATTTTGTATAATCAAAGAAATTATGTAGATGAAAAATCACCATTTATTGATTCAATATAGAATTTTGTCTGGACACTGATGTTTTGTCGTATCGTGAATATAATACGAAGCGGTGTAGTTTTTGGAAGTAAATTCATCATGTTATGGATTCATAATTGTTTAGAGTTCTGTTGGTAACTAAATATTGTTACGCCCATGAAATTAAACCGAGTTGTCAAGTAGCGTCCTTCTGGTATTTCTTCAAACAATCGGTTGTTCTCTTTTGCATACCCTTAAAAATCAAAGGAAATGTGAGTCTGGCCAGAAAGCGTTCATTTGCTTTGAAAATATTTTTAATTTAACTTTGTGTTTGTTTTTTTTTATCTTCCATTTCTCATGATCTTCTAATTGAAAACAGCAAAAGAGAATTTATTATTTTCGATGAATATTTCAGTTTTGAAACAAAAAAAAAAATTCTCTAGTTCCTTTTCAGAAACTTACAGAATTAAGTTATTGAAATTTCCGTTTTATCCATTAAAATAAATGTCAACAGCTGCTACTAGAAAGATTTAGAAGAGTTTCAAGTACGCTTCTGATTGATAGAAGTACATTCACTTCCAACATTCAGTCATATAGATCAGAATTTTACGATAACTGAAGGCTTCATTACTTCAGGTTGATGTCGTTTTCACCATCGAGTTCCATGGTCCAAGCTGAATAATCGATGCCAACGTGAAAGTTGAAAATTTTAAAATGTTCACGAAACTAGAACAATCAACTCATGGATGTATTCCTTCCATAGATATACAAAGTGTGACAGGATAACTATTCCTAATTTTCAGAAATGACAGAAGGTACTTAAATAAACATTTTTTATTAATAAACTAGTGTCCGGAAATTTCTCGTTGTCAAGATAAACTGGAAATCTTCAAAAACAATTACATCAGGAAAAAGTAGTTACTTACTAAATTGAAGCAATTGATTTTTTTTCTTATTTTTTTGGGAATCAAACCACAATAATGTTTTTTTATTTTTTATTTCGACGTTTCGGAAGCGTTCCAGCTACCGTTGACAAGATTAACTAGTATAGAAATATAATTTTTTTGGTCCCTATCTGACACAACGAAAAAATTTGACAACTAAACAATCAATAATATCCATTTGAAAAACAATACTACAAAAGCAGAACAAAAATCAATTAAAAATCTCGAAGAAGATGATTCTATTATTATTTTACCGGCTAATAAGGGCAATTCTACTGTAATTTTAAACAAAGTTGATTATGATTCAAAAGTAATGGATTTATTAATAAATGGCCCTTATACTAAGCTACCAAATGATCCTACCAAATCAATTGAAAACAAAATTTATAAGACAATTTTCAAATTCAAGAACGAACTTGCTAACCGTGAAAGAACAATGTTAACACCTAAATACAGTAAACCACCACATTTTTATGGTTTACCAAAAATTCATAAACAAAACATACCATTACGACCAATTTGTAGCACTATTAATTCCCCATGCAGCAAACTATCAAATCATATATTAAAAATCATTGAACCCCTCGCAGGACAGACAGATTCATACATCAAAAATAGTAATCATTTTTTAGAAAAACTATCAGATTTAAAGTTCAACAAAAGCCATTATTTGGTCAGTTTTGATGTAGTTAGTCTCTTCACAAATGTACCGGTACAGAAAACAATAGAACTTGTCAAATCAAAATTAGAAATTGATCAGACCCTTACAGAAAGGACCAAATTGAGCGTAACAGCAATAATAGAATTATTAAAATTATGTATAACAAAAACATATTTTCAATTCAATAATGATTTTTATGAACAGAATTTTGGTTTTGCCATGGGCTCTTGCCTCTCACCAATTCTATCGAATATTTACATGGAACATTTTGAAACCAAAATAGTAAATAATCAAAAATTAAAACCAATTGTCTGGTGGAGATATGTTGACGACATTTTTGCAATATGGCCTTACGGCTTAGTATCTCTGAATGATTTTTTAACAAACATAAATGAAGGAGAAAAATCCATCAAATTTGAAATTGAAATTGAAAATAACACTTTTTTACCATTTTTAGATGTTCTTATTAATAAAACACCTATAGGGTATGAAACAAGTGTTTACCGTAAGCCAACACACACTAATAGGTATTTGAATTTTGATTCAAATCATTCTATAAGCGTTAAAAAAGGAATAGTAAAATCTTTATACGATAGGGCCAGAATCAATTGTTCTAATGATAATCAATTCACAAAGGAAAAAACTTTGCTGAAAAATGTTTTAAATGCCAATAATTACCCGGCAGAATTTGTAAATAAAGAAATTAAGAATATAGAGAAGGGCTCATTGTTAATACCCCATAACAATAACAATAATATTAATAATTCAGCTAACATAATTTTTAAAAACTTGACAATACCGTATGTTAAGGGTTTATCAGAAAGAATTAAGAAAATTGGTAATCAATTCAATATTCGAACTAGCTTCAAATCTAACAATACGTTGAGATCTATTCTAACAAAAACGAAGCCAAAAAATGAAGAACAATCTTCAAAAAACTGCATATATCAAATATCTTGTGAATGCGACAAATTCTATTTAGGTGAAACATCTAGACCATTGAAAGTCCGAATAAATGAACATAAAAAGTATATCAAAGATAGGGAGTTCCTTAAGCCAGGTATTTGCAAACATGCTTGGGAAGAGGGGCATAAAATTCAATGGGATTCGACAAAAATAATATTGAAAGAGCCCAATAATAAAAGACGAAAAATCAAAGAAAGTGCTTTAATACAACTAAATTCAGATAAATGTGTAGCTAGTATTTCAGCCGAATGTAGTCAAATTTGGTTACCAATGTTAGAAAGAGAAATTTCCAATAATCAATTACCTGCGTTATCAGGATAGCATCATAAATTTTTATCCAGGTTTTCTTATGATTTATCTTTGGAATGGTTGTTAATCGATACACACTTCAATACACAAAATCACCAAATTGAGTTGTACATATTTTGAAAACAAAAATAATCATACACAAAAAAGTAACAACAAACGCGTTTTTATTAACAAAATTTCCAAAATAAGCGAGAAAAAAAGCGCTATCCCAATAAAAACCATTCCTGGAACGTGCACTTCACTGGATTCCATTTTTGGTGGACTACATATCGTTAGAATGTCTTAAACTTCAAAATATTAATGATTGTCCAGTTGTCAAATTTTTTCGTTGTGTCAGATAGGGACCAAAAAATTATTTCTATACTAGTTAATCTTGACAATGGTAGCTGGAACGCTACCGAAACGTCGAAATAAAAAATAAAAAACATTATTGTGGTTTGATTCCCAAAAAAATAAGAAAAAAGGAACTTACAGAAGATATGAAGCAATTGAGTTGAGGAACAGTATGCTAGAAATAATACTGCAAGAAACTTTATAAAAATTGTTTGATATTTTCGATACACACTTTATAACGATGTGTAATCGACTGCCGAATTATTCGAAGTAACTGCGGACGTTCACGAATATTATCAAACAGCAGAATAATTCGAGCCACTAACTCTTCTTCTGTTTTAACAGGTGTAGCATAAACCAGTTATTTAATATAACCCCAAATACAAAAATCAACTGGAGTCATATCTGGTGAATGTGCAGGCCACCTCTTCCGATCCATCCATTTGGAAATTGTGCATTTATATAATTTAGGCAATTTAATCCAAAACTGGAAAACAATATTTCTTCGAAAATTAAGTGAAAGTAAATATGGTCCCACTACAAAATTGTCAACAATCCTAGCCCTAATATGAACAGAAAACTTCCACTTATGATGTAACCTGTGAATGGAGTGAGGATTTTCTCCGCTCCAAATGGGGCTATTGCATCGTCTGTTCATAACACACTCCTACAAAATCTTGGTTCGTCGTTAATTTTATTCAAGTTCCATTCGGCAAATTGAAGTGTGTTGAGATAATCAGCTGGAATTAACGATTAACGATATTTGTAAAATGAAACATTTTCAATCAAACACTAATTTATCCAATAAAAACACGTAAAGTGATAATTAAACACACTTAATTAATAAAAAATAATTTGTGAAATACGTGAAATGACAAGTACGAAAATAGTATTTTTCTTTAAAGGCTCCTATGATTCAATTTTGTTTCATTTTATTTCGATATTGAAGAATTTCCGGACCCTACTTTAGGGTTTAGTGCCCTCTGTAATTTCTGGAAATTAGGAATAGTTATTCTGTGACACCCTGTGGAAAATTTTTTTATGTCTGTGATTCCTTCGGTACTACTTCACCACCCGAAAACAATATGGCATACAAATCTAAATGATAGTGAGGGTTGATAAGTGACAGTTGAGAATTGATAAATTATTGAAAAAAAATTGTGTAATGTAGCCAGAAAATTCTGTAATTTTAGAAAAAAAAAATAGTGGCATGTATTTTGCAGCGATACTTCTATTTGTTCATAATTTTTGAGTTTGAAGTATGATATAAATCTCATAATTAATAACAATTAACTTTTCTGCTTTCGTATACAGTGCTATTCAAAAGTCCCCTCCCCCCCTCGTATCTTTTGAACGGCTACACTTACATTAATAAAATTTGGAGCGTGAAAATAAAGTGTTGTAAACTACGAATGGTAACAGGTGGCGTAATAGTAATAGATGACGTCACAGTGCCACTCTGGCCAATAATTTTAAATAGGACCTTATGGCAAGTGATATCTCGTTTGAAAGACATTGACATTGGCTACATAGCCATATTAATTTTGTTTGGGCTTAAACTAATTTTGACGGATAAATTAAATAAAATACCAACATTATTGAAATTTTTTTTTTAAATTTAATTAATCAAATATCAACAATGGATTCTTATAGCAAGTGTTCGAAATGTGCTCCGTCTACTTCCTGACAGTAATACATCCCATTAGTAAACTCTTGTCGTACTCGTTCGAATGTGTCAGCTGAAATTGCATTGCATTCTTCAATAATTCTTTCTTTCAAAACGCCAATGCTATCTGGTGCCGTAGTATAAACCTTGGATTTTAAGTATCCCCATAGAAAAAAATCTAATGGTGTCAGATCTGGTGACCGAGGTGGCCATTCTATAGGACCTCGCCGGCTGATCCATCTACCTCGATATTCTTCAGACAGGTAACGTCTTACTGCACCGTAATAATGTGCAAGTGCACCATCTTGTTGAAATGTTATTTCCAGATGGCCGAATTCATCTGGATTATCTTCCAGAATTTCAAGAATTAACTGCTCAAGTGCTTTTTGAAACATCTCCAGATACACTTCACCGCTTAAATTTGAATTAAGGAAAACAGGACTAACTATGTGGTTTCCCAAAATACCTGCCCAAACATTGACTTCTTCTGGAAATTGGGTATGTTGTTCACGAAAGGTGTGAGGATTTGTGTCACTCCAATACCTTACATTTTGGGTATTCACATTTCCATTGAGGCAAAAAGTACTTTCGTCACTAAAACAAATTGTTTTTGTGTAATGTGGGTTTTGACTAATTTTATTTGTCATACATTCACAGAATTCGAGTCTTCTGTCGGGGTCGTCATCCGATAGGTGGTGCACCATTTTTAACTTGTAGGATGAAATTTATTTTTAGCCAACACTCTCTGTACTGTACTTTTACTTACTTCAGAGATAGACGCAACTTTAGTTGAAGAGGAAGTAGGGTTTACTACCATATCAGCAACTATATCAATTTTTTTATCATCACTAAATGTTGGTCGACCAGATCGTTTGGCATCTTGAACACTACCTGTTGCTTCAAACTTGTGAATGAATAATGTTAGTGTTGGCTGTTACGCTTTCTAGCGGACGTTTGACAAACTCGAAAATAATTTCCAGCAATTACTCTTGGCGACTTTTATCATGAATTGTTATTTCTAAATCTATACGACCAATATCTTATGAGATATGGCTGCTCGATACCCTTAACTGATCACCCTGTATATTCGTGATATGATTTAAGAATCAAATTGGAAAATAAGTTGTGGTAAAAATTTCAAACTGTGTTGCTAATGTAACTGTATTGATATATTCTCATTATAATTAACAGTTGTATATTTTTAATTGATGCCTCGATTCGTTTTATCTTTGATATATTTGCCCAATAATAAAACAATAAACTAAACACTAATCAATTTACCTAGTTTTAGTGTATTTGGAGCAGATAAAGGCAATTATCAACTCGTAAATTTCATAGTTATGATGCCCCATTTCAAAAGCTTAACATTTTTTTATAACAACGGCACGCTTTGCATTCTTTTAGGGTAGGCCTGTCATCATAAAATTCCAATAAAAGTTGGTTTACGGGCAGTCAAAACGGCATAACGTATCTGTTTCCTTGATATAGCACCAATTTTTTAAGTTACCTTTGTAGACGACCATGGAAATGTTTTTTTCTCATAATATATTCCTAATAATAATTAGAATTGTAATGAGTAGATGTAATGATTTCCTGCAACGAATTATCGGCTGCAAGCAGAAATTCTCTGTTCGAATTTAATGTTTAATTAATTTTCCAATTTGATAGATTACGAGTTGAAAAATTTGTCAAAGTTACTTGCTACAGTATTATTTTCTGTTGAAATATATTGAGTAAAAATTCTTAGTAACATTGAATATATAGTTCAAGTCGCTTGAGTACGAACACGATACGTTCCATGTACTGAGGAGGCGCAAATACGCCGAAACGGGTGATGTCCTTGGTAATTATAAACCAGAATAGTTGGCTATATCGTGCAGATATTTAGCTTACTAGTGTAATTCAATGTCTGTCGGGGCATAAAGCTCGAGAAGTAGTTGTTGCTTCTTAGTAAGCAGTTATTATTTTGGTTATACTAAATGTGTTTTTTACAATTTATTGAATTCTCGAAGCGTATAAATAAAAATACGGGGAAAATAAAAAAAATAACCATATTGTTATTTTCTTATTTGTTTAAAAAAATATGAAATAACAACATTTAATATCTTGTGTTGCCTCCCCTTGATCTAATTACGGCTTCACCTGCTCGCATATATCAGTGAGCCTTAATGACAGATCATTTAGACTCTCAGGTGAATGTGATGCCTTTTGGCCTAAATATTAAGTTATTAATTATTTAAAATATTATCGAATAAATTCCATTCAGCTAATTCCAATAAACCACGAATTGTTTTATAAATAATAAATCTAAAGGTTGCACGTACGAGTCAATGTCAAACGTGAATATATTTGTGTATGTTTACTTATGGTGCACTTGACTCTTTGTATATATATGTAACAATAGTATTTTAAGAGGTCATTACAATTCAGTTCATATCATGCGATTCATTCTAAGTAGTAATCTAAGAGTATTCATTTAGTGTTAGTAGTTAATGTATATTAAGTAATAAATAGAACATGTCCCAGTGAAACAGGTAGTTGTTTTATTCCTGTGGGATGACCCACCGAGTGACCAGCAGCACCACCTAGTCAGAGGCCCTTCTACAATCCTAATACACCCAGTATCCACATTAGGATACACACATTACATGAAGGCATTGAGGCTCTACCACTTCAACCCATGCTGTCCCATAAGTGCTCTATGGGGTTAGGGTCAGGACTTTTAGGTGGCCAAGGCAAAGTTAAAATTTCGACTTCCTGGAGGTAATTTTGTACCCCTCTTGCCACATGCGGACGTGCGGACATGCGTTTCTAAAATATCTGTTATGTATCGGTTAGCAGTCAAACGACCTCCCTGAATCATAACCAGCTCCATATGGGCCTCCAAACTAATGCCACCCCTTACCATTACAGACCCTCCTTCATAACTTACTGTTTCTACAATGTTGCATTGGGCGTATCGCTCTCCAGGGCGTCGGTACACTATCCTATGTCGATCATCACTAAAACGACAAAATCTGGACTAATCGCTTAACAATACATTACCCCATTCACGATTTCCCCAGTGCTGGTATTCTTGGGCGAAGCCTTCGATGGTTTGCGGTTAGAAGAGGACCAGTTGCAGCACGATAGGGGGTAATTTTGGCAAAAATCGATCTTGATTGTTAGTTGTGACCCTATTCCGTCCTTGTCCGGGTCTTCTTTCGTTACTACCAATCTCCATAAATCGTGTTATAGCCCTGGATATGGTAGATTGTGTCACTCCTAGACCCTGTGCCACTTCAACTTGTGGTAACTCTTCTCCCACAAGTGCTACAGTAGTAGCACATCCCTCACGCGAAAGATTTCTCATCTCATGAGCGTTTTGGGCCATTCAGTGTTGTAATGCAAGCAAATAAACGACACTGAACTTAATACCTAAGGAATTTTGTCAAATTTTTGTTTTGTAGCAAAGTAAAAAAATCTGCTCTTTATGTATTCGACACAAAAACGATATCTTGAAAAATTTAAAGAACATCATAAATCAATATTTTCCAACCAGTGGCACATCACAGCACTGTTGGAATCTGTGACCTCTGCAGTGTATATTGATATCCTAGTTATGAAAAAACAAATCACTCCAGATGTTGGTTACAAACAAAGTATGATGTTATTACAGGGGGTTATTCATCTAAACCATTTTCCACAGGTCAGATGCTGATCTATTTGTAGGTGATCTGTGGTCCAGGTCACTTTATTTTAAGAAGCGAGGCATTATTTTGACTTCAATATTAAATTTATGGATATAGTCAAAGGCGAAGTCTGAATTTATTACTCGCTCAAGTAGTTCTTGAACTATTGCAAGTCAAAGTCCGTTAATTTGGTCCCTCACACAGTCACTCACCAACAATAAGAATTTTGAGGTACTTCTAGTCAACAGACAAGCTTAAACTTCTCATTGAATCATAGAAAAATTTTTCTTGGGTTGAATTTTTTCTATCCCAATTTGTGTCAATAATATTTTTCTTCCCTTTGTTTTCTCACTGTCAAATCTTATCCATGCCCCTTATTTATATCATCAAACTAATACAATTTGTTGGTGATATAATCTAATAAATGTTTGAGTCTCCAAGAACGCAGTATGTCACCCCCCAATTCAACCAATAGATTGTAATTTGCTAATGGAATTTGGCTGACTTTTTCCCTGAATTTCTTTATTTAGTGTGTATTTATTGAACTGTTTATTTATTAAACACCCAGTTTTATGAAAATGTTATATACATTGAATTTATTTTATTCCTGTTGTGAAGTTTTATTGACAAAATATTAACTTATAGGTGATAACGGCTACTCTAAAAATAATTTGTTATAATTTCTCCATTTTTTACAAGAATATGTGTTAATATAAATGTTAGTACACAATAAATTACTTTGTATTTTCATTATAATATTAATTATTATAATAAACGTTTCGTGTCGGTAAAAATGGTCCGAGTCAAAGGGATCACGATTATTCGTACCCTTGCAAAGTACATACTTGTAACAAAATACACAAATAATTTGCTTTTACTAGTGCGACTATTTATTTAGTTTTCAAAGACTACCAGAAGCGTACAGCCGTTTTTTTGATTGTTCTTTTTTGATTGGAATGGAGTGGACAAATGAGATTATGTTGGACCATCTTCTTCTCCTCTTTTTCTTTTGTTTTGATTTAATTAAATAATAAGCAGAGCTCATCACAACAAAAGCCGCGGAAGCAATAACTAAATTCTCCGGACGACCGCTATCCATAATGGCAGCCACACCGCTGTGCTCTATTCATTTGTACATCAAGTTTTTTTTATTTAGCCAAATGTTCGCGCTCGCGTACTTTTAAACTGTACACGTCGTGCGAGCGCATTGCTTGCCATCGCAATTCGTAAAGCTCATTTCCTTGCCAAGTACGCAAATAATTGTGTATTCGCCAACTACACGAGTCGTCTGACCCCGGCTTTAGACTTCTATACATTGTCCTAAGTTATAGGAAGAAATAATATTTTAAGTTGTTATACATAAATTTCAAGACTGACCATTTAGATCTAACTTTTTTTGTAGCTGAAGCTAACAACCAAGTCAAATATCATAATACTGAACTTGACTCTCACTTCACATTTATGTTTTTGATGGAATTTCCATTTCACGAAATTTAATCTGGAAAAAATTATTTTATATGAAATGAAGTTAATGACTTCCACATTAATTCAGAAACACTCTGTATTTCTATCACTACTAAATCAAGATACTAAAATGATACTGTATTGATATTTTTACAGTTCATCTGGTTCTCATTTCAAATCAATATCTTGATAGAATTTTATAAAGTAAATTTGTGATATGTTTTCGGAAGATTTATCATGATATCAACAAAGAAAGGTGATCTCAACGAAAGTTCATTCATCAACGTAGGCCTTTGTTAGAGGTGCTGTTTACGTCACTTCCTGTTGTTATCAATCTGATTGATGAAACGGGATAGATCGATCTTGTTTCTATCGCCTTCGTTAGTTTCTTAAGCCTGTAATGCATTTTTCATTCATTGCTTAGATTTACATTAACTGATCTATGCATTATATTCTGGATTTTCCAAATACACTCACCGGCAAAATAATAATCTATCCACTCAAAAATTGATAAAGTTTGCTCATTAATAAGTTGGTTATTTCAAATTCGATTCTATTAATTTTTCTTCGTATTGTAAGTTAATTTGTCAAATCAAATACAGCGAATGGCTTGCTTAAACATCATAGGAGCCATGAGAACAACACCAACCGCAGCAATGGAACTAATTACTCGTCTGACCCCTCTGGACCTGTACGTCAAGGAGGTTGCGTTAATGGCCATGGTCCGATTGCGCACGGCTGGTGTAAACCCCGAAGTAGGAATGGGCCAATTGAGGTAGAGCCTGTGGCTGGAAGCGCTCACTGCGCTACCTCTGCTGCCAATGATGCAATTGAACCCAGGTTTTTGTTTAACAAACCCTACAAAATTCAAATAAAACAGAACACAGAGCCAGGTGCTGCAAATGCAATACGCATGTATACAGATGGTTCAAAAATGAAAGAAGGCTCAGGATGTGGAGTTTACTCAAGAGCACTAAGCCTAAAGTTGAAGTGGGGAATGGGAAACAATACCAGCGTAGTTCAAACAGAACTGGCTGGTATCTCAATTGCCACAAAAGAACTAACCAGAAGAGGAATTTCTGGCAAAAACATAATAATCTGCACTGATAGTAGACAAGCCCTATTAGCCTTAAACAGACAACGTGTTATATCGAGGCTAGTACTAGAGTGCCACCAAGATTTAGCTGACGCCTCGGCAGATAACAATATTATCCTGAGGTGGGTTAAAGGGCACGACAGGAGTAAAGGAAATCGCATTGCTGATTCTTTAGCCAGGGAAGCCGCTGGACTAAAAATTCTAGGACCCAGTGACACCTACGGCCTAACGACTTCGACAATTGCGGAACTAGCCAAACGCTACACCCATACTCAATCCATTAAGAGATGGGATGGAATCAAAGGATGCAGTCTTGCCAGGATCACCCTGGGCGACCTTGGGAAGCTGGAGCCGAAGAAATATTTGGCGATGACCAGGAGAAACCTACGTTTAACAGTAGGATTTCTGACTGGTCACTGTCAACTAGGGAAACACCTCCATACTATGGGGCTAGTGGACACACCTCTATGCAGGATGTGTGGACAGGAAGATGAAACTGTCAGGCATGTCTTATGCGAGTGTCCGGAGTTATCGTCAATAAGAGAGTGTGTGTTCGGTGAGTCTTGGCCTACATCTGTCGATATAAAGGAGATGTCTCCTAGTGACCTGTCCACCTTCCTGAGAAGGACAGGATGGACAATGACCTAGGAAGACAACTCCTCGGGAGGATGTACAATGGGTCACATGTGGCCTAAGTGCTGTGAGCCTACACTCACCCTCCCTATTCTACAGATACAGAGAGAAGTTAATTTGTCAAACTAAACATCAGTCGTACTGGAGACGCGTACCAAAACACGAACCCAGCAAACTTCTGGTCAAAAAACCCTCGGAGACGCTTACTAATGAAATACAAAACCCTAGCAGGGGCCAGATATGGATGGTGACGGGCTTACTCACCGGTCACTGTACCCTAAGGAAGCACATGCATACAATTGGCATATATATGGAGGAACCCATCTGTCGGTTGTCCATGGAAGAGAAAGAAACAGTCTCTCACATTATCTTCGATTGTGAAGCATTATCTCATTGGAGATATAGACTCCTAGGACTAGAACACCCAAGAGAGGATTTCTCCAAGAAGGACCTAGTGAAAAGACTGTTGAGCCTGGTAAGGGCTACTAATCTCTGCACAGCCAAGAGCACGAAAAGCCAAAAAGCTGAGGTGCCGAGAACTCTAAGCCTTTGATTGGTGTGCTGAACCAATCAATCAAGTTAATTTACAAGAAATCCACCACAAGTTTGCAAAAGTTGAGAAAATTGGTCGTAAGTCATTTTATACAGGTTGACACAAAGTGTGTTTTTTTGTATCCTTTAAAACCACGTGTGGAGTGTCAGAATCGGTTTATTTTACCTAGCAATACCTCATTTTGTTATCATGACACAATACATCGTTTCTTCACAATTCCCTCCTTCATTTATTACAATAGCTTAGTTTTTCCAAAAGTTTAGAAGTTTGGAAAGAACAGTACATGTGGGATCGTAAATTGAATTCTTGTCGAATAGTAATTTGAAATATGGATCTTTCTGTAATCGACGATGCGAGAGCTATTGCTTTGGTTCAGGATGGTAGGTCACAGTATGGTGTGGCTAGGGTGTTGGGACTTTCGAGATGTGAAGTTCAAAGAGCTGTAAAACGGCTTCGTTAATTTGAAGTATTCACAAGAAGAAATCATTGTGGTCAAAAAAAATCTATTAGCTATCGAAATAATAGTGTTTTGAGGGACAGAGAAGTTACTTCTGTACTATTGAAATAGTTATTTATATGCCAAGGACTGAAAGTGCTACTTTGTTAGACGAGTCTGAAAATTGCGAGACGAGTGAAACGAGTCAAGCAACAGGCGAGTCCAACAAACTAACACTTTCAGCCGTGGCACACACAACATTTTTTTGGAGACGATTTAAATAAATCTACTAAAATAAAATTCACCCGAGAAAATAATTAATTAATAAACAATTCATTAAATATTATTTGAGAATGTAACCTACTTATTTGCAATATTAATAGATTTAATTTATTTGCGAAAAGTAATATTAATTGTACCTCTAGGGCAATTATTAATATTTATTGAGCCGGATGACGAAGGAAATTAATAATAATTGAAGGTTGTGTGAATAGAACTGTCAACATTGACGTGGGGCCAGTTACATCTAGAAAGTTGCTAAAGCTGTCTACCCCACAGAATCCAGAAAGTGTTTTGTAGTACGGAACTGTCACTTTCAGCACAAAACGTAACCTTCGATACGTAAATGAATACAGAAAGCGCTACTTTCAGAAGTGGTTTTCAAAAAACAAATTAAACGACGTTAGGCAAGTTCAAGTGAGTGAGTGAGCGAGCGAGAACAATAAGATGTCGGATTTTTGATATTGGACTGCATGTCAGAAGACTTACAACTGGTCTAGAGTTATTGAGACACTATCGAGTAGAACACCTTAGATTTGCTAGTGAACACGAAAATTGCAGTAACGAAGAGTGAAGCAATATCCTATTCACGGGTTAGTCAAAGTTTTGTCTTAGAACACCGGATGGACGTGAAAGAGTTCACCGGAGAACTAGTGAACATTTCATTTTTCCCTAACATTATGCCCTAAAAGTCCTTTTGGAAATATAAGTCTGTTTACTGTCAGTTGTGATTTATTTATTTTGATGTTTTCGTATAAACTAGAAATAAGAAACAAGTACCTATCTACAAGCTGAACTCATCCATATCCCAAATGTGGTTAGAATCCAATCAAAAGGGTCCAATAAAGCTCCAATATAATTTATTTATCCCAAGTAGGACCAAACAACTTGTTGCTACTAGTTTCGGTACGATATTACCATCATCAGGCTATATGAAACACGTACAACTGGAAGAGGTATCAGTAACCATTCCCAAAATTTCTTCTTAATATCCAAAATAACAATGTATTATAAATTTGTGAAAAGAAAGAAAACAAATTAAATTGTGGAATTAGGAAAAAAGAAAATAAAGGGCATCTAAAAACTAGGAAGTTCTATCTTAAACGTAATGGTCGTGAAAAAGAAGAAAAAGTTTTTCTTCAAAGGGGAAATGTAATATTAGAAAATTATGTAGAAAATGATGTATTATAATATAATATCAATCCATTGTGTTTCTTCTGGTTTTGAAATAACAATTAAGACGGCGAATTTACAAGAAACTGAGAGAATTAATCTGAATTCCGTCCAGGACTTTAAGAAACATTCAAAGAAATTTCCATCTGGTAGAGCAGATTGTAGTTTAGTTAAGAATGGAGTTGTAATTTATAATAACTAGTTAATGTTCTCATAAATTTCTTCTTTAAAAAAAAATCCTTTAAATAATATGTGCCAAAAATTCCACACGTTGAAGTAAGTTATGAAAACGGTTCGGTGTGGGGTGGCGTAAGTTCTGAAGCTTGGACGGACTTGGTTATAATGACACATATTGCTCCTTTTGCACCGTTCATCTGAGACGATTGCATGCTGTGAAAGTTTTACGTAATCATTCAGCCAAGTTTGATATCCTAGAAGTGAATTACCTGCTCTAAGCACAGTCCTAACCCTAATTGAGCATGTATGGGATGCTCTTGTGAGGAAAATACGATCTCGTGCAAATTTATAGCATCTTAGTGACATTCTAACTAAAGAATGGAATCAAATCGACTAGGTTTACATTCAAAACTTAATTGAAAGCATTCTAAAACGAATTGCAGATGTTATTCGTGCACTTGAGGAAAACACTTTGTATTAAGACTTTTGTGTTTTTCACTTTTTCCGTCATCGTCGTTTTTCTTTTCTTTTCTTTTCCTTTAGTTTTGGAATTTTCTTTCGAAGCACATTTTTTCGAGCTAGAAGCTCTAGAGCATACTAATCCTGAAGGTAGTTGTAGCTGTGCTGGTGAGTCCGAAGGATCAGGTAGCCATGTTGCACTGGAGTCTCTGGTTTTAGCCTGTGGTTTGAGTTTGCTCGCTGTAGAGGGTAATAAAAATAAATTACCAACTGTGGATTTGTCCAAATGGAGATCAGAAGCAACTGTATCACCTCTTTTTTTGACGAATTGATTATCTTAGACAGTCTCCGTTAATTTTCATGTGGCTATAGATTTAGGCGAGATAGCATCTGTATTCAAAGGACGGATTCCATCTTTCCGGTAGGCGTGTTCAACTTTTAACCATTGCTACAGAAAAAATTTCGTTGAAATTATAACGTTTTTAAATTTCATGTAATAATTTAAACATTTGGTCCAAGCGGATTTAAAAGAACGATAAACACCTACAAAGTATCAGAAATAGTAAAGCTTTTATTAAGTTTTATTTATATGTTTTTTTTTGAGGACGATTTTAACTTCAATCACTTATCAGGTCTTGTGAAATATTACTCAAAGTTCTTTACATTTGTTTCAATAACACTCGGATAAAAGAATCAAAAATATATATTATCAAAAGTGAAAAAGACGTCAAATTTGGAATTTAAACCTAATAAACCATTTCGATCTTAAAACCAAACTGTCCCAAAAATGCTGCTAATTCTTATAGGCCTATCTCCCTTACCTCTTATGCCTGCAAATTATTAGAAAAAATAGTTAATAACCGACTTATTTGGTTCCTGGAGTTCAACTCCTTACTAAACAGGGAACAGAACGGTTTTAGAAAAGGACGTTCAACAATTGATAATATAATTGACTTAGAATCCGACATTCACGAAGCATTCCTTAACAAGCAAAAAGTTCTAGCCGTATTTATTGACATCAATCGTGCATACGATACAGCTTGGAAGCATACAATTTTATTAAAATTAGACGACTGGGGAATAAATGGAAATATGCTTGCGTTTATTAAAAACTATTTATACAAACGATCCTTTCGTGTACTCGTCAGCGAGAAAAACAGTACTGAATCTTTTAAATCCAGTCCAGAATACTGCGATCAGAATTTGCCTGGGTGCATTTCGATCAAGCCCTTCCGAGAGCCTTCTCAGTGAAGCCTCCGAAATTCCCCTCCACCTCCGACGGATTTACCTTAGTGTCTCTTACGCGATCAATATATCTGCAAATCCCAATCATCCAGTTTATGACAACACCATCTCCAATCGTTATTCGGCTGATTATAAAAAAAGGAAGAGAACAGATCCACCATTTCATGAAAAAATTAACAGGTCCCTTAGCCTTCTACATATATCTATTCCTTCAACGTTCCCTCAATTCATGTCCTCCCCTCCTCCATGGAAAATAAAATTACCAATATGTGATACATCCTTGACAAGCTTTGATAAGAACGAAACAAACCATACTCTAATTAGAGGAAAATTCCATGAGAAAATATCTTGTTTACAACAATATACCCATATCTACACAGATGCCTCCAAAACGTATACTGGAGTTGGAGCAGCACTTGTAACTCTAAATGTGATAATCAAATTTAGACTACCGTATATAACAAGCATTCTAACTGAAGAACTTTATGCGATATTTCAAGCTCTAGTCCATGCCAATAGAGAAAACTTAAAACATTTGCTCATAATAACTGATTCATTGAACTCAATTGAAAGTTTGCGCCAGACATATCCATCAAACCCATTACTGATACTTATTAAACAGGAACTATCCCAGCTGTACAATTCAGGAGCAGTTATACAGTTATTCTGGGTGCCTTCACACACAGGAATAGAGGGGAATGAGAAAGCTGATGTAGCAGCCAAAGCTGCAATTCAGAACCCTAGTGCCACCGAAGTCACGAGAGCTACGACGACAGATATAAAAATATGTATTAAGACATCGGTTAACAACGCTTGGCAACACCAGTGGTCCCAATCTCACAATAAACTTAGAGAAGTGAAGACAATAGTTAAACCGTGGAGGGCCGTTCCAGAAACCAGGAAAGAACAAGTTATCCTGACCCGTCTTCGAATAGGTCACACCCGATTTTCCCATGAATACTTAATGTCGAAATCCGAACAATCCCGCTGTACAGTGTGTCAATGCCCTTTAACAGTCAAACATGTGTTAATAGACTGTCCAAAGTTTTCACAGCAAAGAGTGACATTTAACATCCCACCTACTATATGTACCACTTACTCGGAAAAGAATACAGTATGGAAAACTTGGTAGCTTATCTAGGTGCTATTCAGTTTCTGCACAAAGTTTAACCATCAATTATTAAAATTGTTTTTTTTTATACCTATACTGTAGTACTACTTAGTACTTAAATAAAAAAAAACCATTTCGATCACGGCAACAGTACGCATCTTTGTCGATATATAAAATTTCTAGCACAACTAACGATAGTTTGAATTTGATATTTTTTCAACCAACGAGTTGTATTTGGTATGAAATTAATTGTAAGACGTTACTTTGAATATTGTAATATTTATATTTTGTAATGACATTCGAACTATAAATTTCAATATTTATTGGGTTCAAAGCGGCAAAACATTCTGATTGACAGCAGCAAACGAATGACATTATACAAGCGAACGTCTCTGCTGAGGGCAATTTGTTCACGTGAGACGGGAACAAAGTATATATTCCAACGCACTGTATAATACAAACCGGTGAATTAATTTAAAATAAGAAAATTGATTTTCGTTCCAATACAAGACTCGATAGGCAAAAATTTTTCCTGGGAAATTACGGAAGCGTAATGCCCAAAACCATTTACCTAAAGGGCATTTTAAAGTAATTGTTCGATGATTCCTGGGTTAGTTTAAAATCGGGTCCCGAAAGAGAAACGACATTTACGCTTCATTCAATCCCAAATCTCCACAACCCTTTCTTTTTTAAATGAGACAAAGGATTAAAAATTCTCCCTCGCGATTTCAAACACTTTAAATAATTGTTATTCTTCTGCTAATGTTCATCAGTATAGATTAAAAAAAAAGTGATTGTGTAAATGGTGTTAGTTTCGAGTACATTTAGCTTTTAAACCAGTTAATAGCTATATACTGAAAAGGGAGGAACGCAGGTTGGCGTAAAAAATATTTTAAGTCAAAAATTGTGGCAACTGTACCCTGATGAAGCATGTTATACAGGGCGCGGCAGATAAACGGTCAATTAAAAATATGTTGAGAACTAAAGGTATCTGAATCATGAAAAGTGGGGTTTTGAAGATTGACTCATCCAATAAAAATACTGCTACTTACGGTTATACCGAAAGTTATTTAGGATAGCTTTGTGTTTGTGAATGGGAGACCCTGTATATTTTTTTATTTTAAAAATATTCACGTTATTCTGAACATTTCTTGTTAACACTTCCCTATATATGTCTTGTACCGTTTTTGAGTTATAAATAATGTTTTTTATATTAAACCTACACTTTTTTTACTTTGTATATTGTGATGCCTTTTGGTCAATATAATAAGTTAACAATAATATTTAAATAAAAGACATAAATTCCCTTGAAGCTAATTTCACGTTGAATCGTTCATAAATAGAAGTAGGAAGGTCGCACGTACGAAGTCAAGTTCAGAGCGTGAAATAAAACATAAATAGTATTATTTATATTTACTTATGATGAACTTGACTTGTCGTATAAATATGCAAACGAAAGTGTTTTAAAAAAAAGGACTATTAATATTATGTTAGAATATGAATATCACAATTCATAAGTAATAAGTAGTACATATAATGTAAAGTAGTAAGTTTAAGTAATAAATAGAACGTATCCCAGTGCTACAGGTAGTTGTTTTATTCCTGTAAGATGACCCTCCGAAGGACCAGCAACACCACCTAGTCAGAGGCCCTTCCACACCTATAATCTACAAAAGTATCTAAGGATAATAACATCCAATACAATATAGAATTCAATATCCTCTAATACAATTCGAATAAAAGTTGACATTTTTCAGGAACTATTCAACACATACTAATTTATCGTTCACTCTGTAAAGTTACCTTTTTTATTATACTGGTTTCTGTCAAAATTGGAGTAAAAACGGCATCCAAAATGCGTAATTCCTTTTTTTTATTGGGTCACCGTGTATGTGATTTTTGTTAGAAGAATACCTAGGCTGCTCACTGTGTATATTAACGTTTTCATTACCTATATCTTGCAGTCTTCAAATAAATCAACTTTGTATATTGTTTCCCAAAAAATTTATTTATGAAGTCGCCTATGGAATATTCAGTTGAGCGTCAGTTATTGTTAACGTTTAGTAGTAGAGTCCGACGACAATAACTTTGGGACACCACGTGGTCGCGGGTGTGGCGTAACAACCAATGGCGTTACTGACTTGCATATGAAAATGTAATTTTCATACTAAGTTTATTGTTAGGAACTTATTCCAAATATATATCAAACTTTATGGTTTTGGATACCTGTACAGAGTCATCAGCTGATTGTAATGGTGGTGCAGGTGTACTACTGGCAAGATCTGAGAAACTTTCATCAGAAGAGCCAGTATTAGCGTTAAAACATAAATAAATGTGGTCGGACTCTAACATTGGTGTATGTCGTTTGGTGACAGATATAATAATAGTTTGCCTTAAATGTTCTAGACAAAATAATAATGGCACATTTAGGATATACAAACGATGATTTTTAAAATTTAATAATAATTTACAGTGAGCGTAACATAATGGTATTCAGAACTTTCTGGGAGATATCCTGAACAGCCTCGACCAAATCATAAAACTGGAAAAAGTTTGCTGTACAACTGTTCTCGGTTTGGTCGGTTTATGAAGAAACAAGCTCAAGATCCATGTCGATAATGAAGACTGATAATTAGACATCCTAGGATGTTATGCAGCTCATCCAAACTATTGCTCACGGAAATGTGGGCAACTGTTACAGGTGTCGACTAGAACAATTCACAGAATTTAAAACAAGTAAAAATAGTGGTCAAATAACAAAAATTCCCGCTGAGCCAAATATTGGTGGAGCGCTGGGGTAAACCATTACAAATAAAGTTTTAAAAATCCCATCGACCCTATGTCTGCTACAAAAGTTATAAGGGGGAAAAGGTTGAAATTTGAGGTTTTTTAGATTTTCCTCAAAAAAAACCTCGAACCAAAGTTGTAGATCTTAAAATTCTATACAAAAATGATTTGAATCATTTTTTTCCTAAGAGTTCGTGAGATATCGCGTTTCTAAGAGTCACATTATACATATGATATGCACATATGTATAAGCCACGTTCACAACGTATATACATAATCAGGCACTTAAGACTGACTGCGCTAAAGTATTTACAGAAATTTATTTCACACCTCAAACAATAATTACGGAAGGAATTCGCTTTTTGCGGTTTATGGAGCTCCAAAAAAAAATGAATTGCATTGATAAATACCGATACTAAACTTTTGTAATAAATACGCGAAACAAGAAACAAGTACAACTATATCATGTCTTCCTCCATCATCGGCATCTGCTATTCAACATTTGTAGCGAGTATACTATCAAGTTCAAACATGGCTAGGCAATAAATTGAACTCGGAAGACTGGTGCTGGAAATGCTGCTCCAGAAAAACTCCTCAACACTATTTTTTGCAATTGCAAAAAAGGTTGTAGTGCCAAATGAGGCTGTGAAAAAGTCGGGTTGCTGTGTTCTCCAGCCTGTACCAATTGCCAAGGTCAGTCTTGCTCAAATGTTCAGTTGAGTACAATAGAGGAAGATTCCTGTGATTTTAATGAAGAGACCAATGACTCAGCTACATTTGAACAATTTATGAATATCCAGCAAGGAAGAGGAAGAAATCGAAGAAAACATGACTGTTGAAGTAGACTTCCAAAAGTGTGAATCTGATTAAAATATCTAAAGAAATCAAAACAATAGTTAACCCAATAATCAATAGCAATATCAATAATAAAGTAATATCTAGAACATGACGAGTATTGTTCTCTTAAATTATCCTAAAATTGTCATGAAACCCTTCAGGGGAAACCACGTGAAAAAAACGCGCCGAGTACACTACCTCACAGGTGGCGTGGAAATGTGTGCATAATATCATGTATAATGTGACTCTTAGAATCGCGATATCTCAGGAATGGTAAAATCATGAAGACCATTTTTGTATAGAATTTTAAGATCTACAACTTTGATCCAAAGTTTTTTTATAAAACTCACCGTTTTCAAGAAAAATCCAAGAAACGTTTGACCATTGACCCCGAATAACTGTTGTAGCATACATAGGATCGATGGGGATTCTTGAATTTTCATTTGTAATGGTATACCTCAGCTCCCCACCAATATTTGGCTCTCCGGCAGTTTTGGTTATTTTAAATTGGCCTTTTATTCGTATACACCAGTTCAACATCCACTTCCTGGAGATTATGTGAGACGAGTAGAATTTTGTTTCAATGATATGCCAAGAAGATGAACATTTTACAACAAAAATTATTTGGTGTGATGAATCGAAGTTTACCAAAAAAGGTATAACATAATAGTCACTTCTAGAGTGACAAAAATCCTCAAGTCGCATGGGTAGTAAATTTCAAGTGTCCTTTTCGTTTGTGTTTTTTGTGCTGTGAAAAATAATAAGATATTCGCTGTCATGATTTATAACGAAAATTTAAACGAAGAGCGATACTGCATATACTCTACGGCAAGTAATTGTGCCAGCAGTGCACGCTTCACCCATTAATGAGGCTAACGAAGTATGGTTTCACAATATTCGAGGAGTAGGCACATTCCTTAATTAAATATTTTACGATATATGGATAGCTAATAAAGGTCCGCTTCTGTGGCCACCGAGATCTCCACAATCATCAGCGTTAGATTACTATATTTGGGAAAATGTACAAAGTAAGGTATTCTCTGAGCCTGTCACTACTAAGGAAAATATGATGAACAAAGACCTTCATGCTTTCAACGAAATAGATGGAGGATAAATATCAAGAGCTACTAATGATAATCTGATTAAAAGAGTCCATAAATGTTTGGAAGTTGATGGGAATAGAACTAGTGAGAAATTATAACAATTTATATCGAACATTCCACGCTATCAACACAATGACATTCATGACGATACTTTCCACGCTTTCTTTGTCAACCGTTGAACGAGCAACATGCAAATTCCAGCGTTAATAAATAACTGTTTGTTTCATAAAAATATCATTTTAAAACGTGTTAAAAGTTCTAATTCCAAAACCGACGAAAATTATCCGTTCTCTCCGTTTCCAAAAATATGATCACTATTTGCTATGAATATCAGATTGGCTACAATATAATAAGCTTACAATTAATTACGCAAAAACAAGCTATTTACCATTTAGCTCTTATGCTAGTGGTCTCCCATCAATGGGAGCATTAAAGGTAAACCTAGATACCTATAGAAATCCCTGAATCCACTTCGGTGAAATAACTTGAAATTGTTATAGATAGACATAGGAGGTGGGACTTACATACCAAACAGCTTGTAAGAAAAATAAGAGGATTATTACCAAAATTTAGATATTTAAGAGACTTTTTGAGTGTTTCTACTTTAAAAACGATTTTTTGGTGCAGTCGTTGTTGTTGTATGGAATTATAGGCTGGGGAGGAGTTCACGATAACTTTTTGAATGACGTTCATGTTGTGCAAAAATGGGTTTTACGTATACTATATAAGAAAAATATTCACTTTTCCAGTAATTCTTTATATGAGGACTTAGAAGTTTTTTCTTTAAAATAATTCAATTTATAAAAACATACAAAATTGTTATGATATCACATGCACATCAATACGATACACGACGAGTAGGACACATTTATTTTCCTCGGAGTGAAAAAACTATAGGTCAACGATCGTGTAACTATCTTGCGCCAAGAATGTATATTCAAGTACCTGAAGAAATAAGAAATGTACCATCTTATACTGCATTTAAGAAACATCTTAAAAATTGGATTTTCCAGAAAGGCAGGGAAGAATTTAATTTCATCATTAATAATAGCGTATTGTCAGCCCGGATGTTGTTTTGATTATTTTGTATTTATTCACGATTACGATTGCTCCCATTTATGACACCCTTCCCCAATAATTGCAAGGATTTCAAAGAAAACAATGTGAATTGTTTTCAAGTGTAGAAAAAGAACGGATCCACGTTTCTTGCCTTTGTTCATTTTTTATGTTCTGAATCATATGTCTTTTTCAAATATTTGTTTGTTTTACTTCTTTCATTAGTGTTTTGGAATTATTGTATTTTATATCGTTGTATTGTAGGTTAGTAATTTCATTTAAAGTTAATTATATGTATTTTACCACGTACAAGCTGTTTAAAACAGCTTCTGTGTAGATTATGTTTATTTTCTTTAAATTATGTATTGTGATTCTATTTTTCATGAATAAACATTATTAATTTTTTCAGCTCTCCATAAAGTGAGAGTTAAATAGTGCTTTTCATCAAACTCTGGTTGTATCCATGTATGAATTATATTTAGCGAGAACACAGAACAGAACAGAACAACTATAAAATAAATCATTTTCATTTGAGAAGATTCGCAATATAAATAATCCAAAAGCAGTAGAGTTCATAAATTGGACAAAGTTGAGATAACAAGAGCAATTTTCTTGAAACATAGGAACGACCAAGAAACAAACCTATAACTGCTGATAATCTCCGACGCCATCAATAACTTTTACGATTATATCACACACGGTCATTTTGTAGGATACTCGAGTTGCTGCTTTTCGACCCCTGGATGAATCTGAGGGTCGATCTCTAGGTAGTGACTAGTTGTTAAATACTCGGGTCTGTTACATGAAAAAAAATTTATTTGTATATCAAATTTAGGAAAAATTGTGAAATCATTATTGAAGTTAATAAAACTTTTTGAACAATTATGGAAAGCCAATACTTTTAATGATGTCTTCGTTAATTTCTTTATACCGTGGTTGTCAATAATAATGATTGTTGGTTTTTTTTTCAAGCTAGATTAATCAAATCATGAATCCAAAAATTTTTATTCATCGTCAATAGAAAATATACTTCTCTTCAATTCAATTTATTTTCCATTTATTCATGATAATACTGTCTACACATTCATGTGTTCACAGACTGTCAGTCTGGCGCGAACGATAGACTTGAAAACAATAGAAAACTGAAGAGGTTTGTCCAAAATCATTTACAGAAGCGACAAACAGGTATATGCAGGCACATGCAGATCAAGGGAAAAAGTTGGCAAGGGACAGACACATGCTCGTCGCTCCTGCAATTGATTCTGAAAAAAACTTCAATGCTCCCTTTTCTCATAACCACCTCTCGAAGGTCATAACAGGCCTTCGAGAGAAAGTACTACAATGGCCAAGCACATTTGTAGTAACGATAGGTTGAAATGGGCTATGAACACCTTTTCACCTTTCAAAGCACCTGGAGCAGATGGGATTTTCCCAGCATTGCTCCAGCAAGGACAAGACGAAATTCTTCCACATTTGGTTAGAATTAGTAGAAGTAGTTTGGAACTGGGTTATATACCAGAAGCATGGAGAAGGGCAATAGTAACCTTCATCCCAAAAGCTGGAAAAAGGGACACAACAAACCCCAAATCCTTCAGACCAATTAGCCTAACATCGTTTGTGCTTGAAACGATGGAAAAAGCTATTGACAACTATTATTAGAACGGAAATCCTAGAGAGACTACCTCTCCACCCGTATCAGCACGCTTACCGGGCAGGCAGATCTACGGAGACTGCACTGGTACAACTGACGGAGGATATCCAAAGTGCCTTAGACAACCAAGAAACTGTAGTATGTGCATTTCAGACATAGAAGGAGCTTTTGACAACACTCCACATGAGGCTGTCAAGAGAGCATTAAATAGAAGAGGTGTAGACAGCACAACATCCAAATGGATGTCGGAACTGCTCACCACCAGAGTAGCAGAGACGAGAACGAGCAAAGACATTGTCTCCATCTGCACAACCAGAGGATGCCCACAGGGAGGAGTAGCATCCCCATTAATGTGGAGTCTGACGGTTGACGAACTCCTGTGTAGTTTGACGGACCTCGGAATATCCTGCCAAGGATATGCCGATGATATTGTCATAACAGCCAGGGAAAAATTTGAAAACACCCTTTGTGACATCGTACAAAAGGGTCTGAACTATACAAATAGCTGGTGTAGGTAAGTGGGACTCAGCATCAACCCCACCAAAACCATCTTGATAGCCTTCAATAAGAAAAGGAAACTCAACCTCAAAACCATTAAACTTGATGGGAACGACGTTGAATGTAGACAAGAAGTCAAGTATCTAGGTTTGACTCTAGATAGCAAACTCCTGTGGAACAAACACGAGAAGGAAATAACATACAAAGCTAAAATGGCTCTAATGGTGTGCAGGAATCTGGCAGGGAGAAACTGGGGTTGTAACCCAAAAATCCTGAGCTGGATGTACACTGCCATAGTGAGACCAATTATCACTTATGGAGCCATTGCGTGGAGTAGTAGAACTAGCCTCTTGACGACGAGAGAAAACCTCTCTAAAATTCAAAGACTAGCCTGTATATGCATAACAGGAGGAATGAGTACATGCCCAACGGCAGCAATGGAAGTGATTCTCAACCTCACACCATTACATATGGTGGTGGAGAGTGTTGCAGAAAGAACAAGATACAGACTAAGTAGAGAGGGTATCATTAAAAAGAAAACCACCTCTTCATTTCTTAGAAATCAGACAACCTGGGACATGCCACAAGATAGTATGATGAAAAAGTATAACTTTTCAAAGAAATTCGTTACGGAATTAAGCAACAAGAAGGAATGGGATCCAAATACCATTACCAGACTTGGAAAGAATGCCATTCAATGGTACGCAGACGGCTCAAAAGCAATAGAAGGAACTGGGATAGGAGTGTACGGGCCCGGCACCAAACACTCTGAAAGCTTGGGAAAAACCCCAAGTATCTTTCAAGCGGAAATTCACGCAATAAGAAAGTGTGCCCAGTTCAATATTGACAAAGGATATAGAAGGCAAAGGATTATCATAATGTCTGATAGTCAAGCAGCCATTAAAGCGCTGAGTTCTTGTGTAATCAGTTCCAAAATGGTGTGGGAATACCTAGGCAAACTTAATGAACTAGGCGAGAACAATATAGTCACCTCACTGTGGATTCCAGGACACACTGGAATAGAAGGAAACGAAATAGCAGATGAACTAGCGAAGAGGGGGACTGAAATACCCTTCTGGGGGCCGGAGCCCTTTTGCGGAATCAGCACCAATGTAATATTGGAAGAAATAGGTAAAGCCGAAGAAAAGAGAAGATCTGACAATTGGAAAGATCTAGTAGGGCTTAGGCAATCAAAGATTCTTCTGGGTGACTACAACCTGTTGAGATCAAATGAATGCATAAGTCAAAGCAAAACTGCACTAAGAGTTTTAACAGGAATCCTAACGGGATATTGTCGCCTGAATGGGCACCTTAAAAAGCTCAAAATAGTGGAGGAAGAAGATTGTAGGTTTTGTGGAATGGAAGAAGAATCCTCCATCCACATACTTGCGAACTGCACAGCAATTCAGAATCCTAGGGCACAGCACCTGGGAGACTACTGGATAGAAGAGGGACAGTTACCTAAGTTGAAGCCTGCAGATATCCTAAAATTCCTCGGGGAAATAGGACTAAAGGAGCTACTAGTCTCTGAGACTTTCCTCAGGAACTAAGTAGAAGTAAGGGGGCACAATAGATCTTTTAGGTCTCAGTGAATGTTACCCCAAAAGACATACATACATACATACATACATACATTTCTCATTTTTACCAATAGATCAACTGCCCTGAACATAATATATACAAGCAAGAAGCGACGTTTTTATTTCGCATAGAAACAATAGGTAAATGTTAAAATGACGTACAATTCAGAAGAAAAAAAGTGGGTAATAAAATGGTACCAGATACCCCAGTATATTCGAGCCCCTGTCAAATGACCCTATCATAAAAAGTATTTTAGAGAAATTGAAACAAAAATCTACTGGAATTATGCAACTTATAATACAGATACGTTACTAGTGTAAATGTGGATAATCCTGGATTCTTGTTCTATATTTCAGCTTGCTCATGACAAATAAATAATAATTTACATTATTTTGACATTTATCGCTCTTGTTTACTTGTTAAAGTTGAGGGCATTTTCGAAAACTTGCTTCAGTAAGTTCCAGTAAAAGACTGTCATTGCAATCTATAAATTCATGTTTGTCAATGGAAGCGAATTTAATTTCGATATTCCTGATTTTAATTTAAAGGAAACGATTTTTGTCTCAAAAAGAAGCGACATACAATGACAGTCTCTCAACCAATTTTTCACGTGTATTTTCTTCGATTTTACTGAAAAATTATGAATCAAAATGATATAATTAAATGCACCTATTGGTAATAGAATTGTATTTATTATTTGAAGACCTTATCTTGTGCCAGTAGTCACTTTTTTTGTTCGTAAGACTTCGCCGGAATTGGCTTTATAATACGGTCAGTTTAATATCGAGTAGTTGCCTCTTAGGAGTTTTTTATTGATAAGGGATAGACATAAAACAAAATGAAACTTCAGTATGACAGTTTATCCTGAAATTCAATAAAAAAAAATTAATTTGGGTAATACGAAGTGCACAAAGTTCGCAGGTGTTAACATTTCTATACCCTTCACATCTGAAAAAATGTATTTAGATGCTAAAAATGAAAAAATATTTTAAAAAAACAACAAATGCTCTTCTTTCTCTCTTACCACCAGCTCCTGCGTCAAAAACTCTTAGCAACCATCAATTTCCTTTCCCCAATCAATAACACCCCAATTCCAAAGGTCGGCTTCCATATAAAAAGAACTGTTCATCGTCATACATGTCCTACAAATCAGACACTGCCTTATTCCAATAGAAGGTACCTGGTGGGATTGGGACTACTATCCCTTCAAAGTACGGAGATTCCAATGGTGTTGGAGGTTAACTCAAACCAACAAGAGCGGAGACCACATTATTGATGGCAAGGCGAACTTGTGGGAAAACATGTGGGTTAAGTCCGCGCATGATACACTGGATATACAGTGTATTGGTTAAACAGGTGAGACCAGGTGGACAGACGGGTCAAAAACTGGAAAAGGGACAGGAGCAAGGGTATATGGGAAATGAGGAAAGATGTTCGTTCTCACTAGGAAAGTATACCTCTGTATTTCAGACGGATATTCATGATATCCTACAATGTGTCAGAATTAACCAACACAGTACTGATATTCATAGGATAAACATATCAACTGAGAGCCAGGTAACCCTTGCAGCTTTAAATATCCGCAAGGTAACATACAGACTGGTAGAGGGATGCCAGAAAGAACTATATGAACTGTTAGATCACATTAAAGTAAGCTATTTCTGGAAATGAAGTAGCTTATGAACTCGCGAGAAAAGGCTCAGCAACGAAATTAGTTGGAACATAACCAGTTCTTGGGATCATAAAGAAAGTGGTCTGAGGACAAAAATAAAAATGGGTACAATGCCAACATAGACTACAGTGGAGCAATACTCCAAAGCAGATGTTTATCAGTGACACATGGGTTGAACGAGCCGAAGAACTACTGAATGTCAGTAGGAATCAGCTAAGAATCATTACAGGTTATTTAACAGACCATGCCCCTGTGAAACGTCACCTGCAAAAAATAGGGTATATAACGGGGATCTCAGCTGCAGATTTTGTGGCATGGAGACTGAGTCCGTAATCTATATCTTAGCTGACTGTGAGGTGGAGACAAACAATTTTCGGAGAAGCCAATGTGCCACCTGAAGGTTTTTTGGATAACTGGGTGGGTCTGGGTGGACTAAATTTGGTAGTAGAGTACAATAAGCCATAGGCTGCAGTGCTCCCGGCATAAGAACGACTCCCAAAAAAAGGAAAAAAACTCGTCATGCTCTACCTTCTTAGCTTTAAACGTTATCACTGCATAAAAAGGTCGTTTAAAACTTGAGATATATTTTTCGAAACCAAAGTAGAAAATATTTTTTTTGCATTGCTCTTGATCGAAAAGACATTGATGGAAATTTTTATTCCAGTCCAAGCTAGATAAAATCCTCGCTTTCCAGAAATAAAAAATCCTGGAGCATGTTACAGGATGGTATGATGGGAAAGTTTAACTTTCCAAAGAAATTTAACTCAGAATGCAGTAACAAGATAGTATGGGATCCAGCACCATTACCAGATTTGGAAATAATACCATTCGATGGTATACATATGCTTTAGGGCAATAGAATGGATTGGGATGAGAAAGTATGAGCCAAGAACCAAACACTCTGATAACTTGAAACCACAAGTATTTTTTAAGTAGCGACAAACATTATCAATTTTATCAGCTATATCTTCTTTATTTTCTGTTACTAGATTATTTTTCCAAATTTTTTGAATTCCATTATATTGACGTAATCAACTAACCATATATTTTTCCAAAGAATCGGAAATCAATTTTCATTTCTACCAATCATATTATTAATGTAAGATTTTCTTGAGTTTTGTATTTGTTTCGTTAAATTATTTTTATATTTTCGAAAGGTATTTCTCGGATCCATATACTATGGAGAAGTAGATTCACTAGCCCGAGAAGGAACCCGATGTGCTTCCATTGGTCCAGAACTTTTGTGGTATAACGAATGTTCTGCAAAAGCAAATCGCAGTACTTGGACAAAAAAACAGTCTCGATAATGGTGGTATATGCCAAAGAGTTCATCAAAGAGCCCATCACCAACATTCTGACTGGGCTCCTAACAGGGCACTGTTGTCTCAACAAACACATGAGCAGCATCGGCAGAGGCAACCATAAGCAGGTTTTGCCAAGAGCCAAGAATATGAGGAAACCTTAGAACACATACTGTGCTACTGTAAAGGCCGGACTTGTCAAAGGTTTTCGAAAATAGGGGAGGAAAAATAAGGTTCCATCTACCAGCTCTTGTAATAGGGACGGGTCTAGACAAAGAGCTCTACAGCAGCTATTTGTATGGTTCAGAACCTTTTGTACGATGTCACAAAGGGTGTTCTAGAATTTTCCTCTAGCCGTTATGACAATATCTTAGGCAAGATATTCCTAGGTCAGTCAAACCACACAGGAGTTTGTCAATTGTCAGGCTCCACATTAATGGAGATGCTACTCCTTCCTGTGGACATTCCCTAATTGTACAGATGGAGGCAATGTCTTCATTTCTCCTCGTTTCTGCTACTCTAGAGATGAACAGTTCCGACATCCATTTGGAACTTGTGCTGTCTTCTAGTATTACTTCGGCTTTGACTTTATTTCGTCCAAAATATCATTTTTGTACACTTCTGTAACATCCAGGTGCAAAACAATTTCAGTACTTTCAGATACTACTGAGCTGGTCTGGTTTCTCTCAGGCGTTGGTGGAGAGCCGTAAATGTTGATCGATTGGGATATCGTCTGTCAACAAATCTTATCGCGTGTCTTCGTTCGACTGCACGAGCGTTACATTGCACATCTCCATATTTTAAATGAATATCAGCATATTTTTTATATGATTAATAATTATTCATTTGGATGAAAAGTGAGAGTTATCTTATTTTTATTATACAACAACAATAATTATTTGACTCCAAAGCAATATAACGTAATGTCAATTTTTGTTAATTGGTCAAAGTCAGCTGGATAGCGTTAAGATCCTTTTGTAGTCAAATAATAATACATTATTGAATACCAAAAATACAAAAAATTAAAATAGTTTTTTCTCGAAAACAGTGCATAATACAGAATTCAAACAGGAGGACATTTTTTGGGGAAACCTCGTTGAAATTCAATGGAAAAAACTGATTCTGAAATTCACCAATTGCCCCTTCCACGTTGAACGCTTGTGATTTGTAGTGAACAATTTATAACATCAATGGTGTATAATGGGGGTATGGAGGAGTCTGTGAAATACTTGGGAGTGTGGTTGGATAGCCAATTATCCTTCAAAATACACATGTTGAAGGCGGCACAAAAAGCGAAAGTAAGAACAGCAAGTCTGGGGAGATTGGAAGAGGAGGGTAATTGGTAGGACAATAGAGCAGAGTATGCTGTACGGTGCGGAAGGTGGGATAGTAGGAGAGAATGGATGGACCGGAAATTCGGGGAGGTGAACTACTTCTTGACACAAGTGCTCACTGGGCATGGGTCGAGAGTAGGGTACCTTCACAAGATTGGGAAAAGAAAGACTGGAGTGTGCGAGAGGTGTGAAGTGGAGGATGATGTGGGGCATGTGTTTAGATTCTGGAAGAACGAGGAGGTGCTGAAGAGATTGGAGAAGAAACTAGGGGAAGCGGTGTATTGGGAGAACATGGTGGAGTTATTGTTGAGGGGAGAGGAGGAAGGAATGGAGGTAAGTGGCGTAGTGGAAAGAATGATTAGGGGGATAAAAGGAATTGATATGACATGAGAGATAGGAGTGATAGATGGGAGAAGATGACGGAGTGTGTGTGAGGGACCGCCGCCCGTCTTGAAGTATGCTATGGTAGTGACTCAGAGGCGGGAGTAACGGCGAGTTTTGAGGTAAGTTTGGTTGGTAGGCAACCCTTGAGATGAGTCCAACACTGTCTGGGTCATGGGATATGGCCCATTCACATGAGTTTAACATCTTGGCCCGAAAAAAAAGGCTACTACACAATGAATAAAGTTTGAAATTTGTAGATAACAGATTTTTAAGATATGCTTAAAAAACTGAGCGTCATCTTCAAAGGCTATAGCTTCCTTAAAATTAAGGTTCTGGACACTTTGTATATTTTGGCGCAAGACAATTTTTTATCATATTTTCCAAGTTCCGAACACAGAAGCATATTTTAATAAATAAACTATTGCAGTGGCGAAATAATTTTATACGTTTCAAATTTAATCAATTCCGACGATAAATAATGAAAATGTAGTATCTACCTAGTTATATTAATAAAGTACCCGAATTTATAAAATATTCAAAAATGGTAGCTATTGTCAGTTCTTTTGAGATTTGTTAACTAACAATGCTATACTTCATAATAATTTTATAATTCCCCATTATCCCGTTTATATTCGAAATTAAATAGAGTATCTACATAGGAAACAACATAGAAAACATTTCAACCAATTTGATTCGAAAACTCATTATTACATTGCAAATTTCATATTCAATCATTCTATATAAATAAAATATTAGATAAACCCAGTATATGCATATGCAATTGCAGTAAATGGTTAAATAGTGAAAATCGATTTTGGAGTATTATGTGAGTAGATGAATAGAACGATTCGTGTGTTATTTAAATAAGTTTAAAGGGAATACATTACCGTTTGTTGTTAAAAACAATATGTTTACCACCACTTGTTTAATTTGGTGAAATAACTAATAAACATTATGTGGAATTGTGTAGTTTTAATACGAATTCTAACAACTATACAGGGATTCTCACGACCACCGGCCATTACAGACGTTTCTTCAAAATTACACAAGATAGGCCACTGTCCATGTATCATCGCGCCAGCGTATCATATTAAAAGTGACGATACGCTTACCGTAAATTCTGTCCATGTGTGTTTACTTTACATAACTACATTACAGACATATTGTTCCTCGAAACTATTTACCTTGGAAAACTGTTCGACTTTTTCCAGTAGACTTTTATTGGCACTTCTTAAGGAGGGAGTCTCCATAGATGTTCCAAAATGATTCTGGTATCTGCAAAGAATTTTATCATTTGCAAATATCATTATACTATATGAGATTTATATTACTTTTCATACGATTATCAACCACTCAGAATGGCATAAATGCACTCCTCTAGTTCTTGGACACACTATTTGCTTGTAGATGGAATTGTTTCTTGTAGGATACAATTGATACAAACAAATGTGCATCAACTTCTTTGGTTTATAATCTAGAACATAATCATGTTTAATAACATTCAATAAATATATGTGTAAAAAATTAACTTTTCGAATCCGAACATTTGTTTCCACTTCGTTACAACCAAATTAAAAGCTGTTCTTTCTGGATTAGAAGTATATGCTACAAATAAAACTAACTAAAAACAAAAACTTGCATACTATCAACAAAGGGTAGTTTACAATGCCAATCTAGTAGATATTGAGGAGAGTATGACTATCATCGATATATTTACAAACATTTTTAATTAGCTCAAACATAGTACTGTGAAAGTTTGAATATTTGCTTCTCAAAACTATTTACCTTTGAAAATTATTTAACCCTTTTTCAGTAAATTTTTATTGGCACTTCTTAAGGAGGGAGTCTCCATAGATGGTTCCATAATGATCCTGGTACCTATCTGTAAAGAATTTTATTATTTACAAATACAATTGTATACTAGGTATATGAGATTTATATTACATACCTTTCATACGATTATCAACCACTCAGAATGCACTCCAATACTTCTTAGACACACTATTTGCTTGTAGATGGAACTGTTTCTTGTGGAATACAGACAAATGTCCATTAACTTCTTTGGTTTATAATCTAGAACATAATCACGTTTAATTACATTCAATACATATATGTGTAAAAAATTACCTTTCCAAATCCGAGCATTTGTTCCCACTTCGTTCCAACCAAATTAAAAGTTGTTCTTCCTGGATTGGAAGTATAAAGCTGTATAAACAAAAAACTACTTTATTAATTTGTCACTTTTTATGTTATGAAAGATGTTTTGTTTTATTTTACTAAAATGAAACATACCTAGTTCTCTATATACATTATATTCCTTCACAATAAATTTGGACATTGTCTTTTCCGATAATGATTATTGAAAGATAATATTAACTAATTCACACTTTAACAACAAACTTGAAGCACGACATACATGAACCGTAAAATGGCGTAAGACTACAATGTGAGCCGTAGCCGTGAGGCATGCGCAAATATCTAGAATGACTACCAGCAGCGTTACAGTTCTCATTAAATCCGAAATTTTAGCAAATTTTAGTAAATTTTCCGACTTGCCAGGTGGTCGTACCATCGCGCGTTCAGAGTTACCACACCCTGTTGTACACCACGCAGCATACGCTAAGCGACCAGTCACTGGACACTTGGATTGACGAAATAAGGTACGTTTTTGAACGCCATCTAACAGTTGGTCCGGAAACTAAAAGTTCACTTCAATTTAGTATTTTTATTTCTTATTGCTGGCCATCCTGGAGCATAGCAATCATGAATCAACTTCAAAGATTATAATAACAACGTCCATCATGGATTGGTGTTTGATCATAGCAAATGTTTGATATTGTTTCTTCATCTAATTCAATTGTTATTAACTTATCTAGCTGTATTTTTGTGCAAAAGTAATTCTCAAAACACTTTACGCAATAATTATCAGTTGAAACTTCTTGAGTCGTATTATTTACTATAGATTTCGCATTTTTTACTCTTAATATCTTTTGAGTGTCTTATCGATTTTTGGTCCTTGTTTCTTTTGATTGGTGGTCCTTCGGTGACTTTCCATTTAAGCGTTTTTCAACTGAAGATATTTTCTTCACTTCCACTACTGTCACAGCTGCAAATTTGTAATCTTCCCTTGCTTAATGTTTTCTGTTCTCCTGTTTCATATTATCTGTGTTATCAGATCTAATTTCAAGGTATTTTTCATTATTTTTCTATTTTTTTAAGTAACCTTTTTTCTTCTCAATGCTTTTCTTGTCCCCAGCTGTTTTTTCTTTGTCTCTGTGATAATTTTAGTTTCCGTAATTTTATTTGTTCTCTTTATTTTCTTTGCTTTATTCTTCTTCTGGACCATTTTATCGTTGGCGATTAAAGTTTCTTCAGATTGTTTAAATCTTTCAGTTATCCTTGGCAGTATTCTTGTCTCAATTCTTCCAAAGCTAGTGCTAAACTATCTTCTGTCCAGTCGATATTGCGTGGCACCACGTCTGGTTTTCACTCATATTTGCGAAACATTTTGCGTATCTAGAATAAATGTACGTATAAAACATTTAAGTAGATATTTAGAGTCACAGTAAATTTGAAATTACAAAAAAATGAAATCCGTCTTTGCATGTTGAAAAATTTTTAGTCATTCTAGCGGTAACTATCCACGAAAATAAGTAGAGAGACTATACTTCATGATGCGGATACTTGCCCTTCTTATTTGCGAAATAAATAAAAATTATAAATCAATAAAGCATTATAAACATTTTATTTTAATCTCTAATGCATGCAAAAAAACAAAAAGTTGACTGATCAGTTATAAAAATATTCAAAAGAAATTACTTACCAATATAATTATAACGCCCGTCAAAGTTTTGCCACGGAAGATTGTTACTCATACAGATACCATACCATGTTTATTCAAATTCGATTCAAGATCGATGTATATTATTGAAAAAATCGTTGGCTATCCATATGAACACTTGATATCAATTTTCACTACTGCAAACTCGCCATAAGTGTTTTTTAATGACTTTGCTAATACCAGAAAATATTATGGATACTTAGCATGTTCAGAAGCAAACTTTTCTCGAATTTGAGTATGAAGTGTCGGTGGGAGAAATCTTGATCGATCATAAATGAGAGATTTTAGTTTTCTTACAGAGGAGGTTGGGTCATTTGATTTGGAGTAACACTGTTCTCTCCTCAAGAGACAGATCCCGGCTAGAGACTCTCTCAAGGGTGGATCTACTCCATGTTAATGCCACACTAGGTATGCCAGAGGGTTGACAGAGTATAAGAACTTGGGGCGCCACTACCTTTTTAGACATCGACGAAAAATTTAAATTTAAGAAAGGAAACTAAGGTGAGAATGGTAGAAACACCTTGTAGAATTTAATTAAAAGTTAAAAATAAAAGAGTTACAAACTTACATGAACCCGGACACGATCCCCTACAGCTCTTTCAGCTGTAAAGTTTTACGTAGACCGGTTTGCTATTGTCCTGTAGTTGAATTTGTTCTTTATATACATTTGTGACAGTTAATCTATCATTATCTAAGTGGAACTTATCTGAATATTTGGTACAAATTTTCTGCATAGCATCCGAATTTTTCCTGATAAGTCTTGAAAAATCATTTATTGTAGATTGGATTGAGGTTATTTGTGCTAGTGAAACAGCAAGATATTTTCTACAAAGCTGTAAAGGGGGCTTTCCAGTTTAGCACTGCAGACTTCTTACTTTTTTTGTACGAAACGCGGGAGTTGTGTTAGGTATAATTTTGCTTTTTTAATTCTCAGAATTTAATTGTGCCCTTCTGTGATGAGCCTAGAAGTCTAAATAATTCCATTGAGCCCACTTCCATCATAAAAATCTTTCTCCGAAGCATTTATTCAAACGACTCCTGACATGGTCGGAGAAGTTATTGTTGGGACACTCGGTACTGTATTCATTATTAAAAGGTATGATTAATGGCTACTATTGACGAGACGTGGCCTTACTAATTAATTAATATTTTTGATAGGTTTGAACTTCATCTGTTAAACTTGAAGCTGAGTGACATATTTTACATCAAACCCATCAACTCACAAAATTATACACATTTTGAGCTTATCTGGAATACGTTTGCTTTAGATGACACATTCTTCACTACTCGCAATATACAGAGGGTCACACGGTGAAATTAGTAGCAAACTGAGTTTAATCCAACCATCAAACTGGTGATGTCATTGCAAATTTGGTGCCCGAATCTAAAGACCATACCAGAATGACGTTACTTACAGGTCGGCCATATTATTCTGGGTACTCATGTCATATTGTATTTAGTTTTCATTGTTTACTGGTGAACAACGGATGGTATTTAGAATTTATTTAGTGAAAAGTTCTTAAAATTATCAAAAATGCAATCGTTTTGTATAGTGTTAAGTGTGGAATGCGAGAATCAAGAGATATGTTATCTTTTTTTCAATTTTCGGCTATATTAACCAAGCGAGGTGACTATTTAAATGATCTCTCTGTGTACCTGAATCTGTTGCTCGTGAATCACATACTTCCTTTGTTGATTGCACTTTCCGTCGTCCGACATTTTAATTATTATTTAATTCAATTCAGAGACCATTTACTAATTGCGCCAAGTGTTATTTGTGAAGTTTTTATTATTCAAAGATTGTCTTCGTTTCTAGTTCGGATCTTAGACTATAGTAGCTGCAACACACTGTATTCCGTAAGAGGTCGCTTTTGGCAGCACCTCTATAATTCAAATATACTTGCACCTTAAAGGACATGTTTCTCCTCAATTGAATAACATGATTTCAAATTTTGAGATTGTATTACTAGTGAATAGTTTCGGAGACGATGCATTTTTGAAAATTGAAACCTTGAAATTTTAAGCCTGTCATACCAAATAATAAGGGAGAAAAATGTCTTACATTTCAAATTTAAAGCTAATTTTGAAATAATATCTATTTCTGTTCATACAATTTGTATGTATTGAGCTAATACCTACCTATTATATTTTAATAAATTAAAAGAAAAATACAGATTCTACAGGGTTTTTCAATACATTCAACCTTTTTAGCGAGTATGCACGCAGCACATTGACTCTTTAATAGTTCTTATTATATTTCCACGACTAGACACTTTTGTTCATTTGCATTTGGTGGATTTTCAAATGCCGGAAATGATTCATTCTTAAAGTGATATATATTTTTCTGTTCCTGTTGGACTACACCAGTACTTCTTCTTTTTTTGCTTTTGAGTACTATGTCTTGCATAAACTTCTCTGCGTGTCAAATGTATTCAAAATGGTCTACAGAAACTCAGTCCCAACCAAATAATTATATTTTGTTTATTAGATAAATCCGAACAGAATCAGTTCAATATATCTAGGAAACCAGAATAAGTGATTTATGGAGTGAGTGAGTGAGTAAGTGAATGAGTGCGTTTGTGAATGAATGAGTGAGTGAGTTAGTGAGTAAGTGAATGAGTGAGTTTGTGAATGAGTGAGTGAGTAAGTGAATGAGTGAGTGAGCAAGTGAATGAGTGAGAGAGTGAGTGAATTAGTGAGTTAGTGAATGAGTGAGAGAATGAGTGAATTAGTGAGTTAGTGAGTAAGTGAATGAGTGAGTTTGTGAATGAGTGAGTGAGTAAGTGAATGAGTGAGTGAGCAAGTGAATGAGTGAGAGAGTGAGTGAATTAGTGAGTTAGTGAATGAGTGAGAGAATGAGTGAATTAGTGAGTTAGTGAGTGGGTGAGTGAGTGAGTGAATGGTGAGTGAGTGAGTGAGTGAATGATTGAATGAGTGAATGAGTGAGTGAGTGAATGAGTGAATGAGTGAATGAGTGAATGAGTGAATGAGTGAATGAGTGAATGAGTGATTGATTGAGAGAATGAGTGAATGAGTGAATGAATGAATGAGTGAATGAGTGAGTGAGTAAGTGAATGAATTAGTGAATGAGTGAATGAGTGAATGAGTGAATGAGTGAGTGAGTGAATGAGTGAATGAGTGAATGAGTGAATAAGTGAGTGAGTGATTGAGTGATTGAGTGATTGAGTGAGTGAGTGAGTGAGTGAGTGAGTGAGTGAGTGAGTGAGTGAATGAGTGAATGAGTGAATGAGTGAATGAGTGAATGAGTTAGTGAGTGAATGAGTGAATGAGATAATGAGTGGATAAGTGAATGAGTGAATGAGTGAGTGAGTTTTACAAATGAAACTAACTGCTTCTTACTAATTCCACTATTTAATGAAAAAATGTATGTTTATCCTAAGAAACTTATTAATAATTATTTCAATGATATGTCAATATCGGAATAATTGTCAAAAAGTTCCTTAGAATTTTCAGAGATGTTTTTATTAAATAGTTGAGTGACTTAGAAAACTTAATGTCCTGTGTATTGAGAGGTACCTATTTTAAAAAGAATGGAAATAATTCCAAATATTGCTGCAACGGTTTTTGAATATTTCACTCAATACAACATCCTTTATCCTTTAGATAAATTTGTTTTCGTATTTTATTCACAAAAGTTACCAAGAGCAGCCTAAAAATTGAACCTTCGAAGCATTTGCTAATATTCATTTATATTTAATTCTATCAAAACAGAGTTTTTTTCACTATAATTTCTTTCCAAGATTGTCTACACTTTGAAGAAAATAATGTTCCAGAAATTTACCATCACAAAATTTTCAAAAAAAATATAGCGAAACACTGATCCAGCATCCTTCAGTTAAACTTTTAAGTTGTGAGCTGAGCTTCCAACGATACCCAATAAAGACGTATTACATAGATTTGAACTGCCCCTTTGTTTGGTGTAATTGCGAACATGAGAATAAGGGTTGTAATATTATAGCCGAAGGATGTTTTAAATCAATATCGGGGGTGAAGTTGACTGAATCCTCAAAATTCCGCTGTGTAGTTTCAGATTTTAATTAAGTAAAATTTAATATAAATATATAAATATAAATGGAGATTATCAACAACAGGAATATTCTCGGTTTTGTAATTTTTAATTTAACTATGTGTTATCAATACATGTCAAAGATACTAGTTAAACCCTTACCTAGTTTTTGAAAAATACTTTTTAAAGAGCAGACCGTTCACCAAGAAGCAACAACTACTTCTCTGGCTATATGCCACGACAAACATTGATTATGCTCTCAGAGCTTCTGGACGGATAATATCTACTTTGTACTGATGAGGAGCAATCTCTCCTAATTACAAACTAGAATGGTTGGTTATATCGTGAAGATATCCCTTCCTCGTTAAACTTAGAAGTGTAATTCAATATCTGTCGTGGCATGTAGCCAGAGAAGTAGTTGATATCTTCTGTAAGTTCCTTGTGGCATAACTTATTATTTTTTTCTTATTTTTTTTTGGGAATCAAACCACAATAATGTTTTTTATTTTTTATTTCGACGTTTCGGTAGCCTTCCAGCTACCGTTGTCAGGATTAACTAGTACAGAAATATAATTTGTTTGGTCCCTATCTGACACAACGAAAAAATTTGACAACTAGACAATCAATAATATTTTGAAGTTTAAGACTACAAAACTTTGTTGTCAAATTTTTTTAAGGTCCATTCGTAGATCACACCTCTGGTGAAATGTGAAATAAAATATTCTATTTTATGACATTCTAACATTCTAAAAATGGAATCCAGTGAAGTGCACGTTCCAGGAACGGTTTTTATTGGGATAGAGCTTTTTTTCGCTTATTTTGGAAACTTTGTTAATAAAAACGCGTTTGTTGTTACATTTTTGTGTATGATTATTTTTGTTTTCAAAATATGTATAACTCAGTTCGGTGATTTTGTGTATTGAAGTGTGTATCGATTAACAACCATTCCAAAGATAAATCATAAGAAAACCTGGATAAAAACTTATGATGCTATCCTGATAACGCAGGTAATTGATTATTGGAAATTTCTCTTTCTAACATCGGTAACCAAATTTGACTACATTCGGCTGAAATACTAGCTACACATTTATCTGAATTTAGTTGTATTAAAGCACTTTCTTTGATTTTTCGTCTTTTATTATTGGGCTCTTTCAATATTATTTTTGTCGAATCCCATTGAATTTTATGCCCCTCTTCCCAAGCATGTTTGCAAATACCTGACTTAAAGAACTCCCTATCTTTGATATACTTTTTATGTTCATTTATTCGGACTTTCAATGGTCTAGATGTTTCACCTAAATAGAATTTGTCGCATTCACAAGATATCTGATATATGCAGTTTTTTGAAGATTGTTCTCCATTTTTTGGCTTCGTTTTTGTTAGTATAGATCTCAACGTATTGTTAGATTTGAAGCTAGTTCGAATATTGAATTGATTACCAATTTTTTTAATTCTTTCTGATAAACCCTTAACATACGGTATTGTTAAGTTTTTAAAAATTATGTTAGCTGAATTACTAATATTATTTTTATTGTTATGGGGTATTAACAATGAGCCCTTCTCTATATTCTCAATTTCTTTATTTACAAATTCTGCCGGGTAATTATTGGCATTTAAAACATTTTTCAGCAACGTCGAAATAAAAAATAAAAACATTATTGTGGTTTGATTCCCAAAAAAAAATAGGAAAAAAGAAAAAAAAAAGTAGTTGATGCTTCGAAAAGTATTTTACAAAAACTTTGTAAGGTGCTATAATAGTATTTAACTATGAAGCTTATTACAGTTTCCTGTAATATTGTCGTATTTGATATAGTGTTTTATCAACAGATGTCGACGAATAATTATTTATATTCACACTTCTTAAATTTTTCAAAAATTATATTTTTCAAAAAGAATATTATTAAATTTTATAACATATGTTCCACATGATGACCATTTGTTGCAAGACATGAATTCAATCGTTTCTATTAGCTCTTGAAAAAATTCTGGGATCATTTTAAATTTCATTACACGTTCCCTCTATTCTATCCAAGAGCTGAATAGGGTTTTTTGTTGGAACAGGCTGAACTAATTATTTTCAGTACAGCTACAAAAACAAAAATTACTTCGATTGGATGAGGACGATCTTCCAGTTCAATTGACTGGTCCTCTTCGTCCAAACCATCGATTTCCATAATGAGCAGGACTACCAACGTGCATGATACTTCACTCAGCGCTTCTTTTATTATTTTGTGAATTTAAAAAGAAAATTAATTTGAGCAACTGTTGTTTAATATGATTTATCATAGATATTCAGCAATAGGCATCTATTTTATACCCACAAACAAAAAAATAAATTCCACAGTATATTTTTTGTTCAATAGACGGAAAAATTTGTGTAGTGGAAGTTATATACCTACTTTTTGCTTACGAGACAGACCCTCTACAGTAAAATAATGAACGGGCTGAACGGGCTTATGATATAAATTCCACAGTATTAGCAGAATAAAAGGCTTTCCACTTTTTAGGACCTAACACCCCTTCATCTCAACTCATACAAGCAAAGGGTTACCGAGTTTAAATTAGTTGACTGGATTAGTTTTTAGTGAGTTTGTATACATAAATGATTTTTTCCTACGATCGTGTAAAAATATACTATTTTTCGCAGCTTCTACATAGTTATTTTTGTATATAGTGCGCGAAACGCTACTTTGGTGATCGAGAATTGAATTATTCGATACCACCAAAGTTTTATTTCGCGCACGAGATGCAAACAATATTTTTTCTACAAACGAAGATTCTATCGATAATAAGATTCAAATATCAAACAACCTTTTTGGATTGTGAAATTTCAGGATTACATATGGTTAGGCTCAAAAATTATCAGTGTTTCAACCCCCAAAACCCCAATATCCCGAGGTGAACCTAAATTATCTGGTTTAGGAATAAATATTGGTTCGTGTACTGGTTGTACGATTAATGTTGATATTGTAAATAATAAATAAAGTTTTTGTAAAATTCTATCATTATTTTAAAAGTATTTAATTGTTATTCACTTGAAAACAAATAATAATTTAATTGTGGCAAAACGAATGGCAAATATCCCAATCGAAACTACGCGATGTGAAACCGGAAGTAAAACCTTGGCCAAAATCAACAAACAAAAGATCATTACAAGTTATCTTAACTTTTTTTTTTCGGGCCGAGATGGGAAACTCATGTTCGAATGGGCCATGTCCCATGACCCAGACAGTGTTGGACTCATCCCAAGGGACGCCTACCAACCAAACCCACCTCAAAACTCGCCGTTACTCCCGCCTCGGAATCACTACCCTAGCATACTTCAAGACGGGCGGCGGTCCCTCACACACTCCGTCATCTTCTCCCTTCTATCACTCCTACGTCTCATGTCAAATCATTTCCTTCTCTCCCCCTAATCATTCTCTCCACTACGCCACTCACCTCCCTCCATTCCTCCTCTCCCCTCAACATAATCTCCACCATGTTCTCCCAATACACAGCCTCCCCTAGTTTCTTTTCTAACTTTACCAGCTCGTCCACGTTCTTCCAGCATCTGAACACATGCCCCACATCATCCTCCACTTCACATCTCTCGCACAATCCAGTCTCTCTTTTCCCAATCTTGTGGAGGTACCCTACTCTCGACCCATGCCCAGTGAGCACCTGTGTCAAGAAGTAGTTTACCTCCCCAAATTTCCGGTCCATCCATTCTCTCCTACTCCCAATCGCTCCTTTTAGCGCGCCCTCATACTTCTCCCATCTTCTCTCCATTTCCTCCTCCATCCATTCCTTCATTTCCTCTACAGTCGCACCCCTCCAACGTTTGTTCCTGGCTCTAGCCTCTAGGTCCAATGAGTAGGATCTTGACAGCACCACTGCCGCCAGTCCACCCACTGTCCTATATCCCTGTACCACCCTCAGGAGTATCCCTCTCTGCAAACGCAGGAGTGGCCTAACCCTCGCGTTCACCTCCGCTCTTTCACCCCAGACTTCCGCACCGTACAGCATACTCTGCTCTATTGTCCTACCAATTACCCTCCTCTTCCACTCTCCCGGCCCTTTCACATTGCACAACAATCTCCCCAGCCTTGCTGCTCTCACTTTCGCTTTCTTTGCCGCCTTTGCCATGTGTGTTTTGAAGGATAATTGGCTATCCAACCACACTCCTAGGTATCTCACAGACTCCTCCATCCGAATTTTCCTTCCCTTCACCGTCACCACAACTTCCCTGGTATTGCTCCGTCCCTTCACTAGCAGTCCCACCGTCTTATCTTCCGCCACTTCCAGTCCGCACCGCTCTATCTTCTCCACAATCTTCCTGCACATCCTCCCCGCCTTTCTTTCTATCTCCGCCTCTCCCTTTGCCGTACATACCAGACATACATCATACGCATACACCGTAATCTCACATCCCTCTTCACATACTATCCCACAAACCTCATCAAACACACATTTCCATAGCGTCGGTCCCAGAACCGAGCCCTGTGGCACTCCAGCTCCAGTCTCATATCTCCTCCCTCTAGAGTCCACTATCACCCGCCCCGTCAGGTAGTCCTCCACTAAGTTAACTAGCCCTTCCCCTACTCCAAGCCTCAGCAACGCACCCTACACCGCCCGTTTGCTGACACTGTTGAACGCGTCCCCAACGTCAAAGAATACAAAGAATTGTTCCTCCAATTGCCCTCCCTAGCCTTTTCCACCAAGCCCATCACCCTGCCCAGAGCCGAGATACATGATTTCCCCTTTGCAAACCCGTGCTGGTTTTCCCTAAAACCCCCATTTCTACCAACTTCCTCCTCAATCCTATTCTTTATTATCCCCTCCATCAATTTACCCATACCACACAGCAGACTGATAGTTATCTTAACTAGGCTACGAATAGGTCACCCTAGACTTACCCATAGTCATCTATTTAATAAAAGTGAACCCCCACAATGCGAAGTATGCAACACACTGTCAAACATTTATTAATCGAATGTCCAAAGTTTCAACAATCAAGACAAGACAATAACGTGAATGACAACCTAGAGCTAGTGCTTGACTAATATCCAAAATCTTTTTAAACACCTCAACGAAATTAACATACTCACAAAACTATAACTTATTTTTAGGTATTTGTTTATATATATTTGTATATTATGTTTGTCGCTAATTACCCCAGAGGTAGATGCGAAATAAAAAAAAAAATAATAATTTGCAGTTTTGCTACATTTTTTCAAAGATTGAAATACAAAATCTCATTAGTTTACATGCAGTGTGCGAAATAATTCGCACCCTAGTATTTCGCGCACGGTGTCATGGTAACGAAAGAATCCGAAAAAAAAGTGTCACTTCGCATATTGTCGTCAATCCGCAAACCTTGTCATTTTTTGACGTTTGTAGAAAAAATTAATTTACTTTGAACTGCTGAGGCGTACTTTAAATAAAGATAAGTAAATAAAAAATGTATTTCTATCTCAGGTTGGGGGTGATTTTCCAGCCTCTTAGAACCGGCCAAATAGTCTCACATACGCCAATCACTTACTCAGCTGAGGTATACGGAGTACAGTTACTTTGAATTGTTTTATTTTTCATATTCCGACTTGTCACAATGACATTATTATGGCTCCATCTTAATTTTTAAAATGACATACCTCATCCGGCAATCCAGATCTCGTGACCTAATAGGAAAAAAAATTTGGAGAGCTGATCAATTTTGTATTATCTATCCAATGGTAAACGGTGTTCAAGAATTTTTCCGTAGATTTTATTAGTGTATTTTATATGATATATACTTTGTGGTATGACTTTGTGTTTCTCTGAAAGCCTTCATTGGATTTTAACAACATTTGATGAACGTATGCACTTCTATACAATAATATTAATAGTTATTTGGTATCTTCAATCAGTTTCTGCACCAAAGAACAGATGGAGGCTTGCAAAAGTTCACATGCCTACAAATATTTTTAATTTGGCTTTGTGGTCAAAGTATGCATACCTTCCTGTGAAATTTATTATTATACAAGTATTAGGAGAACAATACATCAAATAGACAAACCATTTAAATGAAAAAGTGCCATCACACATAATTTTGCAATTGTTTGTGAAATCTTAAATTGACTTTTTAGAAAAGTAGGGGATTCTGAAATTTATTATTTAGTTCCGTAGGGTATATGTATATACTGTATATTAATCTTTTTTCTTTTTGAAATGTTTCTGCTTTATGTGTCGTAAAATATGCTCCAGTAGATTCTTGTGCTGGCGGATGCTGGAGTCGGAAATTTCTGGTTTGATTTTTTTTTAATAAAACCTTTTAACTAAATAAAATTTTGTTATTAAACCATCTACATTATATTATATTTATTCAATTTAGAACAAATACACTCTGCAGTAACAAGTGGATGGTGCTAAATGGAATTATAATCTATTATTGAAGTGAAGTGAAAAAAGTTGTTTTGGCTTTGTTACTTGGAGAAATGATAATGATAAATGTAATATAAAAAAAAAACAATAAATGAGGAATGAATTTGATAGATACTATGTTAAGCAACCAATAAAACAGCATAAACTCAAAGTATATGCAAGGCTTATGATTGGCTGTTATTGTTCAGAAGTGTTTTTGTACAGTGCTATTCAAAAGTCCCCTCCCCCCCTCGCATCTTTACATTAATAAAATTTGGAGCCTGAAAATAAAGTGTTGTAAACTTCTATACGAATGGTAACAGGTGACGTAATAGTAATAGATGACGTGACAGTGCCACTCTGGCCAATAATTTTAAATGGGACCTTATGGCAAGTGATATCTCGTTTGAAAGGCATTGACATTGGCTACATGGCCATATTAATTTTGTTTGGGTTTAAACGAATTTTGACGGATGAGTTAAATAGATACCAAAATTATTGAAATAATTTTTTTAAATTTAATTAATCAAATATCAACAATGGATTCTTATGGCAAGTGTTAGAAATGTGCTCCGTCTATTTCCTGACAGTAATACATCCTATTAGTAAACTCTTGTCGTACTCGTTCGAATGTGTCAGCTGAAATTGCATTGCATTCTTCAATAATTCTTTCTTTCAAAACGCCAATGCTATCTGGTGCCGTAGTATAAACCTTGGATTTCAAGTACCCCCTTAGAAAAAAATCTAATGGTGTCAGATCTGGTGACCGAGGTGGCCATTCTATAGGACCTCGCCGGCCGATCCATCTACCTCGATATTCTTCATCCAGGTAACGTCTTACTGCACCATAATAATGTGCAGGAGCACCATCTTGTTGAAATGTTATTTCCAGATGGCCGAATTCATCTGGATTATCTTCCAGAATTTCAAGAATTAACGGCTCAATTGCATTTCGTAACATCTCCAGATACACTTCACCGCTTAAATTTGAATTTAGGAAAACGTGACCAACTATGTGGTTTCTCAAAATACCTTCCCAAACATTGACTTTTTCTTGAAATTGGGTCTGTTGCTCACGAAAGGTGTGAGAATTTGTGTCACTCCAATACCTTACATTTTGTGTATTCACATTTCCATTGAGGCAAAAAGTACTTTCGTCACTGAAACAAATTGTTTTTATGTAATGTGGGTTTTGACTAATTTTATTTGTCATACATTCACAGAATTCGAGTCTTCTGTCGGGGTCGTCATCCGAAAGGTGGTGCACCATTTTCAACTAGTATGGATGAAATTTATTTTTAGCCAACACTCTCTGTACTGTACTTTTACTTACTTCACAGATAGACGCAACTTCAGTTGAATAGGAAGTAGGGTTTACTACCATTCCAGCAACTATATCAATTTTTTTATCATCACTAAATGTTGGTCGACCAGATCGTTTGGCATCTTGAACACTACCTGTTGCTTCAAACTTGTGAAGAAGCTCCCTCAAATAAATTCTCGAGATAGGGCGATCTGGGTATCTCTCATTAAATAAACGTTCCGCTTCATGGAGATTCTTTCCAGATTCACCAATTATTAAGATAGCTGCCACTTTGTCGGCTTGAGTACGTACCATTTTGCCTATGGAAACTCTTAGACGTCTAGTTAAACAATAATAAATTAAATATTCAAGCTATTTAGAAAAACTTTGCAAAGCAACAAATACTATTAAATTAAAAACGTCAATTTTTTTGACAACTAACCAGAGGTGGACTGAAAAATCTTCAATATTTAAATGTGAAATAATAATTTTTGTATTTATTTAATTTATCCGTCAAAATTAGTTCAAACCCAAACAAAATTAATATGGCTATGTAGCCAATGTCAATGCCTTTCAAACGAGATATCACTTGCCATAAGGTCCTATTTAAAGTTATTGGCCAGAGTGGCACTGTGACGTCATCTTTTACTATTACGTCACCTGTTACCATTCGTAGAGAAGTTTACAAAACTTTATTTGCACACTCCAAATTTTATTAATGTAAGTGTAGCCGTTCAAAAGATACGAGGGGGGAGGGGACTTTTGAATAGCACTGTATATCTAATATAGAAAGTTGTAGTACTTCTTGTGGCGAAGTATCATATTTTTCTATAAACAATAAAGATTTAATTAAATTGAGAAGGAAGTATTGATCTTCAATGAATTTTTCCCACTTATACTCATACTTCAATCGACTTCAAGATTTTTCCTAGTCAGATTCCTGATAATTTATAAGTGATAGGAACAAAGAGTTCTTCGTGTTCACGTGAAATGTAAGTTTCACGGTTTTTAATTCGTAATTCAAGAAAATAGTGCTATAAAATTAATTCCATAATTTTATGTTTTCTCTGTCTTAACCTATTTTATTGTTACTTCCAGATATAAGTCGGAAAATAGTTTATTTCAAAATGAATGACGGTAATTCAAACTCCAGCATACTACTAATCTGGACCCTTTTCTTAGGTACGGAACTCAATAATAGAGGCTAATCAAATTTGCAAATAATAAATGTGCCACTTCTGAAGTTGTTTGTCGAGTGTAGAAGCGGCGGCGTCGGTTGGCCGAAGACTGGTCCGCAGACTGTGACCGTTCACCCAACCCAAATGGTCTGTTTGTGTTCAGCCACATTCTCATCGGGTCAAATTGAGACACAGATTACAGGAACGGACTATGATAATAGGACTTGTACATTATTTCATACAAACATGTTACTGTAGTCAAATAATACACCAACTAACAAGAAGCGAAGCTCTTTGATGGTTTGGTAACAAAAAATTATGACCTTGAAAGACCGACGTTGACAGATAATTTGGTAAATACACTGGGAAAATGATGGAATTTGTCAATATTGGCGATATAATGGACTGCTTAAGCTCTGACATCACAACAGAAGGCTCTTCCTATTAACTTTTTTAAGCAAATCGATAACGCGTGTAAAACGTCATAAGAGATTTTCTATTTGCGGTTTGCTATTAATATAGTTATAAATAAATAAGAGTTGTTAGAAATAAGTAAAAAGAGATCAGTTGGAGACTTTTTTACACGAAAATCTGCAAGGTAAGGTTTGCAAAGCGTTTTTCAAACAGTGTAAACATAGTTGAGGTTATGTGTGCTTATGCTGTGTTTTTTATTTAAAGTTTTGTAAATTTTATTAACAAAATATTGGAAACCCTTTTACAGATCAAAAACTTCTTTAATTAATCACTTTTTATATATTTCTAATACCGATCAATCTTATTTATCAGTAAATCAACAGCAAACGGCAAATTGAAAATTTCATCATTTACACGAGGTTTCGGTTTGTTTGGAAAAGTTTTTATGACCTTACGCCTCTTATGACGTCAGACTCAGGCAGTCCATTGATCGACAGAGTGAAGTATGATAAATATCTCCTTATAAAAGTGGCGCCTTTCAGGCATGCGTATACAACAAAAAAGGTACGCAGTTTAAATTCTTCTTTGCTGATGAATTCTTTGCAGTAGCCGACCTGGAGTGTCAATAATTGTATTTATTGGATACTTATATGCCCCGCAGTGTACTTGGAAACAATAGGAATGTGCAAAAAAGTTTTGTTGCGAATTGAAATCCGTCACTGAAAGAATTGTGATATTTCTGTCAGTTTGTCCCACTATCAGTTGCGAGTGTATCAGACTCTGACCGCATGCCATGAACGAGCGTATTCGGCAATTAACGGATGAGGATATATTCTGCTGATACTGGAGCTACTCTGACCGCAGCCTTACCCATTCTGATAATGACTGAAATTTCTCCTTCATCTTCAGTACTATTGACTAGCTGTAATCTTTTTAATTAAGCCTGCCTGAAAATATAAAGCATCAAAAAAGCGAGCATGAGCGAACAAGATCGAGCGAGCATTCTGCATCAATAGTCTTCTGGTGAGTGCGGGCTAGCGAGCGAGCGAACGTTTGCTTGTTCGCTTTCGAAAAATATCGAGAGGAAGGCGGTACATCAAAGAAAATACTTGATCGTGCTCGTTCAATGTGGACGGGATTATAATCTTCAAAACTGCTCGCACTTCGATCGCTTGCGCTTTGCTGCATGCAATTTTGCCGGGTCACTACGTGGAAAGTTGTTATTTACATTTTAAAATCAATTATTATTATAGGGTTGGTTTATGAACTTGGCCGTACCAGATTTAGTTATAATATTCACATTTTAAATTGAATATTAATTTGTTTATCTCTAGGTATTTTTAGTGACCCAAATTTAAAATGGAATGGTCTAATAATTTAGTGTGTTGCAATTGATAGACGGCTATCGCATACGTGAGAGAGCTATATGAGTCGCCCGTTGCGAGAAATCTTAAGGTTACAGCAAGTCTTTCTGTCGCAGGAATAGCTCTCCTGTAGTTTGTATAATTTTTCATTATTATTGGTTCCACCAGTTCTAGCAAAATTTTAAAATCTTCAGGGAACATTCGGCAAAAATTCTGTAACATTCTGTAATCCTTTCTACTGTTAAATCTCGCAATAGACTACTGCCACTATGTCGGTTTTTAAATACAGTTGCTGGCCTAAATCGTTTCTTCCTATTTTTTCTGTTTCAATGCAATGGAAGCAGCACTAGCTAACAATAATATTTCATGGTCAGCCATATTTACCGCGCTCGCACTGATCGCACAAAGTAGATGGATCAACTTGAGCATATTCGCTCTGGCGTGGACGAGATACCAATATGTCGAGCAAACATACACGAATGTTCGCTCGTGCTCGCTTTTTAGGTTAATACGCACCCTTAGTGAACCATTTTAAAGATTTTTCACAGCGTAAAATCAATATTTGATGTGTATTTTTACTTTAAGTATAATGAAGCCTAATAACCCAGTAACCTAATACAACATGTTACCTTGCATGAAATGGGGTACTGGGTTTCTTTTTTTTGTGTTTTATGGATAGTAGTGAGATGCTAAATCCGGATCACCGCCAAAAAGAGTAAAAATCGGCGGAATTTTGAACTTTTTTCCGTTTGACCAATTTTGACCCTGAAGCATCACTTTTTCATGAAAATTAACCATAATCATTTTAAAAGTATATTAAATTACCTACAATTCAAGACGAAAATGGTTATTATAGGCCTAATAGTTTCCGAGATATGGCTCTTCAAATTTCATCAAATCTTCCATCAATGCAGTTAAGTAGCATTTCAAGTTCTGAGCTATACAATTGGGTCAAATCTTAAAAATAAGAAAGAGCTTATTCATCAGTACAAAAGATTGTTAGTTTTATTCAAAAACCAATTTGTTATAATGAAAAGAAATCTATCGTAAATGGTCCATCGAAACAGTAAAAACAGGTTTTAACTTTGCTTAAACCTCTTGGAAGGCCTATATTGAAGATACTCTTCAGCTTCCGTGTCCCGTATTTTTTCATCCCGATCAATTTTGTTATCTTGAGGGCTGTCAGTGTTTACAAGCATGCCATCTACTTCATCACCATCTAGTAGGTCATCGAGCTCGGGAGTGTCCACATCAACAATGATATCTGGTTGATTCTCGCAGGACTGTCCACTACATTGGCCACATACAATAGAACACTTCAAACCTGCTTTTCTGCAGCTGCATGCATTGCCACATATCTTCTTACAATTGCAGGAGATCATCTGCACGAGGTGTGAAGGAGCCTTTAACATCATCCTCGGTGAAAGGCCGTGTGCTGTTAGAACCCATCCCCATTCAGAAGGATTAATATCAATACCAAACCGCTTCTGTACCTGGTGGTAGGTTCTAAGTGAGTGGAACCTGGCAGCGTCTTGAGCGGAAGGCAGTCTGGCCGGGTTGAAATTCATCTTGGTTGCAGCCTTGGTATAGAGCTGATAGCGCAGGTCATTGAGGCTTTTAATTAACCTACTTCCACCATGTTTCGCAATAAGAATATGCTCTCATGCATTGGCTACGTCGTTAGGTATGACATGCGAGTTGGAAATACTGCTGCTTTCTCCTTGAGGTCTGGACTTTTTTAAATTACTGCGAGCAGCTTGGCTTTTCCCTGACCAAAAAAGCATGAAGTAGAATCACATCCACTGAAGGCATGGGCGAAGAGAATGAGATGACGGTCGGAAGAAATTGAGGTGGATGAGTACACACTTCTGAAAATAGATGTTACTCTGTGTGGTATTAGTGAGGCCATTGAGAAGTATAGCATTGATGGAATACTTGATTAACTTTGGAGAGCCATATCTCGCAAACTGTTTGGCCTACAATAACCATTTTGGTTTTAAATTGTAGGTAATTTAACGTAGTTTTAAAATGATTTTGATTGTTTTCATGAAAAAGTGATGCTTCAGGGTCAAAATTGGCCAAACGTAAAAAAAGTGCAAACTTCCGCCGATTTTTACGTTTTTTGGCGGCTATCCGGAAGGTCGCCGAGGTCGAAAATTTGAATTTAGCATCTCGGGACAATCACAAACTACATAAAAAAAGAAACCTACCACTCCATTTCATGCAAAATAGCCGCTGCGTTTGATGACAAGGTTACTGGGTTATAAGGCGGGGCTTCAATAAACTGGGTTTTTTGGTTAGGAGTTCGCTTTGTTCCTGCTTCAGCATGTGGCTCCAGTACATCTAATGTTTGAATCCACCGAGATGTACAACCACGTGCTACAGCGGAAGCGATAACTTTGGGTGTTGCAGAAGATGTGAATTATCCGGTTTGCACTTGCACTCAGATACTATCGAAGAAGAAAGCGTGTTGTTACTACTATCCAATTTTTGAGGAAAGTGAAGATTCCATACGACAGTAAAGTAACTAGCCATGTGCGTTTGTTGAAGCAGTATTTATCCGAATGTACCAATCATGTGAGAAAAACACGGGACATGTTTTTCTGACGTAAGTCTGCTATATTATGGAAAATAGTGGCATGACAATAGATCAAATCCATCGACAAGTAGGATAGAAATCGGTAGTTGTGGCGACTGATTACATTCAAAAGAGCATCAGCTTTAAGAAGAATGTCTTATTGAGAGTAATGTATTAATTCAAATACCAATTTCCCCGATTCAATAAATCGGAATATTAATATGTCTAACAATACGACTGTATCATTTTCATTTATAAATTGAAAATTGATAAATAATGTTCGAGTAAAGGTTTCGCATTCTAGTAATATTTTATTTGACGTAATAAAGTACTTTGGTCAAATAGTATGTTGCCATGGCAACTTCGAAAAACGGTCGTTTTTGCCTGTAATTTAATTTAGTTTTATTAAGCCATAATATTTCATGTTATTATATTTATATTTGATACGCCAGCAAAAAAATTAAATAAAATGTGTACCTATTAATGGGATCCCGTAGCACATTTGGTCCACTTGTACTTTTATTCAGTAAAATAAATATGCCGTCCATATATTTGTTGATAAAAACTTAGATTGACCATAAAATGTATTATGACATTCAATAATGTTCCAAATATTATGTATGTGTTATGCATAATGGTATATCAGAGTGACGACGATCGCCTGACGGGGGCAGGGGGTAATTACCCCCCAATACCCCCCTTGTATACGCGCCTGGAAAAACAAGATACACAAAAAAAAATTATAATGTATATTATGATAATAAAATGACGTGATGCTTTACTAAAATATTGTGTCACTGAAAATCTGACAGAAAATGAGCTTTAGCAGCCCAAGACTATTAGCTGAATGAGCGAGAGTGGAGGAACGAGGGCAGCTAATAGTTGAGGGCTGCTAAAGCACTTTCTGCATGTGTGACATACAACTGTTTTTCGCATACCAAATAAACAAAAAAATATAACATAAAACTTTGATTGACACTACAATTGAGAAAAATTAATGTGAAACGTCAAAGTATTCAAGTGACAGATGGTTAAAAACTACATTGAGAATTTTCCGTCTTTGGGCTGCTAAGCTATACTTTCCACCCTAGTTTTCTTGTAAGGTGAGCGAAAAAATTAGTTATTGGCGTCATCCAATATTATTTTAAAAACTACAATTTGAAAAAGAGTCGGACATCCATAAAAGTGATATATTTTTGAATATTAAAAATTATCAACGAATTTACAGATGTCCAAATTTTGCGGCCGTCTCTGGATTAGGGTCAAGCGGCGCATCTGATTAGACTCGAGATGGAGTGCTGGTCATTTTGTGGACCCTCTTGGTAATATGTTATGTTTGGTTCTTGAAAGTTTTCTTTAGTTTCTCGAGAAGTGGAAGGGTCCAGACAATTTGTTTACTCTGAATTATAGCGATTGGCCTTTTAGAAATTTGTTTCATTCCAAGTTATATTTGTTAGCACAATGTCTTCAATTAGATTGATGAAGTTGAATGTAAAAAAAGAAATTCCTTTTCTTGTTACCGTCCTATGCCAAAAAATCAGCCGTGAAAACATAACGAACTAGAAAATGTGGTATGTAGGTACATTTATAGTGCTTCTACATGTTATTTAAACAAATGTTGTTGCCCTATTAGACTTTGTGATTTTGGAGTGAATTATCGTCCTAATTTTTAAGTTCAATGTTATGTTCAATTTGGTTTTTCAAATATTTTTGAAATTATTACCGATGTGATTTGATATTTCGAAGTTACGAAAATAAGCGACAAAAAAGGTATATGAACATATGGGATTTCGCCTAAACAGAATGAGATAGACCATAGTTACTCAATGACTGCTAAAAGATATAAACAACATAATTATATTAATTAATTAATAATAATAATTTAATATCGAAAAATGTCGTGCTATCGCTATATCGAGGAAAAAGCAGTGTATATTTTTTGATTATTTAGGGCCGGTCTAACAATAGTGGTATGAACTAAGAGTAAGCCTACTCTCGGTATAAGATTAATCTGGCGTTTTACAGAGTAGGTATAAGTTTAACAATGGAATAAGATTCTCGGAATAAGCTATATCGTCGCCGAACAGACAGATATGTCAGTTACTCTACGAATAACCTCAAAAAGTGACATAAATGTAGGTTGATTACACTAGTTTGACATTTGGAGGAGGCACAAACTTTTATTTTTATTTGTAGTGAATGCATAAATTCTAAATTATGTCTGCTAAAAGCGAAAAAATAACGCGTTGTAGCAATTTTAGTGCAACCGAAATGGAAATACTGTTGGAAACTAAAACGTACAGTTCTTACAGAGATCTCGTGTACCCCAGATATCACTCTTTTTAACATTGCAGGCAACTAAACAATATACAATAGTGGCGATTTAAATCAAAATGACGGAGTTGTTGTGTTTGTTAAATCTAATATACAGTGCTATTCAAAAGTCCCCTCTCTGGTTTCTTTTGAACGGCTACACTTATATTAATAAAATTTGGAGTGTGCAAATAAAGTGTTGTAAACTTCTCTACGAATGGTAACAGGTGACGTAATAGTAATAGATGACGTCACAGTGCCACTCTGGCCAATAATTTTAAATAGGACCTTATGGCAAGTGATATCTCGTTTGAAAGGCATTGACATTGGCTACATAGCCATATTAATTTTGTTTGGGTTTAAACTAATTTTGACGGATAAATTAAATAAATACCAAAATTATTATTTCACATTCAAATATTGAAGATTTTTTAGTCCGCCTCTGGTTAGTGGTCAAAAAAATTGACGTTTTTAATTTAATAGTATTTGTTGCTTTGCAAAGTTTTTCTAAATAGTTTAAATATTTAATTTTATTATTGTTCAACGAGACGTTTAAGAGCTTACATAGGCAAAATGGTACGTACTCAAGCCGACAAAGTAGCAGCTATCTTAATAATTGGTGAATCTGGAAAGAATCTCCATGAAGCGGAACGTTTATTTAATGAGAGGTACCCAAATCTCGAGAACTTATTTGAGGGAGCATCTTCACAAGTTTGAAGCAACAGGTAGTGTTCAAGATGCCAAACGATCTGGTCCACCAACATTTAGTGATGATAAAAAAATTGATATAGTTGCTGAAATGGTAGTAAATCCTACTTCCTCTTCAAATAAAGTTGCGTCTATCTGTGAAGTAAGTAAAAGTACAGTACAGAGAGTGTTGGCTAAAAATAAATTTCATCCATACAAGTTAAAAATGGTGCACCACCTTTCGTATGACGATCCCGACAGAAGACTCGAATTCTGTGAATGTATGACAAATAAAATTAGTCAAAACCCACATTACACAAAAACAATTTATTTTAGTGACGAAAGTACTTTTTGCCTTAATGGAAATGTGAATACACAAAATGTGGGGTATTGGAGTGACACAAATCCTCACACCTTTCGTGAACAACCTACCCAATTTCCAGAAAAAGTCAATGTTTGGGAAGGTATTTTGGGAAGCCACATAGTTGGTCCTGTTTTCCTAAATTCAAATTTAGCTGACACATTCGAACGAGTACGACAAGAGTTTACTAATAGGATGTATTACTGTCAGGAAGTAGACGGAGCACATTTCGAACACTTGCTATAAGAATCCATTGTTGATATTTGATTAATTAAATTTAAAAAAATAGTTTCAATAATTTTGGTATTTTATTTAATTTATCCGTCAAAATTAGTTTAAACCCAAACAAAATTAATATGGCTATGTAGCCAATGTCAATGCCTTTCAAACGAGATATCACTTGCCATAAGGTCCTATTTAAAATTATTGGCCAGAGTGGCACTGTGACGTCATCTATTACTATTACGTTACCTGTTAACATTCGTAGAAAAGTTTACAACACTTTTATTTGCACCCTCCAAATTTTATTAATGTAAGTGTAGCCGTTCAAAAGATACGAGGGGGGGACTTTTGAATAGCACTGTATATAATATAATACTACTTTTATTCCTAAAATGTATTTTTATTATTAAAATTATAAATTTTTTCTAATAAAGTAATTTGTTTTGATAAATTCCATAGAACTTTTTACATATTTACTATTTTCTTCACTAATACCTATATACCACGGTACTTGAAATGTAAGTTTCCCCCAATTGCGGCGCCTATGAGAATAGTTTATCCCTTGCCTTCTATAGTTCTCGGTTTTGGATTCTATTGTCGAACAGGGTGAGGTAAATAAAAATAAAGGATTTTCACCTGAGGTACATTAGAAAATTTTTAAATGAGAAGAAAAAGTGATTGATCACTCAGTACAAAATTTATCCAAATTTGCATTTTTATTACTCTCTCTTCTTTATGAATATACTGTAGTACCGGTAGATCACGTTTGGCAGAAAAGTTTCTGGATACCCTGTATATAAGTTTTTATCTACTCAATATTAGAATAATAAAATAATTAATAATAGAATATTTTTTTATCTCAATTATTTTCCTGTCTTTAATTTTAATCATGTATAATCATTATTACTATAAATAATTTTTTAGATACACTACCTGTAGGGCCGTGCACCTTTTGTATGGCAGAAAATACACAATTTTAAAAGATTCTGATTGCAATACACATTTTAATTTGTAATGGTAACTGTCAGATTATTTTTCAAAAAATACACATTTTAACCTGAATTAACCTAAAATAAAAAGTCATAATCATTCGTTTTCTCCAAAACTTTTTACTTATCGAAATATCCCTCAGCGTTCTACAAATATTTCCAGCATTGCAGATGTCATCAAAAAATCTAAATGGCAATAGCAATATTCACTCCATTGAATCCAAAGATTCAAATGTGCTTTGACTGTTACTAACAGCTTTAGAAGCGCTCATACTTCGTCTTTACTGAGAAAAACCGATTGACCAGACATAACGTTTGATCTTTCACTAATACTTGCGCCACTTTTTAACTGATTGGCAATATCCGAGATGGGAGGAAGGTTTTCTGTGCCTTTTAACAATTTTGCGACTCATTGGAATATTTGCCGAGTCACAAAAGCGTTGGCCAAATACATCTTGAAGCTCAAAGCAACGTCCCGAGATGTCTTTGAAGGTAATTTGACTTTTTACGTATTTTGAACACTGCTGCAAGGAAGCGCATGTATAGGTAATTTTCTAATGAAACACGATGAATACAGAAACTTTTTATCGAATGGATTCCTTATTTAATGTATTGAATATTGGATACAATATAGGTATATTTAAATCAATGATGTGGAGATTTAATTTAAATCACCTATACAGGAAGATAGTTGCGATTATTGAAATAGAAATACCCAAAGTACTTTTTACCCTCTATTATTTACATATGGAGTGAATAGAAGAAAAAGCTACTAGATTTGGGCACGTTGTTAATTAATATAAATTGACATTGAAATTTGAACTGTCAGAAAATTTTGAGCTGACTCAGGGTCCGGTGAGGTTCGCGATTGTCGAAATGTTGTAAAGTTTTTTATAAGAAAATCCTATTGCTATAAAACATTTTAAAAGAAAAACAGGTTCTGGTCGACTTCGCGACCATTGGAATTTTATGTTCATTTTGAATTGGTTTGATAGCTTATCTTAAATAAAGCAGATTAGAACAAAAATTTCGCTGCTTCATTCAGTAATTTCTCAAAAAATCACGAATTTAGGTCATAAACTAAATGTAAGTCTTTATCACGAAAAAAAACCGGAAGAAAATACTTAAATTTTGGCAATTTTTAGAAATATTCTTATTTTCAGTTAGGTTATAAAATTACACACTAAAATCTATGGGTCTATTATGTGCACGTCTGTAAGATAATCTGTAACTTTACAGGGGAATTGCTATTCTGCGTACAACTGTATCTTACAGGAATCTTTAAAATAGTTACAGATTTGGTAAATATTTACGTGTGTATTGACTGCTGTCGTTGGAAATGGAATATTTTTGTACAGTTTGAGGTTGTCTCTGGTTATTTGTTTAAAGTTATAGGTTAGAAGTATCGAAATTTGACGTACAGTAGTTCAAATGTCTATCTGTAATTCAGTGAGTTACAGACAAGATCACAGAATCGCAAAGTTACAGATTCTGTAAAATCCCATTTACAGAACTTTCGTTAGCTACAGATTCGTAAGCTATTACGAAAAACACAGAATCTACCTACTAGGTAGCCTAGGTTCACAATTTAGGATCAGGTGACACATGTAGGGGCGTTGTCAAATGGTGTTTATTCTCTTTCAGTTGACTTTATTATGCATTGTAATAGATTACATGAATATAACATAAAAATATAGTTTAAGAAAACTGAAAAAACACGCTTTTAAAGAATGTTTGACTAAAAAGTTAAAAATAATTTTAAAAATTAAATTATGACAATAGTACATAAACAATACTAGTTTAATTGAGGGAAATGCGTGGGGCGATTTGTGCTTATCGTATATCAAGCGCCATTCTTTAAAAGCGTGCTTTTTTAGTTTTTTTAAACTATATTTATTTTTAACTTTTTAGTTCGATTTATTGTCTATAGATTTTTTCTTCAAGTTCTCGTTGATAGTATTATTAATTTCCAACAGAGGGTACATGAACGTAAAATTCTTCTTCAACAACGCAATAAAATTTGAGGTGTGAAATTCTAAAACTTAATGTTGATGCAGATAGTATATCGAATTTCTAACAGAGGGCGGAGAGTTGTACAATTAGCTCCGACTTGAAGAGAAAATTAACAGTTATTACTTCGATAACCAATCCAGACTTGACGTGTGCATAGGTACTAAAAAAAATTTAGGTACTTATGATACATAATCTAAATATATAGAAAAGGCAAAAACATTTTTGAAAAAAAAATGCAGATACGCCACTGCATACTCAATATATTTAGTTTTTAAATCTTAAATCAAAAGAAAGCAATTATACCCGATAAGAACTACTTCGATAAATGTACTAATAGGTAATAATGAGAATCAAGTTAAAAATATATTTACGGCAAAAAAACTAGAAGCAAATCCACAGCAAACTATTAAAATATGTTTCAACTGAAGGTCACTGAAAGATAACGAAAAATTGAGTTAATAAATTGATACGCTAATTACTGAATGTCGACATCGAATTTGTTCGGTGCAAGAAGCCGCGGAGAGTTACATACAGACATACAAACACACATACAAGTGAAGCTAATAAAAAGCATGTAAAAATAAAAAATTATTTGCATTTATAATTATGAAAATTGAAATAATAAACATTCGTATAATGTAATGTAAGATTTGTTTTGTACAAAAATAAAAGAGATTAAAACAAACTAACTACTGAACCACAGAGTATTTTTCTTTTATCACGAATTTTAGTTCACTATGGTAGGGCTGATTTATCCAATACTAACAAATTGTCTAGTGCTACCCTTGCAGAGAAATGGTGACAAGTACATTTACACAAATGCAACTTTCTTTACCAAAAATTGGAGGGTCTGGAATTATAGTACAGGTAAAGAAAATAATTCACATGATTATCCATATTATTCCGAAATAATACAGGCTCAAATAGGTATCGGCGCTGCTATTGCCACACTTCACGGATAATATCCGTGCCTCTAATTTCAAAAATGCCCGAAATCAGTGGTTTTATCCATGACCCATGTCCTTGACTGTAATAGAGACACACATCAGAATACCTTCTTATTTTTTATTCATATTTAAGAATTTCATTTATTCTATGTTTATTTTAGTTTTTCACTATTTTGGAAATGTTGTTTTTGTTTATTATGTTGAGGTTTTTTCTTGTTTTATATTTATTATGAATGAAGTTATCAAAACTAGCTGCATATATATTTTTACTTGTGAAATGCTGGTACCTACTTCGTAACCAAACTACATATATATTTTTCCACGTTTTCTTGCCTCAATGTCTCATTTTCAACGTTTAGGTACTGCTTACTTCAAGCCCACTTTAAGTTAATGATTTGGTCCATGCCCCCCCTCTCAAAGTGGCAACTGACCTAACCAAAAACCTAACCTAAACTAAGACAAATACTAATGACAGAATAAAATGAATATTTAAGAGGGCTCCAAACAAACAATTACAGGCACGGACATTATCCGTGTCTCTATTACAGTCACGGTAAAGCCAATGATTTCGACCATTTTTGAAATTACAGGTACGGATATTATCCGTGGAGTGTGGCAATAGACACTTCGAATAGGTATACTATCAGGAATACATACACAATTTGCAAATGGAAAAATTGAAAGGACCTCCATCAACAGATTTTCATTTTATGTTTAATACAAAAATTCAAAAAATACAACAGCATGCGGTGTTCCCAAGCGGTCACCCATCCAAGTAAAGTTCTTCCAAAGTTAATGTGATGACATATATTATTAATCCCTTTGAAGGAAAAAGCCGCCCAATGGCGTGCATATAAATTTTTTATAAATTCGAATATTGTGAAATAATGTTAATCTACTATATCAATTTGAATGAAAAAAAATTAACCTGCATACAAAATTCATGAAATTTGTAATACAATAATAAAGCGCTTTCCTCTAGAACAGTTTTTTTTTTATCGTCAACTCAACCATATTTTAAAGGTGGGTGTATATCCTCATACAGTTTTAAATATAATATAATCACCATTACTACTATTTTCTTACATATTAAGTTAAAATGTATTTTATTTTATATATTTATTCATGTAATAAAACCGTAAGGATTGTTTGAATAACAAATAAATGAATAAACACTTGACAACATCATATGTATCAAAAAAACTTTCGCCTAAATAAATTATAGTTTTATTTGAATCACGGTACCCTTTTGTTTTGCGCAAATACTCCTGTCTAAGTTCAACGATACGCCGAGACTCCATTATTACCATTCGATTATCTAACTTCTTATATTTAAATCCACAATTCAATAACCCCGCGCATCATCTTGGACTGTTGTTTCAAATGGTCTTCAAAATGCCATTCTAATTAATTATATTATAAAACTTACCCTACCTTACTACGAACAAATGAATATTATATTAATATCAATTCACTGACGCGACCTAACCACTACACCATCAAAAAGGTTTTATATTAATGATACCTTTCTACACTAGATCACCTACACTTTCCTATAAATACCTATAACAATTCACTAAACTCACTCAACCAAGAAATAGATATTAAATTAAATATTTCTTTAAAACAAAATTCACACCCGACACTAAATGATACCAATGGAGTATAAGCCGAACCACAACACAACCTCCCCGAACACCCTCAAGACCGTAGAATTTTTTCTGCCAGAAACGTCAAACGGAGTATACGTCGGTTATTTCGTTATATTGCGATGAATACTGCAGTTGATGATTGGTTGTTTCGAAGTCTTGACTGCACGTGCACTACGTTGCCAACTCTTCAAAATTTTCTTAAATATAGTAACATATAAAAAGTGGTTTTAATTAATTTTTCTTTTTTCAGTAATTTCAAGCGACTTATTTTAATGTTTACTAATAAATTTACATTATGTATGTTTTTAAAAATATTTCCTATAACATCACGAACTAACAGTTTAATGAAGTAAGAGGAACATTTGTGTAGCGAGCCTAACAATTTTAGAAAATATATCTGACAACATTGCGTTATTTTATGGTCATCACACTGACTTTAGTTAGAGTATACTAACCGCACCCGACACTGCTTGACTGCGGTGATCGGACGAGAACCGGTATGTTCAGTGTGGTATGGCCGTTGCCAACAATAAGTTAAATCCTTAAGGAATTATATTGATTGCTCGCATATGAAATAGACGTAAATTTATTAAATTATTTCTGAATATCTACAAAAATAGTCTAGAAAATTTATTTATAAACATACTGGCTTCCCTTCCCCTTTTTGGAAAACTTCATGTGAAATACAAATTATTCTCGGAAAAATGTCAAATATTTGTATTCCACATGAACTTTTCCAAAAATAATTCACATCATTTGTGTAGATATACAAATAATTTAATCATTTTGCGTCTATTTCATATGCGAGCAGTCAATATAACCGCCTAAAAATTTATTATGTGGATGGCAATGGCCATACCACACTGAACATACCGGTTCTCATCCGATCCCCGCAGTCAAACAGTTTTGGGAGCGGTTAGTACTTGGATGGGTGACCGCTTGGGAACACCGCATGCTGCTGCCTTTTTTGAATTTTTGTATCAAACATAATATGAAAATCTGAGTGAGTAGAATATTTGTGTACACACACAATTTTAGTCTTACCATTCGTTCTAACCTCTCACCAATGTTATTCAATATCCACATGAAACATTTTAAAGCACAAATGATCAATAATCAAAATTTAAAACTCATTTGCCCGGTTGCAAGAACGCTTATTAAAAATGATGAATGATTAACGGCTAATCAATGAAATAATAACTCGTTAATTTTTCAAATCAACCATCATTTACGGGCGTACATGAACTGCGGACCAAAAACCATAAATGATTTTTAAAATTTGTCATGTGTTTTTAATGACCCATGAATTGCGGACCAAGTCGAAAGGGCCACCTGAAATCAGGAGCGTTTAAATGTAGCTCTTACCAACGTTGCCAAGTGTAGTCCTAAACTAAAACGTTTGTGTTTTGGAAAGTAAAAATATTTTAATAATGATATTTATCACGAATGCATAGATACATTTTCCCTAATCGAAAAATTGAATTGTGTAATTGACAGATTATTATAATAATTTTCAATAATAACCTAACTAAAACCACCCTACCTAACCCCCTACCCTTATCCGAATCGAAAAATTGAATTGTGTAATTGACAGATTATTATAATAATTTTCAATAATAACCTAACTAAAACCACCCTACCTTACCCCCTACCCTAATCCGAATCGAAAAATTCTTCGTATTTTTAGTCAATTTTTGAAAAAAACAATAAGAAAATAAAAATAAAAATAAAAATAAAAATATCTTGACTCGGACACGACTCGAACCTGGTACCTCTGTGTTAGGAGCCCAGCACACTTACGCTGGGCTAATCTCTGATTAATAAACATATTATAAGCAAAATGTATTTCTTTAAAAACTATAATTTTCTTATTCAAAATAAAAAAATATTGAAATGATAATGGTTTACTATTCCCTAATTTTTACACCTTACCTTTACCCTAGTTGTATAAACTTAAGCTTAGTCCGCAATTCATGGTTTTTAAAAGAGGGGTCTTCTTGGTTTGGTCCGCAGTTCGAGTACGGAATTATTGGAATCAGGTAATCGGTCCGCAATTCGAGGCCGCCGTCATTTACACATCAAAATGCAACGGATAAGTACCTGCAATGATGAACAATTAATCGACCATCACTTTTTTCGTGCAACCGGGTTCCCATTGATGGTTCATCATTTTTTAATCAACCATCACATGATGAGAATTGTCTGGTGGAGATATTATGTTGTTGATATTTTAAAAATATAGCAATATTAGTTAGTATATTTCAATGATTTTTTTTAACAAACTTTAATAAAAGAGAATGAAAGTTTAGTTTTTTGCTTGTCTATCTACGGTTGAATTGCTTCAGTAGCAGCGGGAAGGCGACCATCTTTAATTATCCTTGTTTTTAAGTTTCCCGTTTGCACTAGAATGGCTTTGTCTGTATTTAAACTATTTCATAATATAAAGCTAGCTCATTTACTTAGCTGTGTGAATTCTATAAAAAAAGATTTCAATTATTGATAACGTTTGGAAAACTATAGTTTTCAAAAGTTAAGTGTTCTAGGATTAACTGACTTCGCTATTTCTGAATTCCTTATGTCATTTGAAGTTTGTGAAATATTTTTCTTTTTGTGGCAAACGAAATTACGATACAAGGACAGCTTGAAATGTCACTAATGTCAACTACCACCTTTTAATAGCCTACTGTCGATTTTACCAGGCTGCTATGTTTGACTAATGTTGAGGATAGACAACCTTGTGAATTCTTACCTCATTGCACCGGGTAATTCAATAAGGGTAATGAGTTACCATATCTCGGAAACCGTATGTCCTTGACCATGGACACAAACTCTGTATATGAAAACGGTCCGTCGAAAGGAGGAAAATGGGTAGTGCTAGTAGAGTTTTTAACCATCCTTTGCGGTTACGTCATACTTGGTGACGTATTCTGCTGTTTTACGTTTGTCTTATATTAGTTTAATGTTATTTTACACTTAACCTCAAAATTATAATTAATGACATTTATGTTAAGAACTATTTTCAATGATGCGTGTTAAGGTGTGTTTGTATGAATAAATTAGTAATGCCAAAAATAGTATTTTGCTTCATGCGTTGCGTACTTTTTTACATAATTTAGTTGGCTCTGTAGCAGAATAGCGCTGGTCAAAATGCGCTGGTAAAAAAAAGCGCTGGACAAAATAGCGCTGGACATATATAGCGCTGGACAAAATAGCGCTAGTCAAAATAGCGCTGCACAAAAACAGCACAAGACAAAAACAGCGCTCTTACTCTTACTGTCACCTATTTTACCAATTTTTGAAATTTTAAAGTACCATAATTATGTTATATAAGGTTTTAATACTTTCTTTCTACTTTTAAATCCATTTTATCTTTCATCCCACCTCTTACAATTTATCTGATGGCCTATACATATATTTTATACACATAAAAAAAAACTTTACTTTTAAAACTACATCTCATTTTCTATTCCTAATATTTGTTATACTTTATACATATTTATATATGTTCAATCATGTTTTACTTTACAAAAATATACTTTCTGGAATTCCCATTATTTTTTAATCTAATGAATTTTCATGATTCTATTAAATTATTGAATATTATCATCGTTTACTTATTAACGCTCTAAATATTATATTTTTGGATTTTTTTAATATATTGGTTTATTTAAAAATTCAGACATTTGTATTATTTTCATCATAAATGGCTAATTGATTTCCCATTAATATATTTTATTGATCTTTATTTCTTACATATATTTTTATTGTTTACAATTTAAGAAATTTTAATTTTTAATATTATTATAGCTTGAACTTTTTTTGGAATTATTATTTCATTTCATATTTTGTCTTTATGTTTTGAAATGTTTTTAAATATATTGAATATTTAATTTCAGTCCAATATATTTAAAATGTATTATACGATTATATTTTTGGGGTTAATCCAAATGTTATTTAGAATTAAATTGAATATCTATAAGCTCATATTTTTGGAAATTGTATAGTAATTATTGTGTGTGTCATTGTGAGAAACAAGTTCGTAAGTATTCCTGAGAAATGCAAAAAAAAAACACATGTATGGGAGAAGACGGGCAATAAATAAATTTATTTCTGAAAAAACTCCCAATAAAAAGAGAAAAAAGGAATGATGAAACGGATAAGAAAGGTAAACTGAAATAGCATATGTAATGAAATAATATGCAAAGTCTAAGCTTCATCACTGACAAAATCATCTTCATCATCATTGTGGAAGTCCGATTCATTCAGATCTATGATAACAGGACTGCATTTAACGGTAAAAGCGGCATTCCAGCATATCTTTCTCTTGAAAAGTAATCAATCAACTTCAAAATTAAACTTTGCTGGTTCTCATTATACCGGGAAAGTATTTTGACAATGAAAAATTAATTGAAAAGGCGAAAATTACCAAAAATACTAAACAAATCAAAATATTATGACAACTGAACTATCAAAAGTAACCAATAACATTCACGTCGACATTAGTTACGAAATACGTTAATGTCGTCATAATTCCGTCTCATCTATTTCATGAATGAGTGATAAAGCTGGACAATGTATGACGTAACGGCAAAGGAAGGTTAAACAAAATGTATAACTAAAGGGTCAAAAGTTTTTAGAGTAGGGCCGATGTGGTAAATTATTTCAGGTTATGTGAAAGGAGGGTTTGTTTGTTTTCATTAGGTTTCCTTTTATGCTTATTTTTAGCAGATTTCAAAAAAAAGTACTTCGCGTAGCTGGTGTTTGGTTAAAGGTAAGTCTTCTCAATATCATTATACATACAGTGTGACCCATTTTGTTTGGAAGCACCCCTATAAAATCCGCATTTTTCAACCGATTTTGATTTAGTCTTTTTTGTTAGATTCAGTATCAAAAACAGAATTTAAGCACAAATTTTCATACCATAATAGCTATTTTCAAGGCCCTCTACGTTAATTTTTCTTTGCCAAAAACGACGAAAGTATATTAGGCATTTTTTTTTCTCAAATATGACTACACCACTGGATTCAGAATCATCACAAATGTAAACTATCAAAATTTTATAAAAAAAGTTTTATTAACAACATAGTTATCACTACATGAATTTGGAAAAAGTTGTTTTTTAATTAATTTTTTACTAAGAATGTAGACACATTTTAAAAATGGCGACATGGTAAAGAAAAACTAGGACTCGAACATATTGCACTGTAAAAATTCGAAGCCGATACCTTAACCCGTTCTGGAGTTATAGCTTCTGAGAGTAATGTAAAATTGTGCTGATGTGACGAAAATACAAATTAACACCAAATAATACATTTTGATTATTAAACTACTTAATAATAATTGAATTCTACATTTTTGTAGCCTCGACTAGACCTCCGTTAATTTTCACACATTTCTCGTATCGTTTGCGACTATGTCTTAGCGCTTTTTTATTTCATGTGGCGTTATTCCAGCACACGCCTGTCGTATTCTGTCACACAGTTCTGCTCTATTCCTTGGACGTGTCTTATACACTTTTCGTGTCAAAAGCCACCACAGATAAAAATCCAATATAGTTAAATCGGGCAATCTAGGAGGCCATTCGATTAACTCGCTACTGCGACCTATCAAACCATTTGGAGATTTTTCGTTAAGCCGCTGCCTGACAATCCTAGAATAGTGTACAGAACAACCATCTTACTGAAATATCAAATTTCTTTTTTCTGCTAGTGGCAGTTCGTCAATCACTGCGGATAACTCACCTTCCAAGAATTCCATGAAGTTATTGGCATTCATGTTACCCTCAAAAATGAATGGACCTATTATCCTGTCTTTTAAAATTTCGGCTTCGAATTTTTACAGTGCAATATGTTTGAGTCCTAGTTTTTGTTTACCATGTTGCCATTTTTAAAATGTGTCTACATTCTTAGTAAAAAATTAATTAAAAAACAACTTTTTCCAAATTCATGTAGTGATAACTTTGTTGTTAATAAAACTTTTTTCATAAAATTTTGATAGTTTACATTTGTGATGGTTCTGAATCCAGTGGTGTAGTCATATTTGAGAAAAAAAAATGCCTAATATACTTTCGTCCTTTTTGGCAAAGAAAAATTAACGTAGAGGGCCTTGAAAATATCTATTATGGTATGAAAATTTGTGCTCAAATTCTGTTTTTGATACTGAATCTAACAAAAAAGACTAAATCAAAATCGGTTGAAAAATGCGGATTTTATAGGGGTGCTTCCAAACAAAATGGGTCACACTGTATAACAGAATTCTAATAGAGAAAATTTTTAAAAAAATATACTTCTACATATTATATGAATAATTCCACAAATATGTACCCATAGATTATTGATTATTCATGTTGTCGCAGATAATGCCCTGAATAAGATGAGTGAAAATGAAATCCACAGAGCACTCAGAAGGGGTTAATGTGTAGTTCATACATTTTAATGTGATTCTCTTTCAAATGAAGGTGGCAAATATAATAATTTGCGTTCAAATCAATACGCAAAAGTATTTTCTTAATCTTGCCGCTGTCTGTGAATTAATATAAGCAAAGAAAAAGTTAATGTGTTCATAAATTAACAGAATTATAGAAGTTACAAATAGTTACCTAAATAGAAATTATTTTTTATTATATTTATCTGAATACACCTTGTTTTGATCTCTTTTTAAAAAGACGTAAAGGTGGTATTTTCAGAATAGCGCACGGAAATTTTCACCCGATCTCCGATTTTTTTTTCGTGAGCTAAATAAAAAAATACAATTGAAATTAATAAAAAAAAAAAATTATTTATTTATAACACTTGTCAGAAAACAACAACATAACTAGTATATTTGGGAATCATTGGTATTAATAGTAACATTGATTGTACAATTTGTATTATTGAAAAATTTTAGTCCCTTAAGTATTTCATTCTTCAGAACTGAAGATAATTAAGCAAACGGTTCGCAGATGTTTTGATTCTCCTGTTGGAATGTCGCGGAGCTTGTATTTTGCAAGTGAGAAGGGTTAAACAATTTTTGTGGTACTTTTATTTTTCTTTGTATGGATTCTTCCATGTATCCTTCTGCTACGTTGGAAGAACGCCATCTTCCGTGTATTTTCAGAGTGAGCAAAACATCCCACAGCCTGGCGATTCAAAAAAGCAATAGTTTTTGGATATTTTGTATTGCCAGCATTTTCTTTTATACCCAAACAACTTTTTAGCATTGAGTGGATGATTCCATATTTTTGGCTTTTTTGACAAAATAAACTATAATATAGAAAAATATCATCACTCACAGTTTTAACTGTTTTAAGATCTCGCTATTCCATCAAAAGTTGATACTCGTGTTCTTATCTCGACCTGGATTTTGCTGGTAACAAATCAGCACTGGCTTGTGCCGCTAGCTCTTATATCTGGATTTTCTTTCGATTACATTTTTCAAAACTAACATGAATTAAACTAGAAAATAAAACAATGCCGATAATGAATATAACGTTGCTATGGAAATGTTTGGTACTACTACGATGTATTATGATTACTTTTGAAAATAAAATGGTGTGAATTTACTTCTTATCCTCTTTTGCGTTGTTTTCAGAAAAATATCGTTCATTACACGTCCGAAAATGGATTTTTTCGTACTTGCATCACGTCTCCTCCTCAAACGGGGATTTGTCATGCGCGCACGGAAAAATCCTTATTTCCGGAAAAAAGACAGTGCCTGAGGTGTATAATTTTTTTATATTTAAATTTACGTCCAGCTGGACAACTTCTCACAACACACGTTCTTCCCATTTTCAATTTATTTAAATTTTTTATAAAAATAAACACTACTAATGTGACGGATGTTATGTTAGGTTAACTCGGTCGGCGTACTTCACTCTGTCTCTTCAACCTCTAGCTACTTCCGCACCATCTGCTATTTACTGCTCACCGTTGAACTTATTTTCGACATTTTTCCCATACAAGCTCCCGAATCCTATCTTTCATATCCTCATTAGTAGCAAACAAGGTCACTAGACTTTACGGTCTTAGATTTTCATTCATGGAGGAAATGAAAACTTTCGTTTCAAGGAAACATCATACTACAGATTGCGCTACTTAGCAAAAAACTATGGACTCAAAAAAATTTTTTCCCCAAACTTTAGGACATATTGTTCCTAACCTAACCCTTATTGAATCACCCGGTATATTAGACTGCTCAAAACTACATGAGCTTGAATACATTTTCTCATATTTATGAATTAACCATTCAAGCGAGATGTTTGTTCACCCTGATTAGAAAGTTAAGGTAGAACTTCCAAGTTTTGGCAAAAAACAAAACAATTTTCTCATTAAATCCTTAAACAATTAGCGGTTTAAATGGTAAAAATGCAATCATTGGAATATTCCGAAACCTCTCGAACGTTATATTGAAAATATATGTAATTAGTCGGTCATCGTGATGCATATAAAAGTGTACGTCCTGCTTTAACATCAAACAATCCTCTTTTATTAACCCTAATTTGAAGAGCCTCTCAATTTGGAATTCTCGTCTAGGGTGATGTGGCGTTGCGTTTCTCCGTTCTTTGTCCTTTTGTGAGATCATCTTTTCACTTGAGCAGTAGTCAGCAGCAGTAATGATATTTGGCATCTGTTGAATGGCGTTCACGGCTGATGGCACACCTCTATGGCAACCTTTCACCTCCGAACCGGGTCACCTAGGTGACTATACAATGAGAACCGACGGCAAGGGCTTTTTCTAACCGACACCCTCGCTGCATACTTGTAATTAGAAGGCTGACAGTTCCCGAGTTTTCGGTGCATTCCAGATTTTCTCAGGAAGAGAAAGGTAAGAGTGATATTAAAAATATAAAATTTTCAGAAACACTAGACTATGGAAAATTGGAAAGATGAAACTAAGAATACGATAACAATAATTTATGTATGCTATTATTGTAAAGGGAAAAGATGAGTATGTATGACTTGCCGTTTTGGTATTTAATAAAATCGTTAGAAAAAGCAAAATGAAATAGTAATTTTCCTACTATCACTATCGAAAGTCGTCTTTTGTGCCTTGGAAAGCAACTGCAAAGTTGATGTTTTCCGCGAGCTGTCATAATTTGACATTATTGGCGCTCTTAAGCAGAAAGTAACTTTGAAGCACGCCTAATTTTTCGCGAGCTGTCATAATTTGACATTATTGGCGCTCTTAAGCAGAAAGTAACTTTGAAGCACGCCTAATTTTTCGCGAGCTGTCATAATTTGACATTATTGGCGCTCTTAAGCAGAAAGTAACTTTGAAGCACGCCTAATTTTTCGCGAGCTGTCATAATTTGACATTATTGGCGCTCTTAAGCAGAAAGTTACTTCGACGCACGCCTAATTTTATTTATAGATAAAAGAGAGCTAGTAGTTAATTTTGGTGTGATTAGATTAGATTAGATTTTATGAGGTGGCTTTTGGCCTAATCCACTGCGACCTTTTCAGATCTATTGTGGTCCTCTCAAACTCTAGATTACATTCTCCAGCCTGACTCTTTTTAAAAAGTCTATTAGCGTGGAGACTGAACCTTCCATATAGCTTTTTGCCACTGGCTTTTCTTCGCCTAATGCAAAAAACCGCACATTTGCCAGGCTATCGCACTGACATAGAATGTGTTCTGCCGTTTCTTCTTCTAGGTGACAAAACCTGCACGTATCTTCGTTTGTCAATCCCATCAGCTTTAAATGCCTATTGAGCTTACAGTGCCCCGTTAACAGACCCACTACAGCTTTAACAGTTTTCCTGTCTTTGGCCATCAGATCTTCTGTAAATTTTGGCGAGTGTTCTAATATGAACTGTTTCGCTTGCCTCTGACCTGGTGAGTTCCTCCACCATTTCAGAGATTTGTGGGCGACCCACTTCTTGCAATCCAAGATCACATACTCCCAATCATTGTTGAGAGTACCCAGCGGTCTTGGAACGGATTATAGAGGTGCAATGTTCTAAGACGCTCTGTGCAAAACCCGTTCCCTGGGGCAGCTCCTTTTCCGTTCAGCTTTACGCCGATTGAACAAGGAACCAGAGCCCTAAGTCCCAATTTTGGTGTGATAGTAGAAAAAATCTTGTGTGTATTTAGAGCAGAAAGTCTTTTGGTAGTTTCGACAGATTCTGTCTCGATTACCAAAGTACTACTTTCTGCTCTTGATACACAAATAGCTATTGCCAGTCCCTCACGTCCATTTTCCGATCTTGATCGGCAAAACGTTATTTTCTGGACGAAAAATTGTCCAGAATGTGTATATTTTCCGGTCGGTCTTAAAAAAATATATTTCCTTTGAAAACCCGTAGTTATTCTATTGCAGGATTAAAATTATGTATCTCATAATTTTAATACACGTATTTCCATTATAAAAAACATAATGGAAATTGCCGATTTATAATTATAAATATCATAATAATAAAAATTTAATAACTAAAATTATGTACTACTTAAAAAATATTCGAGTTTGAATTCCTATTTTGTATTGAGATTCGGCTCATTAAATTTCAATGCACAATTGTAGATAGCCCTCGATAAATAATGGAAATTGGATTTCTATGTTTTTCATAATTTTATTGCTTGAATTACCATTGTGTTCTTTACATAGAGCCAAGCTGTACTGAAGACACTACATTCCTTAGAAGTCAACTCTAAGCTAGTAAGGGATTGGAAAGGTGCACTTAGAGACCAATGAGAGGTCATGGTAGTGTGGGTAGTTCATAAGAGCAACGAACGGAACAGCCAGAAAAGACTAATCAATGCCATACATTGCGTGGAAGTTTTTTTTTATTCTTATATCGTTTCTAGTTACACTGGAAGTCGATCATATTGATACCACGTGTGAAAAAATTTAAAACTGACCCCAATATAACTCACCAAAATTTGAAAACAAATTTTTCACCCATTTATAAGTAGTAGCGCAAGAGCGGATCTAGCAAGCTTGTAATGAACTAGGCGAGAACAATATAGTCACCTTACTGTGGATTCCAGGACACACTGGAATGGAAGGAAACGAAATAGCAGATGAACTAGCGAAGAGGGGGACTGAAACTCCCTTTTGGGGGCCGGAACCCTTTTGCGGAATCAGCTCCAAAGTAATATTGGAAGAAATAGGTAAAGCCGAAGAAAAGAGAAGATCTGACCATTGGAAAGATCTAGTATGGCTTAGGCAATCAAAGACTCTGTTGAGATCAAATGAAAGCATAAGTCAAAGTAAAACTGCACTAAGAGTTTTAACAGGAATCCTAACGGGACATTGTCGCCTGAATGGGCACCTTAAAAAGCTCAAAATACTGGAGGAAGAAGATTGTAGATTTTGTGAAATGGAAGAAGAAACCTCCATCCACATACTTGCGAACTGCACAGCAATTCAGAATCCTAGTGCACAGCACCTGGGAGATTACTGGATAGAAGAGGGACATTTACCTGAGTTGAAGCCTGCAGATATCCTAAAATTCCTCCAGGAAATAGGACTAAAGGAGCTACTAGTCTTTGAGACTCTCCTCAGAAGCTAAGTAGAAGTAAGGGGGCACAATGGATCTTTTAGGTCTCAGTTAATGGTACTCCAAAATAAATAAATACATACATACATAGGAAGCTTGTAGGGGACGGGATATTCAAAAAAATTTCGGGTATTTATAGTCGTACTGTGACATCACGAACTAACAGTTTACTGATGTAAGAGGAACATTTGTGTAGCTAGGCTCGCTACACAATTTTAGAAAATATATCTGACAACATTGCTTCATTTTATGGTCATCACACTGACTTTAGTTAGAGTATACATGTATGCGGCGATATTTACAGTTGTTTATAATTTTTCAAATATGATGTAAAAGTCATTATTAATAACAATTAGCCTGAAACTTCTTGTACTCCTATAATAAACAAAATCAGGAGCGAGTGCACGGAAATTTCAAAATGTCAAGCTTATGGCTTTACTTAGAAAAAACCGCGAAATAGCATAGAAAATTGGCCCACAGTGGGATTTGCCTGAAATTTACATTATGTTATTTGCATTGAGTTTCTTATCAAATGTTCTCTTGAGCTTAATCCTCTGACCACTGACTTTGCTTTTAGGGCCGTATCAGTATGGGTGCCCAATAAGCAAAAAACAAAATTACAAGCGATTAAAAATCAAAATAAAGAATCCTTTCAAACTGGAATGTAGAGTTTGTTGTGATATCTGCAAAAAAACTGCGGAATAGTATTCAGACGAAAGCATTGAAATATTAAAATTTTGTTCAAAACGGTTCAGTTTGATGTGATTTAAGTGAAAAGTATGAAAGCATTTTATACTAGAGACTTGCTATTTCTCTTATTTAGAAGCCATGACGACACTAGCAATCTATTTGGGACTGAAGTGTAGCTGGCTAGATAGGGAACACCAACTCAAATGGAGGTGGACACAAGAGCACCTGCATACAAAGAGTTTACTGAACAAGGTAGACAAGGAACTCTCAACCAGGATGTTGAAACAACTGGGTAAGAGACATTTGAAGACAGTTACCGATCTGGTGACTGGACAGTGCACCCTGAGGAGACATCTGCACAAAATTGGCAAAGTTAGTGAACCTTTGTGCAGGAAATGTGATCTTCATGATGAAAAACCTACTAACATTCTCTGCTTCTGCGAGAACTTACATGGACTCAGACGGAAGCACTTTGGAGAGGAAACTATTACAACTACTGAAAATCCCTCCAGTAATACTAGTGGCCTACATAGAAGACACAAAGCTTCTAGATGGGAAATGGTACTCAGTTCAAGTGCCTGGGCTGATAAGTACAACCCAACCGAATGAATGACGATGATGATGCTTTTAAATACATTAAAAAAATATCATAGTAATCAAAAGCCCTGAAAAACCAAGAAGGGGTACACAGAAATATTATTATCTGGCAGATTAACAGTTGTTCATGTTATTAAAATGATGTGCTTATTAAAATTCTTTGAGTTTAAGTTCATTATTCAATTTATATTCTGGAAATGGATCCCATGCTACTATTTCCTTGTTACGTTAGTGTGACGGTATATGATGTACGGAGAATGACACGAATCGACCGAAACGGCGACGTTCATAAAAGGGAAGTAGCTTTCACAAGAAGTAATTAAAGAGGCCATATAGAACTATAGGTTAGCCCTGAGATAAGATTGTATGTAAATTGAAGTGTTGCTTATAGTGGTATTTGGGATTGGCCCGTCATTATCAAAATGTGAATTATCCATTGAGTACTGTGATATTGACGTGCTCGAGTATTATTTCGATAATAAGTGCTTAACTTTTTTGTTCACTTCCACCACCGTGGAAATATCGGTTTCAACTTTGTTGGTTATGAATTGGATTCAATTAGATTGTAGAGTTATATTTATATTATAGACAGATGTCGAAAAATAATTATTTATATCCACACTTTATGCATATTTTTCAAAAACAGTGACCGTTCAACTAAGAAGCAACAACTACTTCCCGTGCAATATGCACCGCCGGATATTGAATTACACCCCAAAGTCAAACGGGGTTGGTATATCTACAAGATATTTTGAAACCAACCTTTCGGGTTTGCAATTAGAAGGGACAACACAACTTGTAGACTGGTTTCGGCGTATTTGCGCCTCATCAGTACAAGATATGTGCTATCCGTCCGAGAATCTCTAAACCCGGACTGAAGAGTACACTTCAATCACAATCACTACATGTCTTCCAGTAACGGAAATGTAAATATTGTGACAGTAGCGACATCTTCACTTCCAATCGCAAACCAAAATCCGAAAAATATTATTTCTTGAAAATGCATGAAATGTGAATATAAATAATTATTCTGCGACATATTTTAATAAATCACTATTAAATACGACAATATTACAGGAAACTGTAACAAGCCTTATATTATAGAGTTTTTTTTTGGTTTTATGTCGTTTGGAGGAATCCATGCAGGCAATAGACATGATGACAGTCACTAAGAATCACTAAAATATTGATTTGATATAATTATATATGATGCAGAGATTCTAAAAAAATTACCAATTTTTATTTTACATGTGTGATGACCAATAATTTAGTAAAAATATAAGCACAAAATTTAACAATCCGCCATCCTAGCTCAAACGCCAATCAGAATAGAGCGACGTCGTACTTTCGCAAATTTCACCTTGACATTTTGTCTTTCGTTCGAACCATAGATAAGTCGGAACTATCTATGGTCCGAACATATGTTTTGTTTTGAATTTCCGTTGTGTGATTCAAACTATGTATCAAAACAAACTTCTAACCTGCAAGCAGTCAAGTGTTTGAAGCTTGACGATTTTACCAATGACATAAAACAGTCTGTTTTATGTTCTAAGAATGACACAGATCACCTATAAATGGTATTTACGAATTGATGATGTCACAGACAGACGCCATTTCTATTCTTGCGTTTTGGCAATTTTCTCCTTTAAAAACTTTTTTTCTCAGAGAAATAAAATTTATTATAGATAAAGTATATATGTGAAAACATCGTGGAGCAGTTTTTCAAAATCAGTCATCATGCCTATTACTTTTTGTTAGGTTATATATAGAGTACATGTAGAGGTACTATACTATTTGTATCAATCAGAATCGGTATTGTATTTGTTATTGACTCTCGTTTACTGGGGTTACTATAAAGTTAGATAATTCAAAAAGTAAATGACCGATTTCAACAATCGAAACGTTATAGTTCTTATTTTTTCCTGTTACTATCTTTCTTGAAAAACTAAAAGATGAGTCCTATATAAAGTTTATAGGTTAGGCTGGCCATCTTGGATATTAAGATGGCGACTACTTCTGTTATTTATACAAAGAAAGCTACATTTTCATCTATGAAACGAGCTATTAAGCACTGAAATATGACATGGAATCAGAAAGTTATAACAAAATCAATTTGATCCAGTTTTTTGGCGAATACAGTCCTGTAGGAGAAAACTTGTTTCACAGAGGATTTTTGCTAAAAGTCAAATGCTAAGATTTTGCAATATTGCTTATTTAGTTGAGTTGTAATCGGAAATACAAAAATTATGGACACATGGAAAAAAAGTGTTAATTATTTATTTGGCACCTATACTAAATATCGCCCTGGAAGCTAAATCATTGGTCCTAGGCCCATTGGGCCCACGGGAACATTTGATCAGAAACTCAATCCCATTAACATATGTGAATTTCAGGCGAATCCCACTGTGAGCCAATTTCCTATACTATTTTGCGGAGTTCTTTGAGAAAAAAAATGATAACTCAATTTTACTCAGCACCTTTTAGTGATGATATATCTGAAGGGTGTGGGCTGGAAAAAATGTTGTCATAGAAAAGACCCACTATTACTTTATTCGAGCGATCACCTAAATAATTTTTTCGCATGAACCACCATGTATGTATGAAATTTTTATTCACTAGTACTAGCACTCCAAAAATGTAATTATAAAACAACTTGTATGCGATCAGAAATAACATTGCATGCATTGGACATCCCCCAAGTTAGGATAAATTGTGAAAATAATTCACATTAAGCTAGCAGGGTAAGGGGATAAAGACGAATGTAGGGGTGCTACAGTCGGAGCAAAAACAAAAGGGAGCATTTGCTAATCAAGAAATTGAAGTTCCAAATTTGGAGAATTCTAACATGAGTTTAGGTTTCGTTCGGTCTTTCCGTTTACTTAGATTGCGAGATGATAATGGAATACGGGGGTATGCCAATATGTATTCACCAAACATAAGTAGGAAATTCCATATGGAAGGTGTTTAATTTAACGGAAGTGAAGAGGAAATGATAAATTGAAACATATGATGATTTCATTAAGAGAGTAAAAAAATTCAAAGTAAATATCAATCCAATTAGTTGCTGAACATGAGTCTGGAATTTTGGCAAAGTTTCATTCCTAGATGTTGCTCAATTCTGTAATAAGTTTCTTTGAAAAGTTATACTTTTCATCATGTGGCATGTCCCAGGTTTTTTGATTTCTAAGAAGTGAGAAGGTGGTTTTTTTTATTATTTCCTCTCTACTTATTCTGTATTTTGTTCTTTCTGCTTCATGCTAAGAAAGAGCTGACTTAATCACTGAGTGCTTCATATCAGAGGGCGAAATGTCGAAGACTACGTAATCTGAAATGGAAAACGTTGTTTTAGTAATTTGAGTTGGTGAATCCTCGTGCTCATTCAGATTATATGACTTAAAAATATTCACCAAAGACTTTCTAGTGGCACAAGCATTAGCAAAGTCGATGTTAAAATCGCTCCATATAACTTTCCTGCTCGCAGCTATCAAAGCGTCAAGTAAATTTAGAAGGTTCTCGAAAAAAGTGAATTTTCGATTTAGGTGATCTATGAATACAAATAATAACCTGCTCCACAACAGTTGGAGAAGTTCACAAATATCGAATTTATGTTAAAAATTATGAACTGTTTTCTTCCAAAAAGTTTTATCAGAGATATATTGCTTATCTGGAAAGATTTTTTGTTCCAAGTTGATAGGTATTCAAGTTTGGTGCAAGCTGTTTTTTTTTTTCCAAGAATTTTACATCAGCTATTGTTTCCACTTTATTCAGTCAACAGTAATGTGGAAAAGTTAATTTTGTTTTGAATAAGTTTGGTGTGGATGACGCTAATGCAAATGCTCGTATGAAGAAAGAAAACATCCAATTTATAAAATATAAACACTCGGTAACCAAAAATCGTGTTGAACCAAAATATCTGAATTCATGACCTTCCCCATTTTTTGTGAAACAGTTTATATAAATGAGTTAATTATGGAGAATAGTAAGTAGGTATTCTACCTGTAGAAAATCATACTTCAATACAACAGACAAGTCTTTGCTAGAAGATAAAATTCGGGTTCCACGATGAGCTGCATTACTCATGTCATACCTACTAATAACTTTTTCATTAAAAACTGGTTCACTTCTAGCCATAACGATTAAAGGATACAACAAGTGCTCTTGACAAGCCTTAAAAACTTAGCATGTTATATTATCCGGTCCTGTAGAAATTTTTGGTTTTAATTCTTTCATTCGATTGGGTTGTCCTCAGCAAACATATATTTATGGAATAAGGCGATTTTTTCTTGGTATACCACATATGCTACGATATACTACTTAGTATAAGTGCTTGTTGTTTTCGACTTGCAAAACCTTACCAGAAGTATGGGCTGTATTTATGTGGTATTACACCTTACATAACCATCGATCCAGAAAGAACAAGATACAGACCAAGTAGAGAGGGAATCATTAAAAAGAAAACCACCTCTTCACTTCTTAGAAATCAGACAACCTGGGACATGCCACAAGATGGTTTGATGAAAAAGTATAACTTTTCAAAGAAATTCGTTACGGAATTAAGCAACAAGAAGGAATGGGATCCAAATACCATTACCAGACTTGGAAAGAATGCCATTCAATGGTACACAGACGGCTCAAAAGCAATAGAAGGAACTGGGATAGGAGTGTACGGGCCAGGAACCAAACACTCTGAAAGCTTGAGAAAAACCCCAAGTATCTTTCAAGCGGAAATTCACGCAATAAGAAAGTGTGCCCGGTTCAATATTGACAAAGGATATAGAAGGCAAAGGATTATCATAATGTCTGATAGTCAAGCAGCCATTAAAGCACTGAGTTCTTGTGTAATCAGTTCCAAAATGGTGTGGGAATGCCTAGGAAAACTTAATGAACTAGGCGAGAACAATATAGTCACCTTACTGTGGATTCCAGGACACACTGGAATAGAAGGAAACGAAATAGCAGATGAACTAGCGAAGAGGGGGACTGAAATACCCTTCTGGGAGCCGGAGCCCTTTTGCGGAATCAGCACCAATGTAATATTGGAAGAAATAGGTAAAGCCGAAGAAAAGAGAAGATCTGACAATTGGAAAGATCTAGTAGGGCTTAGGCATTCAAAGATTCTTCTGGGTGACTACAACCTGTTGAGATCAAATGAATGCATAAGTCAAAGCAAAACTGCACTAAGAGTTTTAACAGGAATCCTAACGGGACATTGTCGCCTGAATGGGCACCTTAAAAAGCTCAAAATAGTGGAGGAAGAAGATTGTAGGTTTTGTGGAATGGAAGAAGAATCCTCCATCCACATACTTGCGAACTGCACAGAAAATCAGAATCCTAGGGCACAGCACCTGGGAGACTACTGGATAGAAGAGGGACAGTTACCTAAGTTGAAGCCTGCAGATATCCTAAAATTCCTCGGGGAAATAGGACTAAAGGAGCTACTAGTCTCTGAGACTTTCCTCAGGAACTAAGTAGAAGTAAGGGGGCACAATAGATTTTTTAGGTCTCAGTGAATGTTACCCCAAAAGACATACATACATACATACAACCATCGATCCTGTATTTGTTTCAGTAATCTCTGGTTCATTCGTTCATGCTAAAAGTAGAGAATAATTAAAAAAATTGGACCTAAATCTCCTTGTGAATGGACGAGAAATTTGACTATTCTGTTGAATGACAGATTACATGTCATACGTATAGTACAGTCGAGGTACACTATAACGATACCAAAGTATACCTGGTACATGCAAGAAAAAATTGCCTGTTCAGAAGTTGAACATGAAAATGTATCTAAAGTAGTTTTTATTAGATTTTTATCATATCAGGAATCATTTTCATATACCGAACAAAAATAGACGGCAAACTCTTATTATAATATTTGTATATAATGTTTTTGATAAAATCATCAGGTGAGAAACGTTTTCAATTACTTTTGCAAAATTTAAAAGGATATTGAAGTTGAGAGTAAGATATTGAACTGTCAGAACGTCGTGCTACGTATAAATAAACATATTTCAAACAACTCACTGTAAACATCAAAAGATAATAGTTCGCTCCAAATAGACAATATCCAATAGCAGTAGTGACTTTTAGACTTCCCCTTATATAAGCACAACAAAATCATTGGCGTTGCGTAATTTGAACAAATGAACGTTGGCGAAGTAACTAAATTAGATTCGCACATGGGTGTCGGTGGGTCGGAGGTGGCATGACCGGCATAGCTTGTTCGATATGAGGCGAATGTGGACCTTCAATTATCAGTAAGCTGTGGCTATGGGAGAGGTAAAGTTTGTAATGAGGCAAGTAACACGTCGCGCCTCATTTGTTTTCTTAATTTGACAGCCAGCTTGATGAGAAAGGAAACCCGACTAGTTTCCTGCTTTGCCCCATTAATTCGAATTTTATATTGTGTTTTGTGAAACAGGACGACAATTTGGTCGATAATTGAATAAGTGCTTTAGGGTAGTAGTAATTTGTAAAATACGTTAACTATCTCCCAAGAAGTGGAGGGTCCAATGTAATATTAAGATTATTTTATTAAATCTACTTAATCTCATAACCACCTACTTTGCACTACTGAAAACACATGACGCTGCTACTGTCATACGTCAAAAAAAGGAAATGCGCACAACTGTAGCGCGCAATCCCGTATTGAATATTATAGTGCATACAGCAAACTGTACTTCTTATAGAATGAAATTTGAAATCCCTCTTCTGGAAGATAAAAGGAAGAATCGCTGTTTTTGTTTGAATTAATTAATGACATTTCAATTACAGAATATCTTCTGAACGCAATATTACTTCATACTACACTACACAGTACAGGACCCAGAAAAATACTATCGAAAAACTTTCTATTTATGCTGCTATATTACACAGGGGGTTGCGAGAAAATTCAGGAGGTGATTGCCCGTATAAAATTATCATTGGTCTGAGGTGCTGAGTGAAATTGGGTTCTTAGTTTTTTTCATTAATTTAAGTAAAGATTAAATTTTGGATTTTCAATTTCAACATGCCTGTCTTAATATAAGGAGGTGGAATCATCAACTCTCACCTTAATTTATAATAATTTATTTTCAATATTGAGTTTTGTTTAATGAATATGGAAATGATCACATCCATCCAAAATACTTGAACGAAGTCTCCATCTCACCGATCGCTGAACACTCTCAAAACACTATTCAAAACGTTTATATCAAGTATCGGTGTAATGTGAACTAATGACTTAAGATATCCAAATAACCACAAATCACACATATTTGATTCTGGGGAGCGAGGAGGTCGGTGTTGTGTTCCTTCTCGACTAATCCAGCGGTTGGGATAAGTTGCATTTAAGTATAGAGTAAAAATCTGACTGTATTTTCAATATCACCCGAGTACAATTCGTGTACGAATTTGAATGAATTTCGGATGAAAATCGGTTATCCGTGTTTTCGAATTACTTCGCTTCGTGCACGATTTGTTTCGTATGCGGAGTATGCACCTTTCGAATATGAAACTTCGTATACGATTGTAACCTTATTTCTGTTTAGTTGTGTGTCATATATTGTAAGTCACATCTGAAAAGAATAAACGTAGCTAATTTTTGAAATATTACGGCTTTCTTGTGTTTTATTTACTTATAAATGACAAATTATTAATATGTTTAAATACTTGCAATAGGATCAGTGGATTCTAAGTTGGACATCTATGATAAAAGATATACATATTATTATTATTATTTTATTTTTTTTATTGTTCGTTCGTAAATATTTTAATATGAACTAGGGGGACGGGCTAATATACAAAAGGGTTTTTTCAAATAAAACAAAATAAAAAATTAACAAATATAATGACGTGGAAGCTGTACGTACTTGTAGGATGAGCATGTCAATTGAAGTTCATTCGTTAATTATAAACGATCTTATTTTCATTGCTTCACTTACGAAACGATGACAGAAGTGAATCTACGTCTGAACAACCTCCAGGTCCAATCAATCTGTTTCTGAAGTTCTTATATATTGGACAGACCAGTAATATACACATAGAGTTTCCGTTTTCAAGAAGTTACAGATTGAGCAAATAACAGTTGTATCGATTTTATAAGAAATGTTATTTACGTATATACTTTTTTTATGTTAGCTGTTCTGAGTTGAGCGTTCAATAAGGGATTGTAGTATTTAGATAATTAAAGTTCTAATGCGAAAAATTCTCCTTTTCAAACACGTTAGGTAAATAAATACACTGTGGCTAGAGTTTGGTTGGTGGAATCATGAATTTAAAATTAGAATTCCTCGTTGGGGCGGAAGTTTATATGACATATCTAGAAATCCGCCAAAAACAAAAATTTCATAATTTACGCAAGCGCGGCGAAGTTATTTACTAATAATATAACCTTTCCGCCGCTCAAATTCCGTTAAACGGCGGATTCAAGTTTATCTTTGTAAAAACTTCGTCCTCAACTTTTTTTTAAAGGGGCCGCCCCAGCCTCCTGGGCTTATTGTGGATCCTCCTAGTGTTCTGACTACAGCCAATCCGTTCTCTGCATTAGCTCATACAGGTGCTTTACTGGTTGGTTGTAGAAGTCTTCTGGAGTCATTTGGGGACTTCCATACAGTTTCTGTCTCCTGTGGTCCAGCGTCTCACACTTGCATAATATGTGCAGAGCTGTTTCGGTGTACTTTTTGGATCTTCTGCATGTAAGGTCTCCGTTATACAGCCCTATTTTGTTCGGGTGCTCCTTTGTGGGAAAGTGTCCCGTAAGAAGCCCCGTTATGGTCCGTAGTTTGTTCCTGCTCATGGAGAGCAGTTCTTTCGCTACTTTTTCTGATGGTTATTTTATGAATTTCTTCCCATGTGTTTGCCTGGGCGTATTCTGCCAGTGTTTATTGTCTTGTTCTTTTACCCACCCTTTCAACCATGACCTAGTGGAGTATCTGGGAATGCCCACAGATGGTTCGGGTCCGTTCATCAGGGTTGACGATCCTGCTATTGCCAGTTCGTCCGCTTTTTCATTGCCAGCGATTCCTTTGTGACCTGGGACCCACTCCAGTGTTACACTGTTGCGAGTAGCCAGTCTTCCAAGTTCTTCGCTGCATTCCCATACCAGCCGAGATGTTACCTTAGAGCTCTGAAGTGCTTTAAGGGCAGCTTGACTGTCACTGTAGATCCTGATTTGCCTGTTGTATTAGGCTCTCATGTTATTTGCCCTTGCACATGCAAGTATTGCGTAGACCTCTGCTTGAAATACCGAGGCATATTTACCAAGCGAGCATTACCGTCCGCAATTTGGTTTAGTATTATTTCATTTTAGGGGAAGGGGAAGGATGAATGCAATGATTACATTTCCTTCCCATTCTTTATATATATAAATGTCCTTACAATTCCATCTATTTTCTTGGTTTTGTGAGTCTGACAGCAAATGGAACTGGGGACTCGAAAAGAATTCTTGAAAAAATAAACTTTAGTCCTCTGTTAGACGGAACTCAGGTATCAAATGTCAGCTGTCCGCCAATGGGGCCCCTAGGACGGCAGCAAAGTACGTATGTGGTGTAATGTTCTGCCGCGTTTGCGCAGATTATAGCATTTTCGGCGGATTTTTGTATATTTGATATAAACTTATAATTATAATTTTAAATTCATAGCTCCGCCGGCGGACCTCTAGTCACACCGGAATAACTGTTAAAGATCTCAGCTTTCTGTAAAGGAGAAATGGATTGGTCGAATTTGCGGTCAATGCAAATATTTATCTCATACGAATACATTTTGGAGGATGGTTCCAAAATACGATCTTTTTAACTGGAATTGAATCGCATACGAAGAAGTTCGACTGAAAATAGGGCACCATTACGCACCATTGTGCATGAACCACTTGTTTTGCCAATACTGAGTAGGGTGTCCTGAAAGTAAGATCTCCCAATGAGGCAGTCAAAAGAGCATTAAATAGAAGAGGTAGAGTAGCAGAGACGACGACGATCAAAAACATCGTCTCTATCTGTACAACCAGAGGATTTCCATGGAAAGGAGTAGCATCCCCATTAAAGTGGACCCTCACGGTTGACGAACTAATGTGTGGTTTGACTAACCTCGGAAAAATTCGCAAAAAACCCTTTGTGACATCGTACAAAAGGGTCTGAACTATACAAATAGCTGGTGTAGGCAAGTGGGACTCAACATCAACCCCACCAAAACCATCTTAATATCCTTCACTAAGAAAAGAAAACTAAACCTCAAAACTATTAAACTTGATGGGAACAAGGTTGAATGGAGACAAGAAGTCAAGTGTTCAGGTTTTCCTATAGACAGTGAACTCCTGTGGAACAAACACGGAAAGGAGAAGGATTATAAACAAAGCAAAAATGGCTCTAGTGGTGTGCAAGAATCTCGCAGGAAGAAATTGGGGCTGTAGCGCAAAAATCCTGAGCTAGATGTACACTGTCATAGTGAGACCAATTATCACTTATGGTTCCATTGTGTGGAATAGCAGAACTAGTTTATGGACGACGAGAGAAGACCTCTCCAAAATTCGAAGACTAGCTTGTATATAATATATAACAGGAGCAATGAAAACATGCCAAACAGCAGCCATGGAAGTGATTCTTAACCTCACACCACTACATATGGTGGTGAAAAGGAAGTCATTAAAAAAACCTCCTCCTTACGCCTAAATATTCAAAAAAAATTTGGAACATGCCACAAGATGGTGTGATGAACAGGTATAACTTTCCAAAGAAATTCGTTACGGAATTAAGCAACAAGAAGGAATGGGATCCAAATACCATTACCAGACTTGATATACAGACGGCTCAAAATCAATAGAAGGAACTGGGATAGGAGTGTATGTGTACCAAACACTCTGAAAGCTTGGGAAAAACCCCAAGTATCTTTTAAGCGGAAATTTACGCCATAAGAAAGTGTGCCCAGTTCAATATTGACAAAGGATATAGAAGGCAAAAGATTATCATAATATCCGATAGTCAAGCAACCATTAAAGCAATGAACTCTTGTGTTCCAAAATGGTGTGGGAATGTACCTAGGAGACTATTGGATTGGAGAGGAACATTTACCTTAGTGGAAGCCTTCAGATATCCTAAAATTCGTCAGGGACATAGGACTGAAGGAGCTACTAGTCTATGAGACCTTCCTCAGGAACTAACTAGAAGTAAGGGGGCACAATAGATCTTTTAGGTCTCAGTGGATGTCACCCCATAATATATGTTAAATACATACATACATACAAGATAAAAAAAACACAAATTATACAACAATCAGGGTTTATTTACAAACATGAATTATTCTACATAAAAGTAATATTATAAATAATGTACATTCATTTCATTTACATTTTGAATACCCTGAAAATAAACTATTACACATTTAATGAATTTCATAAAACATGACAACGTATTAATTTTAGTATACCGTATTCTACCGTAAGGCAAGGCGCACATTGAAACACATGCAACGTAACCCACACAGGGCAGAGCAAACGGAAATTTCACGAAATTCGTCGGAAACACCGGTAAGTGCAAAACGTCTAGTTGTGTTATTTCTTGCGTAAGAGATATTCCTATCCACACAAAGCACGCACGTATGTCAAAACTGTGTCTCTATTTCGGCGACGCATGTTTTTTTACATAGTCGTCTACTCTGCCTTCGTGGCAATATGCAGGGGTACATTACAAGCCATGTGGTGCCTTAACGTGGTCTAAGTTGCGTCGCATGTGTCTTTATGAGCGTACTGCATATGAAAAACATAAAAACTTCAATTTTATTCAATTTAATAATAATTCAACCCATTTCATGTTCGGTGTTTCCATTAGATTCTCCAATTACGAATTTTCACATTTTTTATAAATGCTGTACTTACGTAAACTGATCTTTGTAACTAAGCTGGAAATTTTGGAACCCTTGGCGATAGTCGTCACTAAACACACTTCACACTCACTATCCAACACTTCAATCTTACACCCGTTTCGATAACCAGATTAACTTCTTCAGAAACTGAAGCTCAGCATCGAAACGCGTAAAGATTGTGTTGGTGTTAATGTAGAGAGTTTAAATTATGCTCAGTGGTTACCCTTACAAAGCATGTAAGGGCTTAAACTAGACAAGTAAGTGAATCGATCTATTTCTTATATTTTCCCCCTAAATGCCGTGTGGCGTCAAAGCACGGATAGTTGGGTTTCCTACCGCCTTAAACACACGCCAAAACTGAATAATAAAGTTGCCAATAGCAGATTTTTGCTACCAATATACTCTTAGCCGATAATTCGTGAGATGTTTGAGATAGTTGTATTTTGAGCCCAAAAAATCGTCCGCTTCGGTGATAGCGACCGCTCTCACACGTGAAAAATATGTTTCAAATATTTTTTCGTGGTTGAAAATTTTTGAAATTATAGTTGGCATTATAATTGTTTTGAAGAAAAAAGTCAGCTAGATTATACAGTGGAGCTAAAACGAACATGAAAAACAAAATTCAGTGATTTTCTCCAGGCTGAAAATTTATCAGATATCTTAGAAGTTACTTTAAATCAAAAAAAGAAGTCAGCTGACTGTATGTCGGTGGAAAGATTGTCAGCTGACGCAGTGAAAGTGTCGCGCGGAAAGGTAGTGTGATCGGCGCTCGCCTATTTAAATATAACAGCTGACGGGTTTCCCCTGGCATATAGCCAGCGGATTTTTTTATTATTTTAAGAAAATTTGTAAAATAATAGTTGACATAGTTCTTGGGAACATAAAAAAAATCAGCTATGTGTATGCCTGGGAAGAACCAGTCAGCTGATGTATTTAAATAGGCGAGCGTTGCTCACACTACCTTTGCGCGACACTTTCACTGCGCCAGCTGACAGTCTTTTCATATATAATACCACGAGAGTGAAAATTTTGTCGGCAAAATTTTTCGATTGTCATGAAAGTTTGTTGCTTGGCAATTTTGCGAATGACATTTTTAACAAAACCACGAGCCGTCAGGCGAGTGGTTTTGGATTAAATGTCATGTATAATACTGCTGAATACTTTAGACCTTCCAAATGAGGTATTACAAGAGCTACATTTCAATTTAAAAAAAAATACGATTACGTCACCGTGTCAAAACTGATGTTGTCATTATTTTCTCACATTATTATATAACTCGGCATTTTAAATTGAGAAGCGACCTATTTCAGAAATTTTATTTAAAATACTGAATTTGTTCCATAATTTATCCGCGTTCTGTATTATGATGGATAAATTGAGCCTTGAAGTTCAAAGTATTGTTGATTGTTTTCAAAATTTTTTGCAAGTGTCAGATAGTGCCAAAAACTGATAACAAAAGTGGCGCAAACCACAATGTTTTCAAAATCGAGTTAAGATCAAAAATGACCTACAATTAAATCAAATTTCAATCGTGCAATATCGGTCCAAACCTATTTGGACCAATTCACTTTTGCGCTCACAGCAGATTAGTATTTGCGAAAGCATGACTGACCCAACCCATTTCTGGGCCGTTTTTGCTTCTAGTGGCAGCGCATATTTTTCCGCGTGCGCTTAGTATCTGGACACTCTTAGCTTCCAAACGATCAAGACTTTGGTCTAGTAGAAAAAACAAGAACCACTATAAAAATATTTATGTTTCCAATGATTGGGTGCAAGTTGTTCTTGAAAACAAGAAAAAAATTCGTTCGGAGAAGCTGTTATGACATCCAGCGACTTTTTCTCAACAAAAAGACTGAAGAAAGTATTAACAAATTTAAAAAAAAAATAGAAGCTGATGAAGAAGTACAGTGGATCGGTATGATGGAGAAAAACCTGGAATTGTCCAGTATTAGTATTCTAATAACAAAGACGTTTTATTAACGAAGCCAATGTAGAAAAACACCATGAATTTTTTCAACTTGTCTACAATGCACGAGTGGAAGAAGACCCAGAAGTTTTTGAATATCACGGTGTGGAAGAAAATGAATAAAAACACTTTCAGTTAAGTTTTGTTTTTACCTAAAAATACATAATTTTGCATCAAAATTAATAAAAAATGAGGTTCAAACCACATTCAAAATATCATTTTTCAACAAAAATGGTCTAAATAGTATCTATAACATTTACCTGAACTCCAATAAATTAAGGAACTTTTAACATCGCCCCTACTAATTACTTGATCAATTTTCAAAAATCTTCATAATTTTCTTCTGCTCGCTTCTCCATAATAATTATTTTGGGCTTGGGTCACTTTTGCGTTAAGCGTCTCATTTATACATTGGTGTAAACATTTAGGTACTTAAAAATGCTAAAATTGACAACCTATTAGATTAGATTAGCAAACAGAAAAAGTATCCAAAGATAACCTAATAGATGAGGAAAAAGGTGAATGTATGAATATAGAAGATCTGAAAGAAGTTATAAGAGAACGGTATCGCTCCAGGGTATGAGAAACTAAAAACAGATATGTTCAACAAAAAAAATTAGGTTATCTACTTGGAATAATTAATACGTCATGGGATAAACAATAAAAACATGATGATTGGAGAATGGCATTAATCGTACCAATTCATAAAAATAGAACAAGGATAATTGCAATAATTGTAGAGAAATAACTCTTTTGAGCAATGCAGAAGAACCATAAAGTGGTTTAAAAAAAGAAGGAATGCAAAGTTACAGTTTTATCAGAAAATTGTTGGTGGAAAAATCATTAGAATCATTACAATGAAGAAACAGATGCTAACACCATTGATTTGGTAAATACTTTTGAAAGGGTACCACCGAACCAGGACAGATTCTTGGTATACCAAAAGCCATAATTGCCCACATAGTGGCACAAGGATCAAATTCTGACAAGAATAAAGCGTATCAGAAGAGTCAAGAGCGTCACGAAAAAAAGCACACGATAATTCTAAAACTTGGAAATTGAGAAAAATGCTGGTACTTATTAAAAATCGACAGGTAGCTTCAAAGACTAAGTAATGAGGAGCCAGTTGAATAAGTGGGGGGATGAACCATCAGTGCAAGAATCGAGACAAAGAATATTATCAGGAGAAGAACGGCGAGCATTTTGAACAAAAGAAATTAATTTATTTAAACTTTTATTATCATTATTTTAACGAACAAAATTATCAGCTCAGGAAATAGTCCAGTTTCTCGATTTAACATACTATTTCCACTGAACCCAGTCAAAAAGAATTAAAAATATGCACATGTAGTACTTTTCGTTGTTTTCTTGGAAAATAAAACTATATTTTTTTTATATTTCCACTTAATTGTCTACTTGCCAAATTCTTTGAAAGTTTCAGGTGAGGGCAAAAATGTTCAAAAAACTCAATTTCTCTTGATAATGGAACGCTATCTAAACGTACGATGTCAAAACTTCAAAAAGATATTGTAGTTTTATTCTCCAAGAAAACAACGGGAAAAATTATTAATATACTACCAGGAAAATTATATATGCACATTTAAATTGAAAAATTGTAGTGTATTCCGGTTTAACGGGAAGTACGTTATTAACAAAAAAAACTACATGATGCTTATGCATTTTGCTCCGTTGTATTTATCTCTGGAATTTCATAAATATCCCGTTTCTTGTTTTAAAGCTATTCACTTGATTCCATACTTTATCCAAACCCTATATATATATTGCGTCTAGTTCTGAAAATTGGCGAAAAATTCATTTAGCAGAATGCATATTTGTACGAATTTCTATTGTAGTTTAAGAAATCCATTGAAATAAAAACTACTTACGCAAATGTTGTCAATTACATTGAAAACCTAACCTAACTCAGTATTCTAAAATACACAGCACTGGTCTTAATGTACATATGCTTTCAAACCAATCAGATCTATCGAACCAAATAAAATGTTGAGTAAAACTTTTGAAATAAGGAGATGGTGATGATCTTTCCAACGGTCTACGATATTGACAAAGTAATTAGATTTTTTGTTGAATATAGCGACATGGTATTTTTTATTCCGTTTTATCGACTTATAGATGTTTTTAAAAGCAGTTTTCACATCAAATTTTTTTTCCAAGCTTATTATTTTCAACTCCATGGGTTTTTAAAAAGCCGGGAGTCCCACAACATTTCAACAGTCCAATGTTTCGAAGACTGTTCACATTGACATTGAAAACTTTGGAATTTAGTTACAAACAATTGGGACTGATTCAGATACAGAGTATCCTGAAACTCTTCAGCCAAACGCAAATCACAGATGTTAGGTCTATCTAATCTAATAGACACTATGGTAGAGCCAGAATACAACTGGAAATGTATAAACGGTTTCGTTTCATCCATCATGAGATGGAAAGAGAAAGAAGAAAGGTTGAGTCAAGGAGGGAGATGCACAGGAAAGAGTGACCTCTGATTCTGACGATATACCTCAAAAGGCGCAGCGCCGGATTAAGCCTTCATGGGCCCTGGGGCAGAGTACATAATAGGCCTTCTCTCCTCCACCCCCCCAAAATTTTTCTACGAAAATTTATCAAAAAAGATGCACATTTTTCAAAATTTTAATTTCTTCATATCTCAAACATTTGCAAACGAATAATCTTTCAATATTTACTTTTCGTGTTTTGGCTACTGCAAATTTGTCTATCAATTTATAAATATCTGAATTATCCAATAAATCATTATTTATAAAAAATAGTTCAATAAACTTTCGTCTCCAAGTGCACTTCTTTAATCATTTTTTATGTGATTTAGAACAGAAAATGAACGTTCACCAGCTGTATTCTTAAAATTATATCCATATTGGGAAATGTAGAAAAACGATTTCTGATTAATTTCAATTATTCTCTGGGACAGTTGTTCTATAATTTGAGAGCTTTCACAAAACCCTGGAAATGTACAATCTCTTTAATAAAAACACTATCCAAATAATCAGGGAAAATTAAAATCAAATTTATTTATTTTTTCATGGGCCCCGAGGCATTTGCCCATTTTACCACATGGTTAATCCGGCGCTGAAAGTGCGGTACCAGAGTTCATGGAGTGAGTAGTGGAGAACGGGGTGGTTTTTGTGCGGTCATCCCTAAATCGGGTGCAGCAGCTTTGTTCGGATGCTCTGCTTGCTGAGTGCCCAAGGGGGGAGAAATCCCACACTACCAGGGAAAGGAGTAACAAGTACCCGGAGCCTGTAAGCAGGTTTCCACCCAGCACAAAAAAGTCCATCTAACTCAATTAACCTTTTTCCACAACTTCCCCGTAAGGTTTGCAGATCTCGCTGTTAACTCAATTTTTCGAGCAATTAAACATAACTGTTAACTTAAACCTTCAAATTCAGTACATTGTATAACCCTGCAGTTAAAAAATGTTAACCAGCGTTTTTTATTTCCATCACAATTGTTTAACAAGTAAAAAGTGCTGGTATAATAATTTCAGGAGTTACGGTAACATTGTATCCTTCAGATAATCCAAATAAGTAGGGGGGTGTGACATAACTATACATTTTATTTATATTTGTTTTCTGCAAATATGTTTGTACCTGGTGTGAAAGAATTAGACGTCGGAAATGAGACAGGCCAAAGAGTACCATTTACAAAATTCACAGTGAACCTACACAGTCAGAATAGGCGAACAGCCTAGATTGTGGTTAAGCTTCTGATAGAACTCTGTTGAGTCAACAAACACATGAAAGCATCGGATTGGCAGATTTTTCCAAAAATACGAAGAAACGACAGCATATTACGTATTGTACTAGTGTGAAGGTCTGACTAGGATCAGGTTTTCGACGATAGTGAAGGAAAACCCACCACCTCTTACAATTTATGAAGAACTTAAAGTCTGTACTATGGAGTCTAGTTTTAAAAACAGGTCTATACAAGAAATAAAAGTGGTGAGGTTGAAATACCCAATTTATTACAAACTTTAATAAGGGCAGAATGGGTTTCTTATTAATTTAATATTCGCCTAGGTGTTTTTGCTGGTTAAGGCATCTTCAAAGGCTTCGTCTCAAGAAGTGGAAGTCAAGAATCTCATCGTCAATATTGTGTTCTTCACTTCTAATGGGTATATCTATTATAATAAACATTCTTGACTTCGACTTTTTGGCACAAAGACTCTGAAGGCGAAAATATTAAGATTATAAAAAATACACCTTGCTTTTATTCAACTTTCCATTTTTCTCGAGACAAGAAACTAAAGCAAAGCACATTACGACACATTTGTAATGGAGAGGTTCCTAGAAGCATATAAAGCCCGAATTGTTCGTATAATATCGTTCAGCTTGTTATTGAAATCATTTATAAATTTTATTGAGGTCACGTGACCGGAAATAAGAAAAAAATGGATGCCTTTTATAAATAAATATAAGCCTGGTTTATTTATAGCTGCCAAATTTTTTAATGGTCATGTAAACTAGTTTCAAGATATTAGACTGTCGAAACTTCGTGAGTCACCCGGTATAATATATTTCTGATTTCACAAAATATGAAATTAAAAGTCTGACATGCTGTACATGTGTGAATCGATTTTGAAAACGAGGGAACAAAAATTATATCAACAATTTAAAACAAATGTTTGGAAATAATACATCTATAAACAAATCTCTAGTTAATACGGTCTCCAAACATGCCTATTATTTTCTTTAGAACACTTATTATTGTCTTTCTCACTAGAACTCACTTCATCTTTTTGTTTTACTAAAGTTACAGCTGCTTTTCGAACTTTCACACTTAAATTTACACCTTCACAATGTTTTGTATCCTTCTTTGTATCCTTATACGCATCTTTATTATCGTTTTTCAATGTTTCTTTCGAATCTTTGTCTATGATACTAGAAATTTCTATGATTGATTCTTTAATGTCTTTATCTTCGGTATCTTCTTCAATTTCCGTAACGTCTAGTTTCTCACTAGAACTATCGGGGTTTTGGGAAGCATCTTCTTCGATTGAATTTCGGATCATTAATTGATTATTTCTAAAGCTCATCCAATTCCAATCATGGGGATACAATTGAGAGTAGAGCCATTGCCCTGAAAATAAAGTTGAGAAAATCAAATTTGATAGGTTTGAATGCACACATTGAACAGTTATGAATTGGACAATTTAAAATTAAATATTTTTGTTCTCGGACTTATTGATATACTTATTGCGGAACTAGCTAAACATTACACCCATGCTCAATATTTAAAGAGATGGGTGAAATCAAGGGATGCAGTCTTGCCAGGATCACCCTGGGCGACCCTGAGAAGCTGGAGTAGAAAAAATATTTGGCGATGACTAGGAAAAACCTGTGTTTAACAGTAGGATTTCTGACTTGCCACTGTCAATTAAGGAAGCACCTCCATACAATGGGGATATAGTGGACACACCTCTATGCAGGATGTGTGAACAGGAAGATGAATCTCTCAGGCATGTCTTATGCGAGTGCCCGGAGTTATCGTCAATAAGAGAGTGTGTGTTCGGTGAGACTTGACCTACACCTGCCGATATAAAGGAGATGTCTCCTAGTGACCTGTCCACCTTCCTGAGAAGGACAGGATGGACGATGACCTAGGAAGACAACTCCTCGGGAGGATATACAATGGGCCACGTGTGGCCTTAGTGCTGTGGGCCTAGCTAACCCTCCCTACTCTACAGATATTGATATACTTGAATTATTTTATTTTAAATAATTAACATTATTACTTTCTCTCCCTTATGATTTTGGTCTAAAGAATAATCACTGTTTATTTTAAGGAGTGCATGATTTGCAAAAAAATTGGAATTGAAATAGGGGTGAAATGATGCACATTTGAATAATAATAGATGCCTTAATGTTTAAAATTTGGAATGGAATTTTTCAAACAAAGCTATTCATTACTGATCGCAATAAGCACAAAACACAAACCAACATACCACGCTACTAAAAATATTAAAAACGAATTACAAAAATGCCTAGGTACATACTGTAAGCATTTAATTGAATTTCTATGAGGAATTGATTGATTTCTAAGAATGCATATTCACCATGTGCGTAACATTAAGATTTTTGAGACGGCATTATTTATTAGTGAACATTTCCACCCACCATGTGCGTACGATACTATTTTTCATTGGTGGTTATGAAAATTCCCTCCCATCATAGGCGTATGATGGAATTTATTGAAAAAAAGATTCATTTATTATGAGCTCAAAAAAATATTTTAAGGGCAAACTCATTTGTAAAAATTTCCTCCTATCTTCAGCACCCGATTACCTTTTTCAAATTTCGCAGGCTTCGTTTATTCGATTTTTGTTATTTTCACACCATGTGTCCAACATAATGTTTACATTATTGACAGTTTTAACATTTTTAGTCTGTTTCACAGGGATATACAGGTTGAACGTATTTTGGTGTGTTTAGCAATTAATTGCTTTGAAAAAAGGTATATGCAGTACTGTGGACTTCCAGCAGAATTGAAGACAGTAAACACCTTTCAAAAATTTCACGCCTATGGTGAATTATGACAAATTAACTACCCTTTCAATAACTTTATTGTAGATCCATAATATATAAATTTCCTCGATTAAATTGATCCCACTTAAAAGTTTTGTGGGAGGCTTATGGAGAAAAATTTCTAAATCTTCCGCTACATTTTATCGTACGTTCATGGTAGATGTGCAGTTTTGCTAACAAATAAAGCTCTTTCAAAAATGTTGAACGTACACTCATGGTAAATGCTATTTAAAGAAATAAATAACTCCCCTTGCAACTTTGATTGTATGCCTATGATATAAAAGTTTCTAGAAATAAATTGATCCCTCATAAAAATGTAATTGAACGCTTATATTAGATACGGTGCACACGATTTCCCGTCAGGTTTCCTAATGACTAGTATAATACACACGAGTTCCCGTCCGACACTTGCAGGTATCTTAATCCCGCACTCGTTCTGCCGTTCAGTTTAATTTATCCGTTTCCAGGACAACTAAATAGTTCTGAAAATTTCAGTATGTCGTAATCTTGAATTCTAATGAAAAAGTTGAATACCCTATTGGGGCGGCTAGTGGGTTAGGTTAGGTTAATATAATAATAGCGTGTGAAAGTGCCAAACATAAAACATTTATGACTATTTTTTATTTCATACATCTGAAAACGGACCTCCCTTAAAACTTTTACTGTTCACTGATTACAATATGCAATAAATACATAGCTAAATATCAGATGATTCAAAGAATTTACCGCAATTACCATAAACACCTTTTGGACAGGTTAGTTTTCATCCTGACGGGAACTCGAGTGACGACTTAACGTACCCTAATTATGAAACAGGTTATCCTGACGGGAATTCGTGTGCGTCCATTAGATAGGTATTTTTGTAAATCTACCATTTCATCGTGCGTTAATGATAGGAGGAAATTTTCCCCAATGAGTTTACCCCTTAAAATATTTTATCGTACGCACATGATGGATGGAGAGTTTCGCTTATAAATCAAGATTTTCCGAAAATGTTGTACGTGGTACATGGTGTTTTAACAAATAAATTATTCACTCTTGAAAATTCCATCCTACGCAGAATTTTTCTTGGAAATAAATTGGAATGTATCCCTACAGTAGATAGAGTTTTTTGAATCAAAATTATTTCCTTTATCGGACGCCTATGGTAGAAATTTTCACAACTGAATGATCGTATTGAAAACAATTATCGTACGCCCATGGTAGATGGAAATTTTTTTCCTTCCTATTAATTTTGACCAATCGCTATTAAGAATTGGTATGTCAAATATAAATTTTAAGTGGAAAAATTACTTAACAACTGTCAACTTAGCTGTCAGCAGTTTTTCCGGAAAAAAAATCGAAAAAATTTCATGTGGAAAAATTAAATACACTAGCGATATTACCCCCGATAAATCCCTTTCAAAAACGTTTATCGTACGCCAATAGTAAATGGTGTTTTTAGAATGGAATTTCCACAACTTGTTTAGCCCCTTGAAAAACAATATCTTACGCCCATGGTAAATAGAAGTTTTTTGCCGATTAATGAAGCCCTTCCAAAACCGTGTACGAAAAGAGTTAATGATGAAATAAATAACCTCCATTGAAAATTTTACCGTACGCCTATGATATAGAGATTTCCAGAAATTAATTGCTCCCTTATGAATATGTTATCGTACTTCCATGTTAATGGAAATTTCCACAAATAAATGGCTTGTTTCTACTAACCTGGAGGTGGTATTAGTGGAGTATTCAAAAACAAGCTGGCAGCCAGGGCATTATTAAATAGCTGATTACTCTGCATTTGAGGCGGAGGTATTCCAGGAAATGCAGTAGTTGGTTGAGGAGAAGGCGTAGGAGAGGCAGTGACGGATATATCATCTTCTTGGGGAGATTGTGGTTCTCCTGTAGTGGCCAGAAGCCTAACCTGGCTACTAGGAGAAGTTTTGGGTGACGTTGTACTGTGAGCACTGCTGCAGTTTATTGATATGGGACCTAGCGATGTGGAAGAAGGTTCTGAAACAAAAATATGTTGCGTTAAATTTAACAATAAACATTATAAGGCACCCAAGTGGGAATACGGGGACTATGATTCTAGTTAGTCCATTTTACTATCGTCCTCACTTTACCCATCGATATACAGAAAATTGAACCAACAAAAAAGCTGACCATGGGTGTGGTATTTATGATTTGTGATAATGCAAAAACCAAGTTGCCTCAAACCATTTTGGAATTCATTTGCTTGAAGCTGATCGCTTTTATAGTCGTTTGGCAGTAGTATTATGTGGCAATGGTTTTTTCTTAAAAATATCGCCTCAAAACTCTTTTGAGAAGTGCTGTATTGTCGCAACTAAAAAAATGTATATAGAATTTTCTATGGTACTCTTATGACCCAAAAATAAACGTCAGTTGGCTGTTTGGGTGTTCCAAGATGAACCAAAACTGACGTAAGTTATCCGTTCTCGAATTTCTTCTGATAATAATGGTGGCGACGTTTGTCTCAAGAGCGTGTCATGCAGCAAAAATTCCTCTACAAGATGAATGAGCTGCTACTGCTGATAGATACATATCGATTTGTTTGCCGAAAGTACCTGCTGATTTTCGAAAAACTAACTTCCAATGATCCTCCAACAAGACAACATACAACTCGGAAAACAATTGAGTTTTTGAAGCAAGAAAACATCGAGTTGTTGAACCATCCTCCATACAGTACTGAAGTCCTAAAGACATTTCTTTACTTTTCCAAACATTAATAATAAACTGCCTAGTCAAAGGTTCCAGTCACCAGAAGATGCAATCAACGCCTTCTCAATACCATTTTGATTGTACCCACAAGCGAGTGAAATAACTGCTTCCAGAATTGGTTCTAAAGGATGCAAAAACGCTTTTTTTCTTTCCGTGTAGAATACTTTGAAAAACAATAGTATTAAAAAGTTATCTACAGTTTTTTGTCTAGCTCTTTATGCCAAATAAAAAAGACAACCATCGACAGTTTAATGCTTTTCCCGAAGCTATTCTTGTGAAGCATCTTGTCTGATGGCTTTCTCTTTGTATGATTATGTATATTTTCGTGTAGTCTGCTTGCTCTCTGGTCAGTCTATTGGTGAATGTTCTGGCTTTGCCTCGCATGTAAACATAAAGTGGAGGTAGGTAGAGCAGGAATTTTAATTCGGCTGTTGGGGTTGTCCTCATAGCATGGGGTAACAAAGGTTAGTATTGTAAGAATATTCTTAGCAACGAGAAATTACCAAAATCAAATACGAGTATCTGCATATGCTACAAAGTAATAAGAAGGCATCAACTCAACTTTGTAATGAATAATATATCCCTAGTCAATATCTCCTTCTTTTCAAAAATATCGGAAGGCCAAACTCTTGCTTCTATGAATAAATTTGGATTTGGTTCGGATGGCTATTAATATTTTTCATAAATATATTGGCTATTTACCGTTTGCTATCCTTGGCGAAGTAACTGGACGGTCTAAAGCTGCAAACATATGATGAGAAAAATGCGGGTGATGGTGCCCCATGAAAGCTCCATGAGGATAAGGATGCCTACCACCTAATAATGCCCATTCTGGAGGCGGTCCAGGTAAGCTTGCTAAATGGTGAGCAATACCTGTAACAATTAAAATAGATGAGGCCTTTACTTGATGAAGATCTATACTAAATGATGAAATGAAACAATTTGATTTGTTTAAATCTTCATTATATATTTGAACTAAGTTCAATATATATTCGTGAAGCGTTTCGCTAAAACTCGTTTGGGAATGCTACTGTGTTAGCGAAACGCGTCACGAATCTATATTGAACTTAGTTCAAATATATAATGAAGATTTAAACAAATCAAATTATTGTTTTATTTCATCATTACAATTGGAAATGAATTGTTATTGAATCTATTCACAGTAAGAAAACCAAGAGAAATACAGTTATTTTTTCATTTCAGTTGGTGAATATCGTTTTTAATTTCGTAAATTACCAAATTTATTTATAGCAGTTTTGAAAAAAAAAATCCTTCGACGTATAAAATTCAATTTCCCTGAAATACTCTATGTTGATTGAAAAATCTTGGTCCCCACTCACTGCCGAAAATAATCAACGGCTGCAAAAGAGACTAATTCAAAAGAAAAGAGCTTAGTACAAAATAAATATGGCAATTTAGGGACAGTCAAAGGGAGGAAAGGAAAGAAAATTCAGATAAATTCGCCAGCGGTGGAGGTGTGGTCATACACAAGAGGTTTTACAAATATATAATTTTTTGGCAAAAAAATAAGCAGTCTTCAAATTTTCAGTGCATTTTCTTCTTGGCCAGCCACTGCTAGCCTTTTTCAAACGAGTAATTCTAAATAATTTAATAGCCAATCAAAAAACTCAACTCATTTTATTTTCAGATTTCGACAGCTATTTATCAATTTACTTGAATTGGTGTAGTCATAACGAACATCGTATTCCATATTCCCATTTTGCCACCTTTTTGTAAAATGCCTAGGAAATTTATAAAAAGCCTAAGGTTGCATTAGGCGTACGAAACATAAACAAAGCTCTTAGAGCGCTAATATTTGGTTGATATTGTTCTATGTAGATTCTAATATCGACTGCGATTGCAGTTATGTGATCCAATCTGATGTCTTGGGACGACAGGGCAACCTTACAGCATCTCATCTTCACTAGGCCATTTGTACATCCTCCTGGAAGCTCCTCTAAGCACATCAACCAGCCTATGGTTTTAACATAGTTAATAACCGAGTACCGTCTCATCTGCCTGTTCAGATCCTCGACATAAGGATGTGTCTGATAGCCTCATTCTGCTTTTGCACTTTAAGGATAATGCAGTAGTCAGCTAGTTTGCATTATTTTGTTTGATCCGGAGCAGGAAGGTTCAACAAATTTTCTAGCGAGGACATCAGCTGCGAGGTTACCCTTAAACTTACCAAGGCCCTTGGTCTACGACAGTGTGACTACATTGCTACTTGTTGCTTCAACCAAGGCAAGGTAACAAACACTCTAGTACTGACCATTGGATGATACGTGATTTCTTCAGGGTTAGTAGTGCTTGTCTGCTGTCTGTATAGATGCACACATTTTTTCCCGATATGTTTCTTCCGGAAATTCTTTTTTTAAGTAAATGCCACTTTGAGGTAGGTTGGAATATTTGCACAAAACCCATTTTATGTCAAGGTTTGAGGAAGTGGAGTATACTTCGCATGCAGAACCTTGTTCAGTTTTCAAGCCATCAGTGTAAATGTTGATAGTATCTTTTTTTTAAAATAAATTTGTAGTGAGTGAGTAAGAATAAGAATTTCCTCCATAGCACTGGTGTTTGTGGTTCTCATGTCACCTTGTATGTTCTTTGAATCTAATCTGATGTTATAGCCTTTTTGTTCTACTTTTGGACCCTACTCACGGCTCCGTAGGTTAACGTGAGTCTATAGATCTACGTGACGATCTTAAGCGATAGTTCTGAAGTCTGTACCACGATACGCCGGCATTTTTCATAAATATAAGGTCTTTTTACTCTATTTTCTTCAAGACAATTCCAAGTTTAATTATTATCAAAAGTGTATTTCACCTACGTGGAGGAGTTCAGTCTAGTGTTAAGGAGCTTTGGAGGTTCAAAATCCATTAGCTTTCCTTTTCTTGTGAGAAGGAATATCTTTGTGTTTCCAGTGTTTACACATCATTGTTTGATTATTTTGAGAGTCACCTGCATTTTATTGCAAAGTTCGATCTCAAATCGTCCTGTTTGCAGAATGAATAATTCGTGCACAAGTTATATAAAAGTACCTTAGAATGTTGATGAACGAGGTGAAAGTGGATGAATGAGTCTATTGGTGTCAAAATTAAAGGAATTTTACTTTGCCAAAAACTTTACGTTCAAATTGAATCTAATTTAACAATAAAGCTAGTCACTGTAAACACACCTATACAGTTAATACTTCACTAATTATATTGCTCTGGATTGGATCAATAGAACACTTACTGATTAAAACGAGAATAAATATCTATCTTCGATCAACTTTTTTAACTACATAATTTTGGTCTTAAATATAGAATAATTCATTATTTTATTTCCACTGTGTTTGTATATTTTTCTTGTAAATTCAACCCACACCAATGCCCTAAAGATCTGCTCGCAATTAAAGTAGCCCTTAAAGATGAGCCTAGAGGGCGTAAAAAACATCCCTTTACAAGTGAAAAACTTCGTTATAAAATCCCGGCTCGGAAACTTCGTTAACCAGCTACCGACTTGAATTTGGTGTTAACAATGAGTCTTTGGATTTTTCGCAATTTTACCAAGTCTTAAGATAGATTTCAAAAGCTGATTGTTGGGGTAATAATCCATCGGATGGCTTTTATCTTTAAAGGGGTGAAATCTTAGTTGCTTCCGGTGATTATTTTAACCTTTTAATCGAATAATCCTAATGAGATTACATTAACCGACGATGGTCTTCATTAGTAAAAATTAAATTTTGAAAAGTTGCAAGGGGTACACGAATTGTATACTTTTTAAATAAAAAAAAACAAAATAAAAAATATTTTAGAGGGAGCACACATGCAACCATTAACTCCCTTTTCACGGTATATTCAACTAAATTTTTTAGTAGCTGAGATTAAAATTTTTTCCAATTATTTTATAAAACGTTTTTTTTTTCTTTTTCTCTATAATCTAGTCCTGAATTTTCTTATTCCTAATATACCATAAAACTAACTATAAAAGTTACCCTATTATGTCTTCTTAGCTTCTACTATTTTCCATATATGGCTCATTATTCACCCACACTATTCAAATCACATTAGACTTTTTTCAATTATGACTACACTACACTTTACTAGTGAGATTTGGTTCTTTTTAGTAATTTTTTCTGATTTGAGTTATACAGGAACTGCATATTGTCTCTAAGTTTATAGACTTTCTTCATAAAATTATAAAAGTTTCAATCATCATAAATCATGATCTATTGAAGAAACACGTAGTTCACATTCACATATTCAATTATATTAATAACTATGAAATATTGCACAGGGAAACTATTAAATATGTCAAAAAAACCATTATAACAATCGCATCTTTAGAGCTGAAAACTTCTCCAAACAAACTTGCTCTATTATCAATTATTTAACCCTTTCGAGACGAGTTATTGTTTTAAGGGTTATGGGTTAGATTTTCAATAGGATCGTCTAAATGTAGCTCTGCACCAACGTTGCCAAGTGTAGTCCTAAACTAAAACGTTTGTGTTTTGGAAAGTAAAAATATTTTAATAATGATATTTATCACAGTTGATTAAAAAGCAATGTGTTAAGAAATCAATATTTGTCATTTTTAAAATTATGTTTAGCAAAACGTACTGAAAATTGTTCGAGTTTACAATACAGAATTATCATACAAAAAGGAAAACTCACGAATGCATAGATACATTTTCCCTAATCGAAAAATTGAATTGTGTAATTGACAGATTATTATAATAATTTTCAATAATAACCTAACCAAAACCACCCTACCTTACCCCCTACCCTAATCCGAATCGAAAAATTGAATTGTGTAATTGACAGATTATTATAATAATTTTCAATAATAACCTAACCAAAACCACCCTACCTTACCCCCTACCCTAATCCGAATCGAAAAATTCTTCGTATTTTTAGTCAATTTTTGAAAAAAACAATAAGAAAATAAAAATAAAAATATCTTGACTCGGACACGACTCGAACCTGGTACCTCTGTGTTAGGAGCCCAGCACACTTACGCTGGGCTAATCTCTGCACACATTAATGATATCGTATAGAAGGTTAAAAGCTTTAGAACCGTCGCATGAAAGCCGAGCGCCACCGGAGATACTCGATGGCGCCCTTTCAGTTTAGGACTACACTTGGCAACGTTGGTGCAGAGCTACACTTAGACGCTCCTATTTTCAATGGTTTAATGTCAGTGGCGATCAAATAAAACCTCTGCATCGAAATTTAAATGAATTTTCATTCACCTGTATGAAGTGGTGGGGATATGGTACATATATTCACCACCAGTCTTTGAGGGTGGTACATATATGTCTTACAAAAATTATTTTTATACATTTCACATAAACGTAAAAATTATGTGGTATGCAGCACAACAATTCTTGCATAATAGTAACCTACACTCAGTGCAGGATTTACCACTAGGCCAACTAGGCCGCGGCCTAGAGCGGCAAGCAAAAGGGGGCCGCACGCCGCAGCGTAAGAAAAAATATTGAATTTAATTTTCTTAAATTAATACTTACCGCAACTTTAATTCGAATACATGACTTTTGAAACAATACAATCTATAATCTAAGTAAAATAACCAACGAACATAGTCTGAGAGATAACGAAAAAAGAGGAAAAGAGTTATCTAAAAATGAAACCTATATTCTTGAAATGAAAAGACGTCAGAATTGAATAAAAGGTCCGAAGTTTATTTCAGTCTTAATGAAGAATTTGGGTTTTTAAACAACTTATCATCAATCTACAATGAAGAAATAAGGGGAAAAGCTTCTATTGTGGCTAAAAAGTATCGAACTGACATAGATGGTGACTTTGGAGAAGAGTGTGTACAGTTCAAAGGCTTCGTTGAAGGTATATTTGATAAAGAAAGAGAACCTCATGATAACAAGATTACCAAGCCTCCAAGGAATACACTTTTGGAGTATCTGAAACTCATTCGTGAAAAACAATTAACAAAATTATTTCCGAATATGGACACGGCTTTGCGCATTCTACTATGTATGATGACATCTAATGCATCTGGAGAAAGATAATTCAGCGTGTTAAAAAGAATAAAAAACTACCTGAGGAACTCGACTTCTGAAGAAGATTCTCGATTGTCTAGTTTGGCTAGTTTTGTGGCAAATTCTGAGCTTTTTCAAGCATTAGACTTTAACGAGTTGATTAAAGATTTTGCAGCCAAAAAAGCTAGGAAAGTGAGCGTTTCGATTTATTTGAACATTACTGTGAACATTCACTGTAATACATGCAGTGTGAGTGAATGTTTATTCTTAGAACTAATATGTTGTACCAATTTTAAAAAGTGAAATTATAAAAATAAACGTTATGTATTAATATAAAATCTGCTTTATACTTTATTTCCATAATCGTGAAGTTAAAGGATACGATATAATAATTATAAGCCATTTTATATTATTGCTAGCATCCGCATCCTCCATCCATTAAAGTTTTCCAATTGGTGTTTATCTTTAAGATATCTCAACTACTCACTTGCTTTGACGTGAGCTTGAAATAAGGCACATTCCAATTTTCCACCTAATGGGCGGCCGGGGCGGGGGCCGCTAAAGTTAATTTGGCCTAGGGCCGCAAGTACCCTAAATCCGGCACTGCCAACACTGCACACTGTCTTGGTCCTCTTCTGAATCTTAGTGCTGGTACATATGTGTACATAAAAAACAGCTGTTTTTTGTTATTAATAAACCTTTATTAACCTCTACCCAGACGAACTTTACAATTATTTCATAAACGTAAGTAACAGTATTAGCTTTAATCTCAATTCGTGATGCTCTTTATTTCCTCCTTTTTGTCTAAAAGAAGATAGTTTCTTCCTAAGACCAGTAGATCAATTTGAACTACTGGTCTTACCTACTCAACATACAAAACAAATCTTTTTGTGGTATAGATGGGTTATCTGCTTATTTGTTTGCTATTTTTAAATAATCCAGATGTGGTGATTAACGTTTTATGCTCCCTAATAAAAAAATCCTTTAAAAATGGTCTCTCCCCTAACTGTTTGAAAACAGCTATATAATAATTCCACTGCACAAGGGTGGCGAAAAATATTATTAGTAACTACCGTCCTATTGCCTTAATATCAATCTTATCGGAAAGTATCGAAAACTAATTAAAAACAGTTTACTGCCCTTCCTTTTTTAACATAAAATCCTGAAATTACTAAAATTAGATTTCCTACCTGATAAATATACCTACTAGTCTAATATTTTCGTTTCAGTATATAGAAGTTCACTGCTATATCTCCTCGGTTTTCCAAGAAATATTTTGAGGAATTCTTTTTGCGAAGCCTGGAGAATAATATAGTAAGGCTTTGCCACCCCAGCTGACCGTAACTTAGGTGATATTCAACTTAACTTCGATAAACCATTAGTTTTTGTTTATATTGGTATGAGATATGTTTGAATTTATACAATATCAATTTTTGAACTAAATAGTTAATAGGATTATCCCACCTAAGATGTGGGTCTACTACTAAGTGCTATTAATTTAGTCAGGCAAACCTTGGACAAGAAAAACTCAAGCCAAGGTTCCGGCACTGAGGCCACTGGCGGGCCCATTGTGCCACTCCTGCTACTTATGCATCCAAGAAGCCGAGTCCCTCGATGAAGGACTCAATCCTTTTTAGTGTATGCCTGCTTATGTCCCCAGAGGCCATAGCAGGGACTCTGAAGATTCGCTTGCGTAGCACAGCAAATGGATATACGAGGAGAACATGGTCCGACGTTTCGTCAGCAACCCCTACATAGGAGACTTTCCTCTAAACCTAGGTTAGAGCGGCGTTTCCTCAGACAGCAGTGCCCTGTTAGGAGTCCTGCTATCTTTTTCAACCTACTCCTTGGTAGTTCTAGAGCAGCTCTAGCATGTCCATCAGTCCATCCCCTCAATAGGAGCTTGGACTGCCTGAGACCCTGTAGAGCTCTCCAGTGAGCAAGGTGCTGATTTCTCAACCAGTTCCTCGTCTCCTTACGGATTGTTTGTATTGTGAGGCCCAAGGTCGGGCCCGGGTTATTAAAAGGAGTAGTCGCCCCTTTCACAGCCAGCGCGCCCGCCCCTTCATTGCCTTCAAAACCAGAAAGAGCCAGAATCCATTCTAGCCACACTGTGTTTCGCCTTGCTAGGTCAGCAAGGCGTTCACGACATTCAGCAACTGTCGGTGTATATGGTTATACGTCGATCCGTATAACCTCTGTCTAGGTTTATCTGCGCACATTCCAAGATAGCGTATACCTCTGCCTGATATGCAGACACATCCTTACCCAATGGAACACAGACTTGTGTCCTTGGGTTCCTGGAGTAAATTCAAGCCCCTGCCCCATCGCTGGAGCATGAGCCATCTGTATACCAGACGATCCCATGAGGCTATGAATTTCCCTATATTTACCAGAATTCTCTATTCCGGATCATCACCCTATAGAGGGTTACGAAGGGTTATTCAAATAGATATTAAATAAAACAGGTCCTAGAACCGTACCTTGTGGTACACCACACGCAACTGTCTGTTCTTCACTGTGTTTATCATCTACTCTTACTTTTTGAAATCAATCATCAATATTTTTCTATAAAATATTTATTACTTCCAGTAGAGCATCGTCAGTGGACTTGCGCTTTTGGGAACCAAATTGACACTTTGCCATTAGGTGGTATTTATCCAAAAATGTATTAAGCCGAGCATTTACTACTTTCTAGTATTTCTGATAAACAAGTTATTAATGTGTAATTGTCTTTTTTGCAAACTTTTCCAGGCATACTGTTTATTTGATTCAGTTTGAATCTTTTTTAATACGACTAAACATGTATTGCTTTTAAAATCGGTCCTAGGCAATGAAGCTTAAGATGGATGAGTTACTCACAGTTATTTACGGAAATAGAAACCAACGATATATTTTGAACTAAACCATACCACCGAAAGACATATTATCTTCACACTTGCAATAGCGGCTTTACTTAATAATAATATAGACATGAAAGAGCTTAGAGGTGAGTTTGTTTTACTAATCCTGTTTATAAACGGTGTCCATGCCAATGATATTAAAAATAAACAATCCCTCATTACACAGTAAATCCGTAGTAGGTGGAATACCTTCTAAAACATAAATTAAGTTTATTTTGTAAAAAAAATCACTTCAATTTATTTATTGAAATTGGAAAATTTAAACTGTTAAAACAAACAGGGTTGCCCACCGTAAACGCTTTGTCATATCATCAGAAAATAGGTATTTCAAATAGTAACTGATATAAAATTGAAATAAAATAAAAAAGGAGAAAAGAGGGAACATGAACTCTAACTACGAATAAAAAAAGCAGGTAGTGAATAGAGAAAAAAATATATGTGTAGGTAGATATATTATATTGATTTTATATAATTTCTTTATTAGTTTATGATATTCAAATTTTGCTTTATCAATTTTTATGAAATTATATATAAATTTTATTATTTATACTATTCTAAAAGTTAACTTACTACGAAAAAATCAAAAAAATCTTATCTCAGTTTTTTGGGTTCATGTTCAAATAATCTTTTTAATTCAATTCATTTTCAAATATAATATTTATTTCAACAATTTAATTAAAAATCACAAACTTTAACTCTTAAAATTAATTATTATTCTTGTTATTTTTCTTTTTTAAGGATTAATTTATGTTCCAAACATTTAATCAAAATTCCTCATTTCTATTAAATATTAAATATTTTATTTGACTCCGATCTAAACTATATGACAAATAATGTCGATGCTACTACAGTCTTCAAAAATATTATATCCAAATGTTTTTTCTAGTTTTTGTTCTAATTTATTGTATATTTAAATGAAATTTCACTTTCCCGAATACGTCGTTTATAATATAACATATGATTTGCGTGATTACTTCTACTTTCTTCTATTTTCCAGAACAATATACTTTTTTAATATTCTTTGGGTGATTTTAATTTTGATTATTTTTATAATTATCCTCTCCTGTCAAAAACTCTATCTCCTCCAATCTAATAATCATCACCATAACTACCCACATTCAATTTCCATCCATTCCCACTGATAGCTATGTTTAAAAAAAATTCTTTTAAACTGACACTTCTTTACATCACAAATAACGTATGTTTTTACAAATTCAATTTTATAGATCTTTATACAATAGAGAGTTTTTGGAACTCTTAATTCGTTCTGTCGTTACGGTTAACACTATTTGATGCTTTCGTAAACGTTAATTACGATAACGTGTTTCGTTATAGATCTACGGAAATATTGCGTTAAGATTCCGTTAACATAATCTTTATTTTGATAGATGCAGGTTGCCAGATATATTCAAGTTAGTTCTCGTCTTTGACAGCATAATTATTTATTATTGACCCTATTATCAAAATAAGACGAAAAACTTCCTCACATTGGTATTTTTCGAACCACCGTCACAATTTCACCATGAAAAAATATATTTATTTTGAAGTAATAAGTGCTGTTTTATTCGTTTAACAGAAATCTAACAACACGAGTAAGGGGAATGCAGCGTGTATAATAATCTGATTATCATCTTTGGTTTTGTGCGAGTGTTACCATCCCAGGAATCTTTTAGCAATAAAGCAGTATTCATATATTAAAAAATAAAGCAGTCTATTCTATCATCATAAATGTCGAGATCAAATCCCTCAGCTTCTTTAACATCAGGAAGATTTTCGAATATATTTTGGAGCATAATTCCACGAATCATGTCATGGTTGTGGCCGTCTTCATTACGATTTAATCCAATATTCAGGGCTTCCCCCATCACTACCACGATTACAGTGAATTATAATAAAAAATCCAACTCACTATATAGCAAACCAAGGAACTTCTGAAAAGTAAGGTTATTACCAACCAACACCAAGGATTTGACATATTTGACATTAATTGAATTCACGATATATTTAAGTGTTTTAAAAACTATTTATAAAGATCTCACTGAAGTTGATCACTTTGCTTACTGCACTTGCGTCAAATAACGATAACGTGAATAACAAACGCTTAAGTTAATGGTTACAAAAACTCTCTAATATCTACACAATATACATATATACAGTATGTAAAAGCTAAACGGAATAAAATTCTTCCACGTGTAAATGCAATCCCTACTTTCAACCCCCCTACGAATAACATACGTACTACCCCCCATTTTTTAAATGGGAAGTATAGGCTATATATCGATTGAAAGGTCACTTCTTTCTAAAAAATGTTGTCGTTTTCAAGTTTATTGCAACAATTAAAATAGAATAAAATAAAATCATGTGGTTACCAAAATTCGCTGCTACAATTCAAATACTACATTTTCTACAAATATGTACAGTAACCGAAATAATCAATATACTCCGTTTGACAGTTAGACACTGTATCATTATATATTTATATTAATTACGTCAATTCATCACCTACTCAAAACCAATGAACTAATTTTATATAATTAACAAGAACTACTCAATTTGCATCTAGTATCACCATCGTCTTCATTAAAATTAATAACTGAGGATGCTCAGTGACAATAGCATTTCGATATACGTACGAATTTTTCCAGCTATCAATAAAAATATTACTTGTCAGATTTCTAATTAACTGTACAATACTTTAAGAGTCTAATGTGGGTGAATTGTTATCAGATGTAACTCTGGATTCTAGCTGACCCCGCATGTGTTCTGTAGGGTTGAATATGCAGTAATATGATGGAAGCCGTATTACTAAGTGGTAAATATTTTCATCGATAGTATAAAACTTGTTGGTGAAAAAGTCTAATAAAATTTTACTCGTGACTGAATTTATCTTAGTTCCATCTTTTATTTCACAAGTTAACTGTGTTGCATGAAGAAAACAAGCTGCTCAGTGTCGTTATAAAATAAATTGAGAGACTTATCGCGAAAATTCAATCATTTGTGGTATTACTACTGATAATCTAAACTTTAATATTATCGCTTTTCGAAAAACCAAGTGATTGTTGTCGGATTAACTCCTACCTCCTGTGGGTTTTCCTCTTGAATTAATTATATTGGTGCTAAGTTAAATAAAAATAACTTTTTTATCACCTCTATCACCTTGTAACTAAACTGAATCTTATGGAAAAAGAATTATTAATATCGGTTCATTAACAAAGAACTACCCGAACATTCACAAATAATTGAACCATCTTGTATTATATTTTGTTAGCATGATAAAAACAATCTTATTTCTAGAACTGAGGAATTAAAAGTGTTCTCTCCTCCATTATTCAAGCAGAGACACACAGACAAGTAAGTAAAAATAAAAATCTGTAAGACATATTTCTTGGAAAACAGATAACGAGTTAATCTCATTTTCATCGCATTTGACCATACTATTATCCCCCGACTCAAAAGTTTGCAGGAAAACCGTCCTCGGCTGGTGTATAGATCTTGATAGTGTAGGTTAGCACAGCAGTCTGTGGCCCGCCAATGAGGTTTGAGGTATCCCCACCCTAACCAATGAAGCATCTTAAGGTCAACCCTTTACCTAACCGGAGCATTAAGTGGAATGGGGCACGGGATATTTAGCAGGGCTGCTGGAATATACATCTAGCGTCGCGGCGCGCCTTTACAAAATCCTCTCGACGCGTCACCAGGAGTTTCGGTTGCAGATTTTCAACGATGCGATATTTTCATGAATAGTTACCGTCGGATGAAGTAATTTCAGGTTTATATACTTCTTTTACAAAGTAATAAATCTGTACAAAGTTGATTTATTTAGATATTGATAAATGAATTTCCAAGTAGGTGAATCTCATATAATCTCAATACTTCTACATGTCCAAAAATCATGCTTTTTTCAAAAAACTTTTTGTACATTGATAAGCGGCCCAAGATTTTTCTTTCTTAACAAATACTGACGAGAAATGAACTTTCTAAAGTCAGGTGTATAAAAGAACAAATTAATATGTTCTCATTGTAATGCAGTTTATATCGGAGAAAAATAAAGTAATCTCAATAATAAGATATAATGAATATCTTAGTTGCTTCAGAAATGAACTTCCAAATAAGTCAAATTACGCACCCCGCATTAAATAATACCATTGCAATTTTACATTTAAAGGGTTAAAACTTTTCAATTTCACCATTACACTGTCTTACTTCAATACTTCATCTTTTTTTTCTAACATGAATTGATTAAAATTAGATTCCTCAACTGTTAGGCAATCCAGATTATAGCTGTCCAGTACAAACAATTTGGGCAGCTGGTCAGTTTTGTATTGTCTATTCCATGGTAAACAGTATTTAAACATTTTTTCGTGTGTGTTATATGTATATACTGTGGTATGACTTTGTGTTTCTTTAAAGACCTTCATTGAACTTTAACCACATTTGATAAATAGATGAACTCCTAGATATGGATATAAATAGTTATTTGGTATTTTTGCACCAAAGAGCAGATGGAGGCTTCCGAAAGTTTACATGCCTACAAATATTTTGAATTTGGCTTTGTGCTGACCGCAGGAATTACTTTAGCCAACGGAGTTTTTGTTTTAGGGCGCAAGGTGACACTTAAGTTTATTATTTTCAATGTTATACCTGAAAACAATTCGTAAACCCAAATAAAATCACCTTTCTCCAAAATAAACACTTGTGTAGAACCAAAACCAAATTGAATTTTATTTGACAGATCGCTGGCGTGCCCAAGAATCAAAAATCATTCATAGATTGATTCTGAACATTTATTTAAAAATTTGGTTATACAATCCAATTTCTAAAAAAAAATATCAAATTTTAAACAAATTGGAAATGATTCGTTACCAAATAACTCTGTAATTTCCGTGTCCTTCGTTGAAAATTATGTTTAGTTGTTTGTATTCCGCTTATTGATCTCGGGAATGCGGTAAACTGTCGCTGGTGTGTGTTATGTGTGTGAACCCCCAGAGGGTTAATTCGTCGTTTGGACTTGAAGGGTTTCCTCGGGATATTGGTTTCTGACTTACAATACCAAGCTTAATGCGAATAGGATTACCGTGTAAAGGTTTAATTAGGTATATTAGAAACATTTAAATTTTTCCTTCCAGTGAATACTATGTAAGTACATATTACTACTTTTAATTATAATTTTCATGAAAATATTGTTTATTAATAGTTATTTAAACAACTAGTGAATCAATAACGGCTATTAACAATCGAGATATTTGATATTGTTAATGTCCTTTTCAATACACGTCGACTGTATAAAGTGATTCATTTTTCCTGTATCTATGAAATCTTATACCCGAGTGATAATATTAGGTATTTAATATCACTCTTAGGTATTACTTAGCGCGTGGTGTAACGTGAATTGCATTCAGGAATTCCTGAATCCGACTTAGGTAATACCTAACTTCAAGAAATGGTTGGTGAAATCGGGCATAGGAGTATTGATTTGTCATAGGTAGGTAAATATCGTATATTATTTCACTAGAGTGTTTCCCACTAGAACGGCATCTTTTCCAGTAACAAAAAAGTTACCTGCAATTATCTTGTCAACACTCACATGTGATTTTTACAGCGACAAAATTGTATTTTTTTCAAAGTGCGTTGATCAAAGCAAATTTTGTTACCATGGTTCTGATATTTATTGGAAATGTCAATGTGTTCTTTTTGTTAGGAAACATCAGATTAGTTCAGTTTGAAAATATGTTTCTAAAAAATACAGATTTGGAACACAATCCGTCGCAGACATTGAAAAGACAGCGTCGGAGAATATCTCTCCAAATAAGAGAGTCTCCAAAGCTCAATGTTTGCGACAATTTTCTTAGTTTTTATTGATTAGATATTATAAGCTCAAAAACCATACTCCAGCAGAAATTATGGAAGAATAAGCTAACAATTTAAAAAAAACGGAGAGGACTACACAGAGACAAGTTTCAAAGGTATATGGAATATCACAGCGCAGATGCTACAAGAAAAGTACTATCAAGAATTTAATATAAAAATAAACCCATTTACCGGCATTGTTTTTAAATCAGCCCGTTTGGCAAAGGACACAGATGTGTCGATCGATAGCTTTCTCCTATTTTGGAAATTATTATTCAGAATTTCCAAAGAAAACAAAAAAAAGATTTCTCTCCAACATTTCAACCATCACTTCTGGGTCCGATATTTTATACAAAGAACAGTATCGGAAACTATTCAAAAATACATTTACTCTTAAGTTATAGCAAAAGTTCGATTATTTTCCTTACAATATTATTGAAAGTACCACTTTTCCAAGTACGTATTTACATGTTTATAACTTTGTGTATTTGAATAACAAATTCAGGAAAAGAATAGGCTAGAGGTGGGCATATTTTTAGTTCCGTTATTTCAATTTATAGATTGATACAATTCTGGAAGACAACGTGAATACGATTTTAAATTTTGTATTTCATCTCGACAATAAAATAACGTAATGTGTGTTTGGAAGTATTGAATATTTTTTACAAAGGGATAATGTCCCTTGAAAACTGCACTTATCTTGAATTGGATGATCCTGAGATGTAAACGGGACATCCTTTTCGACGTATGTCGGCTACCATTGTCGCGAATAGTGGCATTACAATAGATCCAGTTCAACGACAAGTAGGATTGAAATCAACAGCTGTGGCGACTGGTTGAAGTGTTCCAGTTCCAAACATTATTGTTAATGCCATTAATGTAAATTCAACCTGATCTTGTCTAAGAATGTTAGCAGTATCAATTTGAAACGATATCCTCCGATTTAGAAACTCGAAATAAACAACAGGTAAATTTTCATGACAAAAATGCTAGTAGAAAACTGACTGCACCATTATGTAGAAGTACTGTAGTATGAACCTCGACTCGCAAATGAAATTGTTATAAACGTAAAAAATGTTCTTTTTCAGTTTTTGCACACGACATTTGGCGGGAGCATCCTTAACTTTTAAATGTAGGTTAGTTGCGTATGTTGAATTTTCATTATTAACAGAAGAAGCTGTTATAAATTAAGTAATAAAGAATTTTGCAAGAAAGAAAAGCTAGAAACAATACGGAAACCATGGTTAAAAATAATGAGCGAAAGAGGTTTGGGAACGCTCAAAATGCTGAATGAAGAAGTGGTAGTAGAAGATGCAGATTCTAAAAAAGAATTGTTTCCTGTATCAGAGGAACCATTTAATTATTTGCTTTGCTATCCGAACTCTTCACTTTTCATAAAATATGGTATGGAACTAAATAAAAATAAATAAACGAAAAACGAATTTACTAGAGACTAGAGATTATGTTGCAAAGTCAGTGATACCAATATCTTCGAAACTGCAAAAATAAACAACGTTAAAGTGAATATTACCCTATATTTTTGCTCTACGCTGTCAATTGATTGATATAACATAAGAGAGCGGTTCTATAAATAGATCACGTCAATTGAACAGAAATCAGAAAAGTTTTGATTATTTGAAAATTGACAATAAAACTGATACAATATCAATTACTTAGGATCCTAAAAAATTTACTAAAACTTGTAATGAATCATTGATCACTACAAATAAGCTTAAGGCATGTTAACTGATCTCAAAAATTTTCCGTATAACTTTTTTGTTCACCAGACATTCAAAAACCTCAACAAAGTATTCTTTTTCAATGTGATTTCCATTGTTTTCCTCCTTTTCTGTTAATACTAACAGTAAAATTCACTCACATCCACTACTTAATCATTTACAGTAAAAACATTACAGCAAAATATTATCTAGAGGATTTAACAAACTATCTAAAGATCCACCCAGGAAAATAATTTATATCCCCAATGAAAGGGTATTATTGTTTTAATAGCCAGGTTTATTCCACATTCACCCTGTGCCTTTCTCTACTCTCCGGATGAAGTGTATATAGGGCTAGGAATTTATCCTTGAGCAGAGTCGTATTTTCAAGAATTTCACGTCACTGAATTTTAAAGTAAAATACTCATTTCGTCTGGTTTTAAGTGAAATTTCTATTCATTGATTCGGAGGAAAAACATTTCTATTTGCCGTTTTCCGAGTCAATCCTTCTAAAACTGATTATATAATCTTAATATAACATCATTCAAGAAGTTGCTGCAGTAACAATAGGTATAAGAAAAAATGCTTTGCATGTACAAGTTATTTCCAAAGTAATATTGACTGGAATATCATTGTGGGTATTGTATGAGGGGTACATACGTTGGAAATGATGTGGATACAATATACGAGGATGTATTGATATCTACACTCACCGGCACAAAAACCGGAGCAGTTAAATAATTTTAAACAAACTTCAAATTTTAACGCTTTGTGTTTTTTTTATTATAATATCATGTTTTACGTATTTTCTTACAACAAATCAACCTTTAATTGAAGAAAAAAGTGTTTTGTAACAATTTTAAAAACTGGCACGAAAACGCACAAATTGGTGTTGTGGAAAAATTACCTTAAATTAATCAAAACGGAAACGATTTGCTAACAATGACTGGGAAGCCGTATTTTTAATAACGGGTGCTAGCCCCACGTGCTCGAATTACTGCCTGTATCCTCCTTGACATGTCTAAAATCATGTGGCGAATGTCCACTTGTGGAATAAGTTTCCATATGGCAACTCCATAAAAGGAATATTTATCTCGTTTAAGTACTGTTGAGTGATTTTCGCAGTGTGAGTTCGGGCATTAGAAGAAAGTCGTTTCCCATAAAGCCAACATAAGGGACAACAAAATCTTGGAGAACGTTCCTGTACCTGGCAGCAGTTAAGGATCCTCCCGGAAGAGTGTACAATTCTGTGTGTGCCTTAAGACGGTATCCTGTCCTCGAACTGAAGGTACATTCTGCAAAACGCTCTTGTGGCCTTCTTCATACTCTGTCACGACCATATGGAGACCGCAGGCTAAATTTGGACTCGTCGGTGAACAAAACGCGCCCCGTCTAATTGGGCTAAAACGGATATCTGGAGCACTGAATATTTCATACGAACGCGTTCATCATATAGTTCACGTCATTTTGGACATGAGAAAAATTGCTGCAAAGTGGATCCCCAAATGTTTGAATGTTGACCAAAAGCATGCAAGGGTAGAAGCATCGCGTTCGATCTGTGCTTGATTTGAAAACGATGTAGACTTCTTAAACCAAATTGTTACTATGGATGAGACTTGGGTACATTTCTACGATCCAGAAACAAAGCAACAATCGATGGAATGGCGACACTCTGGTTCTCCAAGACCTAAGAAGTTCCGTGTCCAAAAATCTGCTGGAAAAGTTCTTGCTTCGTTTTTTTTTGGAATTGCCTTGGAGTAATCATAATTGATTTTTTGGATAAGGGTAGAACAATAACTGGAGATTACTATTTGACATTACTGACCACTTTACGGGAAAAAATTGAAGAGAAAAGACGCGGAAAGCTATTCAAAGGTGTTTTGTTTTTGCAGGACAACGCCCCTGCACACAAATCTCATGTTGCCATGCAAAAAATTCGTGATTTAAGGTTTGAATTACTAGAACACCCCCCTTATTCACCAGATTTGGCTCCGCCCGACTATCATTTCTTTTCTCAACTGAAAAAAAGTTTAAATTGTCGTCCAACAAGGAGGTAATTAAAGCTGTGGAGGTCTGGTTTGCAGAACAAAAAGAAACATTTTTTTTTAAAGGTCTAGAGACGTTGCAGGTTGGCTGTAATAAATGTATCCCATTAAGAGGAGAATATGTTGGGTAATAAAATATTTTGACATTGAAATTTTGTTTGGTTTCTTCAAAACTGTATGCGAAAGTTTTGCTAAACGTGGACCATAAACAAGAAAGAGAACAGATATTATAACCTGAATCCCCACTAAGCCCCGCAGGCTAAAGTTCGGAAACACCATGAAACTCTCGTTGGTACATTCTGAAAATGTTAATGGATATGCCAATCCACAGATTCTGAACTTCTTTAAGAATATTAAAGGGGTAATCTAGCTTCAATTGACCTACAATGAATAGTATTGTCGTAATAAACAAACTACCAACAGAAACCAAACCAAGCTTTGGTGATTGTGAGTAGATTTGGTAAGGGTTCACCAACATTACGTTATCCTTGAAATGTTTATTTTTTAAAGATTCATTTGGGAGAAGATCACTTTTTAATTATATGTTCCGTCAAATATCTCAATTTAATCACTATCTCCTGCCTAATGAGAGCACAAACAGAAAATTACTAAGCTCCACTGCCATTGTTTAGGGAAGTTTGTAAGATTATAGAGGCTATTATGAATAACAACTTGCTTTTATGAACGTTCTTAAATTCCGTTCTACTAACATTTTATTGTAGTACAATCAGTTTCATGAGAAAAGATATAGGTTAAATTATCATATGGTATAAATGGAGGGAAAAATGAGTTCAAAAAGAGGAAACTTGAATTTCTTTCCACTCCAATGGTATCAAAATTGAGTAATGGTGTAAATAACTTTTCACGAATTAAAATGTTCAATGATTTCATTGAACATATATACAGGATGTGATTCTCTGTTTATCTAACCTAATTTACCAACATCCAAACTGTTGAGTCAGTTTCTTAAGTATATTCCAAAAAAACCTTCCCCTACAAACTTCAAACGTGTTATATATTAGAACCCTACAGTGATAAATTGCTACAAAGCCGCGTTTTTTATTTCCATCACAAGTGTTCAACGTGGAATGGGCAACGGATGAATTTTTTGTCTATCGGTTTTTTACAAATTTTAGGTACATTTTCCGTTTTCGAAAAAAATTTACATGTTTTCACCAGATCTGTTTTATTTTCTGGAAATATGAAGATTATTAACAACAACAATATTAATACCTTTTGAATATTACTTGTGGTATATTCACTAGTTATATCACAAGAGGATAATATTTTTTTGACATTTTTGTATAAAATTTCTGTAAAAATTGCGTGTGACAAAAATTCTTTAAAAACATCACCTGGAGGGATATTTTTTAGAAGAATTTTTGTCGAGGGCTATTTTTACAGAAATTTTGCGGAAAAGTCAAAAAATATTCATAACAAAATATGTTCCTCGAGTGGTAAAAGGTCAGATTATATACCGAAAAAGACGAAAACATACAAGGAAATGGAAGATTTTCAATACAATTTAAGTAGCTACATAATAATTTATATTTTTATTAGGAAAAACGGGCAAAACGAAACGTGACCTAAATAATTGACAATGCAATAAAACCCACATAAAATTAATTATAAGTATTGTTAAATACACAGTTATTATAATAAACAGTAGTGGCTTGGGGGTGTTGCTGGAAACTCTTCGAACTGCAAGAGACTGAAATCCATGTTAATTAACAAAAATGTGACAACATTAAAAATTGGCTGTGGCAGGTGTCCCGGGGTATATTCACTTATATAAAAAAATATCCAGTATAATTTGCTTCTGATTGGTCGCAAAATGGCATTTGATTGGTTAAAAACGGATGGAGGTATATAATCATTATTATTTCTGTTATATATTTTGGAAAATGAATAATTATTACAATATCATTAAATTTTATAACACATATTATCTACATGGCATTTTTAAGATTATTATTTCAATGGGGTGTTAAACTGATATTTGGCTTTTGGTGTTTAATTGAAGTGTAGTAGTACTTATTTTCAGAAATTAATTCAAAAAAGTTTTAAGCCGAATATCTCAAGAGATAACTGAGAGTAAGGAATTACTAGATTGTTGCAACTTTCACTATAAATCGTCATTTGACTAAAGATGAAGCCGGTTTCTGATCATATGTTTATTCGCTATTATCCAATTACAAAGAGGTTTGAACTGTTAAAAACAATATATAAGTATGACCATTTACTGATACCTAAAAGATCTACTGTGACCCCTTACTGAGGAAAGTCTCAGAGACAAGTAACTCCTTCAGTCCTATTTCCAGGAGAAATTTCAGGATATATGCACGATTTAACTTAGGTGAGTGTCCCTCTTTTATTCAGTAGTCTCCTAGGAGCTGTGCCCTAGGATTCAGAATTGCTGTGCAATTTAAAAGTAAGTGGATGGGAGTTTCTTCTTCCATGCCACAAAATCTACATTCTTCTTCCTCCACTATTTTGAGCTTTTTCAGGTGCCCATTCAAGGCAACAATGTCCGGTTAGGATCCCTGTTAAAACTCTAAGTTTTCCTGACTTATGCATTCATTTGATATCAACAGGTTGTAGTCACCCAGAAGTTTCTATTATTGCTTAAACCCTACTAGATCCAGATAGCACAAGGACATCTATAAGACATCTTTAAGATATCTTTCTTAGACGTTGACTACGTCTTAAAGACGTCCATGTACGCTACAAATACATCTAAAAGACGTCCCTTAGAGGCCGTATGTTAAAAATCACGACATCTTTGAGACATCTTCATAAGATCCATTTTTAGTCTCATACAGACCTCCAAAGGCATGAAAAAGACGTCTAACCTATTTAGGGAAGGTGGTCTAAGTGATGTATTTAAATGAAAAGTATTTACTCTCAATTCTTATTTATATATTGGACATTATTTATTATTAATAATTTGAGTTGTTTATTGTTTATTTAAAACACCATTCTTCCTGTCGGTTGCTCGTTTGAGCCACGTTTGTATAGCTACTTCCGTTTCTGGTCTATTTTTGGATATTTCAGCTTTTCTGCAGCATCTAGAAAATATATAACCACATAATCTTATTTTCATTGATGCATTCTCATAATTATAATTGAAAAATATGGAATACGCTTCAGAAGATTTATTACATAGAATACTATACTATTCTTTTTAATCTTATTTATATACACACTTACGATGTCTTTAAGACGTATTTAGGATGTAAGAATCAGATATCTTTAAAACGTCTTGAGAAAAACATCTTTAAGACGTCTTATTCAGGGACTAAGACGTTCAGAATAAGATAGGGTATAAAACGAACATCTTGAAGATGTCTTGTGCTATCTGGGAAATGGTCGTCAAATCTTCTCCTTTATTCGGCTTTGCCTATTTCTTCCAATATTACATTGGAGCTGATACTGCGAAAAGGTTTCGGCCCACAAAAGGGTGTTTCAGTCCCCCTCTTTGCTAGTTCATCTGCCATATAATTTCCTTCTATTTCAGTGCGTTCTAGAAGCCACAGTAAGGTGATTATATTGTTCTCGCCTAGGCTTTGCTACATCATTTTTTTTTTTGGAACTGATCACACAATATCTCAGTTTTTCAATTGACTATCCGACAGATGATAAAAATCCTTCGCCTTCTATATCTCTCATCCACCTTGAACTGGGCACACTTTCTTAGTGTGATGCGTATACTAGCTAGTCTCTAATTCAGAGTTTATACGGAAGCATTGCATTTGGTTATTTTCAATTTAAAATGATTATGCAATACCTACAACATAACCTATGCTTCTTTCACGATCTTAAGAAAAGACGACAGAATTATAATTTAATCTTAACTTTTCTGTAGCTAACAAAATGTGTGTCTCATCGTAAATGGTCGAATATTTTAATAATCCAAAAGTTGAAATATCAAATCAACATAAAGACTTTACGAGAAATAAAATATTAAAAATTATGCTTTTGTCCACCACTCAGTATACAAATTGGAGAAAGTTAAAACATCATCACTCTTCTCCAATAAAATTTGTTGTTATTTTCAAAACATCCCTCATTGATTTGCAATAACATCCACTATGAATTTTATATTATTTCAACAAAACAGAGGATCAGGAATTAGGCAAATTCTTTTTTCATAAGTGAATATTTCTAATTAATAAGAACATCCGACCCTGTAATATGAGAAGCAAACATACGACTTGGAAGTTGGAGTTGTTAATGCGGAATATCCATCTACGTCTTAAGAAGGGTAAAGGACTAAAGGACTAGGAAGTAGGCCATCATCGGAGACTTATCCCTTACTATTCTCTTAATGTATTCCTTTTGTGTCAGAAGGATTTTATCTTGGGTATCACGGATATGACTTGTAGGGTCTTATTAACTACTGGATTATTCATGAGAAAATTGAGGGTCAAGGTATATAATTATCAGAGATTGAAAAATTAGAAACTAACGGTTATTGTGGTTAAAAACATGTACGAATTAACGACAAATTTTGCTACACATGTTTATTCCCCAAACATTACTACTTAAAAACCAATTCGACTTCCGCGAAAACCATTCAACACTCAACAAGTTCATCGAATAGTTAACCAAATGTATTGAAGAAAAGAAATATTGCAACGATTTGTTTCTAGATATCTCTCAAGCGTTTGATAGGAGCTTGCTCTACAAACTAAAAAATGCATTATCCAGAAACTATTCCCTTCATTTCAAATCCTCCTCGCCAATAGACATTTCTCTTTCAAATTCGATAACCAGCAGTACAGCATATATATCCTCTGAAATCTGGAGCTCTTTAAGGCAGTGTTTTAGGTCCGCTGCTCTTCCTACTTTATACCTCCAATATACCCGCAGTCAACAATACCACAATTATTTGCTTTGCCAATGATGGCGATACTTCCAGTACATGTAGACCCTACAACATCCTCTCATATGCAAAACCACCTGAATGTACTCAATGTATGGTATACACAATGGCAATGGAGTAAAACAAGTGCAAGTAACATTTAGCACGTGGCATAACACATGCTCAACTGTATTGATGGATAACTGTCAGAAACAAGATATCTTAGAATCATTTTGAAGGTCTTACATGGAAGAAGCACATTTAAATGAAAAGACAACAGCTTGACATACAGTTCCGACAGATGTACTAGCTACTAGGTCGTTAATCAAAACTGTCACTTCACAATAATATACAGCTATATAAAACGATGCTCAAACTGGACTTATAGACTCCATCTATGGGGATGTACAAAACCAACGCCACTGAACATCATCCAAAGATCTCAGTCAAAGCTGCTCAGATCGATGGCGGATGCACCATGGTACGTTAGTAACCAAACACTACATGACGACCTAAGGACTCCTTTCATCAGAGGTGAAATCCATCCAGCTCCGGAGTCATACAAAGAAAGTACCATGCATCATACAAATCAGTTAATAGAAAAGCTATTCGACAATGGCCCCACTACTAGAATACTTGTTAGAACCTGGCCTCCAGACCTGCTCGAAAACTGAACGGCGATAGAATAAGGTGGAATATTACTAAATATTTTCCGTCCACGTGCAAAACTTGTATCTCACTAACTTATCACTCTATAATGATTTATATTGTGAATTGAGCAGCATACAAAACAACAACAAAATCACACGTTTATAGGAACTTTTATTTATATTCCCTTGAATAAGAAAAGGACTGATGTGGCAACCTGACAACAAGATGGTGCGGCAGTACATAATTATGGGAGGTTAACATAATTTTTGAATGGTAGATTTTCTTATAACTGGATTAGTGGCATACGCAATCACCTGAATTATAATTTTATAATATTTTTTTTCAGTTCTTGGGAAGAACTTGTATACTCAGAGCATGTAAAGCTATCACTACAGAAATAATAAGAGCGGCAAATAACTACAAGTAAACTAGTTTGATGCTTGTGCTTGAGGAAATTTTGAGCACGTTCCTAGAAATCAAATGTATAATACTCTTTGTTGACTTTTCGTTTGATTGAATTTCTTTTATTTATTTTGTTATACTATAAGTCCATATTATGTTAGTAGGGGAAAGGCGCCTATGATGGCACGGTGCACATGATGGCATACCGGCTGTAAATATGAATGTATCCGTTCTAACGCTTCAGTCTGTGGTACTGCAGATACATATTTATATTACACTACGTCTGAGTTAATGGCGGCGCCTGTAGAGGAGAATTTGTTTTTTGAGGAAAAAAAGGAATTTGGTACGTAGTGCAGTAATATTATCGACTAATAAATATCATATTGTACCTGTCACATGTTATCTACTTGAATGAATTCTGCAGTGGGGTGTTTGGGTGTTTCTTGTGTATGTACGTATGTGGTTGTTTTGAGGTTATGTCCTTGTGGAGAAAGTATTTTGTGTTATTATTCAAAACCTGACTTTTGCCTATGATAGCACACTGCGCGGTCACCTATGATGGCATGGCGCAAGACGGTGTATGCCATCATAGGAATTGATTATTGATTATACATTACCTACTTCGTAGCTTATCTGAGATATAAATATGGCTAAAACAAAATCCGGGGAGAATGGTAACGCATTTTCAGGTTACTGGTCTTTTCAAAAATGCCTATTTGAAAACTGTAACACCGGAAAACGTCATAAACGCATTTCGCAAAGCAGGAATAGTTTCCCTGAATCCTGAAATTTTCGAGGATTTGATGTTTGCTTCTTCGCTCACTACGGATAAATCTCTTGAACAACGAGACCCAGAGGACTATTAACAAGCAGTAGAAGAGTCACAAATAGTCTTGGATGTCGAAGAAACCCGGCGTTCTACATCAGAAAGAGCAGGAAAGCAACAAGCCCTGCATTAATAGAAAAAATTAAGCTTACTATACAAGAGGTGTCGCCGATGCCAGTAGCTGTACCAGAAGTTGAAACGAAGAGAGTAATGAAGCGTGGATAATGTGGTCATGGAAACAATACATCTGATGTTGTAGAATTTGAAAGATCAAGCAGATCAGAAGGCTGAAAAAGAACGAAAAAAACTAGCGAGAAAAGTGAAGAGAAGAGTAATACAAGAGGACGAGGGCAATAATGACTCGCACAATATTGAGAGTGACGAAGAATCTGATATTGCTTGCATATACTGTAACGGGCTATACTCTCAGTCTCGTGCTAGAGAAACTTGGATTCGCTGTCAGAAATGCCTGTCCTGGTGCCACTGTGATTGCGCTGGAGTACCTATACAAACTAAATTGTTTGTTTGCGAGCTATGCCAGTAGAATGTTTTTAAGTGTTATGCTACATCCATTGATTTTCGATAATATTTATTTTGCTACTTTGTTTTTTTTAACGCTTATGAGAATGCGAGTGAGAATGTTACCTATTTTGTTATTTATGAGAATTTTTCGTATTTTGTTACTTTTTGTTCAAATAAAACTGCTTTTCAATCGAATTTATTTAAATTTCATATCTCTGCTGTGTGAGAAAAAATTACTTAATCAGAATTTGAATGAATATCATCAATAGCTGTTATATACAGAATGTACACAGTTTAAACAGTAAATGTTTCGTTTACAAATAAGCAGATTAGAGAGCATTGAAGTTAAGTGTGCCAATATAGGCGACCACAGAATGGATAGCAGGAGGCAGGTGAAACGGATATATGAGGAAAGAACACAAATAAAGAGGAGAAGAGGGAGGCCAAGACAGACATAGAGCAAAATGGTGAGTACAATATTACAAGACAGAGAAATCCTGGGAAGAAACGAAAACATTAACAAAAGATAGAAAAGCATGGAGAAATTTCCTATATGAGAATGGATACCTATAAGTACAAGGATATAAGATTATATATTACAAGTACCAGTTCTTTTGAATTCGGCGTTATTACAAGTCTCCATTTGTTGGTTCTCCGTACAGTTTTTTGTGATATCCTCAACGTCTTTGCAGTTAGTTCGGTCGTTGACTTATTTTAGCTGTTTAGAAGATCTATGTATTTTTCAAAAAAGTCGTAGACTTTATGTAAGGACGTCTGTCCTTAGCTGGTAATTTTTTTGACCATATATTCATGTTTTGTGACCTGCTCGCAACTACAATCTAGAGATAGTTTTTCTGAATTCTATGTTTTGTCCTCTTTGATTGTTGCAAACGATACAAATTTGCAAACTATATCAGCGTATTAAAATTTGCTTAGAATGTTTGAGACAGTTTAAAATCATTCTTAAAGCTCAAGTTTTGATGACTATTAGGATTAATTCACGCGCCCAAATCCGTAGCTTTTTATTTCACACATTTCATAGGTGAAGAATAAAGAAAGCTACTTTATATTTTCTCTATTTACTATAATGTATAAGTAGTGACAAGAATTTTTTATAGCTTAGAATAGTGTATATAAAATATTTCCTTTTTCCCACAAATATCTGGATAAACATGTTATTCCATAACGCATAGCGGTAAAATAGGTTCCTATTCCGAATAATCCCAATTGTCGGGGATTTAAAACTTTTTAATGGTAGTGGCAACTCTGCTGTTGGTGTTTCTACTGCTCTTGTTAAAAGGGTGTCTGAGATATATCAGCAGCAACAGCAGTCGAGACTATAACTCAATTACACACTTCAGAAGACACGTCATCGGTCTCCCGCCTGACTTCTGTATAGTCCCAGGTTAAAATAAGCAAATATTTTCTGGACACGAATATAATAATTATTTCACAGCCTAATATTTAGTGTTAGATGAAAAGTTTTATACTGGACGAATAAAAATTAATTTTCCCGGTTTGTTTGAAAATGTAATAGGTACATTTTTATATTCAAATCAGGTTTCATATTCAAACATAATATGGAAATATTTCAGCTATAAAATCCTAACCTAAAAATTTCACTCAAAACACCTAGACAAAATGTGCCTCCTGTCTGAGTTACAGAATGTTTTATTTTAAATATATATTGGTGCCCAGTGCTTGAAGCTATTTTACATATATTATTGTTATACTTGATGGGTGGTGTAGAAAGTAGTGATGGGGTAGGTGTACTCGAGTACAAAGAATCGGAATGTACTCGATTCTCAAGAGTACCCGTTAGTATTCGAATACTCACAGTGAAGTATTCGAATACTCTCAGTACTCGAATATGTTTTCATGGAAGGCAAAGATAGACTGTACGGGACAGGGGCGCACTTGATTATTTGAATGAATAACAAAATTTCATATTCAATTTTATACTCAAGTTACATAAAAAACAAATGAAAATAAACTCTAACAAATAAAATATCACTGAACTGAACGAGTTTATCGAGAGAATGTATCGAGAAAAATTATTAATTAAATAAATCTACATCATATTTCGTTAAAATTTTATATATAAGTAGTGGGAGGTGATAGAAAATTCTTTCTTTGTATTCGAGTACTCAGTACTCGGTAAATACTCGATTCTTGAGAGTATTCGAGAACAGAGTACTCGATTCTTAAAATCTTTCGATTCCCCCCAACACTAGTAGAAAGCGACGTAAACGTCATCACTTTTAACAGATGTCGAAGAATAATTATTTATATTCACACTATGAATTTTTGGAGAATAATATTTTTCAAAAACAGTGACCGTTTAACTAAGGTGCAACAACTACTTCCCGTGGTGCAATATGCACCGCCGGATATTGAATTACACCCCAAAGTCAAACGGGGTTGGTATATCTACAAGGTATTTTAAAACCAACCATTCTGGTTTGCGATTAGAAGGGACAACACAACTTTGTCATCCTTTTTGTTGGAATTACGCCTCCGTCTATGAGTTGCACTGGTACTGCAACAAACAACAGATCGGAGAAAAACTTGATAACGGGGATTGGATTGTTTAAACAGGAATAAAACCGATTTTGTGTGTTGTTTAATTATTATGGATGACACTTGGGTCAATTAGGTTAAGTTAGGTTAGGTTTATGGTGAGTGGGTCTATAAACCCCTCCACTACAACTCGCAAGAGTCTATTGTGGCTCACACCTATTCAGATTTCACCAAACAAATTCAGCTTCTTAACAAAGCCGATTAGCTTATTTGGTGAATGATTTTTCAGGTCCGAGGGCGAGAGAGCATCCCTGCCAAACATCAGATACCTGATTCCAGCCGCGGCGGGGCAGGCACAAATTATGTGCTCTGCTGTTTCATCATCTTCCAGACAAAGACGGCAGGTCGGATCTTCCGACAGTCCAAGTTTTAGCATATGATGATTCAGATGACAGTGGCCTGTTAAAAGGCCTGTTAGACAGCGTAGGTCATGCTTGCTATAGTCTAACATTTGTTTGGAGACATTCTTCGAAGGATGTATGAAAGCCTTTGAATGAACCAATCCTGGTAAATTATGCCAGAAGTCTAATGCTCTTCTTGCCGTCCAGGTATTCAGTGTTTGTTTGGCAAAACTTATTGCGATGCCAATTGTAGGTTCTGGTCCGATAGAAACACGTGCGGCACCCTCCCTTGCAAGAGAGTCTGCCTTGTCGTTTCCTTCCATGCCAGAATGGCTAGGTATCCAGACCAGCAATTACTATCGTCTCAGATTGAAACAAGAGCAAATGCAGTGGAGTGAAACTGATTGTTCAGTTACAAAGCAAGCGATCAGCAAAGTTATGGCATCAGTTTCTTGAGATGGAAAAGGAATTTTGTTGCTGATTTTCTCGATAAAAGTAAAAGAAATAACCCTGAATATTATATCAACTTTTCAGATCATCTGGAATGAAAATGTGTACGACCAGGCTTAACAAAGAAAACAACTGCACAGGAAATCGTTTTGACCGTGGCGAAAATAATTACCAATTGCGTGGTCATGTCCCCCATATTAATCAGATATGGCTTCCATCAATTACTATTTTTACAGAAACCGGTAACAATTACATTGTGAAAAGCTTTTCATCTAATGAAAAGCCCATTACCGTTAACATGTACTTCGTCGAGGTTCCGGAATCGCATTACAGCATTGCATGGAAAATAAAATGATTAGAAGAATGTAATAATATATTAAACAGGAAATTATACTGAATATTTAAGCTGGAACCGCACTAGCTCTAACACTTTGTTGCGCATCGTTATGCGGCGTCTCACGGCAAGCTCCTCATTTCTTCCAGAACAGAACTGACGCGCACCGCATGAAACATTGGTCGCGTTAAGACGGGCTTATCGGTTGAGCTGCTGACTCAGCGATTGTGTTGAAACGGGATGCTGCCTCTCAACTATTGAGCATTGAACGCAGCGGCAATTATTTGCGCTTTGTTACCTCATCGCAGAAACTTTATTTTGTCATATTTGGCGCTGTCAAAGTGTTGGGTTGCGTTACGCTGTGTTTTTGGTGATATACAATAATAATGGGAGTGAAGATGACAAAGTAGTAATAAATAATGAAATGATTCTATCCAATGAAACTGGAAAAATATTATTAGAAAGTTAGGTTATGTTCCACCGAAAACTTGGAGCATCTGAACAATGAACATACTAAAAGAGTTAACAGACGTATTTATCTGATGCCAACATTGTTTATTTATTTATTTTGCTAGATTCCACAGATGTTGTTTATAATATATCCTTCGACAGATTAGCAGCAAGCTCTGAACAGTTTTTTAGTTTAACAAGTCTGAAATTACCAGTGTCGCTCCTATTCTAATTATTTAGCCGAAAATAAGCGACGTGTATCTATCATAGAGATACTACAGATAGAGGCAGCAAGCCATAGGCCGCTGTGAAAGTGGGACTGTCTGTATGAACTCAGGTGAAAGAGAAAGAGGCAGACAATCAGAGGTTTTCCTGTCTTCGTCTGTGTCTACAGTGTACACGCCATTAAAGAAAGACATCCTGAATCTCTGACTTTCTATATCTCTCTTACATGCAGACGAGCTGGCTTGTTGCCTCTATCTGTAATATCTCTATGGTAACTATCCATGTTTATAATTCAATATCGACGGCAACTAAAATTCCTCGAGTAATCAAAGAATCTAAGATAAATATGTCCATCAAATTTAAATCCTCACAAAGTACCGCACTGTTGTTTTAAACTGTGACCTTTGCTGTTTGTATTGCTATCGTTGTTTTGGAATGAGAGGATCGATATAGATGTTGGTTATAAAGTATGATGTCAGTATAGCGGGTTATTGTTTGTTTGCAGCAATGCGTTCAGACGGAACTCAGCCGCTGACTGCCAGTATACTTAACATGTTTTGTGTTTAGGTACAACCGTTGAGCCCATTATCTCGCAACGTTGCACCATGGGTCACAACAAAAAGCGATGCGAGATATGAGAGCAGCTGTTTCTCCGCAACATTCTTCGTGAGCGTGATCAGCTACGGCTGCAACATTTTGTCGCACAGCGCTGCAAGCTCCACATTTCCTTCAGTATAGAACTATCGCGCAGCGCGCGATCAAACATTGTCTCACACCAATAGGCGTTGCCGTGGATCAGAGCAACTGCTTCTTCGCAGCACTCCTTATGTACAAACATTTGTCACTGTCACTGATATTCGCTTGGAAATGAATTCAAATCTCGGGATATCCGTGAATATTAAAGGCAATCTGCTTTTTGTACTCTCTCAAAAATTCTTGTTACTTTGTCGTATATATTGTTTGTTACAACAAAATGCTGCAGCCAGAGCGTTTTCGGTTTTTTTCATGGCGTAACAGAACGTTGCGGATGATGCGTTTTCAAGCTGTTCAGATGTTTGTCATTGTCATCCATTGTGATATATATTATATGTCAGTAAATATTAAGATGTGTCTGCCACTTGTGTATACCTACATTGTTTTGCTAAAACAAATGTTGCAGCCGGTGCGTTTTCAACTTAAAGCATCTTTAGAATGAACATATTTATGATCTGATTGTACAAAACCAACGTTTTTCATGTACCACAAAAGTTTCTCACGAAATCTTCATTTTTTTATGTTTTTTTGTGTTTTTATTGAAAAATTATTTGTTTGAATATCTATATCAAGAAAAACACAGATCTAATCACAAAGTAGATAATATTTCATAATCTAACAAAAAAATAAAATAAAAACTTTTGAAACGAATTATATCAAAATTTATTGTAAAAGTGCGAAAAACATTCAGCGTTAAAACGGTTACATTAACGCCACCTGTTTATCACTGGTTGAATTAAAATACATACATGAAGCGGAACACTTCTGTGGAAATATGTAGAAACTTGCAGCAAGGGTTAAAATTTTGAATGTTCATGATCAATACTTTATCAGAATCGGAATCACTGTTAGTGTATTATATACAATTACTGTGAATAATAATGAATAATTCATATATTTGAATTACTAGTCAAAGCAAATGAAAAATTAGTAAAAAGTTCATAAATGAATCATGAAATTAAAATTAAATTCTCGCATCACACATCTTTCGATACAAATTTGAAATCATCTTCAACTATAAGAAATATAATATTAATTTGAATTATTTTGACAACTAGGTGAATAAAAATAGCATTACGTATACAGGGAGTTCAAAACCTCCACTTGAAAACGGAAACTTCAGATACTAGCTGTGATTTTATGTCCATATAAAATAATTTTTCCTTGAAAGTAACGCTGTCAAGTCAGTCTATTAGGCATATCTCAAAAAAACCGCTACCCAAAAACAACAAACTTGGTACATTGTATAACCCTGCCGTGATAAATTGTTCACTACAAACCCACATTTTTCATTGCAATCATCAAACATTCAAAATTTCAAAAACACAATTGTTCTTGTAAAATACTTTAATAGTTTTTCAATTTAATGTAATTTGTCAGAAAACTGAAACACAAAGAATTTTACCAAATTCACCCGGTTGACCCTCCCACGTTGAACGCTTATGATGGGTTTTTAGTAAATAATTTATCAAAGCAGGGTTAAACTTTGTACCAAGTTTGAAGTTTGTGGGTATCGGTTCTTTTTAAAAGACTTCATAATTCGAAGGGCATTGGTTCCCTTAGGAGGAACTTTTAGATAAAGGTAAATTATGTTAGATGAGAATAAAATTACATCTAGTATAGTGTAGTTTACGTTTGGCGGTTATTTTAAAAATGTGACAAACTCTATGATGAACAATATTCTAGAAGTCACATATTTTTACTTTGTAACGGTACCTTGAAGGTTGAAATTAGTACAACAAGAGCGAGCTGGAGAACTTTAACTGGGACACTTTATTGATTCAGAAATAATGTTACAATTGTCACAATTGTATTAGCTACTAACTGGAACTAGTGAGTACTGCCTTCTAAATCGTCTTCTAATCTGAACATAGGTCTGAGTTTGGACGTATCAAAATATTGTTTGTGGTTTTTCTTGCACTAAGTACCGTATTTTAATAGTATATTGTGTCACAAGGGCAGAAAATGAGCTTTATCAGCTCGAGACTATTAGATGCACAAACGAGCGTAGCGAGCGAGGGAAGTTAATAGTTAAGGGCTGCTAAATCCTTTCCTGCATTTGTGACACACCTTGACCCTTGTTCCGGGATTTTTAATTTCGAATTTTATTTTTCTGTAATTTGTGTCCAAAAATTTACTTCCATGGAAAAATGGCGATTTTGGGTGCAAAAGTCATCCTAGCGAACGCAACATTGAGTTTTTACAAAACTTTTTTGAAGGAAACTTTTCCTCTTGACAAATACAACTCTGTGTACGTCAAATTGCGATAGAAATTGGCCGTAATGCCTAAAAACGACCATCCAGTGATCCAAAACTATTGATACGAAAGGAAATTGTTCCTCAAAAATCTATTGGAACAAAAATCTAAATATATACAACTCATCTTTCATCCACCTAATATTAATCAACTATAGATCAGACTAAATTATTTTATAATTTTTTTTTGGAAAATTAAGTTTTGGTTAAATATTTCACCGCCAAACTAATAAAATTTCACCTAATATTTGTTTCAAATAATGTTTGGCCGGAAGTATTCATCAATAACTCAAAAATTGAGGCATTTAGGTATAGGGAATGCTTAAGAAATAATAAAGTGTCATACAATACCATTTCAATACGATACTAAAATACAGGGTGTTACATTTAAACCCAGTAAATGATCATTCCGATTTATGACCGACTCTGTATATGAAAAACGAATATAGCGCTATGTTAATAACTTTGGACAGTGGTAAACTATATCAAAAACCGTTTGAACGTAAATAGATTTCTGGATATCAAATCTATACAATGGTGTTGATGTTACTAGGAAATTAATAAAAAAGTGCTTATATCTTTTGAATTACCTCGTATAACATTGCAATACCTCATATAACAGAAACAAGAAAATCGAGAGGAATAAAAAAATGTGGAAATATACAGGGTGTTCCATTGAAAAAAAGATAAGATAGGTTCAGCCTGCCAATATGGATGGCCCTGTATATTTGAAAACATTTTCAGAATATGATCCTATGTATGGCTTAACTTTTATCTAAATAAAGTTTTTTTGATATCTCTCACGACAAGTGAGTTATTCGACTTCCTCGCACTAATGCCGCACCCTGTAGGTATATGCGAATTTAGTTTTTTATATAATTCAAAGTTATTCGATTCAATGAATTCTTTTGAATTATAGTAAAGCATTATTTTACTGTTTTTATCATAAATAAATTTATTTAGTTCTTCAACTTGATTTTGAATCAATATGCTCTAAAATTTTATGTTCTGCGTTTCCTTCCTCTCCGCAATCGCACATGGGCAAAAAAACTATATATACTCTAACTAAAGTCAGTGTGATGACCATAAAATAAAGCAATGTTGTCAGATATATTTTCTAAAATTGTTAGGCTCGTTACACAAATGTTTCTCTTACTCCAGTAAACTGTTAGTTTGTGATGTTATAAGAAAGCTAGTTTGGAAATATTTTTAAAAAAATACATAATGTAAATTTATTAGTAAACATTAAAATAAGTCGCTTGAAATTACTGAAAAAAGAAAAATTAATTAAAACCACTTTTTATATGTTACTATATTTAAGAAAATTTTGAAGAGTTGGCAACGTAGAAGCACGTGCTGTCAAAATTCGAAACAACAAATCATCAACTGCAGTATTCATCGTAATATAACGAAATAACCGAAGTATACTCCGTTTGACGTTTCTGGCAGAAAAAATTCTACGGTCTTGAGGGTGTTCGGGGGGGTTGTGTTGTAGTTCGGCTTATAATCCATTAGTATCATTCAGTGTCGGGTGTGAATTTTGTTTTAAAGAAATATTTAATATAATATCTATTTCTTGGCTGAGTGAGTTTAGTGAATTGTTATAGGTATTTATAGGAAAGTGTAGGTGATCTAGTGTAGAAAGGTATCATTAATATAAAACCTTTTTGATGCTGTAGTGGTAAGGTTGCGTCTGTGAATTGATATTAATATAATATTTATTTGTTCGTAGACGTTAGGGTAAGTTTTATAATATAATTAATTAGAATGGCATTTTGGAGACCATTTGAAACAACAGTCCAAGATGATGCGCGGGATTATTGAATTGTGGATTTAAATATAAGAAGTTAGATAATCGAATGGTAATAATGGAATCTCGGCGTATCGCTGAACTTAGACAGGAGTATTTGCGCAAAACAAAAGGGTACTGTGATTCAAATAAAACTATAATTTATTTAGACGAAACTTGGTTTGATACACACGATGTTGTCAAGTGTTTATTCATTTATTTGTTATTCAAACAATCCTTACGGTTTTATTACATGAATAAATATATAAAATAAAATACATTTCAACTTAATATGTAAGAAAATAGTAGTAATGGTAATTATATTATAATTAAAACTGTATGAGGATATACACTCACCTTGGGTTGACGATACAAAAAACTGTTCTTCAGATACTCCGTGGTCTAGAGGAAAGCGCTTTATTATTGTATTTCAAATTTTATTAATTTTGTATGCAGGTTAATTTTTTTCATTCAAATTGATATAGTAGATTAACATTATTTCACAATATTCGAATTTATAAAAAATTTGTATGCACGCCATTGGGCGGCTTATTCCTTCGAAGGGATTAAAAATATGGGTCATCACATTAACTTTGGAAGAACTTTAACATATAGTATTTTGTATAGTTGGCCTATGAGGTGTAAAGTTAATAAACCCTTTCTGTAAATTATTGATTGACTCCAAATAAAAGCATGAATATTTGAGCTTTGATCTTTGATCCATCAAACAAATTAAAAACTACTGCTAATATCTGGTAACATTAAATAATTTGGATAGCAATGAATCAAATGGGAATTGAATTAATAGAAATAACTTAATTAAAATGTGATACAAATATGTTTATCAAAATTGATAAAGAACTAAATGAAATTAAAAATAGTGCAGTTATTTGTAATAATATTATTTCCATACTAAAAGTTATTGTTCAATTACCGGAACAATATGAATATGATAAGCTTTAAATTGATATTAAAAATGATTTAGCTATAAACATTTCACCGTAAGTTTGTTATTTATTTCAAATATATGCTTTTAACAAGAACAACACTAGGTTAACTAAATTTAGTGTCATCCGCAAAGTATGCACCATTTGGGCAACTTATTTATTGAAGGTTTTTTGACAATAAGTTATTCTTGGTAAAAGTGTGTGCATTCCCTGAAACTAAACATATTATTACCTATTATTTTATTTCTCATAAAGATATAAATAAGTAAATCTTAAAGAAACAAACATGTATCCATAAAAAAAATTGTAAAACACATGTAATATTCGAGGAGCCTTTAAAAATTTCATTTCGAGACAAGAGAAGTACCCCTATTTTTAAAAATTTTGCGAAATGTTATTTTTTTTATTCGGTTAGTGCATTTCTGCGACTGAGGCTAATCTTCAACGTCGGGAGTACTCTACCCCTAACCGAAAATTTTGCTTAACCACTAGAATTCTAACCAGTGGTAGTTTCCTTTTTTCCAATTTTTAAAAAAAAATTTGCTTAAACGTTGAGTAAACAACGTTCTATATACGACAGCTTATTTAAAAATACACAACTATTGTGTTTGCCAGGGTTAATTTTTTTTGAAGAGTGAAATAATCTTCAAAGTTTTTGGTGCAGTTTATTTTCGATTTTTTGTTAGCACTAAAAATTGATCAAACTTATACTTAGTCCTTGGTCTAGTCAACTAAAGATATCATAAATGATTTAGGGCTCATTCGAGCCGGAATGACTTCTAGAAACTTTTTGAAAAATTTGAGGGGGGGCCGATGAAAATTATAAGTTGTTAACAATTCATTAAAAAAAGGGGGGTTTAGTTTTTTGCAAATATTTCAAAAACTATTGCAAATATTTACAATCGGAAAAAAGATCCATCAGAATCAGGAAATTCACCAAAAATGTCTGACCTCCTAGAACTGTACCAAAAATATTTATAGTTTTGATTGCGAGCCGAAAATAGAGCAAAAAAATGGAGTCAGTAGCTTCTAGGCGAGCCACGTTATTCAGACAGCAACAAAAAAGAATTATTTCAGCTTATTAAATTGAATATTGATGGATACAAAATTCAGGTATATGGATGAACAGTAATCCGTCAGCAAAAAATGTTTCTATTCATTATGCTTTTGTTATTTTTTACGATTATGTTAACATGAAAGCCCCAATAAATTTTGAACCAATATCTCAGGATTTTTTTCCCTTTTCAGAGATGTCCTTGAGAGATATCAGAATGAATCTCCGATGGTAAAATAAAAAAAAAATTATTTTATAACATGTAAGTGTGAACGAGTTTCTTGTCGACATTTCCGAGCTGCCATATGTGTCAATTATTTATGAAAACTCTAACCTGGTGATTCGCTCCATGACCACTAAACTTCTCTCCAGCCCTAAATATAAGGTAGAGATATCCCACAGAAAGGACAGGCAAGACCCAAGCAGACTGATGTTTCCCAGAGGAGATACCTGGTATACAGACTGGTCAAAGATTGGGGAAGGGACAGGGTATAGTGAGATGAGGAACACAAGATGTTCTTTCTCGCTAGGAGTACATACCTCTGAATGTGTCAGAATTAACAATTATAGGACTGACATTCGTTGGAGAAACATATTAACTGACAGTAATGCAGCCCTTGCAGCTCTAAATAGCCGCAAGGTAATATCCAGACTGGTAGAAAAATGCCAGAAAGATTTGAATAAACTGGCAGACCACAGTAGAGTAAGACTTGGGACCACAAAGAAGGTGGTCCGAGAACAAATATGAAAATGGGTACAACACCAACATAGACTACAGTGGAGGAACACTCCAAAGCAGGTACGCAGTAAGACCTTCATAGGTGATATATGTGTAAAACGGGCTGAAGAACTACTGAATGCTAGTAGGAACAAGCTAAGGATTATTACAGGTTATCTAACGGGTCATGTCCCGGTAAAGGATCACCTGCATAAAATGGAGCTGTATAATGTGGATCTTAGCTGCAGACTTTGTGGCATGGAGACCGAGACCGTAACCCATATTTTGTCCGACTGTGAGGCATTGGACTCAAGGAGACAGACAATCTTCGGAGAGGCCAACGTGCCGCCTGAAGCATATGGCATGCATCCAGTTGACCTACATCATCTACTTGAGGGTACGGGAATGGCTGGGTGGGTGGAATAAAGGTGGGAGTAGAGTGCAATAAGCCAACAGGCTGCAGTGCTTCCAGTAGTAGAACGGCTCCCGGAAAAAAACCACTTCGTCTCCGCTAAACTGTACAATTATGAGCACTTCATGAAACAATGGATACGTTTATTCAAATGTATTATTTTGATAACGGATAAGCCTAATAACAATATGGTTGTAACTTCGTCTAGTTGTGATATTTCCAGATTTTTTTATTAGCGTTATTTTTTTTATTTAAAACGTTGTGAGAGTTCATCGAACGCAGTGTTTTAACTGATTTCATATATTGTGGGATGATGTGTGGCGGCTGTTAAGCAGACTACTAGTCACTATGGCAACCGCACCACTAGACAAAATATTCCAATCGTGAAAACTGATCCGAAATCCTGAATCCGCTTAGTTCCAGATTAAATAGAATAATGGCCTCAATATAAACACAAACGAAAAATTTTCAAACCAACGAGCGACTGCCGAGTTGTTAGTCAACTATGAAAATTAAAATCGCTTTATTTAGTTCACACACGCTGTTACGAAAAAAATCATGCAAATTTAATACGAGTAATAGTGAGTCAAATCTAATATTATTTTATTTTCAAAAAAAATAACTGTATTAAAATTATTAAATTGCTGCTGTAACAAACTGAAGAAAATACACTGATCAACAAAATATTTTGATTGCGCAGAAATTTGTGTTATAACCTGTAATTTTTTGAGCTCGTCTATGCGATCAATTTTTTTGGCGTGCATAAGTGAAGGTGATGAGTTCAACTGCAGTCGAAGATACAAGATTCCAACGTATTTAGAACAACTTAGGTACATCTTACATCAGTTTCCAAACCTTTTGAAGTGGCGTTGGAAACAAGAACAAAACAATATTCGAGAAATATATTTAATTTAAAATAAGCTCTTGGAATTGTCTTGCACTTTTTCTGAACTAGTGGTGCTTTTATTTTATTGGCAATCGCTACTTTGTTATTGATTTTTCCATAAATAAATCGGATTTTTGCTTTCGAACGCAACAGGGGCTGTGGTCTTGGTTACCCGAATCATCAATGAGCAAAGCACAAGCGGTTCACACGCGCTCTTTGTCTTTCTCATTAGATATATCAGTTATGTTTGTCTTTTTACTATCACGCGCGCTTTGAATTTGAAATAACGGAGTCTTCGCCCACCCTGACGAACCGCCACTGGTGCCCAGTTTAATATTGAAAAAATATGAAGAAGGAAAATAATTATCGTCATGTCAAATAATCAAGCAGCCATTAAAGTTCTTGCGTAATCAGTTTTAAAATGGTATGAGAATTTCAAAGGACAGATCAGAACAGCATTGTCACTCCACTGTAAAGTAAGACCTTGTGGTGCTCAGACAATTAAATATACACCTGAGAGCTTACAACCAGCTAAAAATAAATGAATGTATGCCAGAGTGAAACTGCTTTAACAGTTTTAACTGGTTTCCTGACAGGACAATGTCGTCTGAATAGGCGCCTTAAGAAGCTCAAATTAGCGGAGCATGAGGAATGTAGATTCTGCGAAATGGAAGAAGAAACCTCCATCCACATACATGTGGATTGCATAGCAATACAGAATCCTGTACCACAACTGCTGTATAGATACCTAAACTCTGCGGAATCCTATAATTCCCCTGGGAAATGGTTCTACAGAAACTACCAGTCTCTAAGACTCTGTTGATGAGCTAAGAAGAAGGAAGGGAGCACGATAGATATTCTAGTGATAATGTATCTTAGTGAATATCACCCCAATGTCGGTTGTATACCAGAAAATATTTTTAATATTAGAATAGTGTCTCGACAGCTATGGTCATTGGTACTATGTAAAAGTTCATAAGATGGTAACGTTGCATAGATAATCAACATAAGTGTACACAATACAATCAAGTGGATCATATTTAGTTATAGTTGATTCTCTTCTGGTTGAAAAGTCCAGACAGGGAAAGCCGATACAAGGTTGGTTTTTGTGCAGAGCTGTACTGCTGTTGAACCAAAAATTTTGCCAGGATTCCTTGATTGACTTAGTGATTCTAAGTTTGATGTGTTTTGGAAGCTGCATCGTTGTTGTGGTGATGGAAGAGGTGGCTTCTTTGGCATGGACATCATTTTCATTGCCACTCACTCCAACGGAAGACGGAAGCCAGATTAGACAGACAGTAACATCACGAGCAGAGAGAACTTAATAAATGTCATGTATGTGGCGGACTATTTTTCGATCAGTGAAGATGGTATTAAATGGTACGATCAAAGAAATAGAATCGGTACAAATGGCGACGTGTTGGACAGGAGAAAGGATGCTTAGAAAGCTCACACTATATGTTGAGGGCAACCAATAGAAACCTATTGGTTCGTGGTTAGTTGTGACTATGCAACCAACATCGTATGTTGAGGAAGTGGATTGAAAGGTCGGTATTCTTAAGTGATGGAGGAATAAGCTGAACGACATATATGTTATACCACGTTGAGGAATAGTGTCGAAATGCAGTAAACAGGGGTTGAGGCAGCGTATGGAAGAAGGAGAGATTCTCGTCTTAGGAAAGAGGTGGGGTGTTTTTAAATCACATTCGTCTAACAGTGAGTTGAGTACTGAGACATTTTCCGTATTATTCGTTGTTTAACACATTCGTTGACACCAACGAAAAATGAAAACTGCCAAAAACCCATGAAAATATCTAAGGAACTAGAAAAGTTACATTTTAAACGTACATGTGAACTTCTAATACTTTCCAGATGGAGTTTTAGTAGATAAAAACAATAAGCTATAAATACTGTCAAAGATCAGAGGAAAATATTTCAATTGGTACAGAGTCGGCAATTGCCATTACATGATAAAAGTGCCTAAAACATTAAAACATTTATGAGCAAAGAAGAGAACATAAGACAATGTTTCATATGATGGATTAAGCTTTGGGAATTGTATCTGGAAAATCTAGCCTTGGATTGGTTCGTCTCTCAACTCCTGCTGAGATAGCTGATCAGTGCGTCACCCATTTTCTCTACGAACTGAGCCAGAATGGACTAGTTTTATGCCATTAGATATTCTAAAGTATTATTTCAAAACGTCTTCACAAAACTGAAAGAAGGTTTGTTTTCCATGAATTTTTTTCACGGATTCGAAACAAAACTTTATTTTACAATCTGACATTTTTCTGGGGGGCACACGTGTGAGTTATTAACAAGTATTAACAGCGCAGTGATTTTTATATTGGGACGGTTTATGCAGCTTTGCCCACAATCGTATTAAACGATATAATCGGAAAACCAGGAAAACTCTGAAAATTTCGACGTTTTTCGACCTGAATCGGTACTGCTTTTCGGAGTAGCAAACTTCAGATTCGTGTACAGCACCATAAAAAACATACAATTTTATTAAGAAACATTCTATAGCAGTCATGTTACCAAAAAAGTACCATTAAATTAGGCTAATCCTGGTTACTGACATATCAGGGAGCATTCAGAACCTATCTGATCGAGATATTTTGTTGTATCAAAATTTTATTATATTCATCTTATTATTTTTGGTTTCCGAAACACCACAAACGGATTATTCCAAAGACACATGAATATCTTCTTGATGTTCCTTGTGGTGTATTCATTATTTTTTTTGTTAATTATTTTAGGAAATCAAACAACATTATTTTTTATATTTTTATTCCAGCTACCGTTATCAAAAACAATTGAGTTTTTCAAATCTTGGTCCCTATGAGACACCAACGAAAAAGACAATCAAAATATTTTGAACAAAAAAATTTGTTGTTAAATTCACAGTAGATCATATCCTAGATAAAATATGAAATTAAACATTTTTTGTATCACATCCAGTGAAGTGCACGCTCCAGGAACGGTTTTATTAAAGATAGCCCTTTTTTGCTTATTGCGGAAATGTGGTTAATAAAACACGATCTTATGAAACCAGAATTTAAAAAATTTAATTGTTCTTGATAACGGTAGGTGGAATGCTAGCAGAACGTTAAATTAATAAATATAAGGAAAATTGTGGTTTAATTTCCCAAAATAATTAACAAAAAGACATGAAGTTCTCTTGAAAGTCAGAATACATTCTATTTTGAATTTTATGAAGTTAAATGAACATGAAATTACGATTGAAAATTTTATCGTATGTTAACCATTACAAACGATAAGTCGTCTTTCAAATTTCACGTTTCCACCATACGTAAGGCAATAAAGCTGTACATCACAGTGGCGTACATTTGTATTTATGGTATTTTATTCAGTAAATTTGATTTAAGAGCTTTTTTTAAGATATACACAGAATTCATCACAAGCATCGTATACTTAGGATATCATGAAGAGAAACTATTGCGTGTTTGAAGTGAAAATCAGGTGATTATGTGATTTAGGAAGGGGTATACCATAAAAAACATAATAATATGTATATCTAGCAATGCAGTTCTGCTTCAAGAAATAACTTGGTTTAGTACCTATCTACGGAAACATACATTCAACAACTTTGTCACAAATTGTTATTTAATATGCCTCTCTTATTGGAAAACAATAGGACAGGTCCGTATTTAGAACAAATTATTATTATCAAAGGATCACCTCCTTACTTCTTAAAAATCTGAAAACCAGGGACATGCCACAAGATGGTATGATGGAAGTGTGTAACTTTTCAAATAAATTCATTACGGAATTAAGCAACAACAAGGAATGGGATCCAAATAGATTTGGAGAGAATGCCTTTCAATGGTACACAGACGGATCGAAAGCAATAGAAGGAACTGGTTCCGGCCGGGAACCAAGCTCTCTGGAAGCTTGGGAAAAACCCCAAGTATCTTTTAAGCGGAAATTCACGCCATAAGAGAGTTTTCCCAGTTCAATATTGACAAAGGATGTAAAAGGCGAACGATTTTCATAATGTCGGATAGTCATGCAACCATTAAAGCACTGAGCTCTTGTGTAATCAGTTCCAATATGGTGTGAAAATGCCAGACATACTCAACGAACTAGTCGAGAATAATATAGTAACCTCACTGTGGATTCCAGGACACACTGGAATAGAAAGAAATTGAATAGCAGATGGACTAGCAGAGAGGGGGACTGATAGACCCTTTTGGGGGCCGTAATCCCTTTGCGGTATCAGCCCTAATGTAATATTGGAAGAAATAGGCGAAGCCGAAGAAAAGAGAAGATCTGAGTATTGGAAAGATCTAGTAGGGACAAAATCAAATAACTGATGGGAGAATACAATTCGTTGAGATCAAATGGATAAATAAGTCAAAGCAAAACTGCACTAAGAGTTTTGAGAGGGATCAGCGTGAACGGGCGCCTGAAAAAGCTCAAAATAGTGGAGGAAGGAAAGTGTAGATTATGTGGCATGAAAAAAGAAACCTCCATTCATATACTTGCGAATTGCACGGCAATTCAGAATCCTAGGACAGTGCACCTAGGAGATTTTTGGATAGAAGAGGGACATTTACCTAAGTTAAGTCTGCAGATATCCTGAAATTTCTCAGGGAAATAGGACTGAAGCAGCTACTGGTCTCTGGGACTTCCCTGGGACACCAAGTAGAAATAAGTACATACATACTTACATATTATCAATGGCTAACTTTTAAACACCCTATATGCTTAAGAAAATGATAGTAAAGTTGGTTTTCTTCGGTATGATAAAATTTGTAAAAATAATGATGCTAATACACTGGATGTTGTTTCGAGTCAAAACTTATTCAATAATTTTCCTAAGGCCGGACTTGAAATAATATTTTAGTTCATGATTCAATTTAAACCACTATGGACAAGGAACATATGATAATAAGTTATGATTGATTGAAAAAATGGAAACAATTGATAAATCATCCTGTATCTCTGTATCTTCATTTATTTATTCATCTATTTTCGGGCATTACCCATTATTTTATTAACAATAATTAAAATGTTAACATCATTTTTTAGTATTGAGTTAAAACAAATATTTAAAATCATTAAACTATATTTATGCTTAATCAGAACGAGTCACATGAATATAATGAATCAATATCCATTCTACCCAATCTAGAAGAAACAAAAGTTTCCCCCCTTTTATTTTATATCACAAAGTAACCTCTTATAAAACGCTCATAACTATTTGAGAAATCTAATTCTTGTAAGGCTGTAAGCTAGTTGCCAAGCGTGTTGTTCTGGAATTGTATGAATTATGGACTATGTTCGTAAAAGAGAGAGCCATGAAATTAATGTTAGTGATTAGGTAGGGGCAGTTAGAAAGGGAATTTAATATTTTGAACATATTTTTAAGATCATCATGATCTCTTCGAGTTTTCAGAGGAGAGAGTTGGAACTTGTTGTAGAGTAGATTGAAATCGTATCTACATAGGCTGCTATTTATATTTTGAGCCTAATAATGAAAAGACAGTAATTTATTATTAAAAATTTCTTTATTGCTTTTTGAAGTATTCTTCATGATGATCAATACACTTTTGCATGCGCTCGAACCAATTTTCGTAACACTTTTTCCATTCCGATTGAGGTACCTCCAAAACATGGTTTTTGAATGCATCAACAGCTTCTTCAGTCGCCGAAAAACGTTGGCCACGTAATTTATTCTTGATATGCGGAAATAAAAAGAAGTTATTTGGTGCCAAATCAAGGCTGTACGAAGGATGACCCTGCCGCTTTTACCGTTAACTGCAGTCCTGTTATCATAGATTTGAATGAATCGGACTTCCACAATGATGATAAAATGATTTTGTCAGTGATGAAGCTTAGACTTTGCATATTATTTCATTACATATGCTATTTCAGTTTACCTTTCTTATCCGTTTGTTCGTTTCTTTTTCCTGTGTTTATTGGGAGTTTTTTCAGAAATAAATTAATTTATTGTGTGTTTTTTTCCATATATTTGTTTTTTTTGCATTTCTCAGGAATACTTATGAAGTTGTTTCTCACAATGACACAGACAATAATTACTATACAATTTTCAAAAATATAAGCATATAGATATCTTATCTAATTTTAAATAACCTTTGGGTTCACCCCAAAAATATAATCTTAGAATACATTTTTAATATATATTATATAATTCGCCACTCAATCACGATTCGGTAATCCGGAATTTTTTAAATTCAGTAAAAAATCATGCTCAGGGGCGTTAAACATCCTCAAGCTAGAAATTTGAAACAAATCAGTTAAAAAAAACGGGGATTTCAAGTTAGAACAAAACTAAATTATGTAAAAAAGTACGCAACGCATAAAGCAAAATACAATTTTTGGCATTACTAATTTATTCATTCAAACAGACCTTAAAACACCCTTAATATACAGATTGCGAAAATTACATCGGGACCCTCGGATTACACAAGTACGACAGAAAAACAGCTGAAAAAGAGAGAAAGAATAATTATGCGTGGTCATTAAGGCGTGTACTTTGTTTCACCTTAGGGGTGTATACTTATTTTCCGAGACTGGCCGAATGCTCATTGCCCCCCTATTTTAACCGCTGTTGCCAGAAGCGCAGATTAATTTGAACCAATGATATTTTTGTCCCGTTATCGTTGACTTTTTTCCGAAGTCATGCACAATAGGTAAAACAAAACACTTTCATCCGGCAACATTGTCTTTTACAGAAAGAATTCACATTTAAACTGCTATTCGTAGGTCTTTTCGCTACAAACGTTGATCACGTTGGAAGCGCATGCCATTGTATTTGAAAATAAAACATTTACAATATGCCTTCATTAACATACTTAACCAGCGAAAAAGTACAAATTGTAAGATGGTATTTTGGAGGTCATTCGACTAATGCAATCGTTAATTTGTTTATTGTGGCATTTGAAAATCGCCCAAATCCTTCAAAGTCAACAACTGTGAAAATAATTAGTAATTCTCTCAGGAAATGCTGTTTTATTTTCAAGTTACAATGGCTAAAATAATATCCTATTGTAGTTAGAAATTGTCAACTTGGTCTGAAATGATCATGTTGACAAAAATTAATTTTAAGATGTACAGGTTACGTAATAACGATTGTATTTTTTTATTTCTTTAACACCCCCACTCCTTCCATGTTGGGAGCATACTGAATACCACCAACTTGTGAATTCTCTCTGTAAAGGACCATTCGGCCAGTCTCGGGAAATAAGTATACACCCCTAAGATGAAACAAAGTGATGACCGCGCACAATTATTCTTTCTCTCTCTTTCATATATCCTTGTCGTACTTGTGTAATCCGAGGCGAGGGTTCCAATGTAATTTTCGCAATCTGTATGTCATTGATTAGAATTTTGAGGTTAAGTGTAAAATAACATTCAACTAATATATAAGACAAACGTAAAACAGCAGAATACGTAACCGATTATGACGTAGGATGGTTGAACAAGCTCTATCAGAAAAAAATAAAATGTTATTAGGTTCAATGGAAAATATATCCATAGTAATACATGCTGTTAGGTATGAGCTTGAAAATAGTAGTAGTTCGTGCTATTGTCTCAATAGTCAACAAATGCGAGCTGCATACACTAATTTTCCGTCTCCGTCACTTTAATTTTATCATTAGATATGCACAAATTTCAAGAACTTACTTCATAAAACTGTCATTGTAAAATTCTAATGGCTCTGTAGCAGAATAGCGCTGGACAAAACAGCGCTGGACATAAATAGTGCTGGTCAAAATAGCGCTGTTCAAAATAGCCCTGGTCAAAAACAGCGTAGGACAAAAACAGCGCTGGACAAAATAGCGCTGGACAAAAACAGCGCTCCATAAAATAGCGCCGGTTGAAATATCCTTACAAAATCAACTATTACAGTAGGATGTGATTGAAAAATCAAGTTTCACCGCTAAGCATCAACCTTCCTTTACAACAAACAATATCAGAATATAAGGAACGGAAAACAAGTAAGAACAACAATCAATATTTCTCATCATACTTCAACACATATCGCTTCCCGACTAACTGACATAGATCAAAGTGTAAACAACTACTTGTCAGTGTCATATCTATTTAAAGTCTTAAAAAATGCAATTTCACGTTGCTTGTCATTTCGGTAATTATATCCTTCGTGGAATAATGTATCACCTCCTTTCTGAGACTTGCCAAATTGCATTTTTTTAGACTTTAAATAAATATTACACTGACAAGTAGTTGTTTACACTTTGATCTGTGTCAGTTGGTCGGGAAGCGATATGTCTTGATGTATGATGAAAAATATTGATTGTTGTTCTTACTTGTTTTCCGTTCCTTATATTCTGGTATTGTTATAGACAGTTACCAACACTGTCAGCTGGTCGAGAAGCGATGTTGAATTGACGAATTGAATTAGGAAAACTATTGTTATGACTGTAATTTATGAAAAATATGTTATTCCTAATTATGCTAATTCGGTACTATAGTCTATTTTTATGTATGAGATAGTAGAAAAATAAAAAAGCATAATTATCTTTTGGCGGCGCTATTTTATGGAGCGCTGTTTTTATCCTGCGCTGTTTTTGTCCAGCGCTATTTTGTCCTGCGCTGTTTTTGTCCAGCGCTATTTAAGTCCAGCGCTATTTTGTCCAGCGGTTTTTTTGACCAGCGCTATTCTGCTACAGAGCAAATTCTAATACCTTTTGACATCAAATATTTCATTTGCTCATCGTCAACATTTAATGAAATATATTTATTGTTCCCGTTCTGACGAACGTCACTGTTCGCAATATAGTCGTTTCATTATCTTTGTAATCTATGTCTATGTATATAGCGTAATAACTAGCTAGTGCTTGGCTCCCAATACATAACCTATCTCATTAATTTCATTTGCTAATTATCAATTAAAACACTGAGGCGAATCACTTTAATGGCTCTACAATTACTTCACTCCACTTCGGTGTTATCTTCTTACTCACTTGCCAATTGCTCCTCTCAGAGGAATAAGATGGTAGGGAAATTTTGTGTGAATCCTTTAAAGAGGAAATGAGAATTGCTAAGTAGATTTTAAAAATACCCGAATATTTTGTGAGTATTGTGAAAAATAACGTATGTATACATCAGTAGATTTTTTTTCATTGCTTTATTTGATAGTATCTCAAAAAAAATCAAGTTTGTTCCTAGCTGTAGCCTCTAGGTCCTATGGTAGGAGTCCACCCATTATCCTTAGGAATGTACCTCTCTGTGTTAATTGTGGTTAGATTGATTTACTTCACGAATCTTCTTGTGCTTATTAAGATAAGGCATTGAATTCCCTGGTCATTATCCCACTAACTATTTCAAATAAGAATTACGGGCCTTCCAAGAAGTCTGGATCTTTTAAACTAAATTATAGATAAGAAGTATACAAAAAATCCCAGTTATCTAAACTAATCTACCAAACTACCACCGGCACCCTTCATTTATTTCAACTACAGGAGATTCAGGTAAATATTCTATAATTGTTTCCTAAAATATTTATAGATTCCTTCAACTACAAGAAACTGCTTCTCAATTTATCATTTCACATTTCACCGATCTTGCTATGCTCCTCTTTCATTTTTCAAAATACTTTCTCACCGTTTTATTGACTTTATTGAGAATTAGTACCTCTTGCTTCGCACATTCATAACCGGGTAAACTTTCGACCTCCTTACCGGTGTGTGTCATGGTTCTAGCCATTCCTAGTCTCCCAAGGTTAGGTTTAAAGCTTCCAGCCGTTCGCTGAACGGGCCTGGCTAGGATAGGCATTGAGCAGTCATTCCGCAAGGGGGATGGCTGCAACCTGGTCTACCGTTGATCGTCCCACCGGGTGGGTTGACGGATAGCGTCCTTGGGTGGACTACCAATTCCAGGTATCTGGTTGAACGGGAAGAAGCTCTTGGTACGGTATCACCTGGTAGTGGATTGCCTACACAATTCACGACCTGCGACCAGTCTCAGGTGGCGCTCACCAAACCCAATACTGGTACTGAGGGGATGAGACAGCCCACGACCTAACCATTGAAAAGTAATAAAGCAAGCTCTTGGACACATTTGAAGTCAATGTGAAGGAAATGAAAGTGGAACTGGCGCTGATAAATACACAAAAGCTTTACCTGATTATCACAATATTAAAAAAGAAACCTTACTGTCTGTTTCTTGACAGCGAAATATTTTTTACACTAGGTTTGAAAAACTTACCACTCAGCTTGAAGGGTAGACTGCCAGTGAGATGATCAGGTGCAAACGGTCTAGGTCCAAAAGGAAAATGATGAAATCCTTGTTGTCGGGTCTTCGACCTTGGTTCTCTTGGTCCGTCAACAGTAACTTTGATAGCTTTATTGTAGGTCGCTACCTGTGGTGGTGATGTTGAGACAATGATGGTCAAAGTGAAACTCTTCCCTGAAAATTAATGAAATTATTGTATCAGTGATTATATTACATGTAATATTGAATATTTGAGAATAAAGTTCATTTCATCTGTAATATTTATTGGTATTAGTTCGAAGTAGTTGAGCTAGCGAATACCTAGACCAGCAATTTGATTTTCTATAATTCGGTAAAAATAAACTTGAATTATTAATGAAGATTTACTAAAATTACTGAATAATTATTTCAATGTACAGATACTAGTTTTGCTGTGTTCACTAGTTATTTGAGATTTTTAAAGTTTATAAGTTCTCAAAGGCTAGTCCAATGGCTTCACAAATGTTTTGTTTAAATTGGAATCATCATGTAATTTGCTAATACAGTCCCAATATAGTTTTTGACTTCAATAATTCACATTCTTGATTCCCAAAGCTGCATCTAGATTGTATCTAGATATTTTAAATCTGCATGAAAATTTTCAAAAATCTTCCGTTTCGAGTTAAAAATGTTAAAACATTCATTGCTCCATTTTCTTTTGGTGAACAATGACTGTCAAGCTTTTTAAAAATGTCTTCAACAGTTTCTTCTTCAATTTTTATGTTTGGAATAGATTTATACAGTCTTAAACCAGTCGACCCTGGCAAATTTTTCAATGCGGACAATTTCACTGTCTTTGATTTTCTCAGCAAAAAAATAAATGAAAATGTCTTGCTTGAACTGTCGGAAATTTTCGACAACATTTTCATTTGAATTCAGCTCACGTGGTTTGTTAAAATCCATTTCGCATAGGTTATTGTGCTAGCGCTTTAAGACCGGTATCCCATGACACATGTAGGTTATTTAGAACCAGGAACCATACACTCTGAAAGCTTGGGAAAAACCACAAGTATCTTTCAAGCGGAAATTCACGCCAAAAGAAAGTGTGCCCAGTTCAATATTGACAAAGGGTATAGAAGGCAAAAGATTATCATAATGTCGGATAGTCAAGTAGCCATTAATGCACTGAGCTTTTGTGTAATAAGCGGGCAAGAGACAGCACACTGTCTCTAGTAAAATATGCCGGGATATCGTTACCCTAATTATCAAACCTCGTAACTCCAATTTTGGTCAAAAATGAGATTTTGGTGCCATCTGTGAAAGAAAAAAAAACTACCTATGATGGAGAAAACCATGTAACTCCACATTACTTTATTTTAATAATATGGAAAAAAGAGAAAACCTCCTAACTCCATATACAACCGCGTGCCCTAGAATACCTCGTAACTCCATGATCTCTAACCTAAAAGACAAAATTTATTATAATATTTGGTTTGATAGAAGCTTTAATAGTGTATTAATTGTGCTTTACGTTAAATAATAAAAAATGAGAGGTAAGTCACTGATATTAATTCTGTTCAATAGCTTTAACAAATCGTAAATAAACTTTCAGAATGTCTCGCGCTCAAAATATTATGGAAATGGCACTCCAACATGAATTAATTTTTGAAGATTCTGTTACGGGACCAGTACTGTAAATACTGATGGTGACATACCGTTATACACCATTGTAAAAAATGATTCCCTTCCTACTGAAAATGCACTCTCTGATTCCGACACTGCGCCTTTGTTAAATAATGTACAACGCCATGATGCAACAATAGAGAGTGAAGATCCAAATCATGAAAATGTATCTACCAACATTGGAAACAAAAGTGAAACTGAAGAAGAACCTTTAAAAAAAAAGAAGAAAAAAAAGACATGTGAAACACAGTACTTGGAAAAGAGAGAAAAATAAAAAAATCGTGAATCCGGAAAGGAGTATAATGGAAAAAAACTGGTAGACACTGGATAGAAGTACGATGTTTCAAAAGAAAAGCGAAATATGAAAATAAGATGTAAAAATTCTGAAAAAATAACGGGAAAAACAAGAAAAAACACCTTAAAATGTTATCTACTTACAGAAGACAATAGAAAAAAATTATTTAATGACTTTTGGCAATTGAATTGGAAGGGAAAACATTTATTTATTCAGCTGCATGTAAAGGTGTCCAGTACTAAAAGACAAAGAGATGGAAAAAATGAAAACAAATCAAGAAGAACCAAATCATTTATCTACTATAAAGATAATGAGATCATCAAGGTGTGCAAAAAAATGTGTTTGAACACAATGGATATAGGGGAATGGACGGTACGCTCATGGAAACTCATGGAAAAAAAAGGCTGCTCATGAAGAAGAGCACGTTACTGGGCAGGAAGATAAAGGAGCAAGGCAGAAAAATAAAAGGACTTCGAGAGAAGAGAGATCAGCTATTTTGAAAGAGTCCCGGTAAGAAGGTGGGAGATCCAGTAGTAACAAATATTCGTGCGTTGAAGTATAATCCAAGTGGTATACCATTGATTTTAAACTAAGGCATTCTGAAGAATGGAAGGAGCTTCCGATGAGAATAAATAGAAAAACTACTACTACGAGAGAGAACATTCCACCATTATATGATTCTAGGTTGAAAATTAAAACCGAAAAATATAACCGTTTGCAACAACTAAAAAAAAGTCTTGACACTGATTACCACGGGTTTTACGATTCCTTACCTCACGAGTAATTTGGCAAATATTTTTTTATAAATTTTTCAAAAAAGCGTTTAATTTTTTGTTATAACTAGTTAATTTTGTATTTTTGTATAAAATAAAATAAATTAATAAAGTTATCAATTTTTTAAACTTAAACACTGAACTAGCTTGAAAAATAAAACCTAGTATCTCCTATATTTATTTAGCTTTAATTCCAGAAAAACTCGTATCTCCCGAAAAATTATTAAATTTGAATTTTCTGGAATGTTTTTTGTGTTTCCTGTAAATTTTGTGATTTTGGAGTTACGAGGTTTGATAATTAGGGTGACGATATGAGGTAATGGATAATAATGAATAAAAAAGTCTCTAGTCTCGGTAGGTGGCGTTGTCATCTAGTTCATAACTCCAAAACGGATGAGCCGATTTTGATGAAATTTTTTTGTGTCAATTTATTATTCACGGTAGGTGGCGCTGCAATTGGGTACATATTGAACAACTCCTGAACGGATGGGCTGATTTGATGGGAGTTTTTTTTACAAGGTCATTTCAAAAAATGGGTAAAAAATTTGTTTGTCCGAAAAATAAAATAAAAATCAGGATAGTCAAATTTTCAAGAAATATATTCCTTCTATAAAAAAATTAACAAAACTATCTGATTTTTCCACCCAAAATAAGTAACAATGAGATATTTTTTAATCAAAATAAAAATAGTCAAAATTTGTATAATATTGCAGGACAAGACAGGACAACGTCTGTCGGGTCCGTTAGTGAAAAAATATATATAGAAATTTAATCAAATTTTTAACTGTTTCAGTAATTAAATTGAGTTTAATTATTAAGGGTATTGGATTATAATAAAACAAAACATCTGTGGTATAAAAAATACATTACCATTTTTCAGACTATTTTTAAAAATATATATATATAGAAAATACATTTTAAATATTATATAAGCTGTTGTGTCCCCTTTCATTTGAAGCTTGGAGTATCTGAATCCAAAATGGAATTTTAAAATAAAAACAGAAAGAAGTCCACATGTATATTTAAAAGCAAAATATGAATGTAAGAAGTGCGAAACCTGAGAAGCCATTAATATTTCCATTTGTAATTTTCGCCTTTTTACGGGTTTTTCCATCGACTAGGGAAGCATATACATTCGGGACGCCACAACATTATTTCAGGTGGAACATTAAAATATTATTGGATGCTTTTCTTTTCGCGGCTTGGAGTTCTTTCCTGTACTTACAAAATTTCTATAACGATTGTTGAGTAAATATCACAAAGTTGCATATATTTTCTATTATACTTAACTTAATTTAAACAAGTACATTAAATGAATATTATATTTTTGTAATATAGCAGAAGCATCATAATATAATATGTAAATTGTTTTCTTGACAATTTTTTTTGCTTTATTTGGCATATTTTCAAATTTAATCACTTGTCAACTTTTCATAAATGTTAGGGTGGATCAAAAAAAACCTTTATACTCTGAAAAATCGGTTGATAGACACCTCTAGAAAATTCTTACCAAATATGAGCTCTTAATTGTGATACAAGCTTTACTGTTTTCCATTTTCTCAGTATAAGAAACGAAAATTCATATCTCTCCATCAACTGCTAATTGAGAATTCTCTCCTTATATTTTTGTAGGAGATTGCACGCTTCACAAAAAAGGTCTCGTAGAATATTTTCGTAAACCTCACCGCTTAAAATATATCAAAGGTTGAAGTTTGATTATTTCAAGTTTTCTATTTTGCTTATGAATTTTTTAACTCGTTAACAAAATTTTATTATAAAGTCCACAATTCATAGTTTTGTAGAATAATGGTCTCTTATAAATTGTTGACTAAATTAAGCGTTTAGATGATATTAATCTTCAAACTTTACGCCTATTTTAACAGTTTTTGATGAATAATTTGGAAAATTTCAATTCAGTCTATGAGTTTCAGGGAAATTTATACAAATTTGAGATTCTATATGCAAAGAAATGTTTTACACTTTCTTTTTTATTTTCGGCATGTTTAGTTATATTTATTAAATTGTAAAATAATAACGTTCTTGCTAAAAATTTATAATGAAAAGTATTAATGTTGAAGAGAAAAAAATGTTCAATTGGTTATTAAAAAGTTTTTTTATTTAATTATGGAGTCATGAAATTTTAAAAATTTATAAAATATTTGCACACTTTCACTGTAAAAGAATTTCCTCATTGCAGTTTCTGCGATGTTCTTTTATAATTTGCAATAAAAATTGAAATTGCACTTCATCTTTTGTCAAGCAATCATTAAATTTAGTTACTAATGCGACTACCCGCTCTGCTGCATCATTAACAACTTTTAATTGTTCAAAGTATTCTTTATTTTCACTATAACTGTCATTAGTAGGCCATAATTCAATGTCTATATCAAGAAAATTATATGGTAGATCAAAAATTATAACGAGATTCAAAAACTTTTTAAAAACAAAGTAATTCAAATGTTTTTGCGTAAATGAATTTAAATCATTTTTATTAATTATAATTCTTCTAGCTTTAGAATCTCTACCTTCACGAGTATATGTATGTATGTATGTATTTTGGGGTAACATTCACTGAGACCTAAAAGATCTATTGTGCCTCCTTACTTCTACTTAGTTCCTGAGGAAAGTATCAGAGACTAGTAGCTCCTTTAGTCCTATTTCCCAGAGGAATTTTAGGATATCTGCAGGCTTCAACCTAGGTAACTGTCCCTCTTCTATCCAGTAGTCTCCCAGGTGCTGTGCCCTAGGATTCTGAATTACTGTGCAGTTCGCAAGTATGTGGATGGAGGATTCTTCTTCGATTCCAGAAAACCTACAGTCTTCTTCCTCCACCATTTTGAGCTTTTTTTGAGCTTTTTAAGGTGCTCATTCAGGCGACAATGTCCCGTTAGGACTCCTGTTAAAACTCTTAGTGCAGTTTTGCTTTGACTTATGCATTCATTTGATCTCAACAGGTTGTAGTCACCCAGAAGAATCTTTGATTGCCTAAGCCCTACTAGATCTTTCCAATTGTCAGATCTTCTCTTTTCTTCGGCTTTACCTATTTCTTCCAATATTACATTGGAGCCGACTCCGCAAAAGGATTCCGGCCCCCAACAGGGTATTTCAGTCCCCCTCTTCGCTAGTTCATCTGCTATTTCGTTTCCTTCTATTCCAGTGTGTCCTGGAATCCACAGTGAGGTGACTATATTGTTCTCGCCTAGTTCATTAAGTTTGCCTAGGCATTCCCACGCCATTTTGGAACTGATAATACAAGAACTCAGTGCTTTAATGGCTGCTTGACTATCAGACATTATGATAATCCTTTGCCTTCTATATCCTTTGTCAATATTGAACTGGGCACACTTTCTTATTGCGTGAATTTCCGCTTGAAAGATACTTGAGGTTTTTCCCAAGCTTTCAGAGTGTTTGGTTCCGGGCCCGTACACTTCTATCCCAGCTCCTTCTATTGCTTTTGAGCCGTCTGTGTACCATTGAATGGCATTCTTTTCAAGTCTGGTAATGGTATTTGGATCCCATTCCTTCTTGTTGCTTAATTCCGTAACGAATTTCTTTGAAAAGTTATACTTTTTCATCATACCATCTTGTGGCATGTCCCAGGTTGTCTGATTTCTAAGAAGTGAAGAGGTGAAGAAAACAAAGTACCTATTCAATTAAATTTTTCAAAAACTGTTAATCATAATAATTAACAATAGTATTCGCAGAAGTTGATGAAAACCAAGCTTTTAAAATACAGTATTTATACAACTATAAAAATACAAAATTGTTGATCATGCAATAGACATGATGACTGATTTTAAAAAACTGCTCCACGATGATTTCAAATATATACTTTATTTACAATAAATGTTATTTCTCTGGGAAAGAAGTTTTTAAAGGGGAAATTTACCTTTTAAAAATGCATTTTAAATTCTGCGCCAAAACGCAAGAATAGTAATGGCGTCTGTCTGTGACATCATCAATTCGTAAATACCATTTTTAGGTGATCTGTGTCATTCTTAGAACATAAAACAGACTGTTTTATGTCATTGGTAAAATAGTCAAACTTCAAACACTTGACAGCTTGTAGGTTAGAAGTTTATTTTGATACATAATTTGAATCACACAAACAAAGGAAATTCAAAACAGATTAGATGTTCGGACCATAGATAGTTCGGACTTATCTATGGTTCGGACGAAAGACAAAATATCAAGGTCAAATTTGCGAAAGTACGACGTCACTCTCTTCTGATTGGCGTTTGAGCTAAGATGGCGGATTGTTAAATCTTTTACTTATAGTTAGTCATCCCACATGTAAAATAAAAATAAGTAACCACTTCCAATATAGTTCTGTGATCTAAACTTTTCTCTTATCGTTGACAGTTACGACAATTGACATATGATGTCAACGCTCGATTCCAGGGGGTAGTTTCATCCTCTTTCCGTTATCAACCCTCGAGTTGAGGGGATGTATCGTCTACCGTCTCTTAAATTTATTTAAGTTTTTACCTTAAATTGCTGTGGTAAGCACAGCTGCCAGGTTACCGCTGCAAAAATACCGTTACCGCCAGGATACCGTTTACATGCCAGATTAGCCTGTCAAGCTACATTCAAGGATACCGCATACCACTAGATTCCGTTACACCCAAGACATCTCTACTTCCACACCGACAACTATACTTCACCTCCAAGACATCTCTACCTCCACACCGACAACTATACTTCACCTCCAAGACATCTCTACCTCCACACCGACAACTATACTTCAACTCCAAGACATCTCTACTTCCACACCGACAACTTCACTTCAACTTCAGGACACAAGCTAAGTACCTTCCTGAAGTACAGGTTTTTCACTCTTTCCTTTCTGTTTTTCTTCCTAAGGCAGAATAAAGTTAATATTTTAAATTTCTTTTTTTGATTTCTTATCTACCCGGCTGTAAGAGCTGTAGGGATTGTGCCCGGGTTTATGTAAGTTGTAACTTTTTTATTTTTTAACTTAAATTAAATTCTACAAGGTGTTTCTACCTTTTTCACCTTAGTTTCTTTTCTTAAAATTAAATTATCTTTTTCGTCGACGTCTAAAAAGGTAGTGGCGCCCTAAGCTCTTATAGTCTGTAAACCCTCTGGCATACCTAGTGTGGCATTAACATGGAGTCGATGCACCCTTGAGAGAGTCTCTAGCCGGGACCTGTCTCTTAAGGAGAGAACCAGTGTTACACTTTCACGATACAAACTCAAATTTTCCTGAATCTGACAGACTGAATTGAAATTTTCCGAATTATGAATCAAAAATTATTAAAGGTTGACGATGAATATAAATCGACAAATCATAAGAGATGGTTATTTATTATATTCCACTATAGTGATATGTGGGTACCAAACACTTTTAGTTAGGAGGTTTAATATTGACTTATTATTAAGTGATCTAGGACAAAGATAATTTTGGATGACAATCATATTGAGGAACTCATAACATGAAATGACAGTTGTTTTTCTCAGAACCTCAATCCTCAATTTCCTCCTGTGTATTATATATTTTGTTACATCGCCAGGAGTTGAAAATTTTAACAATGAAATACGCTATTGCTGGATACGGTGCTGTATAGGAAGTCGACAACAAGCACAGTCAAACTGAGAGACATAATATATATTTCATTCACCTATCTCCTCTATGGAAGAACTAAGGAAAGTTAATACTAAAAATACCTTTGTGACTTTGTTACAAAGGAAACCGAATTTAAAAATTATGAAGCTTGTGCAGTTAACTTACAGTATGCGAATGTTCCTTTTGCCAAAGTTTATACCATTCCTTTCAGCGCTAGAGACCTGTATGAAGTACCGGGAGTCTGATTAAAAGAGGTTACCCACTGTATCTCAGAAACTATTTATCGTACAGTTTAGTGTCAATGTCAATGTGTAAACCACGGCAGTAAAGTGCTCAAGAAGTGGTCCATATCTTCTTTCGGCCTGAAAAATGCCACTTTACCGCCTAGGTATACAATATACCATTATTACAATATTCCACTACGACAAAACTGTCAGTAAGTAAACATTAGCATCGAGTATCTAATTTGAATGTTGACTTCAATTTTATCCTCTGAAAATCATAATCCTCTAGTCCACCTCCGACATGTGAATTCCCATCGAGTCTCCTAACGAAATCCTTGATATATAGCGACATTAGCAATACATCCTGGTATTACAATATCCTATTAAAACCCCATAAAACGATATAGCAACGGCCATACTGAATACCTGCTTCTCCTCGCACTATTCATATCCTATTACAAGGTTTTAGTTGATTGATGTCCCTTTAAAAATATTTTCAGGGCACAACAACGGGTTTTAAAATTTTGTTTTCCTGTTTTTTATTTATGACTGGAAACAGAGGTAGCTCTAGTTAATTTTTAAAAGGAATATTTTTTGTGAATATGGGTGAATGTTTTCCCAAATGTGATTCAATAATTTGAATTGTTCATAGAACCTCAACTTTGTATCGAAAAAGTAACGAAAGGTTGGTTGGTTCAATAATTTCAAACTCATAACTTCTGGAAACAATACTTCATTCCAAATGAATGGAGGCAATACGATTTTTATTGATTTGAGAAATAACATATTAATATTACATAACTTAACTTGAAGAAAAACATTGATCTTCTGAAGATTTCAAGGTTATAATAGTATATTGTGTCACAAGGGCAGAAACTGAGCTTTAACAGCCCAAGACTGTTGATACTAAAGCTTTTTCTGCATTTGTGACACACAACTATTTTTCGCCTACCAAATAAACCAAAAAATAAGAAAATATAACAAAAATCTTTAGCATACATTTGTTGTATTCTTTTAACATCAATCTGTTCAGCACTATTGAGATAATTTTCAACCTCAGCAGGTGACCAAAGTGAGCTAGAGCTCTGTTCAAAGCGAGCACTTAAAAAGAGCATTCAAGTGAACAAAGCAACATTTGCTCGAGTAAAAACACACGTTTAATAAAAAATTTACGTGAAACGTCAAAGTAAGCATTCAAGTGACAGATGGTGGCAAACTTCAAAAATCGTGGCGTTAGGAATTTTCCGCCCTATATTTGGTGTGGTTTTCCGCGAAAAAATATGATATTAGTCATAACAGTGCAAAGGAGACAGTCGATTGAAATATATGAGAGTTTAATTTCTGTTAGGTACACACAAGATAAATTTAATTAGTTTCATTTGAAGTGAATTTGATTACAGAATATTTGCTGAACCATAAACTGTGATTTGTATAAGTAACTTAAATAGTAGTTAAATAACCCCTATATCGGTAATTACAGGATAATTAAAGATCCTGTCGTGATCTGAAGAGTTTCGAGAGTATGACAACCCCACTGCACCTAGGCCTCATTAGGCCCTTTGTGCAGTACGTCCCAAAGAGGATTTTATCTGAGCATGGCTGGTGTTAGCCAAAACTCGCCGAACACAAATTCACGAATGAATGGAAGAGCCACGCAATCAAAGAGGAGAATCAAAGAGAAGCTTATAGTGGCCTAAACATAGCACTTGATCACGGCGATGTTTAGGTAATATAGGCTACGGTTTTGTGGACTTTATCACCTCGCTCAACTCAGTTTTTGCACTTCATCTGAACACCTTTTCGCTATAAGTGGTTTACTAAGAGCGGCTTTGTCTATCTTCCTGTTTTTCAAAGCCTCGACATAAGGATGTGTAAGATAGCCTCATTCTATGAAGATGCCTGTTTAGTTAACAATGCCCGGTCAGAACCTCTGATGCAAAACGTAGACTTCATTTTTTCATCTCATTGTGAGCATGTTCACGCACTAGGCTTCTCCATACTGCAACTGTTACATCGACTGAGCAGGTTGGTTCAAAATTTTTGAGCTGCTGACTTCTTAGCCACCTCATCAGCCGCGTGGTAACCTTTAGGCTTACCATGGATTATGGCCTACAAAAGTGTAATTATATTGTTCTTTGTCGCCTCAACAAAGGCATGTTGACATTCGAGTACTGATATGCGCCTTGCGCGGTCTCTTCAGAGCTAGTAGCGCTTGTCTGCTACCTGTGTAGATGCACTCATTTTTTCCCGAGGAGTTTCTACCAGAAATATTTTTTGCAGATGACATTCAGTTCAGTTTAAACTACGTTGGTATATTTGCTTATAGCCGATTTTATGTAGAGGTTCGTATGCAGAATCTTGTTCATTTTTTGAGCCATCAGTGTGTATGCTGATAGTATCTGCCACTGGCTTCTCTCCTATTATGTTCATAGTTATTTTGTTGAAAACTTATCGTGAAATTATGGAATCGGTATCGATATAATTATCAGGAGGTGTGAGGTTAAGAATTATCTCCTGTCCTTAAAAAAATTGAATCATTACGATGTACCAACGGAGAGTTGCTAAATTATTCAAATCAATATAAACATTTTTCGCAATTCTAGTAACATGAAATAGGTAGTGGTTGATTTCCTCCAGCATTATGACATTTATATTAATAAATGCAGATACTTCAAAAACGCATATTTAAATTATAATTAAATTTGCTATCGTTATTTCAATTGATGCTTACTTTATGCTAAAATCGGAACATGGAATTATTAAATGCTCTCTACACCTATGAGATATCAAATCTATACTCATGTCATGAAAGCACAAAGGAATATTTTCAAAAGATTGTGAAAGGTGAAACTTTGGTATTAACATTAACAGATTTTCCAACAAAATTAACAAAAAATAATAATGAATACACCATAAGGAACATACAAAGGATATTAATAAATTACGTATGGAAGAATAAAATTTCATCTACATTCCGTTCGAAGGATATAAGGTCATCATTAAGACAGGAAAACAAAAAACTTGGTGAACAGAGAGAAATAATGAAAAATCCACGCTGGTGGTTTAAATCAACTTTAGACGGTCCACCACCTATAGTCATCAACTAGTATGCCTTATAGGGTACTTTTCATTTTATCCCACATCCATTTTAATTGAATTTAAAAAATATATTTGTCAACAACACCACTAAAAACCTATACTCAACCCAAAATATTTCCTTTCTTTAATCCATCGCTATTTGAATTAACTTTTGATCTAAATTCAGCTTTAATTTCCTCCAATGCTTTTTTCTCTACTCAGTACTGTAGGCATCTGTTTTTTCATTTCCAATTATGGGATATCTCCCGATAATCTGCAGTAACAATTCTCTCTCACCTTATGTATATTTCACTGTTATTTTTAATTGTATATGTATGTGTATTTATAGTTTGATGTGAATAATAATAAAGCAAAAAACAAAGTTTATACCCCATTTTTCAAAAATTATTTTATTTCAACCTACATATTATACTTTAACCAAAAACTATCAATTATTATAAATATTAATATCAAAAACACAATTTGTTGCATTCTGTAAATTACTTAAAATTGATGGTCCAGTGGAGTTACTTGGTGTTAACTGGTAAGTAGATGTCGTCGATGAGGATGGCATCGGTTGCAGGTCGCATAAAGATGACTGTGACGGCAACGGTTTTAAGTCATTTGTAGATGAAAGAATTTTATTTGATATATTTTTCTTCTGATTCTCGGAGTCCTCCAAATATTGTATTCGGTCACTTCGAAGACGCTTTGAACAACTTTGACGTTTTAGTAACAATTACACGCCCGGGTGGTTTGATAGTTGTTTTGTGACACTACTTTGAATAATGTACAGGGTTATATAAAAATATCTTCATTATTTTATATTTTAAAAAAATTAAAAATGCAAAAATAAGATAGAAAAGATGTAGATTTTATTTGATGGACTATTTCGTAAATATTTATTTACCTGTTGTAACAATAGTTATAACATCCCAAGTAAAAAACTATCTAATAAGGTAAAAATTTGCATAATTTTACTTTCCCGCACTAGTGCGGGAAAGTGACACTTTCAAAACTAAAATGCGTACGGGAAAATGGAATAAATCTTCGATGTATCGCCGGGACTGAGTATGCAGTTGAGTTTTACTCTGGTTTGGACATTCATTTGTTCCCACCTGGTTTTAGTCTCCAAGAGTATTTGCACTAGTGACGTGATCTTATATGTACTTAATGGAGTTAATACATCATTCAAAAATAAACCTTGTACCACTTTAGGTTTTTTTGCTATCTCGCAAAGACTTTTGGCTGTAAGATCATGAAATTTTGATACAAAAATATTAGAATCTCATGGCATCCGTTCAAAATGGTTTAAATGTTCTCCTCAAAAGTATGGATAATGGTAAAGTTCCTGGAAATCTACCATTGTGTAGTGGTGTATTCCAAGGCTCAGTTTTGGGTCCAATACTGTTTTTTTGATCCACTTCATTTGCCGATGACACTAGTGTATCCTGGAGCAGTTCAAATATGACAAATTTCACTTTATCAATTTTAATTCAATTTAAGAAAATACAAAATTTTAATTCTATCCCGCTATATTTATTTTGGAATCTGTCTATTTGGTTCGAATTTGGGTGAAAGGTCAATTTATAGGAAGGATTTTGGTGTTTATTCAACATTGTCCACCTATCCACCTCTGACGTAGTAAAAATTCCATTATTCTCAATCACCAAAAATCTTATAAGCTTCTACCTTTAAAATTAAAATTGGTTAATAGTTACAATAAACCTCAAAGATTGACAAAGGCATTTTTTCACAAAAGACCATATGATCAAAACACAGTGGCAGAATTGTAACATTGTACCGTTGTGAAAATTTTTCTTGTGGTATTGCACCAATCCCAGAACTTATTTAAAGCCACAAGTATCTTTCGAGTGAAAATTGATACTTAGTTCAGTTAAAAACATACAAGATGAAACTGAGCTCTTGTTCAATTGATTCTAAAATGGATTAAGAATGCCTAGGAAACCAGGCAAGAACGAAATCGTCCCCTTACCGTGGGTTCCCGGACACCCGGGAATATTATAAATCAAAATAACAGAACTAGCGAGGAGTACCTGAATGGGCACCCGAAAATTGTCAAAATGATGGAGCAATAAACCGAATGTCGATTGTGAGGAATTAAAAAAAAAAGGCGGAATGCATCGCACTGAAACACTGATTAAAAAAGGTCTAAACGGAAGCCTATGTAACCCTGAAGAAACTATTAGTCTCCACTACTTCCATCAGGAGGAAATTCAAAATAAGTTCTTCAGATCTTAGTGAATATCAATTCCAATTAATACATACATAGTTGGTCCAGTATTTTTTATTCTCTAGATTCTCTCTATCTGCATGTATTAGTTCGTTTCATAATTTCGATTGTTTGTTGTCTCTGGCATTTTGTACGCATCTCTCATCACAATTACGAAATGAATAGTAATACAGAGCCCTAGGGCACAGCACATGGAAGATTGCTGGATAGAAGAGGGACACTCGCCTAAACTGGAACCTGCAGATATCCTTTAATTTCTCCAGGAACAAGTTCAAAGGAGCTATTAGTCTCTGACAAAGTATGAGACAGGGAGCACAATCCATCTATCAGGTAGTAGTTTTAGTAAATCTCACTCTGTTATACAAACATCTACATTTTAGGTATATAAATGAGAAAATGTTGTACTTTCTCACTACAATGGGTCGAAATATATCGATAAACACTGAAAAATTGTGTATAATACAACACAGCCCCATTTTTATTACTGTGCATCAATTTTATAACTATTCAATATTAATAAAATTATTCAAATACAAAAATAAAATGGTGTCATGTTTTGATATAAAAATTTTAAATTACTCGAAGTGTTACGATGGAATGAAACAATTCAATTTGTTTGAATCTTCACAATATTTGAAACTATGTTCAGCTTAAACTTGTAGCTTTATCAAATGAGTGAAGGTATAACGAAAAGTTTGTAATTGATACGAAATTTTATTGATGTTGACGAAAGTATTAGAAATTGTTTCACTGGAAATTAAGGACAAAAAAGGTTCTGAGTGATAGAAAAGAAAAGATTAATGAATACACCACAGGAAACATACCGAAGATTCCTGGGAACTTAAATTACAAAAAGTACACTGACTGAATATAACCGTAGTGAGACTTATGGTGATCAAAAATAGATCAAATGGAGATAGAAGTTATCAAAACTCCAGATGCTTGCTGGTCTGTAAATAACGGGTGTGATGAAAAGCAGCTTTCTAAGTCATTCTCAATATTCCTCTCTTGCTCTGCACGTTAAGACTGAAACGAGAATGGTTGCATATAGCCTGAAATTCAATGGGAACTGGCACGAACGAGCCTTCACTGATAGTATTCCAGAATGACCGATGTAATCACAAACTTTGAAATAAGTAGTGACATCATGCTGGACAAAATCTATGACACCCAACCATATAATGGGACGGAAACTTTGCGTCAGGATGGAACACTGGTGTAATCCAAAACTGACACAGGAACAGGAGCTGGAGGTCTTGGTGCTTAGCCCAGGTGTAACGCTTACGAATCCTTGGGAAAAGTTTCACCTGCGGTATTATTGAGTACCTGGGAAAGCTTGTTCACTTCCACATCCGATAACAAAAATATCATACTCTTGAAATCTCGAGAGAGTCAGTGATAAGTAAAAAAGGGGGACAATACTGACCCGTATTCGAATGTCAATGAATATATTGTTGAAGTTCAGGAGCTAAAATAAAAGAAAAAGAACAAATACAAGTTAAAACATCCCTACTTATTTCTATTTTTTGCATCTTCCATATCAACTTAAATGATGTTATTTGATATTATGAAGTTGAGATTATCCATATCCAAAATCAACAAAACATCAAATTTTGATTTTTCAGTTGAGAAACTCTTGCGGTAGTTCGTTTTCTCTCGGGTGAGAGGCAATGAAATTGAAATTCCCGGATACATTGTTTTCACATTGACATTTCCATGAATATTACAATCGCTGCTTTAGGGTGAACCACGTCCACTTCCCAGGGAAGTTCTCCTCCCAAATATTAGAAAATATGGTCCAGGCGAAATTCTACGCTAGTGACACGGGTCTTGTAATAACGTACTGCAGCCAAGCAACTTAGCAGAAGTACAACTCCTGTTCAACAAAATGGAGAAAGTTAGTGAACCTATGTGCAGAAAATGTGAACTCTACTACTGTGAGAACTTGCAAGGACTCAGACAGAAGCACTTTGGAAAGAAAATAATACAACAATAATACTGAAAATCCCTCCAACTAACCTGGTGGCCCATATTGAAGACACGAAGCTTCTGGAATGGAAATAGATAACAAAATATCTACGGTTGGGATCCCTGGCCATTCTAGTAAGGATGGCAATAAAAAGGAAGGCTCCCTTGAAAGGGGGATACTGCAGGTGGTTTTGGCATCCCATTAAGTTTTGCCAGACAAATACTCAATACCTGGATAGTTAGAAGAGTTTCAAAAGAGATTCGAACGCTTTTATACATCCGTCGATGAATGTTTACAGCATAGTGCCTATACATTATCTACATTGTCTAACAGGCCTTTTATCAGGTGACTGTCGTCTAAATCATGGTATAGTAGTACTTGGAAAGTCGGAAGAGAGGAAAATTATGAAACATCAGAGCGTATACTTTGTGTCTGCCCCGCCGTGGCTCGAATCAGGTATCTGATGTTTAGCAGGGTCTCACTCTCGCTCTGAAACCTAAAATATCATTCACCAAATAAATCAATCGGCTTTGTTAGAAGCTGTTTGGTGAAAAATTCAGAGGACTGACCCACAATAGACTTGAAGAAGCGGTACAACCAAAAGCAAAAAAGCATAAGACTGAGGTGCCGAGGACTCGAACCCTTGAATGTATGTACTATAATAATCAATCAATCTTGTAGTAATATAAGAATAAATAAATTGGAAGTGTAGTGTCCAATAAAAAACATTTTCAATAGTAGTTCCATGTCTATTAATAACACAATAAATTTGGTAAGAAAAATATTAACGTCTCCTCTTATTATTTGTCATAATAAAGATTAGAGAAATCATAATAAGTATTTATTTAGATTATAATAATATTATTATTAAAAGACTTCATAAATTGTACAAATAGTTGATTGAAATATTCCCTTAAGCGATACGCCAAAGTTTTTAAAAATATTGGTTATTATTTATGACTTGAACGCGTACGGCGTACGGTTGATATTTATCGAACATTTTTGTTTGGACAATTGCACAAATAGAAATAAATAACGAGATCTGATGGTTTTTTGTTTTCGATATTTTGAAATTAATAAATTCCGTAGGTCGTTCTATTAGGGACGTAATTGTGAAAATAATTTGTAGTCTGTTTGTTTTAGAATATGGTTATGCATGAATGATACCGCGCCAATTCAAATTTATTAAGTTTGTTATGCAGATACGAAAATGCAAATAAACAAAAAATATAGCCCAGGAAATAGACAGATTCTTTTTGGGTTATTCTATTGGTTATTTCTTAATTCTGAATATGAATCAACTAAATTATTTGAAAACGAACAAAAAACGTGACTATATTGAAGTATTGCAACGCTCAAAACATAAAAAATTCCTGGTTTTTCGTTTTCCAACAATAAAATATTGTTTTTTTTTAAATAACTCAGTTTATTGCACAATTTTCAATTAAACAGTGCTCTGAAATTAGAGTTAACCACCTCTTATTTTTTCCTTTTTTAATATAATAAGAAAAAAGCAAAAACTTTTGGAGTTACACTTTTTTACATCGCCCCAAAATTTTTTGTTCTTCTATCGTATGTCGCGTTTTGACATACATTATACGTTTTATGCAGTGCTATTCAAAAGTCATACGCCATATTAATTTTGTTTGAGTTTAAACTAATTTTGACGGATAAATTAAATAAATACCAAAATTATTGAAATTATTTTTTTAAATTTAATTAATCAAATATCAACAATGGATTCTTATAGCAAGTGTTCGAAATGTGCTCCGTCTACTTCCTGACAGTAATACATCCTATTAGTAAACTCTTGTCGTACTCGTTCGAATGTGTCAGCTGAAATTGCATTGCATTCTTCAATAATTCTTTCTTTCAAAACTCCAATGCTATCTGGTGCCGTAGTATAAACCTTGGATTTCAAGTACCCCCATAGAAAAAAATCTAATGGTGTCAGATCCGAGGGGGCCATTCTATAGGACCTCACCAGCCGATATTCTTCATCCAGGTAACGTCTTACTGCACCATAATAATGTGCAAGTGCACCATCTTGTTGAAATGTTATTTCCAGATGGCCGAATTCATCTGGATTATCTTCCAGAATTTCAAGAATTAACGGCTGAATAGCATTTTGTAACATCTCCAGATACACTTCACCGCTCAAATTTGAATTTATGAAAACAGGACCAACTATGTGGTTTCCCAAAATACCTGCCCAAACATTGACTTTTTCTGGAAATTGGGTATGTTGTCCACGAAAGGTGTGAGGATTTGTGTCACTCCAATACCTTACATTTTGTGTATTCACATTTCCATGGAGGCAAAAAGTACTTTCGTCACTAAAACAAATTGTTTTTGTGTAATGTGGGTTTTGACTAATTTTATTTGTCATACATTCACAGAATTCGAGTCTTCTGTCGGGGTCGTCATCCGATAGGTGATGCACCATTTTTAACTTGTATAGATGAAATTTATTTTTAGCCAACACTCTCTGTACTGTACTTTCACTTACTTCACAGATAGACGCAACTTTAGTTGAAGAGGAGGTAGGGTTTACTACCATTTCAGCAACTATATCAATTTTTTTATCATCACTAAATGCTGGTCGACCAGATCGTTTGGCATCTTGAACACTACCTGTTGCTTCAAACTTATGAAGATGCTCCCTCAAATGAGTTCTCGAGATCTGGGTATCTCTCATTAAATAAATGTTCCGCTTCATGGAGATTCTTTCCAGATTCACCAATTATTAAGATAGCTGCTACTTTGTCGGCTTGAGTACGTTGAGTACGTACATTTTGCCCATGTAAACTCTCAAACGTCTCGTTAAACAATAATAAAATTAAATATTTTAGCTATTTAGAAAAACTTTGCAAAGCAACAAATACTATTAAATTAAAAACGTCAATTTTTTTGACAACTATCCAGAGGCGGGCTGAAAAATCTTCAATATTCAAATGTGAAATAATAATTTTGGTATTTATTTAATTTATCCGTCAAAATTAGTTCAAACCCAAACAAAATTAATATGGCTATGTAGCCAATGTCAATGCCTTTCATACGAGATATCTCTTGCCATAAGGTCCTATTTAAAATTATTGGCCAGAGTGGCACTGTGACGTCATCTATTACTATTACGTCACCTGTGCAGTTTTACTTTGACTTATGCATTCATTTGATCTCAATGGGTTGTACTCACCCATCAGAATCTTTGATTGTCTAAGCCCTACTAGATCTTTTCAATGGTCAGATATTCTCTTTTCTTAGGCTTTGCCTATTTCTTCCAATATCACATTTGTGCTGATACCGCAAAAGAGTTCCGGCCCCCAATAGGGTCTTTCAGTTCCCCTCTTTGCTAGTCCATATGCATAAGAAGAGAATTAGACTTCTGGTATAATTTACCAGGATTGGTTCATTCAAAGGCTTTCATACATCCTTCGAAGAATGTCTCCAAACAAATGTTAGACTATAGCAGGCATGACCTACGCTGTCTAACAGGCCTTTTAACAGGCCACTGTCATCTGAATCATCATATGCTAAATCTTGGACTGTCGGAAGATCCGACCTGCCGTCTTTGTCTGGAAGATGATGAAACAGCAGAGCATATAATTTGTGCCTGCCCCGCCGCGGCTCAAATCAGGTATCTGATGTTTGGCAGGGATGCTCTCTCGCCATCGGACCTGGAAAATCATTCACCAAATAAGCTAATCGGCTTTGTTAAGAAGCTGAATTTGTTTGGTGAAATCTGAATAGGTGTGAGCCACAATAGACTCTTGCGAGTCGCAGTGGAGGGCCTTATAGACCCACTCACCATAAACCTAACCTAACCTAACCTAACATAACCTAGTCCATATGCTATTTCATTACTTTCTACTCGAGTGTGTCCTGGAATTGACAGTAAGCACCATTTTGGAACTGATTACACAAGAGCTCAGTGCTTTTATATTTACTTGACTATTCGACATTATGATAATCTTTTGCCTTCTATATCGTTTGTCAATATTAAACTGGGCACACTTTCTTATGGCGTGAATTTCCGCTTGAAAGATACTTGAGGTTTTACCAAAGCTTTTGGAGTGTATGGTTCCTGGTTCTAAATAACCTACATGTGTCATAGGCTACCGGTTTTAAAGCGCAGGCACGATAATCTATGCAAAATGGATTTTAACAAACCACGTGAAATGAATTCAAATGGAAATATTGTCGAACATTTCCGACAGTTCAGCCAAGACATTTTCATTTAATGGCATTTTTTCCAAGTCTGGTAATGGTATTTGAATCTCATTCCTTCTTGTTGCTTAATGCCGTAACGAATTTCTTTGAAAAGTTATACCTTTTCATCACTCCATCTTGTGGCATGTCCCAGGTTTTTTGAGTTCTTAGAAGTGAGGAGTTTTTTTTAATGATCCCCTCTATTCGTTGTTTTTGCGATATCATTTTTGAGGGGAAAGATGGGATTTTGGTAATCACATTATAATCAGATAAAAGGTTATAGTTTTATTATACAAACTTAAAGAACATGTTATAATAAGTAGATATAATACTAGATATGGTATAAATTACATTTTCAATTCAGGAATCACTTGTACAACTAAGTACAAGTTTTTCCAGCTCGTTAAATATACGTATATTAGTCAAAATAATACTACTTGTAAATATTACTTTTCTAATAAAAAGGAACTCTGTATTGAAATATTGACAAATGTACCAAAGCGTACATCGTAAAAAATATTTAATTTCAATACGGATGTGAATATTCAAAAGTTAGGCATAAAAGACAAGGGAAGATAAGACACCCCACGCTGATCTGAATGTTAATGGTCTAGAAAAAAATCTGAGTAATGGTAATATAGAAGCGAAGTGCCGACTGGCGCCGACAATACAAAAATGACTACAAAATGTTTTTTTTTTATTTAAAAACATCAAATTATTTTCCTAAACTGGAAGTTTCATATTTTTGATTCAAACTATTTGGGAATGATAAACATTTCTGGAAAACCCGAATAATAAGTTTTTTTAAGAAACCCATATTATTATATTCACTCGCAGTTGTGTTTTATACTGGGTGTCCAGAGACGATCTTGCCAAATGCAAAACAACAGATAATATAAGATGAATATGGAGCTTACGTGATCTTAAGAGCCTCGCCACTAGAACCTTTGCAAATCTATTGTATATGCCCTTCTCTATTTATAGATTTCCTTGCCTAGACCGTTCCTATTACTAGACTTCCAACACCAAACCTCAGGTCATGAAGTGTTTGGTCTGCCTCATTCTTGGCATCTTATTCCACCATTCTCGAGACTGCTTTTTCGAGTACTGCTATTTGTTCTATTCAGTGCTTTTGCTATAGGTACCACAAATAGATCACATCGTATGATTACCTAGCTTCTGTAGAGTATCCAAGCAGTCCCAAACTAGTTTGGAGTTTAAATGCATGGTACTGATTGGTACTTTTATAACCGTTGAGCTGTCGGAGTATATGGCAATGGTGATTTCCTCAAACCTTTGCCTCTCTCTTTCCTCATTAATTCGATTAGGTTGTGATCAACAGTACAGGCAATTGAACTGAATGTTTGTACCATCACCCATGTTATCCACTTTTATTCCAGTTCCTCCATGTCTTCTGTATAGGCCACTAGTATGACTGGAGAGATTTTTAGTAGTTGTAATGGTTGTATTATTTCCTTTCCAAACTGCTTCCGTACCAGTCCTAGGTGTTTCATCATAGAGTTCACATTTCCTGCATAAATGTTCACTAACTTTGCCCTAGTAGCTCTGCTGTACAGTGCTAAATTGCTGCAATTTCTGCCTGGAATAACGTCACATGTTTGCCTGAACACAGTGAGACTCTTGTCTTTGGCTTGGCTATATATTCCTGTTCCTACACATATCTCGGTTTTTGAGCCATCTGTGTAGGAGATCTCTTCTGCATTAACTGAAGTTCTGATTTCGTCTGTTGGCATAACCATTATGTGGTCCATTTCCAACTCCTTGTTTAGCTCGTTGTACACCTTACCGTGTAGTCTAATAATGAGTGTTTGCCCTCTGGTCAATCTAATTGTGATTCGCTTTGCCTTGTATGTAGATATGAAGTAGCGGCAAGCTCAGTAAGACTTGTAGTGCAGTGTGCAACATCAAGCAGTGTAATTCCTCTGTAGTTTTCGCAGACAGTTGGGTCTCGTTTTTTTTAAAATTGGTATGATAATTGCTTCTGTCCATTGTTTAGGTAACACTTCTTTTTGCCAGATCTTCGCTGTTATTTGTTAAATTTGTTGCCCAAGTGATTCACCCCCTTCTTTTATTAGCGTTGCAATTATTCCATTTTTACCACTACTTTTATTATTTTTCAATTATTTTATTTCTTCTCTGCTTGGTATTACTGTATGTTCATCTTCTACAATTTTTCCTGGGTTATTATTTCTGTTCTCTTCTTGATTACTTACTTCTTCATTATTGTAGGCAATTTCCAAATATTGTTTCCACCATTTCCTTCTCGTCTCCTATTAGTAGTTTTCTTTTTTGACCTCTTGGTAGAAGTTTCTGATGTCATATATTCTCTCTTCTTTTTCCTGCATAGATGTTTCACTTTGTTTCTTAGAACAGTATATTCCATTTTATTCTCATGTGAGTATTTGTAAGAATTTTTGTTTTGCTTCGTTTCTATTCTTTGTTACGTTTTGGCAATCTTCGTCATACCAATGTTTGATGTTCTCATTGCTTTCGTCTTGTCTGAGTATCTCTGCTGTTTGTTTTATTGCATTTTCTATCGATCCCCATTTTATGCCTAAATCTACCAATTCACTTTCATTGTTTGGGAGTTGTTCGTTTAGCTTGTTTGTCCTGTTTAGCTCGTTTTTTATTTTTTCTCTTGAGTATCTGATTTGTCTTTTTTTGATAATTTTATTCATAGTAGGTTTGCTTTCTTCTAAAATTATTTTAACTAAAATATGATCGTTCCCGCTTCTGTGCCTGTTTGGTTTCTTACATTTTAAACTTTTTTAACATGTTTGCCTTCTATAAGTACGTGATCTATTTGATTTCTTGTAATCCCATCAGAAGATGTCCATGTTTCTTTGTGAATGTCTTTGTGTTCAAAGTAAGTGCTTACTATTTTCATCTGCCGTTCCGTTGCTAATTCAATTAGCTTGATTCCATTATTATTACTTATTCCGTGTTTACTGAAACGTCCAATTGTTGCTCTATATTATCTTTGTTGTTTGCCTATTTTTGCATTGCAATCTCCTAACACTATTTTTATGTTATAACATGGTATTTTCCTATAATATCTTCCCCTTATTCTCATACCGCTTATTCCTTCCGTGACTGCATTAAAGTCAAGTATCATACCTTTGAGTCTTTTATTTATCATGAATCCTGTTCCAAAGTGTTTCGTTGTTCCACTGTTTAAAATAACGTGTTCTTTCAATTCTGTTATTCCCTCTTTCTTCTGCTTGGTTTATATCGCTCCATTTCATTTACCAAGTTTTTAAAAGCTCCTTCTTGGTCAGTCCTCACACATTCCAGATTCCCATAATTAATTTTGTATTCGTGTTTTTTCAGAGTTTTTTCCATTTTTGTTATTCTTTGTAATTCTTATCTATTTATTTGCTCATTTCCTTCGTCGTCATCGTTGCATCCTAATTTAGTTTTTTACTCATTCTGTTTTTGAAATTTCTGCTCTGGTGACCTTCCATTGATTGTTCTTTTACACCCTTCTCCTCGTACTTATTTCTCTTAACCTGTTTTTTCATCCTTATTTTTATTTCTTTTCGTATCGTATACTTCATTATTAATGACTAGCTGATTGCATTTGAGAAATGTCGTATTACCTTTTTGTCTTGCTTCTTTAAGTTGCGGTACAAATGGTTTTCGCTCGTTCTGAACTTTTTTCGAGTAATCTTGTTCTATCCATATACAGGGTGTTTCATTGGGAAATGGGCATACGGTAAGGGTAGGTAGAGGTCGCCTAGGTGGTTCTAAAAAACCCCCATATGATGGGTCTAGCGCTCTTTATAACCGAGATACAGGGTGTTTTATGTATTTTGACTATTTCTTTGATGGTTTATAACTTACGATCCACATTGTATATATTTTTCATATTCACAGCATAAACTCTTCATCCTGTATTGTACCGAATACCAAATAAATTATAATTCATAATCCAGGTACGGACTAGAAAAAAATGAAAGAAATTGAATCAGTTTAAAACAACACCCTGTATATTAAAATTTTGAAAATTCGTTTGCAGATTTGAAAAGAGCAGAAAAAATTATGTCAAAGCAAATGTGTTTTGTGCTTCCGCATACAATTTTCGTACTTGTTAATTTGAGTCAAAATTATTTTTTCGATGTAAGGGTGGTACAAAATTTCAAAAAAAAAATACTTTTTCTTCTCTAAATAATAATCTTTTACTTTCAATCAATAAAATCCCTAACCATTTCATAATCTCCTAAATTTTGGATCACAACCAATGTAAAATAAGTCGACAGGCCTATACATTTTAAGACAAAATGCTAATTTCAATAACTAACTTACAAACACCCCGTATGTGTAATACAGTTATGATAATTGTATTTGTCCATTATGCTGCACTTTAAACAAATAACAAAATGCGAAAAAATTACATCCCGGAAAAGTATAACTTTATTTTAACAGAAGCTCAAAGTGGCCACCATTTTGCTCAATACATTTTTGTGCTCTTTTAGTAAGATGTCTAATAGATTTCCTAATCATAGCTTGATCATTTTTCAATTCCTCGCATGCGTCCTGGATTCTCTGTAAAAGGTCTTCTCTTGTATTTATTTCAGTTGAATAGACTTTGGATTTTAAGTAACCCCAAACATGATAGTCGATTGGGTCAAAGTCGGGTCCCCTTGCAGGCCAGTTATGAGGTCCTCCCCTGCCTATCCAATTATTTGGGAGGTTGTCGTTTAAAAAGTCTCTCACTATTGCTCTGAAATGAGGTGAAGCACCATCATGTTGGAAGTACATACCCCCAACATTAACATCTGCATTGTCTAGCAATATGGGTAAAATATTTTGCAGAAATTCTAAATATACTTCACCAGTTAGTAAATGTGGGAGAAAATAGGGACCAATTAGCCGGTTGTTAATAACACCACACCATACATTAAACGAGAATCTTATTTGTGAATGTGTTTGTTTTATAGCAAACGGATTTTGTTGGGCCCAAACATGAGCATTTCTTGAATTATTAATACCGTCCCTGGTAAACTGAGCTTCATCGGTAAATAAGCACCTGTGCAATATTCTGTTATTTTGTAATATCCACCTACTAAAAACCAATCTCGGGACTTCATCTCCAACTTGAAGCCTCTGAACTTTCTGTACGTGGTACGGATAGAGATTATTTTTTTTTAATCTTCGCCACACAGTAGAATGAGGAACATTAGTGGCATGACTGATTCTTCTTGTGCTGATTTTTGGGTCGTTTTGCACAATGTCTAGAATATTTTGTTCCAAACCGATATGTCATCTTTCATGATGTTCATTTTCTGCCACTGTTGGAAATTTACCGTGTTCTCTGAGGTAACTAAACACATTGGAAAAAGTCTTGTCATTTGGTAACCGCCGGCCAGGAAATCGCCACTCATATTCTCTTTGGGCAGCTTTTCCATTACCATTACAAAATCCGTAGACAAACAACATGTCTGCATATTCATTGTTATCAAATTTATGGGGCATTTTCAACAAGTAATAACTGGTTATCTATCAACAAATAATCACTTAACGAACGCAAGAACACAACTACAAACTCTCAAATCATTAACTGTCAAAATTACACCCTAACATCAGCCAACTTGACAATTACAGCAAATTGGGATATCAAACATCACAACCAATGTAAAATTGTATGCGGAAGCACAAAACACATTTGCTTTGACATAATTTTTTCTGCTCTTTTCAAATCTGCAAACGAATTTTCAAAATTTTAATATACAGGGTGTTGTTTTAAACTGATTCAATTTCTTTCATTTTTTTCTAGTCCGTACCTGGATTATGAATTATAATTTATTTGGTATTCGGTACAATACAGGATGAAGAGTTTATGCTGTGAATATGAAAAATATATACAATGTGGATCGTAAGTTATAAACCATCAAAGAAATAGTCAAAATACATAAAACACCCTGTATCTCGGTTATAAAGAGCGCTAGACCCATCATATGGGGGTTTTTTAGAACCACCTAGGCGACCTCTACCTACCCTTACCGTATGCCCATTTCCCAATGAAACACCCTGTATCAGTTAATTTCAATTGCCTTAGTTTTTTTGAATATCTCCGTTTTCTTAGATTCTTTGTTGAGTTTTATGATAATTGGTCTTTTTAATCCGTTTTGATAGAAATACTGGCAACTGCATAATCTTCAAAGGTCGCTAGCTCCCTTAGGAGGAACTTTTGGAAAAAAGGCAAATTAGGGTAGATTGACATGAAATCACATAAAGTATTAGTGGTTTGAGTTTGGCAGTAGAGTAATCGGATACCCTGTATATTTTTCCCAGCCATTTTTAATCTCAATTGCAATAAAATTCTCGTTCCGCTAATTTTTTTAATATGCAATCACAAATTTGATTAAAAATAATAAACTTGATAACCATACTGGGCTCTATAATTTTATAACCTCTGGCGACGTTCTGTTTGAAATTTATTGTTTTAGGTCGTTAGGATCAACTCGAAATATTGTGCAATCAAGTAACTTTTCACTTTTGTAATCACTATTTTATGAATTATACCGTACTTTTTTTTTAAGTTTAATATTTAAAATTTCAATTCAATTCTAAAATTATCAATAAGTAATTAATAAAGCATCGATAAATTTAAAAAAAAATAACTTAGTAACGTAGATGAGTTGATGAAAATTGTTTCTAGCAATTTCGAAAAGGGCTGCGATAATAAAAGATGTGATTGGAACAAGCATGACCTCAAGCGCAGTGTCTTCTGCATGAACTGTCATGCTCCAGTAAATTGTTCGAAGCGTGGTCGATAGTTTTCTAAATATATTAGTGGCTCAGTAGAGATTCCTGAAGATGAAACGCCAGATCTTATTTGGGATGAGGCAATCACAGACGGATTGAATGACGCTGCAGATGAAATTCATGATAAAACAGAAACTTACGACGGAGAAAATTCGGGACCTTTGATGAAAAAAATATATATTGATTTTTCCATGACTTCTTAACAAAACTACATTCTGTGAATTTTTTAAGTAATAATTTTCAATAATGGATAAACAAGTATATTATTGAACGAGCCATTTATGATAGCCATTAATCACGTAGGGTGACGTTTGCGTCCCGAGTCGTAGGCGAGGGGCGCAAGTCACCCGGGTCAATAATGACCAAAATCATTGATGAGGTGATAAATGTAAATCGATCAAAAATAATGGAATATTTAAGAAAAAATTACGTTCTACGGGCAAAAATACAAAAGAAAAGGTATGCTTTATGTATTATGATTTATTTTTTTCCACGACTCGTCAAATTAGAAAGCTGGAATGTTTACGGCGACATTGTATAAATAATAAGGTGTACTATTTTATTAGTTTTTTTCTGCAAAAGCATTAGTGTGATCAGTTTATGGGAATTTTGTCAATGAAGTAGACATTTTCGATTATTATTCAAAAAAATGTAGCTTACAAAAAATTATCGACTTTTCCAATTTCTTCAATTATCAAGTGTTTTTTCAGGGCAACGTTACAATGGTTTTTTTTTTAAAGTAGAGTTCAGGACTGAAAATTGAAAACAAAAGTAGTTTGTACAACTAGTGCGCAAAGCGTCACTTTTACCACGAGCGCAGAAGTTTGTGGCACGAGCCGTAGGCAAGTGCCGCAAATCTAGCGAGTGGGAAAAGTGATTGCGTACAAGTTGTACACAATATTTTTTCTACAACCACATTGATTAATGAAAGTGTACTTTTCGCATTACTTTTCCAACAGTTATCAGAAGAATTAAGAAAAGGCCTGCTTTGCGTATAAAAATTTGTGTAGAAAAGTGTGTTTTGCATAGTGGTTGTGGGAAAAATGTTTTACTTGAATTAGGGAGGTGGTTTTCGTCCCCCCGGGATCATAGTACAAAAATTTCTCGGATACTGCTCAATAGTTTAATTTCAATCATTATATGTATCATAAAAATAACTTTCCCCTCAGTTTAATGGAAATTATGGATTTTTCATGAAAATCAAATTTTTCCACAAGAAAAAATTCAAAAATTGGCTTCTTCAAATATCTTGAAAAAGTTGAGGTTATAGTAAAAAGTATTACCCACAATGTTGTAGAATTATCATGGACCTACAAATTTTGTGAAAAACATTTTTCGATAGGACGTCACAAGAAGCCGAAAATTGAAAAAAACTATCACTCTTCATCTCCCCATTTCTCCGAGGTAACTGGACACCTGCGGCATTTCACGAGGTTTTGTTACTTATATACAAAGTGTCCTAAATTAGATTGTTTTGCAAGGTATCTCAATAATTAAAGATAGAAAAAAAAAGACCCAGAGGTCAATTTTAAGCTAGTATGGGATTGCATAGGTTCATTAAACGCATTTAGAGACCATTGAAAGGACATGGTAGCCTGGGTACCAGTGCACGAGGGTCATAAGGGCAACAAATTAGAGGATGCAACGGCCAGACATGGCTCACCAATGCCATTAATTGGACCGGAACCCTTCTGCGGCGTTCAAAGTCGACAATGAATATAGCCACAAGGAAGTGGATGGCACATACAAAATCCTAGTAGAAAGTGGACAGTGCTATCATGTGAAAGACATTAAGTAGTATAAACTTGATATATTTTCAACTCGCAAATGTTGCTCACTAAATGGTTATAAACATTTAAAACGGAAAAAAGCTAATTCTTCAGTTGTTAATAACACGAAAGCTTATTAAGTAGGTAATCGTAACGGTGTCTTCAGATGAATTGTAGATAATAGAAATACAAATACAACGCATTTCTCAGCGAAGCGATTGGATGATTAGGAGCGAAGAAAATTTGGAAAAACTGGAAATTATTTTTAATTTGTTATCAAATGCAGCGGGGAACGATACATGATCGTGCTGGTTCGCGACGTAACCAGTCATTTTCGCCGGTGTTTTTGACTTACTTCGCAGCATTTTATCTTAGGTCAAAAATATACGTTTTGCTGCTCTACATCTGTACTTTTCAAAACCGTTTTACAGTTTGATATCGGACTTACTGCAAAATATTGGATTAAAAACTGCAATTGCAACAAAAGCTAATGTTCTATGGTACCTGCTCTACGCGCACATAAATTGCATACAATACTAGAACTTTAAAAACAGCGGATATATGAATTTTCGAAAAAATGACAAACTTTCCAGCTTTTTCTTAGCTCCTAATCATACAATACAGATTTTAATGCAATATTTTGCAGTAGGTCTGATACCAAACTTTAAAACGGTTTTGAAAAGTACAGATGTAGAGCAGCAAAACGTATATTTTTAACTTGAGATAAAATGCTGCGAAGTAAGTCAAAAACACCGGCGAAAATGACTCTTCGCGCTTAATCATCCAATCGCTTCGCTGAAAAATGCGTTGTATGTGTATTTTTATTAACTACAATTCATCTTTGATTACTATTACGATTACTCAATAAGCTTTCGTGTTATTGAGAATAAAACAAAAAAAAGGACGTTTTTTCAGTTTCGTGAGCAACGTTTGCGAGTCGAAAATATATCAGGTAAGTACATACTACGTAATGCTTTTTACTTGATGACACAGTCCGTAGAATTTTGGTTAAAAACTCAGTACTTTGATGCTTCATTACTTGCTCTGACCAATAAAAAAAAATTATATATTGTAACAGAATGTATTTACAGCCTAAATTTTAAATAAATAATTGGATAACATTGATACAATTAGATTATAAAAGAATATAATTATTCTTAGTACAATAGTTAGATTTATTCACTAAGTTTATAACATCCTGTACGTAGCATTCTGTTACAATATATAATTTTTTTAAATTGGAACATTTCTATTAGTAACACAAATTAATGAAAAACTCAAATTTCACAACAGATAGTTATAGTTTTAATAGTTTAAATTAACAAAAACTTCATTTTACAAACTATGTTTAAGTTAGATTTTCATAAACTATTAATTTAATTCAAAATGAAACATGAAATTTGAGGTTTCTATTGAAATCTGTGAAAGGGCAGTAAATAAACATTAAGAGTAAAAAACTTACCAATGGAAATTGTTGTAATCCAATCCAGAACCTGTAGTGTTGTAACCATGGGGAAAAATAAAACAGTTTGGTTGTTGAGTTGAAAAGAAAACTGGGGAGGAGTGTGAATTTTCGAAAAAAAGAAAATTATTATTTTTTCTCGTTTGGAGCCTCGTTAGAAATTAATCCTATAGCGAGTTTTTCTTGGTATTACCAAGAAAGTTCTTCTTACTGAAATTTTGACAAGTTGGAACAAATTTGTATTTGGTAAATATTCCTTTTATTATTTAATATGTTCGTCATTTGTATCCAGTTCCAAAGAAGTGCCGTTATCTACTTGATACCAGAGTAGAGAGAAGTTCGTCGATAAATAAGAGTTCTTGTTATCGTGAAACTTGAAGGCATTTTCACGATTTTCACCCTGTACCCCGTCTGCTGTTGTTAGTGAGGATTTCTCAATAAGCCATAAGAATTCAAACATAGTGCTGGCATATGAATATTCCATTTTTTTTAAAAAGGTATTTGTCGATTTAATAATATTTAACTTATTTGTATTCTAACCATAAAATTGTATTTATTCGCTGTGTGCGGACCGTTGGAGGGGATAGGCGAAACTATCCCAGCGCGCGCAGTGGTGAATTTTCGCAATTCGGTCAGAGACTGACGTGGTATATTGTATATAAATAAAGGGGAAAATGGGGCACGACTGTTGTTCTGTTGTTAATTGTAAAAATACAGGATATAATAACAGTGATGTGAAATATTACAAGTTTCCTACTGCGCAACACAAGTTGGTACAAAGGAAAAAATGGATTGCAGCTGTAAAAAGAGTAAAGTGAGTGTCTTAACCTCACTTCAAAATACAGTGTGCACTGATACAGTATTCTATACGTCATGTTTTCTCCATCAATTTTATGTAGTTTGTTTATGTTTTCGTGTGATATAAGCTCAAACCCAGTTTTTATTATAATTTTCATTGTAAATAGTGCAAGTTCAAAGTCCACAACAAATATATACAGAGCTGAAAGCCATAAATATTCATTAAGCAATTGTAGATATAATATGATGCGTTTGTTCACTTTTCATTTAGCAGAATGAAAAATGGAATAATCGATTTTTATTAATGATTTTAACAAATGGAATAATCGATTTTTATTAATGATTTTAACGAGTGAGAAGCTAGCTCCTAGCTCCAAACGTATATTTGCGACAAACGTCTGAACTGGCAACAGCGCACCAAACTGTCCGTTTATCGTGGTCGCCTGATGGCGCGGCCAGTCTCATATACGGGGGGAAGTTGAAATATAGTCTTAGAATTTGGTTGGAAGAGAACTGAAATAAACCTAATAAAATATATTCTTTGATATTCTACATTCAAAATTCGCTGACAAACGTTACGAGGGTCGAAAAAATAGAATATTAAGCCATTTAAAAAAAAAAATTCTTTTTAATACTGCAAAGCCATAGTATTTCATATTCCATATCCAAAACTCGCTGACAAACGTTACGAGGGTCGAAAAAATTGAATAATAGGCATTTTTGAAAAAAATTACAGCTTTCTTTTTACTACTGCACAAAAAATTGAATATTATTCAATTTTTTCGACCCTCGTAACGTTTGTCAGGGAATTTTGAACATGAAATATGAAAAACTATTACATTATCAACCTCTGTGCGAAATTTAAACGAGGTACATCGATATATGGCTTTGCAGTAGTAAAAAGAAAGCTGTAATTTTTTTCAAAAATGCCTATTATTCAGTTTTTTCGACCCTCCTAACGTTTGTCAGCGAATTTTAAACATAAATTATAAAAGACTATTACATTATCAACCTCTGTGCAAAATTTAAACGAGGGACATCGATATATGGCTTTGCAGTAATAAAAAGAAAGTTGTAATTTTTTTTTAAATTTCTTAATATTCAATTTTTTCGACCCTCGTAACGTTTGTCAGCGAATTTTGAACATAAATTATAAAAGACTATTACATTATCAACCTCTGTGCAAAATTTAAACGAGGGACATCCTTATATGGCTTTGCAGTACTAAAAGAAATTTGTAATTTTTCTTCAAAAATTCATAGTTATATCGATATTATTACGGTATTATTACAGTAGCAAAATATAGATTTTTTCTCAATAAATTTGTTTTTTATATTTTTTCATCCAGAGGGTTTGTTCTGCCTAATAAAAAATTTTACTCCTACAAATAATCACACTTAAATTGCTTCAATCGCATACTCCCCCCGTAACTGGCGAGTCCGATAACCGACGATCGACGCTTGAGCGGTGTTGCTAGCTTCTCGCTGATATGATTTTAGGCAACCTTTATCTCCGTTGATTCTAACCTACAAATCTACACTTAACATAAAAAAAATACATTTTAAAAACGATTACTTACCTAGTCGCTTATAAAATACTGAACATTATGTCATTAGGCACTTATATTTTCAAATTATTTACATTGTAAAAGCTAAAAGGCTCCTTATCTTTATAATAATTGTTGCTTCCATAAGCTTTACGTATAAATCTCTGTCGTAACTTGCGTTTTTAAGCCGCGAGGGGGCGACAGTAGGTACGCACATAGCGAATTGGCAATTGACATAATCTATTTTGAGAAACACCATAGATATAAGTGTTGATTCTGGAGGTTTTTGACAGTTGTCTAACCAAAATAATAATAATTCTCACCAAAACTTTTATAACTATTTCACAAAGTTACAAAAGATTGTAATAATATATGCAATTTTATACGTTATGTCTGTTAAACAAACTTAAAATATAAAAATATAGATTTTTCTTTGCATAATATGAAAAAAGCTATAGAGAATGCTGAAAATATCCCCCATTTTCCTGGAGGATTAACTGGTATCTTCTAGAAGCAGATCTTACAGCATTTGGTATTTCCTAAGCAGTGGAACAGCAAGATGGCCTAATGAACAGTAGCTTCAAAAATAAATCCTACTCAAATATCGAATGGTATAGATCTGTACGTAATTAATCGTCCAGAAAAATAGGGAAATTATGATCATTGTCTCTAGTTAATATTTTAATTTTGAGAGGAATTTCTATATTCACATTGCTTTTTGTTGCCTTTTGTTGTTATTATGTTGAAATTTTTCTATTTTTTTAACTAAAGCCAATAATTGAAGTTTGTTCAACAAACGTTACGTTTAAAATTTGCTTATTTATTGAACAATCGTTTTTTCTTATTCGGTGACATAAAATATAAAGCACGTTATTGCTATAGCTGAACCGGGACATTTTATGTTACACTACACCGAAAATTATAAGGCGAAGGCATGTAATATGTTATATGAGGTTGAAGAGAATTGAAAAAGCCAAAATATATTGGATGCTCCATTTAAAATATACCAAAGTTTATGTTATACCTACCTAGAAAGAGAATGATCTTTAACCTTGGCCGATATACGACTGACTGTGATTCAAGCAGTTTCAAGATATCTTGTATTGATGAAAACATCAGAAGAGGATACACCGGACAAAAAATAGAAATATTCACTGACAGCCAGGCTCTGCTTAAAGCTATCAGAAACCCAACAACTACGTCTAGACTGGTAAAAAACTGCAAAGAATCCCTCAACAGGCTGGCAAGAGTCAACAAAGTGTCTCTAATTGCTGACCAGTTAGCTAAAGAAAGCTCTAAACGAGAGTTAATACGTCCGGAATCACAAAAGATTGCATAAGAGGGGAAATCGGGTACTGGCTAGATAGGGAACATCAACTCAAATGGAGGTCGACACAAGGGTACCTCCATACAAAGAGTTTACCGAACAAGGTAGACAAGGAACTCTCAACCAGGCTATTGAAACTGGGTAAGAGACATTTGAAGTCAGTTACCGACCTGGTGACTGGACACTGCACCCTGAAGAAACATCTGCACAAAATGGGCAAAGTTAGTGAACCTATGTGCAGGAAATGTGACCTCTACGATGAAACACCTTCTGCTTCTGCGAGAACTTACATGGACTCAGGCGGAAGCACTTTGGAGAGGAAATAATACAACCATCACAACTACTGAAAATCCCTCCAGTAAAACTAGTGGCTTACATAGAAGACAAAAAGCTTCTGGAATGGAAGTAGATAACATAAGAAATGGTACAAAGACTCAGTTAAAGTGCCTGAGCTGTTGAGCACAACAAAATCGAATGAATGAATGTTATACCTACTAACCGAACCGCATAAAAATAAATTGTATACTTCACTGAATTCTGTAGTTTCTGATTCAATTTTTTGGTTTTTTTTTTTAAAATAAACGGTCTTCAATAATGAACATGAATATATAACAAAAAAAAACTCACCTCTGCCGCTCCTTCCAACAAACCGAAGATCGTTAAATTTTGCAACTTGATTCTTCATCACGGCAGTACAGTTCCTCAACTCCGCACAGTAGTTCTCATCATTACCAGCTTTCACTGTCACTACTGTCCCATCCCCAACATCCCCTAACGCTACTACCTTAAACGCCAGTGGTAATGTCTTATTGGATCTCCAGTGGGGAGGTAAAACACTGCACACTACATGCGGAGAACCAGTTCTGACCAATTCACCGGGATGTTCTGCAAGAAGACCGTCTATTGTCCTTTCAGCCAGCATTTCAGCTGTCAAGTTACCGTAGCTTCGGTCGTAATGACCAGTTGTGGATGAAACTTCGCTCCCCAAGTGCATCTTTTAGAAATTCAGTTCCACATCAACCGACATAGCAACAGTTAATCGTTTTGAAAACAATATTGTTCGTTATAATCTTATACTTGAAACTGTGTTAATTGAAATTCCACTATAAAATTGTTAAAAAATTATTTACTAATTTCCTTTTTTTGGATCCAAATAAAATGTATGATGAAAGCATTTTCAATATTATCTCTCTAGATTTTTATGATGAGCAATATGTTTAATCTTACCACTGATCTTTCGGCTTTCTTAGTACGTAGGTCAAAATTTTATCTTATATGTAAAAACTTTTTATCTGTGTTTCAGCTATCCGGTAGGTAGTAAAAGTATTTTTATTATTCAAGTTAGATTTGCTACTATTAAATATTTATCTTAATATTTCATAATAAATTAAAAGTGTTTTTTTTTTTTCAAATATTCCTTACCCGTTAATTTGTCTTATTATTGTATTAATATAGGATAATATTAAGGTAGTATTTATATTTCCACACACTAATGTCACTAAACTGAAAAAGTATTTAATTTATCACCGTACACACAAGGATAATATGTCAACGTCTTTTATAACCATACGCTTCTTTGATTTATCTTCTGAACTGAAATTTCTAGATGATACACAAAATGTAAACTCAGCGTGTGACTTTTTGAGTGTGGCGCTTTTGATAAATTGATACGCGCTTGTTTAAAAAAGCGTGCAGCTTGGTTTTTCCAAGTTGAATGCGCGTCGAAAGTGCAAAATATGATGAAAAATCACAGTCAGTCGGTCCGGTGGCATGCCGCAGATGTGCGCCTGTGAATACTTTCCACATTTTCCATATTTTCCATCCCGTGCTTTCTTTCTGCAACTTGTTTTTCTAATTATATGTTGTTTTCTCTTTCTTTCATTGGTGATTCGATTTCAATTGGGTGTCCTCTCTCGCTCGCTTCGGGGACGTGTGACAACGTTTATTTTTAGATTAAAACTTTAACGAACGTTTCTTGAAAAAAGTCAGCAATGTGGGTTTTGTTTGATTTGCGAGAATGGGAAACGATTGCGCAGTAATTAGTTGTAGATGTTGTTTTTAATGACAGTGGCTTTGGCGCGGATGTGGATTCTGAAAAAAGAATGAAAAAGGATGTATTAATCGATCAGTAATATATTGTTCGGTAGGTAATACTATCAGGAGTTATATTTTAACGTAAAAATAATAGAAACGACTATATGTACAGGGTGATTCATTAAGAATGTCCAATCTCTTAACTGTAGATTCTATACCTCAAAATATGATGATTCTGCTCAACATTCCTTATGCGAATATTGCTAGTTTCTTCAAAGTTTAAATTTAAATTTTGATTTTCGCAATAATTTTTTGTTTTCACAATTTCTCTTTGAAAATTGGCAATTTTACGTTTTTTGGCATGAAAAATCATAATTTGCACTCTAATTTAACATTGCTAATAGAGGGCGCTAGTTACACTTGTTTGTGTTAATTAAATCAAAGTAAACTTTTTTTGGGCTAAACTAAAATAATAAAGAAATATTAAAAAATGTTAAAAACTACAAAAAAAAGTTACTCTTCTTTGATTCGTGTAACTCAATCGGTTATCGAGTTATTTTCTTATAAAAAGTTCAATAAATTTTAATTTTTTCATAAAAATTTTTTATTATTCCTTAAATATGTAACAATAACAAATTTGTAAACAAAAATAGAAAACTTACAAGCAAATGCTCAAAATGCCTACCATTTACTTCAATACACTTTATGATCCGCTTTCGTAAAGATCTCTTATTAATATCAAAATCAGATTCGTGAATTAAGCCGTGGTTTAATTTTTTTCTTTTTCTTTTCAAGTAGGCTTGTGCCGCTATTAGACAGTTTGTGTATAGTTTAATTTTTCGTTTTTTTAAGTAGGCCTATGTCACTTTTAGACAGTTTGTGTAGTAGCAAAAATTGAATAATAATAAGAATAAGTAATACATTAGTATACCATTTATTAACAATTTAGTAATTAACAAGTGTAAATAAAATAAAATCAACCACAAACAAATGGAAATGCCCAATTTCTTTGAAAAGGAGAGACCAAGTAGCGCTCACCCGATTAAGAATAGGGCATACAAACCTCACATCTTCATTTATGCTGAGAGGAGAGCGACCCCCACAATGCCAAACCTGCCAGGTTAGACTTACGGTCAAACACCTATTGGAAGACTGCATGGAAAACAGAGACCTTAGACACATGAATGGAATCCAAGGACACATCTCAAAAATACTAGCTAATGACAAAAGGGAAATTTATAATTTACTCACCTTCCTCGATAGAGCTGGTCTAACAAAAAAACTTTAACAAGCAATAGTGAATAATAAAAATGTACCCAGTATCTTGCCCTGCAAGACATTGGGGGCAGCTAATAACCCTAGCAGTTGATGCTGCCTTATCAATTACAAAAAAAAAACAAGTGTAATAGTTATTTATCAAATAATGCCTAGGCATAACGATTTTTCCAATAATGAGATGCGCGATATGATTTGTGTGTTTGCTCAGTCAAATTATAGTGGTCCAGCTGCGGCTCGAAGATATTCACAATTGTACCCAAATCGAAGGCAACCCAATTACAAACTGTACCGAAATCTCTACAACCGCTTAGGTGAAATGGGGTATTTACGCTCTAAAACTGAGCACGGTGCTACAAAAAAAACTACTGCCGATGAAGAAGATGAAATTTTAATTTGTGTTACGGAGAATCCAGATATCAGTACTCGCCGATTAAGTCTGCAAACAGGTATAAGCCAATCATCTATTTTTAGAATACTGAAGAGGGAAAAAATTGCATCCCAATCATTATACTCCTGTTCAGAATTTATCACCTCAAGATTCACCTAAGCGTCTACAATTTGCCCATTTTTTTCAAGATAAACAAAATGTTAACCCAGATTTTCTGGATTCTTTTTTTCTACGCCCATGTCCGTAAACGTCAAAAATCGCACTGACAACATTCCTTGTAAGTGACATTTAACAATAACATGCACGTAATGAGAATCTCATAACATACATGTGCGTTTAGATAGAAAAACTTAGATTTCTTTGTTGAATCAAATTGCAATCAAATTTTCATTTACGTAATACTTTATTTGGTTTATTTACATACTTTTAATCAATTGAAAAACATAAAAGCTCTTAGCATTAGTGAAATACATTTTAGATTAAAAGAGTGATGCCCCTAAATGTCGGCAACACATTTTACAAATTCCAAAAAATAATTCGCTTTTTATTGGTATGGGAAAAAACGTCATCTCATTTATGCTGTCAATTTTGGTAACAAATTATAGTATCCGAACATTTTCTCAACTTTACCTATGAATATGACTGTTAGTAATGAAAACGATGAAATTATGAGCACTCAGAAGAAAATAGATGGGCGTAGAAAAAGTATAGTACGTTACACGAGTTGTAATCCCATTACGCACTCGTGAAATTTACGCACTCGCCGCTGGGCGGCTTCGTGCGTAATGGGTTACTTACAACTCTTGTTACGTAATATACTATTATTGATGTGTAATATGTGGGTATTTAATAGGTCCTTTTGAACTGCCATCCAATTTAAATGGACCTCTTTATTTAGATTTTCTTCAAGAACATATTTACACGAACTACTAGAGGATATACCTCTCGCTTTAAGACAAAATATGTGGTTTTTGCACGACGGAGCACCACCACATTATTCTTTACAAGTTCGTCAATACTTTTAAGCGAACAGTTTCCGCATCGATGGATTGGTCGTGGAAGTGAGTTTGCTTGGCCACCAAGAGGCCCTGATTTCAATCCTTTGGATGTTTCAATTTGGTCGCAAATGAAGGCATTAGTTTACAAAGAAAAAATTACTTCTCTTCCACAACTGCGACGGAAAATAGAAGAAGCCGCGTATGTAATTAAAAATAATAGACAAGGATTATTCGATATTAAGAGATCTTTACGAAAGCGAATCATAAAGTGTATTGAAGTAAATGGTGGGCATTTTGAGCATTTGCTTTGAAGTTTTTTATTTTTGTTTACAAATTTGTTATTGTTACATATTTACGGAATAATAAAAATTTTTTATGAAAAAATTAAAATTTATTGAACTTTTTAGAAGCAAATAACTCGATAACCGATTGAGTTACACGAATTAAAGAAGAGTAACTTTTTTTTGTAGAATTTAACGCTTTTTAATATATTTTTTATTTTAGTTGTAAGTTTAGCCCATAAAAAATTTGATTTAATTAACACAAACAAGTGTAACTAGCGCCCTCTATTAGCAATGTTCAATTAGAGTGCAAATTATGATTCCTCATCCCAAAAAACGTAAAATTGCCCATTTTGAAAGAGATATTGTGAAAACATAAAAATTATTGCGAAAATCAAAATTTAAATTTAAACTATCTCGGAAACTAGCAATATTTGCAGAAGGCATTTTGAGCAGAATCATCATATTTTGAGGTCTAGAATCTACAGTTCAGAGATTGGACATTCTTAATGAATCACCCTGTATATAGGCTGTTCCAAGAAATATATACAGGGTGTCTAGAAACTCTTCTGCCAAACGCAAACTACAGATGCTGGATGTGATTTTATGTCCATCGAATCTTATTTACTTTTATCTAAATTTTATTTTTCAAGTCAGTTCCTAAGCTTATGTCAAAAAAGCCATTGTCTACAAACTTCATACTTGGCACAATGTTTAACCCTGCCGTGATAAATTGTTTACTTAGAACCCACGTTTTTTAATGCCATCACAAGCGTTTAACGTAGAAGGGGCTACGAGTAAATTTGGTTAAATTTTTTGTGTATCAGTATTTTGATGAATTTCACATTGGATTCAGAAACTTCAAGGTATTTTCCAAAAAAAAAATGCACTCCTGTTTGAAGTAGAGTAAGAGTAGCGGGCTCAGTATTACCTAAAAGTACTGAAACTGGTAAGCAGCCGGATGTTACAGAGAACTACGAAATAGTTATTTATGTACCAAGGACGGAAAACTGTCGAGCTTGCAAATTGATAGCCGAGGCTAGCAAGGCACGAGACAGTTTTTTGCCGAGGTGCATTTTACATTTTTTCGTCGTCCTTTACATAAAAATTCCGAATGAAAAATCGACTATTTGGTAGGCAAGTATTTTTCTTCCGCAGACAATTTTCGTTCGCTGTACAAAAGAGAAATGCCATCTGGGGCGTTACGAAGAAATCTGTTCATTTCTTCTTGACTAAATACCCTAGATTTGTTCACGTTGTACCTAACGCCTTGTTTTTTTTTAAATGCAACCTTTCGGAAATTTGGATACGTTTCAGCGGACGAAAGTATTTTGCAATCGGGAATTAGTACGTAAAATGTAATTTTTCCAAAGTCCGTCGAAAAATTATGTTTTGGAAGAAATACAACAGAATCCGGAGTTTAGTGCTAAAAATCGTGTGGCTATGTATCTTGCAATTTCTAAATCCTTCATTAAAAATAAAAAGTTCAAGCTCTGCTAGATGGTGGTTAATGCACATCTCAATTTTTGCTCAAAAATTTTATTTTGCTATATAGCTACGTTCACATGAAGAGGAATTTTTAATTTAAAAAACGCACATCATGTTTCCTACGTTGGTGAAAATCCGCGAAAAATAAGGACCAGACCAGCAAAGATTAAGCATGAATGTTTGGATCAACTACTGCGACCAGTAGAGTTACTTGGCTGTTTAACAAGACAAGATTACCTCATCTTTCTGCAAACCATTTAACTGATTTAATAAACGACGTTTTTCTTAAAGACTTAGCAATTCATGGTTCATGCACGATGGTTGTACTGCTCATTTGAGTCAAGTAGTTCGTCAATAGTTTCATTCATACATTCATTTGGGTTTTGCTTAACAGCCCAGGGACTTGCACAGAATGTTTGTACTATTTCCCATGTTATTTATTTTCATTCCAGAAGCTTCGTGTCTCTTAATAAAGTCACTAGTTTGACTGGAGGGATTTTCAGTAGTAATGATGGTTGTATTTTTTCCTCTCAAAAGTGCTTTCCGTCTTAGTCCTCACAGAAGCTGAGTATGTGAGTAGGTGTTTTATCAGAGAGTTCACACATAGGCTCACTAACTTTGCCCATTTTGTGCAGATGCTTCCTCAGAGTACATTGTCCAGTCGCCAGGTCGGTAACTGTCTTCTATGTTTTAACAGCCTGGTTGAGAAATCCTTGTCAACCTAGCTCAGTAAACTCTTTGTATGGAGGTGTTCTTGTGTTGACCTCCATTTAAGGTGGTGTTCCTTATATAGACATTTCCCAATTTCCCCTCTTATGTAATTGTTTGTGACTCCACAAAACGGTTCCGGACCTATGAATTCTTCCTCAGAATCTTCTTTAGCTAACTGATCTGCCATTTCATTACCTGCAATATCCTCGTGTGACCATGTGACATCACCCATATTAAAGAGACTTTGTTGTCTCTTGTCACCCCGTTAAGGGATTCTTCACAGTTTTTCACCAGTCGAGACCTAGTTGTTGAATCTCTGATAGCTTCAAGCAGAGTCTGGCTGTCGGTAAATATATTTTTTTCCGGTATATCCTCTTCTGATGTTTTCATCAATACAGTTGTTAGCGGCAATCGTTTTTGCTTGAAACACAAAGGCAATATCTTGACACTAAGCATGGAAATCTATGGATTGGACGAGCAGGGCCAGTCAATTGGAGGTTTTTGTTTTTGGGACTACCCAAAATCATTAATTCATACTATTAAACTGTCTTCAGCTGTGAGGGAGAATATTATCAAAAACTAGACAATTTTATTTCTTGCAGCAAATATTTATTAACATATATTATATGTTATGAAATTCAATATTATCTTGCTCCTAATAACCTTAATAAAATCTGAAAATAACATAGAGTTTGTCAAAAGATTGAAAATGATTTTTCTCGAAAACAGTGCATGATAGCGAATTTAAGCATTTTCTTTTGAAAATAATGTGAAATTTGTCAAAAAATTCAACAAAATTCACCCATTGTCCCTCCCACGTTAAATTCTTGTGATAACAGTAAATAACGCAGATTTGTCATTGAAGGGTTATACAATGTACAAAGTTTGAGATTTGCAGGTAGCGGTTTTTTTTTAAAGATAAAACTTCAAAGGTCGCTAGCTTTCTTTTGGATAAAAGTAAATTAGGTTAGATGGACATAAAATCACTTCTAGTACAAAATCTGTAGAATAAGGTTGAGAAAATTAGGGAATAAACGTACCTACTCTTCACAACAACGATAAAAAAATTTGAAAGAATGAAAACTAATAAAAAGAGATAAAGTTATTTAAGTTATATGCCTAGCAGAGGGGCATAAGAGGAAGGAATCCAATTAGTGCAGAAATGATCTGCTATTGAACGCAGATAGCTAAAAAGCCAAGGAAAGTATAGGAGCAGGAATATATCTAGCCAAGTCAAAGACAGGAGTCTCACTGAGTTTTGGCAAACATTTTTGACGATATTCCAGACAGAAGCTGCAGCAATACTTCACTCTGTGTATCATGTTAATGTTAAAACTTACCAAACTTGTTCATAGAAGCTTTCGTCTTAAAATTGAATATTACCTTGTATACTATTTTGTGCAGATATTTTGTTGAATGTATACGTTTTATTGGTTCACCTACAACCGTCACTTTTTCAGAAATCAATAACATACATATCGTTTGCCAGAAGGGTCTATGTAGGAATTTTATTAAAAACCCCTTCAACGAAGAACTATCTGAGCATTATCATTAATCAGTCTACACGTGCTAACGTCTGAGACAAGTGTTACATAATACTCCTCTATCACATAATTAGTTTTTTTATGACACTGCCATGCCGCCCCAACTTGCAGAAGCCCTTTTCCCTTAACTTGTAAACTAGGGTTGCTTGGAAAACAGAGAAGGATTAAGGAAAGTTGATAGGTATATATTTAGTGTGCTCCTTTTTTATATAAATAGAATATCCTCCAAAATAAACAGTACCAAAAATAAAAAAATTAGATTTATTTTCTAATCTATAGAATTTAAGTGTTTAAAATGTTCTCAATTTCGACGAAAACAAGCTTCATATCGATTTTGTAAGTCACTAAACATATTTATTAAAAATGGTTGCTGTTAGAGCTGGAAAACATTTTTCATTCTTTGTCGTAGTTCTGGAATAATCGCAGGCGGGTTTTCCGAGTGACATATTTTTTGTTCCATCATGCCCTAAATGTATGCATCAGGTGGCGTCAGATCAGGTGAATGAAAAGGATATTAGAAGTCTGTTCCTCTAGAAATTATTCTATCATCAAAACGCTGACGGAGTAATTCTAGGCTTCGCACTGCTGTATGGCTCGTTGCTCCATCTTGTTGAAACAGTTTTGTGCGCACCTGTAGATTTTGTGAACGGCAAAAGTCCTTTATACCCCTCACAAAAGTTACAACAATTTTCTCTCTATAACGCTGTTGGTTGACAGTAAGTGGATTCTGATTCTCGTCTTCAACGAAATAAGGACCAATAATATCATGACGCACCAAATGGTAACTCGAAAACTGTGGATTGGTTTCTCAACAATAACATCAGGACATTCTAATTCAGAGAATTTGTTTGGTTGTCAATTAATATAGCCGCTAAGATGAATGTGACTTTCGTCTGAAAACCATTTTTTTTTCAAGAATTCCGGAATCTCGTAAATTATGCTCAACATTCGAATACAGTAAATTTCTCTTGCACGTTTGTCCACAGCATTTAGTCGTTGTCCAACTTGAATGCGGTATGGATAACCACAAATTGATTTGAACATTTGACTGTTTTTCTACACCCTGAAGAACCTTCACATTGACACAATACGCTTCCAGTGCGACCAAATTTTTCAACAACAGCACTTTTACTGGGGACTACTTTAATAAATTTTTGTTCATATTTTATTGATACCTGCTGTAAGCTTGGACCATTATTGCGACCATTTCCGTATGAGGGGAAATAATGCTCTACCAAAATCACTTTTTCTTCCGTTGCTAGGACCAATTTTAAATCAACTTTAACTGCAGCGTATTAATAATATGTCAAATAATGAGAATTAATTCAATTGTGACAGATACTGCAACTCCACAGCACCCTCTATATCGGTACTGTTTATTTTGGCGTTACCGTATATGGTACACAAATTTTCAGGAACCTTAAGAACAAATTCATAATAAGAAATTTGAAAATGAGAAAAATAAGATTTCAGATAAAACTAGATGCAGGACGATTAATTACTATGTATTTTTTTTATATAGCTACATCTTCTATATACAGTGTCTCCAAAATTTTCATTCATTCCCCAAAAATATTATAAATTAACAAAAAGCTCTGCGTGTCTTGTAGATTTGTAATCTAGTACAAAATTTCTAAAACATTGGCTGGAATACAGGAAAAATACAAAAAAAATATTTGGATTGATACGTTCAAACTAGTGGAGACCAAAATATTCATTTGAATTGTTTTTAAAAACCAAAATGCTGCACAATATTATATTTATTATATTACTGATTTTTTTCAGATACATTTTGAAAGATATTTCAATAAACACGGTAGCAATTGTAAGTTAAGTGCGCCTCATTTCATGTACTTACATTCAATAAACACGTTCTTGATAGAGTGCTTTGAAATATCTAATAACTGTCAACAAATGTCAAATATAACAACAGTGGAATCATAAGCAATGCTAGTGAAGTTAAGTGTTTGAGATAAAATGAAAATAGTTCTTATCATCAAAGAAAATCATAAAAGTTGCAGAATTCCTTAATAATAAACAACCTGATGAAACTGTACATTACTAGATTATGTAATAAGTAAATCTCTCATCTACTTAATAACAAATTTAATAAGCAACTCCTCACCACGACAGTCAAATTTTTTTTCCAGATTCCAGCCATTGCTTTGAAAATTTCGTTTTTGTTCACGGATTTACATGCAGAGCTTGTGTAATCAGTTGCAAAATGGCTGAAACAAGTAGAGCGAAAAGAATATAGATTATGTGGAGTAAAAGGAAAAACCTTCTTTCTGGGCACTACAGAAACCTAGTGCACAGCACCTGGAAGACTGCTGGGACACTTTTTTTCCCGAGTCCGTCTGACAAGTCTCCGATAACACTGCAGACTTATTGTATTTTTGCTCGTGCTTTCTCATAGCACCTTTGTCCCCTGCACCAGTTTGTACAAGTTTTTAGCTGGGTATTTGCTATATAGCTCAACGTTTCCTTGCGGTTGGCCAAGTAATAACTGTCTTTTGCGATCAAGAGTCTCGCATGTAAACATTATATGTTTCACTTTCTCCATTTCCTTAGCGCATAGTTTGCATGTAAGGTCTCTGTTGTATACTTTAAATTTGTACAGGTGTTCCTTTACTGGTGCATGACCAGTCATGAAACCTGTTATGATTTTCAGCTGATTTCTGCACAGTGTTAGCAGTTCCGCTGTACGTTTCAGTCATGGTTCTTTTATAAAGGTTTTCCCAAGCATTTGTCTTGGGACCTTTACCCAGAAATTTTTTTGTTGTTCTCTGATCCAGGTCTTTACAGATCCTCGTACTATAGTTTTCAGTATACCGAGGCTGCGTGGGACACTTACCGTTTAACTTGGAACTGTAGTTCATTGTCTGTCGGGGCATTTAGCCCGAGAAGTAGATGTTGTTTCCTAGTAAACGGTATACTCTTTGAAAAGTAATTTCCAAATTTGTAGGGCGTTATAATAGTATGGTACTATTATCTTGTCGTCTAAATTCACTATAACTCCACCTTATAATAATCAATGTTTATATATTGATTTAATAAAAATCTTAACAATTCACTTAACACTTCAACTTAATATTAAATACAATTGAAGCATAGCCAATAATTTACAAAAAAAAATGTTCAACACATTATAAAAATTGAATGATACTGGTATTCATTACAAGTACATTTTAAAATATCATCGAATTGGTGATGTTTTTGTTATTTATGATTTTAAAACTATAATTAAGCTCAGTAACACAATAAAATCTACCTTACGTTAAAAAATTGTTCGATATTGTAAAATCAAGTATTGAAAGACTGTAAAATCACACTTTCGTTGTATGAATAAAAATTAGAACGATAAAACAAGACGATGGAGAACTTTATAGACAGCAAAGCTGAAACATATTACTTATCCTGAGCTTCTGTTTGACTAACATTTCCATCACGAAACATGCACGGCTTAATTCTTTACACAACATTCTTAACTGCATTTATAATTATAGTCTCGGTACAGTTTTTAGCCATGAGAATTCTTAAGAGTTTTCTTTCCCAGAAGAACTTTGTTTGCAACCTGTTTCCTTTGAGAAACGCCAGGAAATTATAGTGTGTAGGGTCCTACTAACAACGTATTATTTTTCTTATTAAATTTAAATTATGTGAACATTGGATAGTGCTAACGGCACTTGAAGCTGTATCCCAGGAACATCTAATTATTTTTGGCAGTGTATTGAGACTGGGAGATTGAAAAAGCCTAGAAAAATTTAAGCCTTCCAAAAATTTCAATCATTCCAAGGCAAAGTGGTGATCTTAGTACCAAAAATCAAATTTGTGGGGGAATAGAAATTTGTTCAATTTCGCAATAATTAATGTCAAACGTTCAATACAAAAAAAAAGTTAAAAAATCAAGGTTTTACAGAAAAATGGGAAATATCTTCATCTACCTTCTTGTTTTCACATTAAATTAAACCAATGTAGCTTAGACCTGTCCATAAAGGTAGATCACATATTATTCAAATAAAAAAATAATTGCTCTCTCTTGTCCAAGTTTTTAGGTGGAAATAACCTTGCAAACAGCCTACATGGTGTGAAAATAAGAGTCCAGATATAAGGAATTTATACCAAAGTGACTATAACATGCTAGAAACCTTTTTTTAAAGGTTCAAACAAAAAAAATTATAAGGTGTTGAAGATATCAATTTTAAACAATTCTCTCAACGTTGTTTTTAAATCACTGGTTATTTGTCATATAATCTCATAAATAACAAAGATAACAAAAGGTGATAAAACAATTTTTCTCTAGATTTTTTCAAGTTTTTGTAGGAGCTACTACTCTTTTGACTTTCTAAGTTTTTGTTCATTGAAGTGTAATTGAAAATAGAACGCAGCATTAATTATTGAATTTTTTGTCGTAGACGATACAGACTGTTGTTCAAATGATATCTAACTTTAAAACATAAATGTAAATTCTACGTTTGCAAATATATCGAAATCAAGTTTATTAGTGTGTTTAGATAAAATAGACATAGAATTAATATGGATAAGCTATGAATAAGAAGGATAAGTCTACATTTCCAGTTTAGACTCAGTAATAAACCTTATCAGCCAGTAAAAAATGGTCTCGTTTTTAGCTGAGAGTGTACATAAATTGACAGGCATGGGAAAGTTGTATGGAAGTCGTGACATTTTTTTTCCTACCAGTCGATCCTTACATGCAAAAAAATGTGGTACATTTAACACCTTTATGTGTGGACTTTTGTACAAAATTAGTAAAGTTCAATCAACTTATTTTCCACCCCAAATTAAGTGGTATAATTTGTGAGTAATCCTTTTTTTACATCCTGTTTATATTATTTATTTCTCTTTTGATTTCGCATACTTTTTCAGAAACTTATATATACATTTAGGTTGAATATAAGTATTTTACCGAAACCACAAAATTATTTAAAAATTTGTGTTATATTCGTATTTTAAGACAGTCTAGATAAGAAGTTAATATTAGCTGTTACTTCCATAATGAGAATTGCGCCACCCCTGTATATTCCAAAGCTGTAAACTAGGGTGCAAAAGAGGAACATTTGACAGTCGACGCACGTTTTGGTCCAGTTAACTGTGGAAGTTGGAACGGGGAAGCGAATCAGCTGATTTGTGATTCATCTTTTACAACCCTTGTGTTCTTTTGATATTCGATACGCCTTCAGGGCTTCTCAATGCTGCTGTCGAATTGATTTAATTGTAAAAATGATGGTTTTTTGAATGGAATTCATTTCAGCTTGAAAATTGTTTCAGCAGAAATAATAATTGTTAATTATAAAAACAAAACTGAAAGTGAACAAATTCGGATGGAAATAAACCAATACATATAAAAATGAATTATCGCTTAAGAAAACAATAAATGTCTATGAAAATTGATATCGATAAATCCATGGTTTATTTGGAAATTAATTCTTATTTTTAGTTCAGTCTGTTTCATAATAGGATGTTTTTTACACGAATTTAGAATATCAAAATTGTATTCCACACAAATGTCTAGGGGCATGTATTGGTGAAATGAAATTCACACCAATACATTTTTGGGAAAATGTTTCAGAATATATTATATTAAGTAAAACTTAGATTAAAAATCAATAACAATGAAGCAGAACGTTACAATTTCTAACTTTACTGGGCCTAATAGTACAGTAAATAAAGACACCAACCTGTTCAACTCATTATTGTCGGATTTTTTTTTTGCAACTTGTAGGTATTCATGTGTAGATTACTCTCTGAAAATATGTCCTCCGCGGGATTTGCGGAAGGGGCTAGTAAATGGCCCATGATCCCGAAAATTCAGTTTTTGGCCGATATCTCCCGAAATATGCTACTAAGAGAAGTGGGGTTCTGCTAAAAATGAAGTACAGTTCATTACCTACAAAAATGGTCCCCATCATTTTTGTCCCTGGATCAATATTTCTTGCAAAAAAAAGCTTGCAAAAATTTTCCGGAAAACTAAAAAACTTAGCCATAAATTTTAAAAACCATCGAAAAGAGGACATTTTCAGCTTTCCAATGGTGTGCATTAAAGACCGATATTGCCAATCATTGTTTATCGATTTGCGGTAGACCCGAGAATTTTCAGAAAACTCCGGAAATAAAAAAAAAACGTCCTAAGAAAAACATTTGTTTATAAAAATACACAAAAATTATTTATTCATTCTTTCGGAATACATTCACCACCTATCAAAGTCCCATTATACAAAAGGTTTCGGTAAAACTACGCTTAATTTAAAAAATATGAACGGATTGATAAGGGCGGTCAAATATTCAGGAAAAATAAAGTTTGGCCAGTTTTTTCAATATTCCTGGAAGATAAGAAAAAAACGAAAAAGTTACACGATGTTATAGGTACAGGTCCCTTCTTTCATATGCACTTTGAATTATGAAAAAATATTCATTTTTACTCAAGTTATAGGCCAATTTGCCCGCCCTCCCATGCCTACATTCACGGAGCGTGCTCCCGGAGACGCCGCGCAGCAGCTCGAAATCCAAGGTACGTTTATCTCGAAAACGGTTAAACTTTTGACAAAAATGATAGGGATCATTTTTGTAGATAATAAACTGCTCTCCATTCCTAGCAAAACCCCACTTCTCTAAGTGTCATATTTCCGGAGATATCGGCGGAAAACTCAATTTTTGGGACTATTGGTCATTTTTCAGCCCCTTCCGCAAATTTCGCGGAGGACATATTTTCAGAGAGTAATCAACCCGTGAATACCTACAAGTTGCAAAAAAAAAGTCCGACAATAATGAGATGAACAGGTTGGGGGGTTTCTCGGTCTTTATTTACTGGACTATAATCAGATAAACTTACTACACTCATCGGCATTCGTTGACCACGAACTTTCGTAGTTTTTCATCGATTCCAATTGTTTCTACGCCAAATTGTAGATAAATTTTTTGGTATTAAAACAAAATATTGACATTTCATTTATACAGGGTGAAAAAAACCAAGTATTTGTAACACCCAGCTTAACACCCTATGGAGCAGTTCAGGAAATTTGTAGAGTTTACGCTTAGCTTATCACAAGGACCATCCTTCTCGTCATCTTTCAGTTTTTATTTCACCTTGATATCTTGATTTTTTTTAACCCTTCGGCGGGCGCGCTATGGCACTGTGTACCGAAGTTTTACTGTTTTGAACGTCACGCGTCTCCTGTTACCTGAAACACCTCGTGCTTCTGAGTATTCCATGTTGACTATATCCGTTAGAGACTGCTGAAGCTAGAAGTCTTTTATATGCACTCATTCAGTCTCAGTTCAACGTCAAACACGAGGAGTTCAGTTTTCGGCACTGCGTACCGTTGCGCGACCTATAATGTAAGTATTTTTGGATGATGATTTTTTCATTATAATGTATAACTATTTATCATTTCTGTTATTATTTTATTTTTATATTGGTCTTACTTGTTAATTTACATCAGGTGTTATTTCAGGAAACAAATGTGGGGTCGAAAATACCTCAATCCAGATAAGCTAGAGGAGTTGGCAAATCATTTGTCAGATGTGAAAGACATACTAGACCTGATAGATGATAGTGAAGGCGAGGAAGAAGTTATAATAACTGAAGAAATAAGTGAAACGTCTTTAGAACAATCCGAAGAGAGTGGTGATGAAAAATTTGCCGAAGAAGCATCTGATTATCAATTTTATATAGGGAAGGACAGTGAAACGCTATGGATCAGCCATTCTTTGGCTACTGTAAGCAAAACTAAGTCGAAAAACCTAGTGAAAATATTACCTGGTCCTGTCAGAGAAGCAAGAAATACTGAAAAAGAATTAGAAGCATTTTTAAAATTCATATCTCCTGGAATAATAGATGATATCGTTGCCTTGCCATAATTTATGTTCATAGCATCTTTTATTTTTATTTGTTTTTTAGAGTTCCTTGTGTTTTAGGTTTGAAATATGTTTAATTATATATTTCTTTAGAATGGCATTTGTATTTTATTTCATGTCTAAAATGAAAAATGAATGGCGGTACGGAGTACCGCCGCGCGCCTGCTCATGTGAAATTCTTAGGCGCGCCCGCTGAAGGGTTAAGAAAAAATTCAATATTCAACAGTAATTTGAAACAAAAAGAAAAACATAATTGGCACTTTTAAATATTCCGTATGCCCACCTCTAGCGGAAATATCTGCACGCAATTGCCGAGATAAGAGCAGCACGTACAGAATTATTATTTATTGAAACCGGAGCTCTAAATGCTCAACGTTACATACAAGATTTTCTTCAGGAAGCTGTAGTACCCTATGCTCTATTTGTTGGAGATGACTTCATTTTAATGCAAGACCTGTATATAGCCCGGATCTGAATCCGATTGAACATCTCTGAGAAGAAATTCAAAGAAACATTCGTCGTCGTCCTAAACTACCCGAAACATTTGACGAGCTGCATTTTGCGTTGCGTTACTAATAAAAATTAAAAGATGGCGAAAAGGATGGTCTTTGTAATAAACTGAGCGTAAACCCAACAAATTTTCCGAACTGTTCCACAGGGTATTATGAAATTGAACTACAAGTACATGGTTCTTTTTTTACCCTGTATAAATAAGTTATCCACATGTTTGGAAAACTTTCTGGAGTTTGTTTTAATACCAAAGAATGTACCTACCATTCGAAATAGATTGGAAAGGAGAATTCAAGGAAACACCCAAACAAGAAATAGTTTGGTTCACTGACGGTTCCAAAACGGACACTGGTACTGGCGCTGGAATATACGGTCAATCCCCCAGATGTGACAGTAGTCATTCACTGGGAGTAAATACCACTGTATTCCAAGCAGAAATCTACGCAATTGACTCATGTTTGAGAGAAAACATAAGGAAGGGATACAGCGGTAAAAACATTCTTATCTGCTCAGACAGTCAAGCGTCAATCAAAGCACTTAATAGTAGTACAATAAAATACAAAATTGTCTGGTAATGCTTAGAAAACCTCAAAAAACTCAGTGCCACAAATAAGGTAACCCTGAAATGGGTACCAGGTCACAAGGGTATTGAAGGAAATAAAAAAACAGACGCCGTAGCACGAGAAGGATCGGCAACCGGTGTAACAAAGGCTTCGGTAAGAACCACATTAAACCAGTGGATGCACAAACAACACTTCAAATACTGGCAAACAATTCCGAAGCTCAAACACAGTAAACTGATGGTTAAACAACCCATAACAAAACTTACTGAAGAAATCCTGAAGTTAAATAGGAGAGATATCAGGCTGGTAACCGGCTTTATAACCGGACACTGCGGCCTGAGAAAGCACCTTCACACAATGGGGATCTTCCAAGAAAAACCTACATGTTGATTATGTGGTGAGGAGGACTAAACAGCCACCCATATAATTTTCGAATGTGAGGCTCTACGTTGGTGGAGGTATAGACAGATAGGGCCGATTGACCCTATACACAACCTCACCAAAAGAGATACTGTGAAGAGACTTCTAGATCTCATCAAGGTCACAAATCTTCTCACGGACTAGCAGACAGACAGGACAATACAATAAACCGAAGGCTGCAGTGTTGGGGCCCACTAACCCGGCCTGTTTTCGTCTGTTTACCAACCAACCAACCAACCTACAGTTTGGCCTAGTAACAATTGAAATCGATGAAAAATTACGAGAGTTCTTGGACAACGAACTTCAGCAAAATTTCAGGTGGACGAGTTTTTTTGCTGATGAATGTATTTTTGAAAACAATGCTTTTCAATTTTTTTAGCAATCGCTAATAAACTGCCAGATATTTGTAGTATTTACTCTGTAGAAATTTTTGCGATTCAAAAAGCTCTGACTTGGCTTGTGACAAGTAACAATCGAGAAGGATCCATAAGAAAAAGAACCTTGAATATTCCGCAATACGTCATATTGAAAAATTGCTTATAGAATAAAATGGCACTTTGTATGGTTAAGGTTAGGTTAGGCTTGTGGTGAACGGGTCTATCAGTCCCCCCACTGCGACTAGCTAATAATAATTGTTGATTTCAGTAAAATCGTACGTAAGAAGTTCGTTTATTGTAAACTGCTTCACAAAAGTTAGGAAAACTCACAATATTGAATTCATGTTGAAACTTATTGTTAACGTTATGTCCGTAATATATTGAATTTCTTCCTGCTTATCAAGGTTAAGGCAAGTTGCTTTCTTTGGTGTTTTCAATAATTCAATCAGTAATTGTTTCAATAAAGAATATCACAGTTTCCTGTAATATTGTCGTATTTAATAAAGTGATTTAACAAAAGATGTCGGAGAATAATTATTTTTTTTCGAACGCTCCATACAGTTTTGAAAAATATTTTTTAATCCGGTCAATACGGATTTACAATTTAGAATTGGTATGATTGAGGCAAGTATCCAAAGGTTACCACCTCCGTACAAGATTGTTATCTGACTGTGCATACCCACAGAGAAGCTCTGAGCTTTTTAGGAGAGTTTCGTTCACACAAATTCTTATGCATGCTTGATGATGAACATGTCAACTGGAATGCTGAATGGAAGTCCGCATTGTTCACAAATGTGTCGAGGTATGGACAGTTTTTTGATAGTTGGTGTGTTCGTGTATAGCCTCTTCCTCTTAGTACCCAGAAAATTCATTTGTTCAGGGTTGGTACAATTTTGTAAGGTGTTGCATATTTATGTGGATTTTGGACCAATTTTTGGTTAAGTTGAAAATGATAAACTCAAGTATTATCTTGCTTACTAAAACAAAAACTCCAAATAACTATTTATATCCATATCTATGAATTCTTCCATTTCTCAATAGTGGTTAAAATCCAATGAAAGTTTTCAAAGAAACACAAAGTCAAAACACAGCGTATACATATATAAAACACACAAATAAAATCCTTGAAAAAAATCTTGAACACTCTTCACCATTGCATAGACAATACAAAACTGACCAGCTTTCCAAATTGTTTGCCATTGACGGCCATATTAGGTCACGAGATTGCCCAATTCATCGGTAGCGTAGTTTATTTTAATCCAGATAGAAGAAATGTCCACTGCTCCACAGCGCTCACATCCGATCAGTTGACAAAACATACGTTCTGTAGGAAATTGATTATCACTCCGGTAGTACTACGTTGGGATAAACGCGACCATTCACAATGTTAAATAAATATAAAGTATTATCAGCAGCATTGATGAAATCAATGGGAATACTGAAACTTCTATATAGCTCTAGCAGTACGCTGCTCTCTAGAAACAAGTATCAAGTGTATAAAAGATATGAGGATAATAATGATTGTTTATGAACCTCATTTCATACTAAACTTATTTTTAAAATATATTTCTTGTTGCATCACAGTAAGTTATGTATCCCATCAAAAACATAAATGTGAAATGAGAGCCAAGATCTATATTATATGCCTTGGTTGTTGACTTCAACAACAAAATTGGAAGGTCAGTCGTGAAATAGTTCATACCAACTTGAAATATCATTTGTTCTCATAAGTTAGGATAATATATTAAAGCCTAAGGCCTGTCTTGGCTAGTTTGAATATATTATTAAGTACCTATTGAAACAGCCCTATGTTCGATGGCTAGTTTCTACCAGCAAGCCATTTTTTCGGAAAAATAAAATAAGAACTTGCGAAGGCTATAAAATAATTCGTATATGGAAACTAGCCAAGCCATTGAAAACTTCATCACGCATTGTGAAATTAAAGAATTTAAAATGCAGTTAGTGTATTAATACCGGTAAAGTTCAAAAACTAAAAAACTTATACCAACTATGAAAATTGGTGTCACAAGAAAGATGTTGAAAAATCTGCGCAAGGAAAGGTATTCTTAGCCTATTTCAAAGAACAACCAATGACGAAAAGGTTTATGGAGCTATTACACAATGCTATGAGGTACGCTGTTAAATTAAAAAACATTGAAATAAGTGAGTTTAGTCACCCGATTGCTTTTACAAAACGTAATACCTATTTATACAAACCCAAAAAAAGCTGAGTTTTTACTAAAGAAAATAAAGTTTTCACAAGAGGTGCAGAATGAAATATATTTGCTAGTGACAGTTTCAATGATAATAACGAAGAGAGAAGAAAGTAGAAAAACTTATGAACGAAAGATGTGCATGATGAAGGGACTGTTTTTAGAACTGTGGTATATTTAAAATAAAAGTAAATGTTTCTCGAGAATTATTCGTAACCCTTAGTGATGTCGAAGGAGTAAATATGGTACAGTTGGTGCGAAGCCATGCATGAATGAGACCCATTGAAACCAAAACTTCTCGTTTCTTTTTGTCCTTTCGAAGCAACAATTGTTAGAACCAACCAGTCGGTATTCATACTTTTGGGGGCATGTGCAGGACAGTTGCTTCTTTTTTAAAATTACTTAATTTTGACGAATACACGGTTCACTGTTTTCGAAGATCTTCTGCTTCAATATTGGCTAATTCCGGAGTAGATCTTCACAGTGTAATGTCGTTTAGGCATGAACTAGATTAAGAAATAAATCCATTCGAAATTATACAGATTATCAAAAACGTGATAAAGTCAAGTTCAACGCTGAATAAGCAGTATGTGATTTATTAAGGTTACACCACAATAAATAACAATAATATTACATCCGTTTGAACTTGAAGTAAAATATATATGTGGTATTATTTTGGTTGAGATTCATTCTTATGTGATTCTTATTGCATTATTAATTTTTTATTAATTAATTCTTATGATTATGATTTTGTTGATATTAATAGTATTATAATCTTCAAGTAATGTATAGTGTTCAATAAATATAAGTACAGTTTCCCAGTGAACCAAAGAGTTTTATTTAAAATAAATGGGCACCCAGGACCAAGGGACGTCCACACACCCAATGTGGACACCCGTTTAATACAACAGTGTTAAACGTCATGGTATAGCAGCTGGAGAAGTGACACAGTAGCTGATGGATATATAGAAAAATCACGCGAAAATGAAAAAAGAATTTCGATATCTATCCATAATTGAAGAAAAATCATCATTGCATGTTTTATCTATTTTCTTATCTTCACAAGAAACAGAAAAGTTACAAATAAACCACCAGAACAAATGCCACGATTGTAGTGTTTGGATTAAATCGTTAACTTTGCTGTTTCACATATATTTCTTATATTTTTTCCTAGTATACCTAGGATAAATTGATAGTCGAGGCGTAGCCGAGACAATAGACAATTATTCGCCGAAGAACTTTTAACAATTTTTCGTCGATCTTCGTGACGTCAAAAATAGAGAATTTTTCATCGGGAAATTGGTACGAAAAATGTAATTTTTTGTAAAGGTCGACGAAAAGTATTTTATCTTGACACTAAAAGTGAAATCTATAATAATATCTCTATCACACGTCAGAAAATAAAATTATATTAAAAATCCCAACAGATAAGGACATTTTATAAAATAACTTTTTGTAAGCTTCAATCAGAATAAAGTATGCACTCCAGCTTTAAATGGTTGAGTATATTATTATATGATTCTTAAGCATCTTCGAAAGGTATATACGACTGGACTGAGTGAGTATGCTTAGTGTGCCGCAATTTGATTTGTCGTATTGCTTTTGGTATATCGTCCTCGAAACACTTTTAAGATAGCAAAACAGAACAACAGTATTTGAGATGCTTTAATTTGAAAGCGTTGAAAGTTATACAGTATTTCTACTTTAATATAATTAACTGAAAAACGATTTCTCATATTCATAAGGGTATTGACAAGCTATACAGAAAAAGTTTGAAGGATATAATTCATTGTAGCTTTTATAATTATCTAATATCAGTGAATGAATGAAAATTAAATTATAATAAACCCATTATACCTCAAAATACTCCACAAATTTTAAAAAAAATCCATTTTCAGTCCTCACCACCCCCGTGCAGTTGATTCAAAAATAGCGCACTCGGTATCCGCGAAAATGACAGCGAGTGACCTTATCGACGGTTCTTTTCGCGACGGAAGTTATTCTGACATTAAGAAAGTATAAAAGTAGTGAGGGGGCCGCATCGGGGTGCTGTGGGGCGGTGGGTGAGGAGGCGGAGCATGTTGAGGTGAACCGCCACCGCTGCTCTTGCCGCCAACCAGGAAAGACGCCGGATTTTTACCCTCAAACCAGAGTCGTTTCTTAGAGGTTTACCAGGGTGGGACGCAAGCGCGCAACCCTTATAAAGGTCTTTTCGTCTTTTTTACGGGTTTTCGTCTCTGTCGTACTACCGGCTGAGATCATATCGCTTTCTCTCTCTTTTTCTTGGAAGAAGTTTGTTACGGCGTCTTTTTATGTCCATCTTTCTTGGCCTCTCTGCGTCGTCAGGTGTTTTTTGCATGGGGGTAATTGAAACTGTACCGATAGCCTCATTATGGATGGAAACAAAACTTGAATTGATTGTATTGAATGAATATGAGAATAAGGGATTAGGTATAATGAACAAATATAATTCCAACTAATACCTTTTTTTTCCGAAATCCATTTTAAATTATTTTGAATTTAAGTAGTATGGGATAACGTTTAACATCCCTCTTTTTGAATGTTAGACAAATACAAGGCGTCTAGAAACTATCGTGCTAAATGCAAACTATATAAAAAGGTAGCTAGCGCCCATTGTAGATGGCGCTATTGAGTCAGTTGTTCAAGCACATCTCTAAAAAACCGTTACCTATAATATAATCTTCCTTTTTGGTACATTGTATAACTTTGCGGTTATGAATTGGTTACATCAAAACCCGCGTTTTTTATTCTCATGACAAACGTTCAATGTGGAAGTTGTAACGAGGAAAATCGGTAAAATTTTTCTCGTGTAATTTACTATAGGTATGTGGAAAAGGTCTGTGGTGCAATTTGTTATTAATTGTTTTTGTTTAATAAATATGGAAATATTTTACGTAGTGATGGGTGAAACAATGGATTTTTAGTCTACCAGTGTTTTAACAAATTTTTCATTGAATTCGACAAGAATAAGGTACCTACCTACCTATTCTCAAAAAAAAAACTACTAAACGATCTTCACAGTATCTAGTTGGCTTAACACTTTAACAAGTATTAGTATTTGAAGTTAAAAGATTATTGTCATTGTTGTTGCGTGAAAAGGGTAAAATAATTCCAATTTTGTATTGAAACGATTAATTATTCCTATAAAAAATATGCTAAGCAACAGTGCTAGGTATGTTACGCTCATACAGTCGAATGAAGATTGTTAAGCCCGTTTTGGGTTTTATTGATAGCGATAATTGCGTTATAATATCATTTTGTTTGGTACTCCGAACGAGCTACCAAATTACCACGTGGGTTAGTTAAATAGTAAACAGGGGTCCCGAAGAACTATCTCCGGCTCCCTACGTGTAACAGCACCAAAAGTAAACCACAAGCCAACTCAAATATAAATCTTAGGGATGGGTTGAGAAAAGGCACAAGTTCCCTACCTAGGATACGAGTATATTCAACAATCTTTGATGCTGGCTCTAATAGATTTATTCTATTATATGATTAACGATAAAAAAGCGTACGTGCAGGCGATCTTTGAAATCATATAAATAACTAATTCATTAAAAGGCTGATCGTCTATAAACTATGTTCTAATGAGGAATATAAATACGTATTTATTCACAAACATCTCAATGCTACATGAACTAATCGGTAAAAGGTAAGTTTAACATTAATTTAAATGAGAAAATAAGTATAGTAAAAAGTATAATGGTGAAATTCATATTCGACACTTGAGGGTCACTCATGCTTCACTCATCCTTATTGTATGCAGAGACACTTGACAGGCGAAAAGTTAGGTTGAGTTTAACTTGAATGAAATACAGGTTCCAGCTCCCTTGGGTGAAGATTTATAACCTAAAAACCACGTTTATACCTTACGATATCGAAATTTTGTTTGATGACGTTAGTATGATGGATGATTTTATGGATTTTGTAGACTATATAGATGACGATAATGCTTAAGTTGATCGTTTACCTAGGTTGGTAATCACATTGGTTTTGTGCCAACACAAAATCAACATCTCTTTCTCTTCATCATTCCCTCCCGCTAAAATTGCTATTTCTAATTGTTCTTCCATAATATAAATTAATATTACAATAGATAATAGATCCACATAAATAAGCAGCATAAAACATAAATGTCATAATAAAAATGTCAATAAAATGTCATAATAAAATGAAGTTTTTTGTCTTTTATTTATGTTACTTTCAGTTTCCACGAAGCATGAACTTATAAGCTCCTTCACCCTACCTATAGTGTGTAGCGTTCACACACGCGAGCTACAAAGCATCCACCTACCACACAAAAATATTGCAATATGCACTGACTCCCTTTCCTCCATTCAGTCAATCAAGTCAATCTTCACTGACCACCCAATTGTCCAGAATATACACGACATCTATCAAACTAACAGTCTCTCTCATCTGGCTTCCATCTCACATCGGCATTGATGGTAACGAAACTGCGGACCGCCACGCGAAAGATGCTACCACTAACAACGACCCAACACACATTGTCCAACTCGCAACCGACCTGAAGATCCACTTCAAAAACGTTAAACAAGATTCTTGGCGACACCTGTGGCGCAATAGCACGACAGCACTTCATGATATCCATCCATCCACTTCTCCTCTCTCCCTGAACTTTTTAACCCGGAGAGAGGCTACTACAATCAGAAGAATCCGAATCAGTCATACCAAACTCTCACACGGATATCTGATGTCTTCAGGAAATCGCCCCGTTTGCCCTAGCTGTAACGATATTGGGACCGTTAAGCACATACTGACGGACTGCAAACAATTTTCTGCTATATATAAACAACTTGATCTTAGGCCCAACCTCAAGGAAATGCTCCACTGCCCTACCGAAATCAAGAAAGTCTTACAGTTCCTGAAAGCTACTAATCTATCCTGTAAAATCTAATTTAAATATTTGTAATAATTATGTAAATATCTGTATTTATTTTTTCTGTGCCAGGAGATTGTGCTGGCCATATTATCGATCCGCGCCTCCCTATCCATTGATTTGGAAAAATTTGGTTCAGGTTCTGCCGGATATTGATTTGGTAATGGTAGGTATTGGCAGGAACTTGTAGGTTTACTGGATCAGGATATAAGTTTGTCAAAGTTGACACGACGTTATTTTGGAGCAGTTCTAAATATTTATCTTCATTCAAGTTGCAAGCAATGAAAAAGGGACCTACGATATGATGTCCAACAGTTCCTGCCTAAATATTAACTTTTTCAGGATATTGCGTATATTCTTCTCTTATCCAGTGTGGATTCTCATTAGGCCAATAACAGCGTCCTAAACAAAAACTTTTTTAATCGGTATAATGTTCAACGTGTTCAACATTTGCTACCTAATGACTATCCGCTCCGTATGCAGTATTGCCAATGGATTATAAGAGAAATTACAAACAGACCCAAACTTTTGTTTAATGACAAAGCCCACGTCTTAAAACTTGGTATTATACATTTTCATAATAACCACACATGAACATGTGGATATAAATCCACATGCCACAAATATAGCATGATTCTAACATTCCTTTTCGATCAATGTTTTGATTGGTATCATCAACGATTATTTATAATAATATAATAATAACTTTAGACGTCAAGATAATAGTATCTTACTGTTATAACGCCTCAAAAATTTGAAAATTACTTTTCAAAGAGTAGACCATTCACTAGGAAGCAACATCTACTTCTCGAGCTATATGCCCCGACAGACAAAGAATTACACTTCCAGGTTAAACGGGGCTGAACCATTATCTTGACGTCTATTGATAACACGCTTTACTTAAATATGACAATTGTTACAGGATACTGTAATTAAGTAAAAAATAACTTCATTTCTAACAAAAATAAACGTTGCCGTTTCTATACGATAATAAAAAAAAGGAAATAAATGAAACCACAGAAACCAACTCAATGGTTTGTACGTGGTGCTCATCATTCACCATAGATACTGTAGATGGCTAATTCTTCTAAATATAGAATTTAAAAAAATTACATAAAATACACAAAGTATTTAAAAATATTAAGTATATAAAATTAAATAATAGAGTCCGCAAGTCATCCATGAAACTATCCGAAAAGACGGCTAACATTCTATCGCCATACATCTGTTTTCATCAATTACTTTCAAGGAGTGGGGAGAAACTGTCGGACTAGTCGGAGACAGGGCCACTGGCCGATAGAACTATTTACTTACAGGTGAAAAGAGAGGTTCGGAAAATGGTACTGACAAACCATGATTTTCACAAAAAATATTGTTTTTAATTGTATCTGTACGGACACACACAAATATCAGTTGGAAAGACGAAAACAAAAGCTTCAATAAACTAGGAACGTTTAAACTTCGTAGTAAAATCAGGTAAAATTGATAGTAAAATGGTTTCCGCTCTTTTCTCGGTGTTGCCATATATCAGACAGACAAAATTATAAACACGCATTTGTATCGCTTAAACCTCAAAAGTTTCAAACAAAAACATATTTTTATTACATAAACTACTTAGAATAATTATTTTAAAGTCGTGGTTATGTAATTTCTTAAAAGTTAATTTTTATTTTGTACGTTTCTATTCTGTTTTATAATTCAGTTGTCGCAATTCTAAGGAAAAGCAAGACATCTGGCAAAGGATCGGCAAGTTACCTTAGAATGTGATGTAATGTTGGGTTCACTTTTAAATGTAAACAAGTGTATATTTTTAATGTATTAATCTGAGACTAAAACTAAACCTGAAACAACTACCTTTTTTTGGTTTTAAGTTAAGTAGATGATCTGGACCTTTACAGCAATGTAATAGTGGTTGCTGGCTAGTTAACAAAATGTAGTGTGTAGTTAAATATTCGTGTAAAATATCAGACATATGAGGTAGGTCTAAAACTCAATATAGGCATGTGTAATGTATTTCTGTCTTTTGTAACCAGATTTTAATATTTTTTTCAATTTAAATCTGTTACCAATTTCTTCAATATCACTTGGTGTTCACGATATATTTATGGTGCAATGAATTTTAATACTTTTTTTTATACTGCCACTATCGAAAGTCGTCTTTTGTGCCTTGAAAAGCAACTGCAAAGTTGATGATTTCCGCGAGCTGACATATAACTTGACATCATTGGCGCTCTTAAGCAGAAAGTAACTTTGGCGCACGCCTAATTTTATTTATAGATAAAATAGAGCTAGTAGTTTATTTCGGTGTGATAGTAGAAAAAATCTTGTGTGTATTCAGAGCAGAAAGTCTTTTGGTAGTTTCGACAACTGTCTGTCTCGACTACCAAAGTACTACTTTCTGCTCTTGATACACAAATAGCTATTGTCTTATTTTTTGTGTACTTTCCCAGATTGGAATTGTTTGCTTACTTCCATACTTATAATTCTCAATTTCTTTCAGCTTGTTCCTGTTTAAATGTTATATACGCATGATACAATATACATATAGTTATCGTATGTCAAGGATTCTGGAATCCAGAAAGAATATCCCACTTGGGATACTTTTTTTCACTAAACATGATTTTTAAAAAGCATTTTTAAATAATTTCTATTCGATCTAGGTGACTGTAATAAATTCCATCCTATTCCGTATTAAATAAGTGATTGAACAGGAGAATGGTATACTACTTTTATTTGTGATAAATTTAGAATATTTTTAAGTAGATTTTTAAATAGTATTTAACGTTATTTACTATCTAGAGTTATCGCGTGCATATTCCATTTTAAATATTTGTCAATATCTACGCCTAAATAAATTTGTTCCATTGATGTCAATCTTCATTTCCTAGAAAATGAACTTCCAGTTATTTAATAAAATGTACCTTTCCTAATTAGAAAACGTATCATAATTTCTCCCACGACGGTACTCCCACACATTTTGCTGCAATCGTATGGGAGTTTTTAAATAACCGTTTTCCAGACCTTTGGAAAGGACGAGCATCTCCACATCCTTATCCACCAAACCCACCTGAATTCAATCCTCTGGATGTTCAATATGGGAATATTTCTGTTACGTTTATCAAACATTTTTTGTATTCCATTTTTTTCCTCCGAATCCATTGGTTCTACGATAAAATGTTTTCCAAGACAGTAGAGATTTTGAATGAACTGTCATTCTGACAACGATGTGTAAATATCGACATAATTATCAATAGGTATCTTAGAATTTTAATGATTTTTTCATTCAATAGTGGAATTAATTAGAAACAATCATTTCATTTATAGGAGATTTTAAATAATGAATTTTATTTAACAATACTCAACATCGGAGGAAAGATTAGATATTAAATAAACTATGGTTTGAACATTTCAACCCCCTTATGATGTATCAGGAATAATAAAAAAAATACCGTTGGCTACTCTTTGCAACTGCACGAAGATTAAAAAATCTCCAGTTTCCATTATTACTCAAATTTAAGAAAAAATATAAAAACTTTATTCCACTTACCACCTTTTGTATGTGTGTATGTATTTTGGGGTAACATTCACTGAGACCTAAAAGATCTATTGTGCCCCCTTACTTCTACTTAGTTTCTGAGGAGAGTCTCAGATACTAGTAGCTCCTTTAGTCCTATTTCCCGGAGGAATTTTAGGATATCTGCAGGCCTCAACTTAGGTAACTGTCCCTCTTCTATCCAGTAGTCTCCCAGGTACTGTGCCCTAGGATTCTGAAATACTGTGCAGTTCGCAAGTATGTGGATGGAGGTTTCTTCTTCCATTCCACAAAATCTACAATCTTCTTCCTCCACTATTTTGAGCTTTTTAAGGTGTCCATTCAGGCGACAATGTCCCGTTAGGATTCCTGTTAAAACTCTTAGTGCAGTTTTGCTTTGACTTATGCATTCATTTGATCTCAACAGGTTGTAGTCACCCAGAAGAATCTTTGATTGCCTAAGCCCTACTAGATCTTTCCAATTGTCAGATCTTCTCTTTTCTTCGGCTTTACCTATTTCTTCCAATATTACATTGGAGCTGATTCCGCAAAAAGGTTCCGGCCCCCAAAAGGGTATTTCACTCCCCCTCTTTGCTAGTTCATCTGCTATTTCGTTTCCTTCTATTCCAGTGTGTCCTGGAATCCACAGTAAGGTGACTATATTGTTCTCGCCTAGTTCATTAAGTTTGCCTAGGCATTCCCACACCATTTTGGAACTGATTAAACAGGAACTCAGCGCTTTAATGGCTGCTTGACTATCAGACATTATGATAATCCTTTGCCTTCTATATCCTTTGTCAATATTGAACTGGGCACACTTTCTTATTGCGTGAATTTCCGCTTGAAAGATACTTGGGGTTTTTCCCAAGCTTTCAGAGTGTTTGGTTCCTGGCCCGTACACTCCTATCCCAGTTCCTTCTATTGCTTTTGAGCCGTCTGTGTACCATTGAATGGCATTCTTTCCAAGTCTGGTAATGGTATTTGGATCCCATTCCTTCTTGTTGCTTAATTCCGTAACGAATTTCTTTGAAAAGTTATACTTTTTCATCATACCATCTTGTGGCATGTCCCAGGTTGTCTGATTTCTAAGAAGTGAAGAGGTGGTTTTCTTTTTAATGATTCCCTCTCTACTTAGTCTGTATCTTGTTCTTTCTGCAACACTCTCCACCACCATATGTAATGGTGTGAGGTTGAGAATCACTTCCATTGCTGCCGTTGGGCATGTACTCATTCCTCCTGTTATGCATATACAGGCTAGTCTTTGAATTTTGGAGAGGTTTTCTCTCGTCGTCAAGAGGCTAGTTCTACTACTCCACGCAATGGCTCCCTAAGTGATAATTGGTCTCACTATGGCAGTGTACATCCAGCTCAGGATTTTTGGGTTACAACCCCAGTTTCTCCCTGCCAGATTCCTGCACACCATTAGAGCCATTTTTGCTTTGTATGTAATCTCCTTCTCGTGTTTGTTCCACAGGAGTTTACTGTCTAGAGTCAAACCTAGATACTTGACTTCTTGTCTCCATTCAACGTCGTTCCCATCAAGTTTAATGGTTTTGAGGTTGAGTTTTCTTTTCTTAGTGAAGGCTATCAAGATGGTTTTGGTGGGGTTGATGCTGAGTCCCTTACATACATACATACCACCTTTTAGGGAGCCGGAGAGATTTTCTCATAGGAAAGACCCATCATACTTTCTTACGAACAATCACCTCCTGAATTTAGAAACACACCGTATAGTCTGTAAGACTTCAAACAAAAAAAAACGTATGTTCTTTTTTTTGGTGAGTTTGCGTTAGGTCGCCTCTCCCATTAAGCCATGAACCTTGTTTTGGAATTTAATATATTAAAATAAAATTTCAAGAAGTAGTCAGAACAAAATTATATTTAAATACCTTTTAGATCGGTTACACACTGAATAGATATATTCGTCCGAAACAAATCCAGCCCATTTCTTACCTCAACCATTCTTTTTTGTTCCGCATAAGGGTCTAAAACAAACCAACAAATTTAAAGCCAAATAATCATTTCACCAGCCGCCCCTATGCAAATAAATTTCTCGTAGTTAGTGAAATTCCTAACCCCTTTATTCCACTAAATACTCCATTTTACACCTCTTTCTTAAGTTTTGCATCCCAGTTCGAATCCCCGGTATTCAACGTCATTTCAATAATGTACAATTTGTCACATAGTATCTCGCCTTCTGTCTCTACAGCGTCGAAAGGGGTGAATTTTCACCCTGTTTAAGGCGATAACACTCGCGAGTCGGTTGCAGAGGCGCAGTTACATACATTTTTTATATATCAAAAAGTACAAAGTGACAACGCTACCAAATAATAAAAAATGTGAAAATTACTCAAGTTCATAGTGTATAGGAACCTTTTTTATCATCAACTTTATGTAAAAAAGTTATTCTTCATAAAAAGTTTTGTATGGTCTGAAACCTAAAGTTTCCCAATCAAATCTTGGAAATTCCCAGTCATATACGAGGTATATAAGAAAATATGAATTTTGAAATGATATACATTCGCATAACAAAATAATTTATTCCAGAATTATAATTTACTCAGTTACGTATAGTAATATGGATATTTGAAGATATTTTTGCCAGCTATGTTTTTTATTATTTATTTAATTTTTGGGTGAAATTATTATTTTCTTATAATATTATCTCGTATATGGTTTGAAAATACCAGATGCCTCATAGTTGCAATTCTGGTTCAAGACCATGCAGAACTTTTTATAAATAACAACTTTCTTACTCTACGAATTCAAGGGGACAAACTGTATATAATAGTATATTAATTAACGCTTTATTCTATTATGACATCGTTTAATAAGTGCGAGTAGATTTTATTAAACGGGTATGGATTGGGAAGGGTTCACTTTTATATCGGTATGAAAGTGAAAAAAATTGAAAAAATTAGCCCTAACCCCTTTTTGATATTCATATTGATAGTTCCGTTTTTTTAAAAAAGGTGCATATTAGGCTCCGGTCAGGGTATCTCTGGTATCGGCAAAATTGCCCAGTCGGAACTTCACCAAACTGGACCACCGGCTAGCGCAGCTGGAAACTTTAAAATAAAAATATCTGTCCAGGCCGCCGGCCTAATTCATTCCAAGTCAAGCAAAAAGTAAACAAAGGTATGCCGTGCTTTCAATTCAGGACATTTTCATCTGCCCTGTAACTTCGTGATCAATTTTCAGTGACCAAGAGTGCTATAATATAACTAGGTCTGTACATTCCCAAATAAACTTTTCCGCAAATCGCTAAAAAATTTTGACATTCCAGACAAAATTTCTTAAAGAAAAAGTCAAGATTTCCCATTCACTTCCTTACTGCAAGTGAATGATGTTCCCTTAAAGTTGTTAGTGTTCTACATAAATAATTGAAAACACATTGTTTATAAGGAATTAATTTATATTTCAAAAACTTCAATACATTGCAGAATACATTTTAAAATTATTTGACAGTTAGTACAATTATTGAACATTAGAGGAACATTACTAGAACTATGAGAAACCTATTGGACAACATGCGGGGTGGTAGGGTTATTTTGTTGAATATTTTGTACAGTGAACATTTTATTTGCCACCTCAACCTAAGAGATTCCTCGATCTATCCTTCAGCAACGTTTGATGACTTCCATCCGCCAAGCCTCTTTACACTAGTTATGTCGCCACCAGAGTCAACCAATATTATTGCAGAAGACCGACGAAAGCAGTGACCAGTATATTATGTCGGATTCACCAAGTTCAAATTAGTAGCAACTATTTTAGGCATTGTTCTAAATTGATGAATTCTCACCACTTGTCTACAACCCTTTTCGCTTTGATATTTAAAGAAAAATCGGTCACTGTTCATATTTTCTGGTCAAACGAAACATACTATCGATAAACATTCAAGTACATCTGATTCATTACAAATGATCTTGGTTTGTTGTCTTCGAATCAGGTATGCTAATTAAAAGCTTCGATTCTAGGTCTTCCACATCGTGTAGAGTCAACTCATCCACTCTACAGGAACCAGAAATACCAAATATTAAAGTTACCAAGAAAATAAATGGATGTGTGATCTAAATAGAAATTAAAACCTTGTAAATTACCTTAATCATTAAAGTTTCTTTATCTGGAGCTTCTTGGATAAATTTTTAAGTTTCTGCCTTCATAAAAATCTTAGATTTCTTGCCCTATAACCTTGAGCTTGCCGTTTCAATAAAGAACGAAATTTTGAATATGTAGATATATCTATATTGTGTTTAATTGTAAGGGTTGACCTCAACATTTGATAATGTTGAAGATTGTATCTTTAAACAAAGGTATGTATGGAATAACAACATTTTCTGAGAAAGAACTCGATTTTTTACTCTTGCGATAGTCCCTGAAACGTTTATATGCATACTCGTCTTTTTCTCTTGATTTCTTTTGCAACAATTCTAATGAAGCAGTATTCATTGCCTCAACCAACTATGGAGGAGTGAATCCCTGAAATCCCTCAAGTGATTTTATTAGGAATTTGCGGAAAAATAGTATGCAGGAATGCCAGGCTTTTCCTACTCGGTAAACAATGTACTATTCCCACAAAAGTTAGGGGAGATCACAATATAAAAATTTATATTGAAATCACTACGATTTGTTTGTTTGTTAATACCTAAGTTTTCAAGTGGTTTCTTGTTGTATTTTAAGGAATTTAACATCAGTTGGACGGTCTAACCCACACTTTTTTCAAATAACGTTTTACTATCAAAAAGCTCTCAATATGAGTTAATCAACGATAAGCAAAAATGATTTAACCAACATTCGGAACCTAGCGCTATCTGTGAATACTTTTCTAATCCAAAAGTTCTCAATCTACTTTGTAGAAATTTGCAGCAATGGTCTATTCCACAAATCTCCCGAATCTGTGGGATAGATCATTGTTGAAAATTTCTCAGTGCGTATACTTGCTTGTTTATCACTACCTACTGATTTTGTTTATTATAAGCGACAGTTGAATTTGTATAACTTGGGTATTTTCGTTGGAAGCTTAAAAAAAGGTATTTTTAATGTTTGGCTAGAGCATGGAGGTGGCAGAGGTACCCAGGAAGACGGTTCTTGTTTACGCAAACCGAAGTATGAAATTAGTTTTAATGTTTATCCATATCTTACAAAATCACGCATCGCTTGAAACAATTTCACTTAAATTTTTGCTTTCGGGTCATACTTTTTTACGGAAAAACTCTCATTTTGGAGACTTAGGATGTTCCTTAAAAACTCAACAAAGACTCTACACCCTCAATGACTACACCGATATTATGAAGACTTGTCGCAGGAAATATAAGTTCATTATTAATCCTATAACACCTCAAGACATGGTATCACTTATAAACCTCGAAAAAACGATTACGAATCGTAAGACTGATGTTAATAAGAAAAACATAAACTGGCTTAAGTTACATGATGTCACATTGTTTTTTTTTGTTTACTGCAAAACCAATAACTGTTTATATTGAGTTTTGCATAAACCATCTAAACCACTTTGACATTGTTTTTTCCTGTCAAAAATTACTTTTCTTATTTTATAAACATGATAAACATGTGAATTAATGTGCTGGGTGGAGGCCCGCATTGGTCACGGATGAGTTATGGACGGTTTTCTGTATGGGTATGGACTCTTCCTCTAGCGCCCAAAAATGGAAGGGCGTTGTAGGAACGCCATAATTCCAGAGGTGGTACAGCCATAGAGATACTACAGATAGAGGTAACAAGCCATACAACAAGCAAGTATTAGAAAAAGCCTAAACCTCTGACTTCCTATCTCTCCCTTACATGCTGACGGGTTTTGAGCTGGCTTTTTGCCTCTATCTGTAGTATCTCTATGGGTACAGCTTCTGTTTGGATCGACCTCGATTTCACGATTTTAATCCCATCGAGCACCAGCTACAAAAAGCATGAAATTCCAATAAACTACCACAAATACTCTAAAAATGTATGCAGCTTTTACCACACTTTGGAGACAAATTCGTCAAGGCTACTGATCTTGGAGGAAACCCTACTTGTTAATAACCTATGTACATACTTCAATTTTCAATCAAATTAAAAAGGGCCACAATATCAAAAAGTCATTAAACGTATTGCGCAAAAGGGCAAACAGAAGCTGACAAGGAAAAAAAATATTCAATGTTCAACAAAACCAACAATCATGATATGTTGAAACAGTCTCCGAATTTATGAACTTTCTTGATTTTTAGAGCAGATCAACGTTCAATCAAAAAAAAATTCTAAGGTATGCTTAGCAGATACACAAATTTCAAACACAATAAGTGTTAAACCTATGAATCATGGAAAAACTAAAACATACAGTAATGGCGGACTGGTTTTCTAGATATACAGTACCTATGTCCAAGACTAATTTCGTCAGGCTTTCCCTCACAACCCAATATAGATATTTTAATGGGATAAAAGCTGAGGAATACCATTTTGAAGACATTTCAAACAAAGCCCCAAATATTCACGCCTAAATCACAACCCCTGACCTTGAGGTTTGTACTAGCTAACCAAAGAGGAAAAAGAAATACCATCCATGACAAGGAATGAGATCCAATGAAAAAACGCAATTCTACCGGCGAGTTTAGTCAGTATCTGTCTACAAAGCATCTATGCAATAGCATTGTCAAAAATTGTTACCTAATTAGTTAAAGTTTGTCAAAAATCAATTGCAGTAGTTAATGCACGTGTTTGTCTCCCTTGCCTACTTTTTCCAAGCTTCCGCAAGTGATTCTGGATAAACTTCAACAACATTTTATAGTCTTTCATTTAATAAATAACATAACCTGCAAATACATACGGTTAGATAAGTACTGAATAATTAACTAACTTGATATTACAATGGATCTCACATTGATGGGACTTCCCTTACACGATGGAATTAATTTTCGAGTTAAACTTGTCGACGTTTAACATTTTTATTCCGATAAATACCCCCCATTTTTCAGTGAAATTTATCAAATTAAACAGTCTAATAATTTAAAGAAAAATTTTATTCTCCACCACTGTAACGGCATATTGTCCTTATTCTTCCGTATTCTTAATACTTCGCAACAGAACAGCTATCCTTTTCCAGGGTTAATCCTTTTCCTTCTAATCTCGGCTTAAAAGCTCTTTTGTTTTGTTTTAACCCTTTTGCTGCTCTCCTCGGCATAACCTTTCAAGAAGAATACGTTAGGACTTCCCTCCTCCTCACTCTGTTCCTGTGTCTTTTTTTTAGCATTTGTAACTCGCGCGTTATTTCCTTTTCGATTTAAAAAGGGGAAGGAACTAGACTGTAATGTGAGTCGATGTCAGTAACATTACCGATTTTATAAAATTGTTGAATGTCAAAAACATTAGTAGCAGATGTATATAATATTGTTGAAAAGTCAACCAAACGTAAAAATGTCATAGTATTTTTAGACCTTATGAATGGGTACGACTAAAAAAATTAATTCAAAGAAAAGCAAATTAAATATTGCCTTTTCTCGAACAGGTCAAATGAAATTCATACCTTCTTCCATTCTTGAGCAATAATTTATACAGGGTCATTCATTGCAAACGTTACATTGTACAGTAAAATACAGTCTGGAAAAAATAGATTTAGAAAAACTAGTTCCGGATAAAATTTATTTGGAAAAAATATTCGAGCAGAATTTATTACGAGATTCTTCTCAAACAATAGTTTATACAGTGTCATTCATTCTAAGCGTGACATTGTAATTAACTTTTTTTTATCGAAATTCACAAAAATAAGTATATAATGTGTTTTAAAAAGTTTCTTACATTTTACAAAAGAAATTTTTGATGAAAAGTTCTAACTTGTTAATCAGTAATCGGTTCGAAATTCTCAAAATATTGGCGGGAATATAGGGAAAATGGAAAATATTGAATATGGGAAAGAGCAATGAAATTATCATTACTTAGCAAGAAATTAAGCTCACCTGCAAAATAGTCATATCCTGCTAGAACAGTTGAATAACAATCAAATAAAACTTTTTGAGTAATCAATTCTGAGTGGCAATGATGGCTACAATCTTTTTTATATTTCTAATTTTGGTAGCTTTCCATCTATCGTTATCAGGAACAATTAAGTTTTCATTAAATTCTGGTCCCTACCTAACACTAACGTGTTAACAAAACTATATCATATATAATAAATGCTACACATTTTTTCAGGTGAAACATAAATCCGAATAAATAAACAAAAAAAGTGTATTAAATCTAGGGAATTTTTTAAGACAGATATTTGCAAACATGGTTGGGAAGAGGGACATCATATTCATTGGAATTTGACGCATATAATATTAAAAGTTCCCAATTTTATTATAATGCGGATAAATGTGTAGCTAGTATTCTAGCCAAACGAAGTCAAATGGTTACCAATGTTAGAAAGAGAAATTTCCGATAATCAACTACCTGTGGTAACAGGTTTTATCAGTTTTACTTTTAGTTTGTTCCTTAAAAATGTCATTAAAGAATAATTTAACAATACAATTGCATTTTCTACATACCTATTTATACATTTTTTCACAATTATGTGACATTTGATTACTACTTTCACCATGGCCTATGGCCAATGATGTTTCGATATTTAGACATGCCTTGACTCCTTATAGGCCACGACAACTGATAGTTGTACAGTATATATTTCATGTAATGTCAATTAGTTCAAAAAGTCTGAACATGACCCTTACGGAACACACTCCCAATGTATATTTTGTTGGTAAACTAAGAAGAGTGATTTGAAATTAAGTTGGAATTTCTTCTTCCTAAAAGTTGGCAAAATTTGAGTATTTTCTTTCGGTTTTTTTTGTGGAACAGACTTACACTAAGTTCAAGGTAATAACCTGTCCAGGTTAAAGTGAAAATATTAATTGTAAAATATCAATAAATGGTTTTGAAAAAGTACAATTTTTCGAACTAAATTCGTGATTTTTGAAGTACTTACTATACCTTGTTTTTAAACTAGATTTCGAAAAGATGTGCCACTCCGTCTTAAAAAGGGCCAGATCTGGCCATATCGGGCCACCTGTGGCAACGCTGATGAAAAATATGTCACTCTCGTTAGCCAATCTCATTTTATAATTATCAGAAATCACGCTAAAATGAACAAATCAAATCGTCTCTTTTAAAACGTCAAATATCTAACTATACCTTGTTTTTAAACTAGGAGGAGCGTTTTAGGAAACCTCAACCACACCACTAAAAGTTACTAGATTGGGAGTGTGTTCCGAAAGGGTCGTGTTCAAACTTTTTGAACTAAATGAAAATTACGTGAAATATGTATTGTACTGCTCGCTGTTGTCGTGGCTAATGAGGGATCAAGGCATGTCTAAATATCGAATGATGATTGGCCACAGGTCATTGCGAAAGTAGTAACCAAATGTCACATTATTGAGAAAAGATGTGAGGTTATAATAAGTAGTTTATGTAAAATGTTTTAAGAATTTGAGGATTAATGAGAATATGGAAATGCAGCATTTGGTGCTTTGGTATAGAAAAACAAAAAGTGAACAGAAGTTTTGTTATCGAAAAATACTGCAATGGATGTAAAACTTGATGTGAAACTTACATTATTAACAAAAAAAATGAAGCATGGATTTTTTCATGAAAGGGAGTAAATAATAAAAATAGCAAATACCTTGGGTAAAATATAATACTTTGTTAAAAATAAACAATAAACAACAAACGTGGTAGTAATGATTGAACGAATGACTATTTTTATATAAATAAACACAAAACTGACAAATGTCAGTGTCAGTGGTATCAAAAGAGCTGTGTGAAACTGGTGGCAATATGACCAATCACTAGGCAGCAGAAATGCCAACTTAAATTCAAATCGCTACTCTTAGTTTAAATACAAGGTATAATGATCCAGCGTAGTTTTTGTTCTAATCTGCTTTATGTAAGCTGTCAAAAAAATTCAAAATTAACATGCAATTCCGCGAAGTCTACCAGAACCGATTCCATTCCACATATCGCTCCGAGTCTCTTATCTCAGGTGGTGTTAATGAATATAACTCATCATTACTTTGAATTAAATACATTTCGAACAGTTGACAATTTTTTTAAAGGGACAATGACATTCAAGTGAACATAACGTCGTGGTAAATGCAGTAGGTCGTATGTCAAAAATATCGAACTTTTCAGAAGGGTCAAAAAACTTTCCCATCTTAACATTTTGCGTCCGATTCGTTTGACAATTTTTTTGCAGGAGAGGGACAAAGTCGATTTCGTATTAGTCCACCGACATAGGATTTATTGCAGGTTGTGTATTGGTCAGGTTAGTGCAATAAACGAAAAAGTGCTTTTTTTTACATACGACCTATTGCATTTACCACGACGATAAACAATTCAACAAATGTCATCAGCGGTAAATATAGTAACGAAGAACCAATTACCTTTGTTACAATGATTTAATTATTTGAATATTGTGTGACATTCCTTTATTTGGACTTTGAGTGAAATTGGAACGAATTTGGGGAAAAAATTGTATGTATCGCAGGGCAGAAAAGAAGAAAAGAATATTCAATGCCTTGGCTGGTTTCCTAGCGACGAAACACTATCCGCGACATTAAATCTTGTGCTTTCCTGTCTATTAAAACAAATAACTATTTGAATAGATGAGGCTTTTACTTGATGAAGATCCATACTTAACGATGAAATAAAACAATTTAATTTGTTTAAATCTTCATTATAATTGAACTAAGTTCAATATACAATTCGTGACGCGTTTCGCTAACACAGAAGCTTTCTCAAACGAGTGGTTATTTGGTCGTTAAGAAAATTATCTGAATATTTGTTTTTATTTATCTCAAGAGCTTCTAAAAGATTTAATTTCAGGGATTTAAATTCTATATGCAAAATTTGAATCGAAAGTGTGATGGTTTGCTGATAAATGATTTGAATTTTTGGTTATCATAGCTACGTTTGTGTTCTCAAATTCTAGTTTTAAGATTCCTAAAAGTTCTACCAATATAAATTTTATCACAGTTGTAATTACCACATTTTAATTTATAAACTCCTGTTTTGTTTAATTTTGAAGATTCAGATTTGTTGTTTTTGATGAATTTGGATAAATTGTAATCGGTTTTAAAGCAAATATTCAAGTCTAAAGTTTCTGAAAATGATTTGATTTTTAAGGATGGTATTCCAAAGTATTGTACCTCCACTCGTAAGAAAGCTACTGTGTTAGCGAAACGCGTCACGAATTGTATATAGAACTTAGTTCAATTATAATGAAGATTTAAACAAATTAAATTGTTTTATTTCATCGTTGAATAACTATATTCAGAGAGAATGTTTGAGACACTTCAAAATTATTCTGACAACTCAAGTTTTAATGTCAATTAATCTTAATATACGACGTGTAAATAATAGAGGTATCAATAAAAACTTGGGTATTTCTATAGTGGTTAGTTGTACAGTTATCACATCGTATCGATATGCTTTTAGCATTCTCTCAGCGTATGTGCGAAAAATTCATCGTGACCTTAATAAAATGAGACTGAATCCGATGACGTGGAAAGAAAGATAAAAAAGAAAACGAAATTCTCGCCACATATGGAATCCGTTGTATGACATTTAAGTTTGACGTCCCTTCAGGGAGCTGTTTACTACACCAATCTCGCCCAGGACTATTCTGCGTTGCTCGGGGCTCAACGAAAAACAAATTTAAGGGCAAATAAATTGAAAAGTGACGTCTTTTATGGAGCTATAGGTTTCGTTCTCTAAGACCGAGTCAAATTTTCTTTATTAACTTGGATATGAGGAGGTTGATATTACGCTTTGGGAAATTTTCGGTATCAGAGATAGTATTGTGTTTCGTATTGACTGAGTTACGAAGATTGCGAAAATTGGATTAGTTTTAGATACTGGTGTCGTATTTGTTTTGTATCGCAGGGTTTGTCTTGGTTTTCAAACGGCAGACGATAGATTTTGAGAATACTTTAAAAATAAATTTAAATATTAAAGAAACATCAGTAACTTTAAGACAAAGACACTGAAAAAATATTATTTATTATAATGGTTATTTCTAATGAATAAACTACCAATAACTGAAATAAATAACAGGAAATATAATGTAGGTAACTTAGAATTTTGGAAATTATGAAATTCATGGCTTGACTACTTGTCATGAACTTCTTACATGAACTTGTTAAATATGTCGTTTGTAGCTGAGGCACAACTGAAATCATTATTTTGCTCCGCTCTCAAAATGAAGTAAAAATTATTCAACAGTTTGACTTTTGCAAGACAAGTTCCGTCAACTTCAAGACTGTTAAATTTTGTCGTCTGTGGCAAATTTTCAAAAAAGAGAGATATAAGCTTTATTGTCATGACAAATTATACAATTTCATAGACAAAGTGACATAATTGGAAAATAAATTAAATATAAAATTCACAACAAAATACAAAAAAAAATGATAATGACTATGTATGTATAGTAAAAGTCACCAATGTTTCTCGTTACGTCATAACTCATAAGTTCGGCGATCTAATTATCGTTCCGGTAAGCATGCTGATACGGGTGGAGAGGAAGTATCTCTAGGATTTCCGTTCTAATATTATTAAAATGATTATTAAGTGAGTTAGATACTCCATTAAGGACAGAGAACATTGCGTCATTAGTACATTCATAAAGCTGCGTCTTCACCGAGTCGACACTGTCGATCGACATGGTCGATCAACAAGTCGACAAAACTGCAGCGGTCCACACCAGAGTTGGCAGAAATGATGTCGATCAGACTAATCGACATGTCTGATGAAGATTCATTATCAATTTCTATAAGGGTTTCTGTTTTTATAATTATTAGTTTTGGAATCCCATAGATTTGATTTTAATTTGTATGCCTCAATAAAAGCTATGACTTTGTCTTGTTCATGAAAACAATTCGACATGTCGATCGATTTATTTTGTCGATCGACACCGTCGATTGCAAATTAATTGCAATGTACACAACAAGTCGCCAGAGTGGATCGACAGTGTCGACTCGGTGAGGACGCAGCTTAAGGTACCTAGAAAACCAAATTGTAAATATTTTATGTTTAAAAAGAAAATTGAAATTAATAAGTAGATACATATCTTAAGACTTAATCTAACACCTGTCTTGAAAAAACACTCTCTTGCTTTCACTAAAACTTTATAGCTTGTCATCTTCTGTCAAATATCTAGATCAGCAGTAGATATTATTTCAAAGGATTTTATTAGAGCGATTATTATGGATGACGTTACTTGGACAAGCATCTTGGAACAAAGTCTCGCTCAACGAACACGAAATGTTACTTTACTATTTTCCATTCTAAAATAATTCTTTGCTTTTGTTGAATTTAAGTACACACCAGTCAACGATTTCGAAGCTTTTTGTATATTTACTCACGTCTAACACTGGAATAATTATGATATTTTTTTGTCGGGACGAACTGATGAATTTTCTTTAGAATACTATAAGAATAGTAGATGCAAAAACATTCAATGTGAACAATATAACCCAGTCATAGAGTCTCAAAAAGCGGTCCACCTAAGAGTGGAAGAAAATTAGCTAAATATTTGTTACATATCATTGTTTCGACATTTTATATAAGCGGGATTTATAGTTTGACGGACTGTAAACGTAGACGCACTGTGAAAAGATCAACTATAAAATTCACGTACCTTGTTTATAAAGGAACGTAAGTGCATGACGTAACGTAAGGGGAACGGTGCGTTCTTACGTCCGGCCAATCAGAGGAAATAAATTTGTGTGATGTCAGCGTGGCTATCAGCTGTCATTTAATGTTGAGTTTTTGAATGTTGCATAGATTGGCATAGATATCCTTTGTTTACTGTTTAGTTTAGCGTCGTTTTTTGAGTTTGTGCTTGTCGACACTTTTCCAATGCTACTGCACACAATAGTAGTCCCACGGCTCCAAGAAACATATCTTCATGTATTTCGTAATCCATTGTGAATCAAACTATAATTTCTAGGTTAATTTGAATGTCGCGAGTACGTTACCTTTGCCCATGCCCAAAATTTCCGTTCCGTTTATTTATAACTGCAACAATTTTTACATACCGTTCGTTACGCATCCAGTGCGTCTACGTGTGGTATACGTTTACAGTCCGTCAATCTATAAATCCAGCTCTCATTCTACATATGGAAACAAAAAATAACGACATTTTTTAGTGATCATGACCGTTCTATTAAAAAAAAAGAGAAATTCCGATTTTTATAAAATACATGTTCTTTCGTATATTCAGCGTCATATTAAGTAAGTGAGCCATTATTGGCATCATCTTTTTTGAATGATAAAAAGTTTTTAAAAGCAAAAGTTTTACTTTTGTCACTTTGTTTAGATATTGGAATTTGTTTCTAGAATCGCGCAGAAATTTGTCAAATTTTTTTCAGAATCCATTCACAGTAGATAATATCCTTAGTAAAATGTGTAATAATATATTTTTTAGAATGATATTCAACCAATATCATAGTCTACTAGGAATGGGATCCTACACGCTTGTGGGAACGGTCTCATTGGGATAGCGCTTTTTGTTTACTAGTGTTACTTTTTCTGTGATATGATTATTTTTGTTTTTAAAATATGCCTAAATCAGTTATGTATGTATCGATTAACAACAATTCCAATGATAAATCATAAGAAAACCTGGATAAAAACTTATGATGCTATCCTGATAACGCAGGTAATTGATTATTGGAAATTTCTCTTTCTAACATTGGTAACCAAATTTGACTACACTCAGCTGAAATGCTAGCTACACATTTATGCACATTCAGTTGTATTAAGTCACTTTCTTTGCATTTTCTTCTCTTGTTATTGGGCTCTTTCAAAAATATGTGCGCCGAATCGCATTGAATTTGATGCCTTTCTTCCCACTCATGTTTGCAAATATCTGACTCCCTATCTTTAATATACTTTTTGTGTTCATTTATTCGGATTTTCAATGGCCTAGATGTTTCACCTAAATAAAATTTGTCGCATTCACACGATATCTGAGATATGCAATATTTTTCATTTTTTGGTTTAGTTTTTTTTGTATAGATCTCAACGTATTGTTAAAAACAATTTAAAAATACCACGTTTATACTACCTCCAAAGTTTAAAATCAACAAGCACCTGAGAGACTTAACCGAACACGTCTAGACCACTCAAAGATTCACACCAAATGTATAATAATGTTATTTGAATTCCTCTTGACTTTTTAGAACGTATTGGACTATATCATCCTGTATCTCATTAACATATGGAGTATGTTTATAGGAGTTTGTTGCCTTTGAAATTCAATAAAGAATATCCCACAACAAAAATTCAAATTACTCTGTAAGTATGGCTGTTTCAACTATTCTATCTTTATTGTCAATTTCTTTATTGGTTATTTTAAATCTGGATCATTATTGTTTATTATTAAAAATCTCATGGTTATTAGTACAAATATTTTTTTATTGAAATGCTAGAATTTAATTAGCCCAACGTGTGTAATGATTACGGAGAGATGTTAAAAATGTAATTGGAACTGTCTTTTTAGATCCAGATACAGTTAATCTTCACTTCGCCTCCTAAGATGTGGAACAAAGAGAATATAATAGTATTTACCTAAGCTGTAAGCGATGGAACAACACAACAGTAAAATTCGTGAAAAGTCTGAAATAATAAATATACAGACCTTCAACATAAACACATACAGGGTGTCAATTTGAAAACTTTCAATGCGAATATCTCTGAAAGTGAAAAAATAGAAAAACAAATTGGGTACAAAAGTTATAGAGGCAGGGGAAACTTAAATTATCATATTTTGATTTTAGGATGAGTGACCCCTTGAGCCTCATGTACTCCAACAGAAAAATTTTAAATGGTACCACATATAATCTGATGCCTTGAATTAAAGGTCTTTTGAGTATTTTGTCTCAATCTTATACAGGGTGCAGCAAAAAGTACAAGTCAAATAAAATAAACTGTGCTGTTATGAAAAGCTATTTTATTCAATCAGATGCTCAAAATACATGCCAATTTTTGGGCTAAACAAAAATATAATCCATTTTCAAACTTATTCCTTACCTTCTGCAACGCTTCTCTCGGAATTAGTGCACACTCAATAAAAATCCGTTGCTGAAGATCATCCAGTCAAGTTGGTTGTATTTTAAATACAATAGTTCCCAAAAGACGCAGTAGAAAAAGTCGATGAGTGTGATATTACCGGTCATTTAATTGCACCTCTCAATCTATTGATCTGTAAACGTATCATTTAAAAATTGCATCTCACGAAGATTATAGTGGGGTGGTGATCCACCTTATAGAAAATGTATCAAATATTCATTAGGATCCATTAATATCTAAATGAGGTTTTATTTCTTCGACAATAAGAGGTTGAATGGTATTTGGAGCAAAAAATATTACTATCCTTTTTTAGCGTATATATAATATGTATAATCATCCTAAGGTGTCGGATTTACATTTACATTTGATTTCCATGTATAATTTTTTTCCATTTTTTCCTGTTAACGTTTTAGCCTCTTCTCATGTTTTGCCTCTGTCCTGTAGAATTTTACATATTGGCCGTATTCCATGTTTCTCTTGGTCTTCCTTTTTTTTATTTGTATTTTTGAGTAATATGTTCTTTAACTTGTCTTTTTTTATCCATTCTTTGAATGTGTCCTCACCAGCTTAGTTGTCGTTGTTCTATAAAGTATTTAACAATATTGGGCTTAGTCCTCCTCCTTGTCTCAATCCTATCGTGGTTTTAAATCGATCAGACTACATGTTGTTTCGTACTCTGAAATTATTATTTGTTTCATATATATTTTGAACAATTTTCAATCCTTCCATATTTTCTCTCTAGGGTCCGTAACAAATGCTTTCTCCAGATCTATAAATGCCAGATATGTAATTTTGTTTTCCAAATTCCTCTTCTCTTCTAATTGTTTTAATGTGAAGATATGATCTTGTGGGCTTCTTCCTGATCCAAATCCACTTTGTGCCTCTGACATCAATCTGGTTTTCTACAGGAGTTATAATTTTGTTATTTATAATTTGTTCGTATATTTTCAAAATGATATTTAGTAGGGTTATTCCTCTGTAATTTTGGCATTGTTTTTGGTCTCCTTTTTTGTGTACAGGGGTTATTAGTGCTACTCCCCATTCTTAGGGAATTCTTTTGCCAGGCTTTATTCATAGTTTCCAGAGTACTTCCAGTCCTACTTCTCCTAGAGTTTTGATCAACAACATTCGTTAGTTCTTCCTTCGTTATTTTTTGGATTTTAACTTCTTCGGTTTGATTTTCTGTTTCTGGGTTTTCTTCGATGTTTTTATTCGGCTGAGTTTGATTGTCTAATAATTTTTGGAAATATCCTCTCCATCTTTCCATTATTTCTGACCCATTTTCTTTTCTTTTTTATAAAGTTTTTTCAGTATAAATGTTTAATTGGTGAAATCTTATATAGGGTGTTTTTGAGAAAATGGTATTTTTAAATGAAAATATCGTCTATTTTTTCAATGAAACACCCTATATATTTTTATTCTATCAGAAAGCTGAACTCTTCCCCTGTTGATGTTATAATCCTATTCCACAGACTCTGGGACAACTGCGAGGCGACATTGTCCAAACGTTTCAAGAAATTACCCCGGAAATGTTACGCAACTCTTTAGATCACTTTTTGTTCAGGTTACAAAAATGTATAGATCAAAATGGACAACAATTGGAACATCTTGAAGATTTTTATTGAATTAGATAATTTATAATGTTCATTTTCATTAAAATTTGATTCACCTTTCAAGTTTGTTTAATTATTAGATATTCCTAATAAGTCGTGCTTCTTTCAAAAATATTCCTCCAATTTGAGGTAACACAATAGGGATGATGACATTTAAAATTTTGGGGTTGGGGTGCATAGTGCTTATGGGATCACCCCACAACTATAATATGGTAATTCCAGTTTCCCCTACCTGTATAACATTTGAACCAAATTGCATGTTTCTAATTTTTTAACTTTTAGAGATAGTAGCATTGAACATTTACAAATTCACACCCTGTATACATAATAGTATCATAATGTATATTTATTCCAGAGTATTTTTTATTACGCTTATATTTTATTCCATCAACTGATATGACATAGCTTGTAAAAAAATGGTCTGGTAACCCGTTCCTTGGTAAATTCATTCACTACCTATTGATGGGCATCTCTATACTATCCATGAAAAACATCAAGAGCAGCAGAAGGCCTAGCAGGGAATCATTTCACCGGAAACAGAATTAAATGAGCTATTAATAGTTTTAAGCACTACAAATATCCTGGAAAGGATGGTACTTTCCGAACATCCGAGTATGAATGGAATAACCATCTCTATCTCAGAAGAAGGTGAGTTGCGCGCAATGGTTAAAATTTTACCTTATTTAATAAGGGGTGTCTCAGTTAGTAACCGTCAAGGGATTATCGGCATTCCCGGAATACGTAATTTTGACGATAATGCTAATAAAATGAGAAAAAAACCAAAATACCGTGATTAGGATATTTGTTGTAATAGAATTTCAAGACAATAACAAGCCAATAAATGTTCTTTTATCGGGACTGCCCTAATAGTTTACCCTTGCGGGGGTAGGGAGTAAGCAGAGGTTTTATTAAAATTCTATCTTAACAAATATTTTACGGGTTGTATTTTATTTGTCTTCGATCTGTTGTACAACAAAGATGGAAATTAAGTGTGAAGTAATGTTAAGTGAGAAGGGCAAAACTCTTCCTGTTTATCTTGTTGCGCGCAATTCGGTTCCTAATTTAGGTGTTCTTACACGTATTCAGGTCGAAAATGACCGCTGCGCGCAACTCATCCCTGCCCTTCCTTGAAAACCACGAAATCAACAAGGACTCTCCAAAGATAATTTACATATCCAACGCAACAAATGGCAAAAGCAAGTAGACTGTGATAGGTTTAGACTTTATGAAAAGTTTCAAATTAAGCTTAAAATTAGAAATAAATCAAATATTACCTCGAATTTAAATCTTCACCTGATTTAACAAGACCTAATCTTGTCAGCTTCTCTCTAGATTTCGGGCAACTGGAAACATAAAAGAAAGTCCTTGAAGTGGAAGAACAAAGGTTACCACCCCCACACAAGATCGTTATCTGTCTATGTATACCCGTAGAGCGGCGGGTGTAATTTAGGCGCTAACCATCGTTCTTTACCTGTCTGACCAAGAAGGGTAGATAATCCGACATGTATTTTCGCCGCTAAGAAGTGCAAGTAGGTCGAGTCATAAAATAACTCTTATCTTAATAAAATACGAAGGTGGTTTGGTGGGGGTAGGTTTGGTTGGGTTATTATTGAAAATTTTTATAATTTATTCTTCAAAAATTGACTAAAAATACGAAGGTGGTTTGGTAGGGGTAGGTTTGGTAGGGTTATTATTGAAAATTATTATAAAAGAGCTTTCACCAACATTTTTAAATATGTAATTAATCAAAACATAAAATTCCGATTTTCTCCAACTTCAATATCGATGTAATTATAAAACCCCAATTCATTCTAAAATATTGGACAAACTGTATATTTCTAATAGAAAAAACACTTTTACTGTTGTAAAGAAGAGTGAATTTTTCATTCCCCAAAATATTATATGAAGCGAGGAAAATGCGGTGTTTGGAAACAGACGTGGGGTATTTTACTTTTATGTATTTTGTGAGCTTAACTTGTAAATCGTTGGCATGTAACTACAACCCGGATAAGAGGACCTAATATTTGCCTTTTATATTCACTCTTTTGATTTTTTTATTGTAGTCAATTTAGGCTCTACTTTGGAATCAACTCGCATTTTGAGTGGTATGTGTGGGGGAGAAAGATATTTGTGATATAATAGGTGGCTTTACTGTTGAAACGTATTCAAAATGAAAGGGATAATAAATATATGTGATTTTTTTCTATTTTTTCAACTGTAGATTATAAAATCAATGCAGGCATTTTTACGAATGTATGTATACATTGTATACTTGCGTGTATACTAAAACTTGATTGTGCCCCTTTCCTCTACTTAATTCCAGAGGAAAATCTAAGAGACTAGTAGTTACCTTGGGCCTATTTCCCGGAGGAATCTAAGCAGGATTTACTTTAAGTAAGTGTGCATCTTCTAGCCAGGAGTCTCCTTGGTGCTGCATTATTTTTGCTTCACTACATGAGCATTTTAAGGTGAACACAACACCTGTCAAAACTCTTGGTGCAGTCTTAGTCTTCTAGTCATCTGGTTGTACCTTTCTTGAGCTACTTTTTGTACATCAAACAATCTTCCTCGGAACCGCTCACGAATTGTTTGTGACAATTCAGGCTTTCTTTATACACCACTTGTCGTAAATATTTCAGTTACTTTCTCACAGGGAGTTCCATCTCCATACAGTTTTCGATGGTATCCCCAAAGCTTCTGTAGTTATCGAAACTTTTTAAAAAGTAGATGTATTTTTTTTTAAAAGTGCTGGCTTTCCGCATGAACGTCTTTTCTTCGTCGATGGTTCTTTTGACCAAATTTATGTTTTGTGACCGTTTTGCAACAGCAATCTAGAGACAATTTTTAATAATATGTTTGTCTCCTTTGACTGCAGCTGCAAACGATACAAGTTTGCCAACTATATCGAGTATTTGAATAGAATAAGTTCAATTTTTAATGTTAAAAACCAGCTAATTAAAAAGTTACTTCATTACAGTTTCGTGTAAAATTATCGAGTTATCAATAGATATCGAGGAATAATAAATTTAATACTATTGTAACGCCTTACAAAGTTTATGAAGTATATTTTTCGAAAAACAATGACCGTTCAACTGATAAGAAATACAACTTCGACATGCATTGAGTTACAGTTTATGACACATGACAAATTCATTTTATTTAAATTGAATAAACATTTTTGAATCACACTGCAGAGGAGCAGGTGTATTTGAAATACAGGGTGTCCCAAATAAGAGTGACTGATTTTAAACATAAATGCCCAGCTTATTAATTGCTCTAAAGAGATGGGGTTTTCACTAGTTCCACTAGTTTATCAAAGAGATTTTTTTAAGCTTGGCTGGCATTTTATCTCATCAACACAGGGTGTTTTACTAATGTTGGTCAAATTCAAAGGGGAAAATATGTATTATTTTAAATAGAACACCCTATAATTTTTGATCTCATTCGAAAGAGCAATAATTCTCCTTTACAAAAATGTATAGTTTTCTATCTTTTGTTCCATTAACAACAAATATATTCGAGGTTTCATGTAGTAGTACATTTCTAATTAGTAGTTTTATATGAACGTATTTCGATGCTGTGACCGTTTGACGCATACCAAAATCATTTGAGTAGCTTTCATGTAGTATGCATTTTTAATTACGTAAATAATTGCCAACAAATCTGACAAACAGTTTATTTAGTGAGAAAAAATAATAACATTATTCAATACATATAAACAACGAAGATCAAAAAAGTTACAATAAATGCTGCATATGCCTACCCTCTTCGTTTATGCATAACTGTAAGCGAAATTTTAAATTTTCAAATGAATTTTCCAACATTTCTTGCGGAATGTTTTCAATAATGTTCCTGATATTATTTTTTAGTTCTGCTAAATTGCTAGGCTTAGGATTGTAGCACCTATTCTTCACATATCCCCAGAGAAAAAAATCTGGGACAGTTAATTCAGGAGACCGCGGTGCCCATTCAATCGGTCCAGCTCGACCTATCCACTTATCATTAAAAAACGTTTTTAATGAATCTCGTGCTATTAACGAATAATGTGGTGGTGCACCGTCTTGTTGAAAGTAAACGTCGTCGCTTGTAGTTAGTACCCGTCACTGTTGGTTCCGAAAAGAAAAAAGGACCATAGATTTTTCGCCGAGATAATGCACACCAAACGTTTACTTTTGGACTATCTCTCTGAAATTCATTAAAAGAAATTGGTTTTTGAGAACCCCATATTCTACAATTATGTTTGTTACACATACCATTAATGTGAAACGTTGCTTCATCAGACATAATTAATAATGAATTGGGTTCGTTTCTAAATAAGTCAAGTAAAGTCTCACATACCATTACTCGTTTTTCATAATCTGACTCGTACAATTTTTGATAAGTCTGAATTTTGTATGGAGTTAGTTTTAAAATTTTTAGACATCTTTGAACGTCACTCTTGCTAAGCTCTAAAATTCCAGCAATTTTTCTAATTGAAATTTTATGATCGTTATCATGTAGCACTTCATTAATTGACATCAACTTGTTTAAAACACCATCATTATTTCTCGGTTTTTTTAAGTGTGCAATGCAACCAGTTTCGATAAATTGTACATACCATTTTTTAATTATATTCACTGACGGCGGATTTTTCATAAATTTCCTTCTGAATATCCTCCTTGTTTGAATTATTGATTTCGTTTCTGCATAAATTATTACAGTTTGAGCATTTTCACTCACTATATAGATCATTTCGAAACCGACTTATATGACTTAACAAAATTACTATTGTCAAAATTGCTGATTTTGTTGTTATGCGTCAAACGGTCACAGCATGAGTTGATTTTAGGCATCAAAATACGTTCATATAAAACTACTAATTAAAAATGTACTACTACATGAAACCTCGAATATCTTTGTTGTTAATGAAACAAAAGATAGAAAACTATACATTTTTGTAAAGGAGAATGATTGCTCTTTCGAATGAGATCAAAAATTATAGGGTGTTCTATTTAAAATAATACATATTTTCCCCTTTGAATTTGACCAACATTAGTGATGAGATGAAATGCCAGCCAAGCCTAAAAAAATCTCTTTGATAAACTAGTGAAACTAGTGAAAACCCCATCTATTTGGAGCAACTAATAAGCTGGGCATTTATGTTTAAAATCAGTCACTCGTATTTGGGACACCCTGCACTATGAAATGTTCTTTTCGGCACTGTCAGCCGCATCCAGATATTTTTTTTAGAAAATTATTGTTTGAGTTTTCGAACAAATTTTCAATATCCCCAAATTTTGAGAGTGTTTATATGAAGGATTATTTTACCAACATAACAAAACAAAACCGAATATCGAATGCACGTAGCAGACGAAATTTGAAAAGTCTACTACGAGTAATTTCAACAGAATAGTACAACCCGAACCTTTCGCAGTAGCTCTAAACGTCACTAGAGATTCAGGACATTTTCATCCCCAATCTCATGCGTATGTTATTTAAAGAGCAGTTTAAAACGCTCTCATTTCCATAAATCATTAATATATGATTTTTCTTGAGTTTTCTTTATTTCAATAAACTAATGGACGTTGACGAGGGTATGTGAAAAGAGAGTTGTTGGTGTATTTTCCTTATTCAAAATCCATTTATTTATAATTGTTTTCAGCTAGCACTAAATGGTTTGAAAATGAAAAATTTAGTAGAGTGTGTGGAACTTTTGGTAGATTTTGAATTTTCTATTTACCGGTTTATATGTATTATTTAAAATACGTTTTAAATAATACATGAAAAGATTCATATATCATTCAAACCAGTAGCTTTAAGTTACAACAATAATCTCGAGTAGATACGATAAATATATAAAAAAAAGAATACTTGTTTCGTTAAATCCTGCAAAATTTATTATCATTCGCTGTACTCATCCAGATACTCTTCTGTCAAACACTATCAAATACCAGAAGTAGATTTTATTTCCATCTAGCCTAAGGTACCTTTATCCAAAGGTTCCACCCGAGGGAGCCAGCGCCCTTTAAAGATAACGCAGTTTTTTCAGCATATCTCAAAAAACCCGCCACAAGCATTCAATGCGGGAGTGGCAAAGGGGGAATTTGGTTAAATTGTTTATGTAACAGTTTTTTGACAAATTTTACATTAAATTAAAAATGTTCCCATATTTGAATTCGCTTTCGAGAAAAATAAATTTCAATTTTTTGACCAACTCTGTTTTATTTTCTATAAAAATGAAGATTAACAACAACAAAAATATTATTGAATTCCATAACATATTCTACATGACGACCATTTGATGCAAGACATAAATGCAATATTTTTTGTAAGGATTGTCTAACTCCCTCCAATATTTTCACATCTGAGTACAATTTATTGTATATTGGAACATCATAAACTGATGATTTTAAGTAGCTCCGAAAACAAAATCGTATGGATTGAGATCGGGAGAATTGATTGGCCATTATTGTCCAATCTATCGATTTCCATACGTATTAAGGTATTGACGAACTACTTGACTAAATTGAGCAGAACACCTATCGAGCATGAACCATAAATAATAATAAAAGGTAACTCTACTGATCCAACTAGTTGATTACATTTATGCCAAATTTTTGTTGGTGCCTCGTCTCTTTTATGTGGATGTGGATGTGAATTTTCACCAACATAGGCATAATAATGTGTATCATGTAAAAAAATTCCATTTCGAGTTAACGTAGCTTCATTGCAAAATAAAATTTTTGATAAATAATAGGCAAGAACTATTCGAGCAAGAAAATCATCATCTAGAATCACATAGACTTTTTGGTAGTGGAACGAATCAATGTTTTCTTGAAAGATTTAGAAATCGCAAGTATTCTAGCACTAAACTTCCGATTCTGTCCTTTTTCGTCCAAAATGTAATTTTCGTACTTCTCTGTAACATCCGGGTGCCTACCAGTTTCAGTACTTTCAGGTACGAATGAACTGGATAGAAGGCTGAAAATTTTGGTCGAATAGGATATCGGATGCTAAAAAATTCTTCCGCGTATATCTTCTTTCGGCTGTATGTGCGTTACATTTTACCTTGCCATATATTAAATGCTTACTAGCATATTCTTGAATGGAATAATTAGCAGTTTTGATAAAAAATTGAACACAAGTTCCGTTACGAGGATTTTTTGGATAAAGGTGAATGTTTGGAAAAGCGTATGGACACCAGTACATCCATGATCTGAATTCAAAATAATGTTTTTACTTTCTTCGAACAAGAATAATTTGGTTAATGCTTTATTACGTTTAGGCATCTCTTTCAGCGTTGAAAAATGATTTCAACGCATGCAAAAGTATATCAAAAATTTTGACAAATACAGCCATTATTAAACATCGGTTTTTGCTCTCTATTTCTCAAATAATATTAAAAACCAAATTAGCATATTGTTCTACGATTGACGAAAGTAACATTTTATAAAGCGAGAGAACAGGTGATGTTCACAGCTTAAAACATTTTTTTCGTTTTGTAAAACAATATACTTTTTCCACAACCCCGCTTACATAATATGCTAAAGAATGTGATTTATAACAGTAATGTATTTTTTCATTTTTATTGAACAAAAAAAGCTTTAAGAGCAGTTCGGTAATTTTTTTTTTATTAAAAATTAGTCACATCCACCAAAAGGTAATTAACGACTGAACAATATCGGAACTATACAGTAATTGCAACTTAAAAATTAGGGAAGTACAAATATTGAACTATATACCAATCATATTGAACTAAATTACTAAATACAATTTAAAACATCGATATCCTTTTAAGGAAGTTTATTAGCTTGACTATTGGAGAATGTTCACCAAGCAACTCTTTCAGATTAATAGGGATATCATGTATTTTGCGTTGCAGATGATATTTGCTGCAATCTATTAATATGTGTTTCACAGATAATATTTCGTCACATGTATCGCATTTGGGACGTTCTGTTTTAGTCATTAAAAATGAATGAGTTAACCTAGTGTGTCCCAGACTAGCTTCGGTCATTTTACCGAGCAGTTAAGTCAATTTTCCGATATAGACCGGCAACGACGAACTTTCTGAGTTAAAAAATGATCATGAAAATGCAATTTCTAAGGTGGACACAAAAAAAAGTTTTTTTCTCCAGTTAACTACTCAGATTTTTATTTAGACTAGATCAACTTCGGTGACAATTTAATTCATGTATAAAAAATCGTATATGCCACAGTGCAATTGTCACTTTGACAGCGGCAAAAGTTAGCTTTAACTTTCACAGCGACAAATACACTAGTGGTTTTTTCACTTATTCATTTGTTCATCAATTATCGCGGTGTTGGTTACCAGAATAAATAGTTTGGCATGTTTGTCAACAACTTATTGAATTTTCAAGAACTAACAATGAGTCGATTCGGTGTGTCTACGAACGCCGAAATTAGTCAAATTGTTAATACCTGTGTGTCTACTAATACAGTTGCGACGCAATCATCAATCTGGCGACAATTTTCTACGTTTTCCTATGCAAAAAGATACACATTTGAGCCAGATACTTCCATCGAGAAATTGAATGTAATATTGCAAGATTGGGCATTTAGTATGCGAAAAAGTAACGGAGAAGACTACAAAGAAGCGGTGTAGTTAAAACAATTTGGAACACCACCGCTAAAATGCTACAAAGTAAATATTATAACGAATTTAATATTGTATTCAACCCTTTCACCGATGTTCAGTTTAATTCATCACGAGCTGCACGTAATGCTAAACGTAAAATCCTACAAGCACAACCCGTAAAGAGAAAATGTAGTGCATCAGCTCTTAATAAATCTGAAGTATTTGCAATGGCCAGATTATATAACGAAAATGAACCGGAAGGACTTCAAAAGAAATTATATCACATTTTGGCGTTTGAACTAGCTTGGCGAGGAGGAGAAGCAGCTTACTGCAAAACCACTTATTTCGTATCTGAAATTGAAAATAATGGAAAAGAAACTGGACGTATCGAGTATAATCCTCTATTTTCGAAAACGAGACAAGGCGGCAACAATAAATTATGTGACAGCAAATGGATCACGCCTAATATTTTCGACGAAGATATTTGCCCAATACGTTTATTCAAAAAGTTCATGGAAAAACGAAACACTTTTATAACTTCGGACAGAGTATTTCTTACACCAAATCCCTTTTGGAAAAAGAAAAATTCTCAAGTTTGGTGCAAGAATTTGCCGATTGGAATTAATGAAATTTCCAAATGGACTAAACGCTCAGCACAACGCATTGGTTTAGATGTCAAACGTGTCAAAATTACAAATCACTCAAATCGAGCGGCAGCAGTTAGCGAATTAAGTAAAAGCGGAATAGAAGAACAAGCTCTAACAAAAATAACAGGACACAGCAATTCATCATCAATAAAACCATACTTACAAGTTGACAAAGAGTATCATTCAAGCATTATTCAATCAATTCGTTTGGAAAATGAAAAAACTTCAACATCTACTACAGAAACGATTAGCTGTGGCACCCGCAGCGATATCACTGTTCCTAGTATGAATTTCAATAACTGCGTTTTTAATAATTGTACATTCAAATAAAAATGTGTTTATTTTTAATGTTTCATAAATAAAGTTTGCATTGATATGTTTCCAAATTTCTCTTTCATTAAATTGTCCTGCCGAGTTACACTCGAGGTTTGTATTGATATTGGGTAAATTTGTGTTGTTCAAATTCTAAACTGTTTCCTTTAGCAACTTGACTCGAATAACTGTCAACCTAAAGACACTCCACCTTCGGTGTCGTGTTTTTAATAGTTGACAGTTATTCTCATCAAATTGCTAGGAAACAGTTTCTCATTAAACAACCCAAATTCACTCGATAAAATACAAACCACTTGTGCAATTATAAGTGATAAATATTAAAATACATCATAGTTCCACAAAAAAAAACAATTGGAAACCACTCCGTAAGAAAGATACTGTGTCCCCTTGTACATAATGTAAATACTTATACTCTTCACGCAACAATTCTACCGCTTTTCCTTGCCTGAACAAAAAATGACGGAACCCTCAACTCCAGCTCTCAACGAAAGCGTGCGGCATGCAATTTGTAAAGAAAAACAACAATCACTGTCTCACAAAACATGTCACAATCTACCGGCAGTCGACAAGTACATCAGTCAACATTTGTTCCCATTCGCTATTCTGATTGCACACGTCAAAATACGGAGACCGTGGAGGATCGCGAGGTTTCCCCTTTTTACTTTATACGAATATATCTATTCGGTTTAGTAGTAAACTGTTAAAATATGTATTCAGCGATACAATCGGCGTTTGGACGCTTTTTTGTCGGTATCTTGTACCTATGCAATGGTATCTTGTATGCAATGTTATATTGTGGTAAAAGTCAGAAAAGGGCTCCAATGTAGAATTTTCTGACCCGAATTACAAGGAATTGATGAAATATATTTTTTGTCGACCTATTCAAAAAATGACATTTTAAGTACCAATTTCCGGGTGAAAATGGTCTACTGTTGACGCCATTTACGATATGGTTACCTGTGACAATAACTGTCATTTGTCAAATTAATTATTCATTAAATTCATTAAAAATAGTTTAGTAACTTTAAAACTTAGAGTAAAATATTATGAATGTGTCCACCATTATTTATTAAAAAAATGGTATTTCACGAATCCGGTAATTTCGGAAAATTTCCTTTTTACTGAAGTGTTCTGGATAGTTTATCTACCAAAAAAGCATATTAGTACAATTTTAGCTAAGACAGTTTTCATTTGCAGCGAGCTCGAATGCACTGTTATATAATTGTTTATAAGTCCGACCCTGTACATTATTTTTGCTTCCAAATTTACAGTCATGTTGAGGACATGTTAGGTAAAAAATGTACTCTTTTATTTTGGCCCACAGTGTATGCTAAAATCCACATCAGCTATTAGGGATAACGTTAACATACCCAAACTTCCGAAACTTATTGCGTTTAAAAAAAACGTTGGGTAGAAAGCGAAAAACTTTAGAGTATCTAGTCAAGATGAAATAAACAGATTTCTTCGTGATGCCCAAGATGAAACTTATCTTTTGCACAAGGTGAAATGTTTTAATTTATTTATGTTGATCAAGGCAACATGCTTGTACGTAATGACCATTCCAGGTATACTATCGGACCCAGGTTTTCTGGCATCTATTTAAATTTATTCAATAATAATAAAATTGTACATATTATCAAACATTTTAAACAGATTGTCAGCAATAACATAGACACGACATTGACTCTGACGGTTGATAGAGTCCGTTTCAATAAGGAAGAAGCCACCTGAGGTTGGCGTACCGACCTGCGCATAAGTCAAAATCTGTCGAGCGATCGTTCCATGCCATTGGCGTTACAAGCGATGTTTCATGCCGACAGCAATTAAATTGATGACATTTGAGGTTGTGTTTGAAACAATCATTTACTGTCAAATATTTTCCATTTTTGAATATTTTAAGACGTTCTGCTGGTTTAATTGTGTGTGCTGTGTGTTTTATTTGATCTAAAACCATGCCTTCTACAAAACTGGTTGGTGTTAAAAGAAAAGTTATCCACAGTGAAGGCCGACAGATTCTTGAAAACGTTGCAACTTTTATGGAGGCTGAAGCTGAACATGGAATCCAAATTCCTTTAAAATATCATCGGTAAGTGTAATAAATAACGCAAAACCTTCGTGAATAGGCTTTATTAAGCAAGAACTGAGCTTGACATTAAACAGTGAACATTGACATTACAAATGATAAAAGGTATAACGATCTAATACGTATAAATAAATATAGTACATAAAATATAGTACACTACATTCTCCCCAGCTTTATTTTTCGACAAAATCTTCAAGGTAGGCGGGAGTTTTTCTTCTTCTAGTGCTACATCTCGTACTTTGAGGAATTTCAGTTTCAAAATAGTCGCTTCCTTCAAGGTCTTGAGGATTATTGTAAATGTTTTCCATTTTATTAGAATCAAGTTGAGAACTACTTGTTTCAGTTGTCGTTTCGGAAGTTTCCGTAGCCAACTTGCTATTTTGGATTGATTGTTCCAATGTAGTCTTATCTCCACACGGAGCAAGATGTCTTAGAGAAACAGTTGTTTCACGTCCATCGTCATATCTTACAACAGCATACTTAGGATTAGCTTCTATTAAATCAACCTCTTCAACTAAAGGATCGTACTTAGAGTGCCTCACATGCTTCTTCATAAATACTTTGCCAGGATTCATTAGCCATGAAGGTATTGCAATGCCATTTGGTGATTTTCTGGGATGAATGAACATTCTTTCATGTGGTGTAGTATTTGTAGCTGTGCACAAGAGTGAACGAATAGAATGGAGAGCGACGTCAAGTACTTCTTCCCATTGATCAGATTTGAAATTTCTTGACTTAAGTGCCAGAGAAATAGTTTTCCAAATAATTCCATTGTATCTTTCGGTTTGGCCATTACCTTCAGGATTATAAGCGGTAGTTCTGCTTGTGGGTATTCCATACGAATGTAGAAAATTTTTCAGTTCATGAGACATGAAAGATGCACCCTGATCAGAATGAATGTAGCCAGGCATGCCAAAAATTGAAAATAAATTAGTAAGGCATTCGATAACAGTTTTAGCAGTCAGATCTCGGCATGGATAAGCAAACGGAAATCTAGTATATTCATCTATAATTGTGAGAATGTATTTGTTACGAGAATTAGAGGGAAGGGGTCCTTTGAAATCTAAGGATAGCCTTTCGAAAGGTGAAGTAGCCTTTATCAATTGCCCTTGAATTTTTACAAACTTTGGTTTAATTTCTGAACATACAGGACAAGAAGCTGTCATAACACGTACCTCTTCGATAGAGTAGGGTAAATTACGAGATCTTATATAATGTACCATTCGGGTAATCCCAGGATGACAAAGAGCTTGATGTAAATCAATTAAAGATAGATTGGTAGTAGTAGTGCAGCAAACTCTTGAAAAAGTATCAGGTACCACATTGTCAGTTCCTGGCCGATACTGAATATCAAAACTGTAACAGGATAATTCCAGACGCCACCTTATAATCTTTTCGTTTTTGATTTTACTGGAGTGTCGCATGTTAAACATAAACGATACCGATTTTTGGTCTGTTATAAGTTGAAAGTGTCTTCCAATTAAGAAGTGGCGCCATTTTTTAACGGCTTCAACTATAGCATATGCCTCTTTTTCAACGGAAGAATGATTTCTTTCACTACTTGTTAATGTCCTTGAGAAAAAGGCTACAGGTCTTCCTTCTTGACTGAGAGTCGCAGCAATAGAATGGTCAGACGCATCCGTCTCAACGACAAGGGGAATTTTATCATCAATAGAAGTTACAGCTGACAAGGCAATTTCATTTTTAAGAATTTCAAAATCCTGTGCTACCGGATCAGGCAAAGGGAAAGTTTTGATGGTAACTAATCTATGGATTTTTTTCGAAAAACGAGGAATAAATTTTGAATAGTGAGAAAACATACCAATAGCTCTTTTAAGTGATTGAGAGTTTTGAGGTAGTGGCAGTTTTATTAGAGGTTCAAGTCTTTCAGGGTCGGGTTTTAGAGTTTGATTTTCGAATAGATATCCAAGAAGTTTAATAGATTTTTGTGAATACAAACTTTTCTTTTCATTAATTGTAAAATTGTACTTCTTTACAACTAGCATGAATTTGTTAAGATTGTCATCATGTTGTGCTTGATTTATTCCGCAAATAGTAATATCATCCAGATATGCATGTACACCTTCTAGTTTTTCCAATTTTATAATATTATCTATAACCCTCTGAAAGCATGCAACTCCATTAGTGACTCCAAAAGGTATTCGTCGAAATTGATATAGCTTTCCATCAGCTTCAAAAGCTGTAAAATGCTTTTCTTCTTCTCGTATTGGTACCTGGTGGTAAGCACTCTGGAGATCGATAGTACTAAATATAGCATATTTTGCAACAGTGCGGACTACAACTTCAATGTTCGGAAGTGGGTAAGCGTCTAAATATGTAAATTTGTTGATAGTTTGAGAATAGTCGACCACCATTCTCTTCTTATGAGTTTCACTCTTCGTAATTAATACCTGAGCGCGCCAAGGTGAGTTACTTTCTTCTATAATTCCATGAGATAAGAGGGAACTTACTTGATCAGATATAAATTTAGAATCTTCTGTCGAAAATTGTCTAGACTTAGTTGCAATAGGTCTGCAATCGTTTGATAAATTTGAAAATAGTGTGGGAGATTCTATATTAAGATGAGCTAAACTGCATATTTTGTCAGATGAATCAATTATTAAAGGTGATTTCGGGCCTCCAAATGTGATTTCAAGAGCGAAATACTGTTTAAGTAAATCATGACCAATAACTACATCAGCACATAAATCTTGAAGAATGGATATACGGATATTTGAATGCAATCCATCCTTTATAGCTAAATCTACGAAGCAGTGTCCAGATATAGAAGACTTCAATTTCGTGGATGCCATTAGTATGTGACCAGAACTTGGAAGAATTTTAATCTTCAAGAATGAGGCAAAGTTTTTATTTAGGAACGATTCTGAGCTACCAGTATCTATTAAAGCGTCGGCAGGAGTTCCGTTAATTTTTATTTTAATTAGACTTTTAGATAAGCTTTGTGGGGCGGCAGCAAGGTATTTGGAGTTTGAAGAGATAGATGAAGAAGCAACAGGTAAAATTGAAGCTGATGAAGGTTTATACTTCTTGCTTTGACATACTTTTGAGAAGTGTCCTTGTTTACCACATTCGGAACAAACAGAATTTTTAGCTGGACATGAACTCCGTAAATGTTTTCTATTAGATCCACAGTAGTAGCATTTAAAGTTTTTAATTGCAGTAGATGTAACTTGATTTGATTCTAGCGAATTTTCGATTGATTGGATTGAACTAACAACTTGAGGAGCAGAAATATAAGCTTCTGAATGTTTTTGCGCAGACTCTAGTGATTGAGCTGAGATTATAGTTTCCTCTAATGTTAAAGTATGATTCTCTAACAAACGCTGCCTAATGTGCACAGAAGTTAGTCCAGTGATAAAAGCATCTCTTATGTAGTCGTCTCGATTTTGATTAGAAGAAACAGTTTTAAAATTGCAGTCGTTAGCTAGTTGCTTTAAGATTAATATATACTGATCCACATTTTCTCCAAATTGTTGTTTTCTAGTCATAAGACTATGTCTTGCAAATATTTCGTTCTTAGGTTTTACAAAAGCAGATTCAAGGACTTGCATAGCATCAGCATATTTCTTACAGTCGGAAATAAGTACAAAGTTGGTGTGACTTACATAATTTACGAGTAGCTTGAGTTTTTCTTCCTCATTTATTCCTTCAACAGAAGAAATAAAATTTTCAAAAGTAGTTTTCCAGTGTGACCATTCGAGGGCAGCTTTAGGAGAGTTCGGATCTACATCAAATCGGTCCGGCCTTAGTAATTTGTCCATTTTATTATTCTTGCTTAATAAATTGTAATAAATAACGCAAAACCTTCGTGAATAGGCTTTATTAAGCAAGAACTGAGCTTGACATTAAACAGTGAACATTGACATTACAAATGATAAAAGGTATAACGATCTAATACGTATAAATAAATATAGTACATAAAATAATCCAATATATTACTCATGGCATTCAGATTGTTGTAAAATATATGGAAGAGTATACGTTACTTCAAAAATAATTGAATTCTGCTAATAATTCATGTAGTCTGCTGCACTTAGCAGTTATTTATATGGTTCTAATACTTCTAATTTTGTGTTACCCTACAAAATGTTAAAACGTTACGCTACAGATTTAGATTAAAATATCAATTTTTAAATATGGCGCTGGTTTTGACATCAAGGTCGCGCATCGACTGCAACTTCAGGTGGCTTCTTCCTTATTGAAACGGACTCTACCAAGTAGTTCGGTTATGCTGCACAACACTAAAGAGTTTGATTCACATCAGGGACTCTTCAGTGCAAATTATTTCAAACCTAGTATTAGATAGATAACCTCAATAAACGTTCAAGAATTAACAATCGTATTTTGGTTGTATAGTTGTGTATAATTATTACAAATAGTTTTTTAATTTTAATTTTAACTAACGTAAAACAATTAAATAATAAATTTCTGTGTCTGCATCCATCAATACCGTAAGAAGTGTGGTAGAGGAATTAATTGAAAGCGATGAAGAAAATATGGAAGTCTTGGAGAAGGTGGAAAATTATTACGAAATTACTGTGCTAAATTTCAATGACAACCAGCAACATTTTCGCCTTTCATCTAATTTTAATTTAAAAAAATGAGGAGTGAAAAAAGTTTTTAACTATTTTTACTTTGACCGAATTATCGTACAGAAATCAGTTTAAAAAAGTGTTAAAAGTTCTGAATTAAAAGACGCTTCGGGTTGAAAAGTTAGAAAAGTGCGTAATTATCGTACTCATCTTTAATTAGCGAAGAGCGTCACAAGTTTAAATTGAGCATAGGTTCAAATTTAGTGAATATTCAAACAAATTGAATTATTTTATGTCATCGTGTCAGTATGGATCTTTATCAAGTGAAAGTCTTATCTATTCAATCTTTTAACAAAACAATTGGTCAAAAAATTAAAACTGATTTTTTTGGAAAACAGTGCACAATAGCAAATTCAACAGGGAGAACATTTTTCTAAATCCCTCAAAGCTTTTGAATTTAGTCAAAAAACTAATACACAAAGGATTCAAGTAAATTTACCGGTTGGTCGTCCCCCGTTGAACGCTTGTAATGGCAATAAAAAAACGCTAGTTTATAGTAAACAATTACTATATACAGTGTGGAAACCACTTATGGAATAAAATTCTTTATGTCATTATTTTAGAAAATTATAAAAATGCCGAGACACGTCAACTTTTGAATTGAGTTGTGCGTTATGTAAACATAAATTTAAATGTACAGGGTGATTCACGCAAGTATGCCATAGTCGGTGTTGTTGTTTTTTAATGAAACACCCTGTATATTTGCATATTTTTGAAGTCCCCTTAATGGACCGATTTCAACAAACTAAATAATGTATGGTCAATTATGAATTATACAGGGTGAAATTTTTATTTTTACAGTTATTAAACACATACATAAAATACCTGATGTATTTGATATTAATACATTAAAATAAATGCTCAAAATGTTCTCCACCTAGTTGTTGGCAATAGCACAGTCTCCTATAGAACTCCTCCTTAACTTTGTTTAAAGTTTAAGGTGAAATATTCCCTATTTATCCTGTCTTCGAGGTCTACAATGCTAGTTGGTTGTGTTGCATATACTTTATTCTTGAGATAACCCCACAGAAAAAAATCAAACGGCGCAAGGTCTGGCGAACTAGCTGGCCACTCAATAGTACCTCTTCGTCCAATCCATTTATTGGGGAAGATTTCATCTAAATAAGTTCTTACCATTAAAGCATAATGGGGTGTTGCCCCGTCTTGCTGGAACCAAACATTTTCATTCGGTAATCTAGGATCTATTGCGTTGGGATATAAGTTTGCCAACGCAGGAATAACTTCATTACTAAGCATATTTAAATATTTTTCAGCAGTGAAATTTCCATCTATAAATATAGGACCAATAATATGGTCGCCTATGATACCGGCCCAAACGTTCACCTTTTGAGGGTACTGAGTATATGTCTCACGCATCCAATTAGAATTCTCTGCTGACCAATATCTACAGTTCTGTCGGTTTACCTCTCCATTCAATGTGAATGTTGATTCGTCAGAAAAAAGAATGGTACCAAGAGCTATTTCATTTCTGTTCAGCTTATTCATCAATCTTTCGCAGAAATCCATTCTACGATCTGGATCGTCTTCTGTTAACTCCTGCACAAAAGTTAATTTGTATGGATTAAGTTTTTCTGTATGAAGACATCTTAGAACAGTTGTATGACTAACATTATTTTCACGGGCAATTTGACGTGTACTTGAAGTTGGATTCTCTTCGACACTTAACTAAATATCCACTTTCACATCATCTTCAACGAAGTGTGGTTTTCCTTTTAATGGTTTGACATGTCCAAGTTCTCTGAATTGTGCATGAATTTTAGACACAGTACTTTGTGAAATATTAGGCAATTCGGGATACCTGTGATTAAATAAGTTTGCTACTTCAACTTGACTTCTGCAGTTATCCCCGTACCCGATCATCATTAAAATCTCAATTCGGTGAGTCTCAGTTAAATATTTCATTGTTATGTCGACAAGAAAAGAGTGTTTGACAAAGATTTCACTTTTTTAGTATAAACTGTCAACACATCAACAACTGACAGAATAGAAAACAATCCACATCATTTACCGATTTTGTCTAATTATTGGCGTTTTTAGGCAATTTGTAGGTATTTTTGATAAAATTCATGGGCTTAGCAGGTTTTGTTTAATATACAAATACGTCTAACAATTAGTTAGTTTAGATTTTTGATAAATCCATATTTAGCTAATTTAAAAAAGTACCAATATTTCAAGTGTAGTAAATGATTAATTTTAAAATTTCACCCTGTATAATTCATAATTGACCATACATTATTCAGTTTGTTGAAATCGGTTCATTAAGAGGATTTCAAAAATATGCAAATAAACAGAGTGTTTCATTAAAAAAAAACAACACCGACTATGGCATACTTTCGTGAATCACCCTGTACATTTAAATTTATGTTTACATAACGCACAACTCAATTCAAAAGTTGACGTGTCTCGGCATTTTTTATAATTTTTGTAAAATAATGACAAAGAATTTTATTCCATAAGTGGTTTCCACACTGTATATACTGCAGGGTTATACTATGTACCAAGTTTAAAATTTGTAGGTTCTTAGCGGCCTTTGAGAGATAAGATCCAGAAACTGACTTAACAGCGTCATATTTAAAGGGAGGTCTCTTAGGAGGAACTCTTGGATGGAGGTAAATTAGGTTAGATAGACATAAAATCACATCTAGTATCTGTAGTTTACGTTTGGGAGGAGAGGTTCTAGATACTCTGTATATTATTTTTATTGTCGGAAAAATAATGCACATTACTACTTGTGCTGAAACTGCTATTTTACACTCCCCCACTCGTATGAATTGGACACTTTCCACACCAGTGAAGTAATATACTATTCTACTGCTCCCTTCAATTTATTTTTACGAATTTTTGTCCTTGATATTTTTATCAGCTTATACATCTAAAATAGTGACTCAATATACTTGAAAAAGAAAAGAAAAAAGTGTCAAACATCAACTAATGTAAAATTCAACAGGCTGAACACCTAACACGTGTTCTGGAGCTTATAAAAAGTGAACCGTGCTTTTCGTAATTTCCAGAATATATGTATATTGGCGGTTCACGTATTCCCTGTCTACATCTCCTCTTGACGTTGGGAATACATCCTTTGGGAATATCTTTTGGCATGTGAGTATATACGTTGAGGATATGTGGGGAATACATGTTTTAAACTGATACGAGAGTAATGAAAGAGTCGTGTCATACGTCGTTTAAAAAGGGCTAATAAAATAGAGATTATCCTCTTTTCGCCTCTTGATAATAAAAGTTTGGATAATAAAACTTAATATTACTAAAAATGGAAAGAAATACAATAAATATTAAGTATTGGATAACCATTCTAATGTTCGCTTGTGGCTCTGTGTGATGCCTGTTGGCATTACATAAAAGCGAGAAGTGAATTCATTGAAATTTATTTAAAAATTAAAAACAATACGTTTTATTCACGTAAACATTAATTGTATCACGGTCAGTTCAAGTTTACCCGCTCAATAACAATATGTGATGTCGGTAAGGCTAAGCAATTCTCACGTAATGTTTATACGTATTTGACCTAGGACATACATATACATACTATAGTTGGGAACGAGACGAAGATATGATTATTCTAATTCTGATTATTATTCTAATATAATCTACATAATATCTCATTTAATGATTGATATAAATTAATATACAATCAGTGATGTTAAGATGTGAATATAGCTTTGTTAGTGTTAATAAAACAACGTCCCAGAGACACCCTAGTTTTACTTCAAGTTGTGAGTGATCCCAAAGGACCAGGAGGTTCACATGCTTCAGTTGACTTCCCAACATCACACCTGTCCATCTGTACATCTGCTTTTATGGTGTACATCTTAAAATTTCACTAAATTTTTTGAATACAATTTTTAAATTGATAATTACAGAGGCCTTTATTAGCTTTGCTTGTAAATTAACTGCTCCAAAAAAGTTCAAAAATATTGGATTTATATTCAAAATTATTAATTGTCTTATTCACCAAGGTTTTGCCTCTAAAATATTGTTACTTGCTTACTAACTGGTTCTTCTGTTGATAAGTTTGCAAATTTAAGGCAAGTTGTTTTTGTTGTAAGGAAGAACATATCTGATACAAACGAACGCACTTGAATGTCAGTTGGTAACTAGATAATAAGGGAGGTTAGGTCAAGTTAGATAGGAACATGTGACAGAAAATAAGCATTGTCTATGATGGTAGTTGGTAGTTAACTTGTTCTTACTGTCGTTATGTATATTATCCATGCTGTCGTTAAAGTATAATAAAGTTTGCATAAAAGTGAGTTGTTTCACTATAGAATACACAACAGTTTTCTTTTGTATGTTCAAGAATTTCACATCGGTTATTGTTTCCATTTTATTCAGTCAACTGTGATTTAGAATTTCGTTTTTAATAATGCCTAGACGTAAACTTGGTGCGGATGAAAGTAGTAGATACATTGGTATGATTGAGGTGGGTTATCTTCATAAAAAAAATGCGGACGTTTTTCAAGTCAGTGGAAGTGTCATTTCGCTGCTTTTCCATAGATATCGAGCCACTGGAAATATCGGAGAAAGACCTAGAAGTAGTCGATTAGGGTTACCACCCGCGCTCTAGAACGTTATCTGACTGTTTATACCAGTAGATAAACTATATATTTTACCTTGTAGATATTTATTGTATAAACATTGTTGCAATGTAAACTTACTATCTACTCAAAGGTTTTATTAGAAACTAACAATACTGTTAAATCATATTACCAATCAAGGCGTCGTGGATGCGTTCCCTTTAGGTGCCTATATGTTCTACAAATGTGCATGGGCGTTCTGTTTTTCACACTGTCAACTCATACAACAGCGTCAATTGAATTTCTCTGTTGTTTCGGCTTCCATCATAGTTAGCAATACGTCGAAGATAGCACGAAGCTAACTTAACTTCACGACGACTTTTGAGAAAAGTTCCATCAATTAATATCATATGCAAGCTCGATTGGCATAGCCTAATGAACATGTGAATTTGAATAGTTCACAGATGAGTCGGGATATGGACGGTTTTATGATAATCCGTGTATTCGTGTCTTGACGTCTCTTCTAGTGCCCAGTTCAGTTGCCGTTTGGGAAGGAATTTGCATTAATGGGCGTACAAAATTGTTAGTGCTTGATGGAAGTACAACTGTGCAGATTTACGTACAGCAAGCTATTAACAATGTTATACGTTTGTTACATGCTGATTTTGGACCAATACACCCCTTTTTAGACGATCATGCCCTTATTGAAAGTATGCAGAGGCGTTGTCTCGCTGTAATTCATACTAGAGGAAGCCATACTTGCTATCAACGTATGTACCATAATTTTTAATAAAAGTAGATAAAGAACGAGAAGATAGAGAGTGTTGTGGAAGTGATTTCTTGGCTTATTTCTGGTGTGCACAAATTTATTGGAAAATCGGCTTTCTAGTTAGATTTGGACGTCATTATTTCACCGTGAGGAATTTTTTTATTCACACTGCTATCTAGATTCATTCAGATCGAATCTAATACTTCATCGACCACGCATATCCTTAATTTTGTGAACCTTTATCTGACTAACTTATGACTTATTTTTTTCACAATACGTATTAAAAGATCCTATTGAGTTGACATCACCAGCAATCTAGAAGCTCGTAATTTTGACACGCCAAACACATAATACTGCATGACACCAAACGAAAAGCGTGTTAGAAAAAGTTATTATGCCGATATTACCAAAGAAAAATTTGTTCACCATTTTCAAACGAAAATTAGTAGTGGATTGAAAAAAAATAGACCAACCATGTTTTTAATTTCATAGAATCTTTGGTAGAGAACCTAAAAAAGGGGTATTAGATATATTATTTTGGTCGACAAGGACGTAGAAAACGGATTAAAGAAAAATCATTTGGGTGAGTTTAATGAAAGAGGTCGTTGTGTAGTGTTTGTTTCTTTTCCAGCTTTTGCAAAAAGTAATGTGCGGCGTATATTTTCCACTGAACATTACCCAAATAGCGAAAACAAAGTATGCAAATACAAATTTATTCAATGATATACAAATTTACATGTTATATAACCTTGGAATTTTTATGGATACACAAAACTCCGTCTTCATCAGTTGCCAATAAACTTATATCGGCTCTTCCATCTTGTTCAACTGTAATAGTTTTTCCAGTACATTTTCCATTTTCAATATCACCGGATATTACATCACAATATTTTCCTTTAGGAAGACAAGTTTGAAGTTTCTCTTTCAGGTCTCCCCAATTGGTAAAAGCGATAAAACCAATATTACCTTCAAAAAAAATATCAACAATTGTTATTTGGTTATACTTTTTTTATCAAGAATAGCAAATGTTCTGAGAAAAGGAGGAAAAAAGTACCTAATTGATGTTTTTCGAGTAGGGGAAGGAAAAATTATTTTACTAGAGAAATAGTCACTTTTGTTTCGACAAGTCAAGTAAATGGAAAATGCTTCTGTCATCTGATCTCAGCTGATTTGGTCCAAGTCACTTATCTGCATTTTATATTGTTAAATTTCTCAAATACTTCATAATATGTGCGCGGGAAATTATGTTCAATAATAGTACACGGTTTACCAAGTAGGAAAAGCAGCACCGAGTCCAGGTATGTGGCTTTTCCTACGAGGTAAACATACCATTTTTCCGTTTAAAATTCAACAGATATTAATTGATTTTGAAAAATCGCGAAAAATTTTATTCACAAATAAATGGTGCTTTGAAATTCGTAATAAAATTACTTGGGTTACTATGGAAACGTGATAAGGTTGAATTGTTAAACTTGGGACTCTTCCAGGGCTGGTTGAGGCAGTGAATACTGTTTCATTAGAATTATTGCCAAAGAAATCAAGAGAAAAGTACGAATATGCATACACAGATATCATTTCCGTACAGTAATGAAATCTTGACTTTTTTTTAAGAAAAATTGTCTAGAATATCGAAATTTCCTAGCGATTTGCGAAGAAATATTTAACAATTTGATTGGACATAATTTTGGCATTAATAATCAATTGATTCAAGTCAAAATGGCTAAAACAATCACGAGATTTAGATAAATCGAAAATAACCGTCCATTTATCAAGATATTATTATATTATCCTTGACTGAATAAATAAGTAAATATGCTCACTCACCTCTACAAAAAGCTATTTGTTGATCACCGTTCGACCACCAATTCGTTACAGGTTGATCGCCTGCCAAATTTTTGAATTTAACCATATTGTAAATTTGTCTCCAACGATGTTCGCAAATGTATCCGTTGCCACATGTATTCTGAGTGGTAATTGGCGACAGCAAATTATGGTTGATATCTTTGGGAGGACCTGAAAAGATGATTAAACATATATTCCAAGCAGCTTACGCATCTCCAACGTATCTTACCACAATTCAATGTATTTGCTTTAGAAAATTTAAATTGATCTATAACCAATAACTTACAGGATTTCTCATTAAACATTGAATACACTGGGAATGATTATATCTTAATCAAAGAATGAAAACTGATTTCTAAACTATAAATTATTATTATTATCAATTTGTTAATACAGGTATCTACCCTACCTAATATTGCTTTAATATTATTATTTATTGTCAAGGGTTGCAGATAGTTAATCTTTCATATTCTAGGCCCAACTGAGTGGTAGGATTAGGAACTACCTGATTTGTTGGCTTAACTATTACGTTTTGGCGAGCTGGAACCCTTTTGTGGTATTAGCTCCAATGTAATATTGGAAGAAATAAACAACGCAAAAAAAAGGAAAGATCTAATAGAGCTGAGACAATCATACATACTCCTGGACAATCAAGTGATCGAACGAATCCCTAGTTCAGAGAAAGACTACGCCAAGACTTTTGACAGTTGTCCTAACAGGAAACTGCCCCCTGTATGAACACCTCAAAAAGCTCAAACTAGTGGAGCAAGAATAATATAGATTATGTGAAATGAAAGAGGAAGCCTCCGTTCTCATAGAAAAGGGAAGCTCACCTAAAATGAAGCCTGCAGTTATCCTGAAATTCCTTGAGGATATAGGTTGAATTGAAACTCTGAAACTTCACAGGAACTAACTAGAAGAAAGGAGGCACTATATCTTCAGGGTCTCAGTGAATGTCACCCCATTATACAAACATACAGATTGCGTAATTTACTTTGGAACCCTGGCCTCGGATTGCACAAGTACGACAAGGATATATGAAAGAGAGAGAAAGAATAATTGTGCGCGGTCATCACTAAACATAAAATATAAACTTCCTGAAAGAATAAAAAAAAAATCCATTCTAAAGGTAAACATAATTTTAATGAATTAGGTGCTCAAATAAACCACCTTCCTGTGCCAGACAATAACCAAATCTGTGATAAAGATTTGATCTCATATCTCTAAGATTATTTGGCGTAATGCTGGCACAAACGTGCTGTATTTTCACCCTCGAAAAAAAGTCAACGATAACGAGACCAAAAATATCATTTGTACAAATTAATCTGCGCTTCTGGCAACAGCGGTTAAAATAGGGGGGCAATGAGCATTCGGCCAGTCTCGGGAAATAAGTATACACCCCTAAGGTGAAACAAAGTACACGCCTTAATGACCGCGCATAATTATTCTTTCTCTCTCTTTCAGCTGTTTTTCTGTCGTACTTCTGTAATCCGGACGGTTCGGATGTAATTTACGCAATCTGTATATATTATTGCTGCGTTCGGCATTTACATCACGAAGGCGATGGATTCTTGGTCACGTAATCACAGGTTTATGGGAGTAGATTGCAATTAACTAACTACCGAACGCTATGTTCATACAAAAAGAAGTACTCACTGTCATTTATTGCATATTTCAACCGAGACGTTCTGGCCTGTTGGCTCTGCCAGTGCTAAAAATTTAGGAAAAAAAAACCGAGACATTCACTATTTTTTTCGGTTGTTTTATAACCTCAATATCAGATGGTCCAAATACCTCGAGCAAACAGATTCACGTTCTTCAGTTTATATGGCTATTAAAATAATAATAATTGATAATTGTATCGACAACAATTAAGACTCAAATACTTAATCTGGGGATAAACATAACTTTTAACAAACTGCATTCCACTCATATTGGTATGCATTCATTTATTTTTTCCAAATTATTTATTTCAGAATAATTTTTCAATAATTGAAAATAAGAATTAATGATACGTGTATAATATATTGTAATATAAAAGGTAATGGTATAATCTCACCTTGAAAACTGTTATCAAAAGCATAACTGGACATAACTTTAGGAATTCCATATGGATGAGCTAACATAAAAGCGTTGGCCATCTTGTACTTTTTACTATCTTTATATATTAAATGACCATCTTCTCTTTGTTTGTCATGATTGTCTACGAAGACAACGGCTGTTCCTTTGTCCAAAAATCCCCAAGAGGCTCCCCATCCTGATAAATAAGCTAATTTATCATTTCCTTTAAACATATTTGATATTTTTGAACAATATTTGAATTCCAAGATAGCTCCGATGTTGGTATAATCTGTTGCCTTAGATGATTCTCCACCTAGATAAGAAAGTTAATAATATTATAGTAATATAAGATACAAACAATAGGGACTTAAAGCAGTTCTTCAAATAGATCACTTATCCGTATCCGTATACTTAACGTAACGGAGATACGTGATTGATCAAAAAGAGACATAAAGCAGTATGATACAGTAATTCGTACGCAACGTAACCAAACATGTGTCACACATGTGTTTTAGTTTTTAACCTAAAAAATAGTGAGAGTTGACATCTACTAGAAAAATAGTGACCTTTCGCGTTTCCATTATTTATCAATCATGGATGCAATTTTGGATCCAATGTTAATTGATGAAGCAGAAGATGACGACGATGTGGATGATCTTGTATTAATGCATATTTTGCATGATGAAGAATTATTGGGAAACAGAGCCTTACTCTTTGGAGCATTTGATTTGCAGCTATACAACAACACTCTTTGCCTATCTTTGTTCAGATTTTCATTACAAGACATACCAAGACTATCTGCGGCCTTAATGCTTCCAGACCCCATTGTGGTGAATAGGGTCACTGTAACAGGTAAGTATACAATAGATTTTGTTTTATATGGAGACGAAGGATATGCTCTACATGCTTTATTACTTCGTCCTTATACACAAAATCAAATTTTGCAAGATCCTAATAGGCAAATATTCAACAATGCTATGAGAGCAATGAGAGTAACAGTTGAATGGGGATTCGGCAAAATCATACAAATATTTGCCTTTGTAGACTTCAGAAAAAATCAAAAACTTTTGTGGCAGGAGTTAAGTCAAATGTATAGAGTGGCAACAATACTAACCAACTGCCACACTTGTCTATATGGTGGAAATCCCAGTCAATATTTTCACATTAACCCACCACAATTGGAAGAATATCTACAAATATAACTAAAATTTATTTTGTATTTAAATGTATATGTACCTATATAAATTTAGTATATTGTACAGGTTATTATTTTTTTGTATATAATGGAATAAAAAAATTACTTACTTTTAATCATTGAATAAAGAGTTAATAGGTGTTTAAGTACATTTATATCAATTCCCATAGGTATTCAGTTATAAACACAGAAAAAATAGAATAATTTTACACTCAAAAAAACATAATAAAATAATATTGCATAAAAACATCTTATAGAAATAAAAAACAAACTTAATTTGTAAGGAAAGTGTTGAACAAACAATCTAATAACTAATGACTATTAAAAAATATAAATCAGTCTTATCAAAATAAGAAAATATCTTGTAACAAAAAATCATATTGCACAAAAAACATCTTATAGAAATAAAAAATAAACTGAATTCAAAAGGAAAGTATTAACAAAATATAAACTAATGACTATCACGAAATATAAATCAGTCATTTTAAAATAAGAAAATCTCTATTAACAAAAAAAAGACTATTGCAAAAATACCATCTTATCAAAATAAGAAAAACAAAATTACTTTAAAAAAAAATGAATCATTAAAACTGCTGAATTGCTTTAATTCCAATTTCTATCAGTTTTTGTTGGTTTTCTATTAGTGTGAGTTGGTTCGTTATAATCTTCAAATCGGTGCTGTGCCTTTTTTCCATAATTTCAAGTTTTTTCTCTGTTTCCTTTTTCTGTAACATAAATTTTTGCTCCTCCAAATCCAGTTCCCTTTTCCTAATTTCGTACCATCTATCGTTTTTCTTTTCTAGAAATCTTATTGAGGAATATTTTAGGTTGTTCCTGATCCTTGCATGTACTGAAAAATAAAACAATTACCTACCTTTGCTATGTTCAAGTTTTGTGGCGATTACTTACCGCCAGTTCGGCTACTTTTGCTCCGCCCTCTTCCCCTAGCAATTCTTTCTCCCTCTGGCTTAGCAATAAACAAAGGCTCAATATTTTCAACTTCTTGTGATTCCTGGTCATTATCTATTATTGTGGGAGATTCTTCCTGGTCATTATCTAACCAAAAGAAAAGATAAAACTTTAGCCTAGCACAGAGGATTCCACTTATACTTACCCTGTATAATAGTAATATATTCCTCAGGGTATTCTGCATCATTCATTTCAAAATTACTATTATTTAGGATTTCTTCATGACTTCCTAAAAAATATTCACGAATGAAAATTTTAGCAGCATATTTACAAGGATGTGGAAAAGGAAGTAACCAAAAATCTTTAAAAATGCAATAGTTTGTGGGATTTTATTTAATTAATTTGTTTTTCTCATGAAATTTATTTCTAAACAAATCAACTTTCTTTTCTAAAAATATTTCCATTTTTCGGCATAAAAAACTTACCAATATTAGCAGCAATCTGCTGAACAGCATTTTCTCTTTTTTCACTGCCAATTTGATATGGTGTTAATTTTTTTTTGTTATGAAATTCTTTCATCATATTGAAAATGCTGTGAAGTAAATCATCCTGCTCAGTCACCTCCTCTTCTACTCCAGACCTAAAATTCATTTGTTTAATTGTAATTAAGCAATACTGTTGTAGGTACCTACTTTTCATTACACTACATTACAAATTAGACACGTCGAATGAGCGAAGAAACCTCGGAAGAAGCTATGTAAAGTAAGATTTAAAAAATCCTATAATGTTAAAGCACCTACTTACTTAAATATATCTTCTTTATGTTTCTCTTCAAATTTTTGAAGAAGGTTCTTGGCTCTATCTTGCATACTCCTTTTTGAAAAATTTTTACAGGTGGTTTCCCTTACATTTTTTTCTATAAGAGACCACCTGTTTGGATCTTCGTAGGGATTATGCCCCGATATCTCCCTCAGCAAAATTATATCGTCATTACTGCTGTAAAAAAGTCTTTTTCTCTTCAAATCCATTATTGTACTTGACTTTGTTATGATCATAGAAAATAAGGTTATGATTTTTGAGCACACAACATCACTTTTGTCGTTGAAAAACGAGAACACGGAACACAAAAAAGCAATACGTACGTTAGGTACGTGTGACGGATTGATACGTTCCACGTAACGTAACGATGCCCACGTATCGCTTCTGCACATGCGCATTGCGATACGTATACGGATAAGTGGTGATTTTTAGGACTGCTTTAAGTCCCTAATAACGTTTGGATTGAGCATTTGAGTTTTGGTCCCAAAACGTAGCTTATTGAAATTAGAAATATAGTTGAAGTCATAATTATACTACTCAATTTGGGGTCAAAAATAGATCGATTGACCATATTTATCCGTGTACAAAAGTCCACACAGAAAAGTTATAAGGTGTCAAAGTTAAAAATGTAAATCAATTTTTACAACGTTGCTGGATATTTTTTTTGAAATTTAATTGAAGATGTTGGAATACAATGGTTAGTGAATCATGGGGGGAAAGTAATATATTTTTAAAGAAAGTCACCATACTCTTCAGCCTAACTTTTTGATAGCATGAAGTGTGGTCCAAATTGAAAAGCCATCGGTATGCAACTCCATTTTAGAATTTGTTTGTTTAATGTTTACTTTAGACGATAGTCCCTTGTTCAAATAACATTACGTTTAATTATTTTGAAGCTGAAGAGTTATTTTTATTATTGTTGCGTAAAAAAGGTGAAATAATAATAGTTTTCCATCAAAATGGTTAACTATTTCTAAGGAGAATATACTGATATGCGTTAAATCCATGGTGAGCTGCAATGTAATGTTAGTGCAAGATACATGAAACAATTTTCTAATAGACAATATCCAAATCGATCAGCATTTACGGCTCTACACCAACGCCGAAGCTCAGTAGGACCTAAAAGTACTAAAACCGAAACTTACCTAGGTCAATAACTTCTTGGTATACAAAAGGACGTTCATTAGATTTGAAGCCATATGCTGTATTGAGATTCTTCACACGCTTCGTGATTTGATGAAGATCTTCCGGCCACATATGCTTGGCGGCATCAATTCTAAATCCAGCTACTCCAAGATCAATCAATTGATTTAAATATTCTACAATTTTGCCTCTCACGTATTCTTTGCCCTAAAATAGACAACAATAAAACTTATTTCCAGTATTACGCGGATCGTGGTGTCACGCATTTTATTTTAGCCATCAGTAACCATGTTTTTTATTATTTTTATCGAGAAGTTAAGTGGGTTAATTGTACATGAAGATACATCATGTACTTTTTTTTTACAGTAAATTCATTCATTCAGCTCAATTTTCACAAAATTGAATTCTTACGTGGTCAAGATCCCTAAGTTCGTTCAGTTCGCAATTCCTAACATTTCCCACATCTTGATAATTATCAATTCCACATCTACCATGAAAATCTCCAGGTCCATAAGGGACTGCGGTGAAATGTCCAGCTTTTGAACTAGAAATGCTTCCTGCAGTTCCCACGCCGTCAGCTGCTGCCATATGATTAATGACTGCATCTGCATAGATTCTAAAAATAAAGCTTCAATATTTAAAACGCTTAAATTGAAAAGTTTTTTTAAGTACGTAAGTTAGCGAGCTTCGAATAATCTTTTCCGAAGTGAACCATAAATACGACAAGCTTACAACTAAAAAAGTTGAATATCTTCATTTTCTTAAATGAAACAACTATATTTTAATTCCTTTATTCAATTTCAAGGCCGGAAATAATGGCAGTTTATGTTCACTTCCCTATATCAAATCTCAAGCGTTTTTAAAAATATTAATTAGGTATTTCAGTCTTATTACTGTGTAGGCGTAGGCTGTGTTATTTATTATTTTATTTTAGCGGACTGTGCATTTACTCTTTTTTCTTATTTTTGTTGGGAATCAAACCACAAAGGAGAAAACTTTGCTGAAAAATGTTTTAAATGCCAATAATTACCCGGCAGAATTTGTAAATAAAGAAATTAAGAATATAGAGAAGGGCTCATTGTTAATACCCCATAACAATAACAATAATATTAATAATTCCGCTAACATCATTTTTAAAAACTTAACAATACCGTATGTTAATGGTTTATCAGAAAGAATTAAGAAAATTGGTAATCAATTCAATATTCGAACTAGCTTCAAATCTAACAATACGTTGAAATCTATACTAACAAAAACGAAACCAAAAAATGAAGAACAATCATCAAAAAACTGCATATATCAGATATCTTGTGAATGCGACAAATTCTATTTAGGTGAAACATCTAGACCATTGAAAGTCCGAATAAATGAACATAAAAAGTATATCAACGATAGGGAGTTCTTTAAGTCAGGTATTTGCAAACATGCTTGGGAAGAGGGGCATAAAACTCAATGGGATTCGACAAAAATAATATTGAATATTGAAAGAGCCCAATAATAAAATACGAAAAATCAAAGAAAGTGCTTTAATACAACTAAATTCAGATAAATGTGTAGCTAGTATTTCAGCCGAATGTAGTCAAATTTGGTTACCAATGTTAGAAAGAAAAATTTCACATAATAAATTACCTGCGTTATCAAGACAGCATCATAAGTTTTTATCCAGGTTTTCTTATGATTTATCTTTGGAATGGTTGTTAATCGATACACACTTCAATACACAAAATCACCAAACTGAGTTATACATATTTTGAAAACAAAAATAATCCTACACAAAAAAGTAACAACAAACGCGTTTTTATTAACAAAATTTCCAAAATAAGCGAAAAAAGCGCTATCCCAATAAAAACCGTTCCTGGAACGTGCACTTCACTGGATTCCATTTTTAGTGGACTACATATCGTTAGAATGTCATAAAATAGAATATTTTATTTCACATTTCACCAGAGGTGTGATCTACTATGAATGGACCTTAATAAAATTTGACACAACAAAGTTTTGTAGTCTTAAACTTCAAAATATTATTGATTGTCTAGTTGTCAAATTTTTTTCGTTGTGTCAGATAGGGACCAAAAAAATTATATTTCTATACTAGTTAATCTTGACAACGGTAGCTGGAAGGCTACCGAAACGTCGAAATAAAAAAATAAAAAACATTATTGTGGTTTGATTCCCAACAAAAATAAGAAAAAAGAATAAGTAATGCCACAAGGAACTTACAGAAGATATTTAGACACAAGGTTACCTTTCATAATTAAATATATTAATTGTCATTATTTGAAGCCAATCTTATCGTATAGGAATGGCTTTAAAACATGGTGAATGTGACAGAGTTGTTACTAGAACATGTGTTTTATTTGCTACAAGATATCCAAATCTACCTAGACATGAGATTGTAGTGTCAGGCAAGTGTGTAATTTTATAACCTAAAGTGTCAACTGAAAATAATTATGCTTAAGAATATTTCTAAAAATTGGCAAAATTTAAGTATTTTCTTCCGGTTTTTTTTGTGAAACAGACTTAGATTTAGTTCAAGATAATAACCTTTACAGTTTAAAGTGCAAATATTTATCGTAAAATAGTATTAATTAGTGTTGAAAAAGTACCAATTTTTGAACTAAATTCGTGATTTTTTAAGTAATTACTGAATGATCCAGCGAAATGTTTGTTCTAATCTGCTTTATTTAAGGTAAGCTATCAAACGAAATCAAAATTAACACAAAATTCCGAGGGTCGCGAAGTCGACCAGAACCGTTATGGATATTGGTTGGATGGTGAAAATAACAGAAATTTTCAAACTAAAATTTTGGACTAGTAAGAATTTACATTTTTAGTTTTTTTTTGATAGTGACAGTAAACGTCTAAAGGTTATCTAAAGAAATAAGAAATTAATATAGTTTTTCAAAATTGTTAAAAATTGTACATTCCACAAAATTATTTATATATATATATCTGTTTTGTTGTATGTAAACCTGCACCTGTAATTTGTATCAAAATAAATTTTAGGAAATTAAAGTATTTTTATTTATATGTGATGGTGAAGTATTAATAATATTTTAAAATCATTACAATACCTTTTAAAATCAGTATTTTTATTAAATTTAATATTATATTATTATTTTATACCTTTTATCCATCCCTATCAAATTACAATTGCTTAAATAGGTTTAAAAATCATATTACTATAAAACAGCTATAAGTACTCCACACTTAAATTAGCGGGCTTTTTGCCCTGAATAGTTCCTTCTCTCTCTCTTATGTTGACCGCAAACACGTTACATTATTTAAGTAAGGGTCCATTCGATCCTTATTTATAGTTCATTGATTGTGTATCACTTGTATACATTGGACGAATTTAAAAATTTCAAAAACTTTTGTGATTAAAATTAATCCCTCACCTTACACCAACTGCATTACAACGTCTTGTCATATTTTTAAAATCATCTTCATTGCCCGATCTAGTTTTTAAAATATAACTAACCGGTTGATACCTCTCATACCAAGGTCTGTTGGGTAAAATTAAATTTTCATTAGGAGGTGAAATCTGAAATAACATAAAATTATAATCATGACTGCTGAGATCAGATGAGAAATAAGCAGCCAATCCAAAACATAAGTACTTATTTTGTATACAAAAAAGAATAAGAATAGCGCATCAAAAAAGTTTTATAAACAAGTAACTGAGAAATATGATCTTCATTCACCTTTATTGTGTCCATTTTAATTATTCTGATAATAGAAAATTCTATTTTCATGCCTATCTTCGGTTAGGTAGAGTACAACTGCTCGAAAAAAAATATCTGAAGAAGTTAAATATCTGAGTGGCAGTGACACTTGATTTCAAAGTGAATTGGAGGAAAAACCTGGAAAAAATTACAACCAAGGAATCTAGGCTTTTTTGACAATGCAAAACCGAGTGATTATGATCCTATGTGATGCACTGCCGTTTCACAATGGTGATAAGGTCAAGGATCACCTATGGAGCGATAGTCCGGTGGAGGACAGAAGTATCTTATAAAGTGAATATATCTACTTCAATCCAATTAACTGCACTGGGACGGCATCAATGGAATCCTTTATTGGAGTTCCTCCTCTGGAACTTTTTTGTAATTGCGGAGATCGGTAAGAATTTGAATCCCGAACAATGTTCGATAAGGACACACTGATACAACTGGGACAATACAAAATAAACCCAAATTTTAAATGAGTTTAGATAGCATGACACCAGAGAACATATCCACTGAATGAGTGAATATCATCACCCCAGCTAGGGAACAAGTGATGCATCCAAGTTATCCTGGAGTCATAATCTGGTTCACCTATGATTTTAAGAAAATTCATGGCACTGGGGCTGGTATAAACGGACGAAGAAAAGGAAAGTTTTTTAGCCTTGCTTGATATACGTCTGCAATTCAAGCAGAAACTATTTCCGCTATAACCTGTATTGATGAAAAAATTGGGAGAGGTTATATCGAACATGAAATTAGGCAATCCAACGACCTGTCAAAATAAATTCAATATGTCGGCGACGTTCAAATAAATAACAAAGTTAACTGTAGAGTGTTTGTTTAACCTACATTTCATTGATTTTCTTTCTGTTTTTTTGGCTGTAAATTGTGGTTTTTAAATAGTGTAGTGTTTGTCTTGTGAAATGCCTTCGATGTAGTTGGTTGTGGAAGCCGTTCTAATCGAGATGAAGCTTTGTTCCTGCAGAGAAAAAACACAGGTTTTTAACAGAGAAAAACGATTTGACCAAACTTTGCGGGGCTGCACGGATTGCAGCAATAAAGAGAGACAATCTAACCGAAACTATATTGAAACACCAGAAAGTTTGCAGTAGACACTTTATAACTGGTAAGCTTTTTATCAAATATTATATCAACAGTGTATGGATCTAGCCCGTTTATTATCTTCAATATCTGCTGATACCTGTAGAATAAGAAAGAAATCCTCAGCATTAAGTACAGAAAACAAATCATGGATTATCCAGCATACCTTTTGCCAACATCTGGATTTTCCACTAATAACGATTTAAAATAAGCACTCTCCATCTTAAAATTGCAAAATTGTCCTTCTCAAACACTACAAAACACCTTAAAACCCCACAAAATACAAAGTAAACCGTTTGATAACTATAAAACTCCTCAGCTTTCTAGGTACTGAATCCAATGTTTGACCGTCTCGACCATATTGACAGCTAAAAATTCACGTGGTTTGGATTGCCTAACTGAAATATTCACTGACAGGCAGCTATAACCAATCCAACTTCCAAGTCAAGATTTACAAAAAACTGTAGAGAAACCCTTAATAGGCTGGCAAGATACAACAGTGTGGGTGCCGGGACGCTGGGACATGAAGGGATTGAAGGAAATGAATTGGATTACCAGTTAGCTACAGAAGCTATAAAGGAGACTTGATAGGTCCTAAACGGTTTTGTGGAATCACAAAGGATTGCATAATGGGGAATTAGGTAGGTACCAAACCAACAGAATATAAATGAAAATGTACCTAAACACGAAAACATTAGCACAGAGTGCGTGTATGGCATCAGAATAATATGTCCACATATCGTTTGCAAAATTTCATACCTGTAATGTGAACAGTTTTCGAGATATTGGAATGTTATAACGCTAAATTTATCAATTGTTTGAATCAAGAAGGTCTGACGATGTCCTTCTATGTAAAAAAGACACGTAAAGTTTATAATAATTCATCGCCCTACTTTTTGTTTCTTAATTCGTTCACAATATACACTGTGTCCGTAAAGTATGGAACAAATTTATTTTTAGCTAAACAGACCATTTTAAGAAATAATCCTGAAACACGTCGATTTTTGATTTTAATTTACTGTGTTTTAAAAAAATAATCTAATATACAGGGTGAATTACTTTCGAGTAATGACACCCCCGTTTTGTCTCAATTTCCGGATTACTCCAGCTGAGGTGATTCCAAAAATGTATCACATGTTGATTCCAATTGGTACAGGGTGGACAAAAATACAATAGTTTTGTGTGTGCTCATAAAGTAACGCGTAACAATCTTTATTAGTTGAATTAACAATATTATCAAAAATATTTATTGTCTAGCGGTAATTGGTTTAAACGCTGTAGTTTGTTACATTTTTAGATTAATAAAAAGTAAAACATCTAATGCTGTATCAGCATTTGCAGAGGGACGACCTGATTTGCGTGCATTTTCAACCGTACCAGTTTCTCGAAATTGCTTTTCAATCTTACTATTGAACGCGTTATAGGTCTTTCTGGATATTTATCATTTAACAAATTGCACACTTCCATCTGAGCGCGCGATCTGTCTCCATACCCAATCATCATAAGTATTTCAATTTTTTGTTTTACACTTAACTCCATTTCTACTTCAAATTAAATCTAAGCAATAATTGAAACATTCACAAATACCAAAAATATTGTAGTACTAAACTGTCACTGAACATCAATAAATTACTAAACAAATAATGACATTTCACAAAAAACTAGACGACTATGTTGTTTTTTGAAGTGATAAGAAATAATTTCTTTCATATTCTATCTGCTAGACTACAAGTACCAAACATGTTTGGAAACAGCTCATTTTTATTAATCTAAAAATGTAAAAAGCTACAGGGTGTTACACTTAAACCAATTGCCACTAGGCAATAAGTATTTTTGATAATATTGGTAATTTAACTAATAAAGAATGTTACGTGTTACTTTATAAGCACACACAAAACTATTGTATTTTTGTCTACACTGTATCAATTGGAATTAACATGTGATACATTTTTGGTATCAGCCCAGCTAGAGTACAAAATAGGGGTGTTTCATTTAAAAAAAATGACGGTGACGTCATTACTCGAAAGTAATTCACCCTGTATATTAGATTATTATTTTAAAATACGGTAAATTAAAATCAAAAATCGACGTGTTTCAGGATTATTTCTTAAAATTATCTGTTTAGCTAAAAATAAATTTGTTCCATACTTTTTGGACACAGTGTATTTGAAAACCTGCTCTCTCAATTTTCAAGCAAAAAACTAGATACTTATAAAAATAGCAAAAATGCTCAAACTGATATTATGTCAGAAAAACATTATATTCGTTCAAAGCTCAACGTCGCTACTAATAGTAATTACGAAAATATTTCAAAAGTTGTATACCAAACCAAAATTAACTCGTTTTTTAATGAGATCAATTTATGTGTAAACAATTTTTTTATAATTTTTAATATCTACCTGCACAGCTCCAAATCCATTGTGTTGAAGAAATCTTTCGCATTCTACTGCAATATCTGACCATTTCCACTCGAATAAATTCACAATGACATTTTTATTATTGGTGAAGTGAGGATCTAATTGACCCAAAACATTATTAATTGAAATACTTTGAACAAACAAAAGAATATACACCATCCACATCATGGTCAATACTAACTATATTCTACACTAATTAATGAATTTATTATCTTATTTAAAATTATATGCATAGCCAAAAATAAAACATAGTTAACTTCAAAAATACTTATCTTGAAGTGTGATTGGTATTTAATGAGGACTGTGATTGAAAGTGAATTTGTAATTTCTTCTGGTATGTATTTAAAATTCACTTTTCCAGCCTGGTGCAACGAAGTAACAAAAAACTTCAAAAATTAACTGACATTAAAAATATAATTAAATATAAGTATGCGTAATTACAGTTTCCTCTAAATTGGAAATTTTTGAAAAATATTTTCCAAAAAACAATTACCGTTCACTTAAAAAGAAACAACTACTTCCCGGGTTATATGCCCCGACAGACATTGAATTTCACTTCTTAGTTAAACGGGGTCGGTATGATCTACAAGATTTAATCAACCGTTCTGGTTTGCAATTAGATGGTACAACTTCACTTGTAGACCGGTTTCGGCCGGTGTCACGGCATACAGCCTGAGAAGTAGCTGTTTCGTCTTAAGTGAACAGCTTGTTATTTTAGAAAATATTTTTAAAAAACTTTGTAAGGCATTATAATTAAATCCATTATTCTTCGATATCTATATTTAAATCATTTGGTAAAAATTGGAAGATATGCCTCACAAAATGGGTCTACATTTATGTCCATTTTCTTATAGGTGAGTGATCTTCCATCTGCAAAGCTATTAGGCTGCAGTGGCATGGCTATCCTCTCCTATTTCTGATCCTACGTCGGTCGACATGTGAAACAAATTGTTCAACATCTCATACTGCACTGCCCTTTACTCACTTTCGTATATCCGCTGTGTGTTGAGGATCTCCGCTAGAACTAGATCATTGGTGTTTGTGATGGGGAGCAGGCCAAGGTCAGCCCTCCTTTAGCTCAAATGAGGAGGATTATTCTTAGGTCTATCAGTCCCATTCTGGATTTGGATGCAAAATCGGTGAATAAGTATGTTGGGCAGCGGCTGCATGTGTTTGGGATAGAGAGGCTAGATTTAAAATTCACTTCATAAAAAATTTTGATGATATCTCGTGGTGGATTTTCTTCAAGGAGGTCTCAACGTTCTGAGGTGTTATTTTTTGGGGTGATTTGGTATACATTTTACAAGGATGATTCAAAAACAAGGTGACCGAAGCTATTTAAAATATCTAGCAGTTTTGTTTGTTATTTATGGAAAATCAAATAACAATCTTTTGTTATCTTTTTGCTTAAATGTTTCGGCAACGTTCCAAACTTTTTCCATACCTTCCAATTAATTGCTTAATTAAAATATATAAATAAATTTCATCCAAGTGACATTCAAATCAAACTCAACATTCAATTTATTCGCTGCTAAATCAATGAAAATATTTAATTATAAATCAGCCAACGAAGGTATGATATTAAATTGTTATTTACAGTAAACACATCAATCGGGGGCTGAGAAATATTGTTGATATATTTCAAAGAGTTGTAGATAAACCAAAAATTCATAAATATTTTTTTCATTGTGCAATACATGTTTATAAAAAGTGTGATATATATTGAGACAAATCGCGGATAGTTAAATTATTATTCAATTTGATAATAAATATTGCTTAATTAAATGAATTTATTATTTCAACATTTAAAATCAACAGAATAATAAATAAGATTATTGTGCTAAATTATTTAGATGCAAATATCGTATTAGGGAATTATGGAAAAGCTAAAGCCACGTGGCATCCCAAAAATGAGTAGCCATTTTGTATACTAACAAATGCAATACAATAATATTTTAATCTTGAAACATCTACAAAGCTAACTAAAACAATTCAGAAATTTCTAACATACCAGAAATCCTACTTCCTTATTACATTTTGACTTCAAAGGCTATGACAAACAGAAAGCCGGAAACCTCTGGCCATTTTTATGTAAAATATAAATGATTCAAATACCGCCGTAATGTTAAAAACCGAAAACTATCATCATTTTTAGTCCGAATACGAGGATGTATTGATATCTAGTTAGCCTAGACCAGTTCCATGCATAAACAAAATATTGCGTTACCATAGCAACGAACAATAACTTATTAGAAGTGTCAGTGTGAACTTTGACGTCAAAAACGTAAACCAGAGTTACGCAATAAATTAAAAGAAAAAAGAAGTCCACCGAAATTGTGAAAATCGAACAATTTATTGTAGTATTGAGCCACCATCAAGTACCTGTATTTAAAAGGTTTAAGAGGTAAGCAGATTATGCTTAATACCCCTGGTGATCAATGTCCTTCATATGCGACCGTGAAAAATTGGACTGCAAGCTTCAAAATAGGTAAATTTTCCATAGAAGATGATGACCGATCGGGAAGGCCAGTTTCTGTGTCAGTCCCCGAAAATATCGATGCAGTTCATGACATGAGGTTTCAGACCGTCGAATTGGACTAAAACGAATATCTTAAGCACTGAATATTTGATACGAACGCGTTCATCATATAGTTCACGTCAATTTTGACATGAGAAAAATTGCTGCAAAATGGATCCCCGAATGTTTGAATGTTGACCAAAAGCGTGCAAGGGTAGAAGCATCGCGTTCGATCTGTGCTCGATTTGAAAACGATGTAGACTTCTTAAACCAAACTCTTACTATGGATGAGACTTGGGTACATTTCTACGATCCAGAAACAAAGCAAAAATCGATGGAATGGCGACACTCTTGTTCTCCAAGATCTAAGAAGTTTCGTGTCCAAAATTCTGCTGGATGAGTTCTTGCTTCAGTTTTTTGGGATTGCCATGGAGTAGTCATGATTGATTTTTTGGATAAGGGTAGAACAATAACTGGAGATTACTATTCGATGTTTCTGACCACTCTACGGGAAAAAATTAAAGAGAAAAGGTGTTTTGTTTTTGTAGGACAACGCCCCTGCAAACAAATCTCATGTTGCCATTCAAAAAATTCGTGATTTAGGGTTTGAATTACTAGAACACCGCCCTTATTCACCAGATTTGTCTCCGTCCGACTCTTTCCTCAACTGAAAAAAAGTTTTAAAGGTCGTAAATTTTCTTCCAACGAGGAGGTAATAAAAGCTGTGGAGGTCTGGTTTGCAGAGCAAGAAGAAACATTTTTTTTGAAAGGTCTAGAGACGTTGCAAGTTCGCTGTAATAAATGTATCCAATTGAAAGGAGAATATGTTGGGTAATAAAATATTTTGACATTGAAATTTTGTTTGGTTCTATATTATGCTAAGAATTTTCCAATATATCCTCGTACAATAATTGTCCATTCCACCAAAAGATAAATTATAAGAAATTTTTAAATATTTCCATACTTGAAGTGTTATCGGCAAAGATAACATTTCAGTTTCTCCAGGTCACAAATTCTCGTAACTCGGAAGGTACCAAATAACCAAACCATCTCAGTTTTTAATTATTTTCAACCCTTTTCACTTATCGTATGGTTATAAATTACTCGATATGCAGATCGATTGATTAGTTTTATAACACACGCTCAGTAGGTCTGTTACGAAAAATATAAAAAAAGTTAATTATAAAAATTGTAGGCAGTTTCAAGATTTTTGAGAGTTTTTTAGTTATCTACAATTTTCCATTAAACTTTTTTTGTTAAAACAAGTATTTACGCCAGATGTTGCAAAAAAACATTCAATCCTTGCAAAGTCAGATGCTCCGCAACCGCAAACTCTCACAGTTTTTGTCACCCAAATATTTGCGATCACTTTCTCTATAATTTCCCGATAAGTTTAACCTGTGAGGAATTCAGTCATGAATTTACCCATTTTTGAGATAGTTCATCTGGACTAAAAATACCGCAGAGAAAATTTATTCCCAATATAATATAACTGAACCACATTAACTGTAACCGAATTTTAACTATAAAAAATACATAAAAATGGTTTCGAACGAGGATTATTATTAAGTATTCCATTTCAAATTTTTCGATACTAAAAGATAAAAAAACTCTTCAAGTAATAGGGATATTCAAAAGACTCTCCTTATATGTGAACATAACGTTGAGATTGAATAAAATCGTTAAAACTTAACTAGAGTGTCGAAGTCGACATCTTGATTCTTCCTACCGTGAAACATCATTAAATTCAGAGCTAATGACGGCTCCGTGCCCGAGATAATCCCGGACGTACGTCTCTAGAATTTAGCAAAGAACCAGAAAAGATGCAATATCCTTCTGCTCTTATGTCCGCTCACTGTCAGTGAATCTTTCCAAAAAGTGTCGTTTGGTTAGTAAATTACATGGAAGTAGAAATGTAAATAATAAAGAAAAACTTTTCCTATAATGTGAAATTAAAACTTTATATTTTGGTTCTTCAAAATTATTGTCAATCCAATCAAAATACATGTAAAGAAATGTCTTGCAATGCCAGTTTTCAGCTCTATTGTAAAATCGAATCGACTAATTTATTCATTATCTCGCTATGGGAGAATCTATCCAACAAGTTTATCAGAAATTGTCACCTAACCAACAATATAAATATGATAGTGACTGTATTAATGATATCCTTGCTTCTTGATTAAATATATCAGCATGAATTTTGAGTGCTCTACGCTGTGCTTCCAAGCTGCGTCACAAGCTCCAGTTGAATGTATTCAAGAATCCTGGAAAATGATTGGAGGTTTTCGATCAGAGGCCATATATTCCATCTCGGAAAATTAGATGTTTTTGTACTAACTTACGCGGACTAAGTCTTTTCTATTTCTTTGAAGCTATCTGTATACCATTTAATTGCCGGTAATTCCGTCTTGTTACTGAATTCCGTATCGAATATCTATGTTAATTCGGTTTTTCATCATACCATCCCGTGGCATGTCCCAGGATTACTTATTTCTTAAAAACAATGTAGTATCTTTAATTCAATTTAATAAAAAAATTTGCCGTTTTATTTATTATTTTATTTGAGCAGGCTGTTATAAGAAAATCCAAATATTCACGTAAAATATGATGTACCTGCTTAGTGAATTAGAAACCTTTCGCACTTCCATTCCCCGATCGTCCATTATAATTCCATTGATTCTATCGACAATATTTGGCGTGTCCTTAAAATTCAAGAGATTACCTGCTTTCAATGGCTGTCAAACACAAACTAAATGACGCTGCTTGCTTAAAATTTGACAACACAATACATGGCAGTTGACGAAATTGGTGTGGTATTCAAAGTTAATGCGAGGAAAATTCAAAAAGAATAATCAAACTTTCATTGTATCGAGGTGGAATCGAGCTTATAATATTTGTAGTATTTTTTTGGGCTCTGTAGCAGAATAGCGCTGGTCAAAAAAAGCGCTGGACAAAATAGCGTTGGACATAAATAGCGCTGGTCAAAATAGCGCTGCACAAAAACAGCGCAGGACAAAATAGCGCTGGACAAAAACAGCGCTCCATAAAATAGCGCCGCCAAAAGATAACTATGCTTCTTTATTTTACTACTATCTCATACATAATTAGGAATAACATATTTTTCATAAATTACAGTCATAACAATAGTTTTCCTAATTTCAATTCGTCAATTCAACATCGCTTCCCGACCAGCTGACAGTGTTGGTAACTGTCTATAACAATATCAGAATATAAGGAACGGAAAACAAGTAAGAACAACAATCAATATTTTTCATCATACTTCAACACATATCGCTTCCCGACCAACTGACACAGATCAAAGTGTAAACAACTACTTGTCAGTGTCATATTTATTTAAAGTCTAAAAAAATGCAATTTGGCAAGTCTCAGAAAGGAGGTGATACATTATTCCACGAAGGATATAATTACCGAAATGACAAGCAACGTGAAATTGCATTTTTTTAGACTTTAAATAGATATTACACTGTCAAGTAGTTGTTTACACTTTGATCTGTGTCAGTTGGTCGGGAAGCGATAGGTGTTGAAGTATGATGAAAAATATTGATTGTTGTTCTTACTAGTTTTCCGTTCCTTATATCCTGATATTGTTTGTTGTAAAGGAAGGTTGATGCTTAGCGGTGAAACTTGATTTTTCAATCACATCCTACTGTTATAGTTGATTTTGTAAGGATATTTCAACCGGCGCTATTTTATGGAGCGCTGTTTTTGTCCTGCGCTGTTTTTGTCCAGCGCTATTTTGTCCGGCGCTGTTTTTGACCAGCGCTGTTTTTGTCCTGCGCTGTTTTGTCCAGCGCTATTCTGCTACAGAGCCATTTTTTGCGTGCTTCATATCAGCATAGTAGCACTGATTAGAATACTGAAGCAGGCGTATCTCCAGCAACGATCAATAAACAATTTTTTCCGAACACTCTGCTCTCGACATAATTAATCAATGTACAGTCGTCCAAAGAAACTAAAGATCTTCTTAAAGAACGGATCTCTTCTATAGGATTGAAGTAGTATATTGTGCAACTAGTGGGAAAAGCTTTTCCCACGTGTTACACACTATACTTTTTCTACGACTGCAAATTAATTAATAATTTAACTATTTTAAAGTGGTATATTTTTAATATAGGTACGAATACAATGAAAAGTGAGTAGGTACTTATAAACTAATTAAATTTTGCATAAGCCATTTCATATTTCTTTCTTGAAATTTCTGGTAATAACTCTAAGGTGACATTTTCTGCTTTTCTGTTATTTCTGGGGGTGTGTTTTCAAACTCACTGTCGTTGATGTCTATAATTAGGTACCTACCTACAAAATTTTGTTGAAATTTTTTCAAGCCTATAGAAACACCTTCTCTCTACTTTTAAAACACTACCATTTGGGTACTCTGTACTTTTTAACGTTTGACGTTTTTTGACAGGAGTCCAAAGCATTCTATGATCGAGAATTGTGTTGATTCTCTATCGTACCGTGGGATAAGCCGTGGGAAAAATTCCGGTCTACAAGTGATGTCCCTTCTAATTGCAAACCAGAATGGTTGGTTAATTCTTGTAGATCATACGGACCCCGTTCAACTGTAATTCAATGTCTGTCAGGGAATATAGCCGGAGAAGTAGTTGTTTCTTCTCAATTGAATTGAAAGGTCATTGTTTTTATGAAAATATTTTCCAAAAATTCTGTGTTGCGTTATAATAGTATTAAATCTATTATTTTTCGATATTTATTGGTACCATGCTTTACAAAATAAGACAAATTACAAGAAACTTCGATTAAACATAGATTCACTTTATATCCTTATTTTAATATTCAATAGTTTACATCCTCCATAAGTAAGTATTTTCCACATAATGAACCAAATAACATTTCTGAACGTCCTAACGAGTACAATTTTTAAATTCTTTAAAACGCTTTTTGGCTTCTCGAGCAAATCTCTCCTCCGGATTCTTTCAGTCATATTAAGCGAATTAAGGATTTGGAGATTTGCTGAAATACTTAAAATTTTCTGTAAATTTCTTCAGAAACAAATGTAATGCGAGGGATTTTTTCAAGTGACGCCTAATGGGATGAAATGAAAGAGCTTGACGAGGATCAGGTGTTTTTCCACTTAAAAAAATTTCGAATGTTAGATATTGAATTCAGCAGATACGACAAAGATTTCCGCAATAATATTAAATCATACAAGTTGCCTTGTTTCCGATATTAACCTTCTTGGAATACCAGAGACAAAGCATATTCTACAAGATGTGTTACAAAACATTTAAGATTAGCGGAAACGCTATCAAAAACAGTAGAAAGTCAAACAAATATACTAGAAATAACAAAAAGCGAATAACTTCAGGAACTTTGAATAGTATACAGGGAGGTTAAATGTATTTGAGCCCATTTTCAAAGCCCGTATCTTAAAAAGTATTCCAGATATTAAAGTCCAGTTTTTACGGAACCCCTTTTAAAATACTTAAATTTATTTTGGCACATGTCAAAATTGTACAGCTATTTCCGTTCCTTTTTTATATATTGGGCACCTAGGGCCGGATTTGGGGGAAGACAAGCGAGGCTACTGCCCTGGAGCCTCCACAAGAGAGGGCCCCCCACAATAGAGATAAACAAAACGTAAAACCAACATTGAGTAAACTCCAGTCCTGTGTCGGAGCTGAACTGTGAACTCTGAACTCTTATTTTGCAAAAAAATCTTTTATCAGCATTTGTACCATGTTGTGGTCACTCACTCAACTTAGTTGGAAAGGCAGCTGCTAACTCTTGTACGCCCGTCAGACCTCCATCTCCCTTAGCTCGTGCGAGAAAGGAAGACTGGAGTGCTGCCAACAAAGTAATAACCCAGAGCAAATTGAACTGGGCCATCAACTCGGTTGAGCCATACAAAGCTCCTGGACCAGATGGTACAATCCCTGCGCATCTGCAGCAAGGGCAACCACATCTATCTCCAGTACTTTGTAAACTCTTCAGAGCATCACTGGCAACTGGATACATTCCAGCTGCTTGGAAAAGAGCCCGAATTGTCTTTATTCCCAAACCAGGTAAGGATTATTCCCAGGCAAAGTCATTCAGGCCAATAACTCTGTCGTCTTTCTTGCTGAAGACAATGGAGAAACTCATTGACAGGCATGTTCGGGAAAACTTTCTCATCAAAAGGCCTCTTCATTATAACCAACATGCCTATCTATCAGGAAAATCCTGCGAAACAGCCTTACACCATCTTGTGTCGAAAATTGAGGCTGCACTAGGAAATCAAGAAATTGCTCTCGGAGCATTTCTTGACATAGAAGGAGCGTTCGACAACACATCCTTTAATTCTATGATAGCTGCTGTTGCTAGGCGTGGAGCAGACGACACCACATGTCGGTGGATGAAAAACATGCTTTTCAACAGAACTGCAATAACAACTTTATTTGGAGACTCCATGGAGGTGTGGATAATGAAGGGATGCCCACAGGGTGAGTTCTATCTCCTTTGCTGTGGGACCTAGTCATAGACGATCTCCTGGTGGAACTGAACAGGAAAGGGATATACACCCAGGGGTATGCGGATGATCTGACAATACTTATACTGGGGAAATACCCTAATGTCATATCAGGGCTGATGCAACAGGCTCTGGGAATGGTGGAGATATGGTGTAGGAGGGAATGCCTAAGGGTGAACCCCTCAAAAACCGCGCTCATTCCCTTCACTAGAAAAAGGAAGCTTGGGGGACTAAAACTGCCAAGCCTCTTTAACGTGCAGCTGTGTCTAAGTCAGGAGGTTAAGTATCTGGGTTTAATTCTGGATGCAAAACTAACCTGGAACTCACACCTTCATGATAAAACTAATAAAGGGAAAATGGCCCTAATGGCTGCCAAACGGGCGATAGGGAACACTTGGGGACTAAATCCACGGATTGTACACTGGCTGTACACAACTGTGGTAAGACCCATGGTTACCTATGGCGCCTTAGTTTGGTGGCCAAAAACAGATCAGAAGAAAGCTGAATTGGAGCTGTCAAAACTTCAGAGGCTTGCCTGTCTGTGCATAACGGGTTCCATGAGAAGCAGCCCGACTACGGCAATGGAAGCAATTCTCAATCTTCCGCCTCTTGCTCTACATGTTAAGGCGGAAGCGAGGATGGCTGCATACAGACTGGAATGCAATGGGAACTGGCATGAAAGAACCAACACCCACTGTCACTCCAGAATCACAGAAGTTATCACAAACTCACTCCTTAAAATGAGAAGTGACAACATGTTGGCAAGATGCAACGACACCCAACCATACCAAATCCAGCTAAACTGGGACGGGTTGGAAGAAAGCAGTCAGGAAGGAACGTTGATGTGGTACACTGACGGATCAAAGACTGACATTGGAACAGGTGCTGGAGTTCATGGTGCTAGACCCAGGTGCAATTTTCATGCACCGTTGGGGAATCTTGCTTCTGTATTCCATACTCGCAATAAACGAGTTTGATTTTGAATTTGAACTTTACTCGGAAAATAATTAGGAGCCTCTGCTCCTTCGTTGCCCCAGTGCCTTCAGACCCCTAAATCCGGCCCTCAGGTCAACTTTGTTAGTTTATAAGGAACACTCTGTAGATTTTAAATTTTTAAGAAACCTGAATCTGTCCTTTTTCTGAAAAGGTAGAATTTGTGACAGATTGTGAATACTTGTAATCGTTTGTACCTACAACCAATTTTTCGTTAAAATCGTAATCATTTCAACGCCCTGTATAATTGATTAGGAGTAGGAAAATAAAAGACAAAGCTTTATAATGATTTTCAAAATTTATAAACACGAATGATTTTTCTCATATTTATTAAATCAAATACATCGAGTCGAAACTCAAGCACATTTTTTCTCAGTAATTTAAAAGTATCACCTTGTATATTACTGTCGAACCATTCTTCTATTTCCATCGAACATTTCCCGTACATAAAGTTCTTAGTTTTTAAGATATTTTCATTTTTCAACTCAAAGTAGTAATTAGCTATGTAATAGTTTACCAGATGTTAGTTTGCAGTTGAAGGTTTACAAAAAAACACACTTATGGAGAAATAAAGAACAACACGCGAACCAACAATATTCTTACTAAAATATAGTATTTCTTGAACACATAACATCTGGAGAACTATTAGATTCCTAAGAGCCGGTTCTACAATTTGAGTATTAACCTGGTATACGCTATACAGAGTTAGTATAAAGTATGGAACCCCCTAAGTACCTCCTCAACGGTTCAATATTTTTAAATGAAATTGCTCATCCCCTTTTAAAAGGATCCAAGAAATTCAAAAATGCTATCAAATTTAATGTACCATTTCCGGTTGAACCGGAAATGCATATCAACTTTGTTATTTTAAATTCAACACCCCGTAAATTTTTACATTTTTGAATTCCTTGTCAAATTCTGCATACAGTAGCAGGTTGATTGGAAGTTGCTTGTTCTCGATTTAGAGATTCTTTGATTGTCTTTGCAGATTGAAGCAGACCTCATTGCGTCAATTATATCCTGATGATGGCCCGAGTTAATTTGCAGATATGGTTTTGTGGAGTGACTGCTACCATGCCCTGTTATTTTAACTAATTGCTGTTCTCCAATTCCCGTTTTGGCTAAAGTTGAAACAGCAGTGGTCCTCGCAGATTGATTTGTTATCTTGATCTTATTGACATCGATTCCAATCTCTGATGCCGCCGATTTGAACCAGGAAGATATTGTATTTTGTCCAACGGGGCTGTTCTTGTACCAGCCTTTGGAATTGGGGTGCTGCCAGTTTGGATTTGGAGTTAAAAATAAACGATTCATTTTGATGAGTTGGTCTCGCTTGCGTATTAGTTTTTTTAACAGTCTTACTGGGCATAATTCTTCATTGACTGTATTCGGTACTAGCCACTTACTGTCGGCCATTCTTTTTTGAACCGCATTGGGTGGTCCTGTTGCTTCCCCTTGATTGTCAATTTCCTCCACAAAATATTCTATTGTTGCTGCCGCTCCTTCATTTCCTCTCAAGCCCAATTCATGAGCAGTAATGTGAAAGAACTTTCTTTGCAATCCTTCCGGAGTGTTTTCGTCCCAAAGCTCAATAATCTTTCTCAATTTGTCTGCTGATAGTGCGGATGAACTTGCCTTTCTCTTGGCTGGATATATTTGTAGCTTCCGACGCTTAGCATATTTTGCAGCTCTTGCGTTGACAAAATCTATGTCAAAGAATGGATTAAATTTGCGATTATACCTTTCGAAAAAATATTCCTGCAACTGCTTAGCTGTAGAGTTCCATAGAACTTTGATAACACTCTCCTTGTAGTCTTGGGAGTTCTTTTCTCGCATGTTGGAGGCATAGTCTTCAAGAATAAGCGCCAGTTCTTCCACAGGTATATCTGCTCTGTCGAAATCATACGCTTTTTCTGCGCAAAAGTTTATAAACTGCTTCCATATACTTGCCTTCGATTTCCTAGTATTCGCGGGTGTCAACTGCTTAATATTCTGGCGAATATTTTCTTTACTTTCTTGACCGAAGCGAGACATTTTTCTACGTCGTGCAGTTTTTGACAAATTCAAAACAGAAATAATTTCTAGCTTACAGTTTCACTGAGTTGCCATGGTAACTAAATAATCAAGTCGACAAAACCTTCTATGTTTTGCAAGTACTTGATGAAGACGAAAATTGATGTTGTTGGAAATAAACACATTTGGTGTGGAATTTTCTTACCGTATAGGTACCACACGAGGTCAAATTTAATCCGGTAATACTTTTAGAAAATTAAAAATAATTTTCAAAATATTCATGAGCGAGAAAACATTTCCAGAAATAATTTGACCTCTAGTGGTATTACTAGTGAAAATACGTTATATTTCCGATAGTTGAAGATAGGTATTGTACGAGAATTATGTCTAGAATTTTCTGGAGAATCCAAGAAATGATATTCAGAGGGTTGCATTAAAAATAAAAAAGTTGGTATTGGCCACTGTTACATGACACACCCTATATAATTTTTTTTAATGCGCATTCAAAAATACAAGCGTTTTTCTCAACACGCCCTCATTTATTCGTTATCAAATTTATTCCATTTGGCTGTTCCACACTGTAGAACATTGTAACTAACTTTGAAGATTTTAAATAATGTTTTCCATTAACTTCATTTGGTATCTTTCCAGATAATAGATCTACTGAGCTATATCACACTAATCAATCAACCTGTATATTCCAAAATTTATATTATTCATTATTCCAGAATTCTACCGATACATTATTTTTCACAATTAAAATGTTTTAAAGCAAAATGATCAATTTCTCAAGAGTAGCCTAAGCGGAAGCTCACATGATATTAAACGTATTTTCCAATTCTTTATTTTCGAGGTGTAGATTCAATGACATAACTCTAACTATCTCTTTCAAGTCCCTCTGATACCTCTGGGTTACAAATTCACTTAGAATAGTATCAATTTGTAGAAATTCCCTTTGCAATAAGCTAAATTCGGCCCTAATTCAATCTCTAAAGTCCGCCGGAGAAAGGTGGCCGTGGAATTGTGCAGACAATGGACAATCGAGTATTCGCATCTGGGTAGCCATATCTCCATCCCTCGGGAACTACCCCATTTGGACCCTTGTTAACTTCGGTTTGTTGCACTGGAAAATTTTAAGACTTTGAAAAGTTCGAGCGTTTCAAATCGGTTAGGAAAATTATTATACGAGTGACGTGAACTCAATTTTAATATTACTTATGAAAGTAATTGAATGTGAAATATTTTGTGGAAATTCTAGAATTGTTCAAGTCAATTAGATAATTAATAAAACTAACAATTTTTTTTAATGTTATTCTAAAAATGAAATATCCCATGCTTGTCCCTAATGGAATAACTATAGTCAGAAAAATAGTTTTTTTTTCTTTCTTTATTATTTTTATACAGTGCTATTCAAAAGTCCCCTCCCCCCCTCGTATCTTTTGAACGCGGCTACACTTACATTAATAAAATTTGGAGCGTGTTGTAAACTTCTCTACGAATGGTAACAGGTGACGTAATAATAATAGATGACGTCACAGTGCCACTCTGGCCAATAATTTTAAATAGGACCTTATGGCATTGGCTACATAGTTATATTAATTTTGTTTGGGTTTAAACTAATTTTGACGGATAAATTAAATAAATACCAAAATTATTATTTCACATTTAAATATTGAAGATTTTTCAGTCCGCCTCTGGTTAATTGTCAAAAAAATTGACGTTTTTAATTTAATAGTATTTGTTGCTTTGCAAAGTTTTTCTAAATAGCTTAAATATTTAATTTTATTATTGTTTAACGAGACGTTTAAGAGTTTACATAGGCAAAATGGTACGTACTCAAGCCGACAAAGTAGAGCTATCTTAATAATTGGTGAATCTGGAAAGAAAGAATCTCCATGAAGCGGAACGTTTATTTAATGAGAGATACCCAGATCGCTCTATCTCGAGAGCTTATTTGAGGGAGCTTCTTCACAAATTTGATGTAACAGGTAGTGTTCAAGATGCCAAACGATCTGGTCGATAAACATTTAGTGATGATAAAAAAATTGATATAGTTGCTGAAGTGGTAGTAAACCCTACTTCCTCTTCAACTAAAGTTGCGTCTATCTGTGAAGTGAGTAAAAGTACAGTACCGAGAGTGTTGGCTAAAAATAAATTTCATCCATACAAGTTAAAAATGGTGCACCACCTTTCGGATGACGACCCCGACAGAAGACTCGAATTCTGTGAATGTATGACAAATAAAATTAGTCAAAACCCACATTACACAAAAACAATTTGTTTTAGTGACGAAAGTACTTTTTGCCTCAATGGGAATGTGAATACACAAAATGTAAGGAATTGAAGTGACACAAATCCTCACACCTTTCGTGAACAACATACCCAATTTCCATAAAAAGTCAATGTTTTGGCAGGTATTTTGGGAAACCACATTTGGTCCCGTTTTCCTAAATTCAAATTTAAGCGGTGAAGTGTATCTGGAGATGTTACAAAATCCAATGAGCCGTTAATTCTTGAAATTCTGGAAGATAATCCAGATGAATTCGGCCATCTGGAAATAACATTTCAACAAGATGGTGCTCCTGGACATTATTATGGTGCAGTAAGACGTTACCTGGATGAAGAATATCGAGGTAGTTGGATCGACCGGCGAGGTCCTATAGAATGGCCACCTCGGTCACCAGATCTGACACCATAAGATTTTTTTTATGGGGGTACTTGAAATCCAAGGCTTATACTACGGCACCAGATAGCATTGGCGTTTTGAAAGAAAGAATTATTGAATAATGCAATGCAATTTCAGCTGACACATTCGAACGAGTACGACAAGAGTTTACTAATAGGATATATTACTGTCAGGAAATAGACGGAGCACATTTCGAACACTTGCTATAAGAATCCATTGTTGATATTTGGTTAATTAAATTTAAAAAAAATAATTTCAATAATTTTGGTATTTATTTAATTTATCCGTCAAAATTAGTTTAAACCCAAACAAAATTAATACGGCAATGTAGCCAATATCAATGCCTTTCAAACGAGATATCACTTGCCATAAGGTCCTATTTAAAATTATTGGCCAGAGTGGCACAGAACGTCGACTGATACCTACCATGATTTAGTGCCAAATTTGTGGTGGAAGTTTGAGGTGATTCTTCTAAATCGATTGCAATATTTTGTTCAACAGTTTCGTTCGTTACATCAATTAGTTTATCTAAATAGTCTTTTGCTCTACTGCAAAAAACTCAAAGGTGGTTGATAGTGAATTGTGAAGATAAAATATCTCTGTTTCAGACATCTAGATTCTAATTGAGCTAACAAATGGTAAGCAAAAGGTATAAAAATTGAAATACGGTAATAACTGCTCAGGACTTGATGACTTTACGTTATCGTCGTCGTCGGTCATCGTGTTGCAACGGTCGCGAGCATGCGCACATCTCGTATTCGGTACATCATAATCATAATTAATAACCATTGGGCTTATTACTTTTTTGTAACTATTATAAACCTCGGGGGGCTGCAGCCCCCTGCCCCCCCCCCCCCTGGGTGCGCCAGTGATTAGTCCTGAAGCAAAATCCCAAAAAGCCGCATCGTGGAAAAAGACCGAAAATTGGGAAAGAAACAATGCATCCTACTGGAGAAATTCTCCACGCCAAAGACAGGCTTAAATAGCTCTTGGAGTTTCAGAAATTTGATCTCAAAGGAATCTCAGGAATTATCACTGGATACTTCCCACTCAGATGTAATCTCTGTGGGATGAGCAAAGAGGACAGTAGAATATCTGCGATGATGCCGCAGATGAGAGAGCGGAAAATATTCTCTGCAATTGCTGGGTGATTATTCGCCAACGCCTCAAATCTAGAACAGGTCTACTTAGAGCCTGATGATCAGTGGCGGAGGTACAATGCTGTAGACCCTGCACTGCAGAGGGTGCTATTAAGCTAGAGGGCCCGCAGGTCCCCTGAATACGTAACCGACCTAGCTTCAAGACTAGATCTTTTGGACTAAAATATATAGATGTAGGGTATATACACAAAAGATCTAATAGACCGCAGTGTGGTGATGCCAACCGGGTCAATAAGCCTCCCTGTAATCACGAAGATTTATTAATCTGCTGCATTTATGAATAAACTTTAGTATTATATATTTGCATCTTTCGTATCCGATTACATCAAATAAACATCCGACCACTCAAATGTCTTCATCGTTCATGAGTAATTAGTACAATTGAACAAACCAATAAACTACTCGCTGATTAATATAAATTTTTGACATAAAAATCTAATAACTTCATAAAATAACATAATACTCATTTTCTTTGTGAATTTGTAAAGTTGTAGTCTAGCTGTTTTGGTCCATTTCCTAACCCTCAATACTCCTTTGCACCCGAACATGAGCAATATAACATTTATAATTTCCACTGAAGTGGAGGATTTGATTGAAAAAGACATTTAATAATACATTCGATACTTTTATCGACATCTATTGTTGAGCAGTTGAACGTCAACGCTCCAATACATAAATTCAAATAGGAATTCTTTTTATTATAAAGAAATCCCCATTATTTCCACAATTTTATGGGTTCCTGAACTTATGAACATCAAACTTTAATCATCCTGTATAACAAAAACCAAAAATTTTGTAGAAAAAAAACAAATGCGCCCTAACTTTATCTGTCACTTTTGCATCGATAAAATATACATCCATGGCTAGATCCATGGTTCAATCGTTATTGAAATAGAAGAATTTGTCAGAAATGTCAAAAACTTAACCCTATTTCAAAACATAGTTAACGCGAAAGCAAATGCACTAAAAGCAGCTGTTATAGCTTACGTTGTTTTGTACAATATATTTTATTTAATGGAATATAAGAGACAATAAATACCTAAAAATGTCTGTAGTCATTGAAACAACTTTAGGCGATATTACAGTCGATTTATATATTTCTGAACGACCCCGAACTTGCTTGAACTTTTTAAAGTTATGTAAAATAAAATATTACAACTACAATTTATTTCACACTATAAGTCGAGGTTTTATAGCACAAACTGGGGATCCTACAGGATCTCGAAGTGGCGGAGAATCACTATATGGGGTTTTAGATGGTTCAAGCAAAAGGTAAGAATGCATATAAACTAAAACTGATTAAAAATATTTCATATTAAATTACACTGTGTATACATATTAATTGTATTGATTCTTACCACCTCGTTTTATGTTTTGTATATTTATGAATGGAATAATGACAAGTAATATAATAAAATACAAAAATTTATACTGAAATAAAAATGAAATGATTTTTAAATTTTCAGTACATTTTTCACACTATATTATTAATGATGAATAATCTGTAAATCAGTTTTTGTTGAAAAGGTGATGTTAACAAGTGAATTGTGTCACTTCTCTTACTGTTTTAACACAACTGTCTGTTGTGGATACATTTTTAGTTAGAGATGTGTTGTTGTCTATGAATGAGGTGTTACATATGCATAATCACAAAACCGTCATTTTTTGAGCTGTGTGGAATTTGTTGTCTATTGATTTAATTTGATAATTATATAACTATGCTAGTCAACAAACACATCTGTGTACATTATAATGAAAATACTTCTATTTAACATACATTAGTAGGGCGCATAGTACCTACACTTCCCCCAAGCATGGCAATAGTATGTCAAATGCTTTCAAAGTATTTTGCACATATAATTTTTAAATAACTCTCCCTGTAACTCAGGCTAGACATTTTATCTAAGAGATTTGGGGAAAATCCTCATATTTTGAGCTCAGGATTTTACAGTTCAAAATATTTCAAATTAGTAATGAAACCTAGAATGAAACACAATGTATAGGTACAGGACATGTATTGTTTCTAAATTCATGCAAAAAAATTTAGGGCATGATTGCCCATATAAAATTATGATGGATCTTTCCTATGACAAAATTCTTCTCAGTCCATTCTGTTCCGAGATATGAAAGGTGCTGAGTGATATTGGGGTTTTGTTTTTTCCTCTCAAATATAAGTCAGATCAGAACTTGTAGTTTTGTAATTTCTGTGCACTCGCTATGACTAACCACCTCTTTTCACCATTACATCATTATGATTTTATTCTTCATTAAATAATAAACTACTTATTGCGAGTAGAAAACAGTAAAAATGAATAATACAAAAGTGATATACAAATCATAATGATCGTCTCCAGCCAAAATACATGAACATAGTCTCATTGAACATGCTCAAGTATTTGCCATCTATTTTTCATAGTAACCACACTTTATTCTTCAAATTGTTGATATCAATTATTGGTATGCTGTAAAGTGTAAACTAATGACTCGAGGTATCCCCATAACCAGAAATCATATGGATTTAATTATAGAAATCGAGGACCTCACAGTTAGGAAAAGTTGCATCTAAGCATTGTCTAGAAATTTGACTAAAATGTACTGGAACACTATCATGCATGAACTACATGTTTTGTCTAATACTGAGTGGGATGTCCTCAAGTAGTTCAGAGAAAACTGGTGTAGGAATTTCCATTTAATGGTTAAGGCAGAAAATATGACCCAATTAGGTTTTCTATAATCCCAATCTACACATTAACTGAAAAATAATTTTTAAAACAGTGCTCTATAAGGTTTTGTACGTTTTTGTCTGTCCATGTGATTGTTATGAAAATTACTTGCTAAGGAAAATCTCGAGGTAAAAGAGATCGAAGAACACATTGGATGTGGTAATGGTACAATTACTGCTTTTTTAATACTGGCCATACAGATGTGTGACATCTATTAGGGGCGTTTGCAACTTTTTAGTGCTTGTTTCTGGGTGTTGATCAATTTCATCAATAATATCTTGTTCTACCTTTACATTTTTTACCACCAGAATTTTTCAGCATAAAGATGTCTAGCTTCTAGAGAATCACCATTTACCAAACCATACTCAGAACGCATATTGGTCTTTCCAGTTTGTATACATTTTATAAAATGAATAAGTAAAACTAAATTTTACTCAACACCTTTTAGGGGTGATTTATTGAAAGATGGTGGGCTGAGGAAATTTTGTAATAGGAAAGACCCATCATATTTTTTACATGGCAATTACCTTCTGAATTATTTCACATTAATTTAGAAACTGCCTTTATGTTTGCAATCGTAAAGACATTGTTCTCGAAAAAAAGTCTCAAAATAACACAAAATTTACTATTTAATATACCTAACTTTCAGTGGGTAAATAAAAATTGAAATAAATTAATTAATAATATTTAAATTTTTGCAGGTATTTTGAAAGTGAAAATGAACCAAGAATAAAACACACAAAAATGGGTTTAATTTCATTTGTTGGCAATGATGATCGGATGATTGGTTCTCAATTTTTCATTACATTAGGAGAAGATCTAACATACTTGGACCAGAAACATTGTGTTTTCGGAGAAGTAGTGGAAGGGCACGACATATTAGAAGAACTAAATGAAGTTATATGTGATATTGACGATCGACCTTATCAAGATGTAAGAATAACGCATACAGTTATCTTGGATGATCCATACCCAGATCCAAGAAAATTAGCAGTGCCGTCAAGATCGCCATCTCCTAGTGCAGAACGTCTTCAAGGGGGCAGAATTGCTCCAGATGAAGAGATAGACGAAACGGAGGGGAAAACTGCTGAAGAAGTTGCTGAAGTGCAAGCAGATAGAGAAGCTAAAGCTAGAGCTACAATATTAGAAATGGTCGGCGATTTACCAGATGCTGAAATGGCGCCACCAGAAAATGTACTCTTTGTTTGCAAATTAAATCCCGTGACAACTGATGATGATCTAGAAATAATTTTTAACAGATTCGGTAAAATTGTATCATGCGAAGTTATTAGAGATAGGAAAACTGGAGATTCCCTACAATATGCCTTCATAGAGTTTTCAGATCGTAAATCATGTGAAGATGCATACTTTAAAATGGACAATATACTAATAGATGATAGAAGAATACATGTAGATTTCAGCCAGAGTGTTTCCAAGGTAAAGTGGCTTGGTAAAGGTAGAGGTGTAGCACATTTTGATGAAAAAGGGAGAAGGACTACAAACCCTAATAAGTCTGTAGGTAAAGGTAAGTACTTATCGATCTTACCACAATTTTTATTTTTCAATAACCTAGCATTATTTTATTAACCGGTATAATCAATCTACACCCATACTCAATCCCTTAAGAGATGGGATGGAATCAAAGGATGCAGTCTTGCCAGGATCACCCTGGGCGACCCTGGGAAGCTGGAGCCGAAAAAATATTTGGCGATGACCAGGAGAAACCTACGTACACGTAGGATTTCTGACTGGTCACTGTCAACTAGGGAAACACTTCCATACTATGGGGCTAGTGGACACACCTCTATGCAGGATGTGTGAACAGGAAGATGAAACTGTCAGGCATGTCTTATGCGAGTGCCCGGAGTTATCGTCAATAAGAGAGTGTGTGTTCGGTGAGTCTTGGCCTACACCTGCCGATATAAAGGAGATGTCTCCTAGTGACCTGTCCACCTTCCTGAGAAGGACAGGATGGACAATGACCTAGGAAGACAACTCCTCGGGAGGATGTACAATGGGTCACATGTGGTCTAAGTGCTGTGAGCCTACACTCACCCTCCCTACTCTACAGATACAGATACAGATAATCAATCTCTCTCTAAAAGTCCTTCTTGAGTGAATAAATATTGTTACCTCAATATCTTCGGTATATTCATTATTCTTTTTGTAATTTTTTTGGGAAATTGAACACAAATATTTTTTTTATACCTATCTTTATTTCAATGCTTTGACACACTTTATAATTCTTTCTAGCTTCAGTTGTATGTTTGTAACGCAACCTTTAAACTCTATTTTTACCCACTTTAAACGCTCAGATTATTTTGAAATTTTGCACACTCATCAAGTACCTATGACAATTCAATATGTTAGTAAAATATAGGGTGCTACATTTAAAAAAAACATAATTTTAATCTGGCCTCGAGTTATACTATTACATTGTAACTAATTTATAAATATGAAGCTTAAATCAATCTACAATTTGTATTTATTGCTTGTTTCGGTATCTTCTATCATAACAGACATTCTGAGCTTTATCACACACTTTGTATATTGAATTATAAAAAAAGTGTGGGATTTGTAAAACTACTTCAAACCCAATTAATTAATGATTGAGTTCTGTGAAATTCGCTTTAGACTGGTTACACTGTAAACAAGACAACATAATGGGTCTTGCAAAAAAAATGAAACTCGTCTCACAAGTATATTTGTTCCAGTTGAAATAGTCATAGTCGGCAACGAGGAGGCAATATTCATGACCTTCCCAAAAAACAATAATTATTAAAGTTTTTTAATTAGCCAGTACGAAAAAATACGATTTATAGGTAATCGAACCAAAATGTAAAAAATAATTCTAAATTCTAAATATTTCGAAAATGATTAAATTTTGAGATAAGGCTTTGAGACAATATAAGGTTCCCGGCGTTGAAAGTTGTAGAAAAAATTGAAAAATTAATAGGGCAGGTTCTTAACAAACTGATTTTATATTTGGAGAAAACAAAGCCAGTTCTCAGGGTTCCTAAAACAAAATTAGAAAAAAAATCAAATACAAAAATCGGCTAACTTTCAACTATTGCAATTATGCTTGGTCAAAATTAAGTAAAAACTGTAGGAGGTGGTGTAATGTGTGTATCCTAGTAGGGATACTGCGTGCCTTAGAATTGTAGAAGGGCCTCTGAATAGGTGGTGCGGCGGGTCACTCGGTGGAATAAAACAACTACCTGTATCACTGGGCCATGTTCTATTCATTACTTAAACTTTACTAATATACATTAACTACTAACACTAATATGAATAATACTAATTAGAATGAATTAGAATACTGTAGAATGAATCGACTGAATTGAATTGAATTGTAATCCCCTCTTAAAATACTATCGTTATATATTTATACGACGAGTCAAGTTCACCATTTAGTAAATATAAATGATACTGTTTATATTTATTCACGCTTTGACATTGACTCGTACGTGCAACCTTTATATTTATCATTTATAAAACAATTCGTGGTTTATTGGAATTAGCTGAAGGGAATTTATTAAATAATAATTTAAATAATTAATAACTTAATATTTAGCCAAAAGGCATCACAGTGGTTTAATAAATAATCATTAAAGATTGACTGTGTACAAAAAAAATGACTATAACTAGAAATGTTAGTAGTGACTAATATTATACAAAATGGTCATCAAAATTTTGTAATAATTTGAAAAAATGATCTTTAAAGTGATACAACCTCTTTTTTTTCTTCTATTATTCTGATCTTGATGCGTTGAGCGGATCGAACTGGTTTTTCTACCTTCTGACTTATACAAAAAAAAATTGTATATACTATCTTTAAAGAAACTCCAAGAAACTATGCTCCAGGAAAGTTGTAGATTTTCTAGGAAAACTATAGGTACTCCAGGAAAACTATGCTCCAAGAAACTGTATTCCAGGAAACTATAATCCCAGGAAACTGTGCTCCAGTAAACTGTATTCCAGGAAACCATAATCTCTGGAAACTGTGCTACAAAGACATACAGGTATAAGAATACATAAAAAAACTGGAGATTACAAGAATACCTATCTTTCCAGATAAAAAAATACAATACAAGGTGTCCATCTATAAATTGACACATTTTAACAACTTATAACTCGAAAACGGAAAAAGATATCGACATGCGGTTTTCACTAAACTTCCTAAATTTACTTCTAGTTTCTGTTGACGTTGTTGCCGCATGTAATTTTTTTCTTGAAATTGACGAAAAAAAATTAAGGTTTTTGAACCAAAATTGTGATCTTAGATTAAATGGGACACTCTGTAATTCTCAAAACCTTTGAAAAGATCCTTTCTTCTTCTATCCAAAAATGTATACATTGTTGGCATTCACCCACGTTTTTAGGGAATAATTTACTTTTTCATGAAACCACTTCCAAATCTAACAACTTAAAACTATAGAATGAGACAAGGCATTAAAAACAGGTTTTACTTAAAAATAAAATACAAAACATACATTAATAAAGTAATTGTTGAATATGACCTCCATTTTGTTCAATACATGTATGTAAGCGCAATAAAAAATGTGTAAATGCATTTTGGAGCATTTCTGGAGTAATTACATTAAACACATTGATTATGTTATTCCTCAGTTCTGCTAAATTTGAAGGTGTTGGATCGTAGCATCTGCCCTTAATGTACCCCCATACAAAAAAATCCGGTACAGTCAAGTCTGGAGAATAGGGAGCCCATTCAATAGGACCAGCTCGACCTATCCACTTGTCTCCAAAGGTTATATTCAAAGAATTTCTCGCTATTAAAGAGTAATGCGGTGGAGCACCATCTTGCTGGAAATATACATCATTTAGTATACCTTCTTGTTGTAGTTGAGGATAGAAAAAGAGTTCTAGCATATCCGTATAATTGTTCCCATTTACTGTTTGTTCTTGGAAAAAAAATGGTCCATAAATATTTGTTTTGGAGATACCACACCACACATTTACCTTGGGGGAATCTCTTCAAACTCGTTGAATGCTCTAGGATTTTCATCACCCCAAATCCTACAGTTATGTTTGTTTACGCGGCCATTCAAGTGAAATGTTGCTTCATCTGACATTATTAAATTTACGTTTGGTTGATTTCTAAACAAATCTAATAACGTCTCACACATAAACAATCTCTTTTCGATTGCATGATTCTCAATTTTTTGGAAAGTCTGAATCTTATATGCTTTAAACTTTATTATCTTTAAAAGCTTATGCACCTTACTCTTTGACATATGTAAGGGTTGAGCGATTTTTCTAATAGATATTTTATTATTGTTTCTTTCTAAAATCTCTCTTAAGTGTAAAACATCATTTAAAAGAATATCTTGAGCGTTTTGAATGTGTCTTTCTTTTCTCGCCAATGTTCCTGTTTCTGTAAACTGACTTACCCAGCTTATAATAGAATTTCTAGTAGGCGGATTTTTTTCAAAAATGTTTCTAAATCTTCTTTGTGTATGCGTAATTGATTTACTTTCATTAAACAATAAAACGCACCGGGCTTTTTCGGTTTTGGTAAACATTTTTTTCAGTACCAGCTTTCTCTTGCACTAAAATTATTGCTAATCTGACACTTCTGTCAACTCTATTTGCGTTACATAGCACCCTTGATAAATTAATATCATTTATTAAGTCATTCATATTCTATGCTGAGCTGGGTAAGTCAATTTACAAAAATGAGAACATTAAATAGAAAATGTGTACTGAAAATGCTTACGATAATCCTTTAAATGATAATTTATGGATGAAGGTTTGCAAATAATTATTAGAAATAGGAGTTTTGTTCGCAAGAAGACCTCAATATGAATTTGAAAAATTAAATTTTTTAAGAAACTTTCAGACGTTTGAGACTTGGCAACCACGTTAGATACAAATTAAAACATTTTTAAGAATTTCAGTAAAACCTGTTTTCAATACCTTGTCTCATTCTATAGTTTTAAGTTGTTAGAATGTGGTCCTTTAGATTTGGAAGTGGTTTCATGAAAAAGTAAATTATTCCCTAAAAACGTGGGTGAATGCCAACAATGTATACATTTTTGGATAGAAGAAGAAAGGGTCTTTTCAAAGGTTTTGAGAATTACAGAGTGTCCCATTTAATCTAAGATCACAATTTTGGTTCAAAAACCTTAATTTTTTTTCGTCAATTTCAAGAAAAAAATTACATGCGGCAACAACGTCAACAGAAACTAGAAGTAAATTTAGGAAGTTTAGTGAAAACCGCATGTCGATATCTTTTTCCGTTCTCGAGTTATAAGTTGTTGAAATGTGTCAATTTATAGATGGACACCTTGTATATCAATTTATTCAGCTAAAGGATTCATCCTGGACAAATATCCGTTTTATATATAAAAAAAATTTTGAAACTCAAATATAAGAAGAAAAAATTATATATTTATAAGGAAAATTTTGCTAAAGGAATAGGTATGAAGGTAAATCCATGTGGCATCCGAAATGGGCAGCCATTTTGTTCTAACTACTTCTTTAAAAGTGGTAAATTTTTCTATATCAAAATTTAAAATACAGAAGAGACAATAAAATGTAGTAACATACCAGTAATCCAGATTCTTATAAGATAATATGTCGGCAAATTTTAGTTTTCAATTTCAGCAAGAATATACTTAATGGATTACTCCACACTTGTTGACTCGACGACAGACGATAAGAGAAGACCTGCCGGTACCTTTTCCATTAAAAGACTTCCAAATTTTAAATTTCGCGGTAAAATATATTAAGAATATTGATTTTTGAACCAATAGTTAATTCCACCAAGAATTATATACCTACGTATGTGAAATAATTTATGAATTTTTCGATTGAAAAATTTTCAGTAAATATACAAATTGCGTAAATTACATCGGAACCCTGGCCTCGGATTACACAAGTACGCCAAGGATATATGAAAGAGAGAGAATTAATAATTGTGCGCGGTCATCACTTTGTTTCATCTTAGGGGTGTATACTTATTTCCCGAGACTAGCCGAATGGTCCTTTACAGAGAGAATTCACTAGTTGGTGATATTCAGTATGCTCCCAACATGGAAGGAGTGAGGGTGTTAAAGAAATAAAAAAATACAATCGTTATTACGTAACCTGTACATCTTAAAATTCATTTTTGTCAACATGATCATTTCAGACCAAATTGACAATTTCTAACTACAATAGGATATTATTTTAGCCATTGTAACTTGAAAATAAAACAGCATTTCTTGAGATAACCATAATTAATAAACTAAAAATCCCTTCCATTAATAAATTAAATTGAAAAAATTAAATAAGTAGGTAGGTACCTACACCTCTATTCTAAACATAAAATATAAACTTCCTGATGAAAAAATAAAAATAAAAATCCATTCTAAAGGTAAACATAATTTTAATGAATTAAGTGCTCAAATAAACCACCTTCCTGTGCCAGACAATAACCAAATCTGTGATTAAGATTTGATCTCATATCTCTAAGATTATTTGGCGTAATGCTGGCACAAACGTGCTGTATTTTCACCCTCGAAAAAAAGTCAACGATAACGAGACAAAAATATCATTTGTACAAATTAATCTGCGCTTCTGGCAATGAGCATTCGGCCAGTCTCGGGAAATAAGTATACACCCCTATGGGCGCATAATTATTTTTTCTCTCTCTTTCAGCTGTTTTTCTGTCGTACTTGTGTAATCCGGACGGTTCCGATGTATTTTACGCAATCTGTATATAGTCTATTCCTCCAAAAATTAAAATTCTAAAGAAACTAATCGATAAACTTATTAGCTGAAAGGTTGAACGCAAAATTAACGTTTCAACTTCTTATAGAAAAGTGGCATAAAACTAAGCGTAAAATCCAAAAATGTGAAAATATACAAGGCGTTCTTCCCTTTAACATAACACATTTAATATCAACTTTCGGTATAACTGGAAGTGCTGTCAAATTAATAATATTTCAAGTTTTGACTGTTTAGCTGTTGTCATATAACCAGTTTTCGAAACTTACTGTTAGACCGCCGGTATAATAACACCTGGTATAATAATATTCTATTTTTTTAAGGTAATTACAAGGTAAATATTGGCGACCGTCCAAGTTCTCCAAGTAATGGCCGTCACGATTTGTCTAAGCGGGACAAAGAAATAAATTCACGGGATAAGTCCAACTCACCTCTGAGAAATGTTGATAGAGAAAATAATTCAAGACGATACAAAGATAGACAGGATAGAGGAGGCTCTAAATCTCCAAGAAGGCAGCAGCGGAAAAAATCAATATCTCCTCGGAGATATAACAATAAAAGTAATTACAGAGAAAGTTCATCTAAGTATTCGCAACATAATTCATCTCGGGGAAGTTATAGTAGAGAAGATGAAATGCGATATAGACGTAGAGGCAATAGAGATCATTCCAGTTCTCCAAGGTGGAATGAAGATTCTAGAAACCGGAGGAATTTATCAAGTAGAGATCGAAGACATGAATCTCTTCCTGAACGAGGAGATGAAAGCAGAAGATATGGTCGAGATATGCTCGGATCAAACAAGGAATATCATTCAAGAAGTAACTATCAAATTAAAGGAGGAAACAGAAGAAGAAGTAGATCGCGCAGTTATGATAATAGAAGTGATCGAAACAGAGATTCCAGGTATGTAATTGTATATTAAAAATTTAATAATGCAAAAGAATTAAAATGAAAATTTTCAAGTAAAGTGGGTTCTCTACTGATTAAACACTGTCCTAAGTTTATTTTTGTTAATTTGTGAATACAATGAAAGGCATTAAAAACAAAACCAATTTCATGCAATAGTGAAACGCATTAGTCATGGGTAACACTGTAAATTTTCGTGTGTTGATACAATAACACCGACACTATTTCTCGTATCAACACAGTCTGTCAGCACAATAATTGTGTCATGACACAAAATTCAAATTGTTTCATATGACCGCTAAGGTTTCGGACTCATAGCTTCATACATCAAAATCACACCGATATTACCTGTAGTTTCTTTTTTGTGAGGAAGACAAATAAAATGTGTTAACTCTTCAAAATTTTATGTTTAGTGTGTCATATTTTGTTCCACAGAACATACACAAAGTCTATCGACACAATTCCCTGATGTGACAGTGCCACTTAGGTTTTTAAACCGTTCCCTGGCTTTTAGAGAGCCACAGGAAATTTTGGTGTTTTGCCTTGTTTTAAATTGTGAGTCTTCCTACCTTTGTTACTGTTAGGTTTTTTGGGGTTAAAGACCCTGACCTTTTCATGCACTTTTGTATATATAGTTTGGCAAGTTTATCTGAAGCCGTGAAAGGAATGCAGTCGAAAACATTCGATATTGCCACGTTTAACTATAAAAAAGATATAGTGCTAAGAATGTAGTGATAATAATTAGGAAATTGACTTTTTATTACTAATAATATGATTAAACGTTAATTCTTCAATGTGATTGTTCCTTGTATTTTGTCTATTGTTTATTGTTTTTTCAATTAATTAATCTTAAAAGATGAACACTTTTCCAAATTTGTTATGGCCTTCTTCAAGCTCCGGCAGCGTTATGCGAAAACCATAATTTTCACGCCCTCCGAACTAACTCAATTGGTGAAATTTATCGAAAGGCCTTGCGTTGCTTAGCGACCAGCTGACTTCCTATTGGCAAGCGCGTATGTGTGTTCTTTCCTCTCATTTTGTCAATTGACTGACATTGATTATCCAGTGGCGTTGGTAGTGTCAGTGTCAGATTTTGAACTATTTCGTACCCATATTGAATTCAAGTACGATTCTTAACATTATTTGTTTTTAACAAATACCGTGTTCTGAAAAATGCCTTTTCTTTAAAGCAAAGCAAAAATCAGTTTCTATATACATAATTATTATACATATTATAATAATTATTATTTTTAACACTTTTATAAAAATAGGTACCGTACGCCATTGGTATGTTTTTGACAGATATCCTCCATGTTTCCTCGCCCCTTACCGATGCCGCGTAGCTTCAGATAAACTTGCCAAACTATAGACCAGGGTCGATAATTTTTGACACCAAAAAAATAATAGTATGATGAAACCCATTGGAAAAAGAGGAATATTATAAAAATGGTAGGAAAAATAATTTACAGCCGATCTGAGGTCGGGAAAGGGAAGGGGGTGAGTTTTTAAGGGTAAAAAACGATTTATTACGATTTCCGGCAAAACTACAATTCCTATGGAAATAAGTCAAATGGCAGAGTTGTAGGTAATAAAAAGTTCTATAACTTTTTGTATTTACACTTTTTTCACATAACCTCAAAATTTATGTGGAAATTTTGGATTTTTATTTACAAAAAAAATTATTTTTTCAGGAAATTTTGTGAAAACTTACCTTTTTATGTCCCAAATACACTGTAATTTATTTGATTTGAAATATTTATTTTTTTACCTTATTTTGAGTTAATATCAAAAAAGTACCCTAATTTTCAATAGATAGAATTTATTGATCTTACAATATCAAATGACATAAGACAGGTTAAAACAAAAAAGTAAATATATAAATACAAGTACAGTAACGTGAAATATTACAACAAAAATCACATCAAAATTTAAAATGTAAAATAAATAAAACAAAGTAAATGTTGATAGAGGAAATTCATATGTATCTGATCTTATGGTGAATTCACAAGGAGTTCCACAGGGATCCATACTTGGACCATTGTTATTTATCCTGTATATAAATGAGTTACCTTCTGTCATAACAGTCATTTACCACTTTTTATGCAGATGATTCAACATCGTAAATTCACCCGTCAAAATATCAGCTTTTTTCAAAAAGTTGGTGTGCTTTCTGTTCGTTGAAATCTCCACTTCCCGATGGTGTGAAAAAAATATATTACTATAGTATATCTTCTCAGAAAACGCAAACAATCGATAAAAACTCGAATTCGAAAATTTTTTGAATGTCATTTTTATACAATTTCATCTACAAAATGTGACTGCTGCAATTTTTTTCAATTCAAAATTTGATTTATTATTCTTGACCGTTCGTACTTCTTAAGGTCGTGCGCATCTCATAATTTTGCGAATGTCATTTGCATTTGGTATTCTTGACCATTCGAAACATCAACGAGCAAGCGTGTTTTACAACGAGTGGTATTTGTTTATCGCAAACGGTTTACGTATGCGTTTTCCAGAATTTATAGGTTATATTTAGTTGTGTGTATTCTTTGACTTTTATTTAGGTATCAATATTACTGTATCAAATTTTTGTACGAAATGGATGATTTGCCTATTGACCCTTTTCATATTTTAAGTGAATATCAATTTGTGGACCTAATGTCTGGAAGAAATTTAAAATGTTTTCTCACAGAATAGAAAAACTGTCAGAATACATTTAATACTTTTCGCCACGATTTCCACTCCTTATTTAATATATTTGTCACCTCTTGCCAAAGCCCTTGTGCGTCTTTCTGGGTGAACTCATTTGAAAATTTGGTTTGGATGTTTTTTCATGAATTCTAATAATATTTTTTTTGTTCTATGGACGCATTAGTAGTTCTTTTATTTTTAATTAGGGTATTCATCTGAGATGTATTCATCGTATCAAAATAATAGAAACTTAACCTAAGTTACGATCTAACCATAATCTGATGACACGAACTACTAAATAATCTAGAAATTGCAATGTTGTCAAATTCATTTTACCACGCGAATGAAAATGTTCGCACATCTCTACGAAGAGAGGTCAAGAATACCATTTTCAGAAAGTGTTCGCAAATTGCCTATTCGTAACCATGCGCATTCGTACAATTGCGAAGGATGTCAAGAATAGCGACCATGTTGTTGGAAAATCGTGGACACAAAGTTTTGAGATGTGACATAGGAGTAGGGGGGGGATTATAAATCTTTAAATTCATGTGACGTAATTCATGGATGCTCCTCTGTCATTTATGTTTTATCAATTAATGTAAAATGTTATTTCCATTGCAGATACCATACAAATAACCCGTCGTCATCCAAGTTTTCCGAAAGAAATCACAGATTAAATTACCATAAAAATAATGACAGTGAAAATGGTAACATGTCTAAACAACATAACAGAAAAGAGACTAGGCAGGTTAAATCCAAAATCGATTCAGAGTCGTCAGATAGCGAAATAGAAACAAGAAAAAACGAGCGAAAAAGCAAAACAGACAATAGTGTTAGTAGAAAAGAAAAAAATGATAAAAAATACCAAAAGAAAAAAACCGAATCAGATTCAGAAAGTGAATCTTCTAATAGCGAGAACAACAAACGCAAAACCAAAAAAGCGAAAACAAAAATCTCAAACAATAAGACTAAAAAAATAAAGAAAACATCTTCATCATCAGATTCTAGTGAAACAAGTGACTCTAGTGACAGTGTATCGAGTGATACCGAAGAAGACAAGAAAAAGATGGAAAAGCATAAAAAGAAAAAGCACGACAGTACTGATAGTTCGGAGAGTGATCCTGCAGAAAAAGAAAAAAGAAATAAGCGGAAAAAATAATTTTATATTTGATTATGTTTATTAATACCTAAGTATATAGTTTTCATTATAAGAAAATTTTTCACCTGAATATTAAATATTTATTAGTTGACATTATTTTGTTTTCGTTCTTCAAATTTGATGCAAAATTTAATAAATAAAAGATCTATTGTGCCCCATATCTACTTAGTTCCTGAGGAGAGTCTTGGAGACTAGTAGTCAAATATCCTAGACAATTTAATTCATGTATAAAAAATCGCATATGCCACAGTGCAATTGTCACTTTGACAGCGGCAAAAGTTAGCTTTAACTTTTACAGCGACAAATACACTAGTGGTTTTTTCACTTATTCATTTGTTCATTAATTATCGCGGTGTTGGTTACCAGAATAAATAGTTTGGCATGTTTGTCAACAACTTATTGACTTTTCAAGAACTAACAATGAGTCGATTCGGTGTGTCTACGAACGCCGAAATTAGTCAAATTGTTAATACCTGTGTGCCTACTAATACAGTTGGGACGCAATCATCAATCTGGCGACAATTTTCTACGTTTTGCGATGCAAAAAGATACACATTTGAGCCAGATACTTCCATCGAGAAATTCAATGTAATATTGCAAGATTGGGCATTTAATATGCGAAAAGGTAACGGAGAAGACTACAAAGAAGCGGTAGTTAAAACAATTTGGAACACCACCGCTGAAATGCTACAAAGTAAATATTATAACGAATTTAATATTGTATTCAACCCTTTCACCGATGTTCAGTTTAATTCATCACGAGCTGCACGTAATGCTAAACGTAAAATCCTACAAGCACAACCCGAAAAGAGAAGATGTAGTGCATCAGCTCTTAATAAATCTGAAGTATTTGCAATGGCAAGATTATATAACGAAAATGAACCGGAAGGACTTTAAAAGAAATTATATCACATTTTGGCGTTTGAACTAGCTTGGCGCGGAGGAGAAGCAGCTTACTGCAAAACCACTTATTTCGTATCTGAAATTGAAAATAATGGAAAAGATACTGGACGTATCGAGTATAATCCTCTATTTTCGAAAACGAGACAAGGCGGCAACAATAAATTATGTGACAGCTAATGGATTACGCCTAATATTTTCGACGAAGATATTTACCCAATACGTTTATTCAAAAAGTTAACGGAAAAACGAAACACTTTTATAACTTCGGACAGAGTATTTCTTACACCAAATCCCTTTTGGAAAAAGAAAAATTCTAAAGGTTGGTACAAGAATTTGCCGATTGGAATTAATGAAATTTCCAAATGGACTAAACGCTCAGCACAACGCATTGGTTTAGATGTCAAACGTGTCAAAATTACAAATCACTCAAATCGAGCGGCAGCAGTTAGCGAATTAAGTAAAAGCGGAATTGAAGAACAAGCTCTAATAAAAATAACAGGACACAGCAATTCATCATCAATAAAACCATACTTACAAGTTGACAAAGAGTATCATTCAAGCATTATTCAATCAATTCGTTTGGAAAATGAAAAAACTTCAACATCTACTACAGAAACGATTAGCTGTGGCTCCCGCAGCGATATCACTGTTCCTAGTATGAATTTCAATAACTGGGTTTTTAATAATTGTACATTAAAATAAAAATGTGTTTATTTTTAATGTTTCATAAATAAAGTTTGCATTGATATGTTTCCAAATTTCTCTTTCATTAAATTGTCCTGCCGAGTTACACTCGAGGTTTGTATTGATATTGGGTAAATTTGTGTTGTTCAAATTCTAAACTGTTTCCTTTAGCAATTTGACTCGAATAACTGTCAACCTAAAAACACTCCACCTTCGATGTCGTGTTTTTAATAGTTACAGTTATTCTCGTCAAATTGCTAGGAAACAGTTTCTCATTAAACATCCCAAATTTACCCGATAAAATACAAACCACTTGTGCAATTATAAGTGATACATTTTTGGATATCCAGATTCTGATGTCGGTATCTTTGTTTGATCGGACTGGGTTGTAGCAGACGGATTTCATGCTGAACTAGTGTCGTTGGACCTCGTAAGGAATCAAATTGAAAATATACATAACACTATGGCTGATCTAGCGGTGCTTTCCGCCAAAAAATTGTTCAGGTTCGATAAATAGACTCTGATCCCGTTTTTGCCATTGGTATAGTTATCGGGTGTCATAATAAAAATGGTTCTCAGCCATATATTTAGGTTAGGTTTATAGTACAGCTGCGGAAAACAAATTGTAACAAAATTTGCATCGACGAGTTCATCTGGATTATCTTCCAGAATTTCAAGAATTAACGGCTCAATTGCATTTTGTAACATCTCCAGTTACGCTTCACCGCTTAAATTTGAATTTAGGAAAACAGGACCAACTATGTGGTTTCCCAAAATACCTGCCCAAACATTGACTTTTCTGGAAATTGGGTATGTTGCTCACGAAAGGTGTGAGGATTTGTGTCACTCCAATACCTTACATTTTGTGTATTCACATTTCCATTGAGGCAAAAAGTACTTTCGTCACTAAAACAAATTGTTTTTGTGTAATGTGGGGTTTGACTAATTTTATTTGTCATACATTCACAGAATTCGAGTCATCGGTCGGGGTCGTCATCCGAAAGGTGGTGCACCATTTTTAACTTGTATGGATGAAATTTATTTTTAGCCAACACTCTCTGTACTGTACTTTTACTTACTTCACAGATAGACGCAACTTTAGTTGAAGAGGAAGTAGGGTTTACTACCATTTCAGCAACTATATCAATTTTATTATCATCACTAAATGTTGGTCGACCAGATCGTTTGGCATCTTGAACACTACCTGTTGCTTCAAACTTGTGAAGAAGCTCTCTCAAATAAGTTCTCTAGATAGGGCGATCTGGGTATCTCTCATTAAATAAACTTTCCGCTTCATGGAGATTCTGTCCAGATTCACCAATTATTAAGATAGCTGCTACTTTGTCGGCTTGAGTACGTACCATTTTGCCTATGTAAACTCTTAAACGTCTCGTTAAACAATAATAAAATTAGATATTTAAGCTATTTAGAAAAACTTTGCAAAGCAACAAATACTATTAAATTAAAAACGTCAATTTTTTTGACAACTAACCAGAGGCGGACTGAAAAATCTTCAATATTTATATGTGAAATAATAATTTTGGTATTTATTTAATTTATCCGTCAAAATTAGTTAAACCCAAACAAAATTAATATGGCTATGTAGCCAATGCCTTTCAAACGAGATATCACTTGCCATAAGGTCCTATTTAAAATTATTGGCCAGAGTGGCACTGTGACGTCATCTATTACTATTACGTCACCTGTTACCATTCGTAGAGATTTTCACCTTCCAAATTTTATCAATGTGAGTGTAGCCGTTCAAAAGATACGAGGGGAGGAGGGGACTTTTGAATAGCACTGTATACACAATAAACTAGTAAGTAAAAGTATAAAATTGGAAAACATAAATTATAGCATTAACAAAAATGTTGATTTTTCGATCAAAATTGGGTTTTTCTTCTAAACGCTCCGAAACCGAGGTCCAGTCAACCAACTGATGACGTTGTCTCAGGTCACTAATTCTTACTTTTGACTCCTGCGTGAGTCTCAACGGAAAATCCAACAATTTGAAGTCAGAGAATCGCCGAGTTCTTGTGAACGGCAAGCAATTGTTTCCCTCTGTTCCTATCACATACTTTCACGAAAATATTTTCGTTCGATGTGGTGATCCTTTGACATACGGGGGTCGAGTGTAGGCTGATTGCTTCCCGAACCGGTCGTCTCGTATTTGGTCACCAAATGTTGAATGGCAACGTTTGCACTAACGAACACAACGTTTGATAATAAAATTCCATTACTTGGACGTGCTGCTCAATCGTGTAGCTTCTAATGAGGATTTGGCATCAGCAACTGAATAATAAACAGCAGATTAAACGCCATGAAAACAACAGGGATGCCACAGGCTACAAACATCGAACATTCGCATTTGAAAAATCCGCTTTTTACCCATAAATAATCAAAACAGTTCGTCCGGACCACGAGATTTCTTTTCCATTGCATTTGAGAATGCAAACAGGATTGAAGATTGGATGCACCCTTACCTTTTTACGTCAAGCAAAAGAGCATCAAAATAGTGAGTTTTTCATAAAAATCCTAGTAGAAAACGGTTTGTGCCATCATGTAAAATAAACCTGATATAGGTATTTTCGACTCGCAAATGTTGCTCACGAAAGTGTTATTAACGTTCTTTTTTAGTTTTTTCTCAATAATACGAAAGCTTGTTAAGTAGTCGTAATGGTGTCAAAGAATCAATTGTAGATAATCAGAATACGAATACAACGCAATTTTCAGCAAAGTGAGTGGATATAGATCCTTAAAGGAGCGAAGAAAATTCTGAAAAACCAGAAAATAAGTCATTTTTTTTCAAAAATTCATATATTTGTCGGTTTTCATGTTATAGCGTTGAAACTTCATAGAAAACTAGGTCCTTTGTATGCACTTTATGTGCGCGAAAAGCAGGAACCATTTTGTACCACAATATTTTGCAGCAGGTCTGGATGCGTTATAGTTGGTCCGGTTTTAAATTTTATAACGGTATTGGAAAGTATAAATGTAGAGAACCAAAACGTATAATTTCGTAATAAAATGATGCGAAATTGGTCAAAAACGACCAAGGACAACGCCGAAAATGAAACAACGTGAATAATTACTAAGGTCTAATCGAAACAATATGGCTCCATTTTCGTATCTACAAATAAATTGGTATTTGAAATATTTCAGTCTTTAAGCTTATACAGGGGGTTCAGAAACCATCCTACCAAACGCAAATTTCAGTACCTACTAAAAAGCGCCAACTCCCTTAGGAGAAACTTTTATATAAAGGTTCTCATCACAGATCAAATCAAAATTTTTCTACAATACTATTTAGGTATATTTGATTCACCTACATATCACTTACTGTCATTGATGGTTAGGTTAGGTCAAAGCAATGACAAAACAAATCAGGGCTGATACGATTACTATTTAAACATAAGAGACTAAATTTACTAAGATGTATCTCGATGCTTTTGTCACACACTTATAGAGACACGTACTATAACGCCTTTATTAACAAACCTCGTAGTTTTGTTACATTCATAAAAAAAGGGAACAAAATAAGAAAGATGAACAACGCATCTATATGAAAGTGTTTATACAAGAAATAAGGTAAAATAGGAACACTTTCATATAGATCCGTATGTTTATCTTTCTTATATTGTTGCTTATTTTATTTTATTTGCTGTATGATCCCACCTTTAATTTGGCTACATTATTACTATCTGGCTCTCGGCTTCAAGATCATTCACTTTCTCTGTTCCTCGTCTCCTTTTGCCAGTGCCTTACTCTCTCACTGTTCTCAGGTCTCTCCTAACCTCCTCCAACCATTTTTCCTTGGTCTTCGTCTTCTCATTTTATCACCTTCTCCACCTTTTAGCACTCGTTTTACCTACATTTCCTGCAGCTTTACTGCCTTTTACTAACCTTTTTACTATTCCCCTTTCTTCGTCTCCTTTATTTGGGGTAGTGAGTCCCAAATATTCGATTTGTTCCACTTTTTTAATTCTGTAGTTATTATTTCCATTACAATTCATAATAATATCGGTTTTCTCATCGTCCTTCATTACCATGTACTTTGTTTTTTCTCGTTGATCACTAGACCATGTTCACTTGCCGTCTCTTCCAGTAGTTTAAATACGCTTAGAAGTTCTTTCCTGGATCTTGCCATGATTACTATGACGTCCGAACATGCTAGACATTGATGTTTATTTCCATAAATTAAACCTCGGGCTTTTATACCACTTTTTCTCTTATTACTATGATTCCTTGAACTGGTTTAAAGAGGGTTGTGGATAATAGGTCTCCTTGTCTTGTTTGGTTTCATTAATTTTATTTAAACTTAAATGACATTTTTCAATCACCCACTAGGTGGATTTTTTGAATGTTGATAAAAACTTGACAGGTATATTTCAAAGACTATGAAATGATCTTTTTGGCACTGTCAGAAGCATTGATATATTTTGTTGTGTAACAAACTTATTTTAGTTTGTATTTTGAACAAATTTTCAATGTTCCAATGTGTTTAGTTTTGAACCACAATAAATCTATCCACATTGATATGCATAATATAAATTTTGTTGACCAAAAGTTAATAACCTTCAGCGTTATTATTCAAGTAGGTATTGAATAAAAAGCAATTGGTCCCTTCCAAGAAATAAAAGTTATGCTAAATGTGCGAATGTACAGATCTACTAACTAAATTACATCCTGTCCATTTCCATTTATAGATATAATGTTGTGAGGCCATCGCCATCAAATTAAAGCAACAAGTCTATCCATTTTACGCCCTCCATCAACTTGCAAATGACGTCTCTCACTCTCTCATTTCATATCTATCTAACGCACGCGAGACGTCTGGCAGTAACTTTCCAAGGTCTGCAAAGAAGGGCGTGCTAAAATATTTTTGCTAAAATATTTTCAATAAAAAAAATTTTTTTATACATATGGAATTTTATAATTATTGTTTGATTACACTAAACAGCTGTTTTGTTGTTTGGGTATTTTGAAGTGAAGAACTCGCTTAGTTTAAATGAAATATAGATTCCACAACTCAAATAGGTAACTAAAGATAATATTTGAATCTCCAGAGTCGGTTTTTCAGTTACTTAGTAACTATTCAGAATTTTTTTTTTCTTATTGAACTTAAAGTTATATTCAGGACAGTTTTTCGAAGGAAAAATATCAGGAAGATATAACTCAGGCTAAATCTTTGAAACCCGGCGATTTAACGGGATATATATAAGATGAAGATGCTCTCGGACTTTTAATGTCTGTAAAACAAGATTTTGAGCTCACGTTAAACCTTGTTGTTAACGAGCGTGAGTTAACACAAAACGAAATCGCTCTAACTACGGTAGAGGCTCTCACTTACTGTACCTACTGATGAGTCAAAAACAAACGAAGTAGTAGAAATAGAGGCTAGGATATCAACAATGTTCCAAGCGGACCTATTTTTGTACTCAAGAGTGCCTCAAATATAACCTCAACTCAGCCAGACTAAGGAGACTACTGGCTAGAAGAGGGACACTTAAACTGAATCCTGCGGATATCCTGAAATTCCTTCGGGAATAGGTCTAAAGGAGCTACTGGTTTCTAAGACTTTTCTTAGGAACTAAGTAGAGGCACAATAAATGTTTCCCCAGTATATTGATTTTTCTTTTCGACTGGCCCAAGAAATGAAATTGTTTCCTAGTTCAGAGCAAGGTACATATATAATCAAAAATCCTTCTACCATGGTGTAGGAAGGTAATCTTTTTACATCCAAGTACGAATTTCCACCATTCTTTCCTGTTTTTGGCTTATATTTTTGCTTCATTCAACGATAGATTTCTCTCTTTTGGGACTTTTTCAATTGTTTTGTCCCAGGTATTTTTCGTTCTTCCTCTTTTCCTTTTGTTATGTGGTCTTACCTGTCATATCTGTTTGACCACTTTGGTTAGGTTAGATCCTTCATTATCTGTAAGTGTCCGCATCTACACAGTTGTATCTTTTTTATGAATTCCAGTAAAGGTTCTACTTTAATTCAAGAAGATGCAAACCAGGGGTGCCTTTGAATTTTCTCCTACCTACATTGGAGTTGATTTTTTTTGGCCACGACTGTATCTATTGGAGAAAAGATGTAGCATGTTATTTACTTGTCTCACAATTCAAGAAGTTCATATTGAAATAGCTTTTGGTCCTGACACCAGTGCTGCAATAATGGCTATTGGATGTTTCGGTTATTGAACATGACAGCCAATAAAAATGATATCCGATAATAGAACCGCTGGTCATCGTGAGCTTTAAGAATCCATTGAAACTATACAAAACCCCATGATATTGACCAAGCTCTCTTTTAAAGGAATTTCATGAAGCCTCATCCCACCAAGCACTCTACACAATCTTATGAGAAAGCTCTCTTTCGATCTCCGAGTTCTTGACACCTAATCATTTCCCATTAATAAAAATCTGGATCAGAACAAAATCCTGGTTTTATTGAAAATGATGTATTTATCCGAAAGCAGTGGAAAATCGCACAAAGTTTGGGCAATGCGTACCTATATAATAATCGCTGGAGTCCAAATTTGGTATTTCACATACATTTTTATATCCAGCATTCCAAGTTCATTGTTCCACCTTTTCCTGATAATTTTAGGCCAAGCAATAGGTACATTTTTATTACAGCAATCCTAGTAAAAAACGGACTGTGCCATCATGTAAAAGTCATTACGTAGTATGAACCTGATATATTTTCGACTCGCAAATGTTGTTCAGGAAATTGTTATAAACATTTAAAACGAAATCCTTTTTTTAGTTTTTAATAACACGAAAGCTTATCAAGTAATCGTAATGATATTAAAAGATGAAATGCAGATAATTAAAATACCAATACAACGCATTTTTCAGCTAATTAATTGGATATTAGGGGAGGAAAATTCGTCATTTTCTCAAAAATTATTATCTTCGTAATTTTTCAGGTCATAGCGTTGAAACTTTGTAGAAAAAAGTCCTTTGTATGTATTTTATGTGCGCGAAGAGCTCCTGTTGCAATTGCAGTTTTTTAATGCAATGCAGATAGTTCTGAAAACAAATTTGGAAAATAGATATAGATCAACAGAACGTATATTTTCCATCAAAGGCTGCGAAATAGGATAAAAACGCTCGGGAAACGGCCGAAAATGACCGAGCGCCGGAAAGTAACGGAGTAGATGGGGCGGCGGGGATAGAGGAGAGGCATATTATATATTGGCGCGCTGCGTAACCAGTCCTCTGTGGTACTTTTCCTGCATCTTAATTTCCGCAATTGTTGGAACTGCGACATATTGTGGAAATTAACCAAATGGCCATCCTTGGGTGCACAGCCACAGCTGTCCCTACCGCGACCTTTAACTTCACTTGCATTAATATTCAAATCATACCTTGAAGAGGATTAATCTCCTATAGCAGGGTACAGAATTAAACTTTTGCAAATTCCAATAAAGGAAAATCAATTATCAAATTAAAATCATGTTCGAACAAAAAAAAAAACCAGTCCATTTCGGCCGGTGTTCTTTGGGCGGTTTTGACCATTTTCGCATCATTTTATGACAAATTGAAAATATACGTTCTGTTGCACTATATTTATACTTTCAAATACCGTTTTATAATTTGAAATCAGATTATCTATAACGCATCCAGACCTACTTCAAAAAATTGCAATTGCAACAAAAGTAATTGTCCCATGATACCTGCTCTGCGCGAACATAAAGTTTCAACGCTAGAACTTGCGACAAATATACGAATTTTTGAAAAAGTTACTCATTTTCCAGATTATCAGAATTTTCCACGCTCCTAATTATCCAATAACTGAAAAATGCGAGTCAAAAATATATCAGGTGGCTCATACTACGTAATGTCTTTTACATGTCACACAGTCCGTTTTCCACTAAGATTTTTGTCAAAAGCTCACTATTTTGATACTCTATTGCTTGTCCTATTGAGAAATAAAATCCCTTCTGCTTCTTTCTCGATGATGCAAATTTTGTAATTTGTTAGTTACTTATGTTTTTTTGATAATTGGGCACAAGCACTCAACGCACCTCTATTTTATTTCCCTCGTAACAAATTGATGCTGCAATATTATGTATTCGTATCGTGAAATCGTTTTATAGTTAAATCTATAAGCTTCCGGCGATCGCAAAATTTTAACAAATCAAAAAAATACAATTTTTTCATCCCAAAGTTTACTGTTTTTATCTTTGAAGCATGGCAACATTAACTTTATTATAAACTACCCTTAATTTTACCTCAGACCTACTTTCGACAAGTGCCGCTAGATTGCACTACAATATATGTAATGCAATGGTAAAACCATCAATTGATATTAGAATTTCAATTAATTCCGTATCAGTGAGCTTCATTTTGATAAAAGAGTCAAGAAGTTTTTGACTTCGACTACTACAATGTCATTAACCACTTGACAATAACAATTATATTTAACGCCAATAAAAGAATTTTGATAAAGTAACTATTTATTTTTAGAAGGTAAAAAACAATTCACACATATTTTCATCGGTTGTGACGACCTTTACCAGATTTATTGTTGAGTAACTATAAATACATCATAACAATTCAAAATTGAGAAATCTTTTCAAATGTCATTAATACTACTTTGACAGTATAAACAAATCAAAAACATTTGATATAGTTGAATAGATATTTAAAGGACCTTTCAATTATTGTTGTATGATAAGACCCACGTTTCTATTCAAAATTTTTATTGGTGACTTTTTCACGCTCTCATAGATGGCGTCAAAAATAAAAAGGTGATCTGACGAAGCGTCCATTTTAAAAAAAAATCTACGGGTTTCAGAATTTTCCCCCAAAACCACCGGTTTACGGATACCTTCATTTATTCCTTCCGTTTGGACCACACATTAGTATAAGAACAAGTATAACATTTACTAGATGACATGCCTCAAATGTGTTGAAGTGTAATTTGATCACGAGACTGGTGTATTTTGTTTTATGTTCAATTTATTGATCTTGTTCAGTTATTCTTTTTTTAGTGGAAATTATCTTTCAAGATATAAAGTGAAACGGTAATGGGAAAATATTTATTCAATCGACTGCCTCATAAGTACAATTCGATGTTTCGTGAAATTCTCACGTAGACACTGTGGGATGAATAATAATAATCTAATCGTTGTGAACCAAACAACTGTCTAATTATTTAAGAGATGTTTAAACAACTGGAGTTTTGAAATAATTATTTTTGTCCAATAATTCATTTTGTAAATGAATATAAGAAAATTTACAATTTAATTCATGTATAAAAAATCGCATATGCCACAGTGCAAAAGTTAGCTTTAACTTTTACAGCGACAAATACACTAGTGGTTTTTTCACTTATTCATTTGTTCATCAATTATCGCGGTGTTGGTTACCAGAATAAATAGTTTGGCATGTTTGTCAACAACTTATTGCATTTTCAAGAACTAACAATGAGCCGATTTGGTGTGTCTACTAACGCCGAAATTAGTCAAATTGTTAATACCTGTGTGCTTACTAATACAGTTGCGACGCAATCATCAATCTGGCGACAATTTTCTACGTTTTGCGATGCAAAAAGATACACATTTGAGCCAGATACTTCCATCGAGAAATTGAATGTAATATTGCAAGATTGGGCATTTAATATGCGAAAAAGTAACGGAGAAGACCACAAAGAAGCGGTAGTTAAAACAATTTGGAACACCACCGCTAAAATGCTACAAAGTAAATATTATAACGAATTTAATTTTGTATTCAACCCTTTCACCGATGTTCAGTTTAATTCATCACGAGCTGCACGTAATGCTAAACGTAAAATCCTACAAGCACAACCCGAAAAGAGAAAATGTAGTGCATCAGCTCTTAATAAATCTGAAGTATTTGCAATGGCCAGATTATATAACGAAAATGAACCGGAAGGACTTCAAAATAAATTATATCACATTTTGGCGTTTGAACTAGCTTGGCGCGGAGGAGAAGCAGCTTACTGCAAAACCACTTATTTCGTATTTGAAATTGAAAATAATGGAAAAGAAACTGGACGTATCGAGTATAATCCTCTATTTTCGAAAACGAGACAAGGCGGCAACAATAAATTATGTGACAGCAAATGGATCACGCCTAATATTTTCGACGAAGATATTTGCCCAATACGTTTATTCAAAAAGTTAATGGAAAAACGAAACACTTTTATAACTCCGGACAGAGTATTTCTTACACCAAATCCCTTTTGGAAAAAGACTAATTCTAAAGGTTGGTACAAGAATTTGCCGATTGGAATTAATGAAATTTCCAAATGGACTAAACGCTCACCACAACGCATTGGTTTAGATGTCAAACGTGTCAAAATTACAAATCACTTAAATCGAGCGGCAGCAGTTAGCGAATTAAGTAAAAGCGGAATTGAAGAACAAGCTCTAATAAAAATAACAGGACACAGCAATTCATCATCAATAAAACCATACTTACAAGTTGACAAAAAGTATCATTCAAGCATTATTCAATCAATTCGTTTGGAAAATGAAAAAACTTCAACATCTACTACAGAAACGGTTAGCTGAGGCACCCGCAGCGATATCACTGTTTCTAGTATGAATTTCAATAAATGCGTTTTTAATAATTGTACATTAAAATAAAAATGTGTTTATTTTTAATGTTTCATAAATAAAGTTTGCATCGATATGTTTCCAAATTTCTCATTCATTAAATTGTCCTGCCGAATTACACTCGAGGTTTGTATTGATATTGGGTAAATTTGTGTTGTTCAAATTCTAAACTTTTTCCTTTAGCAACTTGACTCGAATAACTGTCAACCTAAAAACACTCCACCTTCGGTGTCGTGTTTTTAATAGTTGACAGTTATTCTCGTCAAATTGCTAGGAAACAGTTTCTCATTAAACAACCCAAATTTATCCGATAAAATACAAACCACTTGTGCAATTATAAGTGAAAATATCATACATCGGTTTGGTTAGGATGAGATGTTTTTCATTCGCCATAAAAAAATTCCATTTCTTTTGAATCAATAGTGTACTTATTTGACAAAATTAAATATGAACCAGCCACCTTTCTGATAGTTAAATTATAGCGGGAATCTCGAATTAAAAATTAAACTATACAATTATAAACCCTTCACGTTTCCCTGAAGCACGGCTTCCTCCTCTGTAGGTTCACCTTTCCTAAATGGAGGATGCGTAGTAAGCCGGACCAGATAGATGAAAATCGTCGGCTGGGTTTTCCGATTTTCAGTAGTTTTTCAGCACTTCAGCAGGTGAACCGGAGACACGAGATGGGACTTCGCCATGATGTGCTAATTGTTGCTTCGACCCTTGTTGCTTTCTCTTTTGGGATTCCCACTTCTTTGGTTGAAGAAATTAAATCCAGTGAATTGAGAAATAATAAAGGTTAGTAGCTATTATAACGTACTGTGTGATAAATCAAATAGGTGAAATATTGCAATAATAGTTTTCTAAGTAAATCGGGAAATTATATTGTCGAATTCTTCTTTAAAATTTTTTGGTACTTATTTAGATGTTTTAGTATAAATAATTAACGGAAAATATATACTATGATGACAATTGCTGCGAAATATTGTTGAAACTATTTCAGGTATATCCAAAAAGTGATCAATATTTAGCAGCCTATAGGTAATAATTAATAGTTAACCAATGAAAATATAAATTACTTATTTAATGAATATAAAACCTATATTTAACGTTGTCTTGATAAATTCAAAACCCGCATTTTTATATTTAATCACATAAACCAACACCTGTTGAACTGCGTTGGATTATTATACTCGGCGTAATCGACTGAAAATATTTGTTTTCACCTCCACGGTTTTTATTGGGATTTCATTGCTATATACTGGAAGAAGTTTTTTTCTTTCTACAATGCGCGTTTCAAAACTTTTTGCCACCTTATGCTGTAGCTTTTGAAGCCACTCCCTTGAGTGGATGGAAATTCTTATTAATGTATTGTGAATATTTTTAGTACGATGCAAACTATTGAAAGGTGATAGGTATATCTTTATTACTGAGCGTTATCTTTCCATAATTAACAAATTATGAAAAATTATCAATTTCTGTTTTACCCCTGAGAGGGAAATGTAATTTGTGAAATCGGTCGAGTAATGTAAGTTAAGTATGTTTTTGTTGTGGAATTTGATATTAATTGATTTTATAACAAACCCGCGCTTTTTGTTGCCTACACAAGCGTTCAATGTGAGAGGTGCTATGGGTAAATATTTTCATATATAATACCACGAGAGTGAAAATTTTTCGATTGTCATGAAAGTTTGTTGCTTGGCAATTTTGCGAACGACATTTTTAACAAAACCACGAGTTGTCAGGCGAGTGGTTTTGGATTAAATGTCATGAGCAAAATTACCTAAAAGCAACAAACTTGAATACAAGAGAAAAATTTCACCTTACAAAATTTTTAATTGAGTGGTATTCGACATGACTATTTCACGAGAGAAAAACTAAAAAATTATATGTTTAAACGTTTTATTTATTGCAAACTTCAATTATACAAAGCCAACAAAATAATAACATTATGAAAAAAAAATACTTATTTATGTAAAAAGTACAATTATTATAATTGTACGTTGTAGCATTATTTTGGGGATTGTTTTGCATCATAACCTGTGATGAATTTAAGTTAGAAACCGAGGATTCCTTTTCTTTATTTTTTTTTATTGGTGAACCATTTTACCTATTTAAAGCACGCCTCAGCGTGTTTAAATCGAACTTTCAAAAACGCGCGTTTTTTAAAGTTACCATGGCAACATCAACAACTCGAGAAACGAAGTCTAAATGACAATTTTTTTATTATTGATCTGACAGGAATAATTTGTAACGTCAAAACCTTTATTCGAACAATATTTAACAATTTCAATTTTTTTTTATACGCATCAGAAGATTTTTGCAGTATTAACCGCGATTCTGCTTCACTACTTAAAAAATCGATATTAGAATTCATTTTTATGCACTTCGGTGACAACAATAAATCTTAAAGACAAAATGCAAATTAGTTTATGTTTTTCTCATTTCCATGACAACGCAATCATCACGAATTCAACCATTTTACATTATTAGTTCTTATTTCCATTTCTTGTTGTTGTAGTAGTAATAGATACCAGTATATATTTATAATTTCAAAGAGCACCAATAAAAAAAAATAGCGTAAAGTATTCGTGGATAGGTCTCTAAAACACTTGCTCTATTTCGAGCACTCCGGCTTCGCCGTCGTGCTCGAAAAATCGCGCGTGTTTTAAAGACCTTAATATCCACTTATACTTTAATATACTATTTATTTTCTCGAAGGTTCTCTATAAGTTGGAAATGGTGTTCTTCATTTAATTGTAAATATGGTTTCAAAGAATGGGCAGAAGAATGTCCTGTAAGCTTAATTACTTCTTGTTCACTAACTCCTTCTTTTGCTAATGCAGATATTGCAGAAGCTCTATGTGAATGATTGGTTATTTTTATTTTTTTTTGTGTCTATACCAATTGATTCTGCCGATATTTTCATCCACTTTGAAATTGTATTAATTCCCAATGGTGAATTTTTGTACCATATTCCTCTCTCCCAATTTGGATGTACTGTTAAAAATAATCTTGTTGTTAGATAAGGATTGGATTCTCTTTTTTCAATAATTTTTAAAAATAAACGAACGGGACACAAATTGTTGTTAGCATTATTTCTTACCAGCCACTTACTGCCAGATAAAGCTTTTGATCCTCCTTGTGTCGTTTTGGAAAAGATTGGATTATATTCTACCCTGCCAGTAAAATTACCTTTATTATCATATTCTTTTTTAAAGTAATTAATATCACAATTAGCAGCTTCATTTCCACGCCATGCTAATTCGAACGAACATAAATGAAAAAACTTTTTTTGTAACCCATCAGGATTATCTTCAGAATAGCTTTCTACCATTTCCATTAATTCTTCTTTGGTAAACGCGTTAGAACTTCTTTTTCTGGTTTTAGGTTCAGCCTGAAGCTTTTTACGTTTTGTATCCCTGGCCAATCTAGCAAATTTATAGGTAATATCTTTAAATGGATCAATTTTGATGTTAAATTCTAGAAAATATTTTTCCTGAACCATTTGAGCAGTCGTATTCCAAAGTGTTTTCACACTAGCTTCAGTATAATCAGTTCCATCTCTTTTTTTCATGTTAAAACCATATTCTTCAAGAATTTTTGCTATAACTTGTTCAGAAGTATCCTTTTCTAACGTATAATTACGTGCGTCCAGAAACATTCTAAACTGTTCCCACGCAGACTTTTTTGTCTTCATTGTATTTCGCGGTATACTTTGCTTAATTGTACTCTCCATTTCATTTATTGAATCATTTCCAAATCTTGTATTATTCATGTTAATAATACTTATTTATATTTGAAACAGTTTTAATAATTTTTAGACAGTTAAATAAATAAATAAACAACTTAGTTTCCTTAGAAACCACTCACAAAGATTTTATATTGAATTTTATCACAGAGTGATAGAATTTTATACACATAGATTTGATATATTAAACGTCAAAAAATTGCCGCGACAAGACAAAAAATTGCCAGTTCAAAACCTTCAAATTTTGTCAGTTATCAATTTACTCTAGTGAAATAGTCAAAGAAAAATGTCCTGCTTGAATTAGCTATTATACACCGTTTTCGAGAACAGCCAATTTTTTGAACCAGCTCTCTTTCATTTTCTGAAAAAATGAACATTATCAACAAGAATATTATTGAATTTTATAACATAATATGTTCTACATGACAACCATTTGTTACTAGATATACAGGGTGTTTGTAAATTCATGCGCCAAAATTCAGGAGGTAACTGCTCGTATGAAATTAAGATGGGTCTTTTCATCAGCCCATCCCTTTCTGAGATATCACCCTTAAAAGGTGGTGATTGAAATTGAGTATTTATTTTTTTTTGCAAAATTTCAGTAGAGCTAGAAACTTGAAATTCTATAATTTCCGTGCACTCGCAAAGGGCTAACCACGGGTACTTTTTTAATACTCCTGTTACATTATACGGGGGTGAAATTAGCAACCCAACTTTGTTTCATATCAAAACTTTTTTTCGAGATGATGTTTTATGATATAAAATTTAGCTTTTACTAAAAATGCAATTAGCAAAAGCTAAAGTTTTTAGCATTGTCTAAAAGTGGTGTGAATGAAAGTAAGCAATTACTAAGAATATTAAGGAAAAGCTTACATTTTTGCAAGCTTGTTAGATCCTGGCTTAAAAATTTAGTATTGTTAAACAGTTTGGCAGAAATAGCTGCATTTATGAATATAAGTTCTGTAAAATTTTATCTCGAAAGAAAAGAAAGTCGTGCCGAAGAATACCACGGTCTGTAAAGATTTAGTGAAGAAAATGTTGAGTGGATAGCTAACCATTTTTTGGAGTCAAAAGTGGAGACTAGAGGTGGTGCGAGTCCAAAAAAACAAATGCAAATATTTTTGCGATTGCTAAGCGATCCTGGATTTCAAATAGGGATTGGAAAAGAAGAAGGAGTTCATAGAACAACAATATGTAAAACGATATATCACGTTTTACCAAAAATAGTTGAAAAGACAGGAATTTGGAATAAATTAAATTGGTTTTTATAGCCATACTTTATTACCTACTTGGTACTTTTTGAAAAACAGGGTTTTCTTGTCCTTCCATTAGCGCCAAAAGTTGTTTTTCACACGCATTTAAAACAATTTTCTTTTATATTTTGGATTTTCTTTTTTAGTTTTTTTTCAGTTGAATCCCTCCCAATTTGCAAAATATATTTTTGGTGGATTTCTTTGTATGCTTTTTTCTCTTTTATTTTAGGAACTTGCGATTATAGCTTTCCAAAATTTCCATCAATTTCAGGCTGGACGAAATTTTTGCAGGAACTTCCTCCGTCACTTGTAGAATTTTCTGAATCGCTACTCATTTTGAACGTAAACCGTTTGCGCTCGTTAATGATACTGGTTTAAAAAGTTTTCATGTGCTCGATATTTGCCTTTGTCGATTTGCACATCTACACATACAGTCTATCGAATTTCACGGCCGACTGATTAAACATAAAAATATAAATATAGGCCTTATCAGTATAAAAACATTTTTTTTTGGATGATTTACCAAATAAGAACTTTAAGTAAATACTTAAAATATCTAGCTTTTGCTAATAAGTAAAAGCAAAAGGTAATTCACTTCAATTTAAGCAAATGCTATTAGCAAAAGCTGAATCTACCTAGTAAAAGCTAAAGCTTATACTTCATACTAAAAGCAAAAGCTAAGTGTTCATTCACTCGGGCCAATGAATCAAAAAATTAACAGCTAGTCTTATTAGTTGTAGATATTTTCGAGAATCCCCTTAAGTAGACCTATTCTATAGAATCGGTGGTGCACACCAACTCAAAATTATAAAAAAGTTTAAGGTATACGGCCATTTTAATACTTTAATAGGCATGATGACTGATTTTGGAAAACTGTTCCAAAGGAGCCATTTTTATGATGAGATACTTGTCATACTTCACTTTGTCGACCAATTATATCGCCGATATTTAAAAATTTGATCATTTTCTCAGTGTATTTAGTAAGTTATCTGTCAACGTCGGTCTCTCAAGGTCATAAATTTTTGTTACCAAAACATCAAAGAGATTGCGTCGGGCTTCGCTTCTTGTTAGTTGATGTATTCTTTGATATGAGTGGATTCCACGAAGTAAGGGTTGAAATAGTAAATTCGAGTAAAAATCAGTCAAACGCGATGCAAAACCAGAAAATACAATAAAAATTCGAACGATATACTAAAGGTTGACGTCACTATATTCATATTTTGTATTTATATTTTTACTAAAATAAATATAATCACAACTGTAATGTAAAAATTAGTGATTGCTTTAGAATCTTTTTAATCTCTACAATAATATCAAATATAATATAATATATACAATAACTGATAAGGTTGAGGTTGATTAGTAATCCAAAGCAAACATCATAAAATATATAATATCTGAATATTTCATAGAAAGGCTTATGTATTATATCCAATCACTATTAATTACAACGAAAATCCATTATCTGTGAAAAAACAAATATTGATTCCCATAAGTTTTCATTTCATGTTTACATGTTATAAGACTCTAGTGGTCGATTTAATCCCACCAAATGTTATATTTATACGTTATGATCGATTGCAGCAGCAAAATTAATGTGCTAAGACGAGCACCACTTATTAATAAAAAACAATATTTATCTTATTTTTAACGCTCGTAACTAAACTATTGGAAATATGCCAAAAAAACTTGATTAGCTTGATTTTTTTTATATTGAATTATTATACGGTGCTACTCGTGTCTTAACTTTCTTATTTTCATATAATAATAAAAAATTTCAGACTTGCCGATTTTTATAATAATCATACGATATAGCAGTTTAAAACCGCACTTGACTTCTTGTCACGAGACAATCATCCCTTCTATTTTTTAAATGAAAAATTGCATAAACCATTTAAACATTGATCTCTCAAGAATGTATCCAGCACTGTTAGTCCAGTAAATAAAGGCACCAAACTGTTCATCTCATTATTGTCGGTCTTTTTTTTTGCAACTTGTAGGTATTCATGTGTAGATTACTCTCTGAAAATATGTCCTCCGCGGGATTTGCGGAAGGGGCTGGAAAATGGCCAATGATCACGAAAATTCAGTTTTTGGCCGATATCTCCCGAAACATGCTACTTAGAGAAGTGGGGTTCTGCTAGAAATGAAGTACAGTTCATTACCTACAAAAATGGTCCCCATCATTCTTGTCCCTGGATCAATATTTCTTACAAAAAAAGGCTTGCAAAAATTTTCCGGAAAACTAAAAAACTTAGCCAAAAATTTTAAAAACCATCGAAAAGAGGACATTTTCAGCTTTCCAATGGTGTGCATTAAAGACCGATATTGCCAATCATTGTTTATCAATTTGCGGTAGACCCGAGAATTTTCAGAAAACTCCGGAAATCAAAAAAAAACGTCCCAAGAAAAACATGTTGTTTATAAAAATACACAAAAATTATTTATTCATTCTTTCGGAATACATTCACCACCTATCAAAGTCCCATTATCCAAAAGGTTTCGGTAAAACTACGCTTAATTTAAAAAATATGAACGGATTGATAAGGGCGGTCAAATATTCAGGAAAAATAAAGTTTGGCCAGTTTTTTCAATATTCCTGGAAAATAAAAAAAACGAAAAAGTTACACGATGCTATAGGTACAGGTCCCTCCTTTCATATGCACTTTTAATCATGAAAAAAGATTCATTTTTGCCCGCCCTCCCATGCCCACATTCACGGATCGTGCTCCCGGAGACGCCGCGCAGCAGCTCGAAATCCAAGGTACGCTTGGGCCCGTTTATCTCGAAAACGGTTAAACTTTTGACAAAAATGATAAGTATTATTTTTGTAGATAATAAACTGCCTTCCATTCCTAGCAAAACCCCACTTCTCTAAGTGTCATATTTCCGGAGATATCGGCGGAAAACTCAATGTTTGGGATTATTGGCCATTTTTCATCCCCTTCCGCACATTTCGCGGAGGAAATATTTTTAGAGAGTAATCTACCCGTGAATACCTACAAGTTGCAAAAAAAAAGTCCGACAATTATGAGATGAACAGGTTGGGGGGTTTCTCGGTCTTTATTTACTGGACTATGTAGTGGAACGGCTCTGAAGCGATAATTACAGCCGTACAGCCTGCAGCGGTGGAGCAGGGTGAGTGCATATATTACAGCTCGCACGCTTTATACCAATGAGCTTGAGGTGTAATGTAGATATGCCGTTTTTCGGTGGAGACGTAAAACCGTGGTCCCGAGTCCATGGATGTGGTGCTCGATGGGTAGTGAGCTCCAGCGTCGGTGATTAGCCTCAATCGCAAAAATAGACCGATGTTAAATTACAAAGGAAACAATTACTTAATAGTAATATTCCGGCGTGTCATAATGGATTTCATTTTTAGTATCAAAAAGATATACTTTATTGGATTGAGTTCTATAATGAAATATATCTAGGAATACTAGACAAAAATATAAAAAACTTATTGAAAACATCAAAATTTACCGACTAAAATTAAATATTACATTATTGCAATTTGTTAAATTAATGTTGGACATTGAAGGCGTTAAAATTGTTCCATTGTTCTGGTTGTTTATGTGTAACTTTTCGGTTTCTTGTGCAGAAAAGACACCCGATATTTATTTTTTTCCAATAATGGATACCGAAATTCTTTTTCCTTTTTCGAGTGAATTGTTTATACATCCTTCAGTAGCTGTATCACTTTTCCAGCCACCATGTCGTTCAACAGTGTGAAGCCGAAGATCTTAGAAAAGAGTGACCCGTGTATTCGGCAAAGTAAAAGAAGCAATTGCTTTGCACATATCTTCAAAATTATGAATACTTCCTGGCTGCTTCGTACACTTGTTGTCTCTAGAGGACAAAAAGAAACGTTTCGACAGGAACTGTTTGAAAGCTGGTTTCGGTAAATTTTTCGACACAGGCGTTGCCCAAAATAAGAAACGGATTGGCAACAAATCCTTATACGAAGATAAGCAGATTTATGTATTGAGTGAGTTAATCCGTCTACTTCAACTAGAATTATAGCTCAAAATTGTTTGGTAGACCAGAAGACAGTTCTAAAACTGTAAAATAATAATAAGTTCCATTACTATAAAATAAAAATGGTGCATGAACTAGCAGAAAATGAGCCGGAGGGAAGGATGTAATATTGAGAAATTATTATAAATTTTGTTGCAAATGATCCTGATTATCTCCAACATATGTGTTCAAGTGAGGATGCGTCATTTTTTTTTAAATGGTCATATGCATTGCCTAAACAAATTAAGTTCAGAAAATTATTTCATTCTATAAAATATTATTTTCATCTGGTTGACACGTCGCTGAAGGACTACCTTAGTTCGGATCCGCTACTATTACGTTTTTTGAAAAATAATAATGTATAGTTTCCCTTTCCATATTATAAAAGCTGCAAACAAGCGCTTATAGATGGATAGACAACCGGCATTAAAGGTCCTTGTGGGAAAGGTCTCCGTTTGATTGTTAGGCATATTGATTTTGCATCTGGTTCCACTTATGTGGTGTGTATTTTTCGTTTTTTAAAGGAATTTATTATTCTCACAGTATACCGGGTGTCCCAGACTAATTTATCCAGGCTATATCTCTTAAACGAATAGAGATTTTCGAATGGGACAAAAACTGATCTGTTCCATTTCTAATACACTTTAATATGGCATAGAAAAAATCATCCCTTAGTTACAGCCACTAACTTTTTAATAGCACCCTGTACATTTTTTTTAATAATTTTGGATGTGGTCTTCCATCGGCGTCTATTCAACAAATTTTCCAAAAATAAAATGGGTTCGTAAATAATCAAGAAAATATCAGTTTATTTTTTATTTTTGTTAAATTAATCAAGAAAACCTTAAAGCTTAAAGGAACAATAAAAATAAATCTAAAAAAAATACATAAAAAAATAAATAAAAATAGCAATTATTAACAAATTAATATTATTTTTTCGAAATATGTGTTGCAGCAGGGGGACTGATTTGAACATCTAATGTAAATAATAAACTGATATTTTCTTGATTATTTTAGAGCCCATTTTATTTTTGGAAAATTTGTTGAAGAGACGATGGAAGATCACATCCAAAATTATAAAAAAATGTACAGGGTGCTATTAAAAAGTTTGAAGTTATGGGTTGTAACTAAGGGATGAATATTTAGGGGATGATTAATTCTACGCCATATTAAAGTGTATTAGAAATGGAACAGATCAGTTTTTGTCCCATTCGGAAATCTCTATTCGTTTAAAAGATACATATACCTATGATGTTTTTTTTTATATTTTTATGCGATTATATTTATCACTCAATAATTTTATCAAAATAATATATTTTCTAAGATTTACTGTTAAACTGTAAAATATTTCGTCAATCTTGAGTACAACTCTGTAATATCTGATAAACACCTGTTAGCTAGGGGATTATTTCATTTCAACACTTTATGTACTTGTTGAAATAAACTATAAAATAAGTTATACACAAAGAAACTGGAAGATATAGCTTTAGCTTTCATAATTTTATTTTTCTTTTGTTTTAGTAAAGAGAGCTCACCCAGCCGAACTATTGAGTGTAGATGGGAATGAAGTAGATGTGCCATATTACAAGGCTTCGGCAATTAAGAGAGGTAATAGTAATAGATGATATTATTTGTTGATATAAAAAAATTAGCTCAGCATCTCGAGCGTAAAAACTTACGTAATATCAATTAAAAAAAGACATTAACGGAATGATTTTTCACATCATTACCACAATGCTTTTAAATTATCACTCAATGTACGCGGACGTAATATTAATGCTTACCGGAAATTGATTTCAATCGGCAACGTTTCATACAAAATATTGATATTAGTGACCATTGACGTGGATTAATTCTTAGTAAACATCAACTAATTAAGACATTTTTAATCAATTTATCATTGAAAAACCCACATATAAAACCTTAAAATGAATACCCAGCATTAGTTTGTGAACCAAATAAACAGTTACATTTAGTATAATAGAATAAAATAATTTAAAATATTATAAATTACATTACACTTCAACATGTCGCCGTTTAGAAAAACCAATTCAACGATTATAATGCAAACTATATTATGAAGATTAGCAGCTGTTGCTATTGCAATTTTCAAGTAAATTTAGCGGAGATTGAACAAAATATTGTTTCAGGTGTTAATGTAGAAGATAAGTATTCGCCCGATCTTCAGTGGGAACAAGACCAGGCAGACTTTATTAATAGAAATTCTTTGCCCAACGTTTCGTCAAGTTTATTCAGATATCCTGATAGCTTGCCTTTTGACGATGATAAGAAGCTTAGTGAATATGAAAAAGGTTATCGATACGCTACAAATAAGGATAACCTAGACGAAGCATTAGAAAATGCTGTTTTGAAATCTGAAATTTACGGTGATCCGGGCGCTCTTAATCAATACAGGTAGGTCAACCTTTTATGTTCCATAGTTGAAATGTGTAATTATAATTCTTGACAAATTTTATTTTATTTTTTTTTAATTTGGTTTTTACTGTCGCATCAACCATGTTGGTTATTAGCGACAAAGATGAATTTTACAGAGTTTTTAAGATATTTATTAATTTCAATTAGATAGTCTATCGATTTATTTTGACCTAATGCTGATTTTAATGTTTTTGGTATATTATATTTTATTCGCGCTCTATTATAATTGGGACATTCTATAACAATGTTCTTGACTGTCATTTGCTTGGAACATGCAGCACACTCTGGTATTCCGTTCTTATTGAATAAATGCTGGTGAGTTAGTTTAGTGTTTCCTATCCTTAATCTTGTTAGGAGTACTTGTTTGGAACGCTTGCTTGGTATTATCTTCCAGAGTTTCACATCAGGCTTCACTACGCGTAACTTTGTTTCCGATTCGTACCACCGACTTCGCCACGTATCAATAACTTTTCGTTCACTGACGGTCATCGTGTTAACTATTGTCGCACTATCACTTTCTGCTGCTTCTATGCCCGTTGATCTGCCTTTTCATTACCCTGAATTCCGGTGTGGGATGGGATCCACATGAATTTGACATCTATTTGGGATTCCTGGAGCATAGCTCGTTCTTAATTCCGATGGTAATAGGATGTTTATTATAAATAGTTGTAAGGTTATTATAACGAAGCTTTTAGTGAAGTAGTATTTTTAACAGTAGCCCATTCCAGAACACATCAATTTGACATGCGGCCTTATTGTTCTGGAGGGCAACTAATCGATTAGTTGGCATTCAACTGTGTTTTACACATTTCAATCTCATCAGGTAGCTAATGCATTAAATTCTTCAAAACATTCATAAAAATTGATTTTGAGCTTAGATTTAGTACGTGGTATTTACCAATTATTTAAATATTTTGGATTGTGAGTATGAATTCAATTGTTGTAATCAGTACATTTGTTATTGTGATTCACTGAGAGACACTCGTTTTAAGGCACTGATCCAAGGATCACGACGTAGTTCAGATAGAGCATTTAAATAGTCACACCGCTTCGTTAAAACAGCCGGACATCGAAAAGAAGATACCTCATCTTTTTCTCCACACCTATTACACTTAACAACACTCCAAAACGATACCTTCAAGAACTAATTATTGATTAAAGTCTAACTATCATCCATTGTTTACCAGTAAACTAAAACTAAATAGAATGTTTGTGACATGACCGACCTGTCAGTGTCGTCATTCTGGAATGGTCTATAGTACGTATTTTACATTAATTGTACTAGTTTACCAAAAAAAAATCTCTCATGTATGTATACAAGTGTCAGAGACTCGTAGCTCCTTTAGACTTATTTCCCGTAAGCTTCAGTTTTGGTATAAGTGTTCTTTTTCTATCCAGTACTCTCCTTGGTTGAGCACTAGGATTCTGTATTGTTACTTAATCCGCAAGTATGTGAGTGGAGGTTTATTCTTCCATTCTATATAACATACATGCTTATTGCTAGCTGGTTTGAGCTTCTTGAAGTGCCCATTCAGGAGACAGTGTCCTGTCAGGATATCTGGGGGAAATCCATAGAGATACCTGTGACTACCCCTCCACCCATATAAGCATGCTTACCAGGCAGGGAGGTCTACGGGGACTGGTACTCCACATGATTTTGTTAAAAAATGAATAATTGAGTGTATGTTCTCTAGACCACTTAATTAACACGTTTTTATCAAGGAAGTGACTCTAGTCCCGGCTCGCTGCACCGGGACTTAAATTCAGTATCGGCACAGGGACCTAAAAATCTTTTTACGCATGCTCCCGGGAAATTTTCAATACTAATTTTCTTCAAGAAGAGGGAGGGAATATATTATTCTATTCACCCTTCCCCTTCAAAAAGGGGTATATATAATATTGAACGCTTTTTTGAAGTGGTGCCTTTAATGGTACCCATATATCTACTAGAGTCAATTATGGTTCATAATTCACGCTTCTGCATTTAAATAACATGCCATGACAACTCAAAACACTCACAACATTTCGGTACATAGGTGACTAGACATGGGGGTACAATATGAAATAAACTATTAAATCTGCGTATTTTGATTAGGAAATTTGTTTCTGAAATATATCGTATCGATAAAATATCGAAATTTTAGTATGGATACTTTTCATAACGGTATTTTTTAATATTGATATTTTTAAAGCAATATATTTATAATGGTACTGTGTATCGATACTTTACACGGTATCGCCCATCTTTATGTGTCACATTTGACGTACTCCTGAAATTTATTTTTATTTATGAGTGTAGGTGTGAGAAAACGAAAAAATTGTTGTTTTTTTCAGTGGAAATTTTCCATGAGAATGTTCATGTGATTTCTTTGTTGCAGGTATTACGGAACCGAGTCGGCGGTAGGAGCCGCTAAAAAAAGGAAGAGACGAGACGCCAAGAATTTGAGGTAGGTGGATAATTTAGAAGCACTTAACAAAATTACACAGACTCCAGCTATAACAAGACTTGTCCCTCATCTAAATATTTTGCATCTTGAATAATTAATAACCCGATGGTCCAAAAATTTGGAATACAAAAGAAATTCGTATTTTTGCTTTCTTTAATTTATTATTAATTTCTGATTCTATTTCCTCTAGAAAGAACATTTAGTACTATATCAAATTCACAAAGAGTATTGTTTAAAATAGATCCTACAAACTTTTTCCTAATCTCTTATACAGTGTCATCCCCAAAAGTATGCACCATTATGGGAAACTTATCTTTTAAGGGTTTATCGATAAAATGTTATTCCTTATAAAAATTGAATAGATGAGGTTTTTACTTGATCAAGATCCATACTTAACAATGAAATAAAACAATTTAATTTGTTTAAATCTTCATTATAATTGAACTAAGTTCAATATACAATTCGTGACGCGTTTCGCTAACACAGTAGCTTTCTCAAACGAGTGGAGGTATAATGAAAAATGTTTAATTTATACAGTGCATTAATTGGGAATTTTACGGATATTGACAAAAGTATTATGTATAATCCATTTACATGGAAATAAAAAGCGAAAAAGTGTCTAAATATGAGATTAACTAAAGTATTGAACAAGTTTACCTGAAAATTCATTCACAACAATCTTACCGAAACCTTTCTAGGTAAAAAGGTTTAATAAGGGAGAAATGTTGATATCTATTTGGTCGTTAACATTATCTGAATTTTTGTTTTTATTTATCTCAAGAGCTTCTAAAAGATTTAATTTCAGGAATTTAGGATCTAAATGCAAAATTTCAAAATTAGAATCGAAAGTGTGTTGGTTTGCTAATAAATGATTTGAATAGTTGGAATGAATTTCCAGGTTAACATATTCAATACTTTAGTTAATCCCATATTTAGAGACTTTTTTGCTTTTTATTCCCATGTAAATAGATTATATTACTTTTGTCAATATCCGTAAAATTCCCTTTTAATGCACTGTATAAATTAAAAAATGTTCATTATACCTCCACTCATTTGAGAAAGCTACTGTGTTAGCGAAACGCGTCACGAATTGTATATTGAACTTAGTTCAAATATAAGTAAGATTTAAACAAATTAAATTGTTTTATTTCATCGTTCCTTATAAAAGTTTGTGCATCTCCTAAAACTAAACATGTACCAATAAAATATAGTGAAACACACGTAATATACGAGGAGCCTTCAAAAATTTGATTTTGAGACAAGAGTAAAGTTTCATTTTTCCACCCAATTTTTTTAAATGAAAAAAAAATGTGCTAAATTAATAAATAGACAACATTCTGTATACCACGGTTTATTGCCTTTGATAATACAAGTTACACAACTATTGTTTAATGTTTTTGAAGAGTAAGAAGTAATTTTAAAAACTTTTTGTTTTTTGTTATTTTGATTTTTCATCTCATTATAACAAGACCTTAATATTCAATAATAACAAATCAGAAAACATCAAAAAAATTATCATTTCGGCCCAAACTCATTTACTAGTTTCCTGGAGATTTTCTTATCAAAAATAATTGTTGTGAGTTGGATTAGGGATGACACAGTTTAATAAAAATATCTACTCTATGCCAGCCATGCAATACTCTGTTGAACATATCACTCCAAGGCTCGGTTTGTGTCTAAATTCATTGTATGTATGTGTACCTAAAAGATCGATTGTGCTCTCTTTTTTCTACTTACTTGCCGAGGAAAGTCTCAGAGACTAGTCATTTCTTCCCTCTATTTCAATTGTGAGAACCGTTTCATGAAAATTTCAATACCAAATGACAAATATCTTAAATATGACTTGGGAGTTTTTCTATATACAATTTCACAACTATCCAAATTTCGATTTTTATTTTGGCGCGTACCATAGTGGCATGTACAAAATCTACATTTTTCCTAAATGTCCTGATTCATGATAATAATAATTATTATTATTATCAAAAAGCTTTGCACCAACTCATCATTTTCTCCACTTTTTTACCAGTTGATTTTTTCATAAATATGGTTGTGATGACGTGATGCTTTGAAACCCTGAAAAGAATTATATCAACGAAATTTTCATAAACAACTTATATAAAGGAGAAATAAACTGACGTCAGAGGAGACCGCACGTATCTAATTAGGTAACAAAATACAAATTCTTACTACCTCGTGCTGTGATTTCCACTTTGCTGGAATAATAGGTACAGGGATATTACATAACAAACGATATTATTATAATTTTTCTTATGTAACATCAGTTTAGTCAAAAATATGGTTTGGGTGTAGTTTGAAGCAATTAAATCGATTTATTTGTTCTTTGTTAGCAACGCAATTCCATCATTTGATATGCTTTATCTTCCGAATTCCGGATTAATTAAAACAGTCAGCTGTACGTACTAAGTTATATAACATAATATACTGATTGCTTCTAAAGTAACCTCGAATGGAATTGTGGGCGATTTGTCATTCAATTTTGAGACGAAAAGTTTTTATAAACAAGTAAGATGAAATTTATCGTTAATGTTCTTATTATTTTAATAGAAGCAATAACATTTTGATAAACAAATACATAGAAGTAGTTCAATTCAAAATGTGTACCTCCAGCTAAATTACAAGTATCCGCTAAAGGCGCATCCACAATGGCCGTTGGCAAATCTAGCGACTGTAAAAACGTCGACATATGTGTTGACATTCATTTAATTTAGTCGCACAATGTTCACTGACGAGGATTACTGATTTAGCTACAGTTATCATACTCGAGAATGTAAAAAAAAACGACGCAAACGACGATTTTTGGTACGTCCAAGCTTTCAAAGTATAGAGCACAATATGCATCTCGTGACTTAATGAAAGATTTACTATACGATCTCGGTATAGATTTATCAAATTAATAACTTTCTCGTTCATCCATTCCATCTGAAAGCAACTGTTTACTGGCGGACAGTCTGAATCACAACTGGAACCGTGAGAAGCCAGTGGTTGGCACGTCTCCACTCTCCGTTCTCAATGACTTCTCCTTTGAAGGAGATCATTGGCACACGGCTGGCTTATTGGCACGTGCCAACGGTCGCGTCGACATCGAATTGACTTTGCCAATTGGCAAACAGTGGCATTGTCTGGACATGGACGTTCAAAAAAGCCAGGAATATTGTGAAGATCGGGGTTGTGTAAACGATTGATTTTAAATAACTTCAAACATGAAAATCCAGAAAATTATATTCATGTTACCTTGGGGGTCATAGGTATGGAGATCCTCGTCTTATCCAAGTTTCTGGATAACGTTATCTTAGAAATCCCGTACGATTTTAGCGAAATGTGGAGGAGTACCGTCATGCATTAACCATGGTCGTCTTCTAATAATTAGAATGAGAGGTACAACTACCAAAATAACTAGAAGTTCATTTTCTAGAAAACATTCAATCGTTGAGGAAGGAAAAATGATCCTAATAAATATTCGTCTATAATTCCAAATTAAACGTTGACCAAAAATGCGTGTTGTAACCGTGCTACAGCTGTGGCATGTAAATTTACATCAGCCTACGTGTGGTTATAATGAAAATCAATAATGCCAAATCTTGAGAAGTTGGCTTCATCTATGAACGAGGCAGGGGTTTTATAATCGGGATTGTTTGCGATTTTTCTTAAAATCCATTGGAATTACCACCCTGCACACGGAGCGGGTAGTCATTAGGTAGGAAATTCTGGACCTGAAGTGGAGACAATACATTTTATTTTAGAGCATACCAAACAGTTTTGTGACTAACATTTACTTGGTGAGCAATTTTTCTGGTATTCATTTCTGGACGTTCATCAATAATTAAGCACCAGATATTCGAGTTGTGCAGTTTTCGAAGTTCTAAGTAGTCCTATAATATTAAACGATGAAATAAAACAATTTAATTTATTTTATTTAATCTTTTAGTATGGATCTTCATCAAATAAAAGCCTCATCTATTCAATTCCTATAATATTCCTTGATTTTGAAAAAATTTCCAGTTTTCTGTAAACAAAGATAAAATTCAGAACATGGTAAGCAGTTATTTGGGTAACGCAGGTCATACATACGTCTGGCCTCTGAGGCTTATCCGTATAAAAAAATGTATATTAGTTATTGCAGTATCAGTGAATGCAGGCTTCGTTGTTAACTGAATACAAACGAAAGCAGAGCTGGTGCTGGAACAAAATTGGAATGATAAAAATTTCTTGTTTGTTTTTGCGTTGGATTTCAGGTCTTTTTTTTTCTCGGCCCGAGATGGGAAACTCATGTTCGAATGGGCCATGTCCCATGACCCAGGCAGTGTTGGACTCATCCCAAGGGATGCCTACCAACCAAACCCACCTCAAAGCTCGCCGCTACTCCCGCCTCGGAATCACTACCCTAGCATACTTCGAGACGGGCGGCGGTCCCTCACACACACTCCGTCATCTTCTCCCTTCTATCACTCCTACGTGTTATGTCATATCATTTCCTTCTCTCCCCCTAATCATTCTCTCCACTACGCCACTTACCTCCTCTCCCCTCAACATAATCTCCACCATGTTCTCCCAATACACAGCCTCCCCTAGTTTCTGCTTTAATTTTTCCAGCTCCTCCACGTTCTTCCAGCATCTGAACACATGCCCCACATCATCCTCCACTTCACATCTCTCGCACAATCCAGTCTCTCTTTTCCCAATCTTGTGGAGGTACCCTACTCTCGACCCATGCCCAGTGAGCACCTGTGTCAAGAAGTAGTTCACCTCCCCAAATTTCCGGTCTATCCATTTTCTCCTACTCCCAATCGCTCCTTTTAGCGCGCCCTCATACTTCTCCCATCTTCTCTCCATTTTCTCCTCCATCGATTCCTTCATTTCCTCTACAGTCACACCCCTCCAGAGTTTGTTCCTGGCTCTAGCCTCTAAGTCCAATGAGTAGGATCTTGACAGCACCACTGCCGCCAGTCCACCCACTGTCCTGTATCCCTGTACCACCCTCAGGAGTATCCCTCTCTGCATCCGCAAGAGTGGCCTAACCCTCGCATTCACCCCTGCTCTTTCACCCCACTCTTCCGCACCGTACAGCATACTCTGCTCTATTGTCCTACCAATTACCCTCCTCTTCCACTCTCCCGGCCCTTTCACATTGCACAACAATCTACCCAGCCTTGCTGCTCTTACTTTTGCTTTCCTTGCCGCCTTTGCCATGTGTGTTTAGAAGTATAATTGGCTATCCAACCACACCCCTAAGTATCTCACAGACTCCTCCAAACGAATTTTCCTTCCCTTCACCGTCAACGCAACTTCCCTCGTCTTGCTCCGTCCCTTCACTAGCAGTCCCACCGTCTTATCTTCCGCCACTTCCAGTCCGCACCGCTCTATCTTCTCCACAATCTTCCTGCACATCCTCCCCGCCTTTCTTTCTATCTCCGCCTCTCCCTTTGCCGTACATACCAGACATACATCATCCGCATACACCGTAATCTCACATCCCTCTTCACATACTATCCCACAAACCTCATCAAACACATTTCCATAGCGTCGGTCCCAGAACCGAGCCCTGTGGCACTCCACCTCCGGTCTCATATCTCCTCCGTCTAGAGTCCACTATCACCCGCCCCGTCAGGTAGTCCTCCACTAAGTTAACTAGGATTTCAGGTCTGAGCTCGTTTAATACAAAAAAGTATCATTAACGACAAAACTTTTCACACATGTTCATAGAAACTTTTCGTCTCAAAATTGAATGACGAATCCCCCATATTTAAGACTACTTTGGAAGCATCCTGAATGTGTTCGAAGACCACGATTTCAGATATTAGGCAGAGCCATGATCTATTTTTCAATCTCTTGGGTTAGGTTAGGTTCTATGTGAGTGAGGCCTTCTCGCCATCTCCACTTTGACCCCCGTTGGGTCTTTTTTGGCTCACCCTCAGGGATTACAATTCACCCCACAAGCCTGTGCTTCTGACGAAGTCCATGGTTGTATTTGGAGATACTTTTTTGAAGTCGTTCGACTCTAAGGTACTAAAACCGAATGTTATACCTTACCGACAATCCGAGGTCTGAACCAGACTCATCTTCTTTAGGTGGTAATTTATTCGACAATGTTCTGTAACCAAACCCGACAGAATGCGTAGGTTTGTTTTACTCTGTTCAATCTCTTAGTAGGGTTATAACTATCGATAGTTATCTATACTCCTATACTTATATTATAAAGGGAAAAGATTTGTATTTCTGTATGTAAAAATATATTATAAAAATGAAGTCGCTTGCGTTGTCTGTTAGCTTAGATCTTTCAAACTACTCAATGGATTCTAATGCAGTTTTCAGCAATAGATATAGTTATTCAAGAGAATGGTTTATATGTATAGCCCGCCCTTGCTACTCCTAAACGAGTTTTCAAGAAATATATTTCTTTTATCAAAAAATTAGCAATACTATTTGATTTTTCTACCCAAAAATAAGTATCAATGTGATATTTTTCAATTAAAATGAAAATACCCAAAATTTGTATAATACGGTAAGACAAGACAGGACAACGCCTGTCTGATCCCCTAGTTTGAGATAAAAAGGACAACGTTCTTTGATTTGCACTACCTTTTCATGATTAGTTTATAGCTGTTCTCGTAAATATGTTGCTTTTTCTTTAAAGATGTTAAAAACATTATCTGCAGTGTGGTACTCAAGCCCCATCAGAGATTCTATTTGTTGGAGGAGCTGTAGGTGACATTTTCAGTTGTTAAGAGTATAATTTCCAATTTCTAGTTATTCTCACGTCAGAATATTAGTTTTTAACTATCATTATTAAACGTTCTGCTTTTGAGGTCATAGTTTCACTATTTTTGTCAAATGACCTCCACTAAGTCCATTCCAAATTAGATTTCTATAGTGGAATTTCATACAACGAAGGATAAACTATAATACAGTATCGGGAAAATATAATATCCAACACTCTTTTAAAAACAAAGCATCTCGCAATGTTAGTAGTGTTGGAACAGAATCGTTCTGATCATCTGTGTTGAAAAAAACTAGCCAATTTAGAATAGCTCTCCTATACTACTATTGACCGATAAGAAGTTTCTTCATTTATTAAACGCTTGAAGAAACCAAGATAACAAGAAACTCTTATGATCTATGACCTTTAAAAGGTCGACATTGTGTAGGTATAGAGCTGACTTCGGTTTACCGTAAAAAATATCAAAAACAGTAAGTTGAAGGCATTCGTTGGCTAGCAAAAACCTAGTTTAAAAGCGTTAACTCTTCTTAGTACAGCTTTAATTGAAAAATAAATAATAATCAATAGTTTGGTGTCAAATTTTCTTCAACAAATTATATTATTCAGATATCAAAAATTCTTTCGGTTTACCGACAAATAATATCGTTGAAGTAATTTTCATTGATAAATAAACTCCAATGTTAAAATGTCATATACCTGGAAATGTTATTGTCACTTTGACATCGATAAAAAAGGTGCATCCTTTTTTATCGGATAAAAACTTCTCTTCCTCAATATCTAGTAAGCGGACGTCACTTTTACACAATGACAATGAGTCGCAAGTTTGGTTACTTATTGTTTCACAGCAATTAAGTGTTGGCAAAACTGCAAAAACTGTCAATTAGTCTGTCAGATTTTTGAATTTTAAACATATAGTGCTTTTATTTTGAATCGGTGTGGTAATTATTTAACTTTGTTGTATTAATAAAGATAATTATTGTTGTTGTTCATCCATATATTCTGTCGTTAATTTATCTTGCCAAAAAACACTCGAGCTGTTCTTTTATCAGATAAATTTCTCTTTAACTCAACGTTTTGCCAATCACTAAATTTGCTCGAAAAACTGACATTATATAAAATCGCTCCACCTTCGGTGTCGCGATTTTATCATGTCAGTTTTTCTCGTAAAATTAGTGATTGGCAAAACTGTTTTGTTGCAAAGAGAAATTTATCCGATAAAAAAAAGCTCTTGTGATTTTACTGTTGAAAAAATTTAACGTTTTTCGAACTGTGTACCCAAAGTTAAATCGATACATGTTTTAATATATGAATTAATACGAACAAAGCGTACTACGTCACTGATTTTCTGACCTGAATGAATGTTTACCAAATGGCGCAGACGATGACTAATTATTTTTAATTCCACATCGTTGCACCAAACTGAAGATTAATAAATTTGACATTTTAACTTACAGCTTTCCGAACTCATGAATAATTTAATTAAATAACTGAAGACATAAAAAATGGGAAAATTTTGTAATGAATAATATAAGATCAAAACCGTCAGCCTATTAATTTGAACTAGTGAAGGGTTTTTAATTAAATTAATATTTCAAATAAAGCTTAATTCTGCAAATTCGAAAAATCTAATAAATATAAGTATGTAATAAATACAGCCAATAAATAGATTAGGAAGTTAGTAATATTGGACAAGTATAATTTGTGGTGATGCCCACTTTATGCATATTTAAGTAAAAAGAAAAAAATAATCAGAATTATAGCTATCATGAAATAAACATTCATATTTACGAGTTTTTTCAATCAACTTTTATGTATTTAACGTTGTTTGACGTATCTATCTATCATTTTCTTAAATAAACTTTTGAGTAGTAAACTTTGACGTATCTAATTAAATAATAAATGAAATAAATAATCAGTCTTCACTTCTAATATCATACAAAAGTCTTTTAATAGTAAAACAGTTTTTTATAACAAACCAACAAGTAAAACTAAAATGAAACTCATTGAGTTGACTTTTAAACTGAGAAATTATTTTCAGTTCAAGAAAACTATATCTACTGAGAGATATATTAGAATTTAGAGATTTGTTATGAAATTAAAGACTTGTCCAGTTCACATCACACTCAAAATTACGAATTATTTTCAAAGTAGCTCCTTAAGAAGCACAAAATGTCCAAGGATCGGGCGTTTTTATGCTCGAGTGCAATGTCAACAAACAAATTGTTTGATCTTTTTTCTTATTTTTTTGGGAATCAAACCACAATAATGTTTTTATCCAGGTTTTCTTTGGAATGGTTGTTAATCGATATACACTTCAATACACAAAATCACCAAACTGAGATATACATATTTTGAAAACAAAAATAATCATACACAAAAAAGTAACAACAAACGCGTTTTTATTAACAAAATTTCCAAAATAAGTGAAAAAAAGCGCTATCCCAATAAAAACCGTTCCTGGAACGTGCACTTCACTGGATTCCATTTCTAGTGGACTACATATGTCATAAAATGTCATAAAATAAAATATTTTATTTCACATTTTACCAGAGGTGTGATCTACTATGAATGGACCTTAATAAAATTTGACAACAAAGTTTTGTAGTCTTAAACTTCAAAATATTATTGATTGTCTAGTTGTCAAATTTTTTCGTTGTGTCAGATAGGGACCAAAAAATTATTTCTATATTTGTTCATCTTGACAACGGTAGCTGGAACGCTACCGAAACGTCGAAATAAAAAATAAAAAACATTATTGTGGTTTGATTCCCAAAAAAATAAGAAAAAACAATTCATTGTCATTTTAAAAACATTTGAAAATAATAATGTTATAGGTAATGAAAAAATATGCTGGAAAATACTGCAGGTTCTTACCTGACTTCTTAAATTCGGGGGTAAACATAGCCAGATCGCAGGGCTTAGTTACCTTATTAATCTTAAGAAAAATAAATTTAATGTGAATAGAGAAAAGTAAAATTTTAAGGGCGCCACTAATTATCTTTCCTAAAAGAAAACTAGAAAAAAAAATCGAACTTAATGGTCAGCTAACTTTTAAACTGTTATTACAAAAGACTTAAATACCCTGAAAATACTATTAAAGTTTCTGTGTAGTAAATAAAACTTTCCAAGTAAAAAAAATGTATATACTTAATCACTAAACTTGAAACTTACAATATAAGTGTGAAAAAGGGCTCTTTCTTTGTTTCTCAAAGAAATTTGTGTCACTATGAACCTTGTGTCTTTATGAACTCGGACTAAGTAATTCTAGGAACCATGCTACAAAGATATACAGGTATAAGAATACATACAAAAACTGAAGCTTACAAGAATATCTGTCCAGATAAAAACAATACAATATATTAATTTATTCAACTAAATAAAGGATTCATCCTGGACAAAAAATATCCGTTTTATATATATAAAAAAAATTTTGAAACAATCAAATATACGAAGAAAAAAATATATATAGTTAAAATTTGGCTGAAAGGAAAGTATCAGTTATCACTTTATTACATACGACAATATTACAGGAAGCTGTAATAAGCTTTATCAGTTATTTTGCCTAAACATTTCAGAATAATATATCTAAAAGACAAAAAAAATCATTTCAATTAATCGATGCATACCTTTTTATGTCTAATGTAAGTTATTCTAATTTCATTGTTTATTTTTACAATTTGTGTAGATTTCAATCACGTCTCAAGAGAGAAGTTGAACTTTCTCCAGAGGAAGTCTTAACTCTTCTATCTATATATGAAAATAGTCGTCAACATCAAGTTCCTCAAAGTGAAAATTACCGTTACCCTTGGACTAGGTTTGAACCAACTGTAGATTCTGATGATTCGCAAGACCAAGAAGACGAAAGCTGGTTAAATACTCCTGTTTATCCCCATGTTTCTACTTATGATAAAGATATGGGTCCCAAGTACATATATGAAAATAGTCCCCAAGATATGGAAGTCAAGGATAGATGGAGAGGGCTTGGAATAGATGGAAGGAGCAAACGGTTTATGGTGAGTAACAGGTACCTTCATCGCAATTACGAGTCTAAAGGTGTGTTTTATGTGTTTTTGAAGTGAAAACTTCTCTAGGCTCGTTGAGCACTTTTTGGGTGGAGAAAAAACATTGAACTCGCGTCAGCGGCAGACGTCATCGTCAGGCTTTCCATATTACGTAACACACAATATGGACGTATGATAAAATTTTGGAAAATGGATTCAATTTTGTGTGAAACTTTCTCCCATCGTGGGCGTACGATGAAATTTTCAAAGGGGACTAGTTTGTTTGTAAGAATTCTATATCATGAGCGTACCACCACATTTTTGAAAGTGGTTCATTTGTTTCTGTAATTACTTCTGTCGGCAGTCGCCAAGACTGCCTATTCGCTTTTTTTCCATTAGTACTTTTTTCATATTCTTGTACCATTATAAATTGTTTTGTATTCGACCTTCTTAGGTTTAGACAAAGTCATATATAGTTCTAAGAGGGTAGAATTTTTCTTTCCTCTACTACTTTCAAATGAGATAGAGCATCTGCGTTAACAAGCAATTCACATCCCCTCTTCTCAATTCCATAATTTTATTATTATAAGCAAAAATAATCAAAGACCAAAGGGTCTCTGGATTCTGCTGCAGCTGGAATTTCCTCCTTTGTCTTAAAAATAAGCCGGTGATTAGGCTACCAATCTCCTATGAAAAACAAACAAAATACTTGTTTTTAATGCATATTGCATGATATAAGTACTCTTAATTTCGAAGACATTCGATTAGATTAGATTACAAGGGGTCGATTGGCACGGTTGGTCTTACCACACTGCAACCTATAAGATCTTTTTTGTATACACTACATCTATATTTGAGTCTGCTTCATCGAAGAATCTGCGTGTTGCACTATCCACTTTGCCCATCTTACAGATTTGGCATCTAAGTGAGCAGTGAGAATTCTTGTGACTACTCTGAGATCAGATTTTTGAAGCTCCCTGAGTAATTAAGAGAAGGAGGTCGTATTAACATTTCGCTTGTCTGTGGCCCGGAATATTTGCACTAAGTACTTTTCCCCATTTTCGATACGGATTTTTGGGATACCACAAAATGTTTAAGGTCCAATAAAAGGAGTACAAGCTCCTTCGTTTGCATGACTATCAGCAATTTCATTTTCGTCAATTCCTTTATGCGCTGGCACCCATAACAAAGTTACTTTGTTGTGCTCCTCCTCGCTTTTTAAAATTCATAGATCTTGGGACATACCACAGGATTGTATAATAAAAAAGTATAAGTTTTCGAGCAAATTCAAAATGGTATTCACTAGCATTGTCAGACTTGTGAATAATGCTATTCAAGACTTTAAAGCAATAAAAGGGACTAGGAAAGAAGTGTACGATCCAGGAACCAAACAAATGCTTGGAAAAAGCCTTAAGCGAACATTCACGCCTTAAGAAAGTGTGCCGAATTCAACATGTATAAAAAATATAAAAGGCGAAGGAGAATAATCATGTTCGAGTGTCAAGCATCTATAAAATCACCGAGTTCTTCTGTAATAAGTTCTAAAATGATCTGGGAATGCCTAGAAAAACTCAATTAACAATGCAAGAGCATCGTCGTCACCTTACCGTGGTATCAAAGACTGATGTACTTGCAAAGAGAAGGGCTGAATAATTATTTTGTGGTAATATTGGAGGAAATAGGAAACGCCGAAAAAAGAGATCAGGTCATTGGAAATATCTGGTAGGGCTGAGACAATTGAAGATACTTCATGGAAACTATAATCATGTGGCAACAAATGAATGTCTAAGCCAGAGTAAGACTGTATACCTACTACTAGTTTTGACAGATATCTAACAGGAAACTGCCGCTTGAGTGGGCACCTGAAAAAGCTTAAACTAGTCAATCAAAAAGAATGTAGATTCTGTGAAATGGAAGAAGAAGCCTCCTTTCTCATACCTACTTTCGGAATGGTTATTATTATTGAATAGTCAAAAATATATAACAGATACCTAAGCCATAGAAACATTTGCTTTGTTTTTTTGGTTGTTTCCTGTCTTAATTATCTGGTTTTTCGTTTCAGGTATCAAAACGGAGGGCCCTTGATCCAACAAGAGAACTGAGATATATTAACGGTCCAAATAAGAATGACTTTTATACTTTATCTCAACTTTTGAGTAACCAGAAACATTCAGATGTTCCAGTATACCGTCGGCTAGTTTTGTAAAATGGAAGAAACTTGCATCATATCCAAAATCAAAATGTTTGGTAACATCCCATTAGAATTATTACGATTATTGTTGTAGAGTGATAAACTTATATTTATTATATAGTAATTGGAGCATTATCTCGAATATTGGAAAGATATGATTTATTGTCTAGTGATTTATAGAGTAACAAGACCCTTTTTTTATGGAGAGAAAATGTTGATAACGAGTGAAAAACTACTCTATTTCTCGCACAACTTCAAGTTTTAATTTTCTTCAGTATGATATACATATATGTACCTACCCAACATAATTTTACCATTTTGTGTTAGGGATAATAAATTATTTGATTCATAAACAATTTTATTACTACCAAACCCATCAATACTTTTTCCGAAGTTATTCCAAATATTCTAGATTTTACTCCATTACTGTGTGTTGGATTAGTGTATATTTTCTGAAATAAATTATATATAAATGACAGTCAGTATAATATATTATGTGTACGATATAATTAAATTATGTACTCTGAATGTTGTGAATACTTCATTAAAATAAATTGTGCAACATTTTCAATATTCATTATTTATTAGTTCTAGTATTGCTATTCTTATAACCTATAACACATGGGCTAAAAAGTCCAGGGCCCGAAACATAGATGGCACTAGCTTTATTGCAATCGCCTGTTTTTCATTTAGTACTAACCTTAAAAAGACAGCTGTCAAAATGTCATGAAATTTTATTCATTAGTTCGTGAGTTATTGTGCTAAGGTTAACGCTACTTTTTATATTTTCAAAACAATTTCGTGTTTTAATTTTACACTGCTTTTTGATGGGAAAAAATACCGTTCAAGCGAAGCTATGGCTTGAAAAGTGTTATGGGGATACAACTCCTTCAGAAACAACAATAAAACGGTGTTTTGCTGACTTCAAACGTGGTCGTAGAGACAACTTTGATGCGGAACGCAGTGGACGTCCAAATGAGGAGATAACAGCAGAAACCATAAAAAAAATCCACAAAATCGTTTTGAAAGATCGAAAAGTGGAGTTGCGTGAGCTAGCTGACATCGTAAAGATATCAAAAGAACGTGTTGGCTTTATATTGCATGAGCAATTAACTATGAAAGAGCTCTATTCAAAATGGGTGCCGCATTTGCTCACTGTTGACCAAAAACAGGAACCTGTTGATGCTTCTGAGCATTGTTTCACCACGCTTAAACATAACAAACCAGAATGTTTGCGTCGATACGTGACAATGAATGAAACGTGGATCCATCACTTCACTCCGGAATCAAAACGATCGTTATCTTAGTGGACAGCAGCTGGAGACCCTCGTCCAAAGCGCCCGAAAGCACAACAATCAGCTGGAAAGGTTATGGCCTCGGTGTTTTGGAATGTACGTGGTGTAATATTCATCGACTATCTTGAAAAGGGAAATACCATCAACAGTGAATATTATACATTGGAGCGTTTAAAGGCCGAAATTGCAAAGAAACGTCCGCATATGGCAAAGAAAAAAGTTTTGTTGTCAGCACAATATGTCCATTTCAAGTCCAAACGTCCAAGGACACTCAACGTACCGGCTGGCCTGATAAGAATGCAAAATTTCCTTGGCCTCTCCGATCCCCTGACGTAACCAGTTTGGACTTTTATCTATAGGATCGGTTTACCATATTTGACATGAAAATACCAATACAATTAAGAGGCCGCTCGTAGCCTGTCAAGAGTAATGAGCGGCTCCAACAAAATGCATTGAGTGTGATGGAAGCATTTAACGAGACATTAGTTTTATTTCAAAATCGTCTTATTATTCAAGAATCAAAAAATTTTGAAAGTCCTGAAAAAATACAAACAAGTAAGGAAAAATACCGGTATAAAAGAGTCTTTTATAAAATTTTCTAATAACTAAACTTTCTTTCTCCAATACAAATACAATGAGAAAGACGTGCCGCGAACTCTTCTCGAACCTTCTCTATAACTTCCGGAGTTGATATTTTGTGGTCTATTTCGGTACACTTTACTTTTCAAGTATCCCCATAAAAAGAAATCAAGAGAAGTCAAATCAGGTGACCTAGGCGGCCATTCTATTGTTCCTCTTCGACCTATCCACCGATTTGGAAAGACGTTGTTCAAATAGTTGCGCACCAAGACAGCATAGTGTGGAGGCGCACCATCTTGCTGCAGCCATAAATCATTCTGTTTGGAAACAGCCGGTTCAATTCGGGTAGCAAGAAGTTTTGAAGGAATTCTAAATATCGAGGACATGTTAAGGTTTCTTCGAAAAAGTATGGTCCAATAATCCTATTATCTATTATTCCTGCCCAAACATTAACTTTCTCTGGGTATTGAGTACGGTACTCTTGCATCCAGTGTGGATTATCCGTTGCCCAGTACCGATAAGTTTGACGATTATGTCATGTCGACCGTTTAGTAGAAAGGTAGCTTCATCCGAGAAAAGAACCTTTTTCAAAAACATCGGATCTCTGTTATTTCGCAAAACTCAATTCGTCTGTCAAAATCATCTTCCATAAGCTCTTCTACTAAACTTACTTTGTAGGGATGCCACTTTTCCTTCTTTAGCTTTCTAAGAACTGTTGAATGGTCCATGTCATTATTTAATGCTACTTGCCGTGAACTGGTATGGGGATTATCTTGAAAGGCTAACAGAACATCTAGTTGTTTGTTTTCTGATATTGGTTTTCTACTACCTTTAGGGAGGTCTTTGACATGACCCGTTTCTCTGAATTTTTTCTCAATTTTGCTTATAGTGGATTGTGAAATTGGTTCTCGGTTGGGGTGTTTATTACCAAATAACGTACATACTTCTTTCTGCGTACGTGCTTTATCTCCACAACCAATCATTATTAGAATTTCAATTCTTTGCGTTTCAGTCAGCTTCATGTAAATTACCTGCACTCAAATCTGAATCATTGTTAACAGTAAGTACTGATTGGAGGTTTGTGCAATAATTGTCATATGTGCAATAAATGTCATATAAAAATTGAAAATTGTTGATGTGGGATTCCAAAAGAGCAAATCGTTCATTTAAAGAGTTGTAAGTAATGTCACGAACATATAGCTATTCTTTAAAAATTACGTTTCCTATTATAACATAAATTCTTTTCTGATAGAATAACTTTGTTTGCGCTTACACATATCGGAAAAAGTTGAAGTTTTAAATAAAAAAACAGACGCACAAATATTTTTTTAGTTCGCTATCCAAATACCGCCCTTTTGTAATGCCTGATGCAGTCGCCTCCCTGCTTCATATAGTCCAGTAAATAAAGACCGAGAAACCCGCCAACCTGATCATCTCATTATTGTCGGACTTTTTTTTGCAACTTGTAGGTATTCACGGGTAGAATGGCCAATAATCCCAAAAATTGAGTTTTCCGCCGATATCTCTGGAAATATGCCACTTAGAGAAGTGGGGTTTAGCTAGGAATGGAGAGCAGTTTATTATCTACAAAAATGATCCTTATCATTTTTGTCAAAAGTTTAACCGTTTTCGAGATAAATGGGCCCAAGCGTACCTTGGATTTCGAGCTGCTGCGCGGCGTCTCCGGGAGCACGCTCCGCGAATGTAGGCATGGAGGGCGGGCAAATTGGCCCATAACTTGAGTAAAAATGAATCTTTTTCCATGATTCAAAGTGCATACGAAAGGAGGGACCTGTACCTATAACATCGTGTAACTTTTTCGATTTTTTCATGTTTCAGGAATATTGAAAAAACTGGCCTAACTTTATTTTTCCTGAATATTTGACCGCCCTTATCAATCCGTTCATATTTATTAAATTAAGCGTAGTTTTACCGAAACCTTTTGGATAATGGGACTTTGATAGGTGGCGAATGTATTCCGAAAGAATGAATGAATCATTTTGGTGTATTTTTATAAACAACATGTTTTTCTTGGGACGTTTTTTTTTTATTTCCGGAGTTTTCTGAAAATTCTCGGGTCTACCGCAAATTGATAAACAATGATTGGCAATATCGGTCTTCAATGCACACCATTGGAAAGCTGAAATTGTCCTCTTTTCGATGGTTTTTAAAATTTTTGGCTAAGTTTTTTAGTTTTCCGGAAAATTTTTGCAAGCCTTTTTTTGCAAGAAATATTAATACAGGGACAAAAATGATTGGGACCATTTTTGTAGGTAATGAACTGTACTTCATTTCTAGCAAAACCCCACTTCTCTAAGTAGCATATTTCGGGAGATATCGGCCAAAAACTGAATTTTCGTGATCATGGGCCATTTTCCAGCCCCTTCCGCAAATCCCGCGGAGGACATATTTTCAGAGAGTAATCTACACATGAATACCTACAAGTTGCAAAAAAAAAAGTCCGACAATAATGAGATGAACAGGTTGCTGCCTTTATTCACTGGACTAATAGTACCGCACGGCCCTGATAATTCAATTTTTTTATCTCTATAATCAAATAATCATTCACAAATATAGGCAACCTTATATCCTATATTATTTTTCACATTTTGGTTTTGGTGTTTTACAATATAAATTTTATAATATTTACATAATTATAAGCTGAAGATAACATAATTATCAGATAAGTCAACTAATACCATTGTATATGTTTGAACAAAATATTTGGTAGGTATCGTTATGTACCAGTAACGTGAATATAATAGTAAGTTACAAAATAAAAAATGTATTTCGATGAATTAGTATTCTAGATATATTTTAAATAGTATCAAAAAATTTTTAAATTGATTGGTACTTCGGAAATGTATAATATTGCTAAGCTTTTAGTTTCACCTTCCCCAAAAAATCATTTCGATCAAACACCATTACACATTATAGTACGCCTTGGCGATTCTTATTTAACGCATAGTTTAATTCAAAAGGGAGCAAATGTTAACGCTGTTGACGCATTTGAAAATACACCTTTATCACTGGCTTGTGTGGATACACCAAATATAACCATTGTCAAATTGTTATTGATGAATGGTGCTCATATTAACCAGCACAGAAAATTACAAATTAATTTTTTCCTAGGTAAGTTCACATGAATTTATTTTATACCAAATTATAAAAGATTTTTAAATGGTTTCCATTAAAATAAATTTTGGATCTGTTACCATGAAATTCTCTTGTACAGTCCAATTGTCTCTGACCTGTTTGGAGAGATCATCTCAATAAACACTTCACAACTTAAGGTGATGGCCCAATTTATTAAGGTTTTATTAGAGTGTTTTATTATGTCACATATTGAAATATTACTATTTTGAAAAGTAAAAAATATGTAACCTATTGTTTTTTTTAAAGCTGAAGAAAGTAGGGAATATTGGGATTTTATACAAAAGGTTATATATAACCTATACTGTTGCAAATATGTACACTGCCGAGCAAAAATGTAGGTCACTTTAAATAACTTTAAAAATTTCAGATAATTAAAAAAAAATTCATCAGATCATTGCAAAATCTAGTGAATTTTGGTAGCTTCCAAATAAGGATGCAGACAACACAATTTATAATTATCATCTATTGATATTGAGAACGAAATGAATGGATGCAAATTAACATTATTGAAAAAAGTATGATAATTAATACCCCTCTCGCATCAACGACTGATTGCATTCAATGCAGCATAATCTGATTAAATGAAGGATTACATTCTAATCCATGTTATTTCACTCCTGCAACTCTTGTACAGATCTTGAAGCTGGTTTATGTTGGATGGAATATCTGGACTGTATGCTGGCAAATTAAACCGCTTAATTCTTACTTCATCCACATACTCACTGACAATCCTAGCAGCGTGTGCTCTCCCACGTTGACCCTGAAGCATGGTCTTTCAGAACATCGCTTATGTATTTGTAAGCTGTTAGAGAACCCTCTTCCGCGAAAACCAACTCTACGAGCTTCTGAAGTGATACCTAACCTAACCATCTCTAAATTTACTTCTTTCCTCAAAACAATTAATCGAGGCATATATTCCTACGGATCATCTCTTTGATCGAGACTCTTTTTCGCCCAGTTCCTGGTCGTCTGGATATAAGATAACGAGGTCATTTATTTTTTTACTCAAAACGGTACATTGGTTTTTTAGGTAAATTAAGAATGAAAAAAAAGCATTTATTCAAAAAAAGTTACAAATTGAAAAACACCCAAAATGTTTAGTTGAGTTTATTTATATTTATCAGAGGAATAAATTTGCTGTAATATAGCTGGTGATGATTTTAAGTAAGGATGAAACTATTGATTATTCCATTCAGCTACTTTTTGCGATTATAAATTAATGAAAATTCGTTAAAAACTTTCGTATTTTTATTACAGTCAATATATTCCTTTTCAATTAATACATCCAGAGGTTTTTGAACGTCTTCCCACGCGGGGAGCTTTTTTAAATCTGCCCAATAAAATATATCCATCATAAATACTCAAATGTTCGCGCAGATTCCGAAAACGGGACAATTTTGCGTCCCAGAGTTCATTTCAGTGACACCTGGACTCGTAATTTCAAAAAGGGACAGTCCCGTTCTAAACGGAACATTTGGTCACATTATTATAAGACCTTCCTCTTGAAAGCCCTGTTACACATTTTGTACAGAACATAATTCTGGATGCTTAAGGCTGCCCCATAATAATGTATTAACGCTACAATTCGCATCACAACAATAGTATCTAGAGGCATTATGGCCAGGTAAATAAACACTAAGAATTGTCACTAACCGCAACAAGTAAACCAAATCTAGGGACCAAAGAAATTAAATGAGGGACTGTATGAACGATTGGCGAATTTGGAAATAGAGGAAATACTGGAAACTGAGAACATAGGAAGAAAAATAAAAGCATCCAGAATAAGATTGCTTGGACATATTAAAAGGATGAAAGAAGGCAGTGCTATGAAGGCAATAATAGTACGGAAACCGGTTACAAACAGGCCAAACGTGGATGAGTGGAGCAAATAGAGAGGGTCCTAGAAAAAATGGAGGTTAGGAGGAAAAAGACCTAGGAAGGGATGGAGGAAAATTGTGGCAATAGTAAAGATACATGACAAGCTTTAAATGCAAGCAGGGAACCAATGGAACAAAAAGAGTCAGAGCCAAATATTGGCGGATAGTATTCTGGAAGGAACGTACAACCTTCTACATATCTAGGAAGCGCAGGTAGGTACGTGAATTGTCTATAGGTTTATAGAAAGTTATAAATTTGTTTACAGATGTGCACAGAATTGATCCTTTATTTTCAAAATTATTTAAAGTGACCTATATTTTTTGCTTGTCAATGTACTAATTATATAGATCACATTTATAATTTCTGGGTATGTTAATAAAGGCTCTACAGATGTAATATAAATCTTCTGAAAACCAAATAAGAGACGGTAATTCCATTAAAATCTACTTACTAGCAGTAACATTTTACTCCTATTAATTAAAATAACTTTTTTTATTGGTCGCATTGGTGTGATGTTTTGTAAAAATAGCAATATATTATTGTATAATTTTATACTGGATGAAAAATTAATAATCGAAAAAATTTTCACACTTTATTTTTTTTTAGAAAGTATTCTCTACTGTAAATCTGAAACACAATTAGAAATAATAAAAATTCTCATCAAAGAAGGTGTTAATATAAACATGACTGACCAAATAAGCAACAGAAATTGTATGCATTATGTTGCAATCACAGGCTATGTCCCACTGGCTGAATTACTTTTAGAAAATGGGGCGATTCTTAACATCAGAGATAATTTCAACTGTACACCAAATTCTTTGGCAAAATCTCATCAAAATGATGAAATACTACAATTTTTCATGAAGTATATCAATGACGAATAAATTTAAATTTGTAATTTTGTTTTCATTCATACTTGAATTCGGAAGAAATCTTCAATCGGTTTAATTCACTTGAATTAACTGTGACTCACAAGAGTCTATTGTGACTCAAACCTATTCCTATTTCACTTATAAAATTCAACTTCTTAACGAAGACGGTTATTTGATTTGGTGAATGTATCTCAGGTATGAGGACGAGAAAGTGACCCTGCCGAAAATTGGAAACCTGATTCGTGTCACGGCGGGGTAGGCACAAAGTATATTCTCTACTAAAAGATGACACTGATAAGTCAGTTCTTCAAATGTATTTTAAAAAAACCGCCTTCAAGATCGGCTGATTTCTATCCATGCGATTATGGCTTTTGGTGTTACTTGAAACCATTAGTTCATGCTATTCCAATACAAAATCGTATTTAGCTATGGAAGATAATTAAGAGTGCATATGTAATGAAGTTCAAAATAATTCGAGTATTTTTTCAAGAGACATGCAATCCTTTTTCTCCAAAACGGTGCATAATAGTAAATTCAAACAGCACTTTTTTTGGAATATACTCACCCGTTGCCCCTCCCGCGCTGAACGTTTGTCATGGCAATAACAACGGGGCTTTGTAGTGAGCAATTTATTACAGCAAGGTTGTACAATGTACCAAGTTTTGAAATACGCATAAAATTACATCTAGTATCTGTAAGTCATAACAATTGTTTGGTAACATTCTTATAAGAATTTATGAAAACAAATTAATAAGCTGCCAATAGTAGGTTCTGATCTGATTAAGCCACCTACCTTTGCAGAGGATTCTCGTTTTTCGTTTTCATCCTGGCACACAATTAAACACTAGGCGTTGACCGTCAATAAAAAAAATTTAAAAATGAATAGCGTAGGCTCTTTCCCAACTGATAATTCAATTTGGGGATAATAAATCCGGCTCTCAGGTATTTGTTACCTGTGGAATATATTTAGATATAGAAATTCAAAAAATAAAGGTGCCACTAATTTTTTTTTTTTAAATTGGAAAGAATTCAAACTGAATATCAGCTAACCCAACTGTTGTTATCTGCCTATAAAATAATACTAAGGTGCTCTGATGTCAATGTAGATATAGTTTCTGCGTAATGAATATAATTTGGAAGATGAAAAAATAAATACATTATGATTAGAAAAAAATAGATTTAAAGTTTACAAGTTTATCATAGGGTTAGTAAAATAAAGTGTACAGTACAAAAATAAAAATTACAAAATTAAACCAGCGAAGTATTAACATAATTATCAACATATTATTATTTTCCTCATGATGACTCTGTTAGCCTATATTCTTGACTAATACACCTGCCTTGTTCAGGAATGGTAAGTTGAAGAAACATGTATATCTCCGAAATTGTATGTTGCCGGAACTATGTATCTCTGGAACCATATATCCCCGGAATTATACCTTGAAAAGTTAACTTTGCAGTTAATATTTTTAAAATAAATATATTTGTCCACGACCACTTAATAATAAGTAAATATTTTACCTCCTAACTAAAAGTATTTAGTACCCATATATCACTAGAGTGAAATATGGTAATTCACGCTTTTGCATTTAAATAACATACAGATTGCGTAAATTACATCGGAACCGTCCGGATTACACAAGTACGACAGAAAAACAGCTGAAAGAGAGAGAAAAAATAATTATGCGCCCTTAGGGGTGTATACTTATTTCCCGAGACTGGCCGAATGCATTGCCCCCCTATTTTAACCGCTGTTGCCAGAAGCGCAGATTAATTTGTACAAATGATATTTTTGTCTCGTTATCGTTGACTTTTTTTCGAGGGTGAAAATACAGCACGTTTGTGCCAGCATTATGCCAAATAATCTTAGAGATATGAGATCAAATCTTAATCACAGATTTGGTTATTGTCTGGCACAGGAAGGTGGTTTATTTGAGCACTTAATTCATCAAAATTATATTTACCTTTAGAATGGATTCTTATTTTTATTTTTTCAGGAAGTTTATATTTTATGTTTAGAATAGGTGTAGGTACCTACCTACTTATTTTATTTTTTTAATTTAATTTATTAATGGAAGGGATTTTTAGTTTATTAATTATGGTTATCTCAAGAAATGCTGTTTTATTTTCAAGTTACAATGGCTAAAATAATATCCTTTTGTAGTTAGAAATTGTCAACTTGGTCTGAAATGATCATGTTGACAAAAATGATTTTTAAGATGTACAGGTTACGTAATAACGATTGTATTTTTTTATTTCTTTAATACCCTCTCTCCTTCCATGTTGGGAGCATACTGAATACCACCAACTAGTGAATTCTCTCTGTAAAGGACCATTCGGCCAGTCTCGGGAAATAAGTATACACCCCTAAGATGAAACAAAGTGATGACCGCGCACAATTATTCTTTCTCTCTCTTTCATATATCCTTGTCGAACTTGTGTAATCTGAGGTCAGGGTTCCGATGTAATTTACGCAATCTGTATATTGCTATGACATCACAGCACTCACAACATTCCGGCACATAGGTGACTAGAGATTGGGGTACAATATGAAATAAATTAATAAATTTGCATATTTTGTTTAGGAAATTTGTTTCTGAAATATATCGTATCGATAAAATATCGAAATTTTTACTATTGATACTTTTCATAGCGGCATTTTTTAATATTGATATTTTTAAAACAGTACGGTGTATCGATACTTTACACAGTATTGTCCATCTCTATATGTCACATTATTTGACGTACTCCAATAAAAAACAAATAAATAAAAGTGATAATGATAAGGATGTTCAATAAAAACTTTCTGTTTTACACTCGCATTATTCACTTAACTTTTATTTAATAAAGAAATCAAGCGTCGTGGACAAAGTATAATATTCAACTCGCAATTTATGACCATTATTCACTCGGGTGACTTGCGCCGTCGATCTGCGTTAATAATGGCTAGCATAAATTGCTCGTTTAATAATATACTATTATCCACGACTGTTGTATAATGTACCCATTATACGTTTGTTTCCACGGCATTAATTATAAATACCCGTTAATCACTGTTGTCAGATGCTTCTTTGATTTAGCTATAATATTTTATTGTTTTGCTACAAACAATTGATTTTTAAAATTTTATCGTGGTCTATGTAGCCGTGGCACAAGGCTACATAGACGACTCCGTCAAAAATAAAACCGATACGGCCAACAAAATATCATCTTCAATTCAACGAAAAGTAAATCAAACGAATCAATTTAGATAATAATTCAAATATTTCGACAAGTCACCAAAACAGTTTGATGTTAATTCTAACCCTGCGATTAACTTGACCAATATTGTTCAAATATTACAATTATTAATAACTAAATAAATACCATCATCTTGTAAGATTAGATACGTATTATTTGTTGTCAAATACATAGATTTTTGTGTTCATTAGTTATTATGAAATATTATACGATTATTATAATTTAAAATAACTATGTACTGTGTATAAATGAACAATAATATATTTTATGTTAATATACAGTGCTATTCAAAAGTCCCCTCCCCCCTCGTATCTTTTGAACGGCTACACTTACATTAATAAAATTTGGAGGGTGAAAATAAAGTGTTGTAAACTTCTCTACGAATGGTAACAGTTGACGTAATAGTAATAGATGACGTCACAGTGCCACTCTGGCTAATAATTTTAAATAGGACCTCATGGCAAGTGATATCTCGTTTGAAAGGCATTGACATTGGCTACATAGCCATATTAATTTTGTTTGGGTTTAAACTAATTTTGACGGATAAATTAAATGAATACCAAAATTATTGAAATTATTTTTTTAAATTTAATTAATCAAATATCAACAATGGATTCTTATAGCAAGTGTTCGAAATGTGCTGCGTCTACTTCCTGACAGTAATACATCCTATTAGTAAACTCTTGTCGTACTCGTTCGAATGTGTCAGCTGAAATTGCATTGCATTCTTCAATAATTCTTTCTTTCAAAACGCCAATGCTATCTGGTGCCGTAGTATAAACCTTGGATTTCAAGTACCCCCATAGAAAAAAATCTAATGGTGTCAGATCTGGTGACCGAGGTGGCCATTCTATAGGACCTTGCCGGCCGATCCATCTACCTCGATATTCTTCATCCAGGTAACGTCTTACTGCACCATAATAACGTGCAGGAGCACCATCTTGTTGAAATGATATTCATCTGGATTATCTTCCAGAATTTCAAGAATTAACGGCTCAATTGCATTTTGTAACATCTCCAGATACACTTCACCGCTTAAATTTGAATTTAGGAAAACAGGACCAACTATGTGGTTTCCCAAAATACCTGCCCAAACATTGACTTTTTCTGGAAATTGGGTATGTTGTTCACGAAAGGTGTGAGGATTTGTGTCACTCCAATACCTTACATTTTGTGTATTCACATTTTCATTGAGGCAAAAAGTACTTTCATTACTAAAACAAATTGTTTTTGTGTAATGTGGGTTTTTGACTGATTTTATTTGTCATACATTCACAGAATTCGAGTCTTCTGTCGGGGTCGTCATCTGAAAGGTGGTGCACCATTTTTAACTTGTATGGATGAAATTTATTTTCAGCCAACACTCTCTGTACTGTACTTTTACTTACTTCACAGATAGACGCAACTTTAGTTGAAGAGGAAGTAGGGTTTACTACCATTTCACCAACTATATCAATTTTTTTATCATCACTAAATGTTGGTCGACCAGATCGTATGGCATCTTGAACACTACCTGTTGCTTCAAACTTATGAAGAAGCTCCCTCAAATAAGTTCTCGAGATAGGGCGATCTGGGTATCTCTCATTAAATAAACGTTCCGCTTCATGGAGATTCTTTCCAGATTCACCAATTATTAAGATAGCTGCTACTTTGTCGGCTTGAGTACGTACCATTTTGCCAATGTAAACTCTTAAACGTCTCGTTAAACAATAATAAAATTAAATATTTAAGCTATTTATAAAAACTTTGCAAAGCAACAAATACTATTAAATTAAAAACGTCAATTTTTTGACAACTAACCAGAGGCGGACTGAAAAATCTTCAATATTTAAATGTGAAATAATAAATTTGGTATTTATTTAATATATCCGTCTAAATTAGATTAAACCCAAACAAAATTAATATGGCTATGTAGGCAATGTCAATGCCTTTCAAACGAGATATCACTTGCCATAAGGTCCTATTTAAAATTATTGGCCAGAGTGGCACTGTGACGTCATCTATTACTATTACGTCACCTGTTACCATTCGTAGAGAAGTTTACAACACCTTTATTTTCACCCTCCAAATTTTATTAATGTAAGTGTAGCCGTTCATAAGATACGAGGGGGGGAGGGGACTTTTGAATAGCATTGTATATGTTAAACTATCAAATGAATATTTAATTTTACTTTCGATTACTAATTAATTGAGTTGCCAAAAACGGATAAAAAAATATTGCTTTTCACCATTAGCATCCATTTAGTGGCTGCCTTTAATTTTCGAAATCATTAGTGGCCAAAAACAGGTACCACATTAGGACCAATGTGACCAGAAATGGTACAAGAGGATTATTTTCACAGGTTCACTTTTATCGGCAAATCACAAAAATATTCTTATAGTTCAGGTTGGGAAATCTAGAGTAGGTATTTAAAAAAAATATCTCTGCTATGTATTATAGATTTAATGAAATACTAACATTTAGACAATTATTTATTTAACCTTTTATTATTAAATATTACACGTGTTTTTACCATGTGTGGATTGTCACTTCATGTGTCACACACCGCTACTGTATCCGGTGACACATGACATTAGCTAAGGGTTGCGTTCGACAATCTACACTAGAACATATCATTTTCTTCCCCTATTAAGATTACAAGTTTAATTTCTGAGGAAATTTAATCATTCGTCCAAACCTTGTGGTATATCCGGAAGTTGAAGCAGTACCAAGGTCACTTGGCGTATCAGTGGTCAATACTGTATTTTGGTTATTTGATTTAGGCGAGTTGCGGACTGCGTGACCTTCGGACCGTGGTACCTCAACAACAGCCGGTTGACTCATTTGTATATTGCGTGTACAATCTTGGTTATTATTTGGACATATTTGAGAAGCTGAAACACTTGGTAAAGGAGCGGAGGCTACTTCATACGAAATGTTTTCAGAAGATTCTACTTTAGACTGACGAATATCATTCGAATGAAAAAGCCTAATAACATCTCCAATTTTAACTAGATAAGTACAGTAACTCATGCATCTTACAATTTTACCTTTTTGCCACAAGTGAGTGTACTTATTTTTTACATAAACTTCTTGATTTTCGCGATACAATTTCAAATCGGTAACATCAGATCTCAAAAGTTTATGTTTATTAGACCAAGGCTTCAACAAGTCATATCTAGTTCGAGGCCGAAGCTTGAAAACAGATTCCGCAGGTGACAAGCCAGTTGACGTAGAGGGTGTATTACGGTGTACAAATAAAAAGTTTTCCAATGTATTTAAAATTGAGATTGTGCTGACATGTTTTTCCCTTTCTTTAAACAGGGAACGTTCCAAGCCCTTTTTAATAGTTTGTACACTTTTCTCCCCAAGGCCATTACTTTCAGGATGTTGTGGCGGAATTCTTATAAATTTTATTCCGTTGGCCTGGCAGAAAGCGGTAAACTCAAAACTATTGAATGGAGGCCCGTTATCAGATATCAATTCTGCAGGCAAACCAAACACTGAAAAAATCTGTTTAAGGGCTAGGATAGTTTCTCTTATATTAGTACCATCCCTCATAAGTTTTACTTCAGTCCATTTAGATTTATCATCTACTAAAATAAGGAAGACTAAATTAAACTTCTTAAAAAAATCTATATTGACCCTATAAAAATTACTAGGTGCACAGGGCCAAGGAAGAAGTACACTATTACTCGTGAAATTTTGAGTTTCTTGACATGTTTCACATGAGCTAATAAAAGCTTCAATCGCCTCATTCATACCTGGCCACCAACAATAAGATCGCATAAGCATCTTTGTTCTAACAATGCCAATGTGTTCTTCATGAAATAATTTTAAAATATTACTTTGAAGCTGCTGTGGTATGACCACTTTATTTCCGACCAATAAACATTCCTTCTCTACTGAAAGCTCTAAACGTTTTTTAAAATAAGGTTTTAAATTTTCGTCACTATTATAATTTGGCCACCCAGAAAGGGTGAGATCTATAACTTTGGAAAGAGTGATATCTTTTTTTGTAGCCTTCGCAATGTTCTCATAAGTTAAAGGAGCATCATAACATAAACTAAATGAAAAAAGTGAATCTGAAACTCCAGTGGAGCAATTCATAGGTACACGAGACAGGCCATCAGCATGCGGTATTAGACATCCCTTTTTATAAAAAATGTCATAGTCATAAGCTGACAGAATTAGTGCCCATCTAGTTATACGAGAAGCAGCGGTAACCGGAATATTTTTATTTTTTCCAAAAATAAATTGAAGGGGTTGGTGGTCTGATATCAGCGTAAACTTTCGACCGTAGATATACTTGTGAAATTTTTTTAAACTGAAAATTATGGCTAAACTTTCACGCTCTAAGTTTGAGTACTTTTTCTCATTCTCTGATAATGTGCTAGACGCAAATAATACTGGTTTCTCAACACCGTCAATTTTATGGCTAAGCACAGCACCAACGCCATAGCCACTTGAATCGCAAGTAATGAAAATAGGCTTCTCTGGATCATAGTGAGTTAAGACATTTTTAGAGGTGATTAACTTTTTACTTTCTTGGAATGCTTGCTCACATTCATCTGTCCACGAAAAATCATCATTATCACTTTTGCATAAATCATATAACGGTTTGAGCTTGGCAGAGAGCATGTGAATAAACCTTCCATAGTAATTCAATAAGCCCAAATAGGACTTTAACTCAGTCAAGTTTTGAGGTGAAGGAGCCTTATTTATGCACTCTATCTTTTCATCAGTAGGATGAATGCCATGACAATCTATTTTATGACCTAAAAATATAACAGACTGTTCAAAAAACTTACATTTATTCTTGTTAACCTTAACGTTGAACTTTTGTAATCTCTTAAATACACTTTTGACATTCTCATAGCATTCTTCCATAGTTTCACCATGAACCAGAATATCATCAAGATAACACTTGGTTTTGGATAATCCAGCCAATATTGCATCCATTATACATTGAAAAATGCTTGGAGCCGAACTGACTCCATATGTTAACCTATTAAACCTGAAAAGACCGATATGGGTGTTAACTGTGAAAAGTTCTTTTGAAGAATCGCTTATCTGTAGCTGTTGGTAAGCGCCCTTTAGGTCAACAACAGAGAAATAGTTACTACCGTTTAAACTAGCAAAAATATCGCTTGGCAAAGGCAATACACAATGTTCGGTATCGATAGCCCGATTTAATGTTTTTTTAAAATCAACACACAACCTAATATCCTTGGCATTTTTTTTTGGAACTACAATAATGGGACTTGCCCATTTGCTATGTGTTACTTTTTCTAAAATACCGGACTCAACCATTTTTTCAATTTCCTCTTCCACTTTAGGTTTAATAGAAAAAGGCATTTCATATGCCCTATGAAATATCGGTTTGAAACCATTCTTGACCTTAAACTCTGCTTTAAAGTCTTTGATAAAAGAATTAGGTTCATCCTGAAATAAGTCTCTGAATTCAGTTTTGATAGCGTTTATCAACTTAATTCTAACGTCTTCTGATATGATTTGGGATATTTGACTATCAACTGACTTGTTTCCCTTGGACCTACTTAATATAACACTATTATCTAAGACATTATTTTTCCAGTTTAGATTAAGCACATTTAGCCAGTTTCTACCCATAAGGGGTACAAAATGTACTTCTGACTTAAGTACTACTAATGGCAAATAAAACATTTTATTTAAATAAGCAACATGTACAAAGACTTGTCCCAAAATCTCAGCTTTTTGACCAGTTAAAACTCTCAATTTAAAATCAACAGGTTCAAGAACTAAATTGGGAAACATTTTAACAAAATCGCTAACATGCATTACTGAACGTACAGCCCCTGAATCCACTTCCATCTCTACATTTTTATAGTCTATTGACATACTGACTCTTAGTGTGTCACTACTACCAGATGCTAAGGACTTAATAGTACACTCACCCACATCCTCAGATAACAAACCTAACTCGAATCCATCTTCCGACTCTTCTGTTTCAACAACATAATTTTGCTCCTCTTCTAACTCGTGGATTCTATTTGTGCACATGGCAGACTTTGCAGTATGACCTATCTGATTACATGAGTAGCATTTCCAAGACACAGCTGGACACTTATTGTAGTCAAGGTGAAATCGGTTACACCTCTTACACTTGGATTTTCTATTACTGGACTGTGATGTAGACACAAATGGTTGATTGTTGGACTTACCGTGATTGGAATTTGACTTACTAAATCCGGCTTTTGGAAAATACCTTTTTTGATATACTTTATTGACTTGTCCAATATCGGGACCCATTACTTTCAACTGTCCCTCGGCTAACTCCATCGCAACTGCAATTTTATGAGCTCCATCGAATGTTAATGCAGCTTCCGTCAACAGTTTTCGTTTTATAGCCTCTGATCTGATCCCACACACAAATCGATCTCTCAGTGCCTCATTTTGGAAGTTTTGAAACTCACATGATTTTGCTAAGTTCTTCAGACGTACTACAAATGACTGTATATCTTCATTGGCTTCTTGAAATGCTGTATGGAACTTGAATCTTTCAGCAATAATCAAGCGCTTAGGACTATAATGTAATTTTAATTCATTCACTAACTCTTCATATTTCAATGAACTTGGTAACGTTGGTGCTAAGAGGTCCTTCAATATACCATAGCTTTCTCCCCCGATCAATGTTAAGAACAAGGAAACTTTCTTCTCTTCTCTTGTGACATCGTTACAATTAAAAAGTTGTTCTAGTCTTTCAATGTAGGTGGTAATATCACTTTCTTTTGGGTTGAAAGGTTCTATGCTTCCAATCAAGGACATTTTGTTTGACTAAGGACTTTGTTATACCACTTGACTATTGTTATTACACGACAACAGTGATAAGACTTTGACTTCAGACTTAAAATACTTTTCACAAACCTTCTTTGACTTAACCTCAAACACGACACTAACTGACGAACTTTTAATGATGTACGGGTCGGTTCCAGAGCTCGTCGCCAAAATATGCTATGTATTATAGATTTAATGAAATACTAACATTTAGACAATTATTTATTTAACCTTTTATTATTAAATATTACACGTGTTTTTACCATGTGTGGATTGTCACTTCATGTGTCACACACCGCTACTGTATCCGGTGACACATGACATTAGCTAAGGGTTGCGTTCGACAATCTACACTAGAACATATCAATCTCCAACCCTTAGTTCTGTACAATCTTCACCGCAATCTATCTATACAGCGTTTTTGTATGATTTTCTAAATTGGACGCACGCCTTAAACTGGCCACAAATGGTGCGTCTACCCTAGTTGCAAACATTTGGGAAATAGCGGGCAGCGCGGGGTGCGTTTGAAGGTAGAAAAAATACCGATTGCATTGAGTGCACTACGTTTTTAGTGACATCGTCCTAATCAAAATATTAGATTTCTCGCTCATTATCCAGCCAATTTCAGCAAACAAAAAATCATTAGAAGCAGAAAAGGAAGGGCTATTTTCTTTGTTTCATGGTATTTTTTTGTTGGAGTTCTTGTTTCGCCGCAATGGCGATTAATAACAATTGAAAAGTGTCTTTCAAACGCTACTGTTACCGTTTAGCTACAAATCACAGAAATAAATTCATTGTCCGTTTAAACTAATGTAATTTTTGAAAGAAAACTTTTTTTTTGTTAGTTTCTGTTGGTACTAGAGGATCCGCTTTTGACCAGATGATAGAACTCGTCTTGGGGAATAAATATTTTTTTTTTAATTTTTTTTAACAAAAATGCTCTCCCCACCCTTTCCCCCATTACGTTTTTTTTACTGCCGGGTACATTCGACTATCATATAAATATGTCAAATCATTTTAAAAAAGAGTTGCACACAGGTTGAACGATAGAGATCAAATTGCACTATACTAGAATAAACCTCTAAATCTACATGCTTGCCAGTGCGTTTAAAAGATATTTACTTGGTTCCATACTTTATCCCAACCCATAAGCTTTTTAAAACAGTCAGAATATTCTGAGCCATCCTACTTTTATATTCCAACAAAATTGAAAAAAAAAACACGAAAATAATTTCAAACCGTTTAATCCAAAAAATGGTAAGTATCTATAATATAGTTATTGAAATTTTACAGCTAAACGCTACAGAGGCTTACAATCATCAATCGAATATTTTGTTTAAATCTGGAGGAGATGAGTTAGTTTCCTCTTTCACCAATTGTTGAAAACTACCTTTTATTGTACTTAAATTTGATACCATTCTCAAATTTACATTGAACCTCTTGAGAACATCATTGAAAATGGGATAAAGGTGCTCCAACTGCCCATGATCTAATGTAGGGAAAAAATGATGAAGACAATGATCACCAAACTGGGTTAAA